>BSBK01000529.1:12595000-13920000 GCA_027943335.1 Chamaecyparis obtusa
ATACCTGATGACTTGTATAATAAACTTGTAAATAGGAAGAAGAGAGCATCAGAAGAGGACATAGCTATTAGAGAAAAGCTTGTAAGAAATATTTGTGTTGTAAGAGATGAAGTACACGTTAGTCAGATTATGAAAGCCTTAAGCACCCATTTGAGAACCAAAAAGAGAACCATTCAGATTATGGGAGGCAGATATGAAGAAGTTAATGCAGAAATAGAGAAAGCAATCACTAAGGTAATGTCAGAGAAGGCTGGAGAATCATCAGTTGTAGCTGAATCCAAAGATCAAGCAACAGAAGAAGCAGAACAAGAGGACATTCCCTCTCCACTAGACATACACATTGAGGACTGAGTCATGAATGTAGAAGGAACTAAGATCACCTTGCATAGTGATGATAACCTATTCAAGAATCTTGAAAACATTGTTGACAATTTGACTTTTGAAGAGCAGGAGACTACCAAAGGAGAAGAGAAAACAGAGACCACAATTGTAGAACCTAAAGTGACAGAAAAACCAGTACCTATTCCCACTAAAGAAGATATCAGTCTTACACCTGAGACTGGCAAGAAAACTCAGATTGGCTCTATGATTGAGAATTTGGGAAAGGAAGTAGATGATGATGATCAGATGGAATTGATCACATATTTGAACAAGATCATTGGAAAGTATAAGAAAGTAAAGAGTCTTGAAGGATGCCTAAAGGAGCTTATTGAGAAATTACAAGGCATTATTACTACACAAATTGCAAAAGATGACCCTTTGGAGAGTGCAAAGGAGGTAATGAACACTTTTGATAATGAGTTCACAAACTTATTTGATATAGCAAAAGTGACAGCTCATGCGGCTTATGAGGTCAAAACACTCTTGAACATCAGTCAGAATATCATAAATGATATCAATAACCTTGATATCTATATAAAGGACTTGAGGAAGAATTTAGAAAGAGGTAAATCGTTGTACATTCAGTGTATAAAATCAGAGACCTTGGCAGTAGAGGAAGATTAGAAGATGAAGATGAAGGAAGCAGAAATTCAGAATGAAACAAACCTTCTTTCAAGCCCCAATGTGAAGGTATCTGATGTTGAGAAGAAAATTCATAAGATATATGATGAGATCAGAATTTTGCAAGATGAAAAGGACAGGAAAATGAAGAGATTCACTATTTTGAGAGAACACATTTCTATAAACTTGAGCACTATTGAAGGGCAATTGGAAGAATGTCTTTCAGCAAAGACATCTTTTCAAAAGTTTAGCTTTGAGAATCTCCAAGCATGTAAGATAGCATCTTATGGATTGTGCGCACTACTTAGTGTGGCAAAATCTATTAAGAAATCATGGGAGAAATAATTAGAGGCTATGAAGATCAATTTTGAAGATTGTGTTGCAAGCCTATCAGCTTTGCAATATTGATTTAAGGTATAACTTTTTGTGAACATAGTTTTGTTACCCTCCTTACCTTTTTTGTCATTGTTGTCAAAGGGGGAGAGATATATAGCAGAAAATTGTTAAGGATACATATTCTTAGGGAGATTATAGTATATAGAAAGGATTACTAAAGTCATAAGGACAATATATATATGTTTTGTATTATGGCCACAATTTTTGAGATTTTGAAGTTGTAAGACTTAGCCAATTTTCTCATATGTTGCCACAAATGACAAAGGGGGAGATTGTTGGAAATTTGGCTGAGTTGGTTACTTAGATGTTGTCATTATGGAAAAATATGATCTACATGAAGATCGCATAGGTCAGAGAGCTAGTATGTCAGAGCGCAATGCAAAATTGTCTATGAGACAGTGTGTTTTTACCAGTGAACCTGAAGATAGTTTTTGTTTGCGATATCGATTGGAGTAAGTTCAGTGCTTGTGCACTTGAACATAGACTCTATGGTGACTATTGAAGACTCATCTCAGAGTGCAAGTCAGTACAGCATGTACAGAAGAAGTTATGACAGTTTTTTTAAAGACAGTGTTAAGTCGACAGGACAAAATATGAAGACAGAATTGATAAAGAGTTAAGAAATTATTTTGTTTATCAAAATAATGACTTAAAAATATAAAGGGATGAAATCCTAGATGTTAACCCTTGGGTAAAATTATTTTTTAATATGATAAGCTGATTGAAAGGTTATTAGCCTTAATAACTTGTATAAATGTAATTGTAAATTATAAGAAGAAAATATATCAAGAAGTGATATGATGCGAGATATATGATGTATATGTAATAGCAATAGTGAAAGAGTAGCAAAGAGATATTGATGCAAGCAGTATAAGGTTATGTACCTTGACCTACTTTTGTAATCAGTAAAATATTGTATATTACTTTTTTGGGCAGTGTGCTCATCTGGTAATCACTTTTTGTACTGCCAACTCCTAACAGGGTTGAGGCTTCTAACAAGGCCTATAGTCCCTTAATTAGGATTGAGACACTATATGCACGTAATAGACTCCTAATAGGGTCAACATCCTTAACAAGATACTTTTGATTAGTGGATCTTTGTGGGTACCATCCCCACCGGGGTTTTCCCTTGGCCAGGGTTTCCTCGAGAACAAATAATGTGTTATGAGTTCTTTAGTTTTATTGCTATGCATGTTGTTTAGCTTCTTATGTTATGCATGTGTTAAGATAATCTGTTATATCCATAATTGGGAAAAAGTTAAAGTTTGTAGAATACTGATTCACCACCCCTCTCAGTATTCCCTATTTTTAACAGCTTCTTCTCCACAATTGTAACAAGTTCCTTGGAAACCACCTCTATTATAACCACCTCGGTAGTTTCTACCTCTGCCTCTAGATGAACTCTCACTTTTCCACTTAGTCTTGCCTTTATCCAGATTTGTCTTTTTAGGTTCAAATCTACTATTTTCACCATGAGATCTACCTCTTGCTCTAGGGAATCTACCACCTCTACCTCTTTGTCTTTGCTCATGTCTCTTGTTCAATTTCTCCTTATCTTTCAATGCAAATTGATAAGCCTCTTCAATGTTCTCCAACTTGACCAAACTGATTTCTTCTTGGATGGAAACTCTCAAACCATTCAGGTATCTAGAAATTCTTTTCACATCATCTTCATCATGTCTAGATCTGATATCTAATCTATAGAATTCCTCAGTATATTCTTTCACGGAGCTATCTTTTTGCCTGAAACTTTGCATTCACCTAGCTAGGTTAATCTGATAATCACAAGGTAAGAACTTTCCTTTTCATTTATTCACCATCTTATTCCATACCTTGATTTTGTCTTTGCCTTTCCTCTTTCTGTCCAACTACAGATGTTCCCACCATAAGGATGCATGTCTTTTCAACTTTGTGCTTGCAATTTTCACCTTCTTTGCCTCAAGTACATTCTCATATTCAAAATACTTTTCCATTTCAGTGATCCAGTCCACCAATTCATCAAAATCCAATTTACCACTATACTCAGGAGGATTAAAGTGTGGTGTAGACTTCAGACTTGTCAAAGCCATCAAAAATATTTCCTCACCTTGATCCATAACAGGTGTAGGTTCTACATCACCTTGTTCTACCTCAATTTCATCATCACTAACATCTTCAAGATGTCTTCCTCTTCTTGGGATGTTTCAATAGCTTCTAATCTAGCAGCAAGTTGTGTCAACATCTCTATCAATCCTGGATCTACAGCTTGCCTCCCATGAACCATCTTGAAACCCTTTACAATTATAGGTCAGATCAAAATCTTCTACCCCACAACAGATCAACTAGGGTTTGACAAGAAGGAACCCTCAAACCTAGATTCGCAAACCTAGATCCAGATCTCAACTCAACTCTAATACCACCTGACACAAAGGAGGATTTAGAGAGGGGCCAATGGCATACCCTAACCAGATCCACCTTGCAGAGATCACCGCGGAATCAACAACACACAACAGTGAGAGAGAGAATGCAGATACTTTCATATATTTACTTCAATTGATTCGTACATGTTAGGCTATTGGGCCTTCCTAGTTTAGGGTAGATATTACAATCAAGTATAGAAGTCCTCCAACATGCGAGGACTACCAATCTCTAATTTTCTTTCTATCTCCAACACTTAGTCTCCAAACTAACTCTCCAAATTGACTCCCAAAAATCTAACCAAACAACTACATTTATGCAAGAGGCTACCGAATCAAGTCGGCCTTTAGATTCACAATCAACGGAAGGAATGACCAGATCTAGGTCCACATGCTTCCCAATGATGGATACTACCATTAAATTCGCAACCAAAATTAATTGCAAGAGTCGGCCTCAAAAGGACTCCAAAAATAAACAACTCGGTAAGGAAGGAAACTGAGCACCAGAAAAGCATCACTGAGCGCCAGGGAAATAACCAAGTGCCAGAGAGATAATCTACCAACACCGAACCAACGTGGTCAAAGAAGGAACAGAACAACATAGAAAACTTCAAACATTTTTTTGGTGACAGAGGATTGCCAAGGACTCGAGATGCTCGTGCATCAAATGGTTTATGAAGTATCATGACCATGTGCAATGCGCTATCCTAACTGGATGTTGCAATCTTCAAAACCTCTAATTTTACTTCTAGCTTAGCAACTAAATCAACTAGGCTCTTGACAGTAGAAAGATGAGGATATTTCTGTACTATTTCTTTTGCCTTAGCTAACTCTCTTTGTATGGCCTCCAAATGAGGTGTCAACATTGTCTGAATGGAGAGTAAGCGAGCCCTTATCTTACCATCATTTTCCATCAACTCAGCTATCCTCCCTTGAGCATTTAGAAGCCTCACTTAATGTATAGAGTTGGAATTTGCATCCATACTCAATGAGTGACCTGTAGATTTTATATCTAGCTATAGTTTATCTACCAAATCCTAGTTGTTCTTGGTAAATGCTTCTACATCACATAGTTTCTTGTACAAAGATTGTGAATTGAGTACAACTTCTTCTGAATTTGATATTTAGGTAGAAAGTTCTACCCGCTTCACTGCTATATCAGCAGAGACCTTATTAAGTACCTTGGTCTTGAATTTTATTTTTGACCACTGCAACAACTTATCATTTGCCTCGTTTTCATCATTAGTCACTTTCTTGACTATATGGAGAAGTTGTTCCAGTATGGGGTCAAAATCATTAACATTAGTCATTTCAAAAGCATCAATGAATATACCTTTGATTTCATGAAATACTTTCTTTTGCTGATGTTCCCTTCTCATTTTTTCCTGTTTTCTCTTCTTCTTCAGTAGATCTTGAAAAATTTGTATCTGTTCATAGGACAAGTTATCTATGTCCCATTTTGGAATCACAATAACTTCTTTGAGTGTACCTTATGGTGTAGGAGATTTTACCTTATTTTTATGTTACTTCTTCTTAGGTGTAGTGCCACTTGGCATCTGTACAAGAGATTTTATTGCCTCTTGCTCCTTAGGCTCTTGATTGTCAATTTCTTTTATTATCTTCTTCTCTTCTATTTCCTTTTCCTCCATACGAGGGTTTACAATAACTAATGCAGAATGTTCTACTTTCCCTTTATGTGGCTCCTCGACAGATGTAGACTAAGGTATAGTTACCAACTTGTCTTGTTCCTCGGTAGTACTAAGACAACCTAGGATGTCAACTGTTAAAATTTTTGGACTGGCAGAGGTAATGTCAACAGTTTATGTATCCTTAGTTTGTGGATAATCTATGACTTGTAATAATATAGGCTTACTGCTTGGCAAATATGTATCTTTTTTTGCCTCGGCTTGTATTTCTTCTTCGGTCAATACCTGAGTTTTCACTGGGGTATCCTCAGTGATGTCAACAATAGTTACTCCAACTAAATTCTCACATTTCTCTACCTTAAGAGCTTCTTCCTCCTAAATATGCGGTTCACTGACATCATCTTTATTGTCTAGCTCAACTCCCTTAGATGTGCTAGCTTCCTTTTGTGTTCTTTTATCAATTAAGAGACCAAAAATGATCTTCCATACCCTAAGACTTTATTGAACAACATCTTCAACCTTGTGTTGAAGAATATTTTATGCCCTGAGCTTAGGAATGAATCTATTCTTGTACTGCTCCACGATTTGCTGAATGTTAGTAGGGGGGTAGGTCTAGTGTGACTCAGGCTACTGTGCTTTTCCTAATTTGTTTCTCTGTCATAAGGGCATATTCCCATTTTTGTGCTATCCTCTGATATAGCTCATTATGAATCAAATTTTCCATTTGGAGTGGTACCATCCTGAATGTGCAAAGCATCCCAAGCATTGATTCTTCAATTTTCTCCTTGACTTCTATGCTCATCTTCTCATATTTTTTTTCTTAAAGCCTGTTAGACCAGCAGAGCTCTTGATGTTGTGGAATATTTCATCCACAGTTAGTGTTTTTCTCTTTACTGGTGACTTTTTCTTTATTTCCTCATCACTCTCTGTTTCCTCATCATCATTCTCCAAAATGAGTTTTCTTCTTGGATTCTTCCTTAATTGGCTCGACACTGCCTTAGGCTGAACAATTTTTCTCTTCCGTGATGTAGGGGTTTTCCTTTGAGGCTCAAAAACTACAATTGTAGAGACTACCCTAGTTCTTGGCCTAAGAACAGGTTATGAGATAGGCTTAGGTTTCCACATTGTCTTTCTCGCAAGCTCGAAAATTGATGCCTTCTTGCCTTTCTACCCTACTACCTTTTCCTCCTCTTCACTTTCACTAGACTCACTAGATTTATCTTCTCCTATTCCTTGAGTCAGTTCTAGAGGTGCATCTACCTCTCTTTCTCCTATTATCTTTTCTAGGTTTTTCACTATCTTTTTTCCTCTTTCTCTCCATGGTAGTAGACTTCAGTCCCATGGTTATCTTAGCCTTTGCTTCCTCATAGGTTCTAAAATAAGTAGCCTTCTTATCAACTTCCTTGGCTAACAAGGTTGTGATTGTTGTTGTGGTCTCATCAATATTTACCTCATAAGGTAATGGCATTAGCTATGATACCCTTGATATTATAGCTTGAGCATATGCGAGGTTGATGTCAACTAGGAAACATATGTCCTGTTTGTATTTCTCTAATAGGGATACATGAATCCTACTTCTCTTCCTCATTTTATTCTTAAATTCTACAAAGTAATTCTCCGTAATTCTTTCAAAGTTATCTCCTATTTGACAAACAAACTCATATATATGTATTGTCGCTGGCCTACTCTTGTCCCATACTACTCCCAAAATAGTAGGAAAACTCTTTTGAATGTAGAAGAATATACAAACAAGGAGCCAAACTTATTGAATTCTTCACTTTGTAGATCAATGTAAGGTTCTCGACAAGTTGAGTCAGTTGGAGCTTGGCAAGGTCATAGGTGTGATCCACCTTTGATCACTTTCTTAATGATTTTCCAAGCTTGGTCCACTACCATGCATGGGACACTATCCAACCAACTTGACTGATAGAATGTGTGAGCTATCACCCTTACTGCAAAATCAATTTCCGGGTCGGTGATAGTAGAAATTGTCATGCCGTGCTTGTTCCATACCGCCTGTGTTTGCCTAAATCTCTTCCATGTTTTGACATCTCATAGTTTTCTTTCCAGGGAGTTTAGGGTATCCAGTTACCTAATGAATCATGTCTTTTGTGATTGGACTGGTCCATCCTCTAGCCATATTTTCATGTCATGTACTCTTCTTAGTACAATCTTAATCCATTCTACTTTGAAATTTTGTAGAAAGTCAAGGGCATGAACTAACCCTTGCTCGGCAACCTTATGGTGTTCCAGCTTCAACATCCTATTGCTGCATAGTTTCTTGTATGCTTCCATAAGTTCATAATCGCCAATCTCTCCAATCTTACACATGTAGCACGACTGGATATTATTTATCATGGAAACATTCTTTAGAATTGATGAAAGGGCTCCATTAAGATTTTCCATGATCGCACTCTCTAGAACGGCCTAAAACTTATGTGGCTTACACACTTCATTCCTCACTAATTAAACATTGAAAACCTCCTTTCCTTGTTTCTTCATCGCAGCTGATGATGATGATGCCATTTTTCTTAACTTAAGGATTCACGTATTGAAAAGATTTCACTAAGTAAAGTACCTTGCACAAATGTTCTTCAAATGTTTTGTCGATTGCACACTGTGAAGATTTCTGAAATCACACTTAGCTCTTAATCACACTGGTTACTCGTACTCTGAATCACTCTTAGAAATTTTCAATTCACTAGTGAAATGAAATAAACGGTAACTTCCCACTTTATAGACTTCAAACGGTCGGATTAGGGCTTCTTTAATGATCTGTACACTTTCTAGGTGAGATACAACTGTCTCAGAAATCTTATGTCAAGCTTAGTCAACATAAGCTCAATCAATACAACCATTCGGTTACAACTCGGTGTACATAACATCTCATCTATCATAGGTACTTGGCATACATTAGTAACTCAGCCACTAAAGACTAAAACACTAATGCTCCGCATCAAATATGAATTGTTCCACTTTGCTCAAATCTGTCCTAACGCATCTTAATCTATGTAGATATGGACTTTTTCTCAACATATGTTAGGAACTAATATAAGATAAAAACATTGTAAAACTCAGTTCCATACATACCTTCTTTGCTTAGTTCGAAGTAGTGTGATCACCTAATCCATCAGATTAGGTGATCTCAGGTGCACTGGCTTCACTACTGCTTCCCTTATTTCTTCTTCCATGTTTTGTTCGTCTGATTTCTCATTTTCTCAATAATTTCTTCATTCCTATTTTGATCATTTCTCAGTACAGGTGATCTGCAATCGTTCTTTAGATGACCTATCTAACCACACCATACTTCCATTCATCCAACTCTTGGATTTACCCCTAAAATGAGTCTCCAGACAGTTTGTTCCAATGTGCCCATATTTTCCATAGTAATGACAATTGTACCAAGTATTGTAATCCCAAATATATGTGTTACCCTTCTTAGGTGACTTAGATTGTTGATTTGATGACCATTTGGGTTTTGATCTGCATTGAAATGCTCTATGCCCATATTATGACAGTTGAAATAGTGTCCTTGAAATTTTGGTGAGGTAGCTGGATTACTGACCTTTGTCTGACATTCTTGTGCCTGATGTCCATGTTTCTTGTAGTTGAAACAATATCCATGGAATTTTGATTTAGGATTAGACTTACTATGTTTGCTTCCACAGACGTTAGTTGTATGTCTTGGATTTCCACAGTGATGACATGTAGGCTTGTTGTTCTTTGGTTTAGCACTCCTCTTCTATCCACTCTTTGATGATTGTCCTTCCTTAGTGGATGACGATTTCTCATTATGACCAAGTCCAGATGTATCACTAGATCTTCTAGGTGACCTTAATAGCTCTTCAAAGTATCTTGCAGCTTTGTTAGGCTTGTTCATCCTTTCATTAACTTCCTTTTTGAGTTCTTAATTTATTCCTCAGTTGACTATTTTCTGATCTCAGATTGGTGAGTTCCACATCTTTCATACCCAATACTTGATTAGCCAGTATCAGTTAGTTTACCATGTCTAGTTGACTTTTGGTCAACCTTTGCATGTCACTTGTCCTTTCATCAAGTCTCATTGATATTTGGCTTTTTTATTCTTCAGCCATTGTCTTGTCTTCTTCATCTTTCTTTTTCTATTCAACTACTTCATAGAGTCTCATAGATTGAATTTCTTGTTCTCTCTTCAGATTTCTAATGTCCTCATTCAGTATGTTGTTTTTCTCCAGTAATTATTTTATGGATTTGTTACTTTCTGTAGAGTTCCCACTATCAAATAGTCCAGTAGTATCTTCTTCTTGATATTGTGTTTCAATTTGTTGAATAGCAATTTCTCTTCTTCTTAAGGATTTCTTTAGTTCTCCTCTGGCTGCTTCAAGTTATTGTAATGCAAGCTGAATGTCAATCTTCTAATTCTCTATAATCTTTCCCAACTTATAAACCTCCATCTCAAGATCTTTACCTCACAAGTGGTTAGACTTTAATAAGAGACCAAAGCTCTAATACCAATTGTTGGAAATCTATTGGGAAAATATCATACTGAGAGGGGGGGGGGGGGGGTGTCAGATATCAATGATTTATCAATTTTAACATAAATGAAAACTTCCATACCATTAACATAAACTTCAACAATGTAATGGATCTAATTGTAGACACCTAAAAATCCATTAGAAAATAAAAGTATTTTTATTTTCCGAAAAACCCTGATGACATTATCATTTACTAATTAATTATTTATTTAATTAATTTATTTATTTTTATGCCCTTAAATCCCTTTATTTTAATTAAGCATCTTTAATTAAAGAATCTCTCCCCAAAGAATTTAAATCAAATTTAAATGATTTTCCTCTGTTTATTGAATCAATATTCAATAAATGATGTCACATTCCGTAAATAATTTTTATATTTATTTAAAGTCTCAAAAGCATAGAATCTTCTAACCTTTCCTAAATGCTTCTAATCTCCCCCTAACCTATTTAGGAGATGTTTCCCACATTTCTTAGCCTAATCCAAGTCCTCTTTGACTCTTGGTCAAACCCTTCCCTCAATGAGCCCTACACACTCATTTAAGCCTCATAAAGAGACCCATGTCTCTTCTTCCACACTTGTTCCCTTTGCACACTTCCCTAGTGTTGCTCACACATGTGTGAGCAACCCTGATCCAAGCTAAACCTTACCATACCCCTAACCTTACCTCAAAACTTACCCCTAACCCTAAGTCATCCTCCTAACCCAAGCCCTTTCCAAATCCTATAAATACCCTCCTCTTCTTAGAGAAAAGAACCAATTCACCTTTCATACTAAGTAGTGTTATAATGTTAGATTGTTCTTATATCATCTTAAGCTTTTAGCATAATTGTTAGATTTCATTTTTTTCAAGCTTTTTAACACATCATAACTTAGAATAATGGATAAATCTTAGTTTCATTTATCATTTTTCATAGCCTTGCATCATATCATATCTATTTTGGACTAAAATCAACTTAGAATAAACATTCATAGTATAATCTACATTTTTAGCTCATTAGGATCCTTAAGGCGTTAGGGGAAAGACGGGTGTTCTATATCCAGTTTTGTGCCACTATAGGGTTCTTATGGTCCCTAATCAATCTGGATACCTCCTAATCATCATTAGGGAATTTCTCCAAGTGATTCGAGAGCACACCCACTTCCCTAAAGCGATAGCAAATCAAAGGGTGACAGGGTGCTCCCATTTAAGCTCTATCTGAGTGTCTTTGCAAATAGTTTTCTTTATAAGTTAGGTATATTCTCATAAAATAATGTTTGACATGTCTACACCTTTCAAGATAGATTAGGTTTGCATTGATCACATTTTGGCATGTCCGGTGGGACCCTACACGCCTTCGAAACTACATTTTTTAGAGTTTTCCAAGAAAAAAACTCATGTTTTCAGCAAACTTGTCTTGTTATAGGTGATTTCTCGTATGAGTAAACCCCCTAGGATACTTTCTCATACTAGCTAGGACCTTGACTCATGCTAGGACCACCCACAACTTGTATGGGAGCTTTTTAGGCTATTTTGGCTTGTTTTTAGCTCACTGGCCCTGTTTGCTCGTACTGTAAAGAATCCTTACTCGTACTTGTTGGATATTGCTAATGCATGGGTGGTGATTGAGACATGTAATATGTTTAACCACTGCATTACTGAATGGGGACTCATACTATTGTCATTTATGTTTTGTCACTGATGTCAACATATGCTTTTATGAAGGAGCCAGACTAGTAATCACAATGTACGGTTAGTGTACGAATGTTTTAGATGCTGCGAAGTTAGATGAGAGTTCAAGTGGATGTTGTGATCTTATATTTGTGATTGCATCATTAAGTATTTCATATTAAGAGAGTTACAACTATTTTGGTAAAGACTGGTCACTGGACTGTGACAGTGATAATTGACAGCTCATTAGTCTCTGAGTTTTTGATATATCTTTAAGAGGGATTAGATTAAAAGTATGTGAACTTGAAGGATGATGGAAAAGGTATTGATGGATGTTCATTGGTCAGTGCAAGGTACAAAGTGATTGCTGATGTCACCTATGGCATGTGCTCTCGCGATGGCTTATTCTGAAGCCGACTCAGGGAATGAAGCGTGTGTTTTGTTTGGCAAGCACAAATCAACGATGTCGGTCCTTAATTGTTGTAATGCAATAATTGTAAATTTTTTATAGATACCGTGTGTATCTTAGCAATGGTTTATGTAATTATTTGTAATTAGGAAAGCCTGATGGGCCGACCTGATCTTGGTAAAATGTAATCAGGTATAAATGAAAGGTCTTTTCTTTGGAAAAGACATGGATGGAATATATGTGATATAGAGAGGTTGTGAAAGATGCGAGCTTGTGTCTGCTATATGTACAGCAGAGGTTTACTAGTGGACTTCATTGAAACTGATCAAGCAAAGATAGTTGCTGGCAAACATTTCAAAAGATTGTCTATTTCTTCAGATACACTTGTTGCAAACTAGTGAATTCTGAGGTGGATTTAACCTTCTTTGGGTAGTGAGCCTTGGACAGTGAGCCCTCTTTGATCCTTGAATCCTAACAGGGTATGTCCTCTAACAAGGACTATGTACTATAATGTTTCAATAAGCTCCTAACAAGGCTATATCTTCTAACAAGGATTACTATACTCTCAGTACATCATTTGTGGGTGCTAATTCCCACCGGGGTTTTTACCTTTAACAAGGTTTCCCCGAGACCAAAATATTGTGTTATTGAGTTGGCATTGATTGTGTTCATTGTTTCTTATATTGTTGAGCTTAAAGTTTAAAGTTTAATATTCTATTATATAGCTGATTCACCCCCCCTCTCAGTTGTATTTTGGACTGTTATTCCTAACAATTAGTATCAGAGGTTGTGGTCCTCAGAGAGAAGGACCACTGATTGCTACCAATTCAAGATCTAGAGGTAATGTATTTGAACTAAACATATTTGGAGCCTCTTGTTTTGTTGTGAAGGTAGATGATAGTTGGTTATGGCATAGAAGATTTTGTCATGTTAACTTTGATAACATTGTGAAGGCAAGTATGGCTAATGCAGTAAGAGATCTACCGAAGATTGTGAAACCTTCTAACACTGTATGCAAAGAATGTGTTATGGGAAAACAAACTAAAAGCAGTCATAAAAGAAAAACATTTACATCAAAAAGAAAGTTGGATCCGGTACATACAGATCTATCTGGACCTATAAGAACAAAGTCATACTATGGTGAAAGGTATTTTATACTCTTTGTTGATGACTTTTCTAGAATGATGTGGGTTACTTATTTGAGAGAGAAATCAGAAGCATTTGACAAATTCAAGTTGTTTAAAGCAAAATTAGAGAATGAATCAGGACTGAAAATAAAGTTTTTAAGATTAG
Organism: Chamaecyparis obtusa; assembly: GCA_027943335.1. Taxonomy (NCBI): domain Eukaryota; kingdom Viridiplantae; phylum Streptophyta; class Pinopsida; order Cupressales; family Cupressaceae; genus Chamaecyparis; species Chamaecyparis obtusa. The sequence continues at coordinate 12,608,306 of BSBK01000529.1, forward strand.
ATAGAGGTGGAGAGTTTACATTAGATTTATTTAATTCATACTGTGAAGAGCATGGAATAAAAAGACAAATATCTTCTCCTAGGACTCCACAATAGAATGGGATAGCAGAGCGAAGAAACAAAACTATACTTGATGCTGTCAGGACAATGCTGATTGAAGGAAATGTATCTCATGTACATTAGAGAGAGTCTGTTGGAACAACATTGTACACATTAAACAGAATTCAAATCAGAGATGGCACAAGTAAGACTCCCTATGAACTATGATTTGATCATACTCCTACTGTAAAATATTTGAGAATTTTTGGTAGAAAATGTTATATCAAGAGGGATGATGAGATATGGAAATTTGATGCTAGAAGTGATGAAGGTATCTTCCTTGGTTACTCTGTTAAAAGCAAGGCATACAAATATTTCAATCTGAGATTAAGGAAGATGGTCAAAAGTAACAATGTAATAATAGATAAGAAATTTCAGATACAAGAAAGAATGTATGACGACAGTCAGATATGAGAAGTGAAAGAAAGCACTACTGTTGCTGAAGAAGGAACAGTTGTAAGGAACAAAGAAAGACTAGTGTGTAAGGGATACTCACAACAAGAAGGGATAGACTTTGAAGAAACATTTGCTCTTGTTGCTAGAATAGAGGTAGTAAGATTATTTCTATCTTATGCTGCACACAAAAACTTCAGATGGATGTTAAATCTGCATTTCTAAATGGAGATCTTGAAGAAGAAGTATACATAGAACAACTAGATCGATTTCCTCTATGTGAAGTCAAAGACATGGTGTGAAAATTGAAGAAAGCTCTGTATGGGTTGAAGCAAGCTCCTAGGGCTTGGTATGCAAGGTTGGACAAGTATCTACATGGACTTAGATTCAGAAAAGGCAATGCAGACAATAATTTGTATTTAAGAACTACTGAAGATGGAATACTGATAGTAGAAGTAGTTTTGGATGACACTATCTTTGGAGGTAATGATGATCTATGTAAGAAGTTTGCTAAAGAAATGGAAAGTGAATTTGAGATGTCCATGATAGGTGAAATGAGATTCTTCCTTGGACTACAAATAACTAAGAATGAGAATGGTATTTTCATTTCTCAGACCAAGTATCTCAACGAATTGCTTAATAAATTTGGTATGGAAGACTGGAAACCAGTAGGAATACCTATGGTGACTGGAAACAAGCTAACAATTAATGGTGAATCAAAATGTGTTTTTTAGACTTTGTATAGATCAATGGTTGGAGGGTTACAATATTTGACTCACACTAGACCAGATATTGCTAATGCTGTTGGAATTGTGGCTAGATATTAGGCATAACCCAAAGAGATTCATATAGATGCTGTGAAAAGAATACTGAGGTATCTCAGAGGAACCATAGACTATGGTTTATGGTATGATAGGAATGATAGCTTTGAACTTCATGCTTATACTGATATTGATTGGGCAGGAAATATTGATGACGGAAAAAGTACTAGTGGTGTTGCATTTTTCCTTGGGAAAAAGTTGGTTTCTTGGCTAAGTAAGCAACAAGATTGTATAGCACAATCTACTACTGAATTAGAATATGTTGCTACTACTATAAATTGCACTTAGATTGTTTTAATGAAACAAATGCTAACATACATTGGAATAAATTTTAATGAGCCTGTGGTTATCCATTGTGATAACACCAACACAATAAAAATGTCAAATAATCCATTGATGCACTCTAAAACTAAACACATTTCTATCAAGTATCACTTCTTGAGAGACAAGGTGGCAGAAAAAGAAATCAAGCTAGAATATATCAGTACAAAAGAGTAGATTGCAGACATTTTTACACAGCCACTACCGAAAGATACCTTTGAATATCTTAGAGGTATGCTAGGGGTTCAAGCCCCTCCTAGTCATAACTAAATGATGTAGAGATGCATCAGTCCAGAAGTGTTCAGAGCCTCATCATTTTCTGGACTGGATGTAGGGATCTACTCCTCAAGGGGAGTGATCATGGAATAAATTTTATATGTGAAGGCAGAAGAAGGCTCATGGCACCCTTTTCCATTGATGTCAAAGGGGGAGTGTTGCTATAAGAAAATCTCTACTGTTTGGGGAGATTGTTCAGTTGAAGGACTTTGGATTGATATAACTTTGGGATAACATTTTCCCATATGTTGACATCAATGCCAAAGGGGGAGATTGTTGGATATTGCTAATGCATGGGTGGTGATTGAGACATGTAATATGTTTAATCACTACATTACTGAATGGGCACTCATATTGTTGTCATTTGTGTTTTGTCACTGATGTCAACATATGCTTTTATGAAGGAACCAGACTGGTAATCACAGTGTACGGTTAGTGTACAAATGTTTCAGATGCTACGATGTTAGATGAGATTTTAGGTGGATGTTGTGATCTTATATCTGTGATCACATCATTAAGTATTTCATATTAAGAGAGTTACAGCTGTTTTGGTAAAGACTGGTCACTAGACTGTGACAGTGAGAATTTACAGAGTTAGTCTCTGAGTTTTTGATATATCTTTCAGAGGGATTGGATTAAAAATATGCGAACTTGAACAATGATAGAAGAGGTACTGACAAATGTTCATTGGTTAGTGCAAGGTACAAAGTGATTGGTGATGTCATTTGTGGCGTGTGCTCTCGCGATAGCTTATTCAGAAGCTGACTCAAGGAATGAAGTGTGTGTTTTTTTTGGCAAGCACAAATCAAGGATGTCGGTCCTTAATTGTTGTAATGTAATCATTTTAAATTTTTTATAGATACTGTGTGTATCTTAGTAAGGGTTTATGTAATTATTTGTAATTAGTAAATCCTGATGGGCTGACCTGATCTTGGTAAAATGTAATAAGGTATAAATGAAAGGTATTTTCTTTGGAAAAGACATGGATGGAATATATGTGATATAGAGAGGTTGTGAAAGCTGCGAGCTTGTGTCTACTGTATGTAGAGTAGAGGTTTACTGGTGGACTTAATTGGAACTGATCAAGCAAAGATAGTTGCTGGCAAAGAGTTCAAAAGATTGTGTATTTCTTCATATACACCTATTGTGAACCAGTAAGTTTTGAAGGTGGATTTAACCTTCTTGAGGTAGTGAACCTTGGGAAGTGAGCCCTCTTTGTTCCTTGGCTCCTAACAGGGTCTGTCCTCTAACAAGGACTATGTACTGTAATGTTTCAATAAGCTCCTAATGGGGCTATATCTTCTAACAAGGATTACTATACTCTTAGTACATCATTTATGGGTGCTAATTCCCACTGGGGTTTTTACCTTTAACAGGGTTTCCCCGAGACCAAAATATTGTGTTATTGAGTTGGCATTCATTGTGTTCATTGTTTCTGATATTATTGAGATTAAAGTTTAAAGTTTAATATTCTGTTATACAACTAATTCACCCCCCCTCTTTGTTGTATTGTGGGCTGTTATTCCTAATCGTACTAGGCCTAACCAATACTCGTATGAGTAAAGACCATCAGAATACCCTACCTTGTTTACTCATATGGCAAATAGGAAGGTCATGTAAGGCCTTAGGCTAAGAAAAAGTTTGTTTTTTGGGATTTCTAAGGGTTTTCAGGCCCTTTTGACTGCTTGTTTCACATTTTTAACACCATGTTCTGCAGGTACCCTTGGAAGGAATCAAAATCACTAAAAAAACTAAGGCCCTAAGGCTCATCAACTTGTTTGGTCTAGTAGGAACTTCAAATATTTCATTTGGTTGCTTAAAACGAATGATAAACACACTCTTGAGTGCCTAAAATCAAAGAATCTACAAATCTTTCCTATTTGTTCCTAATCAATCCTAACCAACTCAAGTCATTCCTAATTGGTCCTAAAACACTCAAACCCACATCTAAGGACTTTAATTTGGCTAAAAAGAACCTATTTCTTGCAAATCTAGGGTTTTAAGAGTCGTATATGCAAGTTAGGAACACTTCACATTTTGGGTGCTTAAAAAGAACTTCAAAATTGCACTTCAAATCTAACAGTTATCAAATCAATCCTAAAATGAATCCAAATAGCCCTAGATCAAACTCAATGCATCAAACAAAAGCTAAAATGAACTTCATTTGCAATATCTCAAAGTTTTGTTAAAGGTCTGATCCAAACTAGGAAGAAAATCAAACGAATCTTTCCTAATTGGTTCCTAAACAATCCTAATCATTCCTTAATATTTCCAAATCATCCTAAGTTCTTTATGCTTGGTTAAAAAATACTTCATGTTGCAAAATCTTGAATGCTTTTCAGAGTTTCATGCATCAAACCAAATCTAGGAATCTCATTTCGGGTATAAAACATAGAAACTAACACACAAAATCTTAAATGAAAAACCAAAGGTCCAAAGGAGTCACTTTTACTTTGAGTCCAAATAAAACACAATCTTGAGTGAATTAAACAGTGAAAAAAAAACATTTCTATTCCTTCCTCTTTCAAATTCAGTTCAAAACAAACAAAAACTCAATCTTGAATGACTTAAAATAGAAACAAAGCTCATTTCAAAGTTCTTAAAGCAATACACAAATCAAATCTTGAATGCCCAAAACAAAGAACTTGTAATCGCTCGAAGTTTTACTTCTTGAGAGGAAAAGAACAAATCAAAACTTAAATCACATGTGTTTTCAACACATTGAATCAATTTGGGAAATGAATCTTCATGATGTGCATCTAGGAGTTTCCCATTTTTGAAAATCCTTGTTAATCTAAGTAACGTAAAAAACTTGAACTCAGACAAGTTCACCTATTTTACTTTTAGAGAGGCCTATCCGGGGAGAAAAGCACTTCCTCTCTAGAGAACGACCTCAAACCAGTACCTTCCACGACCGGTATAGAAATAAAGCACTGAGAAAAATCTCGCTTACATCCCCTCAAGCTCGAGCGATGCGTGTTGGTGGTGGCCTGGGGTAGGTGAATAATCCGTACTATTTTGGCATGGTCAACTAGGCTCTTAAGTGAGTCACACACGTACAAACTGATTGGGAGGACTCCACAAAACAACTAAAAACTTGATAAAATAGAAGCTACCCTATCTACATCCAAAGGTATCAGAATCCTTGTGCAAGGACCGATCCGAGGGGTTTACCAGGTCACCTTAAGTTACTCACCATATGTATCCCCTTTTAGGGGGTATCAAGCTGTGGGCAAGGATTTTGATACTCGCCTCCCTTTAGGTAGATCTTCTTGAAGTGATTGCACAGTCAAAAAATCAGTGAAAACATTTGTTGGAATATACACCTTTTAAAGCTTTCTTTCAGATTCAATTGCTAAATCCATTTCTTGTATCCCACAAGGTTGCTTTGTCCCTTCTCCGGATTGTTTTCAGAAATTCTTTGTCAAGTCTGTCCTTTGCCATTGGAAACATCAAACTAATCCACAACTTAATTCAAGATATTTAGAAAACCTTGCAGAAGAATCCTTCAAAATCAGATACCCAAAGCTTTGTCTCAATCCAATTACCAAAATCACCCCAAGTTATGTCCGATTTGACCAAACACTCAAACACTAAACTTCCCAAATCCCAAGCCTATCAAGAGAAGAAATTTGCAGAGAGAAATCTTAAAAGCCATTAATCTTTTGTAAAAGAAACCCAAGTCAAAGAAAAGTACCAGGAAAAGCTTGATAACGCGGCATATAACACAAGAGTCAAGTAGTTTACATATCGATTCTGAGTTAACCATCACTACATCAATCTTGAGAGAGAAGACTAGCTGGATCCATCACATATCCACTCTTCCAATCCAAAATCCTATCTCGACAGCCCTGCATCCTAGCTCATCCTAGTCTCATCCTTGCATCACCACCAAGCCTTGGTTGCATCTTAAGTCATTCTTAGTTGCATTCATCATCATCTTACTATCAGCATCATAGGTTATCCATTTCAGCTGCATCTAGGTCATCCTCTTAGAAATAGTATCATTCCATTATCCTTCACCATCATTCCATTAGTAATCCACAATCAGAATCTCAAATCCTTGATCCAAAATCCAACATCCACTATCCAAGTCAAGACCCACCATCCTTGCATCAAATCCAGTGATCCAAATCCAAAACCACTTAGTGTTCAAAACCTTTGAGTTTTTTTCAATCCCTATTCTAAATCTGAAATCACCCCCTTCGACAGAGCATTGTCTAAAGGAAATCCAACTTGTCCTTGCACAACCTCATCATCTCGAGCAAGAGATTGGCTTGCATTGATAAGAATCCAGTTGACCAAAGATCATTAGTCTATCCTAGGTTGACCAAATCCTACCACTGATCCTCCATCAGGAAAATAACATCTCATTTGTTGACACTTAGTAACCCCCCACCAATCATCCACCAAATCTAGATCCAAATCAGACCATCCCCCACCAATCTTCTGTCATCCTCAATCCAAATCAGAGCATTCCACCAATCCTTCACCATCATCACCATCCTTCAATTGTTCCAAATCCTTGCATCGCATCATAGAAATCTGCTGCCCTTAGAAGTTTCTTAGGCTTGCATCCATCATTCTTTAGAGTCTTCTAGGAGCATCTTACATCCATCTAGCATCTGCATCTCCACTCCACGCCTGTCGAGACAAGATATACAAAATGAAGGAGCATGGATCCTTATCAAATCCCCAGTTTGTCTTATTTCAACATTTCTACCAGCGCGATGGTAGCTTACAATCCCCAGATTCAACAAACTTGTAATGCGTGGGATGATCCCAATATCCCACTGGCTTCCTTTGCAATAGAAACATTCATGAATCATCTGGTGAATGTACAAATAGTTAGTGCACTCACTGCTCAGAATCAATGAAACATGTTGCCTAACTTCACACAAGAGGGTACTCCCATTCCACCATATCTCCAACCTCACATTCCCATCAACAACATTCGAATCCCAACAGAAGCATGCACCCCAATCATCCAACAAATCCCTAATCCACTTTTTCACATATCACAAGTAGCTTCGCCCATCCCTCCACTCTTGCAAAGTAGTTTCATAGGTCCTACAACACAAGAAACATAATCCAGTCCATTTCCTCTCATAGGTGCGCCATCATCTTTCGTAGTAGCTCAATCCATCATCCATACTCAACGCTTTTCATGAAACTAAACACCACCCCCCACACAATCTTTTTCACAAGAAATTCCACCACCTTCCATGGGCCAAGTAGCACCATTCTTTTCGGGGGAAACACAATCATCCTTCCCCTTCACTCCATAGGCTTCTACCTCACTACAATCATTTTCGGGGTCAACGCAATCATTTCCCTCTTTTTCCCAACAAGCCTCTACATCAACGTCTTCTTTTCTTGGGATAACGCAATCATTTCCCTTTCATACTCAACAAGCTTCCACACCTATGCCGTCATTTTTGAGGGCAACACAATCATTTTCCTCATCACAAAAACCTTCCACATCAGCACCACCTTTCTCATGGGGAACACAAGAATCTTCGTTCATGCCCCAACAAACATTTACCCAAGCGCAAACCCAACAAACTACATTTACAACAGGTATGCCTGCCATGGGGTTTTCAAATCCTCCATTCACATCCCAAACCCCCATCACATCTACCTTTCCAGCATCCTCTGCATCACAGTTCCCACCGCACACTGGTTCTCGATGGGGCCTCACTAAAGAAGAAATGAAAGCCTTAGGAATACCAACCCATTTCACCACATCTATGCAAGAAAACCATCAAACTGCCTTCTTGCAAGAAGTACAACAACCATCTCAACCTCTGCCAGCTTTATCCTTTTCCCCATTTGCAAACTATCTATTTACACCACCCAATGCTTCTTAGCAAGTTCCACCACCTCAACAATATAGTTCATCTCATCTCGCAAGTTATCTTTCCCAACCACCCCCCATTTTCAGCTTCCCTACATCAGTTCCACCCTTAAGCAATGCGGGAATGCATCCATCCTACATCAACCAAGTGCAAAACCAAGTACAACAAGGGCCACCTAATCAGCAAGTTGCATCATTCCACCAGCCTCCTCCGCAAAAGGAATACTTCCAATCACAACAACAAACCCCCATCATTCCCTAACAACAACAAGCATCATCCTATGCATCACAAAAACAACATCCCATCATCCCCCAACACCAAGCAGTTCCATATCCTCCACTGCAATACACCCCCATAGCCCAGCAGCAATATCCTCCCCAACAATCATCACTCCAAAATCCATTCCAATCCACCTATCTTGTTGGGCAATCTCCATATCCCACTCCACAATATCCACCTCAAAATCATCCCTATTCACTAGCACCACTAGATCCTTTCCAAATGGGAGTACCGACTCCAATGCCAATAAATGTCAAGTGGGAAGCAATGAAGAATGCTCTTAAGGAGCTCCACACTAGCACAAAGAATAAAACCTTCAAGTTTGAAGAGGTGTGTCCCTACCCATTTGACCGATCAATTGCAATTGTTCCTTTCCCTAAAAGCTTTGAGACACCCAAGTTTGATAAATATCGAGGAAAAGGAGATCCTGTAAACCACATCAAAGAATTCTATATGGCATGCCAAGAAGTGGATTACAATGACAATTATCTTTTGCACCTATTCCCCAAAAGCTTGGGAGGAACTACAGTTGAGTGGTTTTATAAGATACCATGTGGGACCATCACAACTTTTGCCAAGCTCTCTGAGAAGTTTGTATCTCAATATGCCCAAATTGTTGAGAATGAGTTGACTTTACTAGACCTTTGCAACTCAAAGAAGAAAGAGGGAGAAATCCTAGCAGACTACCTGCAACGATGGCAGAATCTCACAACTAGGCTATCATATCAGCCACCCGAGAAACATCTAAACAAGATCTTCATCAATAACCTACATCCCAAACTATCTCACTTCATGAGAATGAATTGTATCCAAACATATTAGGATATCAAAAGAAAAGGGATAGATATCGAAAGAGGTCTCCTAGATGAAGGCACAATCTAGCATTACAAAAATGATTCCCAAAGTAAACCCAACAATGATAAACCCCGTTACTGGAATTGTAACAAAAATGTAGTCACTGATGGAGCTATGGACACCAAGTATGTTCAAATTGTTGTAGCTGGTCCTACACCTATTCCTGCATATCAACAATAGCCTCGAACTCATCAGCAACCTATGCAGCAATAAAAACCTCAAAACAATCAGTAGAACTATCAGCAGCAAGCACATCAAGCCCATCAAGGCAATTTGACCAATCAGGCTAATGCCATCACAACTTCTCCCAATCAAAACAGACCCAAAGCCTAGACTTACTAGAAGAGAACCTTCACACAACTTGGTGAACCTCTAGATGTTATCTTTCACCGAATGGCCAAGGCCAACCTGATCACATACCCACCAATCCAACAGTTTGATGATGTAACCCCCAAGCATGACTGGTACAAAGACCATGAGTACTGAGACTATCACCATGTCAAAGGCCACACTACCTTGAGATGCATGAAACTCAAGCATTATATCCAAGATCTCATCAATAGAAAAGAGATCCAAGTGAACACACCAGCCCAAGCTTTGCCTAATGCCAACTTGCACATCTATCAGAATGTGTTCCCTCAACACAATGTTGGGAAGAACCAAGCTAATGCTAATCCTCCTAATCACAACCAAGGAAAAGGCAAACAAGGAGATCATAATCACAAACACTACACTACTGCTTATATCAATTATGACAAGTTTGTTGGATGCATAACCCAAGTCGAACCCACAATCAATGTCATCCACATCAAAGGAGCGGATATTCAGTGTGTCATTACCATCCGTAGAGGCTGGATAACTATCGCCGGTGTGTGTCCAAGACTAGCACACAATGCACAATACAACCTTATAGAATATCTTGGGAGTACACCAGCCCAAATCTACATCCTCGACCTTCTCTGCACTTCACCCCTCCATCAAGAAATCCTTAACCAAGCCCTTCACGAAGGACATGTCCCCATAGACATTAACACCATCCAGTTTGAGAACCTTGTGGGACATTTATCAGCATGATGCAGGGGCATCCAAGGTTAAGGAAAAGCATTCTGCGTCCTCGGTGAAATTGCATGGAGTGTTTGTATTTCGGCCAGTGTTACTCGGTTATAGCCTTGACCGACGGTCTTGTTCAATGAAGGAAGCTCGGTCACTAAGGGAACTTGGCAGTTTCTGGTGCTCGGTGAAATTGTTACTCAATCCTACCTGTGGTGCTCGCTCAACACTGGTGCTCGACGATGCCTGGCGTGCTTGGTGATTTTAGTGTCGCTCAGTAGTTCTGGCTTACCGACTGGACTTCTGTGTAATTTGTTGAGCTGACTTGGTGAATTTATTGTTGGTAGCCATTGTTATGAGCCGACATGGAAAATTAAATGTTTGTATACATTTGTAAACCAACTTGTATGGAATTTAATTATTTATTTTGGGAAGTTAAGGGTTTCATCTTGCCGACTTGTGGCTGATGATTAGTATTTAAGGAGTGCTTGGGTAGATGTTTAGAGACAGAATTTAGGAGGTCAAGACTTAGACAACAGAGCAGATTTGAATGTCATATGTGAAGCTTGGGAGTGAAGTTGTGGAAAACTTCTTGATGTTCTTGTAGATTGGATTGTAATTTGATAGTTGTTTGTAGCAGAGCTAGGGATTTGCATACTTTGGAATAAGGAGATTGCTTGGAGGCTTGCGAGCTCAAGTTTAGATTTGCCTTAGGGTTTCTATTAGTTTCTGATTGTCTTCAGAGCTGAACTAGTTGATGTTGTTGTATCATCTTAAAATGGAAGCACTTCCATGTTAAGAGCATTTAGTCCTCCGAGTAAGTGGTTTAGGGTCATGATTGGCATCTTTGCATCCTCCCTTATCTTCCACAACTTCTTTGCACTTGATTTTTTCATTCTAGGTGAAATTAGGGTTAAGGTCTTAAGGACTTTCCTAATTTTCTCTTTTCCACTGCTCCATTTTCTAGGTAGGATTTAGAAACCTCATAGTCCTTCATCATATCATTCCGAGGATTTTCTATCTATTCCAAAAAATGGTTCCTGTTTAGACATCAATTTCTAAGTTTCTAGCATCTCTAGGATCTCTGTTGCAGAACCTGACAAAGTTAGGGTCTGAGGTCAAAGTTGACCTCGACCCTGACTAGGTTAGGGTCAACCCGACCTTGACCTCTTCTCGCCAGGATTTCAAATTCTCATTTGCCAGTAATTTAGCTTTTGGGATAATTATTTCCAGCCTCCGGGTTGGCTGTTTCGGGTTCCGAAACAGTAAATCCTTCAATTGTATTTAATCAAGGTATATTTTCTAAAGGTGAGGAGCTAATTGGGATTTAATTCTCCAAGGTGGCCCATCTAGAGGAGTGTGCCCTAGATCACTATAAAATGAAGCCTTCCTCTCTCATTTTCATCATCAAGTTTTGAAAATCAAGCTCTCAAGTTCTCAAGGTGATCAAGCAAGCATTCATTCAAGTATTCAAGTCTTCTTCTTCATCCAAGTTCTCCATTGAAGATCAAGGATTCAAGCATTCAAGCTATTGAAGGGATTTGGCTCAAGCATTCAAGATCTATCATTCAAACCCTAGATCTAGCCACCATGGTGGTGTGATCTTCCTTCAAGATCCTCTGTTCATCTTCAAGATCCATATCATTGTTTCCTTAAGGTGGATTTCAAGCATACAATCATGGAGGTTTGATCATGTTATGTTCAAGCTTTCATATCAATATATTTGATTACATTCTAAATACATTAGCATATCTATTGAATTGCATAGCTTCATTGTTAGATTCATTTCTACTACTTGCTAGCATTCTCCTATTTCAATTTCAATATTAAGGTTGATTCCAAACCGGGGTTTGACCAAGGAAAACCCCCCAAACAAACAACAAAACCATTTTTCTTGTAGGCACACGTGTGGAATCTTGGATTTGAGAGTGAATTTGGATACCCTTTTCGGCAATCTTTCAGGATCTGCGAACAGAATCAGAATTGGACTTCAAATAAATAATGTGGTTTTTGACCTTTTAAAAGGTCAAAGTCAACCTGTGTGAATTTGGAAAAAAGATTTTTGGGTTTTGTCCGCCTTGACATTTCCACTCTAGAATAGCTAACGAAATCTTCAGAAAGTTCATACAGAAGCCAAAATTCAGCATTTTCTAGATCTGCCCTAATTCAAGGTTAGTATTTGCACTTCAATTTTTAAGCTTAATCCAATTATAGGGAAATATAGGGTTTCTCTCTCTCTTTCATATTCTTCATAGATTGATTCAATTGTGTATTAACCTTTTTGTTGATCAAATTGGATCTCTCCATTGGGAATTTGGATTTAGACTCTATTAGATGAAGAAGGATACCAAGTGCCCGAGACCGTTGGTGATGCTTTGTTAGCCGAGGCTAATCCAGAAATGGGGAGGTGCATTGCACCAGTGTGGTTGAAACAAATGCTTATGCCAAGGAAACAAGTTGTGGCTATCCAGACAGTTGAAGATATTTGAGGGTTAGTGGAAAAGGAAGATGATGTTGGACAGAAACAAATTGTAAGAATAGTGGCCAAGGTAATCCAGGATGGTGATGATGGTCACCGAAAGGTTCAAATTGCAGTACCAAAGGTTAATAAGCTAGTGGGCAAAATTGTGGCCCAGGACTATGAGGTAGTAGAACATGACATGGGAAAAGTCATAGATGACATGGAGTGTATGGAGCTTCAGGAAGGCATAGCTTCAGTAAGGGAAAGGTTGAGGAAGGCAAATGAAAGGAATGTGGAGTTGGAGATGGAAGTCAAGTATTGGAGAGATAGCCACCCTATCCAACAGTTGCATCAGGCAGCCCTTCCACAGGATAGTGGGAGCAATGTGGAAGAGATATCAGCTTAAGAGCAAGGAACTAGGAATTGGATTAGGCGTACAATTCAAGAAGGGCGGAGGTTCTTGCCTGCCTTTATCTCGACATTCAGGTCATTTGTGTCTCTTAGAGACAAATTCAGAGCATTTGAAGGGATGTGGAAGGATTTCCTTCCAATCCATGACTTAGTCATTCCCAGGCTACATGCAGCCTTAGAGTTATCAAAAGAATCTTTGGTGAAGCCCAAATTGATCAGTGAAGGAGGAAAGAGTACTGTTGAGTCTTGGTATATTGGCTTGACTATTAGATCAAGGATACTTGAAGAGATATAGAATGAGGTTGTACAATGCAGTCCAAGCATCGAAACTTTCATTTCAAGCATGTTGAGTGATGCGGGGATTGCACTTGATTTTGAGGAAATCAAAGAGGAAGATTTTAACAAGATAGAGTTTGGATCGAGATTGGATGAGTTGGGGAAGGTTGTCGACAGTGAGAAATAGTTGGAAATCCTTGCCTCTCTCAAGGCCCTTATCAAGTTTGCAAGAGATGATGAGAAGGAGAGTGAGATGACACCTCCTAGTCCTTCATCATATCAATCAGGGGATTTTCTATTTGTTCCAGACACTGGGTCCTGTTCTAACATCAAATCCTGCATCTCTGGCATCTCTTGGAACCTCTACTACAAAACCTGGCAAAGTTAGGGTTTGAGGTCAAAGTCGACCTCGACCTTGACTAGGTCAGGGTCGACCTCGACCCTGACCAGGTCAGGGTCGACCTTGACCTTGACTAGGTCAGGGTCAACCTCAACTCTGACCTCTTCCCATCAGGATTTCAAATTTCAAATGTTGGCAGTTTGGCTTTCAGGAAAATTATTTCTCCGCTTCTGGGTTGGCTGTTTCGGGCTCTGAAATGGTAAATCCTTTAATTGTATTTAATTAAGGTATATTTTCTAAAGGTGAGGACCTAATTGGGATTTAACTCTCCAAGATGGCCCATCTAGAGGAGTGTGCCCTAGATCACCATAAAAGGAGGCCTTCCTCTCTCATTTTCATATCAAGTACGGGGGGCAAGGTTCTTCCTTCCTTCTCTAGGGGAACTTCTTTCCTTAGCTTAGTAGTACTTCTTTATGTTACAATATTATTTCATCATAGTGACAGAGGTGTTGATTATGGATAATCTTCTTATATGAGAAGTTGTTGTCCTAGATCGTCACTTCTTCTCTATGTTGCAAATTATGGTTAATATAAACTTTTATTCTTGCTTGGTGTTAAAATTGTTTTCCTTCATTCCTAAGATTCCTCTTGCTCTTCTTCATAGGGGGCTTGATGATTGAATCTTTGGTGGAGGTCTTGGTGATAAGATCTTTTTCATTCAGGGTCCTTTTCCATAAGTGACATATCCTTTTCACGATTATTTATAATCTTGGATGTAGGGTCAATATCTCTCACTAAGGATATACTATACATTATTGCAAGCAGGATATCTCTTTGCTTTGTGAAGTAGGTATCCTCTTCCATTTTTGTTCCTACACTTGGGGGGCAAAGATGCCTTATCCTTCTTTTCTATCTTCAAACATTCACACATGGAGTCACAAATACGGGTTGTAAGTTTGGTAGAAGTAGTTTAGCCTTGGAGGCTTGGTATGATTTTTTATCTTATTCAAATCTATGCATTGTTATTTAATCCGATATTCTCTTCTTTTTTAGGGATTCACCTTTTTCCTTGGTTAAGCAGTATCTATCTATTATGTGATATCCAATCATACATGAAAATTATGGTTTTCATTTGCGGACCTATGTCCTTTATGCAAACCTTATTTGTTGTTTGACATTGGGTTTCCATGGTTGATACATCTCTCACCTTGGAAACTGAATAGTGTGCTATCCCTCATTAAGGGTTACTTTCTTTTCACTTCTTGCATGGTATCTTTTACATTCGTCCCTTCCATGGCCTCATAGGAGCTGTGACCTTCTTGGCTTAGACTGGGTGTTGTCTATGGATATTGTCTTGATGCTAAAGAAGGCTTTATCCTTGTTCTTTCTTTCCTTAACATGACAAAATAGTATGTTTTTTTCCATATTAAGGAGGGGGGCATATACAGGGTCTCCCTTGTACTATAGTTTTTTATTTTTATATGCTAAATCTTGGAAGGTAACGCACATAAGTTGACAAATCTTGAAAAGACACGCATTCATATGCTAAATCTTCCAAAGGTAACACACATAAGTTGCTAAATCCTGAGGAGACACATTTTTCAAATTTTTCAATATGCTAAATCCTCTGAAGGTAACGCACATAAGTTGCTAAATCCTAAAGGGACACACATTTTCAAATTTCAAATATGCTAAATCTTGGAAGGTAATGCACATAAGTTGCTAAATCCTGAAAAGACATGCACCAATATGCTAAATCTTGGAAGGTAATGCACATAAGTTGCTAAATCCTGAAAAGACATGCATTTCATATTCATAGTGATACAAGAAGGTGGATCTATGGATATTCCAGAAGCCATCAAAAGATGCATTACAATTGCAAGCACAGTTTATGGGTGAACCTGTTGGGCTCTCCCTCCAGGGTGATTCACGGTAAGGTAGGCATCTTACTGGGCGAGGTAATCACTTTCTCTTTTCTCTCTTTTTGCTTTCATGCTAGTAGGACTGGATCATGAAGCTATGTTGTCTATAGTGTTGCTCTTGTCTATCTTATGTAATCATTTATGCTATTATGATAGCTTTCCAAATATGATATTGGTATGAGAAATATTTCTTAGCAAGGTTTCTTATGCTAATTGATTTGGGTTGTTTAGTGCTAACCCTTGTTCTTTTGTATACTCTCATGTATGTATGTTGAGTTAGAATCCTTGGTCTGGGGGCTGGTGTCTTCAACTAAGTGTTATTTTATCTTGTTTTGAATCCATTGGGATTTCTTCTCTCTTCTCCTTTACCAAGAGTTTGCATTGAATCCATACTCTTGCTAAAGTGGGGGCTTAATGTATCATCTTAAAATGGAAGCACTTACATGTTAAGAGCGTTTATCCCTCCGAGTAAGTGGTTTAGGGTCATGATTGGCATCTTTGCATTCTCCCTTGTCTTCCACCTCTTCTCTGCACTTGATTTCTTCATTCTAGGTGAAATTAGGGTTAAGGTCTTAAGGACTTTCCTAATTTTCTCTTTTCCATGGCTCCGTTTTCTAGGTGGAATTCAAAAACAAGACCTCCTAGTCCTTCATCATATCATTTCAAAGATTTTCTATCTATTCCAGACATTGGGTCCTATTCAAACATCAATTTCTAAGTTTCTAGCATCTGGGATCTCTGTTGTAGAACTTGACAAAGTTAGGGTCTGAGGTCAAAGTCGACCTCAACCCTGACTAGGTTAGGGTCAACCTTGACCTTGACCTCTTCCCACCAGGATTTCAAATTTTCATTTGCTAGTAATTTAGCTTTTGGGATAATTATTTCTCACCTCCGGGTCGGCTGTTTCGGGTTCCGAAACAGTAAATCCTTTAATTGTATTTAATCAATGTATATTTTTTAAAGGTGAGGAGCTAATTGGGATTTAATTCTCCAAGGTGGCCCATCTACAGGAGTGTGCCCTAGATCACTATAAAAGGAGGCCTTCCTCTCTCATTTTCATCATCAAGTTTTGGCAATCAAGCTCTCAAGTTCTCAAGGTGATCAAGTAAGAATTCATTCAAGTATTCAAGTCTTCTTCTTCATCCAAGTTCTCCATTGAAGATCGAGGATTCAAGCATTCAAGATCTATCATTCAAACCCTAGATCTAGCCACCATGGTGGTGTGATCTTCCTTCAAGATCCTTTGTTCATCTTCAAGATCTATATCATTGCTTCCTCAAGGTGGATTTCAAGCATACAATCATGGAGGTTTGATCATGTTATGTTCAAGCTTTCATATCAATATATTTGATTACATTCCAAATACATTAGCATATCTATTCAATTGCATAGCTTCATTGTTAGATTCATTTCTCCTACTTGCTAGCATTCTCCTATTTCAATTTCAATATTAAGGTTGATTCCAAACCGGGGTTTGACCAAGGCAAACCCCCCAAACAAACAACAAAACCATTTTTCTTGCAGGCACAAGTGTGGAATCTCGAATCTGAGAGGAAATTTGGATACCCAATTCAGAAATCTTTCAAGATCTGCGAACAGAATGAGAATCAAACTTCAATTAAATAATGTGGTCTTTGACCTTTTAAAAGGTCAAAGTCGACCTGTGTGAATTTGGAGAAAAGATTTTTGGGTTTTGTCCACCTTGACATTTCCAATCCAGAATAGGTGACAGAATCTTCTGAAAGTTCATACAGAAGCTAGAATTCAGCGTTTTCCAGATCTACCCTAATTCAATGTTAGTATTTGCACTTCAATTTTTAAGCTTAATCCAACTATAGGGAAATATAGGGTTTCTCTCTCTCTTTCATATTCCTCATAAATTGATTTGATTGTGTATAAACCTTTTGGTTGATCAAATTGGATCTCTCCATTGGGAATTTGGATTTAGGAGTGAATCTCACATTTTCCCCCACACATACACAAATAGTGGTGATTACAAATTACCACTATTCAGTTGTATTGGATCTGATTGTGGATCTTGCAAAAAAAATTTCTGATTGTAATTGGCCCTAACCCAGAAGGCCTTACAACCAGGCATGTTAATGAAAATTAATGTTAAACAATTACTTTGTGTTGCATTTTTGAGTAATCTGCTGTGTAATTCTATTGGCTGCAAGGTTTGGACTGTCCTTCATTGGATCCACCTACCTTGACTACATCAGGGTATATCAGAGTGAAGTTTTGTTCTTGTTGGAGCGAAGGTTAGATCTTGTTGAAGCAGAAGGTTGACCTAGCAAGACTGATCTTGCGAAGTTGGTCTTGTTGGTGAAAAGATTGTGCGCAATCTGGATTGTAGATCCGCAGCACTGAACTTGTGAAATTGTGCCCTAGTTGTTTACAAGGTTGTACGTTGAGATCTGACTTGTTGCAACTTAGAGATTGTCACAAGGTGGTCGGTGGGGGTTTGTTGTAGAGGGTTTATTTGCATATCTTTAAGGATGCCTCCGAGAAGATTGGACCCTAGAGTTATTTTAGATCTTTGTGATACTATTGAATCCCAGATCATAGAGAAAGTGAAATCAGATTTCAGATCTAAGATGGAATTGATGAAGAATTATATGGTCGCCGAGATCATGAGAACTATTGTTGGAATACCTCAGAATGTTGGTATTGAGGATGGCTATGAGGAAGCTGCTGAAAAATTTGAAATTGATGGATCTAGTGGTGATGACCGGAGGAACCTATCTGGTGAAGACAGAACTGCTCAGTTGCCTAGACCTGCTGCTCGGTTTAGTAATTATCGAATGGAAGTTTCTACTTTCTTCGGTACTTTGAAGCCTGACAATTTGATTGATTGCATTGGTGAACTTGAAGATTTCTTTCAGCTGGAAGAAATTGAAGATCCTCTTTTGGTGAGATTAGCACATAAAAAGTTGAAAGGACATGCTGCTCTTTGGTGGAAGGAACTATAGAGAGACCGAGAAGATCAAGGTGAAACAAAGATCAATCGGTGGAGGTTGATGGTGACTAAGTTGAAAGCTAAGTTCATACCAGCTAACTATGAGCTTGACTTGTTTAAGAAGTTGCAAAATTTAAAACAGAAGGATTTGTCTATTGAATATTATACCGAGGAGTTATACAAACTTACTATTTGGTCTGGACACCAAGAGCTTGGTAAGGAAAAGGGAGCTTAGTATGTGAAGGGCCTGAGATTCAATATTCAGGATGAGCTTGGTATGCTAAAGATTGATTCTGTTGAAGATTCTTATCACTATGCTCTGAAGGAAGAAGATAAGTTGAAGAGGAAACAACCTAGTAACTCCCAAGGGAAGGAAAATATTGATCACTTGGTGAAGGATAAACTGACTGATGCAGAAGATGATTAGAAACCTGTAGAACCAAAGAAAAAGATAGGTAGAGTTATCTTTAAGGGTACTTTCTATAACTATGGAGAGGAAGGACACCGTTCTTTTGAGTGTACACAGAAGAAGGTTGACCGATGAACTACTGTGATGAATCAGAACATTTAGAATGAACCTAAATCAAAGATCTTGCTGCTTCGGCAAACATTGCTTGGTACAAAGGATGAACCTTGTTACAGGAGTAACTTGTTTAGGACCCGATGCAAGACTGAAGGTAAACTCTGTGATGTTATTGTTGATAGTGGAAGTACTGATAACCTTGTTGCTAAGGACTTGGTTCAGAAACTTGGTTTGAGTAGAATAAAATAGCCTTGTCCTTATAGGATTGACTGGTTACAATATGTTCATGCTTTGGAAGTTAGAGAACAATGCTTCATTGATGTCTAGATTGGCCAGTACAAGGATCTTGTGCTTTGTGACATTGTGAAGATGAATAGTTGTGATATATTGCTCAGTAGACCTTGGCAGTATGATTGCAGATCTATTTATGACTGTGTCTAGAATGTGTTTACTGTTGAGAAGAATGATAGGAAGTTTTCACTAATGCCTTTGATGGATACAACGCTCGGTAGGAGAAGCCTGAGTATTGGTAGCCGAGTTGAGATTGTGCATCTTGAGAAAATGAATAATGAGTATGGAGAACCGACCTATACATTGTCAAGAAAGGACATGAAGAGACAGAGGAAACTGAAGTGGAAGAATTTACAAGAAAAAAAGGTGGAGGACTTGTATGTGAAGTACCAGTTCGAGATTTATGTGCTGAATCCTAAAAGATGTTCTTCTCACATATGAACATCTTTTGGAACCTTGGGTGTCTGATGTAGGGGCATCCAAGGTTAAGGCAAGGCATTTTGTATCATCGGTGAAACTGCATGGAGTGTTTGTATTTTGGCCAGTGTTACTCGGTTGCAGCCTTGACAGACGGTCTCAGTCATTGAAGGAAGCTCAGTCACTAAGGAAACTTGGCAGTCTCTGGCACTCGGTAAAATTGTTACTCGGTCATGCCTGCGGTGCTTGGTCAACACTGGTGCTTGATGATGCCTGGCATGCTTGGTGATTTTACTGTCGCTCGGTAGTTCTGGCTTACCAACTGGAGTTCTATGTGATTTGTTGAGCCGACTTGGTGAATTTATTGTTCGTAGTCATTGTTATGGGCCAACATGCAGAATTAAATGTTTGTATACATTTGTAAGCCGACTTGTGGCTTGAGAGAGAAGTTCTGGAAAAGTTTTTGATTTTCTTGTACATCAGATTTGTAATCTGATAGTTGTTTGTACCAGAGCTAGGGGTTTGCATACTTGGGAACAAGCAAATTGCTTGAAGGCTTGCGAGCTCAAGTTTAGATCTGTCTTAGGGTTTTGATCAGTTTCTAATTGTCTTTAGAGATGAACTAGTTGAGGTTGTATTGGATCTAGTTATGGATCTTGCAAAATTATTTTTCTGATTGTAATTGGCCCTAACTTGGAAGTCCTTATAGGGGGGCATGTTAATGAAAATTAGTGTTAAACAATTATTTTGTGTTGCATTTTTGAGTAAGCCGCTCTGTAATTTTGTTGGCTGCAAGGTTTGGAGTGTCCTTCATTGGATCCACCTACCTTGAATGCATCACAACATCTTGTGCTCTATCCTTCAAGCCATCCTACATACTAGCTGTTGAGCCTGACCACAATCTCCCTCTTCACATCGTTGTTATGGTCAGAGATTTTCCCATAAAAAGGGTCATGATAGCTAATGGATAAGCCCTAAACTTGTGTACTCTAAATTCATTCAGCAAATAAGGTTCACGGAGGCTGACATATCACATGAGGTAATCACCATCAAGGCATACGACAACTTGGAGCGTAACTCTGAAGGTACTATTATTCTACCTATCCAGCTAGGCCCAGCAATACAAGATACCATTTTCCATGTTGTTGATCTTGACTTACCATTTAAGATTCTCCTCGGTCAACCATGGATTCATTCCATCAAGGCTATACCATCTACTTACCATCAGTACATCAAATTTCCGCATCAAGGTAGTGAGGTTACCATCCATGCAAACCCCAACCCTTCGCATACTATCGTGCAATGAAAGCATCATTCCCTCATTCCACTCATTGTCCTGCAACCGACATTGGCACTTCTATTGCTAGCTTTTCCCGATCCCATTGCGATCCAGAGACTATCCTCACCTCCACTCTCTCCTCTATCAAGATCAAAAACCAAGGTTCTAGTGAATACAGCCTAATTGATGCATTTGTAGTTGGGGCCCTCCCACTGTAACCACATACACAAGGGCGTTAGAATCACCAAAGAGGGCCCGTTGAAGCCAACCATGAAATCAAGCAGATGGGACCAATGAATTTTGTCTCCCATGGCAACATAAATAGTCAAGAGATGAACCTTGACATCAATAGGAGGTTTTACAGAGATCCCCCACCACCTGACACTCAACTTCTAGCTACTTCAAAGACAACTATCCCAAATCACACAAGTACGCCACTGAACAATGGAAATATCAAGGCGGTGGTCTAGGACCACAAGAAGGTAGAAGCAAAGACCCGATCACAGCATCAAAGAATCCATAACATCAAGGTCTTGGCTTTAATACCCCTCACCTGTGTATACAGGAGCCCAATACTGCAATCGGGGGCACCAACATGACCAATGTTCCCTTCTTGAATAGCCAGGATGACCTCATAGAGGTCAAAGACATCCCTAAAGAGGAAGAAAATAAATCATGTGATGACATCTTCAATGATGATACCCTCCTGGGCACTTCTATCCTCCAACAACTTGCCATTAATCTCATAGAACTTCCCCTCATCCACCCCGAACTCATAGACTGGGACCAACCAAGCATCACACATATTGATGAGTTCCAAAGCACAAAAGTGCTCCTAGAATTCATGGGGGCATCAAGCCCACAATTAGATCATGATTCAGGATCAAATCATATCTGTAAGCATGACCCTAAAGGATATTTCAGGGAGGAGGAAAGCTCTAGTCGCAAAATTGAAAAAGAAAAAGAAAAGAATGAGTCCTTATGTGAAAACCCCTCTAAGGCACATTTTGATTCCAAAAAAGATAAAATAAAGGGTGTATCTTCTGGTGAAAACCTCTCTGAGGTGCTAGAAGATGGAGACTTGCCTCTTCCTCCTATCTAGGATTACAGACCTGAGCAGTTACCTATCATCATCGAAGAAACCAAGCTAATGAACTTGGGCATGGAAGGATGTCCGAGAATAACCTACATTGCAGCATCTCTAAAAGAAGGTGAAGAAATGGCTCTCACTGCACTACTCCAAGAAGCCACTACAAAATTTTCATGGTCATATGCACATATGCCTTGGATCGATCCAAATCTCGTTGTGCACAATCTTGCAGTGGATCCTAATGTCAAGCTAGTAAAGTAGAAGCTAAGAAAAATGCATCCAAAAGTGGCCTTATTAGTAAAAGAAGAGCTCGAGAAACTTCTCCAAGAAAAGATTATCAGAGCTATAGATTACTCAGATTGGATCTCCAACATGGTCCCAGTCACAAAACCTTCTGGTGACATCAAAATTTGCACAGATTTCAGGGACCTGAATAAAGCATGTCCAAAGGATGATTTCCCGCTACCCAACATAGACATGATTGTAGACCTTACAACGGGCCATGATATGTTGTCACTCATGGATGGCTTCTCAAGCTAAGATCAAATCCGAATAGTAGAAGCAGATCAACACAAAACAACATTTACCACTCCATGGCGTACCTTTTGTTACAACATGATGCCATTTGGTTTGAAGAATGCATGAGCCACATATCAATGAGCTATAACAACCATATTTCATGATATGATCCACAAGATCTTGGAAGATTGTGTGGACAACATTCTTGCAAAATCTAGAACACAAGGTGAGAACCTAAACGTCCTTGAAAGTGTGTTTGATTGCCTACAACATTATGGCTTGAAGCTCAATCCAAAGAAGCATTTCTTTGGTGTAACATCTGGAAAGCTTCTAGGCTTTATAGTATCATGGCATGGCATAGAGCTTGACCCCAATAAGGTCAAAGCTATATTAGAAATGCCTCCACCAAGAACACTCAGGTAGCCTAGGAGTCTACAAGGAAATCTCCAATCAGTACGTCGGTTAATCTCCCAGCTAGTAGACAAGTGCCAACCTTTCACGCACCTCTTCTGCAAAGACACAAGCTTCAAATGGGATCCCATCTATCAAAGAAGATTTGAAAAGCTTAAAGAATATCTAGCTAACTCTCCAATTATTGTACCACTAATTCCAGGACACCCTCTCATACTCTACATCTCGTTGACCACTACTGCGCTGGGGGAACTCTTAGCACAACATGATGATGACAACAAAGAGAGAGCCATCTACTATATCAGCCAAACCCTTGTCAGCTATGAGATTAACTATTCACCCATGGAGAAAGCATGCCTCACAGTGGTCTTCATCACTCAAAATCTTAGACACTACATGCTCAGCCACACAATGAGGCTCATTTCAAAGGTAGACCCACTCAAGTATCTGTTATCAAGGACAACTCTCACAGGTTGTATGGAAAAATGGGTCATGCTACTCAGAGAGTTTGACATCCAGTACATAGATCAAAAAGCAATCAAAGGGCAAGTAATTTTTGATTAGCTAGCAGAAGCACCGTTGGTGAATGCGTATCCACTAATCATGGAATTCCCTAATGAGAACTTATGTATGATTGAAGAATAACCCATGTGCAAGTTATACTTTGATGGCTCCTACAAATCACATGGATCAAGGGCCAAAATCCTATTGTCACACCTCAAGGTGACTACATTCCCAAATCATTCAAATTGGGATTCCCATGTACTAATAACATTGCATAATATGAGGCACTCATCTCAGGTTTCAAAATAGCCATTCAGTGGAACATAATAGAACTGCAAGTGTTTGGAGACTCCCAATTGATTATCAAGTAGGTCCTAGATGAATTCCAAATAAAAGATGACAAGATGCTACCTTACAAAGAATTGGTGGACAAACTAAAGGAGAATTTCCTAAATCTATAGTTCACGCAGATACCAAGGCTTTAGAACAAAGAAGCTGATGCAATGGCAACCATCGGATCCTTGCTAGAGATCCCACGTGACTCATCACAATACGAATTCTTAGTCGAGCATCACACACGCCTTCATATGAGAACACTGATGCAGAAATGGTGTGTATCTTGGTTGGTCCTCAATCCCCATGGTACCACGACATCCATGCATATCTAAAGAATGGTATCATATCTCCCCACCTTACTAATAACCAATGCCAAAACCTAATTTGCAAAGGTTCCCACTACACTCTTGTAGCCAATACCCTTTATTGTCAAGCATATCACAATATTCTCTCTAAGTGTTTAGACTCAAACGAGGCCATCCTAGATTTACAAGAGGTCCACAGTAGAATTTGCAGTGCCCACACAAGTGGCATGGTTCAAGAAAAGTATTTCCTTTGAGTCGGGTATTATTGGCCAACCATGGAACATGATGCTTGTGAATTTGTTAGGAAATGTCTACAATGTCAGCAACATGCGAATTTGATTCATGCACCAGCACAAGACTTGCAGCCCATTGCGCCACCTTGGCCATTTTCATGTTGGAGCTTTGACCTCATCGACTTAATCACTCTTCTTTCCTCAGATGGACATAAGTACATAATAACTACCATAGAGTACTTCACAAAGTTGGTTGAAGCAATTCCGCTCACCTTAACTACTGACATCCAAATATCCAAGTTCATCCTTTACCATATCATCTGCCGCTTTGGCATACCATCTACCATTTTCATAGACCATGGCACACCTTTTGAAAACCAACATGTGGATGATCTATGTGCCAGAATCCACATCCATCACCATTTCTCCAATCCATATTTCCCTCAAGGAAATGGCCAAGTTGAGGCAACCAACAAAACAATCCTAAAAATCCTGAAGAAGGTTGTCAATGATTCTAGTCATGATTGCAACTCCAAATCAATCCCGCCCTTTGGGCCTACCATACTTCCTATTGCACTTCCACAGGCACCACCCCATATTCCATTGTATATGGTGCCAAAGCTGTTCTATTGATTGAGGTTGAGCTCCCATTATTATGAGTCTCCATGAGAAATCATACCACAGATGAAGACTTTCAAGTGGCACGTCTCACACAACTGGATCTGCTAGATGAAAAGAGACAACAAGCATATGATCACCTGGTTGCATACCAGAATCGACTCAAAAGGACTTATAACAAGAAGGTCTATCCTTGAAAATTCTAGATTGGTGACATGGTCCTAAAAGAAAATCAAAAGGTCCAAACACACAGAGAAAAGAAAGACAAGTTTGAGCCTACTTGGCTAGGCACCTATGTTGTCACAACATGTTTTAGCTTCGGGGCCTGTTAGCTATCTACACTAGAAGGTGAGCCTTTGAATGATCCAATCAACATCATACATCTGAAGAGGTTCTCTACCTAAACCAGATCCTACATATTTAGAAAATCCATAAAAATTGAAAAAAAAAGCAAAAAAATACAAAAAAAATCAAAAAAGAAAAAAAAGAAAAGAAAAATTCATTTGTCCAGTGGTGAAAACTTGACAATTCAAGCATGTTGGACAAGTATGTTGGTGAAAACCTGGCAAATAGGCACCATACATAGTGGACCGAGTCATTATCTATCAAACTCCCATCCCCACCATCCCAAAAACACAGTCCTTTTTCCACCATCCCCATCCCCACCACCATCCCCCAGCATTCCTCTATTTTAATCCTCAAGCAAATCCACAATCCCTCCTACACATATCTTGTACCAAAACCCTGTACATATCTTGTATATATCCTGTATAGCATAATAATTCTTGTCTATATCCTCTATAGCGAGATCTTCCTGTCCTACATGTTGAGATTCTGTACATAGCCTTTGTAACTAATCTCCCCATCCCTGTACATAATCTCCGCATCTTGTTGTACATATCCTTGTCAGTCCTACAGCAACATTTGATCAGAAATATTGTCCCATCCATCCTTGTACTTCAGCAATGTCAATTATCGACTATTCTTGATCACAATGATTATCCTTGAACTTCATCAATTGCCAGCGAACAACAACACTCATTCTCCCATCAATCAGCGGGTCCTTGAGGATGTATCCTTCCTCCTATCAGACCTCATCTTCCACCAATCACACCAAGTTCATGTCGATGTATCTTTCCACACGTTTAGACCAATCTTCCCGCCATCAGTCGAATCAAATCTCTCTCCTTGGCAAAGGATGTATTTTGGAGTTATCTTTTTGGTCTTGGATTTTGTCTTTTGGATCTTGTTAATCTCTTACGGCTTCTCGTTGTTCTCTTCTCAAAGTCACCATGATCATTTATATCATGGTGCACTGCAAATGAGGGCAATCTGGGGAAAGGTCTTTTGATCTTTTTCTTTTGCCTGTGAGTCAGTCGGACCTGATCCTTGCACGGTTCACATGTGATCTTCTGGGTAACATGGTGCACTTGGGAAATGTTGCTTGTTTGTGGTTTCTCCAGCATCATTTCGACCATGTTTCCTCTTGGTTTCGTGCGTAATACTGGGGAAACCATGCATATATTTTTTGGATCAGTCCTATGCAGTGCTGGTGACGAGGCCTTGTCTTCTTTAATAATCTTGGCAGGTCTCTAGCATTGCTATGTCAAACTAGGTTGTGCTCCCCACATTTTCACTTGGAGCTCCCCAAAATCCCCTGCATCCTGCATCATCTAGATTAAATTTGCATCTTGCATCTTCATGTAGTTGCATCTTGCATTTTGCATTCCATCTCACCTTGCATTCACCCATCTTTTCTCTTGGAAGCTTGGTTATTTATCCTCCCTTCTTCCTTTATTCTTTCCCTCCCCTTCTGTTTCCTTTCGAGAAAATTCCACGTTTCCTCTTTGCATTATTTTCTTGAGGGGGCACACCTCCTTATTCCTCTAAATTCTAGTCTAGGGCATCTTATTTTCTTGTCTTTGACACCACGCCACTTGCAGCATTGCATCAAAGAGGAGCAAAATGTAGACACCTAAAAATCAATTAGAAAATAAAAGTATTATTATTTTCCGAAAACCCCTGATGACATCATCATTTACTAATTAATTAATTATTTAATTAATTAATATATTTTTATGCCATTAAATCTCTTTATTTTAATTAAGCATTTTTAATAAAAGAATCTCTCCCCAAAACATTTAAATCAAATTTAAATAATTTTCCTCTCTTTATTGAATTAATATTCAATAAATGATATTACATTCCCTAAATAAATTTTATATTTATTTAAAGTCTCAAAAGCCTAGAATCTTCTAACCTTTCCTAAACCCTTCTAATCTCCCCTAAACCTATTTAGGAAATGTTTCCTACATTTCTTAGCCTAAGCCAAGTCCTCTTTCACTCTTGGTCAAACCCTTCCCTCAATGAGCTAGGACACACTCATTTAAGCCTCTTACACACTCTTTAAGGCTTCTTACAGCCTCATAAAGAGACGCATGTCTCTTTTTCGACACTTTTTCCCTTTTCACATTTCCCTAGTGTTGCTCACATGTGTGAGCAACCCTAACCCAAGCTAAACCTTACCATACCGCTAACCTTACCTCAAACTTTACCCCTAACCCTAACTCATCCTCCTCACCCAAGCCCTTCCCAAATCCTATAAATACCCTCCTCTTCTTCAAGAAAAGCACCAATTCACCTTTCATACTAAGTAGTGTTATAATGTTAGATTTTTCTTAGATCATCTTAAGGTTTTAGCGTAATTGTTAGATTTCATTATTTTTCAAGGCTTTTAACACATTATAGCTTAGAATAATGTATAAATGTTAGTTTCATTTATCATTTTTCATAGCCTCTTACATCATATCATATCTATTTTGCACTAAAATCAACTTAGAATAAACATTCATAGCATAATCTGCATTTTTAGCTCATTAGGATCCTTAAGGCCTTAGGGGAAAGACGGGTGTTCTATACCCAGTTTTGTGCCACTATGGGGTTCTTATGGTCCCTAATCAATCCGGATACCTCCTAATCATCAATAGGGAATTGCTCCAAGTGATTCGAGAGCACACCTACATCCCTAAAGCGAGAGCAAATCAAATGGTCACAGAGTGCTCCCATTTAAGCTCTATCTGAGTGTCTTCGCAAATAGTTTTCTTTATAAGTTAGGTATATCCTCATAAACTAATGTTTGACATGTCTACGCCTTTCAAGACAGATTTCATTTGCACTGATCACACTAATAAACTAAACATCACCCATGAAAATATGTATAACACAGTAATGTTGGTTACCAAAAAACCCTTGAAAGGTAAAATTGGGATGGGGATGACACCCACAAATCTTCACTACTACAGTATAAAATTTTCCTGTTAGGGTTACAAATATGATCACAACATATGATCTGCCCTATGAGAGGTCTGCTTTGTTAAGAGCTTTAAGATTTATATAATCTACCTTGCAAAAGGATTTGAGACTTACATCTAAGTAAGGACTCGGTTAAGAGATTTACTAAGGTCTATCAAAACCACTTTGTTAAGAGATTTAACCTAATACACCAGTTAACATATCTCAGTACCTGATCCTTCGGTCTGCACTATGATCCTGATTATAGGTCTCCTTCCAGTATATATTTGATCTCATCTATCAAGTATATCTCTATTCTGCTCTTCACTGCTTAGCTCTTTTCAACTCGGTCACTGAACTCTATCAGAATACTTCACTATTTTGAAAATATTCTCTCTGTTACACTCTTACTTCCACTCATACATCTCATTACATTATTTTAGGGTTCAGATCACATCTTATATAGACAGTTGGTTTCCTCCAAGATTTAAGATCTATGATCTAAATTATCTCTTTTTGCCACTTAACCTTTCCCTAATTTTGATTGGTTCCATGCGTTGCATAGGGATCAATGATTATATTACAGGAGCGTAATCACCTCTGTGATTTCCTCAACAAATAATAAAATAAATGTAAATGTGGGCCAAAATGGTTTACCTAAGTTTTTGTGCCATAGCAAATACATTTGTCAATTCTGGCTTGCTTGACATTGGATATCTCTAGCACTCGGCATTCACTATTCTTTATACTCTGACGCTCAACATTGTCTTCTTTACATAACTCGACAAAAGATGACTCAGCTAATACAAAAGTACTCGGTGACCACTATTTTACTCGACAGTGACTAGTGCTTAGTAAATGTACATTATACATGACTCGGCCTATACATGATGATTCAGTCACAGTGATGATCGACTGATGTTTCTTAGAAAATGACTAAGTGTAAGACACTAATAGACAACAAATCTATAAGGATCAACAATAAGATGGTTAAATTAGTCAATATGTTGTCATTGATCTCAACTAGTTTTGACTATACTTATCATGATATAGTTACAAACATCTGAACAACTATAGAAGAAATAAATGGTAAATAAATGAGATATCTACATAAGGACAAGATGAATATGACAGATATGGATAAGGTATACATTAGGTAAGTTATTGATGAGTCTACGACATTATGTTGTTGACTTGAGCATGTTACATTATTCTATTATGAAGATTAGATCAGAATTGAATAAGTTAATGCGGTTGGTAATTGAAGATTTCTATATACACCAAGTTTGTCTTGTGTATACCGAGTGATAGTAATAACCGATTCAGTTATCACCGACGCATTATGTATTAACTGAGTAGGATGAAAAAATTAAATGTTTATAATAGCCAACTACAATTGATGAGCTAGCAGATGCTTATGATTTCGAGGTAATAGATAGAGTTTTTATAAGATCAACGACTGACAAAATTTAGAGATAATCAAAAGGAATATATTGAAACATGTTATTGATACAACTACCGATGAGGCTTGAAGAGGCGAAATCAATGAAAAATCTAATGGATGAGATGAAAATGGTTTACAAGTCTATTTAAGAGACATGATATTTATTCTTGAATAGGCAGGATGAATTGAGACTACAAGGGATTTTGTGTGAAGACATTTTCAATGCACCACTGATCAAATTGGTTACAGACAGAACCGAGATGGACTCTACGTATTATCGAGCGTCAGATAATCATACACCAAGTGAACTAAGTTGGAGAATATAATGGAGTGAATTGATTATTCATCAGCAGAGTTATATTGAGATTAGCATAGATCTAAAAACTTGCAAATTGAGTTGTATTTGAATCAGATCACTACTATATCAGTTTATGTTAGGAATGGGAACACTGAGAGGGGGGGGTGAATCAGTGTTCACTGTATTTTAACTTTTCACTTATATACTGAACTTAAATGCTTAAGTACTGAATTAAACATTCACATAAACATGAAACATGAAATCAACACATGACACCAATGTGATTACAGGGAAACCCAAATAGGTAAAAACCCCGGTGGGAATTGACACCCACTAATATTCTACACTAGTGTTTTGTGATCCTTGTTAGAAGATCCTTAACCTTGCTAGGAGTTTCTTTACAATGCTTTTAGTACAGTAGACCTTGCTAAGGGTCAGACCCTGTTAGAATTCTTTTATAATAGTCCCTATTAGGGGGGAGGATGCAGTGTCCAAGATCTCACTACTCAAGTGGTGAAGGCTACAACCTTCTGATCTCAGATACACATTATATCTGTAGGATGAACAGTCACTGTGACATTGCTTGTCAGATCAATTACTTTGATGCGCTGATACTTTGACCTCTAGCAAAGCTCTAATACATCTTCTCATGTCTTCACACACTTCTACTTTGCTTATTACAACTCTCTATCAACTTCCATACTGAATACAATGTGCGCATCTTATATTTATACGCTCATACAGAAGAAACAACTAGGTCGGTCCTTAGATCTATTACATACAACGCTTCCAAATGAATTGGCTTAAGCATGCTTACAATTAAACATATAAACATGTTGGCTACCTAAATACAATGGGCGCATAGCCTTTACAATATTATATTATAATCGCAAACCAAAATACTAACTGTCGGCTTCATGTTCCGATCTTCTCTAGCACACACTGGCTGTGCAACTTCAACTGACTGTAACTTTCTCATCCTTGCACATCTGATCATGTGCTCATAGACTAAGTAAGAATATAGTCTAACCAACTTAACTTCTAGGCCGCATACCATAATTCATCTGTACACACGTGCGCTGATGCTCTGAGCTGCAAGAACTCTGTACACTATCCAGTCTTCAACACTTAACTGATTTTTGATCTTCTCTTCAAGTGCGCTGACTCCAAACTGCCATATGACTTTGTTGCCATAATGACAACACTATATCAAGTCATATGCATCAGTATAGACAACTTGCCAACAATCCCCCCCTTTTTCATTTATGGCAACAAAGGAATATAGCCAAGTTGCTAATTGTCCTTAATACAAAAACTTTTTGTCATCTATACATATACTTATATCTCCCTATACATATTATGATCCATATTGTATACACAACTCCCCCTTTGACATTAATGAAAAAGGTGTTACAAAAAAATGTATTTATACATACTCATTGAGGAAAAACATCTGGATATGCAACCTTTAGGTTCTGGATCTCCGTCCAGAATGTGATCAAAGAGTTTACTATCTAGAGATGGGCGCATAATGCATGTTGAAGCTTCTCCATCTTCTTCAAATCTGTGGAAGGACCTTGATCATATGTCACCATAGTGGCTTCAATCTACTTTATATTTTGATTTAGAATGTCTAGTGAGGGCACAAGAGCATTCCTCAACTGAGTTTGTCTAGCCCTTAACTTTGTCATCTCTTTTTCTACCTTCTCAATTTTGTCTGACTTTGGTAGACATTATTGCACATGTTCACATCTATGGATGTGTCTTTTACTAAACTCTTCACTTGCTCAATCATAGCTTCTGCCTCTTTTATTTTCTTGAAATGAGCATCAATAAGCTTGTCTTGATCCATGCATTCTGCAATGATTTTTCTTCCTTGATCTGCAAATTCTTTCAAGGATGCTTGACCACTCTTGAGTGAATTCAAATGTAGTGCAAATTTTCTCATCAACTCATTCAATCTCTTCTTCAGATACTTTTCTTCTATAACTTGGGATGCAGATTCTTCAAAGCTTGAGAAATTAC
Source organism: Chamaecyparis obtusa (assembly GCA_027943335.1). NCBI lineage: Eukaryota > Viridiplantae > Streptophyta > Pinopsida > Cupressales > Cupressaceae > Chamaecyparis > Chamaecyparis obtusa. Next base: position 12,640,210 of record BSBK01000529.1, read on the forward strand.
TTTTGAACTGAGAAATGATTGTACTTACATCATCAATAGAGTGTACCTTAAACACTTTGTTGTCTACAGGCAACAAACTATTTAGTATGTTCACTGATTCCATCAGGAGAGGATTTCTCATTACTTGTTTCTCATTTGCCTTCTCCGTAGCTAGGACGCTGAACTCAATCAAGTCTTCTTCTCTCCATGAGTCCAAACTGGATGTGTCAGGTGTCAAACTTGACAACAATGTTGTGGAGGGAGTGATGGGAGTGCTATCAATCACTTCTACTTTTACCGTGGCTAGTTCAACAAAAGTTTCATCTTTCTCTTGTTCTTTTTCTTCTTCTTTCTTTTTTGTTATATTTTCAATAAATACCTCTTCTTGATGAGTGGGAGGTATGCTGCTCCATAAAATCTCAGCTTCTTGTGTGCTCACAAAAGCTTCCTCAAACTTGTCCAATTCTATGTCAGTGGCCGCCATGGCTATCTCCACATTATCAATGATAATGGTGTTGTCCTTGAGTGATTCTGACATGGGTGCAGACTTGTCTACCTCTAGTTGTGCTTCCACTGCAGGCGCTGAATCTTGAGGACTTGTGGATTGTATCTTGATGGTCTCTGCTACTTTGACTTGCTCACTAGGTGCTTGAGAGATGGGCGTAGACATGGGTTTCATGTGCTGCTCTAAGAATGCCTTCTCAAAGGCCTTCTCTATTTCTTTAGAAATCAGCTCACAGTCTTTGTTCATGAGGTGTAGTGTTTTTGTCTTTGTTCTTAAGTGCGGCTTCACCAAATTCAACAATAGTGACTTTTCTTCAACAGAACATACTAGAAGAGTGGAATCAAGAGTTTGTTCCCTTATTCTGAAGTCTTCTTCAGTGAATTATCTCTTTAAAGTATCCATAATCTCCCATACTTTATCTGGAGTTGTTGTCTTTAATTCAAGAATTGTATTCTTGAACTCTATCATGTGTTTGATTAGCATCTCATGAATCTCTGACTTATCAATTCCATGATATTTGTCATAGAACTTGGCTATCTGATCTAGCATTCCTTCATCTACAACTCTAGTCCTTAAAACTTGAAGACTAGGTATGAATCCTACTTCCCGAGGTGACTGCACATTTTTCAATTTGCTCCTTGTGGCTGCACTTATAGCTGAAGGATGGTTTGTGGAAATTTGCTTTCTCCTCTTGGGCATCTTAGGGGATGCATCTGTGGACTCAATATCAACTATAACAGTGGGCGCAAGATTGATATCATCAATTTTACACTGTTTATCCTTTGGATCATCAGTCTTCTCAATATTTACCTTTTTCAACTTAGGATCATCAGACTTAGCATCTTCTGTGGATGCGCTCTCAATTTCCAAAGCAATCTTTTCATCCCTTGCCTTAGCAAGGTCTTCTTGTGTTACTCCATAAATTCTGAGTATCTCAGATGTAATCTTAGAGGCTTTCCTCTTAGTCCTTGCACTGTTTAGTTTTGCATCAACTTCTCTTGTCTTTTCCTCATAAGTTCCCCACCTAGGTTCATTAGGATCTTTGGGGGCTGATAGTAGAACCTGAGCATATGCTTCAAGGACCTGTTCCTCTACCTCATAACCAAGTGGATGAATCCACTTAATTCTTGGCTCAACAGCTTCCATACAAGTACTGTCTGTCTCTACCATAGAGAAAATAGTATCCTTATACTTTTCCACAATGCTCTCTGGAATTCTATACCTCATTTGCATCTTGACCCTAAAGGTCTTCAATTCTAATATCACATAATCTCTGAATGTGCTCTCTGTGGATGCTTTGTTAGATATATGTGGCATGGTTGGAATGGACTAGTCCAGATACAAATCTGATACTCTCCCAACAATATGAAGGTACATGTAAATGATCAATGAACCAAACCTGAATATCGTTGTCTTATCATGCTTGATGGCCTTGATGTTATAAATCAACTGTGCGCATAAGATCTCACACAAGTTGAACTCTACATCTTCCTTCACAAGTCTAATGGCTGCTAGAATAGTGCCCGCAGACACACTATTCACTCTACTGGTGTGATGAAACCTATATCCAAGTATCATAGACATCAATTTGATGTCTGCTTGTTCATTAGGCTCAATTGTCATCTCGTGCCTATCACTCCTAGATTTGCAAGTTTGCTCAACTATTTTCCTAACATCCTTGCCCACAGGAAGGAGGGCGCGTGTCTTGGAAAGGCCTGTCATCTCATGTATCAAGTCACAGGTGATTCTGACCAGTACATCACCTATCCAAAATAGGTCATCATGAATTCTGCTCAATAGTATCATAATCCATTCGGTCTCATAGAATTCATATGCCATAGCATACTCAACTATAGGGTGATCATTCCACTAAACATATTCATCCATGAATGTTTTGTTTGGTTTCAACATGGAATCTATGTGCGCCCTTAACCTATCTAGCCCTACTGTTTCTTTCTTGCAGTAGATGTAAGCCCTAATATCTTCCACATGCATAACGCCCATAGGCATGCGGGAGAATGCTCCCTCTAAATCATCTAGGGTTGACTTAAAAGGATATTTCTAGAATGCATATCTCTTCTTCTCAGCAACATCAAAAACTATGGGAGTGGCCATGACTTACTTGTTTAATCGATTTCCAACTACACTCTGAGATGATCCGAAGACTTTTGAATCGACGTGTCAAACTAGGGTTTCTGCAACCTACCAAATGCACTGCTAATTGCTGCAAATTACTAATAGATCAATCTCAAAGTCTTCACAACAAATTCTAAGGCTCTTTCTGCTCTCCTATCCCTCTGAATTTCAATGCAATGAGTAATCAAATATATTTCCATGTACTTAAAGTGAGAATTCTGCCATTAATGCTTGCTGCGTAAACCAAGCTGTCACTTCAATATTTCTAACTTGAGTTCTGCTATAAATCAGTATCTGCGCTCTTGCACAAAAGTTCCTTTATTCTCCAAAAGCTTAAGTCCAAAGGCTCCCCCTATGACCCCGAGGGCCATTCATCCAGATGTAGACGGTGTGTCCATTGCGGATGCACCCAATACATTTTCATCAATCTTGTCCTTCTTTTTCTCTAACCAAATCATGCTCACATCATCTAAGGCTTTGACAAAATTAACTTCTCCTTCGAGATCCAAAATTGGTTCTTTGACCTTTTTAGGGATTTCCTGACCTTGCATCCTAGACCTACAGAACATTGAGATATGTCCACCCTTGTTACAAGAGTGACAAATGACTGGAGGTCTTACATTCCTCGGTGCATTGACATGAGTCACCATTCTGCATTGTCTCACTAAGTGACCATTATAGTTACATATCTGGCATGTAACATTCTGATAACTTCTTACATTTGTTTGATTCTGATTTCTCTGATCATGCTATATCCTATTCTTCTTACTAGTCTTGCAATTCATAGCTCTATGACCAAACTTATTGCATGGATAACAGTAACCATTAAAAGGTCTTACCTCTGTACAGTTCCTTGCAATGTGTCCATGCTTGTTATATTGAAAACAAGTGCATTCTACTTGCTTGCATTCATTCTTAGCTGGTCCATCATTATCTTTGGTTTGATCTTCAGCCTTTTCAGCATTAGTAGAGTCCTTCTATAAGTCCTTTCTTGCTCACATGTTGTCAATCTGATTTTGTGCTTCATTGTAACCAATACAGCTAGTGTCTCATTTGACTCTCCTTGCATACAACTGAGATTCTATCAAATCAAAACTAGTGTGTAACTTGTCAATATGATTCTTTGTTGCTTTCAATTCAGACTCCAATCTTTCTTTGCAGTTCCTTAGCTCCAAGATTTCCAAATTGGCCTCCCTTAATGTTAGGAATGGGAACACTGAGAGGGGAGGGGGGGTGAATCAGTATTCACTGTATTTTAACTTTTGACTTTAATTTGAATACTGAATTATAAATGCTTAAGTAGTGAATTAAACATTCACATAAACATGAAACATGAAATCAACACATGACACCAATATGGTTACAAGGAAACCCAAATAGGTAAAAACCCTGGTGGGACTTGATACCCACTAATATTCTGCACTAGTGTTTTGTGATTCTTGGTAGAAGATCCTTTACCCTGTTAGGAGTAGCTTTACAATGTTTTTAGTACAATAGACTTGGTTAAGGGTTGGACCCTGTTAGGAGTATTTTACAATGATCCCTATTAGGGGAGTGGACTCACTATCCAAGAGCTCACTTCTCAAATGATGAAGGCTACAACCTTTTGAGATCAGATGCACACTACATCTGCTGGTGAACTGTTGCTATGACATTTCTTGTCAGATCAGTTCCTTTGGTGCATTGATGCTTTGACCTCTTGCAGAGCTCTAATACATCATATACTCTCTTCACATACCTCTGCTTTGCTTCTCACAACTCTATTACAACTTTCTTGACTTCCATACCAAATACAATGGGCGCACCTTATATTTATGCGCTCATACCAATTATACAATTAGGTCGGCCCTATAACTAATTACAAATAATGCTTCCAAATGAATTGGCTTAAGCGTGCTTATAATTATACATGTATATATGTTGGCAACCTAAATACAATGGCTGCATAGCCTCTACGACATTAATTTACAATCACAAACCAAAATAGTCACTGTCGGCTCTATGCCCTGTTCTCTGCTGGCACACACTGGCTGTGCAACTTCGACTGACTGTAACTTTCACATCTTTACATATCTACTTATGCGGTCTTAGACTAAGTAAGAATATAGTCTAACAACCTTAACTTCTAGGGCGCATACCATAATTCATCCATACGCATGGGCGCAGGTGCTCTGAGTCTCTGGTGCTCTGTATGTTGTCCAGTCTTCAACACTTAACTGATTTCTGATCTTTACACTTGGTCCACTGACTTCAAACTGCTATATGACTTTGTTGCCATAATGACAACACTATATCTAGTCATATACTTCAGTATAGAAAACTTTCCAACAATCTCCCCCTTTGTCATTGATGGCAACAAAAGAATATGGCCAAGTTTCTAACTATCCCTTTACACAAAACATTTTGTCTTCTATACATCTTTATACACATAAACTTATATCTCCCTATACATCTTATATACTCCATATTCTATACAACTCCCCCTTTGACATTAATGACAAAGGTATATCAAAATATTTATCTACATACACTTACTGAGGGAAAACATCAGGATATGCAATCTTGAGTTTCTGGATCTCCTTCTTCCAAAAGGTTATTAGAGAATTGACTATCTATAGATGGGCACATAATACATATTCAAGCTTCTCCATCTTCTCCAATTCTGTGCTCGGACCTTGATCATAGGTTATCATGGTCGCATCAATCTCCTTTATGTTTTGACTGAGAATGTCTAGTGAGGGTGCAAGAGCGTTCCTCAACTGAGTCTGTCTAGACCTTATCTTCTCCATTTCTTTCTCTGCCTTCTCAATTATGTCTAACTGACCTTGATATAAATTGCTACACATATTTACATTAGTGGAAGTATCTAACACTGAAATCTTCACCTTCTCAATCATTGCCTTTGCATCTTTGATCTTCTTAAGATGGTCATCAGTGAACTTATCCTGATCCATGGATTCTACAATGACTTTCCTTCCTTGATCTGCAAACTCCTTCAATGATGCCTGACCAGACTTAAGAGAGTTCAAGTCTAGTGCAAAATTACTCATCAGTTCATCTAGTCTCCTTTTTAAGTACTCCTCTGCCACTATGGCCGAAGATTCTTCTAGGCTTGAAAATTTTACTTTGACTTGAGAGATGACTGTGCTCACATCATGAACTGAATGTACATTTACCATTTTCTTATCCTCTAGCAACAAACTATTCAAAATATTTGCTGATTCCACCAAGAGAGGATTCCTCATTACTTGCTTCTCCTTCGCCTTCTCCATAGCTATGATGCTGAACTTAATCAGGTCTTCTTCCTTCTAGGAGTCCAAACTACTAGTGTCAGGTGTGAAACTTGATAACAATGTTGAGGCGGGAGTGATGGGAGTGTTATCCATCACTCTTTCTTCACCTTGAGCAAATCAATAGAAGATTCATCTTTCTTTTCTACCTCTTCTCCTTCTTTATTTTCTTCCTCAGATATATCTTCTATGACTACTTCTTGCTGAGTGGGAGGGGTACTGCTGCATAAGATCTTTGCTTCTTGTGTACTTATAAAAGCCTCCTCAAACTTATCCAACTCCTTATCAGTAGCCGCCATGGCTATTTCAACATTATCTATGATAATTGTGTTGTCTTTTGGTGATTCTATCATAGGCACAGACTAATCTACTTCTATTTGAGTTTCTACTATGGGCGCTGAGTCCTGAGGACCTGTCATTGGTACATTAGTGGGTTCTGCCACTTTATCTTCCTTAATGGGTGCGTGAGTGATGGGTGCAGTAGGTGGTTTGATCTGTTGTTCCAACAACACCTTCTCAAAGGCCTTCTCTATTTCCTTTGTTATCAAATCATAATCTTTGTTCATAATGTGAAGAATTATCATCTTTGTTCTAAGGTGTGGCTTTACCAAATTCAATATCAGATCTATTTCTTCTTTAGAACATACAGGCAGAGTGTCTTCTAGCACTTTTTCCCTGATCCTTAGGTCTACTTCATTTGCTTGTCTTTTAAGGTTTTCTAGAATGTCCCATACATTATCTGGCATTGCTGTTTTCAATTCAAGAACTATCTTCTTGAACTTTATCAAATGTTTGATAATCATACCATGAATTTCAGACTTATCAATCTCATTGTATGATTCATAGAACTTCCCTATTTGATCAATCCTTCCCTTATCAACAATTCTTGCATATAGAACTTTAAGGCTAGGTCTGAATCCTACCTGAGGAGGTGCTTGAGTGTTTTTCTTGCTCCTTAATGCTAACAAGGATGGATGACTAGTGCTTGCCTCTTTCTTCCTCTTGAATAAAGGCTTATACTCCGGAGGAGTATCTTTAGGCGCAGGAGTACTATCATCCTTATCCTTTTGATTGTCATCTTTTTCAATCTTTATATTCTTTACCTTGGGATCTTCTTGTTCTTCTGTTGCACTCTTCAATTCTAGGGAAATCTTCTCATCCCTTGCTTTATCAAGGTCTTCTTGTGATACACCATGTATTCTTAGGATCTCTAATGTGACCTTTGCAGCACTGTTCAGCTTAGCATCAACCTCTCTAGTCTTCTCTTCATAGGTTCCCCACCTAGGTTCATTAACATCCTTAGGGGCTGATAGTAGTACCTATTTATAACCTTCAAGAAGTTGTTCCTCAACCTCATACCCAAGTGGATGAATCCACTTCATTCTAGGTTCCACAGCTTCCATACATGTAGTATCAATCTCCACCATGAAGCATATTGAATCTATATACTTCTCCACAATACTTTTAGGAATCATGTACCTCATTTGCATCCTTGCTCTGAAGGTCTTCAATTCCAAGGTAATGAAATCTATAAGTATGCTTTCAGTGCATGCTTTGCTTGATATCTGTGGCAAGGTAGGAATGGACTTGTCTAGATACAAGTCTGACACTTTACCAACTATATAAAGGTACATATAGATGATTAGGGACCAAAACCTGAATACCTTAGTCTTTTCATGTTTGATAGCCCTGATGTTGTCTATCAACTATGTGTAGGATCTCACACAAGTTGAACTCTCCATCTTCTTGCACAAGACGGATGGTTGCTAGAATAGTGCCCGTAGACACACTATTCACCCTGCTGGTGTGATGAAACCTATAACCAAGTATCATTGACATCAATTTAATGTCTGGCTGCTCTATAGGCTCAATGGTCATGCCATGCTTATCACTTCTTGATTTACACACTTGCTTCACCATTTTCCTGACATCCTTACCCATAGGAAGGATGGCACATGTCTTAGATAGGCCTGTTATCTCATGAATCAAGTCTCCTGTGATTCTTACTGGTACATCTCCAATCCAAAACAAATCATCATGGATTTTGCTCAACAATATCTTTATCCATTTTTCCTCATAGAACTCATATGCAGTGGCATATTCAACAATGGGGTGATCATTCCATTTAGTGTATTCATCCATGAATGTTTTATCTAGTTTCAACATTGTGTCCATGTGCGCCCTTAACCTATCCAATCCAATAGGTTCCTTCTTACAATAAATGTAAGCCCTTATGTCTTCTACATGCATGACGCCCATCGACGTGCGGGAAAATGCTCCCTCTAAATCATATAGGGTTGATTTAAATGGGTGCCTTACGAAAACATACCTCTTCTTCTCAACAACATCAAAAACAATAGGAGTGGCCATGACTTACTTGATATTCTCTTTCCAAAGGATCTCTGAGATGTTCTGACAGCTTCCGAACTGGTGCAACGAGTTAGGGTTTCTTGTAACTGATCAAATGCACTGCAATCACTGATAACTTAAGCTCCAACTCTTCACAAGAACTTCCAAGGCTCAATCTTCTCTCCAATCGCTTTGAGTATGAATGCAATGAGTAAATAAACATCTTTTTGTGTACTTAAAGTAAGAAATTCGCCATCAATGCAACTCACGTAAACCAGGCTATCACTTCAAATTTTCAAACTCGAGTTCTGCTAACAATTAGCATGTGCACTCTTACACAAATGTTCCAATACACTCCAATAGCTTAAGTCCAAAGGTGCATACTCTGAGGATGAGTATACCAGCCACATAGGGGTCTAGAGCTAAATTAGCTCCCCCTATACCCCTGAGGGCCATTTATGCAGATGTAGAGGGTGCGTCCAATAGGGATGCATCCAATACATTACCATCAACATTTTCTTTCTTTCCATCTGACCAAATCATGCTCGCATCTTTTGATGCCTTCACAAACTTGACTTCTGCTTCAGGATCCAAAACTGGTTCTTCGGCCTTTTTAGGGCTTTCCTGACCTTGTGTCCTTGATCTACAAAACTTTGAGATATGTCCAACCTTGTTACAGGTGTGACAAATTACTGGAGGTCTATTATTCCTCGGCACATTGACATGAGTCACCATTCTACATTGTTTTGCTGTATGACAATTATCATTACATATCTGACATGTAACATTCTGAGAACTTCTTGCATTGGTTTGATTCTGATTTCTTTGATCATGTTGAATCTTGTTCTTCTTACTAGTCTTGCAATTTATTACTCTATGACCAAATCTATTACGTGTATAATAATAACCATTAAAAGGCTTTACCTCTGTACATTTCCTTGCAATGTGTCCATGCTTGTTACATGCAAAACAAGTGCATTCAACAGGCTTGCACTCATTTTTAGGAGGACTACGATTGTCTTTGGTTTGATCTTCAGTCTTCTCAGTATCAGTAGATTCCTTTTGTGTCTCCTTTCTTGCTTGCATCTTATCAATCTAATTTTGTGCTTCATTGTATCCAGTACAGCTAGTGTCTCCTTTGACTCTTCTTGCATACAACTGAGATACTATCAAATCAGAACTGGTGTGCAATTTGTCAATGTGGTTCTTTGCATCTTTCAATTCAGACTCTAATCTTGTTTGCAATTCTTCAAATCCAAGATTTCCAAATTTGCTTCCCTTAACTCTTCATTGAATTGAAGGTTCTCCTTTACTTGTTCATTGTAGACATCTTGATTGTTCATCAGTTTGTCATCAAGTTCTTCAAGCTGACTCACTAAGGATACATTTTCTTCATTCACACTAAGGATTCATTTTCTTCATTCACCTTCTTGAATTTTTCTTCAAGATCACTGTTAGAGCATCCCTTCAAATCCTTTCTTAGTTTCTTGATAACTAATTAAGCATCGCTGACTTTTTCTTTTAGTTTTTCAATTTCTCTTTCTAAGTTGTCCAAGTCTTAAAGAGTTGCTTCAAGATTCTTCTTCATATCTTCTTTGTCCATGATCTCCTCAAGTGGTTAAACTTCTTTGATAAGGACCAGAGCTCTGATACCAATTGTTAGGAATGGGAACACTGAGAGGGCGGGGGGTGAATCAGTGTTCACTGTATTTTAACTTTTCACTTTAATCTGAATACTAAATTATAAATGCTTAAGTACTAAATTAAACATTCACATAAACATGAAACATGAAATCAACACATGACACCAATATGGTTACAGGGAAACCCAAATAGGTAAAAACCCTGATGGGACTTGATACCCACTACTATTCTGCACTAGTGTTTTGTGACCCTTGTTAGAAGATCTTTTACCTTGTTACGAGTAGCTTTACAATGCTTTTAGTACAGTAGACCTGGTTAAGGGTCAGACCCTATTAGGACTCTTTTACAATGATCCCTGTTAGGGGAGTGGACTCACTGTCCTAGAGCTCACTACTCAAATGATGAAGGCTACAACCTTCTGAGATAAGATACACACTATATATGTTGGTGAACTATTGCTTTGACACTGCTTATCAGATCAGTTCCTTTGGTGCGCTGATGCTTTGACCTCTTGCAAAGCTCTAATACATCATGTGCTCTCTTCACATACCTCTGCTCTGCTTCTCACAACTCTATTACAACTTTCTTGACTTCCATACCAAATACAATGGGCACACCTTATATTTATGCGCTCATACCAATTATACAATTAGGTCGTCCCTATAGCTAATAACAAATAATGCTTCCAAATGAATTGGCTTAAGCGTGCTTACAATTATACATGTACATATGTCAGCAACCTAAATACAATGGGCACATAGCCTCTACAACATTAATTTACAATCGCAAACCAAAATAGTCACTGTCGGCTCTATGCTCTGTTCTCTGTTGGCACAAACTGGCTGTGCAACTTCGACTGACTGTAACTTTCATATCTTTGCATATCTACTTATGCGGTCTTAGACTAAGTAAGCATATAGTCTAACAACCTTAACTTCTAGGGCGCATACCATAATTCATCTGTACCCATGGGCGCAGGTGCTCTGAGTCTTTGGTGCTCTATATGCTGTCCAGTCTTCAACACTTAACTGATTTCTGATCTTTACACTCGGTGCGCTGACTTCAAACTGCTATATTACTTTGTTTCCATAATGACAAAACTATATCTAGTCATATACTTTAGTATAGACAACTTTCCAACACTTAATTCCTCATTGAGTTGAAGGTTCTCTTTGACTTGTTCATTGTAGAATTCTTGATTGTTGATCAGCTTATCATCAAATTCTTCAAGTAGTTCTTTCATAGATACATTTTCTTCATTTACCTTCTTGACCTTTGGTCCTAGATCATTGGTAGAGCATTATTTCAAATCCTTTCTTAGCCTCTTGATAATGAATTGTGCATCACTCACTTTTTCTTTTAGTTCTTCAATTTCTCTTTCTGATTTGTCCAGGTCTTCAAGAGCCACTTCAAGATTTCTTTTTAGATGTTTCATTTCTTCTTTGTCCATGATCTCCTCAAGTGCTTAAACTTCTATGCTATGGACCAGAGCTCTGATACCAATTATTAGGAATGGGAATACTGAGAGGGGGGGGAGGGGTGAATCAGTGTTCACTGTATTTTAACTTTTTACTTTTATACTGAACTTTAATGCTTAAGTACTGAATTAAACATTCACAAAAACATGAAACATGAAATCAACACATGACACCAATATGATTACAAGGAAACCCAAATAGGTAAAAACCCTAGTGGGAATTGACACCCATTAATATTGTGCACGAGTGTTTTGTGATCCTTGTTAGAAGATCCTTAACCATGTTAGGAGTTTCTTTACAATGCTTTTAGTACAGTAGACCTTGCTAAGGGTCAGACTCTGTTGAGTCTTTTACAATCGTCCCTATTAGGGGAGAGGACACACTATTCAAGAGCTCACTTCTTAAGTGGTGAAGGCTATAACCTTCTGATCTTAGATACACACTATATCTGTAGGATGAACTGTCACTGTGACACTGCTTGTCAAATCAAATCGTTTGATGCGCTAATGCTTTGACCTCTAGCAAAGCTCTAATACATCTTCTAGTGTCTTCACACACTTTTACTCTGCTTATTACAACTCTTTATCAAATTTCATACCAAATACAATGGGCGCATCTTATATTTATACGCTCATACAAAATGAACAACTAGGTCGGCCCTTAGATCTATTACATACAATGCTTCCAAATGAATTGGCTTAACCGTGCTTACAATTAAACATATAAACATGTCAGAAACCTAAATACAATGGGTGAATAGCCTTTACAATATTATATTATAATCGCAAACCAAAATACTAACTGTCAGCTTCAGGCTTTGTTCTTCTCTAGCACACACTGGCTATGCATCTTCAACTGACTGTAACTTTCTCATACATGCACATCTAATTATGCGCTCATAGACTAAGCAAGAATATAGTCTAACAAACTTAACTTTCAAGGTGCATACCATAATTTTTCCGTACGCACGTGCGCTGATGCTCTGAGCTGCAGGAACTCTCTACACTGTCTAGTCTTCAACACTTAACTGATTTCTGATCTTCTCTTCAAGTGAGCTGACTCCAAATTGCTATATGAATTTGTTGCCATAATGACAACACTATATCAAGTCATATGCATTAGTATAGACAACTTGCCAATAGTTTAACCATTGTTACAACTAAATCTCTTAATGGAGTGGACTTAACAGTCTTTTGTATTTCAATATGACATTCAAGGAATGTTAATTATTTTCTTGTTGACCCCATAGTGAATGTTGGTCAAGGGAGAACAGTTAGTGATAAATCCTCTAAAAAGGTGGCACCTTACACTGTGTTTTGTAACCTTTAATAGGGTTGGTGCCTAACCAAGCTCACTTCAGAAGAGTGAAATGTTTTGGGTTACTGGTCCCAAGTGGTTTTTCCCTTAGGAGGGTTTCCACGTTAAATATTTGTGTTATGTGTTAATTTTTGTGATTGGATTACTATCATACTTTACATATTTCATATTTGATTAATTGGTAAACACAGTTTTGGAAATTACTGGTATTGGGTAAATGAATAGAAAGATTGTTGTTAATATCTTATCGAGTTGATTATTTTGTTGAAAAAGTTTGAAAAAGTGCATCTGAGAGTTTGGGATTGTAGGATAACTAATTTGACTAATTCACCCCCCCTCTCAGTTATCTAACAACTTGTAATTTTTGAAGATAATTTGTGCAAATATCTTCTTGATGATGTAGGTAAGAATTTTTTGTTTGTAAATACATATCTTATATAGAGCTATTGCACAAGTTTTTGGTGAAGTTTTGGCATGGAAGTTCATCCCTTTTCCATTGATGTAAAAGAGGGAGTGTATGCAAGTGAAAAATATTCTCTAACAATATATAGACATGTCTAAGGGGGAGTTATGGATGAATCTTTTTTGAGTGTTGAATTTGTGCATATTTTTTTTTGGGGACACTTAGCATATTTTTCACTAAGTGTCTCCATTAGTACCAAAGTGGGAGATTGTTGGAAAGATGGAAATAGATATTGAAGATATAGGTGAGTGTTTTCATTCATGAAAACAAGAAGATTTTTAGACCCTAAATCCATGTGTGCAACTCATTAGGTGCATAAAGACCAGAAGTCAAATTGGATTTTGGTTAAGTATAGGACATAGAACAAAGTGCTCTTCTTGTGCAGTAATTTTTTGGTTTGAAAAAGACTCATAGTTTAACATTATTTGGCATGGATCTAGGAGATATTATTTAGGGTATATTCTTTCTAATCCCAAAGTTTCATAGTGAGATCTTATGGCCCGTAGAAGTTATATGCTTCTGAGCGTCAATTTTCAAGGTTGACAGTTAGAACATGCCAACATGGTGGAAAAATCTTATTGCACAAGTTGTTAAAACCTTTTTGATAGAAAAATATTATTAAAATTAATTGAGTAGACATATATAAGGTTGGGGTAATGATGAGGGTGGTGCTCATAGTTGCAAATGCATTATAGTGGTGCTAAATCTATTATTGTGCAAGTTTTGTATAGGGTTTACATATATGATATTCTGAGTTGTGAAGAGTAGGTTTACAAGACAGTGAGAGATAATATGTTTTAGATCTGATTTTTGTATTTGTGAGGAACTCTAAGTAGGCATAGTTAGATTCTATTTTTGGTAGCTCATTACATATTGATCATTGTATTGATCTTTTTAAGGAGGTGAGCCTTTTTTAAAGGGTTGTAATCCTTATGGTACTTGAGTAGTGAACTCTAGGCGGTGACCCTAAATGGAAGTGCGCTCCTAACTTATTGTAAGAAAATATTTGTATAGAGTATTGCCTTATGGGTACTATCCCCACCATGGTTTTCCCCTAACAAGGTTTCCAAAATAAAAATCTACGTGTTATGTGGTGTGCTTTTTTTTTTTATGTTCATGTACTTTACTTTTCACTTTATGTATTAAGTGGTATGTTAATTGTGTTAATTAAGTTAAAATTGTTAAAACATTGATTAAACCCTCCCCACCTCTCAGTGTTCCCTCTTTCAAATAGGTAAAAAACATCCTCAATTATGGATGATAGCGGAAGAGTAAAATGGCTACATGATCTATTATTTCTTGAGATAAATTGAATTTAAAGAGATCCAAATAAGTAAACTTGATCAAACATAATTAAAATAAGCACAAAACACTTTGATAAATAAAATAAGAAATCCAAAAAGGGAAAAAACTCCATAATTATTAAGATAAAATATGATATTGCTAGAAATGAAGCCAAAGATTACAAATGTTACATGACACATTTCAAAATGATAAACAATGGGATCTCTTAGCTGAAGATTGATGTGTTATCCTATAAAAATTATATGATATGCTCTCTCTAGCATTTTTCTTCAAATCTCCAAACTCGTTTTGACAATACAAGCCAGGGGTTTATAGATCCAACCCTTTTTCTCATAGGTTTTCCGCATGACCATTTAATCATAACACTAATTATAACCATATTAATGTTGAGGTTTCATATTATTAATTTACCATGCATGTGGTATGGACACTAGTTGCATCTTTTTACAGTTGAAACACCATCATTAGAAGGAAACCCACTAATTTCACCTCATATAAAATAGTCCTATTCAACTACTTGTCAAAAATTATTCCTGGAAACTAGTCTCACAATGTCTTTTGAGAAGATCCTAATCTATATATGTATAGGGCTCATTTTCTTGAATCACAATGATGTGCATATACATGCAGCACATGAGTGGGTGCTCTTGAGAATGGTTCAAAGCTATTTCCATCAGACTTTATCATCTCTTCATGTGTCCTTATCATAGATTATGTAGAAGTATTGACCTAGGAAGCTTGATCAAATATACAAAGATGCTTCATGGTAGCATGAGAAAGAAGAAAAAAATGTTCAATTGTTCAAAATTGGATTCAGAGAAGCTGACTACACACGATAATATCTAAAAAATTTGTGACTCACAAAGATCTTAACCTACTAAGGAAGAAATGATAATATTTGGTTCTCTATACCAATACCTTATATATTAGGTCACTTTAGAACTTATCAACTTATGTTTGGTATCTTAGATCACATCTCAATAATGAGGTTGATAAAAAGGAAACATGCACCTTGGTCTTTACAAGTGCAACATCATTCTATCGTCCATTCTCTTGTAACCAAAAAAATTTCAAAATAAGGATCCTTAAAGAGATAAACAACCATGCCTCACCAAAAGTTATAGAAGAAACGAGATATTTTTTAAAAAAAATGGAGAAAAAAGAAGTACTGGGGGGCAAAAAAATAGGGAAAGAAATTAATACCCACAACCAAAAAACAACAAGCCAAGGGACTCTATTTTTGGTACTTAATTATATATTGATCATATTATTGATCTTTGTAAGGCAGCAAGCCATGTTTATAGGGTTGAAATCCTTATTGTACTTGAGTAGTGAACACTAGGAGGTGAGCTTGAATGCAAGTGCACCCCTAAATTATTGTAACACAATATTTGTATAGAGTATTGTCTTATGGGTATTATCCCTACCATGTTTTTCCTCTAACAAGGTTTCTACAATAAAAATCCATGTCTTATGGTGGTGTGCTTTTTTTTTATGCTCATGTCCTTAATTTTTACTTTATGTATTAAGTGGTATGCTAAATGTGTTAATAAGATTAAAATTGTTAAAACATTGATTCAGCCCTCCCCCCATTCCAGTGTTCCCTCTTTCAAACATGTACAAATTATCCTCAATTATGGACGATAGTGGAAGAGTAAAATGGCTACATGATCTATTGTTTCTTAAGATAAATAGAATTTAAAGAGATCTGAATAAGTAAACTTGATCAAACATAATTAAAATGAGCACAAAACACTTTAATAAATAAAAGAAGAAAGGAAAAAAAGGGCAAAATCTCCATAATTTATTAAGAGAAAATATGATATTGCTAGAAATGAAGCCAAAGATTACAAAATTTACATGACACATGTCAAAATGATAAACAATGGGCTCTTTTAGTTGAGGATTGATGCGTTCTCATATAAAAATGATATTCTATGCTCTCTCTAGCATTTTTCTTTAAATATCCAAACTTCTTTTGACATTACAAGCTAGAGGTTTATAGATCCAACCCTTTTTCTCATAGGTTGGTCCCATGACCATTTAATTATAACAATAATTATAACCATATTAATGATGAGGTTTTATATTTTTAATTTAGCATGCATATGGTATGGACACTAGTTGCATCCTTTTACAATTGAAACACCATCATTAGAAGGAAACCCACTAATTTCACCTCACATAAAATAGTCCTCTTGAACCACTTGTGAAAAATTAATCCTTGAAACTAATCCCACATTGTCTTTTGAGAAGATCCTAATCTACATATGTATAGGGCTAGTTTCCTTGAATCATGAAGATGTGCATATACATCCATCACATGAGTGGGTTCCCTTGAGAATGGTTAAGAGCTATTTCCATCATAATCTATCATCTCTCCATGTGTCCTTATTATAGATTATGTCTAAGTATTGACTTGGGAAGCTTGATCAAATATACAAAGTCTCTTCATGGTAGCATGAGAAAGAAGAAACCTTCAATTATTGAAAATTGGATTAAGAGAAGCTGACTTCCCTAGATAATATCTAAAAATTTGGTGACTCACAAGGATCTTAGCCTACTAAGGGTGAATTGATAATCTTTGGTTCTCTATACTAATACCTTATCTATTAGGTAACTTTGGAAATTATCAACTTGTGTTTGGTATCTTAGATCACATCTTGACAATGAGGTTGATGAAAAGGAAACATGCACCTTGGTCTTTACAAGTACAACATCATTCTATCAGCCATTCTCTTTTTACCCAAAAAATTTCAACATAAGGATCCTTAAATAGATAAACAATCATGCCTCACCAAAAGTTATAGAAGAGACAAGATATTTGCAAAAATACATGGAGAAAAAAGCACTCTAGGGGGCCAAAAAATATGGAAAGAAAGTAATACCCACAACCAAAAAAAACAAGCCAAGGGAAAATAATATTACTAGAAAACCAAG
This sequence comes from Chamaecyparis obtusa, assembly GCA_027943335.1. Classification (NCBI taxonomy): domain Eukaryota; kingdom Viridiplantae; phylum Streptophyta; class Pinopsida; order Cupressales; family Cupressaceae; genus Chamaecyparis; species Chamaecyparis obtusa. The sequence goes on from BSBK01000529.1 coordinate 12,657,616, forward strand.
AGGGAAATTAAACTTGTAAAACATAAAAATAAGGGGTGTACTTATGTTTTAGAAAGGAATATGAAATACATACATTTCTCAGGCTTATTATGTAACATTAAGAATGAAATATCAGACCACCCATTCAAAAATCAAGAGACTAGGCATATGTTTTTCCATCATACAAGTTGAACCATTCATTCGGTGTATTATATGCATGCTCCTTAATCCATACTTTTGTCAAAATGTTTTGGGTCACTTTCATTCTCATGCCAAGCTATATAGATGGGTGATTTCCCAAAGCCAACAAGATAGAGCCTTGCTGCTAGATAGGAATCCATAGCCCCAAAAAGGATATTGCCTTGGATCCCTTAGAGAATAGCTCTACTTTCAGTTGTGTGTCTATAGCCTTGATAGATTTACCTTTCTAACCTGAGATTTTACTTTTAATTTTTTCCTCTTTATTCATTTTATGTTTTAGAAACTGTATAGACAATGAATACTTTTCCAGGTTGGAAACCAATGTGGTCGTGACAAATGCCCTTTAGATTTTTAACATAGTAAGAGTCAAAATATCAACCAAACACAAACAAATACAAGTAATTAATGTTTAATTATGATAAGAAATTAGAAATAATACAAAATATGCATGATATGATGTATAATCAATCTTCCACCTTAATTTAAGATTCAATGCTCCCATAATATCAAAGATTATCTTGTTAGAAATAGGAAATACTGAGAGGGGGGTGAATTAGTATTTCAAAAACTTTTACTTTTGCCCAATTATGAATATAAGAAATCAACTTGAAGCTTGCATAATAAACTAAACTAAGTAAACTGAATAACAAGCATAGCAATAAAATGAATGAACTCATAACACCGTGATTGTTCTCAAGAAAACTCTGGCCAAGGGAAAACCCCAGTCGGGATGGTACCCACAACTGATCCACTAATCAAAAGTATTTGGTTAAGGATGTTCACCTTGGTAAGAATCTGTTACAAACATATGGTGTCTCTATCCTGGTTAAAGGACTTTAAGCTTGGTTAGAAGCCTCAACCTTGTTAGGAGTTTCTATTACAAAAAAAAATATTTTCAAGATGAGCTCACAACCCAAACATGCAATATAAAATGATACTTGATGATACAAAAGGTAAGATATAAAAAGCTTTTACTGCTATCGAATAACTTTATTATTCTAATCTAGCTTTGTAGGATCTTCACTCCGATATACAGTACTTGTTAGGAATAGTCCAAAGAGATAACTGTGGGGGGGGGGGGGTGAATCATTTATCTAAAAGTTTCAATTCTTTATCCAATTAAGTATACTTAAAGATAAAGCATAAACACAATGAAAGAGCACTTGAACACAACACCAATATTTTGGTTACAGGGAAACCCAAATAGGTAAAAACCCCAGTGGGAATTGACACCCACTAATAATCTACACTAGGGTTTTATGATCCTTATTAGAAGATCCTTAACCCTATTAGGAGTTTTCTTTACAATGCATTTAGTACAGTGACCTGGTCAAGGGTCAGACCCTATTAGGAGTCTTTTACAATTAACCTTGTTAGGGGTGAGGACGCACTGTCTGAGAGCACACTATTCAAAGGGATGAAGGCTACAACCTTCTAAGTAACAAATATATACTATATCTGGATCTTGGTGAACATCACTTTGACCTACTGTCTGGATCAGTTCCAATATATAGCATAAACTCTTTACTTGGTTACATAGACCTTCTACTAATGGCTCAACACTTCACACTCTCTGTTCTTCTCTTCACAATCAACTCTAAACCATCCTTAGCAATAAAAAATGACTGCCTATAGATATCTTTCCTCCAAATGATATAATCAAGTTGGCCTATTAGAACCACCTTGAAATCACATTAGAGAAACCATAACATATCCCAATAATTCTTCTATAGGCTATACTAAGCACGCAACACAATCTGGGACCTGTCCATTATTAATAAATGTAGACACACGATACACACTATCGCCTCTACCAAATTAACTGAAGATTTCTCCTCAAGATGAATTACATCATGCATTCTTAACTGAACATTGTTAACTCATCTCCAATCACTAATCCAAGGGTGCATACCGTAATGATAGGTGCAACTTCCGAACCAATATAATCTTTGTCGGCTCTTATGAATAAACATAGGAAACTACTACTGGTGAATAGCGACTGCATAACTTTACTTCTACTGATCATCAGACTCTACATCCATGACTGTAACATCACTAGCATGTCTTCATCATATATCCAAAGGTGCAAGGATCCATGATGACTGTACGGACAATCACTCACAGAACACTGCCTCTAAGTCTGTCAGGAACACTGCTTACACAAGCTACTACATAACTGTCTGTACTAACAGTTGTCCTTTGCATCCATGATATCATGCTGATAACACGTCCATGCTACACATACTCAAAGCTTACTACATAAGTCTTCCATGCATGATACTTGCCATATGTTGTCATTAATGACAAACATACAGTGAGCACTGGCTTGCTGGCAAATCTCCAACAATCTCACCCTTTGGCATTGATGGTAACATATGGAATGAAAAATACTACCAATGCAAGTGAACAATTCTTTTATAACATTCTCCATTTCCTCATCAAAACTCCCCCAAGGATGAATCCTCCATCTGCTGCAATATTCTTCAATATTCTCCATTTCCTCAACTGAACTATTTACATGACTGAATATTACTCCCCCTTAGTATATTATTCTGTCTTTACTTCTATTTTTCATGACTATATATTACTCCCCCTTTGACATCAATGAAAAAGGGCACCAATCATTTTAAGCACCGAAACTACTCCTGAGGTAGAGTAGTCAACCATCCATTAGTCCCTAAGGACTGATGCTCTTTCTTCTTTCTTCTAGGCAAAATCAGGGAAGGGAATTACTCCTACCTTCTCCCTAAGATACTCAAAAGTATCCTTTGGCAAAGGCTTTGTGAATATATCTGCTAGTTGTTCCTTTGTACTCACATAATCCAGTTTGACTTCTTTCTCTGCCACTTTCTCTCTTAGGAAGTGATACTTAATCTCTATGTGATTTGTCTTTGCATGCATCATAGAATTTTTTGACATGTTGATAGTGCTAGTATTATCACAATGAATAGCAATAGGATAATCAATATGAATACTAAAGTCCTTTATCATCTGCTTGATCCAAACAATTGTAGAACAATTCAGGGCTGCTGCAACATACTCCGCTTCTGTTATTGGCTGAGAAATACAATTTTGCTTCTTGCTTGTCCAAATGACAAGTCTATCACCAAGAAACACTGCTCCACCTGATATACTCTTTCTATCGTCAACGCATCCTGCCCAATCAGAATTTGCATAAATATGAAGCTCAACATTCTGTTAGTTAGGATAGCATAGACCATAATATATAGTGCCCTACAAATATCTGAATATTCTCTTTACTACCATGAGGTGACTTTGTTTAGGCTCTTTTGCAAATCTTCCAACTATGCCAACTGCATTAGAAATATCATCTCTAGTTTGAATAAGATATATGAGTTTACCAATCATAGACTTGTATAATGTTGTATCTACTGCTAGAGAATCATCTTCTTTTCTAATCTTGCATCCTATTATCATAGGTGTACCCACTGGCTTGCAATCATCTATCTTGAACTTATTTAATATCTCTTTCACATATTTGGACTAATTAATGAAAATACCTTTCTCTGTCTATTGCACATTTAATCCCAAGAAGTATTTGATAGGTCCAATCATGCTCATCTCAAACTCACTTTGCATCTCCTTAGCAAATTCTGCACTAAGTTTGTCATTACCCCCAAAGATAATGTCATCAACAAATATAGCTACAAATAGTAGACCTTCAAATGTCTCTCTTCTGAATAGATTACAATCTGTTGCTCCTTTCTTGAATCCGATTTTTGTTAGATATCCATCAAGTCTCTCATACCATGCTCTAGGGGCTTGCTTAAGTCCATAGAGGGCTTTCTTCAATCTGCATACCATATCAGGTTTGTTTGATAAGGTGAATCCTTCTGACTGTTCAATGTATACTTCTTTTAGCTCTCCATTCAAGAATGCTGAATTAACATCCATCTGATAAACTTTGAAGTTTTTGATTGTTGCAAAAGCTAAAAACAACTTAATAGCTTCTAATCTGCTCATTGGTGAAAAAGTGTCTGAATAATCAATACCTTCTCTTTGCGCATGTCCCTTACATACTAAGATTGTTTTGTTCCTTACTACTGTACCATCTTCATTCATCTTGTTTCTAAATATCCACTTTGTTCCAATCACATTCTTGTCACTAGGTCTTGGGACCAATTCCCAAGTATCATTCTTAATAATCTGATCTAGTTCTTTCATAGCATCATGCCAATCTGAATCATTACATGAATCTTCAAAAATCAAAGGTTCAATCTAAGTAGTAAACATACTGCCTCATTGCTTGCTAAATTATTTTCTTTTGATCTTGTTGTGACTTTGCCACTCTAATCTCCAATAATGTCATCCTTAGAGTGATATCTAGATGTATACTTTGGAACTTTAGGTGATACTGACTCATCTTCCTTCTGAGTTTCTTCTTCACTTGTTTCAGGGTCATTGAAAAATACATCAATAGTGTCAAACATCTCTTCAACAATTGTCTCACTAGTGGAAGGTCTTAGTTCTTCTTCAATCATAGGTGAGTAATCACGATATCTTTCTTGAACCATAAATTTTTCATCAATCTTAACATGAGCACTTTCAATGATCTTCTTCAATCTCAAGTTAAAACATCTATAAGCTTTACTTTTAGTAGAGTAACCAAGAAAAATACCTTCATTACTTCTTCCATAAAACTTGCCTACTACTTCATCCCTCTTGATGTAGCACTTGCTTCCAAAGATTCTAAAGTATTTCACTGTGGGAACATTACCAAACCATAGATCATAAGGTGTCTTGTTAGCGCCAAGCCTTAATTGTATTCTATTGATTGTATAGACTGTTGTATTGACCGCATCTCTCCAATAGGTGTGTGCAACTTTTCCTTGAATCATGATGGTGTGCGCTGTGTCAAGGATGATCCTATTCCTTCTCTCTGCAATCCCATTCTGCTAAGGTGTTCTAGGTGTACTTAACTGTCTCTTTATGCCAATGTTCTTCATAGTACTCATAGAATCTGTCAGAGGTGAATTCTCCTCCTCTATCCGACCTTAGACATTTTATCTTAAGTCCAAATTTATTCTCAACCTTATCTTTGAATATTTTGAACTTCTCAAATGCTTCTGACTTATCTTTTAAGAACGCAACCCACATCATTCTAGAATAATCATCTACAAACCAAATGAAATACCTTTCACCATAGTATGATCTTGGTTGAGTTGGTCCACATAGATTTGTATGAATCAGATCCAGCTTGTTCTCTACTAAATTATGCTTGCTCTTGAATGAATTACTTACATGCTTTCCCATTACACATTCCCTGCATATAGTATCAACTGGCTTTGCTATGCAAGGTAGGTCTCTAAGTGCCTTAACATTACTGATCTTGACTATATTATCAAAGTTGATATGACAGAGTCTTTTGTGCCATAGCCAACTGTCATCTACTTTAGCAACAAAACAAATTGCTTTGGGATTAAGCTGAAAAACATTACCTTTAGTTTTTTATCCTAATGCAATTATTTCTCCTTCCTTGTTGTTAATGATACACTTGTTTCCATTGAACTCTAATCTGTAGCTTTTGTCAAGCAACTGCCCAACACTCAGTAGGTTATGTTTCAAACCATCAACATAAAGAACATCACAAATACTATTATTTCCATCCAGGGTGATGGCCCCTCTACCAATGATAGGTTTAGTACTTTCAATGATCCAATCTATCCTGATGTCTTCTTATGAATTCAATGCTAACTCTTGTGAATTCTTTTCATCTTCAAGAGAAATAAATCCAATCTCCTCTTCTCCTGATTCTTCATCTGATAGTCCATCTCCAGCATACTAACATTCGTTTGTATATTTAGGCTTGTAGTTATTGTTGAACTTTTTAACTCTTGTAGGACACTTAGAAGAAAAGTCACCAATCTTATTATATGAAAAGCATTTGAATGGTAATTGACCTTAATATTTTCCTTTTCCTTTCTTTTCTCTTTTAGCAATCATAGCAATGAAATCATCTAGTGTTTTCTCTTCATCATCATCATAAAAATTACCAGAGGTGGTTGTAGATTTCTTACCATGGACTAATGCTTTGAAGGTTGTTTCACTTTTAGGTTCTGTCTTCAATCTTGAAATCTCAAAAGCTGAAATTTTGCTTATCGAGGTCTCTCTCTTGAAATTTGATGTAAGCTGCATGGTCTCATCAAGTATGTTGATTTTGTTTTCATACTCTGTTGTGAGAGTGGTCATCAATTTATCCATAATGTCTTCTTCCGAGATCTCTCCACCATTTTTCCTGATTCCTCCAACTACTTCATTAATCCTTTGGTTGTAAGCTCTAATGTTCTCTTCAGGTAGTATCTCTAATGCATTTTATCTTTTCTTCCAAGTTTTTCTATGCGCATCCTTTTCTTGTTTTTCTCCTTCAAATATGTCTTCTAGGTACTTCCATATTTTGTGGGTTGTATCTACTTTCTTTATTTCTGAAAACTCACTATCAGATAGGGTGCTGATAAGGGCTTCTTTGGCCATTGCATTCTAATGAAACAATTCCTTTTTCTTTTCAGTAGCATCATCCTATGCAAGGTCTTCTAAAGTAGGGATCTCGACTTCTTTGATAGTTACATCAAAAACTTCAAAAGCAATGTGTTGCAAATGTGTCACCATCATGTTCTTCCAATCAAGATAATTCTCTCCATCAAACTTAGGACTTTATTTTCTTAAGAATGCCATCTAATCAACCTCAAGATGTTAAAATTTCTCTTTGAGGCACTTGGCTCTGATACCAATTGTTAGGAATAGTCCCAAGAGATAACTTGGGGGGGGGGGGTGAATCAGTTATCTACGAGTTTCAATTCTTTATCCAATTAAGTATACTCTAACATAAAGCATAAACAAAATGAGAGAACACTTGAACACAACAACAATATTTTGGTTACGGGGAAACCCAAATAGGTAAAAACCCTGGTGAGAATTGACACCCACTAATATTATGTACTATTGTATTATGATCCTTGTTTGAAGATCCTTAACCTTGTTAGGAGTTGCTTTACAATATGTTTAGTACAGTAGACCTAGTCAAGGGTCAGACCCTGTTAGGGGTGAGGACACACTGTCTGAGAGCACACTGCTCAAAGGGTGAAGGCTACAACCTTTTGAATAACAGATACACACTATATCTGGATCTTGGTAAACTGCGCTTTGACCTGCTTTCTAGATCAGTTCCAATGTATAGCACAAATACTTTACTTGGTCGTATAGACCTTCTTCTGATGGCTCAATACTTCACACACTCTGCTATGCTCTTCACAATCAACTCTGAACCACACTTTAGCAATCACAAATGACTGCCTATAAATATCTTTCTTCAAAATGATATATCAATTTGGCCTATTAGAAACACCATGAAATCATATTAGAGAAATTATAACATACTCCAATAATAATTTTGTCGGCTCTACTAAGCACACAACACAATCTGGGACCTGTCCAATAAGTGTAGATGCACACTACACACTGTTGGCTCTACCAAAGTAACTGAAACTTTCTCCACAAGATGAATTACATCATGCTCTCTTAAACTAACATTAATAACTCTTCATCAAGCACTAATCCAAGGGCGCATACCGAAATGATAGGCATAACTCTAGAACCAATGTAATCTCTGTCAGCTCTTCTAAATAAACACAGGAAACTGCTACTGCTGAATAGCGACTACATAACTTTACTTCTACTGATCATCAAACTCTGTGTCCATGAATGTAACATCACTAACATGTCTTCATCACATATCTAAAGGTGCAAGGCTCCATGATGACTGTACGGAAAATCACCCACAAAACATTGCCTGTAACTTTTTTCAAGAACACTGCTAACACAAGCCGTTATATAATTGTCTGTACTAACAATTAGCCTCTATGTTCATGCTATCATGCTGATAACATGTCCATGCAACATATACTGAAATTTTACTGCATAAGTCTTCAATGCATGCTACTTACCATATGTTGCCATCAATGACAAACATATAGTCAGTACTAGCTTGCTGGAAAATCTCTAACAATTCTTTCCATCCAAGGTGATGGCTCCTCTACCAATGATGGGTTTAGGAGTGTTATCTCCAAATCTAACCATGCCTCCTTTGTATCTATCCAAATAAACAAATCTATCTTTGTATCCTATCATGTGATGTGAGCAACCATTGTCAATGATCCAATCTGTCCTGATGTCATCTTGTGAAATCAATGCTAACTCTTGTGGATTCTTGTCATCTTCAAGAGCAATGAATCTAATTTTATCTTCTGGTGATTCTTCATCTGACACTCCATCTCCAGCATAGTAGCATTCCTTTGTATACTTAGGCTTGTAGTTATATTTGAACTTTTTAATTCATGTAGGACACTTAGATGCAAAGTGACCAATCTTATTACATGAAAAGCATTTGAATGGTAATTGACCTTCATATTTTCCTTTTCCTTTCTTTTCTCTTTTAGCAATAATAGAAATGAAATCATCTAGAGCTTTTTCTTCATCATCATCATCATCAAAATTACCAGAGATATTCAAGGATTTCTTACCATGAACCAAAGAATTGAAGGTTGTCTCACTTTTAGGCTCTGTCTTCAAACTTGATATCTCAAATGCAGCAATCTTTCTGATTAATATTTCTCTTTTGAAGTTTTCTGAAAATTGCACAGTCTCATCACGGATGTTTATTTTTCTCTCATATTCTAGTGTCAATGTAGTCATCAGTTTATCCATGATGTCTTCTTCTGAAATTTCTCCACCATTATTTTTGATTTCAGCAACTGCGTCATTAATCCTTTGATTGTAGGCTCTTATGTTTTCTTCAGGTAGCATCTCCAGTGTATTGTACTTTTTCTTCCATGTCTTTCTACGTGCATTCTTTTCTTGTTTATCTCCTTCAAACATGTCTTCTAGGTGCTTCCATATCATGTAGGTTGTGCCTACTTTATTTATCTCTAAAAACTCACTATCAAACAGGGCGTTGATAAGGGCTTCTTTTGCTATTGCATTCTGATGGAATAAATCCTTCTGCTTGCCAGTAGCATCATCCTTTGCAAGATCTGCTAGAGAGGGGATCTAAACTCATTTGATATCCACTTCAAAAACTTCAAAGAAATGCACTACAAATATATTATCATCTTGTTCTTCCAATCAAAATAATTCTCTCCATCAAACTTAGGATTGTCTTTTCTAAAGAATGTCACCTGATCAACCTCAAGCTATTAAAATTTCTCTCTGAGGCACTTGGCTCTGATACCAATTGTTAGGAATAGTCCCAAGTGATAACTGAGAGGGGTGAGGGGGGTAGTAAATCAGTTATCTACAAGTTTCAATTCTTTATCCAATTAAGTATACTTACACATAAAACATAAATACAATGAAAGAACACTTCAACACAACACCAATATTTTTGTTACAGGGAAACCCAAATAGGTAAAAACCCCAGTGCCAATTCACACCCACTAATAATCTGCACTATTGTTTTATGATCCTTGTTAGAAGATCTTTAACCCTATTAGAAATTGTCTTTACAATGCATTTAGTAAAGTGATCTGGTCAAGGGTCAGACCCTATTAGGAGTCTTTTACAATTAACCTTTTTAGGGGTGAGGACACATTGTCTGAGACCACACTGCTCAAAGTAGTGAAGGCTAGAACCTTCTAAGTAATAGATATACACTATATCTAGATATTGGTGAGCTGCACTTTGACCTGTTGTCTTGATCAGTTCCAATGTATAGCATAAACTCTTTACTTTGTCACATAGACCTTTTGCTGATGGCTCAACACTTCACACTCTACATTTTTCTCTTCACAATCAACTCTAAACCATCCTTAGCAATCACAAATGACTGCCTATAAATATCTTTCCTCCAAATGATATAATCAAGTTGGCCTATTAGATCCACCTTGAAATCACATTAGAGAAATCATAACATATTCCAATAATGCTTCTATCGGCTCTACTAAGCACGCAACACAATCTGGGACCTGTCCAATATTAATAAATGTAGATGCACACATACCATAATGATAGGCGCAACTCTCGAACCAATATAATCTCTGTCGGCTCTTCTGAATAAACACAAAAAACTGCTACTCATGAATAGCGATTGCATAACTTTACTTCTACTTATCATCAGACTCTGCATCCATGATTGTAACATCACTAGCATGTCTTCACCATATATCTAAAGGCAAAAGGCTCCATGATGACTGTATAGATAATCACTCATAGAACACTGCCTGTAACTCTATTAGGAACACTACTGACAAAAGCTTCTACGTAACTGTCTGTACTAATAGTTGTCCTCTGCATCCATGATATCATGCTAATAACATTTTCATGCTACACATACTCAAAACTTACTGCATAAGTCTTCCAGGCATGCTAGTTACCATATGTTGTCATCAATGACAAACATACAGTCAACACTGGCTTGCTAGCAAATCTCCAACAATACTTTCTTCTTTTCTTCTTACACATACAATTTCACATCATATATCAACTTCTTACAATTGCTATATACTTCATACATCTTTGCATTACATGTTCTTGCTTATATACAAGCTATTACAAAAATAACTTCTAGTCAACTTACAATAAATTATACTCTACTTAAAATATAAATTTATTATATACTGCCTTAGGGTTAACATCTAGGATGTCATCCCTAATTAGTTAAGTCATTATTTTGATAAACAAAATAATCCCTTAACTCAATATAATCATATTCTGTCTTTTTCTCTATTCAGGTCAGCTCAACACTATCTCTGTAAAACATTAATGTCTTCTTCCGTACATTCCATATAGAATTCTCTCTCAGATGTAGCTTTGATATACATAGAATCATCTATGTTCAAGTGTGTATGCACTGAACCTGCTTCTATAAACATTGCTAATCAAAACTATCTCTATGAAGACTAGTAATCATTGTTATACTTAGATAATTTTCAAGTGCGCTCATACACAATTGTTTCCTCCGATCATGTTCTCTTAATGTTGGGTATATGTTTCCATAATGACAACATTCTCATATCCTACTTATCCAAATTTCCAACAATCTCCCAATTTGTTATTGGTGGCAACATATGGGAAAATTGGCTAAGTCCCCCCTAAAAAAAATTCTATAACAAAATTCAAAAGGTGTAATATAAGGCCATAACAAAATTTGTAGATCATATATGTCTATACATGTCTACTTATTTCTCCAATATGATACTCCCCCTAAGAGTATACTTCATACTATTCTGCATATCTATATCTTCTACATACATACAATTTTTGTACTATACTACTTCCCCTTTGACAACAATGACAAAGTTGTCAATTATATACAAGTATGAAAAAAAAAAATTTGCCTCCTTGATCTCAATACTACAAGGCTGGAAGACTTGCACCTTGGTCTTTACAAGTACAACATCATTCTATCAGCCATTCTCTTTTTACCCAAAAAGATTCAACAAAAGGATCCTTAAAGAGATAAACAATCACGCCTCACCAAAAGTTATAGAAAAGACAAGATATTTGGAAAAAAAAGGAGAAAAAAGTGTTAGAAAGTAAAGTCCACCAAGATAACTGAGAGGGGGGGGTCAATCAGATATCTGATAATTATAACCTTTATCAACTTCAATAGCATTTAACCATATAAGCAATGTAATTAACAACCATAGAAAGATATTCATACACAATAACATAATGACACAAGATAAGTTGACTAGGGAACCTCTTGATCAAAGAGTAAAGCTTGATAGGAATGATGCCCACAAAAGATGCACTAATATGAATATTCCTTGTGAAAGGATGGACTCTATTAGGAGTCTTATGAAATAAATTCAATAAGTATGAGTCCCTGTTAGGAGACTTTGAATCCCTGCTAAAAGATTCTAACTCTAATAGGAGTTATGGAAGACAAAAGGACCCACTACCCAAGCAGCTTCAATGGAAAGATCACTAAACACACTGTCAAACTAATCTCTAGATTATTCAACAGAATAATATCAAACTATTACTGATCTCAAAAAATATCTTACCTCTTCTCTAACTGTGCCAAACCGCACTCACTGCTACACCAAATCTCAATTTTAGATCTTTGTACCTTGCATGTCCTCTTTTAAAAATTCGCTTTCACAACTTCATTCACTTCATCATTACATTCATATCCCTATTACAACAAATAAAAACATTCATTCCTTTATACCACACTCAAGTAATTACAAATTAGTCGGCATCCAATTACAAAATAAAATTTTCCACACGTTACATAAAAAATACACAAAACTGTTGGCTTCCAATTAGAATAACTCTTCACTTGTGCGACCTCGAATTTTGCATTGTCATCCACATCACTATCAACATGTCTTCAACTATTCTCTAACTGCACAAAACTAGATTCCATCCCGATTAGGAGATATCATCCGACTTCCACAAACCGCTACTCAAGAACACTGCCTAAATACTGCTTCCACTAAAATGCTCATAACTTCCATGAATAAATGAATTATTATTTGTGCTCTTAACCATACACATATAACATAACAAAGAGTGAATCCTCAACATCGCATAGCTCTATCTTCAATATCCCACGTGCGCTAATCCAAATTTTTTCTACTCCTCTGCAAATCTCAGTAGATCACTTTGTTGACATCAATGAAAATCTTAGTCATGAATGCAACAACAACTGATATAGAATGGCTGCCAATACTCTCATAGGTTATATTCAGCATTCATTCCTAACAATCTTGCCCAATGGCATTGATGGAAACATAGATGAAAAACATCCAATGTTTTATAAATCCAACACTGCAACACTCCTGCTCTGAAAAATACTTCAAGTCCTCTTCATCAATCAAATCTTACTTCATTTTCCTATTCAGTTCTCTCCAACAGATGGTACAAAAGGTTTTTCATGTACACTTCTCCCCCATTGACATCAATGACATAAATTTCATCATTATGTCAACAACTCCAATGTCAAAACACACTATTCAGAAAATACATTCACTAGAGTCCTCATGACTCAGCTCATATACACAAACTCCCCCATAGAGGAAGTACCAACATCTAGTCCAGAAGAAAGATAAGGCTCATATACCACTAGACGGATGCAACAATCTGCATCACTTCTCAAAGATAGGCTGGGGCATAACCCCAAGCATACCTCTCAGATACTCAAATGTATCCTTAGGCAAAGGTTTTGTAAATATGTCTGCTATCTGCTCCTTTGTGCTTATATATTCAAGTCTAACTTCTTTCTCAACAACTTTCTCTCTTACTACATGATACTTAATCTCTATATGCTTAGTCTTAGAATGTAATACAGTGATCTTAGACATACTAACTGTGCTGGTGTTATCACAATATATAACAATAGATTCAACAAATTTTATTCCAATATCCTTCAACATTTGCTTTGTCCAAATTATCTGGTTACAATTGTTTACTGCTGCTACATATTCTGCTTCTACTATGCTCTGTGAAATACAATTATGCTTCTTGCTTAGCCAAGAAACCAATCTTCCTACAAGGAAAAATGCTCCACCACTGGTGCTCTTTTTCAAATCAACTTTGCCTCCCCAATCAGCATTTGTATATGCACATAGGGTAAAATCATCAGATTTTTCATACCACAATCCATACTCAATTGTGCCTCTTAAATATCTCAGTATTCTCTTTACTGCTGCATAATGTGATTCTCTAGGTTCAGCTTGAAATCTTTCTACAATTCCAACTAAATGTGCTATGTCTAGTCTTGTATGTGTCAAGTACTACAATCCTCCAATCATAGATCTGTACTTCTTCTATTCAACTCCAGGAGTCTCATCTGTGCTAGATAACTTATGTCCAGTTACCATAGGTGTTCCAACAATTTTACAGTTCTCCAATCGTAATCTTTTTAACAAACCATTCAAATACTTTGTCTGACTAACAAAGATACCATCACTGTTCTGTGTTATCTGTAATCTCAAAAAGTATTTCATTTCACCACTCATACTCATTTCAAATTCAGTCTTCATTTCGTCAGCAAATTTATCACTAGCTTCATCTTCTCCTCCAAAAATAATGTCATCAACAAAAATAACTACAACCAACAAACCATTTTCAATTTCTTTTGTGTACAGGTTGCTGTCAACTATTCCTTTTGTAAATCTCAATTTTATCAAATACTTATCCAATCTTGCATACCAAGTTCTAGGTGCTTGCTTTAGTCCATATAAAGCTTTCTTCAATTTACATACGATGTCTCCTTCTTGAGTTAAAGGAAAACCTTCAGGCTGCTCAATGTAGACTTCTTCCAATTCTCCATTCAGAAATGCTGGCTTAACATCCATTTGATATAGATTGAATTTCTTGTAAGCTGAATAGGCCAAAAACATTCTTACTGCTTCAATTCTTGCTACAGGTGCAAATGTTTCTTCATAGTCAATTCCTTCTTGCTGTAACCTTTACATACCAATCTTGCTTTGTTTCTTACTACTTCTCCTTGTTCATTCATCTTGATTCTGAATACCCATTTTGTTCCTATAACATTCTTATCTTTAGGTCTAGGGACCAATTCCCATGTTTTGTTCTTTTCAATCTGATCTAGTTCATCTTTCATAGCTTTAATCCAATGTTCATCTTCACAAGCTTCACTAGTAGATTTAAGTTCAATTTGAGAAATCAAACATAATTGTTCTTGTACCTTATTTCAAGTTTGAATTCCTCTATCTATGCTTCCAATAATCTTCTCAACATGATGATTCCTTGATAAAATCTTGTTAGGTGTAACTGTCTCAAATCTCACTGTGGCTTTCGATCAAAAAATCACTGTCAGTTATAGAACAATCCAGTAGTCTCAATGTTAGGTCTAGGATGAGTTCCTTCATCTGATTCATAATCAAGCATTCTTTCCTGAATTTTGAACTTTTCATCCACTTTGACATTTGCGCTCTCAATAATAGTCTTAGTTCTCTTATTGTAACATCTATAAGCTTTTCTCTTCAAAGAATATCCAAGAAATATACCTTCATCACTTCTAGGATCAAACTTTCCAATATCATCATCTCTTTTTATATAACATTTTCTTCCAAAAATTCTAAAATACTTAACTAAGGGTGCATGTCCAAACCATAATTCATAGGGTGTCTTGTCCATGTCTGCTCTGATTTGTACTATATTCATTGTATACATTGTTGTGTTCATTGCTTCTCTCCAGAATATCTTCGCTAAGTCATTCTCAAATAACATATCTCTTGCTGCTTGAGTCACTGATCTGTTTCCTCTTTCTGCAATACCATTTTGTTCAGGTGTCCTAGGGGCTGAAAACTGTCTCTTAATACCATTTACTTCACAAAAGGTCAAACTCTCTAGAAGTAAATTCACCACCTCTATCAGATCTCAAACATTTAATCTTCATTCCAAATTCATTCTCAACTTTATTCTTTATGATCTTAAACTTATCAAATGCTTCAGAGTTTTCTTTAAGAAATGAAATCCACATCATTCTTGTCAAATCATCAACAAGAATCATAAAATACCTTTCTCCATAGAATCTTCTAATCCTTGTAGGGCCGCTCAAGTCTGTATGAACAATCTCCAACTTCTCTACAGATATGAACTTCTTACTGGGAAATGAACTTCTCTTCTGTTTAGCCATCACACATTCCTTGCAAACCATGTTAGTAGGCTTCATAGTTTTAGGCAAATCTCTTACTGCAAGTGTAGTACTCATGTTCATAATGTTATCAAAATTTATATGACAAAATCTTTTGTGCCATAACCAACTATCATCAATCTTAGTAATCAAACATGTCATCTTAGTAGGATTCCACTGAAATACATTACCTCTTGTTCTAGATCAAGTACCAATCAAATTTCCATCTTTGTCTTTTATCACACAAGTTTTCTCAATAAACCAAACTTGATATCCCTTATCAACTAACTGTCCAACACTCAAAATATTATGTTTCAAACCATCCAAAAAGTAAACATCATCAGTATTAGTCTTTCCATCAACAGTAATAGATCATATACCTTTAATCAAACAAGATGTATTGTTTCCAACCCTAATAACTCCTCCATCATAATTGTTAAACTTTATGAACTTTTTCATGTCTCTAGTCATATGATGTGAGCAACCACTGTCTATAATCCAATCAACTTTCTTTTCAACTTGAGAAACTAGGGATTTTTCTTCCTTAACCTTTATTTCAGAATTTTTTTCTTTAATTGCTACAAATCCTATGCCATCAGTATTCTCAGTATGACTTTCACTTAAGGTTCTCTCTATACTAGCTTCAAATTCTTCATCATTATCATAATAACATTCCTTAGATCTTCTAGGCTTAAAATTGTTTCTGTACTCTTTAACTTTCTTAGGACATTTAGATGCAAAATGACCTTATTCTTAACATGTCCAACATTTAAAAAATTTCTTAACGTTTGGTTCTTTCTTCACAAGCAAGGCAATACCTTCTTCAATCTTCCTGTCCTCTTCATTTCTAGATCTGTTGCTACCAACATAATCTCCGCTCACACTGATGCTTGTTGACAAAGTAGAGTGAACAATAAGAGAACTGAATGTTGTCTCCATTCTAGGAAAGTCTCCTGATAACCTCAGGTTCATCTCTGTTGCTTCCAATCCTCCAAGAAGAGTCTCTCTAGTAAAGTTCAAAGTACAAAGTATAACTTGTTCAATCATCTGTGTTGTCTGCATAAATGCAAGAGTCAATGTCCTCAAAATTTTCCATATCACTTCATTCTCTCTCTTTGTTCCTCCACAAGATTTTATACCTGCAACAATGTCTGACATTCTACCAATATAGCTTCTAATAGATTCATCTTCCATCATTCTTATATATTCAAATGCACATATCCAATTATGTAATCTAACTTTCTTTGCATGTTCATCATCTTCAAAAGTAGAGTATAAAGCTTTCCAAATTTCATGAGATGTTTTCAAACATTTTACCTTGTTAGTCCATTTTCTTATCACAGCAAAAATCTTATGAAAATGGCCCATTTCCTTGCAAGTTTTCATGTTGTGCACAACTGCCCTGTGTTCCTCATTATGTCACCTTGCTCCAGTCCAAATTGCACGCGTTGAATTGCAAAATCCAGAAAGTTATTCAAGTTTCAAGGTCTGTAGGAAAATAATTTCAAAATCTGCCACAGTGTCGAAAACCCACAGTATTTTTGAAAATCCATGATGTTTTCGGTCCATCTAAAAACCCTCATTGTTTTCAACCTTGTGCCTTCCAGCTTTTGTGCACTTATCTTTTGGTGTCACAAAGCTTGTGTGTTTTTTATCTTTTCCATCGAAAACCCTGTGTGTTTTTGTCCTCACAGTTTCCTGTTTGTTGGCGTTCCCTCAAATGCGCAAGTGCGATGGATGGTGGGCCCAGGTCTTCAAAGGTTTCTTCCCGATTGGTTGTCGCATGGCCACATGTCCGACTTTTCTGACATGCGATCATGCGACTGCTTGCCACCTGTCCGTGTGGGACCCGATTCTTCGCAGTTGCTCGGTGCAGTTAATGTTCAGACAAGATCGGTAGTTGTCGCTATACCGCGAGGAAGAGATGCAAGCCTTTCAGTCTTCATGCTTTAACGAGAGCCGTTGATGCCGTAGGATGGTGGATACATGTGGTGGGCCTGGGTTTTCAAGAGGCTTTTGATCTACGACGGGCATGTGATCATAAAGAATATTCTCATCCTTTGCGATCATGAGACCGCCATTTGATCTTGGGCTTGCAGAGCGTGGGTCCAGTGTTAGTGACTCGGCGGTTGCAGTGAATGGCATAGTGACATGTGGCATCTTCCGGTTGGTCTGAGGTGGCATAATGGTGAATGGGCCCAAGTACTATTAGGAAGATTCCAGATCAATGGTGGTCGTGTGATCGTGTGGAATCTTGCCAATCCATGCGATCATGCGACCGGCCGTCAATTTTCCTTGGCGGGCCCAGTGTGACTTCTCAGTACTTTTGCCGGTGTGGATAAAAGTGGCGGCCTGACAAATTTTCTTCTTGTTTGCTAGTTCGCGTAATGTTTTGGCATAGCCCTAGTTCATTTGGCGATTCAGCGAACAGTGGTCGCGTGATCACTAAGTTTTTTAGTGATGGTGGATAGTGTCTCGCGAACTGGCGGAAGTTCTTCGATCACTAGTTTGCCAGATAAAGTGAGGCCGGTGTTTCGGTGACGTGGAGGCTTGTCGCGTGTTCGCATAGCCCAATTTTTGCCTATGCGATCATGCGACCACTATTTGGACATCGCAGTTGCGGAGTTATGGTAGGTCCATGGTGCCCATCTTGCCAGCATGCTCGGTTTTGATTGGTCGCTGACTGGTGGTGGGGCCGAGGACTTTGCAAAGGGTTTGTGACTGTCAACTGCGGCTAGGAGACCCCAATTGCATGATCGCAAAGTTTAGTTTGGTTCCTTGTGATCATGCGACCAAGCACATATATAGCCAGAATTCCTGTGGCGGTTAAGTTGATGACCGTGCGATTGCGTGACTAAGGGCAAACAGTTGAGGAACATAAAGCCCGTGAAATGCAAAGTAGCCGTTTTCCTTCAAATTTGAATTTTCTGAAGGTTTCCAGCAATAGAAAGGACTGAATTTCAATGCAGAAGTGATTGGAACTAGTAAGAAGTAATTTGTTTGTCATTGCAGTGTGGTCAAGGGTGTGATGATCATTTGCAGGGATCTGTACCATGTAAGGAATGAACAAGGAATGGCTTGAGGTGTGTTGCAAGGTGGTTGATTTGACTTGTTCTTTTGATGGATTTGTGATCTTCTATATACTGATCTGAGAATTATCATAATTGGAGATCATCTTTGATCTGTTTCTGTAAGATTTCTTGGTTTCCTACCCCTACAATAAATTCTTGATTGGTTCTGATTGGTTGGGTAGTGGAAATCCTAACCCTGGTTACCCATAGCTTGTTGCATCCTACTGGTTTAGGATTCCAAGGTAACCAGTGGTATAAATTGCAGGTTGTTCAATTTTGTAAGGGTTACTTCTTCTACAATTTTTGAGGAGAATTGGTTCCAAGTGAGGGGTCCTTTTCCTATAGATTTTCTCCTTCTCTCTGCATATAGGGTGTTCTTCTTCCATTGTTGGTTCAGAGAATACAGTGCATATTGTAACAAATTTGCCTTATGTGTGAGGATTTAATATATTTTTACTGTTACCAAACTATCCCCATTTGAACTCTGAGTCCATTAGTCATACATTAAGGGTGTTTGATTTGTCTGCTTGTATTGCCTATGTGTTTCCAAGTGGAGTTGTCTTCACAGGGATAACTGGTTCAGGGTTAGTGTTTATGTATGTATGAGATAAGGTGTCAAAGATATTTCATGCTTGTCTTCCAGTGCATGCTGGTTAATGTATTGTCTATTCATAGGTCTCTTCTAAGGGGAGGGTCAAAATCCTTTGATGGGTAATAACATGTTTGAATGCACAAGTGGTGTTAAGTTGAGGTTTGGTCATGGTGTGTGATTGATATAAGGCATCAACACATTGAGTATATTGTTTCCTTGTTTCATAGCTATCCCTTGCAATACTGTGTTTGACTCTGTCACCCATTGGATAAGGCACTAGTCTATCAGAGACTTAGGGCATCTCAGGGGTCCTTTCAATCCATTTAAAATCATTTCCATTCAGTCCCACCCTTTCCCTTTTATGTTGTTAGTGTAGGTCTGTAGTTTTCATACTCACTCCATGCAAGTTGGGCTATTGCATGAGATATTGGCTTCATTGAGGTACAGGATACCTAGAAGAGTTTGAGAACCATTCCACAGTCAATGACCTGCAAGCTTGTAGTGTGACATAAGTTGTATGAGTGTGCAGATGAGGTACACCCACCTGAGTGATGTGGAGCTCAAAGTGTAGAAGGATCTCTCTTTGATCCTTGTCAGTTGGCCCTTTTTCTTGTCAAATTTGGAGTGTTGAGTGAAAGTGACACTAGCCCTATCAATCCTAATGCCAAGTTGACCTTTGGGGAAAAAGAACACCAACAAGAAGATTACACACGATCACACGACCACCATTGATCTAGAATCTTCCTA
Organism: Chamaecyparis obtusa; assembly: GCA_027943335.1. Lineage (NCBI taxonomy): Eukaryota > Viridiplantae > Streptophyta > Pinopsida > Cupressales > Cupressaceae > Chamaecyparis > Chamaecyparis obtusa. The sequence continues at coordinate 12,677,828 of BSBK01000529.1, forward strand.
ATATTACCTAGGCCTATTTTCCATTATGCCACCTCAGACCAACCAGAAGATGCCACATGTCACTACGCCATTTGCTGCAACTACCGAGTCACTAACACTCGACCCATGATTTGCAAGCCCAAGATCGAACGACGGTCGCATGATCGCAAGGGATGAGAATATTCTTTACGATCACATGCCCATCGTAGATGAAAAGCCTCTTGAAAACCCAGGCCCACCACGTGTATCCACCATCCTACCGCATCAACACCTCTCCTTAAAGTGCGGAGACTAAAAGGCTTGCATCTCTTCCTCGCGGTATAGTGACAACCACCGATCCTGTCTGAATATTAACTGCACCAAGCAACTGTGAAGACCCAGGTCCCACACGGACAGGTGGCAAGCGGTCGCATGATCGCATGTCAGAAAAGTCTGACATACGGCCATGCGACAACCAATCAGGAAGAAACTTTTGAAGACCCGGGCCCACCATCCATCGCACTTGCGCATTTGAGGGAATGCCACAAACAGGAAACTGTGAGGACGAAAACACACAGGGTTTTCGACGGAAAAGATCGAAAACACACAAGGTTTCTGATGCCAAAAGATAAGCACACAAAAGCTGGAAGGCACAAAGTGGAAAACAAGGAGGGTTTTCACACAGACTAAAAACATCATGGATTTTCAAAAATATTGTGAGTTTTTGACACTGGCAGATTTTGAAATTATTTTTCTGCAGACCTTGAAACTCGAATAACTTTCTGGATTTTTCCATTCAGCACATGCAATTTGGACTAGAGCAAGGTGACACAATGAAGAACATAAGGCAAGAGCGCACAACATGAAAACTTGCAAGGAAATGGGCCATTTTCATAGGATTTTTGCTGTGACAAGAAAATGGACTAACAGTGGCTCTAGTTGGGGACATGTATCTCGTGTAGATACTATGAGAACCTCAGATCTCTGGGAAGAAGAAGACCACCCACTGGAAAAAGCACAAAGACCTCAAAAAACAAAGGGAACAGACCAAGAAAGAAACACACAACAGGGAAGGCAAAGGTATTTACAGAATGTACATTTTCTACAAAAACCTGCAGCAACAAACATGAGTTAATTCCTGCCTCTGTCAAAAATCTGATTTTCATTTCTTCCTTCATGAGGCACACCAGACATTTTGTTTTCATTTGTCTCCATAGGCTTGTTAACATGTTCAACCAGCATATCAGGAAGAACAAAGTAGCTTTTTTCATAGTGCATGTAAAAATTTTTGCCACTCTCTCCATCTTGCTCACTTTGAAGATACAATTCAGTATACCCATGAACAGTACCATTAGATAAAAACCTATTCTTCTCCACTGGTTCATGTATGCCATCAATTCGAAACACAAAGAACTCATACTCTGCCTGCTGAAAGGCCTCATCTAGACCCTATCTTTGCATTTCCACAGGTGTAACCGGCTGGACCTCAAATGAATAGTCAAATTGATACCCACAGATGGAAATGGGCATCCTGATTCAACTGAATCTAAGACCTCCACATGTTCTTCAAACAATGGATTGATAACTCCATGCAATGCACCATGTTGAACATCATGACAAAAAATGGGCTGATAGTCAAATTCTTCATCATATAAAGCGTTAGAAAACACTTTAAATTCACTACCCATTTCATCTACATGGAGACCTTCAGCATATGAAGAACAATCAGAACCATATGAAGACTCATTGATATCACATTTAATTATTTTTTCTTTATCTTCATACCTTGAGGATGAATCATCTTCAGCATCTTCACTATCCAAAGAATGTTCACTTCCATCATCACTTTCCTCTTCCCATGTTGCATCTGACTCATATGAAGACACCACACCTTCACTGTCTTCAACACTCTCAACATTAGCACTTATGGACATGAACCTAAGTGCATCCTCAAAACCAAGGCTATCATCACTAAGTATCCAATCTCTAACACATATATAATACCCTTCCCACAATGCATTTGACCAATCGGTTCACTCATGAAAACAAAGCTCCAAGAATAAACCAATGAACTCAGATTCAGGAAATTCAATATCATCAGAAAGCTCATCATATACACCACAAAATATATCATAGAACAAAGGTATGGATAGATGTTGTTTGCACCCCACCTTCAATCTTACCAACTTTATGCAATCTCTAAGGATGCCCTCCTCAAGGAAAGCCAGCTCCTTATTCAACTTATCCATTAAACTTAATGCAATACTTCCATATAATTTTGTCAAACTGCAACTAAAAACTTGAAGTATGCTAACCTCTACTCACACCTTATCCTTCTTTTAGTGCTTGATCACTTTATAAGGAACATTTGAAACTTGAGAAGTACCTGGGAGTCTTCCAGCAGAAGACCTTTGGCTGGAAGCAGGGCAGATCTAGAGCTCACCTTGAAACTCCATCAGATAACTTTGTCATGTAGAGTCACCACCTCCTTGAAGAGGAAAGTATTTCACTGATTTGTGTATCTCTTCCAACCAACCAAAACTCACCAGGATAACATGAACTGTTTATCAGAAGATGCACTGATCAAACAGAGACAAATCAGAGCCGCCACTCACAACTCGGTGAGAAGATATCAGCAAATGCTTTTTTTTTATATTTGACTCTTTCCAATGGCCTCCCCAGTAGAGTCACAATCTTGTTGGTGACTCGGATGGGCAAATCAATCTGGTCAATACAGATTTTGAATTTACAATATAACCATAACTAGAGATCCTAACAGATATTTTTCTTTTTCATTGTTCTCCCTCGTAGATTCACCATCTTGTTGGTGTTCTTTTTCCCCAAAGGTCAACTTCGCATTAGGATTGACAGGGCTAGTGTCACTTTCACTCAACACTCTAAATCTGACAGGAAAAAGGGCCAACTGACAAGGATCAAAGAGAGATCCTTCTACACTTTGAGCTCCACATCACTCAGGCGGGTGTACCTCATCTGCACACTCATACAACTTGTGTCACACTACAGGCCTGTAGGACACTGACTGTGGAATGGTTCTCAAACTCTTCTAGGTATCCTATACCTTAATGAAGCCAATATCTCATACAATAGCCCAACTTGCATGGAGTGAGTATGAAAACCAGAGACCTACACTAACAATATGAAAGGCAAAGGGTGGGACTGAATGGAAATGATTTTAAATGGATTGAAAGGACCCCTGAGATGCCCTAAGTCTCTGATAGACCAGTGCCTTATCCAATGGGCCATAGAGTCAAACATAGTATTGCAAGGGACAGCTATGAAACAAGGAAACAATATACTCAATGTGTTGATGCCTTATATCAATCACACACCATGACCAAACCTCAACTTAACACCACCTGTGCATTCAAATATGTTATTACCCATCAAAGGATTTTGACCCTCCCCTTAGAAGAGACCTATGAATAGACAATACATTAACTAGCATCCACTGGAAGACAAGCATGAAATATCTTTGATACCTCAGCTCATACATACATAAACACTAACCCTGAACTTGTTATCCCTACGAAGACAACTCCACTTGCAAACACATAGGCAATACAAGCAGACAAATCAAACACCCTTAATGTATGACTAATGGACTCAGAGTTCAAATGGAGATAGTTTGGTAACAGTAAAAATATATTAAATCCTCACACATAAGACAAATCTGTTACAATATGCACTATATTCTCTGAACCAACAATGGAAGAGAACACCCTATATGGAGAGAGAAGGAGAAAATCTACAGGAAAAGGACCCCTCACTTGGAACCAATTCTCCTCAAAAATTTTCAGAAGAAGGAACCCCTACAAAATTGAACAACCTGCAATTTATACCACTGGTTACCTTGGAATCCTAAACCAGTAGGATGCAACAAGCTACGGGTAACCAGGGTTAGGATTTGAACTACCCAACCAATCAGAACCAATCAAGAATTTATTATAGGGGCAGGAAACCAAGCAATCTCAGAGAAACAGATCAAAGATGATCTCCAATTATGATAATTCTCACATCAGTACACAGAAGATCACAAATCCATCAAGAGAATAAGTCAAATCAACCAGCCTGCAACATGCCTCAAGCCATTCCTTACATGGTACAGATCCCTGCAAATGATCATCACACCTTTGATCACACTACAACGGTAAACAAATTACTTCTTACTAGTTCCAATCACTTCTGCATTGAAATTCAGTCCTTTCTATCGCTGGAAACCCTCAGAAAATTCAAATTTGAAAGCAAACGGCTACTTTGCATTTCACGGGCTTTATGTTCCTCAACTGTTTGCCCTTAGTCGCACAATCGCGCGGTCATCAACTTAACCACCACATGAATTCTAGCTATATATGTGCTTGGTCGCATGATCGCAAGGAACCAAAGTAACCTTTGTGATCATGCGATCGGGGTCTCCTAGCCGCAGTCGACAGTCACAAACCCTTTGCAAAGTCCTCGGCCGCACCACCAGTCAGCGACCAATCAAAACCGAGCACGCGAGCAAGACGGGCACCATGGACCCACCATAACTCCGCAACCGCCATGTCCAAACAGTGGTCGCATGATTGCATAGCCAAAAACTAGGCTATGTGAATATGCGACAAGCCTCCATGTCACCGAAACACTGGCCTCACTTTATCTAGTGAACTCGCGACCGAAGAACTTCCGCCAGTTCGTGAGACACTGTCCACCATCACTAAAAAACTTAGCGATCATGCAACCACTGTTCGCTGAATCGCCAAATGAATTAGGGCGTTGCCAAACCATTACGCAAACCAGCGAACAAGAAGAAAATTTGTCGGGCCACCACTTTTATCCACACCGCCAAAAGCACTGAGAAGTCACACTGGGCCCGCCAAGGAAAATTGACAGCCGGTCGCATGATCGCATGGATCGGCAAGATTCCACAGGATCACACGACCACCGTTGATCTGGAATCTTCCTAATAGTACCTGGGCCCATTCGCCATTATGCCACCTCAGACCAACCGAAAGATGCCACATGTCACTACGCCATTCGCTACAACCACCGAGTCACTAACACTGGACCCACGCTCTGCAAGCCCAAGATCGAACGGCGGTCGCATGATCGCAAGGGATGAGAATATTCTTTACGATCACATGCCCATCGTAGATCAAAAGCCTCTTGAAAACTTGGGCCCACCACGTGTGTCCACCATGCTACTGCATCAACAACTCTCATTAAAGCGCGAAGACTAAAATGCTTGCATCTCTTCCTGATGGTATAGCGACGACCACCGATCCTGTCTAAACATTAACTGCACCAAGCAACTACGAAGAACCGGGTCCCACACAGATAGGTGGCAAGCGGTCGCATGATTGCATGTCAGAAAAGTCTGACATGCAGCCATGCGACAACCAATCAGGAAGAAACCTTTGAAGACCCAGGCCCACCATCCATCACACTTGCGCCTTTGAGGGAACGCTAGCAAATAGGAAACTGTGAGGATGAAAACACACAGGGTTTTCGACGGAAAAGATTGAAAACACACAAGGTTTCTGACACCAAAAGATAAGCACACAAAAGCTAAAAGGCACAATGTTGAAAACAATGAGGGTTTTCACACAAACTGAAAACATCATGGATTTTCAAAAATACTGTGGGTTTTCGACACTGTGGCAGATTTTGAAATTATTTTCCTGCAGACCTTGAAACTCGAATAACTTTCTGGATTTTGCAATTCAGCACGTGCAATTTCAACTGGAGCAAGGTGACATAGTGAAGAACACAGGGCAGGAGCGCACAACATCAAAACTTGCAAGGAAATGGGCCATTTTCATAGGATTTTTGCTATGAGAAGAAAATGGACTAAGATACCTGACTGTACTCATTCTCCGAAAGGGCTCACAAAAGTGCTTCTCTGAAAAGTATGTTACACATGTATAGATCTCTCTCATCATTAGTACATGTTTCAATAATATCTTTATTAATTATAGTATTCTCATTCTTAGTAATCAACTAATAACCTGGTCCTAAACACAGTATATGTGTCTTCATCTTTTCTTTCTAGCTGTCAAAATTCACTCCATCAAACTTAGGGCTTTCTTTCTTGAAATTCACCATGGATCTCCTTAAGTTGTTAAACTTTTCTTTCAAGGACCTGCAACTCTGATACCAATTGTTAGAAAGTAAAGTCCACCAAGATAACTGAGGAGGGGGAGATAACTGAGGAGGGGGGGGGTGGTGAATCAGTTATCTGATAATTATAACCTTTATCAAGTTCAACAACATTTAACCATCTAAGAAATGTAATTAACAACCATAGAAAGATATTCATACACAATAACACAATGACACAAGATATGTTGACTAGGGAACCTCTTGATCAAAGAGTAAACCCCGGAGGGAATGATGCCCACAAAAGATGCACTAATATGAATATTCCATGTGAAAGGATGGACTCTGTTAGGAGTCTTATTAAATACATTCAGTACATATGAGTCCCTGTTAGGAGACTTTGAAACCCTACTAAAAGATTCTAACTCGATCTCTAGATTATTCAACAGAATAATATCAAACTATCACTGATCTCAACAATATGTTACCTGTTCTCTGACTCTGCGAAACCGCAATCACTGCTACACCAGATCTCAATTTTAGATCTATGTACCTCACATCTCCTCTTTTACAAATTCTCTTTCACAACTTCATTCACTTCATCATTACATTCATATCCCTATTACAACAAGGAAAAACATTCCTTCCTTTATACCACACTCTAGTAATTACAAATGAGTCAGCATCCAATTACAAAATAAAAGTTTCCACACGTTACATCAAAAATACACAAAACTGTCAACTTCCAATTAGAATAAATCTTCCCTTGTGCAACCTCGAAGTTTGCACTATCATTCATGTCACTATCAACATGTCTTCAACTACTCTCTAACTACGCAAAACCAGATTCCATCCTGATTAGGAGATATCATCCGATTTCCACAAACCACTACTTAAGAACACTGCATGAATACTGCTTCCACCAAAACGCTCATAACTTCCATGAATAAATGAATTATTGTCTGCACTCTTAACCATGAACATATAACATAATAAAGAGTAAATCCTCAACATCGCATAGCTCTATCTTCAATTTCCCACATGCGCTAATCCAAACACTGTCTGCTCCTTTGCAAATCTCAGTAGATCACTGTGTTGACATCAATGACAATCTCAGTCATGAATGCAACAATAATTGCTAACAAATGGCTGCCAATACTACCATAGGATATATTCAGCATTCATTCCTAACAAAAAAAAGCACTCTAGGGGGCCAAAAAATATGGAAAGAAAGTAATACCCACAACCAAAAAAAACAAGCCAAGGGAAAATAATATTACTAGAAAACCAAGAGGGAAATTAAACTCGTAAAAAATAAAAATTAGGGGTGTACTCATGTTTTAGAAAGAAATATGAAATACATACATTTCTCAAGCTTATTATGTAACATTAAGAATGAAATGATCAGACCACCCATTGAAAAATCAAGAGACTAGGCATATGTTTTTCCATCATACAAGTTGAACCATTCATTCGGTGTATTATATGCATGTTCCTTAATCCATGCTTTTGTCAAAATGTTTTGGGTCACTTTCATTCTCATGCCAAGCTATATAGTTGAGTGATTTCCCAAACCCAACAAGATAGACCCTTGTTGCTAGATAGGAATCCATAGCCCCAAAAAGGATATTGCCTTGGATCCCTTAGAGAATAGCTCAACTTTCAGTTGTGTGTCTATAGCCTTAATAGATTTACCTTTCTAACTTGAGATTTTACTTTTAATTTTTATTCCTCTTTATTCATTTTATATTTTAGAAACTGTATAGAGAATGAGAACTTTTCTAGGCTGGAAACCAATGTGGTAGTGACAAATACACTTTAGATTTTTAACATAGTAAGAGTCCAAATATCAACCAAACACAAAATCATACAAGTAATTAATGTTTAATTATGGTAAAAAAATAGAAATAATACAAAATGTGCATGATATGATGTCTAATCAATGTTTTACCTTAATTTAAAATTCAATGCTCCTGTAATATCAAAGATTATCTTGTTAGAAATAAGAAATACTAAGAGGGGGGTGAATAAGTATTTCACAAATTTTTACTTTTGCCGAATTATAGATATAAGAAATCAACTTGAAGCTTGCATAATAAACTAAAGTAAGTAAACTAAATAACAAGAATAGCAATAAAATGAATGAACTCATAACACCATGATTGTTCTTGAGAAAACCCTAGCCAAGGGAAAACCACGGTAGGCATGGTACCCACAACTGATCCACTAATCAAAAGTATCTGGTTCAGGATGTTGATCATGGTAGGAGTCTGTTACAAACATATAGTGTCTCTATCTTGGTTAAAGGACTTTAGGCCTTGTTAGAAGCCTCAACCTTGTTAGGAGTTTCTATTACAAAAAAAAATATTTTCAAGATGAGCTCACAACCCAAACATGCAATATACACTGATAATTGGTGATACAAAAGGTAAGATATAAAAACCTTTTACTATTTCTGAATAACTTTATTATTCTGATCTAGATTTGTAGGATCTTCACTTTGATATACAGTACTTGCTTCTTTTCTTCTTACAACATATAATTTCGCATCATATATCAACTTCTTACAATCGCTATATACTTCATACATCTTCGCATTACATATTCTTGCTTGTATACAAGCCATTACAAAAATAACTTCCTGTCAACTTACAATAAATTACACTCTCCTCAAAATATAAATTCATTATATACTTCCTTAGGGTTAACATCTAGGATGTCATCCCTAATTAGTTAAGTTATTATTTTGATTAAAAAAATAATCCCTTGACTCAATATAGTCATATTTTGTCTTTTTCTCTATTCAGGTCAGCTCAACACTATCTTTGTAGAACATTAATGTCTTCTTCGGTACATGCCGTATAGAATTCTCCCTCAAATGTAGCTTTGATATACATAGAATGATCTATGTTCAAGTGCGCATGCACTGAACCTGCTTCTGCAAATATTGCTAATCAAAATTGTCTATGTGAAGACTTGTAATCATTGTTATACTTAGATAATTTTCAAGTGAGATCATACATAATTGTTTCCTCCGATCATGTTGTCTTAATGTTGGGTATATGTTTCCATAATGACAACATTCTCATATCCTACTTATCCAAATAACAACAATCTCCCCATTTATTATTGGTGGCAACATATGGAAAAATTGGCTAAGTGCCCCCCAAAAAAATTTCTATAACAAAATTCAAAAGGTGTAATATAAGGCCATTGCAAAATTTGTGGGTCAGAGATGTCCATACATGTCTACTTATTTCTCCAATATGATACTCCCCCTAAGAGTATACTTCATACTATTCTCCATATCTATATCTTCTACATACATAATTTTTTTACTATACTACTCCCCCTTTGACAAGAATGACAAAGGTGTCAATTAAATACAAGTATGTCAAAAACATTTACCTCCTTGATCTCAATACTACAAGGCTGGAAGACTTGCTATACAATCTTGAAAATTTACCTTCATATTTTCTATCTCCTTGCTCAATGTCTTCTTTAGTGAATCTGAAACACTAAGTAATGAACATAGTCCGTAAGAAGCTATTTCAACAGCCTTAAGATTTGCATATGTAAACTTTCCATATGATATCTTCGATAAAAGACATTCTTCTAGTTGACTTTCCACAAAACTGATCTTTAGTGATAAATGCTCTCCGAGTAGAGGTGATGCAGGAGCATCCTGGGTGTAAGAGCAATTGCATCACCCAAAAATATTTCTATTTTTGTATTCAATAAGGGCTATCTTGTGCAGAGTTGCTATTTATGGAAACTTGCTATTTTTAGTAAGTTGGTCTTACGATCTCGGAATGTCTAATTTTACATATGGAGGTTCATCTCAGTCATATCAGCCTACCAGCAAAGTTTCATGGCTACATCAGGTGTAGTTTTGAAGATATTGAAGATTTTCAGTATTGGCAGCAGGGTACAGAAACATTGAACTCAGTTTTGAAGGCTTTAGAGGCCCCAGATGAGGTTGAAAATTTGGGTGACGGGCACTTTGCGCAGGTCAAGCCTGTAGAGCGCTTCGTGGTGTTTCCAGAATGGGGTTATAATAGCCAATCGGGTCAACGGGCGATGACTTATGGTCTTCGAAAGTTGGGTCACCTGAAATGGCAAAAAATAATTGCTCTTCAAAATTTCTGTTTGGGTTTCAAAACTCATTTTGAGCCAACTTTGATGTAATAAATTGTAAAATAAAATAATTCTAAATTTGGTCGGCCCTAAGGGCTAAATTTCTAGAACCTTCTCGGGTGGTGAAAATTGCCTATATAAAGAAGGCCCGTAGTGTTGTCTAGGGCAGTTCTGGGTAGTAGATCTGGGTATTGATTCGAGGCTTTATCCTACAGAATATTGTAAGGGAATGCCCATGTGGCTTTGCATATTGTAATTCTGAAAGTTTGTAATTCCACATTTGTGGAGATAATAAGAAGCCAATTTTCTGTTCTTGCATATTATTGTTGTTGTTTCTCTATTTCTGTTATGTGCTTGTGGTATTAAGGGGAGTATCCTTCATCAAGTGGTATCAGAGCAGAAGTTCTTGAGTGTGTAAAAAGATCACCGACTGTCAGGCAGTTTGCACCAGGATCGTGGTTAGGGTTTCAGCGCACATCACAAAAATGCCTACACGAAGAGAACGTGGCGGAAGAGATGGTGCTGTGACACCTGAGGTTGGAGAGCAGCAGAGACAAGTGCGAGCATTACAAGAAGAGATTCATAGAGGAATGAATCTTAATGTCAGAGACGAAAGCGAGGATGAAGCGGAAGAAGAATATCAAGAAGGAGAAGCTGAAGTTGTGAACCAGGAGGAAGAAAGACTTTTTCGGGCGATTTCCAAGATTGGGAAAAGATCTAAGATTGAGGTTCCTACATTTTTTGAAAATCTTAACCCAGAGAAATTGATCGACTAGATCAATGAATGTAAGGAATATTTTGAGTATGAAGATTTTGAGGATCCTGATAGGGTCAAATTTGCGAAGGCCAGACTGAAAGGTCATGCGAAGATTTGGTGGCAAGAGATTCAATTGGAGTGAAATAGAAGAGGGAAAGGTAAAATCACAAGATGGAATCGGATGGTGGATAAATTGAAGCGACAGTTCATTCCTGTTGATTATGAACTTGACCTACTAAAGAAAATGCAAAATTTGAAGCAAGCAGGAAGATCTGTTCAGGAGTATACAGAGGAGTTCTATCGACTCCTCATCAGAACAGGCCATGCAGAAGCTGATAAGGAGAAAGTTGCCCGATACCTTAATGGGTTAAGGCCAAGCATTCAAGAGGAGTTGAATCTGGTTCGAATGAATAGTATTGAGGAGGCATACCAGTTTTCCCTAAAAGTAGAGGAAAAGTTGAACAAGAAGTTTGAGAGCAGACAAAATGGAAGAGGTTGTGGTGGAAGATCTGGTGGACGGTCATATGGTGGCCGAAATGAAGATCTGAAAAAGAAGGATGAGGCTAGTAGCAGTCAGAATCAGAGAGGAAATAATTCCAATCGTTTTCAGGATTAGAGTAATAGAGATCAGAGAGAAAGAGGAAGAGGACAAGGATCTGGAAGAGGAGGCTTCCGTGGAACATGTTTTCACTGTGGAGAAGAAGGTTATAGGGCATTTGAATGTCCTCAGCCCCAAGGCAGAACAAATAGGAGAAATGAAGGCCCGGCTAGAGTTGCACATGTAGATGAAGATGCTAGATCATCAAATTTTGAAGATGCTGAAAGAGGAGAAACGCTAATTAACAGAAGAGTCTTGCTGAGTGGTGAGAATGAACTTGAACAAAGGAGCCTGTTTCGTACTAGGTGCAAGTGTGAGGGTAAATGCTATGATGTGATTATCGATAGTGGAAGCACTGACAATTTGGTGTCAGAAGAGATGGTGACAAAGTTGAAGCTCAAGAGACAAAAACACCCACATCCATATCGGATTGCCTGGGTGCAGGATGACCACAAGGTCATGGTTAGTGAACAGTGCTTGGTAAAGTTCAAGATCGGTGGGTACCAAGATGAGGTACTATGTGATATCATCTCTGTGGATGCATGTCATATGTTGTTGGTTAGACCGTGGCAGTTTGAGAGATGTCCTGTACACGATGGTCGTGCGAATACCTATTCCCTGACAAAGGATAGAGTGTGACGTAAGCTAAAGCCATTCAAGGAGACCGAAGAAAAGGTATGTGGTAATGCAAGAATAACATTTGTTGATGGAAGAAAATTCCTAGATGGTATGAGGCATGAGCATGTGTGTTTTGCTCTAATTCCAAAAGTTGGTAAAGAAGTAGAGGATGTACTTGTAGAGGTTGCAGATTTGTTCAATGAGTTTCAAGATATTGTATCTGATAATGTACCTGATGGATTATCACCGGTAAGGAAGATCAGTCATCAGATGGATTTGATTCCAGGAGCTAGTTTGCCAAACAAGGTAGCACACAGAATGACACCAGTAGAAAGTGAAGAGTTAAACTGACAAGTACATGAGTTGTTACAAAAGGGATTGATTCGAGAGAGTCTGAGTCCCTGTGCTGTCCCGGCGGTATTAGCACTAAAGAAGAATAGAGAGTGGAGGATGTGTACAGATTCCAGAGCAATAAATAAGATCACAGTCAAGAACAGGTTTCCATTGCCACGAATGGATGATATTATGGATTCTTTGAGTGGAGCTGTGTATTTCTCAAAGATAGATCTGAAGAGTGGATATCACCAGATTCGGATCAGAGAAGGAGATGAATGGAAGACTGCCTTCAAGACAAAGGAAGGACTGTATGAGTGGTTAGTCATGCCTTTTGGGCTAACCAATGCACTGAGCACTTTCATGCGGCTCATGAACGAGGTTCTGAAAAAATATCTGGGTAAGTTTTTCATTGCTTACCTAGATGATATTTTGATTTTTAGCAAGACATTGGAGGAACATATGATGCATATTCGTATGGTGTTTGAGAAGTTGAGAGATGAGAAATTGTTGATTAATTTGAACAAGTGCAATTTTGTGAAGAAAGAGTTAGTGTATTTGGGATTTGTAGTTTCAGCAGAAGGTCTAAAAATGGACCCAGAGAAGGTACAGGCTATCCTTGAATGGCCTACTCCAAGGAGTGCTACTGAGGTAAGATCTTTTCATAGTTTGGCTAGCTTTTACAGAAAGTTTATCAGAAATTTTAGCAGTATTTGTGGACCCTTGACTGAAACAATGAGAGGGGATAGAAAAGAGTTTAGGTGGACTAATGGGGTAGAAAAGAGTTTTCAATTGTTGAAACAAAAAGTTACAGAACAACCTGTTTTAGCACTTCCAGATTTTAATAAGGTGTTTCAAGTAGATTGTGATGCTAGTGGCACTGCAATAGGAGCTGTTATGAGCCATTAAGGTAAACCTGTTGCTTATTTCAGTGAGAAGTTAACTGATGCCAAGAGAAAATATTCTGTCTATGATCAGGAATTTTATGCTATAGTTTAGGCATTAAAGAAGTGGAGACATTATCTGTTTCCTAAGGAGTTTGTTTTGTATACTGATCATCAAGCTCTGCAATATTTGAATAGTCAAGGAAAGTTGAATCAAAGGCATTTGAAATGAGTTGAATTTTTGCAGAGTTATACATTTGTTTTGAAACACAGGAGTGGAAAGTCTAATAGGGTTGCGGATGCTCTTAGCAGAAGGCAACTATTGCTGACAGAGATGCAGATTGAGGTGGTTGGGTTCAAGGAACTCAAGAATTTGTATCCAAAGGATCCTAATTTTGATGAAGCTTGGAAAGCTTGTACAGAACCTGTTACTCTAGACAGGACGAAATGGTTGGGTTTCATCATCCAGGATGATATGCTATTCAGAGGGAGTCAGTTGTGCATTCCAAGAAGTTCTATGAGGGAGAATCTCATCAAAGAGAAGCATAGTGGAGGATTAGCTGGACATTTTGGTCATGATAAAACCCTTGCTTTGGTTGGTGATAATTATTATTGGCCATAGTTGAAGCAAGATGTGAAGAAGTTTGTACAGAGTTGTAGAGTATGTCAAATGGCGAAGGGAGTGAAGCAGAATATAGGGTTTACCGAGGACTCAGCAGGGACACGATTCAATTTTTGTGGTAGTTGACAGATTTTTGAAGATGGCACATTTCATTCCCTGCAAGAAGACTAATGATGCTGTTCATGTAGCAGAATTGTTTTTCAGAGAAGTGGTGAGACTACATGATTTGCCAAAGACCATAGTTTCAGATAGAGATACTAAGTTTGTTGGATATTTCTGGTGGACATTGTGAAAAAAGTTGAAGACAAATTTGAAGTTCAGTTCATCACATCATCCACAGACTGATGGACAGACAGAGGTGGTGAATAGAAGTTTGGGAAATCTACTGAGATGTTTGGTTGGAGATAAGCCAATAGGATGGGATTTGATTTTACCACAGCCAGAATTTGCATACAATAATTTGGTCAATAGGAGCACTGGTAAATCACCATTCCAGATTGTATATGGAAGTAGTCCAAGAAATGCATCTGAATTGAGAAAGATAGATAAAGGAGAAATAAGTAGTGTTGAAGCTGAGAATTTTGCTAAACATTTGAAGAACATCCATGAGGAGGTGAGGAAGCATATTACCAAGATGAATGTGCAGTATAAGACTAATGCAGATGAGAAAAGGAGGCATAAGGAATTTCAAGTTGGGGATGAAGTCATGGTTCATTTGCGGAAGGACCGGTTTTCAGTTGGTACATATCACAAGCTGAAAATGAAGAAGTTTGGACCATGTAAGATACTGAAGAAGCATGATTCAGGAAATGCATATGAGGTAGGATTGCCTACTGAGCTGAATATTTCACCAGTGTTTAACATTTCAGATTTGATAGAGTATCATGAAGGAGGTGTTGAAGATGAGGTTGTAGCAGCACAGTGGAGTATTCTAGCAACCAGTTCAAATATCAAGGAGATTGAAGACATACTGGACAGTCGTGTTGGAAGAAGCACAAGGAACAGGACATATGAAGAGTATTTGGTCAAATGGAAAGGATGACTTGTTGAAGATTCATCATGGCTAACAAAGGAGGAGGTTAACCGTCTTGGTTTTCCTCTGCACAACTGAGTCATGACAAGGTCACTTCTAAAATTACCCCGGGTGTCTGATGCAGGAGCATCCTAGGTGTAAGAGCAATCTTGCATCACCCAAAAATATTTCTATTTTTGTATTCAATAAGAGCTATCTTGTGCAGAGTTGCTATTTATAGAAACTTACTATTTTTAGTAAGTTGGTCTTACGATCTCAGAATGTCTGATTTTACATATGGAGGTTCATCTCAGTCATATTAGCCTGCCAGCAAAGTTTCATGGCTAGATCAGGTGTAGTTTTGAAGATATTGAAGATTTTCAGTATTGGCAGCAAGGTACAGAAACTTCAAACTCAGTTTTGAATGCTTTAGAGGGCCCGGATGAGGTTGAAAATTTGACGGGCGCTTTGCGCAAGTCAAGCCTGGAGAGCGTTTTGTGGCATTTCCAGAATGGGGTTATAATAGCCAATCGGGTCAACGGGCAATGACTTATGGTCTTCGGAACTTGGGTCACCTGAAATGGCAAAAAATAATTGCTCTTCAAAATTTCTGTTTGGGTTTCAAAACTCATTTTGAGCCGACTTTGATGTAATAAATTGTAAAATAAAATAATTCTAAGTTTGGTCAGCCCTAAGGGCTAAATTTCTAGAACCTTCTCGGGCGGTGGAAATTGCCTATATAAATAAGGCCCGTAGTGTTGTCTAGGGCAGTTTTGGGTAGTAGATCTAGGTATTGATTCGAGGCTTTGTCCTACAAAATATTGTAAGGGAATGCCCATGTGGCTTTGCATATTGTAATTTTGAAAGTTTGTAATTCCACATTTGTGGAGATAATAAGAAGCCAATTTTCTGTTCTTGCATATTATTGTTGTTGTTTCTCTATTTCTGTTATGTGCTTGTGGTATTAAGGGGAGTATCCTTCATCAAGAGGTAATCTCTTCAATTTCCCCTTTTTCATCGTCAAGAAATTTTATTTCATCATAGATTTTTCTTTCTTTCTTCTCTATATCTGTGATTTTCACATTAGGACTCTACATATTGTTTGTTGTTGCTTGCAATTATGCTTCCTTATTCTTTATCTGTTTTGATATCTTTGATGTCTGGCTATGGTATAGTGTACACTGTATGTACAATTATTTTCCTCTCTCTAAACACATTCTCAATTCTTTTATGCATATATCTAGGTTATCCAAATTATTTCCTATGTTCTGACAAACAACTTGAAATAATTGTGCATCATGGGTTGCATGAGCTTTGGTTGATGCAATATCTGACAAATTGGTGAATTCAGCATCAAAAGCTTTTATTACCTCTTCAGCTTTAGCTTGGGGATCAACCTCACTAACTTATTTGATATCACTCCTTGAAGTTTTCTGGTTACTTCAAGTAACATACCTTCCAATCTTTTTACCTTCTTATTATCTCTAATTATCTTATTGAGGGATGAGATCAACTCTATTTTATCATCATCGTCAACTTCAGCTCCTAGACTTGCAAAAAATGATTCAATAGGTGGTCTAGATGAAATTTATATTGTGCTCTTAGTCTATCAAATAATTTCAATCTTCTCTTCTTGCACGGCATGCTCTTCTTCTGCTATTTTAATCTGAATTTATTCCTTCTTCTCTTCAATCCTTGTTTCTATAACTTTCATTATTTTCTGCTTCATCTTTCTTCTCATCAACTTCTATCAAATTTTTGACAATGGCTTCTTGATCATTAAATGGATTTTCTTCTCTATTTAAGGTAAAGTTTATACCTTCTATGTTCATCGACTCATCATCAATGTTAATGGAGGGCGGCAAAACCGGTGATGATTCAGTTTGATGTTCTTCTTCTACTGCATGTTCAAATTAACTGAATATTTCTCCCAGTCCAGAGGTGACCTTTACAACCGTTTCTTCAGTTTCTTTGTTGATCTCTTCATAATTGCCTCCCATTATTAGTATTGTCCTTCATTTTCTTCTGAAATGTGTACTTAGGTTCTTCATGATTTCTCCAAAGTGATCTTCATCCTTAATTTCACAAATTTTCCTTATATACCTTTCTCTTATGCCTTTGTCCTCTTCTATAGCTCTCTTCTTTCTGTTAATCAACTTCTCATACAAGTTATCAAGAATCTTGTCTTTTATATCTTCAAACTTTCAAGATATTATCATCACATTAAATTTCTTAAGTGTATTCACGCCAAAGGCTATTCCTGGTTACCTGCAAAACTTCATTCTTTTTGTGTACTCACATACATGATCATAAATTCATGCGCTCTTAACCATAGCTTTCTTACATCATATACTAGCTCATATTAACTTTGCAAGGACTAATTTAACACACTCTAAATTCTACAGTATTCTGATGCTTTACTTTAATACATAGTTCATAAAATAAATGCTTAATTTCTTTGAGATGAATTAGGAATTGATTCACACTTACTCTCAAATACTTCACATGTCTGATTTCCTAGTATACTGAGTGTGCTCGCTTGATCTGTAGCTTTAACAAATTTAATTTCCTCCAAGTTACTACAACTTTCTTTCTGACTGTTGTTGGTGTTCACATTTCTTCTAGTGTAGTTTGTATTCCTTCTAGGATTAGGATTTCTCATGTTTTTCATTATGCAATACCTTGCTGTGTGACCCATGTTATTTCATATCTGACAAACTATTCCATTGTTTCCATATCTTGGTCCTAACTGATTGATTTGTGATCTGCAATTTTTGGCAATATGTCCAATTTTGTTGCATCTATAACACACAACTCCATTTCTTTTATTCATGTCTCCAATAGGTCTCTTATCTACAGAGTTAGTATTCCTAAACATTCTACTATTACCATTATCATTAGATCTAGGTTTCTTGCCATCAATAACACTATATCTAAAACCATGACAATTATAACAATAACCAGAGATAGGTTTGAATTCCTTACCTGCGCAATCTCTTTTCATGTGTCCAAAAGAATTGCATGAAAAAACATCTACCTTTGAATTCTCTTTGCATCTCTTTAGGTAATTTATTTTTCTTAGGTGGATTAGGTATATCTTCAGATATGTTAGATTCATGAAGCTTCTTTTCATCTTTATTCTCAAAGTGTTCCGAATCTGGTTCTTTGCATTCCTCAATGTAATTTGGGAATTTATCTTCAAGGTATCCAAGACCAATTTTATCATAAGATGGTTTCTGATAAGACATTTGTTCATGTTACATGACCATTTTTCCAACAGATATTTCTAGAAATGAATCCATAGATTACAAATGTTACACATGACACATTTCAAAATCATAAATAATGGGCTCTCTTAGCTAAAGATTGATGTGTTATCCTATAAAAATTATATTCTCTGCTCTCTCTAGTATTTTTCTTCAAATCTCCAAACTCCTTTTGACATTACAAGCCAGGGGTTTATAGATCTAACCATTTTTATCATAGGTTGGTGTTAAAATAACTGGGAGGGGGGTGAATCAGTTATCCACAATCCCAATCCTAAAATGTATATCCAAAATAATTTACTAAAACTTCTGCAGCTCGGTAAAATAAAATAGCATTTTGTCTGTGCTTTTACTGATTACCAGTTAATAATAAATAGTTCTTACCAATCAAATCCAATATGCAACATGTAAAGTATGACAACAAATAATCATCACAATCAACACATAACACAAGAGATTTAACGTGGAAACTCTGTGAAGGGAAAAACCACTTGGGACCGGCAACCCAAAATTGTTCACTCTTCTGAAGTGAGGTTGGTGAAGACCCAACCCTGTTAAAGGTTACAAACACACTGTGAAGTGTGACCTTGTTAGAGGATTTTAGACCAACCGTTATCGTCCAACCAACATTCACTATGGGGTTGACATGATAACAAATGTACACTCTATGAATTGCATTACAAGACATTCTAGTCCACTCTGTTAAGAGATTTATCTGTTTACAATGGTTAAAACATAACAGTAGTTGATTTGATTACAACACAACTTCAATTGCAGATTATCAGATCTATATTATGCTCATTCAAATCCTCTGATCAATATATCAATTATGTTTCAATCAATATTCGATAACTTATTGTCACTCGGGTATAGCTTTCTGACACTCGGTAATCTTTGTAGTTTAGTTCTCCTTAACCAGTCTGACGAGGCATGCATGAAGCTTGTTCACGTGATATCTCTGCAGTCTCCTTCCGGCATGATTTCATCATGAAACCCTAGTCTCTTAAATAGACAAGTAAACCATTTTAACTTCATCCATCAGATTTTTCCACTTAATCTCCTTTGTTGATTTTGTCGCTTAAACCTACCTCGGCTGGTGTGTCAGTAACACATTTTATTTTAATCCCTTAGATATTCTTCAAATTATGTTAGCCGTCGATCTTCGTAACAAACATTATCTTCAACTTCATAATCATAACAATTTATAGGTCATCAACTTCCATTGGCTAAACTAATCATTTAGTTCTTTTCTTCTGCTTGGTTAACAAAGAAATGTGTCGGTCAACACAAGCTCAGTTTATACTGTTCTCGGTATACACTACACTGCGTCGATGTATACTGGAATGCTTCTTTAACCGACAACACTGCTTTGTGCATTTTTCTCTATACTTCATCATAGATGAATGCAACATAATCAATTCAATAACATAAGGTCATAGACTCATTCATAAGTTACCCAATGTATTCCTTATCCTTATCTATCATATCCATCTTCCTCATGTAGATATATCTGTTCTTCATCTCTTTTCTTCTTCTTTCTACAAATGTTTGGGTATAGTAACTTACAAGATAAGTATTGTCAAAACTAGTTGACATCAATGACAACATATTACTGATTTAATCATCTTACATATCTAATTAGCAACTCAATGATCTTAAATCATAGATCTTCAAGTCATATAGTTTATTCAAATCAGTTTTAGTTCATCAATCTCTCCCTTTAGCATTGATGGCAATACAAGCAATATGAAATATGCCATATACATACCAAACATGTATTCTACAACTCTATCAACAAATTTTGTCACTCGGTACAAGCTCTCCCTAGCTTAATATGTTTAATCACTACGTTACATAAAAGCATTTGCAAGTACAGACTAACTTCTGCAGATATGATCTTTTCAGCTCACAAATTTTCTTCTATTCTTAGTAACTAATCTTCAATGCTCTCCCTTTTCTACATCTCTCTCTTTGTCTTTGGCTTCATATTCTTCATATTGATCTCTCTCCCTTTCATAGCAATGGTAAAGAGCAATATAAACATACAGCTCTGTATTAGCCATGTAACTCTCTGTTGTCCGATGCATTCTATGTATCTTAGTATACTGATGTGCAAATATGTTCCAGTACTTCAACCTTTCACAACTTTAGACAGAAGTCCAAAGTGTGAACTCTTTTTCATCATGTATGATCTTCTGATAAGATTAGGCTGATGCAAACTCCAAATCACCTTAGTGATCGGTAGATAAGGGACAGACTCCAAGTCTAGTCCTCAAGTATTCATATGTATCCTTCAGTAGAGGCTTGGTAAATATGTCAGCACGTTGTTCTTTTGATGTAACAAATTTTACCTTCACTTGCTTCTCCTGTATGTGTTCCCTTAAGTAATGATACTTAATAGATATATGTTTTGTTTTAGAATGCATCACTGGATTCTTTGAAATATTAATAGCACTAGTGTTATCACAATATATAATCATCAGCTCAGTGATTACCTCATTCATTCCTTCTAACACTTTCTTGATATATGCAATATTTGAACAATTAGTAGTAGTAGCAACATACTTTGCTTCAACTATAGACTGGGAAATGCAAGCCTATTTCTTACTTGTCCATGTAAAAAGTCTTTCACCAAAGAAGAATGCTCCTCTGGTGGTACTCTTCCTATCATCCAAATTTCCAGCCCAATCAGCATCGGTATACCTTCAGTTCAAACTTCCCTTTCTTAGGATACCATAGTCCATAATCTTCATTTTTCTTCAAGTATCTTAAGATTCTCTTTGTAGCAACCATGTGTGACTCTCTAGGGTTTGCAGAAAATCTAGCAACTATTCCAACAACATGTGCTATATCAGGTCTACTGTGAACTACATACATTAACTTACCAATCATGGATCGGTACAATGTCCGGTTTACCTCAGTAGTTCCATCTTATTTAGTCAGTTTACATCTAGTAGCCATCGGTATTCCCACATGTTTAGCATCTTCCATGCCAAATGTCTTCAATACTTCCTTTATGTATTTAGATTATGTGACGAATATACCATCATTCTGTTGAATCACTTGTAAGCCTAGAAAGAACTTAATCTCTCCAAACATAGACATTTCAAATTCACTTTTCATTTCATTAGCATATGACTTACAGATATGATCTTGTCCTCCAAATATTATGTCAGCCACAAATATCTCAGCAATCAAGATAGTATCATCAGAATTTCCTTTCATGTACAGATTACTATTCTCACTTGTTCTAACAAATCCAATACTCAACAAATAGTTATGCAGCCTCTCATACCAGGCTCTTAGTGCTTGCTTTAAACCATATAAAGATTTATGTAATCTACATACCATATCTTTGTTTTCTGGATCAACAAACCCTTCAGGTTGTTCTATGTAGACTTCTTCTTCAAGTATCCCATTCAGAAAAGCAAATTTAACATCCATTTGGTAAACTTTGAACTTTTTGTGTGCAGCATATGTAAGTAGCATTCTCTCCTTCTAATCTAGCAATAGGTGGAAAAGTTCCTTCCTCCTGTGCATATCCCTTGCATACTAACCTAGTGTTGTTCCTTGTTACCTCTCCATTCTCATTAAGCTTGTTTCTGAATATCCACTTAGTACCAATAACATTCTTGTCCTTAGGTCTAGGTACTAAACTCCAAGTTTTGTTCTTCTCTATCTGTTCTATTTCCTCTTTTATTGCATTAACCCATTCATCATTTTCTAATGCAACTTTTACATTCTTCGGTTCATATTCACAAACTAGACATGTACCTTGTCTTTCTTTACTTCTTGTTTTCATCTCAGTTTGTCTGTCTCCAATGATTTGCGTCTTAGGATGATGTCTTCTGACAAATCTTGACAGTATCCGATCTCTTCTTTCTTGTTCATCCTGTGCAGGTTCATTTTCTTGCTCGGTAGGCACTTCCTACTCGTCAGTTTCTTTTTCTTGTTCCTCGATATTGTTTTCCTATTGACTAGTTGTCACTGTCTGCGGCATCGATAGGTACTCTGGTTGTTCAATATAACTAAATCTACCATAGTCTTTTGGTTCCTTTGTGCTTTCCTCTACATTCTTATCATTAAACTCATCAATCGAAACATTAGTACTTCCAATCATTTTATTTGTTACTTTGTTAAGACACTTGTATTCTTTACTTTTAGTCGAATATCCTAGAAATATCCCTTCATCACCTTTTGAGTCAAACTTCCCATTTCTTTCATCTTTCAGAATAAAGCATTTACTTCCAAAAATCTTGAAATAATTTACAGTGGGCTTGTGACCAAACCATAACTCATAAGGTGTCTTATTAGTGTCCTTTAATTATACTCGGTTCAGAACATAAACAGCTATGCTGACAACTTCTCTCCAGTATGTCTGAGCAACATTCTTTTGTAACATCAGTGTCCTCGCATAGTCAACTATTGACCTATTCCTCCTTTCAGCTATTCCATTTTGCTGTGGTGTCCTTGATGCAGAGACCTGTCTTTTAATACCATGCTCATTAAAAAAGTTAGTAAATTCATGAGAAATAAATTCACCACCTTGGTCAGATCTTAAGCATTTCAATTCTTTACCAGTATCTTTCTCAACTTTTGTTTTATACCACTTGAACATCTTAAATGCCTCTGATTTTTCCTTCAAGAACATGACTATCATTAATATAGTAGAATCATCAACAAAAAGAATAAAATGTCTGCATAGTAACTTTGAGTTCTCATAGGACCACATAGGTTGATATGTACTAACTCAAGTAATTTCTTTGTTGAATAATCTTTTCTTTTGAAACTAGATTTTGTCATTTTACCTTTCTGACATTCATGACACATAACATGATCAGGCTTAGATAAGTTAGGTAGACCTCTAACCTTTTTTTTTTTAACTGATCTTAATCATTTTAACAAAATTCACATGACATAACCTTTTATGCCACAACCATGCATCTTCATCTTTCATCATTAAACAAGAAGACTGACCATTATCAAGATAAAATAAATTGCCTCTTGATTGCATTCCAGATCCAATAAGTCTTCCTCCATCATCAAATATCTTTAGTTTCTTGTTCTCAAAAGCAAATCGGTCGCCTGAATTGTTCAGCTATGCCACACTTAGCAAATTATAGTTTAGACCTTTTACCCAATAAGCATTGTCACATCTAATTTTATCATTTATCATCAGGGATCCTTTTCCTCTAACCATACAAGGTGCATCATTACCCATTCTAACAGATCCTCCATTGTGTTCTTCAAGATGATCAAATTTCTCTTCATCACCAGTCATGTGATGTGTACATCCACTATCTATGATCCATGTATCATTTTTTAACCTTAGAGATAAGTGCTATCTCTACATACCTTTCATCTTCCTCTGATTCATCCTTCATTGGAACAAATACTACCTCCACATATTCATCAGTGTCGGTATCAATGACATCTTCTTCTGCAATGTAGCACACCTTCTTGCCTTTATCATTATTGTCTCGGTTGTCTCTGTTGTAGTGTCGGTAACTTTTGTTGCCTCTTCTCCCATAGCTTCCTTCACCAGATTAGTCTTTGTTTCTGTCATCATCTTTCCTGTGTGGACATCTAGCAACAATATGACCAACCTCTATATCTTCCTTTACATTTAGGTAACCTTTTGGCCATAACAGCTTCAATTTCATCAAGCTCATCATCAAGTATTTCTATCACTATCATAATTCGTATTTCTGCTACTAGACTTACCAATCTTTAGAAAAGACATAAAAGAAGATTCAACAGACAGTAGAACACTATTATCAAAGTTATTCAGTTCAAAGGTTGTAAGCTTACCAATGAGATTATCAAGAGTAAGGTTGTTACCAGATGTAGACCTAGTTTCATGAACTGCATATATTCTGATTGCATAAACCGACAATAAGGTTCTGAGAAATTTTCTTATCACTGTCTCTTCATTAATAACACCATCAAATGCTCTAATAGCATGTACTATCTCTTTTAGTCTATTTGTGTACTACACAATATTTTATCCTTCCTTCATCTTCATATCATTGAATCTACCCCTTAAGCTTTTAGCTCTGGCTCTTTTGACATTCACATCACCACTATAAACTTGAGCAGTTTTATCCCACATATCTTTAGAAGTAGTGCAATTTTTTATATCTTCAAATTAAGCATCTATATAGGCAGCAACAATCTCCACCATAGTAACATTATGTTCATGCCTATCTCTTAGTTGATCAAGGGTCAAGGGACCAGTGGGCAGTGCAATGTAGCCATTCTCCATTAGTGTGAGGGCAGAATTCCCAATTCCAGACACATGCAGCTTCATTCAGCTTTGCCATACTGTGAACTTATCCTTGTTTAGCTTTGGCACTTCCCTCTTATACATTTTGAGATCTTTGTGTTGAAGTCCTTAAAACTCTGTTCCAAGCAACCAACGCTCTGATACCAATTGTTAGAATAACTGAGAGGGGATTGAATCAGCTATCCACGGTCCCAATCCTAAAATGTATATCCAAAACAATTTACTAAAACTTTTGCAGCTCGGTAAAATAAAATAGTATTTTGTCTGTACTTTTACTGATTACCAGTTAATAACATATAGTTCTTATCGATCAAATCCAATATGCAACATGTAAAGGATGACAACAAACAATCATCACAATCAACACATAACACAAGAGATTTAACGTGGAAACCCTGTGAAGGGAAAGATCACCTGGGATCAAAAACCCAAAATTGTTCACACTTCTGAAGTGAGGTCGGTGAAGACCCAACCTTGTTAAAGGTTACAAACACACTGTGAGGTGTGACCTTGTTAGAGGATTTTAGACCAACTATTATCGTCCAACTAGCATTCACTATGGGGTTGATAGGATAGCAAATGTACACTCTATGAATGACATTACAAGACTTTCTAGTCCACTCTGTTAAGAGATTTATCTGTTTACAATAGTTAAAACGTAACAGTAGTTGATCTGATTACAACACAACTTCAATTGCAGATTATCAGATCTATATTATACTCATTCAAATCCTCTGATCAATATATCAATTCTGTTTCAATCAATATTCAGTAATTTACTGTCACTCGATTGTAGATTTCTGACGCTCGGTAATCTCCGCAGTTCGGTTCTCCTTAACCAATGTGATCAGGCATGCATGAAGCTTGTTATATCTCTGCAGTCTCCTTCTAGCATGATTTCATCATGAAATCCTAGTCTGTTAAATAGACAAGTAAACCGTTTTAATTTCGTCCATCAGATTTCGCCGCTTAATCTCCTTTGTTGATTTTGCCGCTTAAACCTTCCTCATTTGATGTGTCAGTAACACGTTTTATTTCAATCCTTTAGATCTTCTTTGAATTATGTTAGCCGTTGATCTTCATAACAAACATTATCATCAACTTAATAATCATAACACTTTATAGCTCATCAACCTAGTTGACATCAATGACAACATATTACTGATTTAATCATCTTACATATCTATTCAACAACTCAGTGATCTTAAATCACAGATCTTCAAGTCATACAGTTTATTCAAATCAGCTATAGTTCATCAGTTGGTTGCATGACCATTTAATTATAAAAAAAATTATAACCATATTAATGTTGATGTTTTATAGTATTAATTTAGCACGCATGTGGTATGGACACTAGTTGCTTCTTTTTACAATTGAAACTGTTAGGAATGGGAACACTGAGAGGGGCGGGGGTGAATCAGTGCTCACTATATTTTAACTTTTCACTTTAGGCTTTATGTTGAGCTTAAATGCTTAAGTACTAAAATAAACATTCACATAAACATGAAACATGAAATCAACACATGACACCAATCTGGTTACAGGGAAACCCAAATAGGTAAAAACCCCAGTGGGAATTGACACCCACTAATATTGTGCACTAGTGTTTTGTGATCCTTGTTAAAAGATCGTTAACCCTGTTAGGAGTTGCTTTACAATGCTTTTAGTATAGTAGACCCTTCTAAGGGTCGGACCCTATTAGGAGTCTTTTACAATAGTCCATGTTAGGGGAGAGGACACACTATCCAAGAGCTCACTACTCAAGTGGTGAAGGCTACAACCTTCTGATCTCAGATACACACTATATCTGCAGGATGAACTGTCATTGTGACACTGCTTGTCAGATCAGTTCATTTGATGCATTGATGCTTTGACCTCTAGCAAAGCTCTAATACATCTAGTGTCTTTGAAAACTTCTTCTCTTCTTATAATTCTCTATCATCTACCATACCAAATACAATGGGCGCACCTTATATTTATACGCTCATACAAAATAAACAATTAGGTCGACCCTGAGACCTATTACATACAACGCTTCCAATTAAATTGGCTTAAGCATGCTTACAATTAAACATATAAACATGTTGGCAACCTAAATACAATGGGCGCATAGCCTTTACAATATTACATTATATCCACAAACTAAAATACTAACTATCGGTTTCATGCTCTATCCTTCTCTGGCACACACTGGCTGTACAACTTCACTAACTATAACTTTCCCATCCTTGCACATCTGATCATGCACTCTTATACTAAGCATGAATACAGTCTAACCAACTTAACTTCTAGGGCGCATACCATAATTAGTCCGTACGCATGTACACTGATGCTCTGAGCTGCAGGAACTCTGTACACTGTCCAGTTTTCAACACTTAACTGATTTATGATCTTCTCTTCAAGTGCGCTGACTCCAAACTGCTCTATGACTTTGTTTCCATAATAAAAACATTATATCAAGTCATATAAATCAATATAAACAAATTTCCAACAATCTCCCCCTTTTTCATTAATGGAAACAAAGGAATATGGACAAGTTGCTAATTGTCCTTAATACAAAAACTTTTTGTCATATATACATATACTTATATCTCCCTATACATATTATGATCCATATTCTATACACAACTCCCCCTTTAACATTAATGATAAAGGTGTTACAAAAACTGTATCTACACATACTCACTGAGGGAAAACATCCGGATATGCAATCTCTAGGTTTTGGATCTCCTTCTTCCAAAATGAGATGAGAGAGTTTACTATTTGGAGATGGGGGCATAATGCATACTGAAGCTTCTCCATCTTCTTCAAATATATGGAAGGACCTTGATCATATGTCACCATAGTGGCATTAATCTCCTTGATATTTTGATTTAGAATGTCTAGTGATGGCACAAGAGCATTCCTCAACTGAGTCTATCTAGCCCTTAACTTTGTCATCTCCTTTTCCGCTTTCTCAATTTTCTCTATCTGACTTTGGTAGACATTATTGCACATGTTCACATCTGTGGATGTCTCTATCACTGAACTCTTCACCTACTCAATCATAGCTTTTGCCTCTTTTATTTTCTTGAAATGAGCATCAGTAAGCTTGTCTTGATCCATGCATTCTGCAATGATTTTTCTTACTTGATTTGCAAATTCTTTCAAGGATGCTTGACCGGTCTTAAGGGAACTGAGGTCAAGTGTAAAGTTATTCACCAATTCAGTCAATCTTTTCTTCAGATGCTTTTCTTCTGCAACTAGGGATGCAGACTCTTCAACGCTTGAGAAGTTGCATTTAAAATATGAGATGACCGTACTCACACCATCAACCGAGTGTATCTTTGACACTCTTATCTTCTGGCAACAATTGTTCAACATGTTTACTGATTCTACCAGGAGGGGATTCCTCATCACTTGCTTTTCTTTGGCTTTCTCCATAGCTAAGATGTTGAACTTAATCAGGTATTATTCTTTCCATGAGTCTAGACTGGATGTGTCAGGTGTCAAACTTGACAATAATGCTGCTGAAGGAGTGATGGGACTGTTGTCCAACACTTCTTGCTTTACCTTTTTCTCACTTTCTTTTATCTTTTTTTCTTCTATCTTTTCTTTCTCTTTTTCTGTTTCTTTTTCTTCCATCTTTTCACTTTCTTTTTCATCATCAATCAATGTTTTTGCTTGATGAGTGGGAAGTGTGTTGATGTATAACATCTCAGCTTCTTCTGTGCTCACAAAAACTTCCTCAAACTTGTCCAAGTCATTGTCAGTGGGCACCATGGCTATCTCAACATTATCAATGATAATGGTGCTATCCTTGAGTGATTCTGTCATGGGCATAGTTTTATCAAACTCTGATTGTGCTTCTACTGTAGGAGCTGAATCCTAAGGACCTGTAGATTGTATCGTGATGCTCTCTGCTACTTTGTCTTGCTCACTAGGTGCTTGAGAGATGGGTGCAGACATAGGTTTCATGTGCTTCTCTAAGAATACCTTCTCAAAGGCATTCTCTATTTCCTTAGAAATCAACTCATAGTCTTTGTTCATGAGGTGTAGTGTTCTCATCTTTGTCCTTAAGTGTAGCTTCACCAGATTCAATAGCATTGACTTTTCTTCAACAGGACATACTGGAAGAGTGGAATCAAGAGTTTGTTCCCTTATTCTGAAGTCTTCTTTAGTGGCTTGTCTCTTCAAGGTATCCATTATCTCCCATACCTTATCTAGAATTTCTCTTTTTAATTCAAGAACTATCTTCTTGAACTTTATCATGTGTTTGATCAGCATCTCATGAATCTCTGACTTATCAATTTCATGATATTTATCATAGAACTTGGCTATTTGATCTAGCCTTCCTTCATCTACAACTCTAGTCCTTAATACTTGAAGACCTAGTATGAATCCTACTTCCGGAGGTGACTGCACATTTTTCAATTTGCTTCTTGTGGCTGCACTTATAGCTAAAGGGTGATTTGTGGCAAATTTTTTTCTCCTCTTGCGCATCTAGTAGATGCATCTGTGGACTCAATATCAATTGTAACAATGGGCACAGGACTGATATCATCAAATTTACCCTGTTTATCCTTTCATTCCTTAGTCTTCTCAATCTTTACCTTTTTCAACTTAGGATAATCAGACTTAGCATCTTCTGTGGATGCGCTCTCAATTTCCAAAGCAATCTTTTCTTCCCTTGCCTTGTTAAGGTCTGCTTGTGTTACTTCATGAATTCTGAGTATCTCAGATGTAATCTTAGAGGCTTTCCTCTTACTTGTTGTGCTATTTAGTTTTGCATCAACTTCTCTTGTCTTTTCCTCATAAGTACCCCACCTATGTTCATTAGGATCTTTGGGGGCTGATAGTAGAACCTGTGCATATGCTTCAAGGACTTATTCCTCTACCTCATAACCAAGTGGATGAATCCACTTAGTTCTTGGCTCACCAACTTCCATACAAGTTGTGTCTATCTCTACCATAAAGAAAATAGTATCCTTATACTTTTCCACAATGCTCTCTGGAATTCTATACCTCATTTGCATCTTGACCCTGAAGGTCTTCAATTCCAATGTCACATAATCTCTCAATGTGCTCTCTGTGGATGCTTTGTTTGATATCTGTGGCATGGTTCAAATGGACTTGTCAAAATACAAATCTGATACTCTCCCAACAATATGTAGGTACATGTAAATGATCAATGAACCAAACCTAAATATCTTTGTCTTATCATGCTTGATGGCCTTGATGTTATCAATCAACTGTGTGCACAAGATCTCACACAAGTTGAACTCTACATCTTCCTTCACAAGTCTAATGGCTGCTAGAATAGTGCCCACAGACACACTATTCACCCTACTGGTGTGATGAAACTTGTATCCAAGTATCATAAACATCAATTTGATGTCTTCTTGTTCAATAGGCTGAATTGTCATCCCGCGCCTATCACTCCTAGACTTGCAAGTTTGCTCAACTATTTTCCTGACATCCTTGCCCACAGGAAGGATGGTGCCTATCCTAGAAAGGCCTATCATCTCATGTATCAAGTCACTGGTGATTCTGACCAGTACATCAGCTATCCAAAATAGGTCATCATGAATTCTGCTCAATAGTATCTTAATCCATTCGGTCTCATAGAATTCATATGTCATAGCATACTCAACAATAGGGTGATCATTCCATTTAACATATTCATCCATGAATATTTTGTCTGGTTTTAACATGGTATCCATGTGTGCCCTTAACCTATCAAAACCCTACTGGTTCTTTCTTGCAGTAGATGTATGCCCTAATATCCTCGACATGCATGACGCCCATAGGCATGCGGGAGAAGGCTCCCTCTAAATCATCTAGGGTTGACTTAATTGGATGCTTCTTGAATACGTATCTCTTCTTCTCAGCGAAATCATAAACTATGGGAATGGCCATGACTTACTTGTTTAATCTCTTTCCAACTGTACTCTTAGATGATCTGAAGACTTCTGAATCGGCGCGTCAAACTAGGGTTTTTGCAACCAACCAAATGCACTGCTAATTGCTGCAAATCATTGATAAATCAATCATCAAGTCTTCACAACAAATTCTAAGGCTCTTTCTGCTCTCCTATTGCTCTGAATTTGAATGCAATGAGTTAATCAAATATCTTTCTTTGTACTTAAAGTGAGAATTCTTCCATTAATGCAAGTCACATAAACCAGGTTGTCACTTCAAAATTTCCAACTCGAGTTCTGTTAGCAATCAGCATGTGCGCTCTTGCACAAAGGTACCTTTATACTCCAAAAGCTTAAGTTGAAATGCGCATACTCTAAGGATGAGTATACCAGCCACGCAAGGGTCTAGAGCTAAATTAGCACCCCCTATGACCCTGAGGACCATTCATCCAGATGTAGAGGGTGCATCCACTGCGGATGCATCCAATACATTCTCATCAGTCTTGTCCTTCTTTTTCTCTGACCAAATCATGCTTGCATCATCTGAGACTTTGACAAAATTAACTTCTCCTTCAAAATCCAAAACTGGTTCTTTGGCCTTTTTAGGGCTTTCCTGACCTTGCGTCCTTGATCTACAGAACCTTGAAATATGTCCAACCTTGTTACAAGAGTGAAAAATGACTGGATGTCTTACATTCCTCGGTGCATTGACATGAGTCACCAATCTGCATTGTCTCACTGGGTGACCATTCTAGTTACATATCTGACATGTAACATTTTGAGAACTTCTTGTGTTTGTCTGATTCTAATTTCTCCAATCATGCTAAATCTTGTTCTTCTTACTAGTCTTGCAATTCATAGATCTATGACCAAATTTATTGCATGAATAACAGTAACCATTAAAAGTTCTTACCTCTGTACAGTTCCTTGCAATGTGTCCATGTTTGTTACATGCAAAACAAGTGTGTTCTATAGGCTTGTGCTCATTCTTAGGTGGCTCACCATTATCTTTGGTTTGATCTTCAGTCTTTTTAGCATCAGTAGAGTCCTTTTGTGAATCATTTCTTGCTCGCATGTTGTCAATCTGATTTTGTGCTTCATTGTATCTAATACAGCTAGTGTCTCCTTAGCCTCTCCTTGAATACAACTGAGATTCTATCAAATTAGAACTGGTGTGTAATTTTTCAATATGATTCTTTGCTTCTTTTAATTCAGACTCTAATCTTTCTTTCCAATTACTTAGCTTCAATATTTCCAAATTGGCTTCCCTTAATTCCTCATTGAGTTGAGGGTTCTGTTTGACTTGTCCATTGTAGACTTCTTGATTGTTGATCAGATTATCATCAAATTCTTCAAGTAGTTCTTTCATAGATGCATTTTCTTCATTTAGCTTCTTGACCTTTGCTCCTAGATCACCGGTAGAGCATTCTTTCAAATCCTTTCTTAGCCTCTTCATAACCAATTGTCCATCACTGACTTTTTCTTTTAGTTCTTCAATTTCTCTTTTTGATTTGTCCAAGTCTTCAAGAGCAGCTTCAATATTTCTTTTCAAATGTTTCATTTCTGCTTTGTCCATGACCTCCTCAAGTGGTTAAACTTCTATGCTGAGGACCAGAGCTCTGATACCAATTGTTAGGAATGGGAACACTAAGAGGGGGGGTGAATCAGTATTCACTGTATTTTAACTTTTCACTTTAACCTTTATGCTAAACTTAAATGCTTAAGTACTGAAATGAACATTCACATAGACATGAAACATGAAATCAACACATGACGCCAATTTGGTTATGGGGAAACCCAAATAGGTAAAAACCCTGGTGGGTATCGACACCCACTAATATTGTGCACCAGTGTTTTGTGATCCTTGTTAGAAGATCCTTAACCCTGTTAGGAGTTTCTTTACAATGTTTTTAGTACAGTAGACCTTGTTAAGGTTCAGACCCTATTAGGAGTCCCCATTAGGGGAGAGGATGTACTATCCAAGAGCTCACTGCTCAAGTGGTGAAGGCTACATCCTTTTGATCTCAAATACACACTATATCTGTAGGTTGAATTGTCACTGTGACACTGCTTGTCAGATCAGTTCCTTTGATGAGCTGATGCTTTGACCTCTAGAAAAGCTCTAATACATCTTCTAGTGTCTTTGCACACTTCTTTTCTGCTTCTTATGATTCTCTATCATCTGCCATACCGAATACAATGGGCGCACCTTATATTTAGATGCTCATACAAAATAAACAATTAGGTCAGCCCTTAGACCTATTACATACAACGCTTCCAATTGAATTGGCTTAAGCGTGACTATAATTAAACATATAAACATATAGGCAACCTAAATACAATGGGTGCATAGCCTTTAAAATATTACATTATATCCGCAAACTAAAATACTAACTGTCGGCTTTATGCTCTATCCTTCTCTGGCACACACTGGCTGTGCAACTTTACTGACTGTAACTTTCTCATCCTTGCACATCTGATCATGCACTCTTAGACTAAGCATGAATATAGTCTGACCAACTTAACTTCTAGGGCACATACCATAATTCATCCATACGCGCGTGCCCTGATGCTTTGAGCTACAGGAACTCTATACACTGTCCAGTCTTCAACACTTAGCTGATTTCTGATCTTCTCTTCAAATGCGCTGACTCCAAACTGCTATATGACTTTGTTTCCATAATGAGAACACTATATCAAGTCATATACATTAGTATAGACAACTTGCCAACAGAACTACCATCATTAAAAGGAAACCCATTAATACCACCTCACATAAACTAGTCATCTTCAACCACTTGTCAAAAATTATTCCTTGAAAGTAGTCCCACACTATCTTTTGAGAATATCCTAATCTACATGTGTATAGGGATAGTTTCCTTGAATCACCATAATGTGCATGTACATGCATCACATGAGTGGGTGCTCTTGAGAATGGTTTAAATCTATTTCGATCAGAATCTATCATCTCTCCATGTGTCTTTATCATAGATTATGTAGAAGTATTGAGCTAGGAAGATTGATCAAATATACAAAGATGGTTCATGGTAGCATGAGAAAGAAGAAGAAACCTTCAATTGTCGGAAAATGGATTCAAATAAGTTGACTACCGTATATAATATCTAAAGATTTGGTCACTCACAAGGATCTTAGCCTACTAAGGGAGAATCGATAATGTTTGGTTCTATGTACCAATACCTTATCTAATAGGTCACTTTATAACTTATCAACTTGTATTTGATATCTTAGATCACATCTCAACAATGAGGTTGATGAATAGGAAACATGCACCTTGATTTTTTCAAGTGCAACATCATTCTATCGGCCATTCTCTTGTAACCAAAAAAATTTCAACATAACGATCCTTAAAGAGATAAACAATCATGCATCACCAAAAGTTATAGAAGAGAATATATTTGCAAAAATACATGAAGAAAAAGGAAGAACTCTGGGGGGCAAAAAAATATGGAATGAAAGTAATACCCAAACCCAAAAACAACAAGCCAACGGAAAATAATCTTACTAGAAAACCAAGAGGGAAATTCCACTCACAAAAAATAAAAATAAGGGGTGTATTCATGTTTTAGAAAGGAATATGAAATATATACATTTCTCCGGCTTATTAGGTAACATTAAGAATGAAATTATCAAACCACCAATTGAAAAATAAAGAGACTAGGCATATGTTGTTCCATTTTACAAGTTGAATCATTCCTTCATTCTATTGCATGCATGTTACTTAATCCATACTTTTATAAAAATGTTTAGGGTCACTCTCATTCTCATGCCAAGCTATAGAGCTGGGTGATTTCCCAAAGCCAACTGGACCGAGCCTTGTTGCTAGATGGGGAGGCATAGGCCCAAAAAGGATATTGCCTTGGATCCCTTAGAGAATATCTCTACTTTCAGCTATGTGCCTATAGCCTTGATAGATTTACCTTTCTAACCTGGGATTTTACTTTTAATTTTTATTCCTTTTAATTTATTTTTTATTTTATAAACTTTATAGACAATGAAGTCCTTTCCAGGTTGAAAACCAATCTGGTAGTGAAAAATACACTTTAGATTTTTCACATAGTAACAGTCCAAATATCAATCAAACACTAACTCATACAAGTAAAATTAATGTTTAATTATGACAAGAAATTAGAAACAATACTACATGTGCATGATATGATGGATAATCAATCTTTTACCTCGATTTAAGATTTAATGGTCCAATAATATACAATATTATCTTACATTGTAAATAATGAAATAAATGTATTTAATTCATTTATCAAATCAAGGAGTGCAAAAACTTTATGATCCATGTTGTGAAGTAGCCGAAACACATGAATTGAGTACCGACCAAGAGAATGATGTCATTGAGAAGCTACCTACGTACACCAGGAGTCTGTTGGCAATTTGGCTGAAGTGAGTACATAGATGTTGTCATTATGGCAACGTATGATCCTCATGAAGATCGCACAAGTCAGAGAGCAAGTATAGCAGAGCGCATCACAAATTTGTCTAAGTGTGATACCGAATTTTCACAGTGTACCAGGACATAGTTTTTGTTTGCGACATTGACTGGAGTGAGTTCAATGCTTGCGCACTTGAACATAGACTCTATGATGGATAATGATGACCCATCTCAGAGCACAAGTCAGTACAGCATGTACAGAATTAGTTATGACAGTTTTACCAAAGACAATGTGAAGCCGACATGATAGAATATGAAGGCAGAATTGGTAAAGAGTTAAGGGATTATTTTGTTTATCAAAATAATGACTTAACAATATAAAGGGATGAAATCCTAGATTTTAACTCTTAGATAATGATATATGGAAGCTAACCATGTAAATTTATTATCCTTAATAACTTGTATATATATGCAATTGTAATTGTAAAGAAAATATATGAAGCGAAAAAGTGATGTAATAAATGTAATAGTGATAATGTGAAGATAAGAGCAGCAAAGGAATATTGATACAAGCAGAATAAGGTTATGTACCTTGACCTATTTTTTATACATTGTATATTACTTGTTTCGGCAGTGGGCTCATCTAGTAATCAGATTTTGTATTGACAACTCCTAACAGGGTTGAGGCTTCTAACAAGACCTATAGTCCCTTAATCAGGACTGATACACTATATGCTTGTAATAGACTCCTAACAGGGTCAATATCCTTAACATGATACTTTTGATTAGTGGATCTTTGTGGGTACCATCCCCACTGAGGTTTTCCCTCGGCCAGGGTTTCCTCGAGAACAAATAATGTGTTATGAGTTCTTTGATGTTATTGCTATGCATATTATTTAGTTTCTTATGTTATGCATGTGTGAACCAAATCTGTTATATCCATATTTGGGCAAAAGATAAAATTTGTAGAATACTAATTCACCCCCCCTCTCAGTATTCCCTATTTCTAACAGAGTCACTTTATCATAATGAATTACCAAAAAGATAAAATCTTGAGTGTGCAAGATGGCTTGAGCGATTGTAAATC
Organism: Chamaecyparis obtusa; assembly: GCA_027943335.1. Classification (NCBI taxonomy): domain Eukaryota; kingdom Viridiplantae; phylum Streptophyta; class Pinopsida; order Cupressales; family Cupressaceae; genus Chamaecyparis; species Chamaecyparis obtusa. The sequence goes on from BSBK01000529.1 coordinate 12,713,787, forward strand.
AAGGCACAACTATCTTAGTAAATCATTTTGTTTATAGTTATTTTTTGTGATTTACATAGGTAAAGGTTGCTAAGTAGAAAGATAATTATCTATAAACACTCCCATTAGGTTGATGAGATCAATGATAAAGAACTAATTTGTAGGGTTTTGGTTTGTGGCGACTGATTAGGTAAGTACTATTCACTCGCCATGTATCATTGTCGAGGATCAAGAATTATTTTGGGGACACTTAGGAAAATTTTCACTAAGTGTTTCCATCAATGCCAAAGTGGGAGATCATTGGAAAGATGAAAATATGAATTGAAGATATGGGTGAGTATTTTCATTCATGGAAACAAGACAATTATTAGAGCCTAACTCCATGTGTGCAACTCCTTAGAAGCTTAGACCAAAAGTAAGATTGGATTTTGGTTAAGTACAAGGCAGAAAAAAGTGCTCTTCCTGCACAGTTAGTTTTTTGTTTGAAAAAGACTCATAGGTTAATGTTATTTGGCATGGATTTAGGGTGAGAATATTTAGGCTATATTCTTTCTAATTCCAAAGTTACATAGTGAGATCTTATGGCTTGTATTATTATATGTTGGTGAGTGTCAATTTTCAAGGTTGACAGTTAGAATAGGCCGACATGGTCGAAAAATATTATTGTGCAAGTTGGTAAAATATTTTTGATGTAAAACTATTATTAAAATTAGTTGAGTGGACATATCTAAGGTTAGAGTAATGATTATCTTAACTTGAATTGACATTTCAATTATTTTTTTGGCAAGAAAAGATCAGAACATTTTACATTTTCCAAGAACATTTTTATGCCAACATTGTCAGATCAAATTATGGATTGCGGAAGTATAAAATCGATGAACTAGTTTATGAGGGTGGTGTTGATAGTTTCAAATGCATGCTAGTTGTGGGAAATATATTTTTGTGAAAGTTTTTTGTAGGGTTTAGAGATATGATATTCCTAGTTGTGAAAACAAGGTTTACAAGATAGTGAGAGATAATATATTTTAGATCTGATTTTTGTATTTACATGGAACTCTAAGTAGGCATAGTTAGATTCTATTTTTGGTAGTTAATTATATATTTATCTTTTTAAGGAAGTGACCCTTTTTTATAGGATTGCAATCCTTATTTTACTTGAGTAGTGACCTCTAGGAGGTGAGCCTAAATGCAAGTGCACCCCTAAATTATCATAAGAAAATATATGTATAGAGTATTGTCTTATGGGTATTATCCCTACCATGTTTTCCCCCTAAAAAGGTTTCCACAATTAAAATCCATGTGTTATGGTGGTGTGCTTAATTTTTTTATTTTCATGTACTTTACTTTTCACCCTATGGATTAAGTGGTATATTAATTGTGTTAATAAGGTTAAAATTGTTAGAACATTGATTCACCCCTTGACCCATCAAATGCTCCCTCTTTTGAATAGGTTCAAATTATTCTCAAAATAGACGATGGTGGAAGACTAAAATGACTACATGATCTATTATTTCTGAAGATAAACGAAATTTAAAGAGATTCAAATAAGTAAACCTGATCAAACATAATAAAAGTCAGCACAAAACATTTTGATAAATAAAAGAAGAAAGGCAAAAAGGGCAAAATATCCTTATTTTATTAAGAGAAAATATGATATTGCTAGAAATAAAGCTAAAGATTACAAATGTTACATGAAACAATTCAGAATGATAAACAAAGGGCTCTCTTAGCTAAAGATTGATGAGTTATCCTATAAAAATTATATTATATGCTCTCTCTAGCATTTTTATTCAAATCTCCAAACTCCTTTTGACATTACAAGCCAGGGGTTTATAGATCCAACCCTTTTTATCATAGGTTGGTCACGTGACCATTTAATTATAACAATAATTATAACCATATTAGTGCTGAGGTTTTTAATTATTAATTTAGCATGCATGTGGTATGGACACTAGTTCCATCTTTTTACAGTTGAATCACCATCATTAGAAGGAAACCCACTAATTTCACCTCACGTAAAATAATCCTTTTCAAGAACTTGTCAAAAATTATTCCTTGAAATTAGTCCCACAATGTCTTTTGAGAAGATCCTAATTTGCATATGTATAGGAATAGTTTCCTTGAATCATGACGATGTGCATATACATGCATCACATGAGCGAGTGCACTTGAGAATTGTTCAAAGATATTTCCTTCAGAATATATCATCTCTCCATGTGTCCTTATTATAGATTATGTAGAAGTATTGAGCTAGGCAGCGTGATCATATATACAAAGTTGTTTGATGGTAGAATGAGAAAGAATATGAAACCTTTAATTGTGGAAAATTGGATTCGGAGAAGCTCATGAATATCGTAGATAATATCTAAAAATTTGGTGACTCACAAGGATCTTAGCCTACTAAGGGAGAATAGATAATTTTTGGTTCTCTATAGCAATACCTTATCTATTAGGTCACTTTAGAACTTATCAACTTGTGTTTGGTATCTTAGATCACATCTCGACAATGAGGTTGATGAAAAGGAAGCATGCACCTTCGTCTTTACAAGTGCAACATCATTCTATTGTCCATTCTCTTATAACCAAAAAAATTTCAACATAAGGATCCTTAAAGAAATAAACAATCACGCCTCACCAAATGTTATAGAAGAGAAAAGATATTTGCAAAAACACATGGAGAAAAAAGCACTTTGTGGGGCAAAAAAATATGGAAAGAAAGTAATACCCAGAATCAAAAACAACAAGCCAAGGGAAAATAATCTTACTAGAAAACCAAGACAAAAATTTCACTCATAAAAAATAGTACTCATGTTTTAGAATGGAATATGAAATACATACATTTCTCAGGATTATTATGTAACATAAAGAATGAAGTTATCAGACCGCCAATTCAAAAATCAAGAGACTAGGCATATGTTGTTCCATCATACATGTTGAATCATTCATTCATTCTATTGTATGCATGTTCCTCAATCCATACTTTTCTAAAAATGTTTGGGGTCACGTTCATTGTCATGCCAAGATATAGAGTTGGGTGATTTCCCAAAACAAACCAGATAGAACCTTGTTGCTAGATAGGCATCCATAGCCCAAAAAAGGACATTGCCTTGGATCCCTTAGAGAATCATTCTACTTTCAACTGTGTGTCTATAGCCTTGATAAATCGTTACTAACCTAAGCTTTTACTTTTAATTTTTTTTCCTTCTAATTCATTTTATGTTTTAGAAACTATATAGACAATGAAGTCCTTTCCAAGTTGTAAACCAAGGTGGTATTGATAAATACCCTTTAGATTTCTCTCATAGTAAGAGTCCAAATATCAACCAAACACTAACTCATAAAAGTAATTAATGTTTAATTATGATAAGAAATTAGAAACAATACTACATGTGCATGATATGACATATAATCAATCTTCTACCTAGATTTAAGATTCAATGCCCCAAATATATCAAAGATGATCTTACATTGTAAATAATGAAATAAATGAATTCAATTCATTTAGTAAAACAAGGAGTGGAAAACATTTATCATCCATGTTGTCAAGTAGCCAAAACACATGAATTGAGTGTTGACCAAGAGAATGATGTCCTTGAGAAGCTACCTATGTACACCAGGAGTCAGTTTATCATAATGACTTACCAAAAAGATATAATATTGAGTGTGCAAGATGGACTGAATGATTGTAAATCAAGGCACAACTATCTTAGTAAATCATTTTGATTATTGTTATTTTTTCTGATTCTCATAGGTGAAAGTTTCTTAGTAGAAAGAGAATTACCTATAGACACTCCCATTAGGTTGATGAGATCAAGGGTAAAGAACTAATTTATAGGGTGTTGGTTTGTGGTGACTGATTAGGTAAGTACCGTACACTCACCATGTATCATTTTTGGGGATCAAAATTCTTTTTTAGGGTTACGGTTTATTTTTTCTAACTAAATTTATAAATGACATAAAAAAGGCTTGATAAATAAGTGGCTACAGTGTAAAAAATCATCAGATTGTAATTTTCTCTTGGATCGATGATAAAATAAGTGGAGTTTTATTTCTTTGGTAGTTGTAGCCCCATACAGGTGTTAGGAATGAATTCCAAATGTTTGGCAGCTATTCTGTAGCAGTTTTTGTTGCATTCATGACTATGATTGTTATTGATGTCAACAATTTGATTTATCAGAGACTTGCATAGAAGCAGACAGAGTTTGGATTAGCGCACATGGGTTATTACAGTTGGAGCTATGTGATGTTTAGGATATACTCCTTGATATGTTATATATCTATGGTTAAGAGCGCAATCAGTAATTCATTTATTCATGTAAGTTATGAGCACTTTTTGTGGAAGCAGTATTCAAGCAGTGTTCCTGAGTAGCGGTTTGTGGGAATTAGATGATATCTCCTAATCGGGATGGAATCTAGTTTTGTGCAGTTAAAGGGAAGTTGAAGACACATTGATAGTGACGTGCATGATAGCGCAAACTTTGAGGTCACATGAGTGAAGAATTATTGTAGTTGGAAGCTGATAGTTTTCTGTAATTTTGATGTAGCATGTGGAAACTTTTATGTTGCAATTGTATGCCGACTCATTTGTAATTATTTTAGTGTGGTATAAAGGAAGGAATGTATTTCCTTGTAGTGTGGCTGGGTGTTATGTTGAATGCATGAAGTGAAGAAAAGAGCTAAGTATGAAACCGAATTTGTGAAGGAAGACATGCGAGGTACATAGATCTGAAATTGAGATCTGGTGTAACAGTGAGTGCGGTTTGGCACAGTCAGAGAAGAGGTAACATATTATTCTGTTGAGTAATAAAAATATTATTTGGACATTGTGTTCAATGATCTTACCCTGAAGCTATTTGGGCAATGGGTCCTTCTATCTTCCATAACTATTAACAAGGTTAGAATCCTTTAACAGGGATTCAAAATCTCCTAACAGGGATTCATATGTACTGAATGTATTTAATAAGACTCCTAACAGAATCCATCCTTTCACAAGGAATATTCATATTAGTGCATATTTTGTGTGCATCATTCCCACCAGGGTTTACTCTTTGGTCAAGAGGTTCCCTACTCAACATATCTTGTGTCATTGTGTTATTGTGTACGAATATCTTTTTATGGTTAGTAATTATATTGCTTACATGGTTTAATGTTGTTGAAGTTGATAAAATTTATAATCATCTGATAACTGATTCACCCCCTCTCTCAGTTTTCTTGGTGGACTTTACTTTCTAACAATTGGAATCAGAGTGGTAGGTCCTTGAAAAAGAAGTTTAACAACTCAAGGAGATCTATGGCGAATTTCAGGAAAGAAAGCCCTAAGTTTGATGGAGTAAATTTTGACAGCTGGAAAGAAAATATGAAGACACACCTAATATGTTTAGGACCAGGTTATCGGTTGATTACAAAGAATGATAAGACTCATTGAAGAGGAAAATCTTAAAAATTAACTGCTAATGAGAGCGATCTATTCATGTGTAACATACTTGCAAGAGAAGCAGTTTTGACAGCCCTTACGGAGAATGAGTCCAATTAGGTAAAATGTTTGAAAAAATCTCATGAAATTTGGAATGCTTTACACTCTACTTTTGAAGGTGATGAACATGCAAAAAGAGTTAGATTACATAATTGGATATGTGCATTTGAAAATATAAGAATGTTGGAAGATGAATCTATTAGAAGCTATATTGGTAGAATGTTAGAAATTATTACAGGTATAAAATCTTGTGGAGGAACAAAGACAGAGAATGAAGTGATATGGAAAATTCTGAGGACATTAACCCCTGTATTTAAGCAAACAACACAAATGATTGAACAATTTATACCTTGTACTACAAACTTTATAAGAGAGACTCTTCTTGGAAGATTGGAAGCAGCAGAAATGAACCTGAGATTAATAGGAGACTTACCTAGAATGGAAACAACATTTAGTGCTGTTAGTGTTCGCCCTACTTTGTCAAGAAGCATCAGTGTGAGCCGAGATTATGCTGGCACCAACAGATCTAGAAATGAATAAGACAAGAAGATTGAAGAAGGTATTGCCTTGCTTGTGAAAAGAGAACCAGACGGTAAGAAAATATTTAAATGTTGGACTTGTCAAGAATATGGTCATTTTGCATCTAAATGTCCTAAGAGAGTTAAAAAGTATAGAAACAATTTCAAACGTAGAAGATCTAAGGAATGTTATTATGCTAATGATGAAGATCTTGAAGCTAGTATAGAAAGAACATTAAGTGAAAATGATACTGAGAATAATGATGACATAGGATTTGTAGCAATTAAAGAAGAGAATCCTGAAACTGATGTTAAGGAAGAAAAAACCTTAGTTTCTCAAGTCGAAAAGAAATCTGATTGGATTATAGACTATGGTTGTTCACATCATATGACTGGAGACATGAAAAGTTTCATAAAGTTTAATGAATATGATGGAGGAGTTGTTAGAGTTGGAAACAATGCACCTTGTTTGATTAACGATATAGGATCTATTACTCTTGATGGAAAGACTAATACTAATGATGTTTATTTTGTGGATGGATTGAAACATAATCTTTTGAGTGTTGGATAGTTAGTTGATAAGGGATATCAAGTTTGGTTTACTGAGAAAACTTGTGTGATAAATGATAAAGATGGAAATCTGATTGGAACTGGATCTAGAACCAAAGGTAATGTATTTCAGTTTAATCCTACTGAGATGATTGTTTACTAAGATTGATGACAGTTGATTATGGCATAGAAGGTTTTGTCATATAAACTTTGACAACATTGTGAAAGTAAGTACTACACTTGCAGTAAGAGATTTGCATAAAATTATCAAGGCTACTAACATGATTTGCAAAGAATGTGTAATGGCTAAACAAAAGAGAAGTTCTTTTCCCAGTAAGAAGTTTACATCTACAGAAATGCTAGAGATTGTTCATGCAGATTTGAGCGGTCCTACCGGGACTAGAGGATTCTATGGACAAAGGTATTTTATGATTCTTGTTGATGATTTTACAATAATGATGTGGATTGCATTTCTTAAAGAAAAATATAAAGCATTTGATAAGTTTAAGATTGTTAAGAATAAAGTTGAGAATGAATCTGGAATGAAAATCAAATGTTTGAGATTTGATAGAGGTGGAGAATTTACTTCTAGAGAGTTTAACACCTTTTGTGAAGAAAATGGCATTAAGAGACAGTATTCAGCCCCTAGAACACCTCAACAAAATGGCATTGCAAAAAGAAGAAACAGATCAGTGACTAAGCAGCAACAACTATGTTATTTGAGAATGATTTGGTGAAGATATTCTGGAGAGAAGTAGTGAACACAGCAGTGTATACAATGAACAGAGTACAAATCAGAGCAAACACAGACAAGACACCTTATGAATTATGGTTTGGACATGCACCCTCAATTAAGTAGTTTATAATTTTTGGAAGCAAATGTTATATAGAGAGAGATAATGATATTAGAAAGTTTGATCCTAGAAGTGATGAAGGTATATTTCTTGGATATCTTTGGAAAGAAAAGCATATAGATGTCACAATAAAAGAACTAAGACTATTGTTGAAAGCGCAAATGTCAAAGTTGATGAAAAGCTCAAAATTTAGGAAAGAATGCTTGATTATGAATCAGATGAAGAATCTCATCCTAAACCTAACACTGGATCTATTGAATTATTTTATGAAACTGACAATGATTTGTTGAATGAAAGCCACAGTGAAGTCATTGAAGAACCTACATCTGAACTGAGATTTGAGACAGTGACACCTAGCAAGAGTTTGTTAAGAAATTATCCTATTGGACAAATTATTGGAAGCATCAAAAGAGGAGTTCTAACTCAAAATAAGGTACAAGAACAGTTATGTTTGATTTCTCAAAATTGAACCTAAGACTACTAGTGAAGCTTGTGAAGATGAAAGTTGGACTAATGCTATGAAAGAAGAACTAGTTCAGATTGAAAAGAACAAGACATTGGAATTGGTCCCTAGCCGTAAAGACAAGAATGTTATTAGAACTAAATGGGTATTCAGAAACAAGATGAATGAACAAGGATTAGTAAGAAACAAAGCAAGATTGGTATGTAAGGGATACTCAAAGCAAGAAGGAATTGACTATGAAGAAACCTTTGCACTTGTTGCAAGAATTGAAGCAGTAAGAATGTTTTTGGCTTATGCAGCTTACAAGAAATTCAAAGTATATCAGATGGATGTGAAGTCTGCATTTCTGAATCGAGAATTGGAAGAAGAAGTCTACATTGAGTAGCCTGAAGGTTTTCCATTGACTCAAGAAGGAGACATGGTATGTAAACTGAAGAAAGCTTTATATGGACTTAAACAAGCACCTAGATCTTGGTATGCAAGACTAGATAAGTATTGGTTAAAATTGGTATTTACAAAAGGAACAGCTGATAGCAATCTGTATACAAAAGAAATTGAAAATGGTTTGTTGGTTATAGTTATTTTTGTTGATGACATTATCTTTGGAGGAGAAGATGAAGCTAGTGACAAATTTGCTGATGAAATGAAGACTAAATTTGAAATGAGTATGATTGGTGAAATGATATACTTTTTGGGATTACAGATAACACAAAACAATGATGGTATCTTTTAAGTCGGACAAAGTACCTAAATGACTTGTTTTAAAAAGATTTGGAGTGGAGAATTGTAAACCCGTTGGAACACCCATGGTGACTAGACATAAGTTATCTAGCACAAATGAGTCTCCTACAGTGGAACAGAAGAAATACAGATCTATGGTTGGAGGATTGCAGTATTTGACTCATACAAGACCTGATATAGCACATTCAGTTGGAATTGTAGCAAGATTTCAAGCTGAACCTAGGAAATCACATTATGTAGCAGTAAAAAAGATACTGAGATATTTAAGAGGTACAATGGACTATGGATTATGGTATGAAAAATCTGATGATTTTACCCTATGTGCTTATACATGCTGATTGGGGAGGCAATCTTGATGATAAGAAAAGCACCGGCGGTGGAGTATTTTTCCTTGGAGGAAGATTGGTTTCTTGGCTAAGCAAGAAGCAGAATTGTATCTCACAAAGCACAACAGAAGTAGAATACGTAGCAGCAGCAAACAATTGTAACCAGATAATTTGGATGAAGCAAATGCTGAAGGATATTGGAATAAAGTTTCTTGAACTTGTTGTGATACATTGTGACAACACCAACACAGTTAGTATGTCTAAGAATCATGTATTACATTCTAAGACAAAGCATATAGAGATAAAGTATCATGTTGTAAGAGAGAAAGTTGTTGAGAAAGAAGTCAGACTTGAGTACATAAGTACAAAGGATTAAATAGCAGATATATTCACAAAGCCTTTTCCTAAGGATACATTTGAGTATCTAAGAGGTATGCTTGGGGTTATGCCCCAGCCTACTTTTGAAAAGTGATGCAGTTGGTTGCATCCATCCAGTAGTATATGAGCCTTATCTTTCTTCCACACTAGATGTTGGTACTTCCTCTATGGGGGAGTATGCGTATCTAAGCTGAGTCATGAGGACTCTAGTGAATGTATTTTTTGAAGTGTCTTTTGACATTGGAGTTGTTGTTGACATAGTGATGAAATTTCTGTCATTGATGTCAATGGGGGAGAAATATACATGAAAAACCATCTGAAACATCTGTTGGAGAGCACTGAATAGGATAACGAAGCAAGATTTGATTGATGCAGAAGACTTGAAGCATTTTCAGAGCATCAGTGTTGCAGTATTCGATTTTTGGAACATTGGATGTTTTTTCATCTATGTTGCCATCAATGCCAATGGGGGAGATTGTTAGAAATGAATGCTAAATGTTTGGCAGCCATTCTGTATTAGTTGTTGTTGCATTCATGACTATGATTGTCATTCATGTCAACACAGTGATTTATCGGAGACTTGCAGAGAAGCAGACAGAGTTTGGATTAGCGCATGTGGGTTATTACAGTTGGAGCTATGCGATGCTTAGGATATACTCCTTGATATGTTGTATGTCTATGGTTAAGAGCATAGAGAGTAATTCATTTATTTATAGAATTTATGAGCACTTTTTGTGGAAGCAGTATTCAGGCAGTGTTCCTGAGTAGAGGTTTGTGGGAATCAGATGATATCTCCTAATCGGGATGGAATCTGGTTTTGCACAGTTAAAGGGAAGTTGAAGACACATTGATAGTGATGTGTATGATAGTGCAAACTTCGAGGTCACACGAGTGAAAAATTATTGTAGTTGGAAGGTGATAGTTTTGTGTAATTTTGATGTAGCGTGTGGAAACTTTAATGTTGTAATTGTATGCCGACTCATTTGTAATTATTTGAGTGTCGTATAAATGAAGGAATGTATTTCCTTGTTGTAGTCTGGTTGGGTGTGATGTATGCATGAAGTGAAGAAAAGAGCTAAGTATGAAAGTGAATTTGTGAAGGAAGACATGCCAGGTACAGAGATCCGAAATTGAGATCTGGTGTAATAGTGAGTGCGGTTTGGCATAGTCAGAGAAGAGGTAACATATTATGCTGTTGAGTAATACAAAGATTATTTGGATAGTGTGTTCAGTGATCTTACCCTGAAGCTATTTGGGCAGTGGGTCCTTCTGTCTTCCATAACTCTTAACAGGGTTAGAATCTTTTAACAGGGATTCAAAATCTCCTAACAGGGATTCATATGTACTGAATGTATTTCATAAGACTCCTAACAGAGTCCATCCTTTCACAAGGAATATTCATATTAGTGCATCTTTTGTGGGCATCATTCCCACTGGGGTTTACTCTTTGATCAAGAGGCTCCCTAGTCAACATATCTTGTGTCATTATGTTATTGTGGATGAATATCTTTTTATGGTTAGTAATTATATTGCTTACATGGTTTAATGTTGTTGAAGTTGATAAAATTTATAATCATCTGATAACTAATTCACCCCCCCCCCCCCCTCTAAGTTATCTTGGTGGACTTTACTTTCTAACAATTGCGTAAACCACATTAAATCTCTATGTTATCAAATTTTAGTCTTCTCCTATTTTTGACATCATCTTAATATTATTTATTGCTTATATCTACCTAAACCCTAATGACTACTATTAGAGTTCTGTATATTTTACTGATTTGGGAAGAACTCTCAAATTCAAGTTAGAATAATGTTAGTATAAGGTAGGTTTAAGGTTTAGAAGTTTATGTTAGAAATATGGAATACTGAGAGGGGGGGGGGGTGAATCAGTATTCTAAAAGCTTTTACTTTTGCCCAATTATAGATATAACAGATTATCTTAATACATGCATAACATAACAAGCTAAACAACATACATAGCAATAAAACTAAAGAACTCATAACACATTATTTGTTCTCGAGGAAACCCTGGTTAAGAGAAAACCCTGGTGGGGGTGGTAACAACAAAGATCCACTAATCAAAAGTATCCTGTTAAGGATGTTGACCCTGTTAGGAGTCTATTACCTGCATATACTGTCTCAGTCCTGATTAAGGGACTATAGGCCTTGTTAGAAGCCTCAACCCTGTTAGGAGTTGGTACTACAGAAAGTGATTACTAGATGAGCCCACTGCCCAAACAAGTAATGTACAATATACATTGATTACAAAAGAAGGTTAAGGTACATACCTTATACTGCTTGCATCAATATCTCTTCATTTCTCTTTCACTATTGCTATTACATATGCATCATATATATCTCACTCTCTACATTACTTCTTGATTACATTACATTTATACAAGTTATTAGGATTAATAACTTTCCAGTCGGCTATCATATTACAAATAACTTTATCCAAGGGTTAACATCTAGGATGTCGTCCTTTTATATTGTTAAGTCATTATTTTGATAAACAAAATAATCCCTTAACTCTTTATCAATTTTGTCTTCATATTCTGTCGTGTCGACTTGACATTGTCTGTAGTAAAACTGTCATAACTTCTTCCGTACATGTCGTATTGACTTGCGCTCAGAGATGAGTCTTCAATAGTCATCATAGAGTCTATGTTCAAGTGCACAAGCACTGAACTTACTCCAATCAACATCGCAAGCAAAAACTGTCTCCAGGTTCACTGGTAAAAACACTGTCTCATACTTAGACAATTTCGCATTACGCTCTGACATACTAGCTCTCTAACCTGTGTGATCTTCATGTAGATCATATGTTGCCATAATTACAACATCTATGTAACCAACTCAGCCAAATTGCCAACAATCTCCCCCTTTGTCATTGGTGGCAACATATGAGAAAATTGGCTAAGTCTACAACTTCAAAATCTCAAAATTGTGGCTATAGTATAAAATATATACTATCCTTATAACTCCAAAAAAAAACCTATCTCTAATAAAGTACTCCACCTAAGAGTATCAATCCTTATCATTTTCTTATCAATTTTCTACTATATATCTCTCCCCCTTTGACAACATTGACAAAATAAAGGTAAGGAGGGTTACAAAACTGTATTCACAAAAAGATTATATCTTAATTCAATATTGCAAATCTGGTAGGCTTGCAACACAATCCGCAAGATCAATCTTTATAGCCTCTAACTCTTTCTCCCATGATTTCTAAATAGAATCTACCACATTGAGTAGTGCGCACTATCCATAAGATGCTATCTCACATGCTTCGAGATTCTCAAAGTTAAACTTTTGAAAAGATGTCTTAGCTGAAAGACATTCTTCCAATTGCCCTTTAATAATACTTAACTTCATAGAAGTGTGCTCTCTTAAAAGAGTGAATCTTTTCATTTTCCTGTCTTTTTCATCTTGCAAAATTCTGATTTCATCATATATCTTACAAATTTTTTTCTCAACATGAAATACCTTCACATTGGGTCTTGAAAGAAAGTTACTTTCATTCTAAATTTCTGCTTCCTTCATCTTCATCTTCTGATCTTCTTCTGTTGTCAAGGTCTCTGATTTTGTACACTGGATGTACAAAGATTTTCCTCTTTCCAAATTCTTCCTCAAGTCCTTTATACAGATATCAAGATTGTTGATATCATTCCTGATATTCTGGCTAATGTTCAAAAGCATTTTGTGGTGCAGGAGCACCCTTCCAAGGGCTCCCACCAATCATTTTGGTTATGAAAGTACAATAAGAGTGGTGAACTCATTTGTGTGTGTAGGCCTAAGTAGAGGGCTTAGTTTTTGTTGTGCCTTTCCTTACTTGGCTGTACAGTGACTCAGGACAGGTTGGTATCCTAAGGTCACTTCTTTTCTAGAGTTAATAAGTCTAAGGATAAAAGGTTAGGAGGGTTTTTTTTATTATTCAAGCATCTAAAAGACCTTAGAAAGGTCTTAGGAATGGAGAGAGCAAGAAAAATTGCTCTAAAAGTTGCTAGCAACTTTTCTTTTGTAATGACTAAACATCACCAAGGAGGCTCCTAACCCTGAGTAGGCTCTAATCTCGAGGAGAAGCCTATATTAAGCTTGAAAAACCCTAATGACGAGGTTGGCTATCAGTGTGTATGGCAGATGTATGGAAAACTCAAACTGTGTATGAAAAACCAGTGTGTGACAGTCATTTTAATGGCTTGAAGTGGTGAACCAATGTGTTGTCAATGATATCTTATAATTGTGTGTCAATATTGTGTTTCATTTTACTTCTTTTATCAATATTTAGACTAGGTTTGTTTGTTTCAGTTTGTATATTCTTTATTTTGCAAATCTGACAGTGCTCTGCCAGTTTGGAGAGCCTTATGAATAGAGGGTTGTAGCTTTTGTTTCCACCGTGGCCACACCATGGAAACTTGGAATCTAAAATCTCAGACCCTACCCTATATAACTGTGGAAGCAGGGCCCTGGTGTGAGTGTGCACCTATTTATTTGACCTTGCCCTAGGTGAGCTAAGGCTTAGCCCGGTTAGGAACAGTCAGTAGAGTTTGTACTCTCATTGACAGAGGAAAGAGTTCCAAGCTTAGCCCTTTGGAGGGAGTCAAGGTACATGACTAAAGACTAAATGCTGAGAAGGAGGGAGTCTGAACAATCTGGGAGAGGTGTTGTTGCAAACCAATTTTCCCTGTGACATTGACAAGCCTTGAAACCCTCATATTTGGCATAGGTGTTGTACGGCTTGTTGGAAGCCTGAGACCTCAAAAATCTTTCAGAATGGGTCAATTACAGCAGATGTCCTTTAGACTAGGTGTGTTGAATCCTTGAGGGAAAGGTGCCAAAACCCTATAAAACCAGAAGGAGGGCTAATTAGGCCTCTTCCTTGTAGCCCTAAATTGCAAAGGAACCCTGAAATCAGGTGATGACCTAGCCATGCCAATGCATTGAAAAGGTGCCAAATTCCCTAAAGACATCTTGGAACTCATGCAATCCTCTATTGGAGCTTGGGAAAGGAGTTGAATCTCAGAAGACCCTTATAAGCCTATGTAAGGGATAGTAGCTAGATAGCAAAGCTTGTAATGTTGGAAGATGGAATAGTTAAACTTGGTGGGCAAGTTAGGCAAGTCAGGGGATCCTTGGAGGAATAAGGAATCCTATAGACCATCAGGGGTGTCAGAAGAACACTTGGATCCTAGAGAGGATCAAGGGCATAGACTAAGCTAGTCTATCATACTCTTGCCCATCAAATTGGTATCAGAGCCTCTTAAGGCTTGGGAAGTGAATAGTGGATGTTTCAACATCAAAAGAATCAGTTGGATCATCACACAAGCAAAAAATGGTGACTAATGCAGAGCTTGCTAAGAAGGTGGAAGATCAGGAGGAAGCTAATAGACTCCTGTAGGAAAGATTGATGCAAATGGAGCAACTCTTGGACGATGTCCAAGCAAAAGCAGATAAGGTGAAAGATAGGATGGAGGAGCAGGATGCCAAAGGGAAAGAGACAACCATTGATGATGATCTACCTACACCTGATCCTCCAACTCAAGATGAGCAATTTCTTAAAGCCTTGAAGGCTATCACAGGCAAGGCACTTGAAGGTGTCCCATTAGTGACTGGAAGGATGGATACAGAGCTTGTGATGCAATGGATTGAAGGCATGGAGAATCACTTTGAATGTGAAGAGATCTCAGAGGCACAGAAGGTCAAAGTGGCCAAGTCTAGGTTGAGAGGACAAGCTTTAACCTAGTGGAACTACTCGCAAGGTGAAAGAGAAAAAGAGGGAAAGAACCCAATCTCTAATTGGAAAGCAATGGTCAATAAAGCGAAGGAAGCATATCTACCAGCAGATTATGAAATCTAGCAACATAGGAGGATATTGAATCTCAAACAGAAGGAGATGGATGTAGCCACCTACACTGAAGAGTTCCACAACTTGAGCTTGAGATCCAAGATCAAAGAAGAAGAAAGCATTAAAGTGGAAAGGTATCTAAGTGGTTTGAAATGGAGCATAGAAGAGGAAATGAGTTTGTTTCAAACATTCTAAAAATTCATGGTCTCACCCAAGAAGATTTAGAAAAAGAAAGGGAAGCCAAGATTTCCATGCAACTTGAGAGTGCACCCTCATCTGAAGTGAAAATAGAGAAATCTGATGATCCAAAGGAGAAGAAGAAAAAGATAGAAGAAAACATCTCTGCGCCCACAATTACATTTGATTTGGAGTCCACTCCACCTCTTGAGCCAAGTAAGATGCCTAAAAGGAAGAAACAGACCGGCGCAAGCCACCCATCATCAAGAACAACTAGAAGCAAAGGGAAAAGAACTCAAGAACCTCCTGAGGTAGGATTCAGACTGAATCTAGAAGTGTTGAGAACTAGAGTTGTAGATGAAGGAAGGTTAGATCAAATAGAAAAGTTCTATGATAAATTTCATCAGATTGATAAATCAAAAATCCATTCTATGATTATCAAGCACATGATTAACTTCAAAAAGACAATTTTCCAACTTAAGACAGTCATTCCTGATAATGTATGGAACATTTTGGATTCTTTGAAGAGACAATCTATTGAAGAGGATATGAAGATAAGAGAAAAGACATTGGATGACAACATCCCAGTTTGTTCAGTTGAAGAGAAAACATTTTTGTTGGATTTGGTAAAGCCTCATATAAGAACTAAAATCAGAACTCTGCAAATAATGAATAAGGATTATGAGTTGGTTGCAAAGGAAATAGATAAGGCATTTGAAAAAGGGTTTTTGGAAAGACACGTGTATCCTCCTACTACACCTGTAACCCAAGTTCTCTTTGAGCTAGAAAAAGAATCTAAGATCCCTGATGCACCTATGACAGATCCACAAGATTCTACACCCATAGTGACAACACCTATTGAAGAAATGGAGAAAAAGATGACACTATTGTGATTGACAATATTGAAATATCCATGGCGGAAACATATAAGGATCTAGAAAAATTTGAAGAAGCCTTTGTGAGTACTCACGAAGTTGAGATTCTATGTGGTGAACAATCACCGAAGCAGCAAGAAGAATTCCAAATTGAGGACTTAACAGGACAGGAAGAATAGAAGGAAGTTGAAAAAGAAGAGCCCTTTGTTGAAATCCCAGTAAAGGTAAATAGTGAGATTATGGATAGCACACTCCTTACTCCTAGGTCATCAATCTCATTGTTGTCAAGTTTGACCCCTGATACAACAAGCCTAGACTCATGGGGACAAGAAGATCTAATGAAAATAAGTGTATTGGCTATAAAGAAAGCTAAAGAAAAACAAGTAATGAGAAATACTTTGTTTTTAGAACAGTCAGTATACTGAACAATCTACTGCCCAAGGATAAGAAAGTGATGAGTGTTCATTCAGTGGATGATGTCAGTGCCATCCTATCAAGCTTCAAAGAAATTTTTTCAAGTCTAGAAGAATCAACATCAAAGATTGCAGAAGGAAAATATATCAAAAAAAGGCTGAATCAATTATTAGGAAACTTCTCACTTGACCTTAATTCTCTAAAGGTTGGTCAAGCTTTGCTGAAGGAGTTAGAAAAAAAAGGAAGGAAAATAATTGCTCCGGCTAAGGCCCCACCATCTGATACACATCATTCATTTGTGATCCCACGAAGGGTAAACTCTTCGCATCTTTTGTTCACGGGATCACGTCGACCGTTAGATAAAAATCGATTTGACTTGTTTTAAAACATGATGGGAATTTTAGACTTAGGGAAAAATTAATTCATGGGCCTCTCTAGGATTTACAATTTAAAAGACTTGGCCCATTTCATGACAACTTAAAACACGTGACTTAAACCTGACTTAAGTGACTCAAAAAGGTAATGAATAAATAGATCATATGTAGGGTTTTGGACTTGTGAAAAAATCATTTTGAAACGCTTAAAGATAATAAACCCTATTTCTTCAACCTAAGGCAAGAAATTGCAATTTTCTTCAAAATTTTCACTATGACAAGAAAATTGACCACCAGAATATGAGGCTACAATTTCAGAACTAACTAAAAAGAACAAAAACTTAGTTGATTAGGTGAAAGCACCGAAAAGAGAACAAGAAGCTCAATTGGTAAGGATGTGTGAAGTCCTAGAACAAAAAGGAAAAGATGAAGATGAAAAAAGAATGGTTGAAGATGAAAGAAGACAAATCAATGCAAGGCTGAATGAGAAAGATGGGGAAATACTAAGGTTGACACAAAATCACTAGAACTTGACAGACCAACTAGTTGGTGCAAATCAGGAAATTGCAAGGAAATTTGGAGAGAATGTTGAACTGAGATTTGAGAATGAACATCTTAAGAATCAACTCAAATCTGAAAAAGATGCTAATGAAGTCTTGAAAAGAAATGAAGAATCACTAAGGATATTGAATAAACAGCTAAGAGGTCGGAGACAACCGAAAGATAATTTTGGACTTGGATACAATGCAAATAATACTACTGATAAGGGTGAGTCCTCTAAACAAGCAGCTAACCGAGTTAATGTTTCTACCCCACCAAAGACAAAGAAGCCTACTTGCTACCATTGTGGAAAATTGGGACACATAGCTAATGTATGTAGGACCAAAAGATCTAATGCACCGAGTAGTCCTCAATTTAATGGTTATTGTTACAAGTGCAACAAGTATGGTCATAAGGAATTTGAATGTAGATCTTGGGTTGCTAACAATGGAAGAAAGCCAAGCTTCAATGGTTACTGTAACAACTACAATAGATATGGTCACAAATCTAAAGAATGAAGGTCACAAAGAAAGAATGAGAAATGGATCCCTAACAAACAAAATGCTGCAAACAACTGACAAGGATCAACTATATCATGGGACTACAATACAATAATTCCTTGTATTGCATGTGGTAGATTTGGTCACATTGCTATAAATTGCTTTCGGATGTATGGTATGAACAATAGAAGATCATGGAGAAATTATGGAATGGGTTGTTTTCATTGCCACAAGGTTAGTCACCTAGCCAAGGACTGCAGGTACCAAGGCAAAGACCCAAATGAGGAATAACTAAGTGACATTACTCAAGTTAACATTAATGAGATAAGAGATCAGATGGATAGGAGATGGAGAAGGAATACTCAATACGATGGACTTGAACTTGGAACAACTGATGGCACCACATCCTCTAGATTGGGTACACCTATTTTCACTTTATGGGTCAAACGTAGGTGTAGGAGCTGATAACCTAAATTCTATCTCAAATCAGTTCCTATAATTTGAGCAGAGATCCATATTACCATATTAAGATGCATCTGGATATAATTTGTGAAGAGTAACATTTTCTATTTTCATTGGTAAAGAGTACGAGTTATTTTGTTCCATTTGGTAAAGGAAATTTTATTTTATAATTGGTGAAAGGGAGTTGGTAAGAAGTATTTAATGCAAATTTTATAGCCATTAGCAACCCTAATTAAACAAAAGCTATAAATAGAGGTCATGATATTTCATTTTCACCTTACACTTTTGCAAGAATTTGAAGCAGTTAGTAGAGAAGAGACCTCTGAGTGAATTCAAGCAATCATTTGAGAAATTCCAAGTAGTGTAAATAGCATTCAAGGTATTTCTAGTGTTTTCCAAGCTATGTTAGAAAAATTGAGTTGCTATTCAAGTAAAACTCTATCTGTAAGAAGATTATTTTTTAGATCTAAATGACACCCAAAGTTCAAAATCCCGTTGTTATGGAGAAGATTGACCCTGTCAATCCGAAATACAATTTGCCACCTATCATTGCTACTGAAGTTGAAAAGTTTGGTGCCCTATCTTCAATCCCACTTAGAGTGATACTTATTGAAGACATTCATGCCTTCATACATTGCAAGATTGAACACATTTGTCGAGCTAAAAGTGATACATCCTATAGGAATTTATGTATTAGTGGAAAGTTGAAGGATGACCACACACAACTGGAGACCAAGAGTTTGGTCCGTGCTATGCATGTATCAATAGTTTTTAAACTTGAATGGATGAGAATGGTTCTAAGTCGAGCACATGATTAGTTCATGTGGATCGATGCACCGGTGATGATCACCAATGATTTACTACATATAGTCAAATGATTTTCAGTCGGTGATAGACCGAGAGCATACAAACAAACAAACAAGAATAAAATATGTGAGCTTCCTCAAGCCAAATGGGATGGTAGAGGTTTGAATTTTTCTACCGTTGATGACCCTGAGCTAAGATTCACAAGAAACATCATATCATACCGAATCTTTCAGTCATCTCGGGTAGATAGTGTACCCTATGGACTAGTGGATATTGCTTATAAGATTGTAAAGGACATGAAGATAAATCTATGCGAGATATTTCTGATTAAGTATGGTTATTATTATCGATAGTGATAATCACTCTGATATGATTATCAATAATAAATAACTAATATCATAATTCAGATTCGGAGTCAATACCATAATGGACTAGTGCAAGAGCAACTAGGCTAACTCCCAAGCTTGTTTAGCATTTTGGCTTGCAGCAACCTTAGCCAAGTCAGTAACTTTTCTTTTGACCTTAGAAGGTCTTGCAAGTGTGTTCCTATGTGGATTATACCAGCTTAAATCCAACCTAGATGTTTATAGTAGATAGTGCTACATTAGGCCTTAGTGGGAAAATGGGTGTAAATATGTCTAAAAGTCTTCTAGACTTAGCTAGGATTAGAAAAATTCTTAAAAGGCCTAAATGATGTTCCTACATCGTTTAGTAGGGGTTAGTGGTCATTAAAGATAGTTTTGAGCAATGCTGGAAAAGTTGTTATAATGTTGTCATGACAACATTTGCATTTTTGGCAAATGTTGCATGCAACATCGACAACTTTGATCCCTTCAAAGTTAAGGGTTGTAATTAATGGTTAGTGGCCTGAAAACATGGAGAAGGCATATTTTAGTTAAGATTGGATCCCATTTCCTGAGGGAGTACAATGTAAGAAGGTTTTGGATTTTGAATGAAGGCACAGTGTTCTATTTTGTAGTGACAATCGACTTGTTTTGTGTTCATGAGTTATCATATGGATTGACATGTGAAACATAGTGTTAGATCTGTGTAGTAGAGTTAATTTTAAGCACTTTCTTTTTAGTATTGTAGAGGTTTTAAGCTCATTAGTTTAGTCTTTTAAATTATTTTGCAAGTAGTATAGTTGCTAGTGTTCATAGGGTGATTTTGGGAAGAATGGCTCCCCCGTAGAATCCTACTGTGGAAATCACTAGGGTTTGGATGAATATGTTAGGGGAGCCCCTGTTCAGTGTAAATATGCAAATGGAAGCATGAAGAACCATATGGCCATTTTTAACATCATGCCCTAGGTGAGACCAGTGTACCCGGCTAGGTTCATGACAATGAAGATTTAGTGTGCAATTGTAGGGGAAAGAGTGAAGGCTCTAATGGAGCATGGTTTCAAATGGACCATAGATGTATTCTTACCTAATAATGAGATTAGGCATTGGCCAATCCAATAACATAGATTTCTAGGTAGAAATCAATAGACCTAATAAAAATAGCCCTATTAGCCCTGGTATCCCTATATTATAGGAACCTACTGTACACATGCCATAGAGCCCTAAGACCACCAAAATATTTAAGGTCTCCCAAAAGGGTATCCGAATGTGAAGTTACATTTTGGAGTCATTTGGAAGTTTATAGGAAGAATTGGGAAAAGTGCCATGTTTAGGGCTACTAGATCAATTAGGCCTAATTAAGCCAAGGGCATGGTAGACCTTGAACCCGATGAGAAAAGTCTTTTTGTCCTATTCAAATTGGATCATTAGGGATACAAATCAATTTTATAATGGAGAATGCACCCCCCACAGAACTTGAGAAGAGTTCATGCTAAATGTGTACTTGGAGTCATCAAAGGAGGAGTGAAGAGTCAAAGCACCCTAAATGGTATAAATCCTTCAAGATGAAGCACAAGAAGATTAACTCATAGAGTTGAGTTAGAATAGTCTTAGGCCAAGAGAGAAAAGACTACTAGGGTCCTAGGAGAGAGTTTTGGATCTTTAAGAGGTTAGGACAAGTAAAGTCCTAGAGAAAAATTTGTGCAAGCACACCTAGGAGAGTTTCTATCAGATTGGTATCAAAATCTTTTAGACTAGGCTTGTCGTGAATGTTCCAACCAGAGAAGTCAGTAGGAGACTCTACAATGGTGACCAATTCTGAGTTGTCAAAGAAGGTGGAAGAGAAAGAAGAGGAAAATAGATTGCTCAAAGATAGATTGGCTCAACTAGAACAAAAAGTGGATGAAGTAGATGAGAAAGCCGAAGAAGTTAAAGACAAGATAGATGTAAAACAAAAGGAGATACTCTTAGAGGATCAAGTTGCTGAACCAAACCCAATCCTATCCAAAGAACCCTTCTTGAAGGCATTGAAGGCCTTAAGTGGAAAGGCTTTAGAAGGAATTCCAATCTTTAATGTAAATATGGAACCGAAGGTAGTCCTAGACTAGATTGAAGGACTAGAAAACCATTTTGAATGTGATGGTATAATAGAAGCCCAAAAGGCCAAAGTGGCTAAGGCTAGACTGAGAGGCCTTGGACTCACTTTGTGTAAATTTACCCAAGATGAGAGAGAGAAGGAAGGGAAGAACCCTATTTCTACATGGAAGGCTATGGTAGCAAAAACCAGAGATGACTATAGACCTAAGGATTATAAAATCTAGTTGTATAAGAGAAGACAAAATCTTAGACATAAACACTTAGATGTGAAATCCTACACCAAAGAGTTCCAAAGGCTATGCATGAGGTCAAGAGTTCTGGAAGATGAGAAGGCGAAGGTAGCTAGGTACCTTAATGGTCTCAAGTGGACTATACAAGATGAGATGAGCCTATTAACCCCTGACACTATTCAGATATGCCACCAAATAGTAGTGAAGGTAGAGGAGAAGCTAAGAATGAAACAAGACTCCAACACTACCAAAGGTAGAGGCAAAGGAAAAGACAATAGAGGATAGAGAGGTGGATATGGTGGAAGAAATTCAGAGACCAAGTCTCAAGGAGAAAACAAACTTACTGAGCAGCAAGAGGGGACTTCAAGTAGAGGAAATTCCAATAGAGGAAGAAGCTCCAATAGCAATTGGAGATGAAGGAGCAGTAGTCAAGGCAGAGGTTCTTACTTTGCCACTATGAAGTGTTACCACAGTAATCAAATGGGACACCCTGCATACCGGTGTCTAGAGAAAGGTTCTACTTCTCATGGAGGTGACAAGAGGGTAAACTATGTTCAAGAGGAGCCTGGTGGTGAAAGTAAAAACCTTGAGGTACCCCTAGAGTCATAGGAAGGTGAGAACCTAATGGTGAGAAGGACAATGATAAAGGACCCAGTAAAAGTGGAACCAATTCAGAGGAGGTCATTGTTTAGAGTGAAGTGTAAGATGATGGGTAAAGTTTGCAGAGTCATCATAGACTCAGGGTCTACTGACAATATAGTGTCAGAGGAAGCAACCAAAAAGTTAAAAATGAAGAGAATACCACATAGCAACCCATACAAGGTCACTTGGTTGAACAAAGGAAAGCATGTCCTTGTCAATGAACAAGCATGGGTGGAATTTTCAATTAGCAAATATAAAGACAAGGTGTTGTGTGATGTTCTACCTATGGATACATGTCACCTACTCCTTGGGAGGCCATGGAAAATTGACAGACAGGCCATGCATGATGGAGAAAAGAATTATTATTCTTTCAAGCACAATGTGACTTTCAAGATACAGTCACTGCTAGAGGATGGAGAAGTGAAGTCATCAGGCCCAAATGTCTTAATGGTTAGTGAAAAGGAGTTCATAGAAACCTTAAAGGAAGGAGAGGGAGTAGGATTTGCACTTGTACTTAAGCCAAAGGAACTAGGCACTGACAAGATAGTCAAGAAGCCAGAATTACCAAAAGAAGTACAAGATATGTTGCAGAGAATGAGAGCATTGTTTGTGATGGACAACCATCAACCCTACCACCTAAAAGATCTATAAGTCACAGAATTGAATTCATCCTTAGAGCTACCCTTCCTAATAAGGAAGCCTATAAGATGACCCCTAAACAAAATGAGGAAATTTCTAAGAGAATCCAAGAACTCCTAAGCCAAGGTCTCGTTAGGAAAAGTATTAGTCCTTGTGTTGTTCCCACTATCTTAGGACCTAAAAAGGGAGGAACATGGAGGCTATGTACTGACTCAAGGGCAATAAATAGGATAACCATTAGTAATAGGCTCCCTATCCCTAGGATAGAAGACCTAATGGACTACCTAGGAGAAGCCAAATACTTCACTAAAATTGATATAAAGAGTGGTTACCACCAAATTAGAATCCGTGAGGGAGATGAATGGAAGACAACCTTCAAAACCATAGAAAGTTTGTATGAATGGCTTGTAATGCTATTTAGGCTATCCAATGCCCCCTCCACATTCATGAGACTCATGAATGAAGTCCTTAAAGATAACATTGGCAAATTTATAGCAGTGTATCTTGATGATATACTAATGTATAGCAAGACCAAAGATGAACATCTCAAACATTTGGAGATTATTTTTAAGAAGCTACATGAGGAGAAATTGATGATAAATTTGGAGAAATGTGAGTTCATGAGGCAGCACCTAGTGTACCTTGGGTTTGTATTGTCTCAAGATAATCTAAAGATGGATCCTAGAAAAGTGGAAGCCATTCTCAACTACCCAACTCCTAAGATAGTAACAGACGTGAGAATTTTTCATGGTTTAGCTCAATATTATAGGAAATTCATTAAACAATTCAGTGCTATTTGTGCTCCTATGGTTGATACCATAAAAGGAGGAATGGAGACTAAATTTGTTAGGAATGAGAAAGCTAACCATGGATTTTAATTGTTGAAGAAAAATATTGCCACTCGACCAATCTTAATCTTTCCAAGTTTTGAGAAGTTGTTCACACTTGAGTGTGATGATAGTAATGTGGCTATAGGTGTTTTCTTTAGCTAAGAAGGAAGAACAGTAGAATTCTACAATGAAAAAATTAGTAATGCTAAGAAGAAGTAATCTTCTTATGAATTAGAGATGTGTACTCTAGTCCAAGCACTAAGGAAATGGAGGGACTACTTGCTTCCAAAGGATTTTGTGGTCTTCTCTAACAATCAAGCACTAAGTTTCCTGAATCCACAAGAAAAATTCAGACATAAGAATATGAAGTGGGTAGATTATTTGCAAGCCTACACATTCAACATCAAGCAAAAAAAGGGACTGCAGAAAAAAGTAGCTGATTCTCTAAGTAGAAGATCCATGATTCCACAAGGGATACACCTATAGAGCATGGGTATTGACAGCTTGAAGGACCTATATGCAGAAGATAAAGACTTTGCAAAGATTTATAAGGTATGCCAAGAACATAAGAACCATTTTCATAGTGAATTCTCTGAATATACTACACAAAGTGATCTCTTGTTTAGAGGAATTCAACTATGTGTTCCTAGAGTGTCTATTAGAGAAAATATTATTCAAGAGAAGCACAATGGTGCACTTAGTGGGCATTTTGGTGTTAATAAGACCCAAGAGTTAGTATAGAGGTTCTACTTTTGGCCTAGAATGAATTTGGATAGTAGGAAGTATGTAGAGAGTTGTGTGCTGTGTCAAAAAGAAAAGGGTGCATCTTCCAATGTTGGCCTTTACCAACCTCTTCCCATTTCTAGCAGACCATGGAAATCTTTGAGCATGGATTTTGTTGTGGGATTGCCAAAGGCCAAACAAGGAATGGATAGCATCTATAACATTGAAGATAGATTCAGTAAAATGGCACATTTTGTCCTATGCAAGATAGTGCATGATGCTAGTCATATACCACATCTATTCTTCTAGGAAGTAGTGAGGATACATGGATTACCACTAAGTATAGTATCTGACATGGATACTAAGTTCATAAGCCACTTTTGGAAAACACTATGGCATAAGCTAGGCATAAATATGTCCTTTGGGTCTGCAAATCACCCTCAGACAGATGGCCAAACTGAGGTGATCAATAGAAGCCTAGGGAATTTGTTAATATGTCTTACAAAGGAGTATGGTCAAGCTTGGGATCAACTCCTAGGATAGGCAGAGTATCCATATAATGATATAGTGAATAGGACTAATGGTAAGAGTCCTTTTGAGATAGTCTATGGCCTACACCCAAGGGGCATATTTGAACTTAGAGAAATCAAGGATGGAGCCAAGGGTAGTGGTTATGCTAAAGACTTTGCATACTCCATGAAAGAGGTGCATGAAACAATGAGGAAGACTCTACAAGAGAACATTACAAAGATCAAGCAAAAGATGGATGCAAGGAAAAAGGAGGTTCACTTTTAGGCAGGAGACCTAGTTATGGTCCATCTCAACAAAGCAAGACTACAGAAACAAGTCTCCCATAAGCTACAAATGAGAAGATTAGGACCATGCACTATTCTGGCCAAATATGGCAATAATGCAAACAAAGTTGAGCTTCCAGAGGATACTGGTTTGTCTCCAATCTTCAATGTTGCAGATTTGGTCCTATATAAAGGCTCCATTCCAGATCCAGACCAAAGTCCTACTGAGGTTATCAAAGAGGTAGAAGACCTGAATTTGTCATCTACAGCACCTAAGAAAGTAGGGAAGATACTTGGTTCCAGGGCCTCTAAGAAGACTATACAAAGGACATGCTATGAGCATTTGGTAAAATGGCATGGACAAGGTCATGAAGAAGCCACCTGGATCAAGGAATCAGAGTTCAAGAAGTTGGGAGTGGATTCCAACTTACTCAATCCAAGGATGGATTGAAGTCTTTTCATTCGGGGAGGATGGTGCAGGAGCACCTAGGCTAACTGTTAAGCTTGTTTAAAATTTTGGCTTGTATTGACCTTAGACAAGTCACTAGCTTTTATTTTGACCTTAGAAGGTCTTTCAAGTTTGTTCCTAGGTGGATTAGACTAGGTTCAATCCAACCTAGATGTTTATGCTTTTCTAGTGGATAGTGCTAGATTAGGCCTTAGTGAGAAAATAGGTGTAAATGTGTCTAAAAGCCTTCTAGACTTAGCTAGGATTAGAAAAGTGCCTTAAAAGTCCTAAATGATGTTCCTACATCATTTATTATGGGTTAGTGGTCATTAAAGATAGTTTTGAGCAGTGATGGAAAAGTTGCTATAATGTTGTCATGACAACATTTGCATTTTTCGCAAATGTTGCATGCAACATCGGCAACTTTGATCCCTTCAAAGTTAAGGATTGTAATTAGAGCTTAGTGGCCTAAAAACATGGAGAGGCCATATTTTATTTAAGATTGGATCCCATTTCCCGAGGCAGTATGATGTAAGAGGTTTTGGATTTTGAATTAAGGCACAATGCTCTATTTTGCAGTGAAAGTCAACTTGTTTTGTGTGCATGAGTTATGATATGGATTGAAGTATGAAAGATAGTGTTAGATTTGAGTAGTAGAGTTAATTTTAAGTACTTTATGTTCAGTTGTGTAGAGGTTTTAACTTTATTAGTTTAGTCTTTTAAATTATTTTGCAAGTAGTATAGTTGTTGGTGTTCACAGGGTGATTTTGGGAAGAATGGCTCCCCCATAGAATCCAATCATGGAAATCACTAGCATTTGGATGAATATGTTAGGGGAGCCCCTATGCAGTGTAAATATGCAAGGAGGAAACATGAAGAACCAGATGGCCATTTTTAACATCATGCCCTAGGCAAAACCAATATACCCATCTAGGTGCATGACACTGAAGATTTAGTGTGCAATTGTAGGGGAAAGAGTGAAGGCTCGAATGGAGCATGGTTTCAAATAGACCATAGACGTATTGTTACCTAGTGTAGACACCTAAAAATCCATTAGAAAATAAAAGTATTTTTATTTTTCTAAAAACCCTTGATGACATCATCATTTACTAATTAATTAATTATTTAATTAATTAATTTATTTTTATGCCATTAAATCCCTTTATTTTAATTAAAAATATTTATTTAAGAAATCCCTTCCATAAATGTTTAAATCCAATTTAAACATCATTCCCTCCAAAATTTATTAATTATTTAATAAATTGGCTAATATTCCTTTAAATAAATAAAATATTTATTTAAATCCTAAAACATTGGAAATCTTCTAGAAATCCCTAACCTCTTCTAGAATTTCCTAATCTCACTCTAATCCTGATTAAAAGGTGATTCCTACCTTTTTTAGTCTAAACCCTTGATGACATCATTGTTTATTAATTAATTAATTAATTTTTGTCATTAATCTCTCCTCCTATTTTAATTAAACATCTTTAATTAAAGAATCCCTTCCAAAAATGTTTAAATCTCATTTAAACATTATTCCCCTATTTATTAATTATTAATTTATAAATTGACCAAAAATCTTTTAAATAAATAAAATATTTATTTAAATCCTAAAACCTTGGTAATATCGTAGAAACCCCTAACCTCTTCTAGAATTTCCTAATCTCACTTTAATCTTAATTAAAAAGTGATTCCTACATTTCTTAAGCCTAACCCTTCAACCTTTGACTTTGGGTCAAAACCCCTCATGAATAGTTCTTACAATTAATGACTTTTACAAGCCATTAATGAAGCTCATGTCTCCTCTTACCCTTTGGTCTCCTTTGCACACTTCCCTAGTGTTGCTCACACATGTGTGAGCAACCGTGACCATGATAATCCTTCCTATTTGTTAAATTCATTTGATAAATAAAGTCTTCAACCAACCCCTTTTAATAAATTTAACATTTATTTAAATCCTAAAATCTTAGATATTCTCTAGAAAACCCTGGAACCTATAGACTCTTCTAGAAGTTCCTAAACCCTTATTATAATCTTGGTCCATTCAACCTTTGAAAGTCAATCCTTATCCCCTTGACTCAACCCCTAACCAAACCTCTAACCTTGACTCAACCTCCTAACCCAAGCCCTTGCTCAAATCCTATAAATACCCTCCTTTTCCAAGAGCAAAATACCAATTCACATAATCATACTAAGTAGAGTTATAATGTTAGATTCTTGTTAGATATATTTGTTAAATTTCATGTTTTTTTCTAAATTATCATAGAATAGCTTAATGGGATGACTCTTAGTTTCATTTATGCTTTTCTAATCATTTATGCATCATACCAAATCATCCTTAGAATGCATTAGAAACAAGCTCTAAGTGCTTAGAGAGCACACCCACATCCCTCATAATCAGAGAAAATCAAACAATGCTTGTAGCATTTGTTTTGGCTCAATCTGAGGTGGCTTGGTTTTTTGTGTTTATTCTTTGAATTGATATAATGTTTAGATTAGTCTAACATTTTCTTGTTTATGCCTTTCAAGACAAATACATATTAAACTCTTGTAAACACCTGGTAGTGAGATTAGGCATTGGCCAATCCAATAACATAAATTTCTAGGTAGAAATTAGT
Source organism: Chamaecyparis obtusa (assembly GCA_027943335.1). Taxonomy (NCBI): domain Eukaryota; kingdom Viridiplantae; phylum Streptophyta; class Pinopsida; order Cupressales; family Cupressaceae; genus Chamaecyparis; species Chamaecyparis obtusa. Next base: position 12,742,424 of record BSBK01000529.1, read on the forward strand.
AGACTGCATAAAAATAGCCCTATTAGCCCTATATTCTAGGAACCTACTATACAGAGGCCCTAGAGCCCTAAGACCACCAAAATCTTTAAGGTCTCCCAAAAGTGTATACAAATGTGAAGTTAGATTTTGGAGTCATTTGGAAAAGTCAAATTAAGCCAAGGGCATGGTAGATCTTGAACCCGATGAGAAAAGTCTTTGTGTCCTATTCAAATGGGATCATTAGGTATACAAATGGATGTTATAATGTAGAATGCACCCCTTGCAGCACTTGAGAAGAGTTCATGGTAAATGTGTTCTTGGAGTCATCCAAGAAGGAGTGAAGAGTTGAAGCACCCTAAATGGTATAAATCTTTCAAGGTAAAGCACAAGAAGATTAACTCATAGAGTTGAGTTAGCATAGTCTTAGGCCAAGATCAAAAAGACTACCAGGGTCCTAGGAGAAAGTTTGGGATCTTGAAGAGGTTAGGACAAGTAAAGTCCTAGAGAAGAATTTGTTCAAGCACACCTAGGAGAGTTTCTATTATGGACATAAAGCAATATCATGTTTTGATCAATACCATAATCGATACTATTATCAACTCAATTATTTTCATTAAGTTGATATAGTTATCAACTTATAATAAAGTTGATAACAATATTAACTTATGATTTGGTTGATACCATAATTGAATTTTGATAATAATGATAAGTTGATATTGTTTTCAACTTTATTAACAATTAAAGTTGATAACAATATCAACTATATCATTGATATTACTTTTACTCATATTAGTTATCAATAATGATAACTACTATAGTTATCAATTATAGCTATCATAGTTATCAAGTAATGATAACTAGAGAATGAATCTTAATAAGATCATCAAATGTATAATGATAATGTATATAATATATAATTCTTAGTTTATCTAAAGAAAGAGATATATCAAATACTTAGGTTAGAATAATCTAACCGAAGCTGAAAACATTAACACTCAAAAGCTTCTAGGAGGTAGACATGTGACCATATGCTTAGAGCTAAGCCATTGAAGATAGCATTAATTGAGATATCTAAACCGGTCATGACATAACTTGCTTTATGAATTTGAGTAAGTAATAAAGGTAATAAAAGGACAATTAACCAAAAAGTGGCAGAATGAGTAACGCTTGTTGTTGCGATTTTCCTTTCCTAGTGCAACCAAACCATCACCCTTAAGTTATTTTACCAAAAATGAATCAGGTAGAAACTCAAATTTCATTCCATCTCCATAGTGAATGATTTCATAAATTGAAAGTATATTGGTGTACAAGTTAGGAACATAGAGAATATTCTCAAATTACACATCATCCTTGGCTACTAAACCTTTACCTTCAACTTTCACTTGAGTTTCATTTCTTGGGAGAATGTGGGGTTCCTTAGATGGCTCCAATGAAAAAATTGCCTCTTTTAAGAACACATGTGTTTAGTGGCACCCGAATAAAGTATCCATTCCTATGAAGAACTTGTAATTTACACATATTCTTTCCATTTTCCTTTTGATTGTGGTGTAGGGGAACCTAGCCTATTTTATGAAAGAGAACAAATGTTGGATTTTGATGTGTTAAGTCATTTTGGTAATGTAATAAGGTCATACTAGACCAATTTTGATGTAATAATATCTTATTGGACCATTTTTTTTGTTAGGAGTATATTTTCAGTCATTTGGGGTCCTTAGGAGCCTTTTGTAATCAATTTATATGGTTGGATAAAATTTTGTAATTATTCGTAAAACAATGCCAAAGTTGTCAAAATGTTATCAAAACTTGCAGATGTTGTCATTAGTGTTAAGACAGGATTTACTAGCTATTTGGGAAGTTGGAAGTCGTTTTAATATGATAAATATGTAATACCAACTTTAATTTTGTGGTTGGAGAGGGTTGGAGATTATTGGAAATGGTGAAGGAGAAGAAACCCTTGTTCTTTGTGTATTTATTTTGAATTTGTCTCATGTTGCAATTTGTTCTTTTGGTATAAACACATTGTATCTTTCATATAATTATTTGAAACTAGTTGGAGAAATTAGTGATGGGAATATAGTTTCATCTTCAATTTGTCTCATCAATTTTTATTATTTTTTTATAAAATTTAGGGCTTTTTTAGTACTTGTTGCCCTAAATGACTAGTTTTTCCTATAACAGATTGAAATAAACACATGCCATGGATTGGTACAGAATGGTAATTTTATGAAACAATTTGGAAAAGATGAATAAATGACTCTAATTTCTTTTCCTTTTTTTGGATCCAATTTCATTACATTTTGAATGATTTATGACATTTTTGGTGAGGACAGGTCTATGATAAAAATAGGGTTTCTAGCAAGGTGCACCATCCAAAAAGGCTCAAACTTTGTGAGTTTTCTTTACATTGTTGGAAAATGTTTCTCTAAAGGATTTTGTATTATTTGACCATTTGGGAAAGATGTGGAGGTTTTTGTATGTATTTTCATGATAATGTTGTTATAACCCTTGGTGAAATGAGGGTTTAATAAAATAATACATTGTTATCTAATTTAATAAAATTTTGATTGTTATTCCATCAAAATTCATATTGAGAGACCGTGATCAGGATAATATTGCATGTCCTTGGTAAATATCTGATAACATATATCAATTGGCAGAAGAAATAATGTATCGAAGTGGTATAAATAGAAAGCACCCTTGAATTTATTTAAGTAGACCTTGAATGTTGATTAATGTTAGTCCTTCCTCTGCACCAAATTCTGAAGAGGTATGAGGTGATGAATCCATTTCCTTGTAGGAACTTGTAAAATTAATGGTGTTCCTCTATATAATATTCTTAAAGTAGTCAATCTTTTTACTCTGACAATGATGCTCATCATGAATGAGGTTTTTGCAATAAGAACAAGTTGGCTTCTCTTTTATATTTAAATTTCCCTTCTTCCAGGAAGAAATACCTTGATGTGGAGAGGAATATTATTCTTTCTCTTATTGTGTCTTTAGCTTCCACTATTTTTGCTTCTTGTAGGAACCCTTTCCTTAATTTCCTTCATTTTTCACAAAATCCTTAGACTTTCAAGACAAGACAACCCCATGCTCATCAATTTTCATCTCTCTAATATCAAAATCTATGTGAAGGCATTAAGTTAGTACATAGTTCATGAAGCACCTATTGTAAAATTATGGGTTTAGAAGCTAGAAAAAAATGTTGCATACACTAATGTAAGTATTTACAACTGCAACGTTGATACACCCTTTTGACAAAAATTTTGGGAAAGTGTTTTAGCAACAATCTAATCTTAGAAAACTACATTCATCTTCACCTGAAATTATTGCATCAAGAGAACCCCAAGTATTATTAATCTCTTAATTTCAACTCAATTTTTAGACCAATTCCTTTTTGTATTTTCTTTCTAGATCTATAAATCTAATCTACATATCTCTTCTAAAAGTTTCTATGGATGTTAAAAACCCTCAATTTATAATATTTTTCCCTAAATTTATTATTCAACTCACATTCTTTGGTATAAGCTAGAGAAAACCTCAATTTTCCAAAATTACAAGTGCCTTCCTCAAACTCTAGAGTAATATTCCAACAAAATAATTAGATTTTAAGAACACCCTTAAAAGAGTGATGTAAATGCACAGTGAAGAAAAAAATCCCATATGATGCCTACTATCTTATCCTAATGTGTCTGCTTCAATAGGAAATGGGACCACCTAAATAAGAGAAGCACCAAAATACCTAAAGAACAAATGAAAAATTCTAACATATTCCACCAACACACCTTCAACCTCAATTAGATAAATAGAAATATGACCCAAGAGAAGGGTAGTGATAACCCCCTTGCAAAACCACTATATCTGAGAAGTGGGAGTGTCAAGGATATTAAATAACCTAAAACACGAGCTACTCCCATGAAAACTAGAATCTATAAAATATGATCATTGAAGGTTCTTCATGCATCAAAAAATGCATAGAAGAGTCAAAATAAATAACCACTCTAAAAGAGAAAACTTAAACTCCTTCCAACAAGATAGGTAAGGAAAAATATAAACAAGAATGAAGATTCCTGAAAGGAAAGGAAAAAACAATCTCTAGCCTTAAACACTAAACATCAACAAAAAAACCTATAAAATTTAAGGTTCCAAAATTTAGGAAAAAAGAAGCTTGGATAAACCCTACATAGTACAACTGCAACAACTGAGAATAGAAAAAAGGAAAACAACCCTCACATCAAAACAATAGCCTTTGGGTTCCATATATAAAGACTTGAGATGAGATGCTACATAGATGAAACCAGCTTAATGGAATTCCCTACTAGGCTCAACAAATTAGCCTCCTCTAAGATACGTTTTCTTGAAGAAACAAGCAACACAGACATGAAGGATACTCTTCTTAAAATCTAAACAAAAAATAACAACATTAAAAATATAAAAAAATAAATTAAAAAATGCAAGAAAAGACCCACTTTCTTTTTGTTTTTCCCTTGAAGTGAGAACTACAAGACTCAAATAATTTACATGCTACAACAAAATGATCTCAAATCTTTAAAAAAAAATCAACTGCCTAAGAAAACCCTACAACTACAAGACACAATATGTACTAATTGAATTATCCTTGTAAACATTGACTCATCTCTTTATTTAACACTAATAACCACATTAGAATATTTTAGAAAGTGTAACTTTTCTTCTTTTTGTTCCCAAAGGTCTAGTTAATAATTTTCTTCCTTTCCAATTTAACTTTTGGTGTAACAACCTCAGAGAGCCATAACTTTTGAATTGAGCATCCCCTTCACTATTATAACCTATAAGTTGAAAGCTCACAAAGATATCTAAAATACCAGATACATCTAAAGGATGTACTTTTCATTTTAGAACTTTTTTGAGAATTATAAGGTTCCCAATTTCAAGTTGGAAACTTTAGTGGATGAATTTCTACAAATGAGAATTTTAATATATTCCAAATGGTGTAAGATATTGAGATTATTCTTTCACCAATCGTTTTCCTTTTCAATTTCTTTGCATGGGTTTTCTTTCACCTTCATATGAACTTGAACAATTGATTTATTACATACAGAAACTAATAATTATTTTTGTTTTAGGGTTCTACTTATCCCACACCCCATATTTATCATCATGGACTAAAAAATAACTAAAACAACATACAAAACAAAAGGAACATTTTATTAAGTAGTTTATGGAACATTCCATTGTGCTTCTATTAATTCATCTCCAATGCCTCTGTCATACTCTATAGAATTTTAATTGTTAAACATTAGTTATGCATTAAGTCTACTTGGAAACTATAACTCATAAGGATTTCCTAAATCATACTTCTTAAGATTTTTCATGGCCCAAATTTCTTCACCTACAACTTATTATATGTTCCTATTGGAAACCTCTCTTTTCTCAAATAAATCATGACTTCATCTCCTATTGAAAATTCCTTATGTCTCCTCTTCTAATCTGTTGGAAATATTCAAGACTATCCAGGTTACTGAGAGGGGAGGGGTGAATCAGTAACTTCAAAACTTTTAATAGATTTAGATCTTAATAATATTAGATTCATAATCTGACTGCATGCATGAGTAACAGAAAGAATAAAACATTCATAATACTTTGAACACAGAGATTTGGTGACCCAGAAACCTTCCAAGTAGAAAGTAAAACTGGGGTGGGGATGATACGCACAAAACTTCAATACTGCAGTATAAAGTTTGCCGGTTAAGGCTTACAATGATCACTTCTGATGATCTGCCCTATTAGGAGCAATAAGGACTGCTAGGTCCACCTTGTTAGAGGATTTACAAACATACAATGAAGTATGCACTCGGTTAAGAGATTTTACAAAGACTGTTAAGTCTACCCGGTTAAAGGATTTCAAGCTGATTCACTTGTTAGGATGAAACAGTAGATCTCTTACTTCCAACTGTACTTGCTGATTGAGATTCTCTGATGTACTGACCACCTTCTGTGATGGATAGATCTTTGCTGCTTCTTATACTGCTGTAGCCCTTTGTAATTCGCTTATCTCTGCCTTTTTCTCTTTTTCATACTTCACTATTTCTCACCTTGGATATGATATAAAACATTTTTTATATATCAATCCAAAACAATTACAAAATAATTACAAAGTCAGCTCTTAAACAAGCTAACACAAATATTATTGAGTCGGCCCAAATATAGTGACTTGGTTACTGCAAACTAACTCGGTGACTTTTTGATACTTGGCATCCACTGCGTGACTCGGCATCGTCATGCACTCGGTAGAAGTGGAGGCACGCTCCATACTAACCACTCGGTTGTAGTTTCAAACACGGTATATACTGGAGACTCGGTAGATATAGTGTCACTCGGTAAACACTGTTCTGCTAGGTAAGCACTGTCCTGCTCGGTAAGCACTGTCCTGCTCGGTAAGCACTGTTCTGCTCAGTAAGCACTGTTCTTCTTGGTAAGCATTGTTCTGCTCGGTAAGCACGCAGAGTCTGAATAAGTGTTGTCATTGATGACAAACATACTTAATGCCAACACTAATCTACCCTATAATCCAACTATATATTCATCTTATTAATACTATTTCTCACCATTCCATACAAATTCTTCACATCCTTTACAAAATATTCCCCTTGAACACTATTTTTTTCTAGTCTACCAAATTTTCGTTAACTTTGATGTAGTTCCTAGAATTTGTTAGAATAACCAGGCCCTAAGATTACTGAGAGGGGGCAGGGGGGGCGAATCAATAATCTACTAATAAACACAAATCTACTCTGATAAAACCTATTCTTCAAAACTTCACCACATGCATCTATAGTAAATAACTTTTACTTGTGATAAACATATATAAGAAATAAAGCATCTACACAAATTCAACACATATCACCAGAGTTTTTATTGTGGAAACCCAACTTGGAAAAACACCATAGTGGGGATGACACCCACTAATAAAAATGCACTCTTCTGGAGCACACCCATTTAAGAGCTTAGCCTTGTTTAATCTTACAATGATGTATGGTTAAGGACAGACCCTGTTGCGAGCCACCCAGTTAAGGGATTTACCTCTATCCCTATTAGGAGGTCTACCCTGTTACAAGTAGCCTTGTTATTGGATTTCAGACACTAGCTAAAGTTCCCAAAAAGGATTTTACAAAAGGATTTGTTAGGATATACCCAATTAAGGTATTTAACCTATTGTAACTGTTAGGGAACAATAAGTATAATGATCTAATAAAATAGTACTTCTCCTCTGCTAATACAGATCCAATTCAATATCAATCTCTCCTTCACTTGCAGAACATCCAAACATTGTAATCATACTCGTGTATTCATGATCTACATCTTACTCACACTTCTAATACATCAAAAGATATAAATATCTATTTCATTAACTAGGTCAGCTAAGACCCAAATTACATTTGAAATACAACACAACAATTAATTCCCACTCAATCCTTCAACCCTAAAATTTGTTACCAATTAAAAATTACAATTTTAGCTTCATATCAGCCTCAAGATCCATCATACCATCGATTTGACAATGAAAAGTCAAACATATTACACTTCCCTACGTTTATTCAACTCTTCATGAATTTTTGATCAAATCAACCAATAATAATCATACCTAACATTCCACATCATCTTATACATATCATCACATAGTTTGGAATACTTAACCATCTTCACAAACTGATCTGCCATCACTGGTTGATGATCTACACAATTGTTTCTTTGTTGTTCTTTTCCTTCTTCACTGTCATAAAATTTAGAATCCTGTAACAGTGTCCACCATCATCAATGTTGATGTTATTGCAATAGCAATTTGATAATATCATTAAAATCACCGTATTCTATTTCTATGGGACACACTGATCAAATCTTTCTACTTTGCTTCTTCACTTCTAAATTGATTTCTTGTCTTCATCTCACTAACTATAACTTGCATAATACTCATCATATACATGTGTGATCATAGGTATAGCATTTTACACACTTCTAGAACACGTATGCCAAACCACACACTACAATTCACAACATAACTCTGAATTCATCTTCTCCATCATAACTTGGCACATCAAGAACATAGTCAACCAAGAACACCTAAGTTGAAATCAATGACAATAACATAACTGACAAAACACATCATCAAGCCATCAACATACTTAATCATCCTATCTGGATTAGTTATGCCAACATAATTGTTCCATACACAAAATGGAATGCTAATTTAATAGAGCTTTTATTAATGAAATTATTATATATAAACTCTTCTTGTGGTAAAATCAAACACCTTTCTTTGTTAGCCTTTAATATTTGTGAGGATGATAACTTAGATCAGGAGTTCCACCATCTCTATTAAGTTTCCATGTGGAATAACAACATTAATAAGGAAATCTCTAGAGCCTTCCACCAGTAAAAATCCTTATTTCTTTCATTTTCCCATCCTCGTACTTCTTCCCCAAAGGCTCTCCTAGTTTCTTTCCTTCCTTGTGTATAAGGTACCTCCCACAAGATCTCTAAAATTATCCTTTAAAAAGTTATTTGGGTCGCCCTCAAACCCATGTCCACCTTGAAAAAAGATATTTCTCCTCTTAAAGACTTCATAGATGTCTTTTCAGAGTCTAGAGTCTACAAGATTATTTTCTCTTGTGACACTCCCTACATAGGTAAAACCAGCTGCTCCTTCAACACCAAAATTAAAGAGCATGCAGTAGATATCAAGCATGAGCAAGTTATTAAATCAGCCTTAGTTGAGCATTCATCTTCTATTAAGTACCATATTTTATTAAATGACACTCAAATTGTATTCAGTAAGAGAAATTATTTAAAGGGAATCTCAAGCAGATGATTATAATCAATAATAACCCCACCAACCTCAAATATGATGATGGGTGGAGATTAATTTTGTCTTGGAAACCATTGTTCTTTATATTGAAAAACAATAACCATCCCCCGCCTTGACCCCCATTATTTCCCCCCATTTTTTGGTCCTCAATGGCCTCTTCCCTTCCTTCCCCTATTGCCTCATGTTCCTATTTGTAGGTCTCTCTCTCTCTCTCTCTCTGCCTTTCTTTCATTCATCCTCCTCCCCGTCTTTTTCCTATCATTCATTGGATCACATATTAACACTCTTAATTATTTTTCTTTGCATAATTTTACCTATTCATCAATTTTGATTAATTTATATTTGTTTAAATATAGTAATATAAATTACTATATAATTAATTATTTTCAGACAAGTATACATTGCTTAAATTTATTTTTCCATTTTCATATTATACATAATAAATTATTATTAATTGTTTTTGTCTCACTATAATTAGTAATCTATTATTTTTATTTTTCAGCGAACTCAATTCTTTTCCTTTTTCTTTTACCTTGTAGTAATCCATTATAAATTTCTACTTTTTAATTATATTATTAGACATTGTTTTGTTTATAAGTTTTCATATCTATCTATTCCTATTTTTATATCATTTACTATTGTTATTTTTTTAATCATTTTAATCAAGTTCTTGTATTCTTATTGTTGTTCTTAGGATACTTATATTTTATATATTTTCTTATCTTAGTGCCTTATATATATATATATATATATATATATATATATATATATATATATATATATATATATATATATATATATATATATATATATATATATATATATATATATTTGGAAATATGGATGTAGTAACTGAGAGGGGGGGGTGAATTAGTTAACCAAAAAATATTACCACTGATCCCTTAGATGTCCTATTAAATTATTTACTGTTGACATACAAAGAAATGCTAAAACTCGGTAATTGCAGAGAGTGTTAATTATAACTGTTCTTAAGCATTCATCAGTGATTAACATGCATGAATAAAGAAAATACCATGAACACAAGAGACACCAGATTTAATGTGGAAACCCAATATGGGAAAAACCACCAATGTAACTAATTACTAATTTACACTCTTCTGAAGTGATGCCTTGTTAGGAGCTAACCCGGTAAAAGGTTACAAAACACACTGTTAGGTGTGACCTTGTTAGAGGATTTAATCACCCTGCTAGGAGTGGCCTTGTAAGAGGTCTTGAAACAATTCAATAGAACTGTCACCTTGTTAGAGGATTTACAAAATGACTATTAAACCAACTCGGTTAGGAGATTTTGAAATCACTGCTACAATGGTAAGAAAGTAACAATGAAGTGACCTGAATAGTGATGCAACTGAATTGTTGATTACAGATCTCTGTTCTGCTTCACTAGATCCTTCCTGATCAAATATATCTCTACTGCTTTTCAAGGATATCTAATCATCCTTCAAAATTCGCTCATACTATTCCTCCTTTTTTTTCACTTGCATCCTCATAATTCACAACTGGACCTTCTATATATATACCATTCGGATTGTCAAGTCGGCACTAATAATTATTACAAAACATTACTAATCATTACAATAGTCGGCTGGAATAAACCAACTTTATTTCTCAAATTGACAAAATCTTTTACTGGGCCGACCTTGCTTGATAAACATTAATCCGAAAAAGATTTCCTTTGGTGACCGAGAGAACTCGGTAAGTACTGCGAATTATTCAACATCCTTTGGAGACTGAGTGAACTCGGTAGACACTAACTTTCCTTCGATAACTAAGGAAGCTCAGTTAACACTGTTTTCTGCCATACTTTCCTTTTGACACTCGAGAGGTCTCGGTAGACACTGGGAACTGCTTTGCTGACCGACTGAGCTTGGTAGACACTGGAAACTGCTTTGCTGACTGACTGAGCTGACAATTGATATGACATTTGTGTGACATCAAAGACAACACATAATCATTCCAAAAATCTCCTTCAGACAATTGTATCCAACAATCTCCCTCTTTGGCATTGATGGAAACACAATATGTCATAGCACAATAAAATTTCAAAGCAAACATAGAATAAAGAACATATCCTTAGCTTCATTCTGATTCTCATCTCCCTCTGTCAGCAAACTTCTCTCTCTAACTGAAAACTCTCCCTCTTTTCTTTTTTTTTTTTAATTCTCTTTCTTAGAAATTTCATGAAATGACAGCAAACTCTCCCTCTTTGACAACACATGCCAAAGATAACAAATTTCCAGTGAATACCAATGTACCTTAAGTACTGATTCATATGCAATGATTCCTTGACTATGCTGCATCAACTGAATGATCTTCAACATGCTCTGGTTGATGCATTACTAAAACTCAATTTAGTGAGCCTCAGATAGGGGAATGACCCCTAACTTACCTCTTAGATACAAGAATGCATCCTTAGGTAGTGTCTTGGTGAAGATATTTGCAATTTGATCTTTTGTATGAACATATTCCAATCTGATTTGCTTGTCCTGCACCAATTCTCTGACAAAGTGATATTTTATAGCAATGTTCTTTTCAATCATTCGAGTCCTTGCACAATCCATGATAGATCTGTTCCTCCTTTCAGCTATTCCATTCTGCTCAGGAGTTCTTGGAGCTGATACCTGTCTTTTGATTCCTCTTTCAATGCAGAAATTATTGAATTCATGGGAGATGAATTCACCACCTCTGTCTGATCTCAAGCACTTCATTCTTTTTCCTGTTTCCTTTTCTACTCTTGCCAAATACCATTTGAATTTCTTAAATGCTTCTGACTTTTCTCTTAAATACATAACAGTCATCATTCTAGAGTAATCATCAACAAAGAGAATAAATAATTTTTCTCCAGTATAGTTTTCAATTCCAATAGGTCCACATAAGTCAGTATGCACAATATCCAAAATATCTTCAGACTGATAGTTTTTACTTTTAAAGCTAGTCTTTCCCATTTTACCAATCTGACAATTCTTGCATAGACCAATATCAAGTTTCTTCAAAGTAGGAATACCTCTTACTTTCTTGAATTTGCTTATTTTCACCATATTATCAAAATTTACATGACATAACCTTTTGTGCCATAACCAACTTTCTTCAATTTGAGCAATAAAACATGAGCATTCACCAAGATCAAGATAAAATAGGTTACCTTTGGTTTGTTTGCCTAAACCAATCAATTTTCCTTTGTCATCCAGCAGTCTTGCTTTGCCATTCATGAATTCAACCTTGAGTCCATTGTTGATTAATTGTGCTACACTTAGAAGATTATGTTTTAGTCCTTCAACCCAATATGCATTATCACATATAAGTTCTTTGGTTAATGAAATTCATCCTCTTCCTTTTATACAAAAAGGTTCATTGTTTCCAAACCTTACACTACCACCATCATAGTCTTCAAAATGTTCAAACTTAGTTTTGTCACCAGTCATATGATGTGAGCATCCACTGTCTATAATCCATGTATCATTTTTGCTTATATGAGAGATAAGTGCCATCTCATCTTCATCATCATCAGATTCATCTTTTACAACAATGAAGACAATTTCTTTTTCACTATCATCAGAATCCTTAGCCAAAAAATATGTTTTCTTACCTTTATCCTTGAATGACTTGAAATTCTTCTTGCCATTGTACTTGTGACCTTCCTTCTCATCTTTGCTTTGTTTGTTTGGGCACCTAGCTGCAATATGACCAATTTCTTCACATGAAAAACAAATTAAGGGAATTTTACCTTTGTATTTACCTCTGCCTCTAGTATATTTCTTTGCAACTAATGCTTCAATAACTTCAAGATCACTATCTGAACTTTCCTCCGATTCTTCTTCACTTTCTGACTGGATTTTCCTGCCCTTCTTAAGTGAGAGTTTGGCCTCAAATGCTGATTCAATATTTTTTGAAGTTCGAACATAGTTATCATAGATTGTGCAAGGACTCTAATGATTGAAAATAACATTGCTATAAAATATCACTTTGTCAGAGAATTGGTGCAGGACAAGGAAATCAGATTGGAACAAATTGCAGATATCTTCACCAAGCCACTACCTAAGGATGCATTCTTGTATCTAAGAGCTAAGTTAGGGGTCATTCCCCAATCCGAGGCTCACTAAATTGAGTTTTAGTAATGCATCAACCAGAACATGTTGAAGATCAGTCAGTTGATGCAGCATAGTCAAGGAATCATTGCATATGAATCAGTACTTAAGGTACATTGGTATTCACCGAAAATGTGTTATCTTTGGCATGTATTGTCAAAAAGGGAGAGTTTGTTGTCATTTCATGAAATTTCTAAGAAAGAGAATTTAAAAAATAGGTATCAGCTCCAAGAACTCCTAAGCAGAATGGAATAGCTGAAAGGAGGAACAGATCTATCATGGATTGTGCAAGGACTCAAATGATACTGAAGAAGAAATTGTCTTCATTGCTGTAAAAGATGAATCTGATGATGATGAAGATGAGATGGCACTTATCTCTCATATAAGCAAAAATGATACATGGATTATAGACAGTGGATGCTCACATCATATGACTGGTGACAAAACTAAGTTTGAACATTTTGAAGACTATAATGGTGGTAGTGTAAGGTTTGGAAACAATGAACCTTGTTGTATAAAAGGAAGAGGACAAATTTCATTAACCAAAGAACTTATATGTGATAATGCATATTGGGTTAAAGGACTAAAACATAATCTTCTAAGTGTAGCACAGCTAATCAACAGTGGACTCAAGGTCTTGCTCGGTAAACATTAATCCGAAAAAGATTTCCTTTGGTGACCGAGAGAACTCGGTGAGTACTGTGAATTCTTTAACATCCTTTGGAGACCGAGTGAACTCGGTAGACACTAACTTTCCTTCAATAACCGAGGAAGCTCGGTTAACACTGTTTTCTACCATACTTTCCTTTTGACACCCGAGAGCTCTTGGTAGACACTGGGAACTGCTTTTCTGACCGACTGAGCTGACAATTGATATGACATTTGTGTGACATCAAAGACAACACATAATCATTCCAACAATCTTCTTCAGACAATTGTATCCAACAATATATATATATATATATATAGACACACACATACACACACACACAGATATATATATATATATATATATATAGACACACACACACACATACATACATATATATATATTAATAAAATCTTACTTTGAAGTCTTTACATTATTACTCTTATTTTTATATCATTTACTATTGTATTTTTTTATTTCATTTGTTCAATTTTTTATATTTTATTCTTCTTTTTATTTCATAGCATTATATTCTTATCGTTATTTTTTTTATATTATTGAATTATATATATGTATGTGTGTGTGGGGAGGGTCATAATAGGTACTAAGAGGGGGGAGAGTGAATCAGTAATAAAAAAACTTTTAACCTTTTATTAATACTCTTAAATAGTAATAGAAGAAACTTGTAAACTATGAAGCATATAACAGAAACTATAATTATAAAGTGCAACAAATAAATTAATAATATATGCATACATGTAACATACTTATTTTTACTGTGGATGTTGGAAAAATGGTCAACGCTCCCCTTGGGATTCATGACATGGCTTAACATCCTCCTATGTATTCTATAAGTCCAGTGGTTGTATCGGGCATTAACAAGTCGATCTTTTGGTGCAACAACAACCACTACTTGTAACAAGTGGTATCAGAGCTTGGTCACAGGTTTGAATCCCCTCGGGGAATGCTGAGGAGGAGATTGTTAAAAAAATGGTCAGCACTCCCCTTGGGATTCATGACATGTCGTAAGTGCCTCTTATGTCTTCTATAAGTCTAGTGGTTGTATCAGGTATTAACAAGTCAATCTTTTGGTGCAATGAAAACCACTACTTATAATAGTGGAAAACCTTGGTCAAAGGGAAAAACCAAAGTGGGGATGACACCCACAATCCCTTCACTGTAGTAGAAATGAGTGCCTAGGTAAGAGTTTACAATATCTCACTTTCTAGGTGACTCACCCTATTAATTGTAATACCCCAAAAATGGGCTATAGGTTCATTACCCTCCTATATCGACACGTCGAATGAAATTGATACAAAAGTCCTAACCTAATGCACATCTTCACATCGAAATCCTAATTGATTTTATCTTAATTCTGCATCAGGGAATATTTCCTAAATATTCCTAATTTATCTAATTATCATTAATTAAATATTATTTGGCGATAAATGTTATTATTTATCCTAAAGTTGATTAATTGAATATGATGAATATTTAATTAATTAATTTAATTCTGCCACTTAATTATTTAATTAGATTTAATTGCATTTATTCCTAATTAATATTGTTTTTATTTTGACAATAAATCAAAATTCCTACAAACAATCAATTGGATATTTATTTAATTGATTTAAAATCAAAGTTGTCAAACTTAATGATTTAATTGGAATAAAGTTTGATTTAATAATTGATTAACCCATAAATCAATTGTTAAAAATTAGTTAAGAGGAAAATAAATCATTTTATTTATTAAATTAATTCATATTAAATCATGCACAATCACAAAAGCAGTCAACTTGGTCTTTCCCAGCTTTCAGTCTTGCTTTAGTTTGTACATATATCTTGGTTTGTTCCTGCATTCCTATTTTCAATAAGTCGGTTGGTACACCAATTGGCTCAAGCGTCTGTATCTTATCAATGCTTAACACTTGAGGGCAATCAAAGTCATATCCTATGGCCTCGAGTACATCTTAGATGAGTCATATCCAGTCAGAGTACATTGAAGATTCATCCAAGTCTGTGAGTCAATCTCTTCTCCAGAAAGGATTTTGCATCTACAACAACGCAATCAAACATCAACACAAACTGAAAACAATCTATGCTTCTTCATGCATTTATCTCCTTCTATGCTTACTGATTTGCATTGACATTTTGGCATATTGTGTCCCTTCAAGCTCTTCGATGATGTCCTTTATAGGATTTAGAGAGTGATGACTGGGGGCATAATATTTTGTTTGTCTTCTACTTGTATGTGAACATCTAACAACTTTGGAAATTCTAGATTGAAATGGTGTCCGTCTGTAAGAGCCTCCATCTCGTATTGGATGGTCATGAGTACCTCAACCATTGATACCTAGAAAATTCAAGGAAGTTTGATCTAGCTATTGTCTTTTTGAGTGAGTTCTTTCTCCTACTGTGAAATTAGATCTTACCTAAGGATGTGAAAGATAAAGGGTCACTACGGGTAATTCACATTGGATTTAGGATGATCTCTTGACTATTTGATGTGTTTGCACGCAAGGCGTATTTAGGTCATCATGACGTTTATGTTCTGATGCTTACACAAATTGCTATATCAAAATGGACATGATATTCAGGTCATCCTGGTGTTTGTGCATTGGTGCTTATATCTAATCCGACATTCTGAGAATAAAATCAATATTCATATGTCCATGGTTGCCTAACCAGTGGGCGTTGTATTGATTCTTGCGCATATAAATCAATATTCATATGTCTATAGTTTCCTAACTAGTGGGCATTGTATTGATTTATCTGATTACCTAAAAATTTCAATGATAAAAACAAATCGACACATGATCAGTGAGTAGGTCCTAGGTCCTAAGTTTACATTTCATTCTGCATTTCATTTTGCACTTTGCATGATCTCACAAATTGGTTGAACACTTAAATGATTATTTTATAAAAAAAAAATGCTAAACATGACTACAAGAGTTGAATCTTACATGAAGGTCCCTCCAATGAAAAAGCAAGTAGAACTCATTTTCGGGATCAAAATCGAAATCTGAGATCATTTACTATGTCAAAATCGCGATTTTAAAATTTCAGACCTCAGATGTTTGACTGCTTGCATAATCGACATTCAATCATCATAAAAATCCAGAATTCAACTTAACTAATTATCTTACATCAAACTATTTGAATTTTAACCTAGTCAAACTTGGTCTTCTGGACCTCTAAACGATGCAGAATGCATTCTCGAATGTCTATAACCACTTCTTAAATCAGTTAACATGTTTCTAAACCATTCAACACTAACTTTTCTTGTCAGATTTCAATTTTAATCCCAACGGGGCATGGTATTACACATCATTCAAAATCTATAATTAAATCTTTCCTCAGTAATCAAGACAACAACCACGTCTAGTTGCTGATTCATCTAAAGTCCTCATCGCATGGGGCAAATCTATTGCAATCCGGTATCCTAATCTATCCTGTAAATTGTATCGACTTTTCGTAACCATCGGTTCATTAGTGTTATTTCCTTGGTTCTTCGTAACTGATGGGTTCAGGATGTGATACCAATATAATTCATACAAGGACATTTAGGTCTAGAATTGGTCACTCAATTCTTTGCAATCATAAGGTTCAAAATCAGGTGTTTTAGCACTTTTTCGTAATCACCGGTTCATTGTTGTTGTAGTTAACATTATCTTTGGTCAATCAGGACCTAAATCTTAAATCTTTAAATCTTTTAATCGATTTCTGTCTCAGAATCGGTTAATATTTCAAATCAGTTTCATACATCTTTATCATACATAGATTATTCTTTGAACCACTACGCTTTGCACAGTGATTCAAAGAGGGGCAAAATGTAATACCCCAAAAATGGGCTATAAGTTCATTAACCTCCTATATCGACACATCGAATGAAATTGATACAAAAGTCCTAACCTAAGGCACATCTTCACATCGAAATCCTAATTGATTTTATCTTAATTCTGCATCAGGGAATATTTCCTAAATATTCCTAATTTATCTAATTATCTTTAATTAAATATTATTTGGCGATAAATATTATTATTTATCCTAAAGTTGATTAATTGAATATGATGAATATTTAATTAATTAATTTAATTCTGCCACTTAATTATTTAATTAGATTTAATTGCATTTATTCCTAAGTAATATTGTTTTTATTTTGACAATAAATCAAAATTTCTACAAACAATCACTTGGATATTTATGTAATTGATTTAAAATCAAAGTTGTCAAATTTAATGATTTAATTGGAATAAAGTTTGATTGAATAATTGATTAACCCATAAATCAATTGTTGAAAATTAGTTAAGTGGAAAATAAATCACTTTATTTATTAAATTAATTCATATTAAATCATGCACAATCACAAAAGCAGTCAACTTTTAAACAATTGCTAATTTCAAATTGTAAACTTTCTAAAACTCAACATCTGATGATGAGTTGAAAAAGAGAACTAAAGCTCTATTTTGAGATAAAAACTACTTTTGCATGATTTTATGAATTAAATATTCTTAATTTCTTGTTAACTCAAAAATCAACCTGAGTTTATCAAGAGTGATTTATGGCTTTTATCAATGCATCCTCAAACCTTGGATTTCTATAAAAACAAGGCTCAGCTCTTCACAAAGTCTGCATAATTTCTGGCTGGCTAATCAAGACCTCGAAATTGCATCCTCACTTTGGCGAATTCGTGACTGAAGAATCAATCTTTTGTGAATCAAGGCTATTGTGAGATTTTTATTTATTGTTTTGAGCATTCATAGTTTCATATCATAGATTTTTATATGCATTCATAGCATTTCTTAGATTAAATCTGCATTCAAACTCAGTTTCATACATTATAGCTTAAATTCATACAGTTTCTCATTCTTATTGCATAGAAAATACAAAAATATAGATTAATTTGCATTCATATTTCATTGCTTTCATCATCTTAAATCCTTCGTTTAGATGTTGCATTCTCACTAATCTCAATTTCAATCTAAGAACATCATACTCACACTTACTAGAAGGCAGTAAATCGCCTGGTTAGCATAGTTTCAATTACTTGCAAATTTTGGTTTTTTTTTCTAACCTCTAATGTTTTACTGAAGTGTTGTGTCTATAGCTAAGTACAAAATTCACACACATATTAATAATGATTGATAGCTTGTTACAAGTATCAACACTCCAATTACAGACTACCATGTTAGAGGATTTAGTCCCACTATTACAGTGTTCACCTTATTAAGGGATTTACATAACAATCCCTGCTGAAGACTATTTGGTTAAGGGATTTACAACCTATTGAATATATTAGGAATAAAACAAGAATAAATTACCTATAATTTTCACTTTGTAATGCTAATCAGATGGCATTTATGATGTGTATGAAGAGCATGGTTGTTATTTTTGGAAAACCATTCAATCAGTGAAAAGAGATATATATATACATATCCTTCACCTGTTGTTATTATCAACAAATCCTTCTGGTTGTTCAATATACACTTCTTCTAATATACCATTTAAAAATGTAGACTTAACATCCATTTGGTATACCTTGAAATCTTTATAGGCAGCATATGCAAGTAGGGTTCTTACTTCTTCCAATCTAGCTACAGGGACAAATGTCTCCTCATAATCTATTCCTTTTCCTCTAACAGAACATGGTGCATCATTACCAAATTTCACACTCCTACCTTTATAATGATCTAAGGTATCAAACTTACTCTTCTCACTAGTCATGTGATGTGAACAACCACTATCAATAATCCATTTATCATTTTTGTTCACATAAGATATCAATGCAGTTTTCTCATCCTCATCAGATTCATCTTTCATTGCAACATAAACAACTTCAATTTCAAAATCATCACTATCAGTGTCAATCTCTTCTTTGGCAATATAGCAAGATTTCTTACCTTTTCCTTTGTAGTCCTTGTATCTTCGGTAACCTCTATCTTCTCTTTTGTCTTTATGCTTGTTGTCTCTTTCTTCATCCTTATCATCCCTATCAGGACAACTAGCAGCTATATGACCAAATTTATTACATGAAAAAATATAATAGGTAGTTTACCTTTGTACTTTCATTTTCTCCTTTTCAGTCTTCTAGCCATAAGAGCTTCTAGATCCTCAAGTTTTTCATCAAATGTGTCACTATCACTTTCACTTTCACTTTCACTTATGCATCTTTCTTTTTCCTTTTTTGACTTACTCAGAACCATTTTTTATTTAAAAGCAGATTCAACATTACCAACAGCGAAGTTATCATAGTTAGAAAGTTCAACAACAGTAAGTTTACCACCCAAACTTTCCAAAGTAAGAGCATTGTTAGGGTTACATCTAGATTCCTGAATTGCATAAATTTTGATGGCATAGATAGGACACAGAGTTCTCAGTACTTTTCCAATTACAGTTTCATCATCACTAGTTCAATTTTCTCCTCTAATAGCATTACAACTTTTATTCTTACCTTCTTGCATTCTCATTTCATCAAATTTACCTCTTAGGCTCTCAGCTTTTGCTCTCAATACATTTATGTCACCACCATAGATGTTTTCAAGGGTGTCCCACATTTTCTTTGCATTACTACAATCTTTGATGTCTTCAAATTCTGGATAACTTAGGGTAGACACAATCTCCAATATTGCTTGGTTGTGCTCTTGTTTAGCTTTTATTTCCTCGGCAATCAGAGGTGCAACAAGTGTGACATAATCATGCTCAACATAATACTTTGCAGAATCACCAATACCGGTGAGATGCAGCTTCATCAAGCTTTGCCATGGAGGGAAGTTCTTATTCATCTTTGGTACCTCCTTCTTATACATCCTAATCATTTGGTTCAAGTACCTTCAACCTTGTTCTCTATAAGCACCACCAGCTTTGATACCAATTGTTAATATGATTTAGAACAATAGATGGGGGGGTGAATCAGTTGTTCTTAGGTCCAGATGTATAAAATCAAACTTTAAAACTCTTCAACAAATCAGATATAATAACCAACAGCTACTCGGTCATCACTAGAAAGCTCGGTCACCTCAAAAACTATTTCCTCAGCTAATACTGATGTTTGGTGAACACTGAATTTACTCGGCATATACTAGCTCCGTCGACACTAACATCACTCGGCTTAAACTAGATTTCTTCACTTTTGCTCGGTTAAGCCTACCAGTTTAATCTTCATTCTTACTTAGATAAATAATACATTCTCTAATCATTGTGCCACATAATCAAGTACTCATTGAAGTATCAAGATAAATCAACCTTTCCTTAGGTGCTATTGTTACCAACCTTGCCTTTCCCCTTAGCAACAATCAAATAGATATAGTACTTTCTTAAATAGAAATAGTCTTAGCAGTTAAGGTTTGACATCAATGACAATACAACAATTGCTTCAATTGCAGTTTCCAATAGTCACAAGATCATCAATAACTCAACTAAATTCACTGCAATGTCTACACCGATCACCAATCAAAGATTCATCAATTATCACTCAAGAACACAAACACTTCAACCTATTAACAATACTAACTCTTCTCATGAGTCACCTATCCTTCACATCAATCACTCAAGTGAGGTGCAATTACAACCATAGCTTCCAAATACTATTGACCAAAATATCCTATAACGGCATCCCATGAAACAACAAATATTTGACAAACCCATCAAATCACCTATCACTAACTATGATAGAAATTTCTCTATCAACCTTCATATGATCATAACTTCCTTACTAATCTTCTTCCACAGTAGCCATCATGCATTTGACAATCAGAGACATCCCTAAGTCTCTCATAGTAATCGCTACAAGTGAAACTTACCACAACACCTTATAATCATCATACTTAAACTTAGTAATCTACTAGCAACACTAAGTCAATACTTGACATTAATGAAAACTCAATAACTCATCATCATGTAATCAAATTTGTATTGTTAGAGCACCAAAATCACTAACCATCACTATAGCAGTTATACCAACAATCTCCCCCTTTGGCATTGATGACATCTGATGCAGGGGCATCCAAGGTTAAGGCAAGGGCATTCTTGTCCTCAGTGAAACTACATGGGGTGTTTGTATTTTGGCCGGTATTACTCAGTTGTAGCCTTGACTGATGGCCTTGGTCATTGAAGGAAGTTCAGTCACTAAAGGATCTCGGTAGTCTCTGGTGCTCGGTGAAAGTATTACCCAGTCATGACTGTGGTGCTCGGTTGACACTAGTGCTCGACGATTCCTAGCGTGCTCGGTTAATTCACTATCGCTTGGTAGTTCTTGCTTACCGACTAGAGTTTTGTGTGATTTGTTGGGCCGAATGGTGAATTTATTGTTGGTAGCTATTGTTATAGGCTGATATGCTGAATTAAATGTTTCTATACATTTGTAAGCTGACTTGTATGTCATTTAATTATTTGTTTGGGGAGTTAACGGTTCCATCCAACCGACTTGTGGCTGATGATTAGTACTTATAGGATGTTTGGGGTAGATGTTTAGGTGGACTTAGAGGTCACAAATTTGGATGACTTGGAAGACTTAGCGAATCCGATCTGAGGTTTTGAAAGCTGGAGTTGGCAAAGTTGTGGAAAAGGTCTTGCATGATCTTGCAGATCAGATTGTTATCTGATAGTTGTTTGTAGCAGAGCTAGTGGTTTCCATACTTGGAGACAAGGAGATTGCTTAGAGGCTTGCAAGCTCAAGTTTAGATCTGCCTTAGGGTTTCCATCAGCTTCTGATTGTTTCCAGAGCTGAATTAGTTGAGATTGTATTGCATCTGATTGGATCTTTCAGAATTGTTTCTATTTGTAATTGGCCCTAACCCGGAAGGCCTTACAGCAGGGCATGTTAATGAAAATTACTTGAAACAATTGTTGTGTTATCTATTGTGTTGAGTATTTCACTATGTAATTCTGTTGGCTGCAAGGTTTGGACTATCCTTCATTGGATCCACCATCCTTGACTGTATCAGGTGGTATGAGAGTGAAGTTTGTTCCTATTGAAGCTGATAGTTGATCTTACGGAGCGAAGATTGACCTAGCAAGGATGATCTAGCAAATTCGATCTTGATAGAGCTGAGATTGTGTGCAATCTAGATTGCAGATCCGGAGCACTGAACTTGTGGATCTTGCCCTAGTTATTTGTTCAAGGTGGCAGGTTGAGATCTAACTTGTACACAACTTGGAGGTTACCACAAGGTGGTTAGTGAGGATTTGTTGTAGAGGGTTTTTGCATATCTTTAAGGATGCCTCTGAGAAGATTGGACCCTAGAGCTATTAAAGATCTTTGTGATCATGGAATAAAAGATTTATGATAAAGTCAGATTGGATGTCAGATCTGAGATAGAATTGACGAAGAATGACATGGTCGCCAAGATCATGAGAGCTATTGCTGGTGTACCTCAAAATGATGGTAGTGAAGATGGATATGAAGAAGCTGCTGAAGTATTTGAAACTATTGGATCTAGTGGTGATGACCAGAGGAACAGATCTGGTGAAGACATAACTGCTCCATTGCATTGTTTTGGAGCTCAGTCTCGTAACAGTTACCGAATGGAAGTTTCTACTTTCTCTGGTACTTTGAAGTTCGACAATATGATTGATTGAATTGGTGAACTTGAAGATTTCTTTGAGCTGGAAGAAATTAAAGATCCTCTTTGGGTGAGATTAGCACAAACAAAGTTGAAAGGACATGTTGCTTTTTGGTGGAGAGAGAACTACAAAGAGACCAAGAAGATCAAGGTGAAACAACGATCAATCGGTGGAGGTTGATGGTGACTAAGTTGAAAGCTAAGTTCATACCTTCTAACTATGAGCTTGACTTGTTTAAAAAGTTGCAGAGTCTGAAATAGAAGGATTTTTCTATTGAAGATTATACCGAAGAGTTCTACAAACTTAGTATTCGGTCTAGACACCAAAAGCTTGGTAAGGAAAAGGTAGATTGATATGTGAATGGTCTGAGATTCAATATCCAAGATGAGTTTGGTATGTTGAAGATTGATTTTGTTGAAGATTCTTATCAATATGCTCTGAAGGAAGAAGATAAGCTGAAGAGGAAACAACATAGTAATCCCTGAGGGAAGGAAAAGATTGATCACTCGGTGAAAGATAAGTTGACTGATGCAGAAGATGAACAGAAACCTGTAGAACTGAAGAACAAGACAGGTAGAGTTATCTTTAAGGGTACTTGCTATAACTGTGGAGAGGAAGGACACCGTTCTTTTGAGTGTACACAGAAGAAGGTTGACCAATGAACTGTTGTGATGAATGAGAATATTCAAAATGAACCTGAATCAGAGAACTTGTTGCTTCGGTGAACATTGCTCAGTACAAAGGAGGAACCTTGTCAGAGCAGTAACTTGTTTAGGACACGATGCAAGTTTGAAGGTAAACTCTGTGATGTTATTGTTGATAGTGGTAGTACTGATAATCTTGTTGCTGAGGACATAGTTCATAAACTTGGTTTGAATAGATTGAAGCATCCTTGCCCTTATAGGATTGGCTGGTTACAAGATGTTCATTCTTTGGAAGTAAGAGAACAATGCTTCATTGATGTTCAGATTCGCCAGTACAAGGATCTTGTGTTATGTGACATTATGAAGATGAATAGTTGTGATATATTGCTTGGT
This sequence comes from Chamaecyparis obtusa, assembly GCA_027943335.1. Taxonomy (NCBI): domain Eukaryota; kingdom Viridiplantae; phylum Streptophyta; class Pinopsida; order Cupressales; family Cupressaceae; genus Chamaecyparis; species Chamaecyparis obtusa. Next base: position 12,766,601 of record BSBK01000529.1, read on the forward strand.
AGACCTTGGCAATATGATTGCAGAGCTATTTATGACTGTGTTAGAAATGTGTTTTCTATTGAGAAGGATGACAAGAAGTTTTCACTGATGCCTTTGATAGATACAATGCTCGATAAGAGAAGCTTGAGTATTGGTAGCTGAGTTGAGATTGTGGATCCTGAGAAAATGAATGATCAGTTTGGAGAACCGACCTGTATGTTGTCAAGAAAAGACTTGAAGAGACAGAGGAAATTGAAGTGGAAGAATCTGCAAGCAGAAAAGGTGGAGAACTTGTATGTGAAGAGCCAGTTTGGGATTTACATTCTGAATCCTGGAAGATGTTCTTCTCACAAATGAGCATCTTTTGGAACCTAGGGTGTCTGATGCAGGGGCATCCAAGGTTAAGGCAAGGGCATTCACTTCCTCGGTGAAATTGCATGGGGTGTTTGTATTTTGGCCGGTGTTACTTGGTTGTAGCCTTGACCGACGACCTCGATCATTGAAGGAAGCTCAGTCACTAAAGGAACTCGGTAGTCTTTGGCACTCAGTGAAAGTGTTACTCGATCATGCCTGTGGTGCTCGGTCGACATTGGTGCTCAGAGATGCCTGTCGTGCTCTGTTAATACATTGTTGCTCGGTAGTTCTGGCTTACCAACTATAGTTCTATGTGATTTGTTGGGCCGACTTGGTGAATTTATTATTGGTAGCTATTGTTATAGGCCAACATGCTAAATTAAATGTTTGTATACATTTGTAAGCCAACTTTTATGACATTTAATTATTTGTTTGGGGAGTTAATGGTTTCATCCAACCAACTTGTGGCTGATGACTAGTACTTATAGGATGTTTGGGGTAGATGTTTAGGGGCGACTAACAGGTCATGGATCTGGATGACTTGAAAGACTTAGTGAATCAGATCCGAGGTTCTGAAAGTTGGAGTTGGAAAAGTTGTGGAAAAGGTCTTGCATGATCTTGCAGATCAGATTGTTATCTGGTAGTTGTTTGTAGCAAAGCTAGTGGTTTGCATACTTTGAGATAAGGAGATTTCTTGGATGCTTGCGAGCTCAAGTTTAGATCTTCCTTAGGGTTTCCATCACCTTCTGATTGTTTTCAAATCTAAACTAGCTAAGATTGTATTGGATCTCATTAGATCTTTCAGAATTGTTTCTATTTGTAATTGGCCCTACCCTGAAGGCCTTACAGTCGGGCAAGTTAATGCAAATCACTTGAAACAATTATTGTGTTATCTGTTGTGTTGAGTATTCCGTTGTGTAATTCTATTGGCTCCAAGGTTTGGACTGTCCTTCATTGGATCCACCATCCTTGACTGCATCAACATCTCTCTCTTTAATACTCACTTTTGCATGATACAGTCTATATTATGCACAATATCACCAACACTATGAATAGAAAAAAATGTTCCCCCTTCTATCTTTACTTGATCTTGTAACTACTCCCCCTTTCACTGAACTTCTCTCATTTCCACTTATGAACATTCTCCTCAATTTCTTTCTCTGCCTTATGTTCTCTCCCCCTTTGAAAATAATTCCAAAGGCATCAAACACACCTGATATCTACTTTTCCATACCTGACTAATCACAACACATCACTTCATAAACTGCTCGCCATAAGAAGTGGCCCCTCAAAATCAATCCAAACATAAAGATATTCACTAGATAAAATTGGACTGATGCAACTGCATCTTCTTTAATTCAAGTTGGATAGGGGAACAACCCCTAACGTACCTCTTAGATACTCAAATGTATTCTTAGGTAATGGCTTAGTGAAAATATCAGTTGTTGATTGTGATATAAAATTCTACTTCTTTCTTATCCAGGATACAAACCTATCACAAGGAAAGAATGCACCTCCACTTGCTCTCTTCATATCATCAATATTCCCTACTCAATCAACATCAATAAATACACTTAAAGAGAAACCACTTTTATGTACATACCAAAGACCATAATCTTCATTTCCCTTAAGATATCTGAATATTCTCTTCATCGAAATCATATGTGATTCCTTAGGACTCGAATAAAATATAGCCATTAATCTAACTTCCTGTGGTATATCCGGTCCACTATGCACCACATATTATACCTTACCGATCATGGACCTATAAAGAGTCTCATCCACCTCTTTAGAATCATCCTCCTTTGATAATTTATAGCCAGTTACCATAGGAGTTATAACCGGTTTTGAGTCATCTAACCCAAATGTCTTTAATATTTCTTTTACATATTTGGACTGGTTGATATAGACACCTTTCAACTGTTGAACCTGTAATCTAATAAAGAATTTTATCTCACCGATCATATACATCTAAAATTCTTTCCTCATCTCATATGCAAATGATCTTCTGATCTCTCAATTACTACCAAAAATCATATCATAAATAAATATTTTTGTAATCAGTAACCTATCATCTCTCTCAATCTTCAAATTTACATTATTGTTGTCACTTGTTCTTATGAAAGCAATCTAAATCAGATATGAGTGCAATATCTATATCCTCAGACTTTAAACTTATCAAATGCCTCAGACTTTTCTTTAAGAAATGCAATCCACATCATTCTTGTCAAATCATCAACAAGAATCATAAAATAACTTTCACCATAGAATCCTCTAGTCCTTGTGGGACCGCTCAAGTCTGTATGAACAATTTCTAACTTCTCTGCTGTTGTGAACTTCTTGCTAGGAAATGAGCTTCTCTTCTATTTAGCCATACCACATTCCATGCAAATCATATTAGTAGGTTTCATAATTTTAGGCAAATCTCTTACTGCAAGTGTAGTACTCACTTTCACAATGTTATCAAAGTTTATATCACAAAATATTCTTTGCCATAACCAACTATTATCAATCTTAGTAATAAAGCATGTCATCTTAGTAGGATTCAACTGAAATACATTACCTCTGGTTCTTGATTCGGTTCCAATCAAATTACCATCCTTGTATTTTATTACACAAGTTTTCTCAGTAAACCAAACTTGATATCCCTTATCAACTAGCTATCCAACACTCAAAAGGTTATGTTTCAATCCATCCACAAAGTAAACATCATCAGTGTTAGTCTTTCCATCAAGAGTAATAGATCCTATTCCTTTTATCAAACAAGGTGCATTATTTCCAACTCTAACAATTCCTCCATCATAATTGTTAAACTTTATGAATTTTTTCATGTCTCCAGTCATATGATGTGAACAACCACTATGTATAATCCAATCGGATCTCTTTTCTACTTGAGAAACTAAAAATTTTTCTTCTTTAACTTTTGTTTTCTGGTTTTCTTCTTTTATTGCTACAAATCCTATATCACTACAAATCCTATATCATCATTCTCATTATCACTTTCACTCAGAGATTTTTTCATACTAGCTTCAAATTCTTCATCATTATCATAGTAACAATCTTTAGATCTTCTAGGTTTAAAGTTCTTTCTATACTTCTTTACTCTCTTGGGACATTTAGATGCAAAATGACCATATTTCTGACAAGTCCAACATTAAAAAAATTTCTTACCATCTAGTTCTCTTTTCAAAAGCAAGGAAATTCCTTCCTCAATCTTCATGTCTTATTCATTCTTAAATATGTTGCCACTAGCATAGTCTCAGCTTACACTAATGCTTCTTGACAAAGTAGGACGAATATTAAGTGCGTTGAATGATGTCTCCATTCTAGGTAGATCTCCTAATTGTCTCAAGTTCATCTCTGCTGCTTCTAGTCTTCCAACAAGGGTTTCTCTAGTGAAATTCTTGGTACAAGGTATAACTTTCTCAATCATCTATGTTGTCTTCTTAAATGCAAGAGTTAATATCCTCAGAATTTTCCATATCACTTCATTCTATGTCTTGATTCCTTCACATGATTTTATACCTGCAACAATTTCTGACATTCTACTAATATAGCTTCTTACAGATTCATCTTCCATCATTCTTATATCTTCAAATACACATACGCAATTATGTAATCTGAATTTCTTTGCATGCTCATCACGTTCAAAAGTAGATTTTAAAGCTAACCAAATTTCATGAGATGCTTTTACATATTTTACCTGGCTGTACTCATTTTTTGGAAGTGCTAACAAGATTCCTTCTCTGGCAAGTATGTTACACATGAATAGATCTCTTTCCTCATTAGTACATTCTTCAATTTTGTCTTCATCAATGATAGTCTTCTTGTTCTTTGTGATTAACCAATATCCTTGTCCTAAACAAAACAAATGTGTCTTCATCTTTTCTTTTCATCTGTCAAATTTTACTCCATCAAACTTAGGGCTTTCTTTCCTAAAATTATTTTCCATGGATCTCCTTAAGTTGTTAAAATTTTACTTCAAGGACATGCTGCTCTGATACCAATTGTTAGAAAGTAAAGTCCACCAAGATAAATGAGATGGGGGGGGGGGCTGAATCAGTTATCATATAACCACAAATTTTATCACATTTAATAGACTTCAACCATGTAAGCAATGTAATCACCAACCATAGCAAGATATACATACACAACAACACAATAACACAAGATATATTGACTAGAGAACCTCTTGATCAAAGAGTAAACGTCGGTGGGAATGATGCCCACAAAAGATGGAGCAATATTAAAATTCCCTATGAGAGGATGGAATATGTTAGCAGTCTTATGAAATACATTCAGTACATATGAATCTCTATTAGAAGACTTTGAATCCCAGTAAAAAGATTCTAACCTTGTTAGGAGTTATGGAAGAGAGAAGGACTCACTGTCCAAACAGCTTCGCGAGCAAGATCACTAAACACACTATCCAACTGATCTCTATATTACTCAACAAAATAATGCCAAAAGATCACTGATCTCAACAACTTATCACTTTTGAACTTTTCATCAACTTTAACATTTGCGCTCTCAACAATAGTTTTAGTTCTTTTATATAAACATCTATAAGCTTTTCTTTTCAATGAATAACCAATAAATATAACTTCATCACTTAAAGGGTCAAACTTTCCAATGTCATCATCTCTCTTAGTATAGCATTTACTTAAATACTTAACTGATGGTGCATGTCCAAACCATAGTTCATAATGTATCTTATCTCTGTCTTCTTTGATTTGTACTCTGTTCATTGTATATACTGTTGTATTCGCTGCTTCTCTCTAGAATATCTTTGCCAAGTCATTTTCAAATAGCATGGCTCTTTCTACTTCAGTTATTGTCATGTTTCTTCTTTCTGTAATACCATTTTGTTCAGGTGTTCTAGGGGCTGAAAACTGTCTCTTAATGTCATTCACTTCACAAAAAGTGTTAAATTCTTTTGAAGTAAATTCTCCACCTCTATCTGATTTCAAACATTTAATCTTCATTCCAGATTCTTTCTCAACTTTGTTCTTAATTACTTTAAACTTATCAAATGCCTCAGACTTTTCTTTAAGAAATGCAATCCACATCATTCTTGTCAAATCATCAACAAGAATCATAAAATACCTTACACCATAGAATCCACTAGTCCTTGTGGGATACCTCAAGTCTGTATGAACAATTTCCAACTTCTTTGCTTTTCTAAACTTCTTGCTAGGAAATGAGCTTCTCTTCTATTTAGCCATAACACATTCTTTGCAAATCATGTTAGTAGGTTTCATAATTTTAGGCAAACAAGTGTAGTACTCACTTTCACAATGTTATCAAAGTTTATATCACAAAATCTTTTGTGTCATAACCAACTATCATCAACCTTAGTAATCAAGCATGTCATCTCAGTAGGATTCAACTGAAATACATTACATCTAGTTCTTGATCCAGTTCTAATCAAATTACCATCCTTGTCTTTGATTACACAAGTTTTCTCAGTAAACCAAACTTGATATCATGTATCAACTAGTTGTCCAACACTCAAAAGGTTATGTTTCAATCCATCCACAAAGTAAACATGGTCACTGCTAGTCTTTCCATCAAGAGTAATAGATCCTATTCTTTTTATCAAACAAGGTGCATTTTTTCCAACTCTAACAATCCCTCCATCATAATTGTTAAACTTTATGAATTTCTTCACGTCTCTAGTCATATGATGTGAACAACCATAGTTTATAATCCAATTAAATCTCTTTTCTACTTCAGAAACTAAATATTTTTCTTCTTTAACTTTTGTTTCACAGTTTTCTTCTTTTATTGCTACAAATCCTATATCATCATTCTCATTATCACTTTCACTCAGATATTTTTCCATACTAGCTTCAAATTCTTCATCATTAGCATGGTAACATTCTTTAAATCTTCTAGGTCTAAAGTTCTTTCTATACTTCGTTACTCTCTTAGGACATTTAGATGTAAAATGACCATATTTTTGACAAGTCGAACATTTAAAAATTTTCTTACCATCTGGTTCTCTTTTCACAAGCAAGGCAATTACTTCCTCAATCTTCTTGTCTTCTTCATTCTTAAATCTTCTACCACTAGCATAGTCTCCACTTACACTAATGCTTCTTGACAAAGTAGGATGAATATTAAGTGTGCTGAATGTTGTCTCCATTCTAGAAAGATATCCTGGATGTCTCAAGTTCGTCTCTGCTGCTTCTAGTCTTCCGAGAAGGGTTTCTCTGGTAATGTTCTCAATATAAGGTATAACTTTCTCAATCATCTGCGTTGTCTGCATAAATGCAAGAGTTAATGTCCTCAGAATTTTCCATATCACTTGATTCTCTTTCTTTATTCCTTCACAAGATTTTATACCTGCAACAATTTCTGACATTCTACCAATATAGCTTCTAACAGATTCATCTTCCATCACTCTTATATCTTCAAATGCACATATCCAATTATGTAATCTGACTATTGGTGTAATTAATTATTCCTAATTACAGTTTACTTAGGTTAATGCATTGCATAGTAGTTTGTGATTGAGACACCTAGGAGTGTGCACATCTATTAAGCACATGGTGTAGGAGAAATTCCACTTTTGGTGTTATAGTTGTCTTCACATACCTCGTTGTGTGTGAGATCCACCTTTCATGCTATTATCACATTATCATCTTAATCCAATGCACATACTTTATTGCATATTAGAGGATGATCCACATTTGGTGGACATGTGATTACACCTAGCATAGGTGATAGCTTATCATCTCCTTATCATTTCTTTTATTGTCTTTCCTATATAAGAAGGCCTATTATGTAATCATTTACATAACATTGATGTAATTCATTCATCAATTCAATCATTGAGCAATTCATTGGATCTATTCAATCAATCCTTGCATTCATATTTTCTCTCTTGTGCTTTTCTTCAACCTCTAGATCCTTGGTTCAATATTTGCTATTTGCAAATTCTTACATGGTATCAGAGCCATTGGAGCATTTTTTATCAGCCGATTTGAAGAGATCTTGATGCAAGCTTTGAAGGTCCAAATCTCAAATCTACCAACCAGCATGAGATAGAGGCATCTTAGAGTAGATCTGACCTCACCAATGCGTCCGGCAGGCTATTTCAGTTAAAATCGACTATAAATTCGCCCATATTTGGTGAAAGTCCAATTCGAGGCAAAAAAATTTTGCAAATCAGACCGTACGGCCCGATCTGCCCTCTCCGGTATGATTTTTCAAAAAAAAAATATTTTTTTATTTCTATGAATTTTCAAAAAAAAAAATTCCAGCAAAATTTTGGTTTATGGGGTGGTACGTCCCCCAGTCAGAGAATATACTTTGTGCAATACCGCGTCATCAACAATCACGACACAGCAGAAAGCGGGCCCACGCCCCACGCTCAACCCCGAAGGCGAGCTCAAACCGCATGTTTCCTTTCGTTTATTACTTGGGTGCTTTGCATTATAAAGCACAGGTTTCATCAAAACCCTGCACATGTGGGACTAAAGTCCCACAGCACCATCCGATCCCGCGCCTCCGCTCAGCCCCGTGGCTCCCTCCACCGCCGCTCTTAGCCCGCACCACCAGCGGCAAACCCAATCTCTCCTTCGGCACTGCTCTCACCATCCAACAAACAGCGGCACTGCCAAGCCTCTCCTCCCAGTGGCCTCTCCTCCCGGTAGCTCATCGCCACTGCCAATGACAAGCAGGTCTGCAGACCTCCGCTAGTGCTCCACCTCAGCAACTGTTTTCGCCACACGGAGCTCCACATCTCGGCAGCGCTCCTCTCCGCCGCTTCCCGGCCCTACTCTGCCACGCGACCAGCCAGTGAACGCGCCATTCAGCGAACACCACAATGGACGCCAGTGATCTCCCATGTGGCTGAACCAGAGCACACCATGCGGCAGGCAAAATTTAGCCCACGCAGGCCCCCTGCACACATCACCCGCCACAGTCAGACGCCACCTCAGCCCCTTTGCCCTCTAATCAGACTCTGACATGTGGTAGGCTGCCACATCATATTTGCCATGTCATCTTCCCATTCAAGTATCCGTACAGTATGGTATGGTACGGCAGACACAGTCGACATCCACGTCAACCAAGGGCTTTTTTGCTGACATCGCCCGACAAGGTGTCCTAAAATTGATGGCCATTTAGCTGTCATAACAGCGCAGAATTGGGTCTTTTTGACGGCCATATGACCATCAAATTTAACCACATATATTGCTGACATCTTCAGGGTTTGGATTTTATTCTGCCTTCACCATATGCATTTTTGATTTGACAGTCCAACTTTGAGAGGCCATAACTTGGTCATCCGGGCTTCAAATCGGATGCAATTTTTTTTGAAATTGGGTAGAATTTCCTGAACTTTCTAGTGGTAGTGTTGATTTTTCATTTTAGTGGCCTCATTTGTTAGAAATTGCAGATCTTGTTTACTATTCCTATTTGTTCCTAATTTCTGCAACTTCCAGGGCTTCGTTTGGGCACATACGGTAACATTTTCAGGTGAAATTTTTTTTGAAAGTGCATGATTTTTCATCTACTTTCCAGATCTGAAATCAGATTTGAGTGATTTTGGGTAGACATATCACTTTCAGAAATAGGCTATTTTGGGGCTATAATTGCACTTGGTTAATTATTAGATTTCAGTTTTCTGATTTGCATCAGTCATTTGAAAGAGTTATTAGTAGTTATCAATCATTATTTGGTTGAAATATGGATAATTCAAAGGTTAAAATCCTCACTCCATATAACTACCATGAATGGAAAGTTTCTTTAAGTGATCATTTGTTGAGTCTTGGATTACTTAGAATGACTCTTAGGTAGGATCAAGAACCTCAAACAGGTGTTGTAGAAAGGACAAAATGGTTTGATCGAAGGGATAAAGCACTTGGCTCTCTTAGATCATCCATCTCTCGCAACTTGCACTTTCATATTGCATCTTGCACACATCCTCATGATGCTTGGATCACATTGGAAGGACTCTTTGGTAAACCTAATAGGATGAGAAAATTTAGATTAGAGAATGAACTCATAGGTCTTAATCCTAGGGATTTTGACAATATTCAAGATTTTTACTCTAAGTTCAATACTATTAGATTGGAGCTTTCTTCATATGGCATTGTTAAAGGGGATGAACAATTGATCTTTTCTATTCTTTCCAAGCTTGGTCCTGATTATTCTATCTTTGTTTCTACATTCTATGCTACTATGGATGCTCTTGGTAGTGCATACAAATTGCCCTCTCTTGATGAATTTACAATAAAACTCACAAGGGAACAAGCAAAGTTCGCACACATGGGTCAGTTGAAGCCTTCCACACATCAAGCATTGATTGCAAGTGAGTCTACATCAAAGACTTCTAATGGCAAAGGAAAGAAACACAATAGGGATCCTAAGCCTCATGACAAAGGTAATGAATCTTCTTCACCAAAAAGTACTGAATCCAAGTCCTCTTCAATAGAGGAATCATCTAGAAGAAAGAAAGATAAATGTACATATTGTCAAAAGTTACAAAATGATGAGCATAAGTGTTTTCAAAAGAAGATTGATGAGCTAACTCACATTATTCAGAAACACAACATTAAGTTTCCCTCATCAGTGTCTGCTCCTTCTACACAGTTGGCAGCTTCTACATCTCCATCATCATCCAAAGATAAAGGTAAAGGACAAGCACTCATGGCTTCCACACATCCTGAGTAAGGTAAATGGCTTCTTGATTCAGGTGCATCACATCATATGGCATCTTCTATGGATATGTTTCCTTCTATTGAGCCTTGTAATTCTCCTAATATTTTGATGGGTAATAACACATTCATGAGAGTTTGTGGAAAAGGTTCTATTCCTATGGGAGAGGGGACATTTAATGATGTTCTTTGTGTACCATCTTTGACCACTAATCTCCTTTCTATTTACCAAATTACACATGGGGCACAAGGTAAATTTGTTGAGTTCACTCCTAATTATGTCTACATTAGGGACATGGAGACTAGAGATGTCATAGCTATGGGAGTTGTTGATCATACTATTAGAAAGTAAAGATCCCCAAGATAACTGAGAGGGGGGGGTGAATCGGTTATCTGATAATTCAACCATTCAACTCCTTTAAACAATATAATCAATGTAGTAATCAACCATAGAAAGATAACCATACACAATTGCACAATAACACAAGATATGTTGGCTAGGGAACCTCTTCAAAAGAGTAAACCCCGATGGGAATGATGCCCACAAAATGATGCACTAAAATGAAAGTTCCTTGTTAGAGGATGGACCCTGTTAGGAGTCTTATGAAATACATTCAGTACATATAAATCCCTGTTAGGAGATTTTGAATCCCTGTTAGGAGATTTTGAATCCCTGTTAAAAGATTCTAACCTGGTTAAGAGTTTATGGAAGACAGAAGGACCCACTGCCCAAACAGGTTCAAGGCAAGATCTCTGAACCCACTATCCAAAAGATCTTAGAATTATTAAACAAAATAATATGAAATATATTACCTCCTTCATACTGTGCCAAAACCACACTCTCTGCTACACAAGATCACAATTCCAGATCTCTGTACTCACAAGTCTTCCTTCATCACTGAATTAGCTCTTTTCTTCACTTCATGCATATATTCGCATCTCAACTTTCACATTTCAATCCTCTCTACTCAATTCTCCTTTTTTTACAATTCTCATTACAACAAGGAAAACATTCCTTCTTATATACCAAACTCAAATAATTACAAATGAGTCGGTCCTCAATTACAACATAATAATTTCTACACGCTACACACAAAATTCACATAAAACTGTCGGCTTCCAGATACTGTAACTTTCTCCAAACATATCCTCAAAGTTTGCACTGTGAACCACATCATCATTAATGAGTCTCCAACATCCCTTTAACTGTGCAAAATCAGATTCCATCCCAGCTAAGAGATATCCTCCAATTTCTGAAAATTGCTACACAAAAACACTGTCTAAACACTGCTTTCACCAAAATGCTCATAACTCTCATGAATGAATGAATTTCTTTTTGCACTGTTAACCATAGGTTAATAACACACCAAAGAACATTACATCAACTATGCAAAATCCAATCTGCAATACAACATGTGCGCAAAACAAAACTGTACCTACTTTCCTGCTAATATCCAAAATATCACTGTGTTGACATCAATGACAATCCAAGTCATGAATGCAACAACAACTGCTACAGAATGACTACCAAAATACTTTGCATTCATTCCTAACAATCTCCCCCATTGGCATTGATGGCAACATAGATGAAAAACATCCAATGTTCCAAAAATCCAATACTGCAACATCACTGCAAAATATCAAATTAAATCTTGTTGCGTTCTCCCATTCAGCTCTCTCATACAATCCACAATGTTTTTCATGTATATCTCTCCCCCATTGACATCAATGACAGAAATTCCATCACTAAATCAACAAAAACTTAATGTCAAAAGACACTCTTCAGAAAAATACAATAACAAGAGTCCTCATGACTCAGCTCATAAACTCCCCCATAGAGGAAGTTCCAACATCCAATCTAGAAGAAAGATAGGGCTCAAATACCACTGGAGGGATGCAATCATCTGCATCAATTCTCAAAAATAGGATGGGGCATAACCCCAAGCATACATCTCAGATACACAAATGTATCCTTAGGTAAAGGTTTTGTAAATATATCTTCTATCTATTCCTTTGTGCTTATGTACTCCTATCTTACTTATTTTTCTGCAACTTTCTCTCTTACAACATGATACTTGATCTCAATATGTTTAGTCTTAGAATGTAAAATAGGATTTTTTGACATACTCACTGTACTGGTGTTATCACAATGTATAACAACAGGCTTATCAAACTTTATTCCAATATCCTTCAATATATGCTTCATCCAAATAATCTAATTACAATTGTTTACTGCTGCAACATATTCTACTTCTGTTGTACTTTGTGAAATACAATTCTGCTTCTTACTTAACCAAGAGACCAATTTTCCTCCAAGAAAAAAGGCTCCACCACTTGTGCTTTTCTTGTCATAAATGCTGCCTCCCCAATCTGCATCAGTATAGGCACATAAAGTAAAATCATCAGAATTATCATACCATAATCCATAATCCATTGTTCTTTTCAGATATCTCAGTATCCTCTTTACTGCTACATAATGTGATTCTCTAGGTTCTTCTTGAAATCTTGCTACAATCCCAACTGAATGTGCTAGATCAGGTCTTGTATGTGTCAAGTACTACAATTCTCCAATCATAGATCTGTACTTTTCCTGCTCAACTGTTGGTGTCTCATCTTTGCTAGATAACTTATGTCTAGTTACCATAGGTGTTCCAACAGGTTTAGAATCTTCCATTCCAAATCTTTTCAATAAGTCATTCAAATACTTAGTCTGACTGACAAATATACCTTCCTTGCTTTGTGTTATCTGTAGTTCCAAAAATTATTTCATTTCTCCAATCATGCTCATTTCAAATTCAGTCTTCATTTCATCTACAAATTTTTCACTGGCTTCATCTTCTCCTCCAAAGATAATATCATCAACAAATATAACTATAACCAATAAACCATTCTCAATTTCTTTTGTGTATAAGTTACTATCTGTTGTTCCTTTTATAAATCCCAATTTCAATAAATACTTATCCAATCTCGCATACTAGGTTCTAGGTGCTTGTTTTAATCCATATAAAGCTTTCTTTAACTTACACACCATATCTCTTTGTGTCAAAGGAAAACCTTCAGGCTACTCAATGTAGACTTCTTCCAATTCACCATTCAGAAATGCTGACTTCACATCCATCTGATACACTTTGAATTTCTTGTAAGCTGCATATGCTAGAAACATTCTTACTGCTTCAAGTCTGGCCACAGGTGCAAAAGTTTCTTCATAGTCAATTCCTTCTTGTTGTGAATATCCTTTACATACCAATCTTGCTTTGTTTCTTATCACTTCTCCTTGTTCATTCATCTTGTTTCTGAATACCCATTTTGTTCCAATCACATTCTTGTCTTTAGGTCTAGGGAACAATTCCCATGTCTTGTTTTTTTCAATCTGCTCCAGTTCTTCTTTCATAGCATTAATCCAATGTTCATCTTCACAAGCTTCATTAGTAGTCTTAGGTTCAATTTGAGAAATCAAACATAAATGTACCTTATTTCGAGTCAAAATTCATCTGTCTAAACTTCCAATAACTTACTCAACAGGGTGATGTCTTGAAATATACCTGTTAGGTGTCATAGTTACTAATCTTGTTCTAACTGTAGATTCTTCTCTGCTTTCTTCTTTGTTTTCTTCAGTATGACTTTCATTCAGCAAATCACTGTTAGTTTCAAAAAATAATTTCGTATTTTCAATGTTAGGCTGAGGTTGTGCTTCTCCATCAGATTCATAATCAAGCATTCTTTCCTAAATTTTAAACTTCTCATCAACTTTGACATTTGCACTTTTAACAATAGTCTTAGTTCTTTTGTTATAACATCTATATGCTTTTCTTTTCAAAGAATATCCAAGAAATATTCCTTCATCACTTCTAGGATCAAACTTTCCTATATCATCATCTCTCTTAATATAACATTTACTTCCAAAAATTCTAAAATACTCAACTGAGGGTGCATGTCCAAACCATAATTCATAAAGTGTCTTGTTTGCATCTGCTCTGATTTGTACTCTGTTTATAGTGTATATTGTTGTGTTCACTGCTTCTCTCCAAAAGGTCTTAGCCAAATCATTCTCAAACAACATAGCTCTTGCTACTTTAGTTATTGACTTGTTCCTTCTTTCAGCAATACCATTTTAATCTAGGTGTTCTAGGGGCTGAAAGTTGTCTCTTAATACCATTCATTTCACAAAAAATATTAAACTCTCTAGATGTAAATTCACCACCTCTATCAAATCTTAGGCACTTAATCTTCATTCTAGATTCATTCTCAATTTTTCTTTTCATGATCTTAAATTTATCGAATGCTTCAAATTTTTCTTTCAAAAATGCAATCCACATAATTCTTGTAAAATCATCAACAAGAATCATAAAATACCTTTCTGCATAGAATCCTCTAGTCCTAGTAGGACCACTCAAGTCTGTATGAACAATCTCCAGCTTCTCTGTCGATGTGAACTTCTTGCTGGGAAATGAACTCCTTTTCTGCTTTGCCATCATACATTCTTTGCAAATCATGTTAGTAGGTTTCATAATTCTAGGTAAATCTCTTACCGCAAGTATAGTACTCACTTTGACAATATTATCAAAGTTTATATGACAAAACCTTTTATGCCATAACCAACTGTCATCAATCTTAGTTAACAAACATGTCATCTTAGTATGATTCAACTACAATACATTACCTCTGGTTCTGGATCCTTTTCCAATCAGATTTCCATCTTTATCTTTTATCACACAAGTTTTCTCAGCAAACCAAACTTGATAACCCTTATCAACCAATTGTCCAACACTTAGTAGATTATGTCTCAATCCATCAACAAAGTAAACATCATCAGTGTTAGTCTTTCCATCAAGAATAATAGATCCTATACCCTTAATCAAACAAGGTGCATTATTACAAACTCTCACAATTCCTCCATCATAATTGTCTAACTTAACAAACTTTCTTTTATCTCTAGTCATATGATGTGAACAACCACTATCTATAATCCAATCAGATTTCTTTTCAACTTGAGAAACTAATGGTTTTTCTTCCCTTTCATCAGATTCAGAACTTTCTTCTTTAATTGCTACAAATCCTATTTCCTCAAAGTTATCATTATCACTATCACTTAAATGTCTTTCAATTCCTGCTTCAAGATCTTCATCATTTGCATAATAACATTCTTTAGATCTCCTAGGTTTAAAGTTGCTTCTATACTTCTTAACTCTTTTAGGACATTTAGATGCAAAATGACCATATTCTTGACAAGTCCAACATTTAAAGATTTTCTTACCTTCTGGATCTCTTTTTACAAGTAATGTAATACCTTCTTCAATCTTCTTATCTTCCTCAGATTTAGATCTGTTACTGCTGGCATAATCTCCATTCACACTAGTACTTCTTGATAATGTAGGTCTAATGTTAAGAGCACTAAATGCTATCTCCATTCTAGGTAGCTCTCCTGATAATCTCAAATTCATCTTTGTTGTTTCTAATCTTCCAAGAAGAGTCTCTCTTGAAAAGTTCGGTGTACAAGGTATCACTTGTTCAATCATCTGTGTTGTCTGCTTGAATACTGGTGTCAAAGTTCTCAGAATTTTCCATATCACTTCATTCTTTGTCTTATCACCTCCATAAGACTTTACTCTTGTTACAATCTCAGACATCCTACCAATATAGCTTCTAATAGATTCATCTTCCATCATTCTGATATCTTCAAATGCACAAATCCAATTATGTAATCTAGCCCTCTTTGCATGTTCATCAGCTTCAAAAGTAGAATGTAAAGCTTTCCAAATTGCATGAGATGTTTTCAAACATCTTACCTGACTGTATTCATTCTCTGATAGTGCTGACAAAAGTGCTTCTCTTACAAGTATGTTACACATGAATAGATCTAGCTCATCATTAGTTCCTACCTCTAGATTGTCTTCCTCAATGATAGTCTTCTCATTCTTTGTAATCAACTAATAACTTGGTCCTAAACACAATAAATGTGTCTTCATCTTTTCTTTCCAGCTGTCAAAATTTACTCCATCAAACTTAGGGGTTTCTTTCTTGAAATTCACCATGGATCTCCTTAAGTTATTAAACTTTTCTTTCAAGGACCTGCTGCTCTAATACCAATTGTAAGAAAGTAAAGATCCCCAAGATAACTGAGAGGGGGGGGTGAATCAGTTATCTGATAATTTAACCATTCAACTACTTTAAACTATATAATCAATGTAGTAATCAACCATAGAAAGATAACCATACACAATTGCACAATAACACAAGATATGTTGACTAGGGAACCTCTTGAAAAGAGTAAACCCCGGTGAGAATGATGCCCACAAAATGATGCACTAAAATGAAAGTTCCTTGTTAGAGGATGGACCCTGTTAGGAGTCTTATGAAATACATTCAGTACATATAAATCCCTGTTAGGAGATTTCGAATCCCTGTTAAAAGATTCTAACCTGGTTAAGAGTTTATGGAAGACAGAAGGACTCACTGCCCAAACAGCTTAAAGGCAAGATCTCTGAACCCACTGTCCAAAAGATCTTAGAATTATTCAATAGAATAATATGAAATATATTACCTCCTTCATACTGTGCCAAAACCGCACTCTCTGCTACACAAGATCACAATTCCAAATCTTTGTACTCACAAGTCTTCCTTCATCACTGAATTAGCTCTTTTCTTCACTTCATGCATATATTCGCATCTCAACTTTCACATTTCAATCCTCTCTACTCAATTCTCCTTTTTTTACAATTCTCATTACAACAAGGAAAACATTCCTTCTTATATACCAAACTCAAATAATTACAAATGAGTCGGTCCTCAATTACAAAATAATAATTTCTACACACTACACACAAAATTCACATAAAACTGTCGGCTTCCAGATACTGTAACTTTCTCCAAACATATCTTCAAAGTTTTCGCTGTGAACCACTTCATCATTAATGAGTCTCCAACATCCTTTTAACTGTGCAAAATCAGATTCCATCCCACCTAAGAGATATCCTCTGATTTCCGAAAATCGCTACACAGAAACACTGTCTAAACACTACTTTCACCAAAATGCTCATAACTCTCATGAATGAATGAATTTATTTTTGCGTTGTTAACCATAGATAATAACACACCAAAGAACATACCAGAAATTGCACAAAAGCCAATCTGCAATACAACATGTGCGCAAAACAAAACTATATCTGCTTTCCTACTGATATCCAGAATATCATTGTGTTGACATCAATGACAATCCAAGTCATGAATGCAACAACAACTGCTACAGAATGATTGCCAAAATACTTTGCATTCATTCCTAACTCATACATCACACTTGTATTCTTTTTCTACTTTTGTTGATAATGATGATGATATTCATGATATACCCATCCCTTTGCCAAGGGATAATTATGAGGAGAATTTTGGGCACTTGAATCATTTTGTTGTTCAGACAAGTGTTGATCTTCCTACTCCTCCACCTCCTGCTTCTTCAAACATGGGCTCTACTATTCCACAGGATGATCATAGTGTTTCAGATCTTACAGAATGTGATGACTATTTGGATGCATCTTCAGCATTTGTTTATTCTCATGATGTATATTTGGAAGACATACATGAAGGGGTTTCTCTTTCCCTTGATGACAGTTTCATCATAGATGGGGACACTTCTTCACCTTCTTTGGAGATTGGTGTACTTGATTCTTCTCCTTCTTCACTTGATTTGTCACATGAAGTGATAGATTCTTTGAGCTTGGAGATTCCTACTCAGTCTTCAGAGATTCATACATGGAGACCTACATCTTCTTCCTCCTTCCATTTGCACATGGATTGGCTTCTTCATCATTTGATGTATCTATTTCTTCCTAAGGGGAGACATGTTTCTTGTAAGCATTGGTGGAACTATTGTTTGTAGGTACTCTTCATCAACATGGGAGTTTCTACATTATGGGGGGGATATCATGTCTCCAACTATTCTTCTTATGGGGGGATAATTCTTTGTATATACATGATGTACGTAGTTCTTGGGGGGTATTGAGTACTCCATCCATCCATGCATCTTGTTTTCTTTTCTCTTTTTGGGGGATGGTTTTTCCCATGAGGTTTTCCCTCTTTCTCCACTTTATAAGAGTTATGCATTTCATGTATTGCATTTTGTACATAGGTACTTAACCTAGCCTAGTAGCCGGGACCCATCTTGCATTGTGATTTTAAGTGCATTCCCCTAAGTTGCACTTAAGGGGGGGTGTTGGTGTAATTAATTATTCCTAATTACACTTTACTTAATCTTACTTAGGTTAATTCATTGCATAATAGTTTGTGATTGAGACACCTAGGAGTGTGCACATCTATTAAGCACATGGTGTAGGAGAAATTCCACTTTTGGTGTGATAGTTGTCTTCACATACCTCGTTGTGTGTGAAATCCACCTTTCATGCTCTTATCACATTATCATCCTAATCCAATGCACATACTTTATTGCATATTGGAGGAACATCCACATTTGGTGGACATGTGATTACACCTAGCATAGGTGATAGCTTATCCGCTCCTTATCATTTCTCTTATTGCCTTTCCTATATAAGGAGGCCTATTATGTAATCATTTACATAACATTGATGTAATTCATTCATCAATTCAATAATTGAGCAATTCATTGGATCTATTCAATCCATTCTTGCATTCATATTTTCTCTCTTGTGCTTTTCTTCAACCTCTAGATCCTTGGTTCAATATTTGCTATTTGCAAATTCTTACACTGACTTTCTTTGCATGTTCATCACCTTCAAAAGTAGATTGTAAACCTAACCAGATTTCATGAGATGTTTTTAGATATTTTACTTGACTGTACTCATTTTCCAAAAGTGCTGACAAGAGTTCTTATCTGGAAAGTATGTTACACATGAATAGATATCTTTCCTCATTAGTAAATTCTTAAATTTTCTCTTCATCAATGATAGTCTTCTTGTTCTTTGTGATTAACCAATATCCTAGTCCTAAACATAGCAAATGTGTCTTCATATTTTCTTTATAGCTGTCAAATTTTATGACATCAAACTTAGGGATTTCTTTCTTGAAATGATTCACCATGGATCTCCTTAAATTTTTAAAATTTTCCTTCAAGGACCTGCTGCTCTAATACCAATTGTTAGAAAGTAAAGTCCACCAAGATAATTGAGAGGGGAGGGGGGTGAATCAATTATCAGATAAATACAACTTTTATCACCTTTAATAGATTTTAACCATGTAAGCAATGTAATCAACAACCATAGAGAGATATACATACACAAGAACACAAGATATATTGACCAAAAAGTAAACCCCGGTGGGGATGATGCACACAAAAGATGCACTAATATGAAAATTCCCTATGAGAGGATGGTATTTGTTAGGAGTCTTATGAGATACATTCAGTACATATGAATCTCTATTAGGAGACTTTGAATCCCAGTTAAAAGATTCTAACCCTATTAGTAGTTGTGGAAGACACAAGGACCCACTGTCCAAACAACTTCAAGGGAAAGATCACTGAATAAACTATCCAACTGATCTCTATATTACTCAACAAAATAATACCAAAAGATTACTGATATCAACAACTTATCACTTCTCCTCTGACTATGCCAAACCAAACCTACTGCTTCATCAAATCTCAATACCAAATCTATGTACTTCACATATCCTCTTACAACAAATATTGCACAATTCTGCAATTCACTTTCATATCATTCTTACATTACAATAAGGAAAATAATCCTTCTTTTATACCATACTCAAATAATTACAAATGAGTTGGCATAGAAATTGCAAAATAAAATCTTCCACAAGTTACATAATATTCCATAATTACATAAGATTATCGGCTTCCAATTAAGATAATTCTTCACTCGTGCGACCTTTGACCTTGCTATCACATCCACATCAAAATCATCTTGTCTCCATCATCTGTACAACTACGCATACTTAGATTCTATCCCGATTAGGAGATATCATCCAATTTCCACAAACTGCTTTTGAGGAACACTGCCTGAATATTGCTTCCAGTGATTTACACATAACTGTCATGAATAGTTGAATTACCATACACGCTCTTAACCACAATCTTAAGAAACATCATAGATTAAGTCCTCAACTTTTCATAGCTTGATCTTCAATATCCCACGTGCACTAATACAAACATTGTATGCTTCTCTACTAACCTTCAGACTATCACTGTGTTGACATCAATGACAATCACAGTCATGAATGCAACAACAACTGCTACAAAATGGCTATGAATACTCCCCCATAGGATATATTCAGCATTCATTCCTAACACATTCACCACTATGATTAATGTTAGACACTAAACATTTTTCACCTTCTTGACTAGATTCTTCCTTTACAACAACAAACACAATTTCTTCTTCATATCTTTCATCAGATTCTTCATCACTAACACCTTCCTCAGGTAGAAAACATGCTTTCATGTTCTTGTCCTTATATCTCCTTGATTTTTCCTTCCTGTCATTGTCAAGACATATAGAGGCTATATGTCCAATATTATTACATCCAAACAATTTCAAAGGTATCTTACCTTTATATTTACCTTTTCCTCTAGGAAGTCTTTTTCCAAATAAAGATTCAAACACCTCATGTTCTCTTTCTTAAGACATAATAGACTCATAATCAGTAGAGTAAAATGTTTAAGAACTCTTAGATACCTCCTTTCCTTTCATAGATGGTGCAAGACTCAATGATGAATTGAAAGAAGCTTGAAATTTTGGCATACTATTATCATAATTGCTTAACTCAAATGCACTCAATTTTCCTATTAATGCATCAAGAGTAACTACGGTAGTTCCTTGATATCTGAACTCTTGAATAGCTGAAACTCTAATAGCATACTGAGGTAATAGATTTCTGAACACTTTTCTTACCACATCCTCCTCATGAAGATTACCTCCATCTCCATGGATAGTTATAGCAACGACCTCATTGATCCTCTAACTGTATTTCTCGATGTTCTCATTTTCTTGCATCCTCATTTCATCATACTTTCCTCTTAGACTATCAACCTTTTCCTTCTGCACATGGATCTCCACCATAGATAGTCTCAAGCATCTCACACATCTCATAAGTAGTATCCAAGTCTTTGACATCAATAAATTATACATCACACAGAGTACTAAAAATAGATTCTATAGTAGCAATATGTTCTTTTCTAATCTACAATTGATCTATAGTTAAGGTTCCTAAAGGGACAATATAATTAGTAACCATATTGATGTAGTGCAAGGTAGGAGAATCCCCGATGGAGATGTCCTAGCCCCCCGAAAATAACCACACAATAGAATATAATAACAATACAAAGATATAGATCCACACAATGCCAATACTCATAATAGAATCATCATATTTTCATCCAACATGCCCGGCTATAAGGCCTTCCGGGTTACGGCCAAATACAATGAAATTATAATAGAAACTCCACAAGATCTCACAAGATCCAAACCAAAACCCTAGCTAGCCTAGATCCACACACTGGTAGGAACCCCCAAGGAAGATCTAAACTTGTGCTCGCAAGCCCACCAAGCAATGTCCTTGTTTCCCAAGCTGCAGCGACTAGCTCTCCTCAAAACTCGCTCCACATCCACCTCCTCTTCACCCAAGTGGATGAATGATGCCTCAAGACTTCCCCGACAACCCCTACTTATACCAATCTAAGCCACAGGTCGGTCCTGAATATAAATTAAATATAGATACCGAAATTAAATGCCACAAGTCGGACAACAACAACAATTAAATTCCCAAAATTGATGGCTTAGTAAAATCACGATATCTCCTAGCTTTGGATGAATTAGAACTCGTGCTTCGAACCGTAGGTAGAAATATAGGCCCTCTTCAATCTCTAAAATTTGCAGCCTCTAAATCTTTGTGGAAAATTACTTATACGGCCTGAAATAGGCACAAAATTCCTAAGCAAGACCAAACTCCCCTAGGCCATGCTGAGCAACCAAGACCATGCCAAGTTCCATTAAATACATCAAAACCAATTACCCAAGACCCAAGTGGGTTTATCCAACTCTACCAAACCCCTCACATATGAAAATAAGTCCACACAACTCCATCAAATCTCCCAAACATGCAGGATAGCCAACTACCCTGGGATGCTCCTGCATCAGACTCCCCAGGTGCGAAAAGAAGTATGCCTCATACTTTGACGCTAGATGAAATATTTGCAACCATCTTCATCTTCACCAAAGGCTTCCACTCCAACAGGGACAATATAACCAACATGCAAATCATCCGCATCCGCATCCATTTGTCAACCACTAGAATCTCAACCATCCAATCAACATGCTCACTCCCAGGAACAAACTGAACATAGTGCCTCACCAATATTCTCTGTAACGGATCACTACCAACAACAATAATATCCTCAAACATGAAATCCATGTCACCAACATGTAAGCTCAAATCCACAATAGGAGCAACATGTAAATCCTCAACCATGTCAACCACCAACAGGTTCACATTAGGAACATACAGATCCGTAGTATCATGTAGATCCTCAACCACATCAACAACTAGTGAATCCACACCAGCAACATCCATATCAACAATATCCATATCACCAACATATGGATCATCACCCTTAGCAACCTGATTATCCATGACCAAGTGCTCCACAATTTTCATGTCAGACTCAACCAACTGATCATGAAAACCAATCTCAATCACAACATCAACAAGGTTAGGAGGCTCCATAGAAACATCCACAAGTTTCTCCGCAGGTTCCGCATCAGCCTCCACACACTGATCAACAAAACCAACTTCCATATTGCCCTTGCTATGCCCTCTTGTCTCTTGAACAAGTCTTCTAACCGGCCAGACAACTCGCTTCCTGATCGGTAGAGTCCTGGTCCATGGTTTCAAGATCTCTCGAACTCTCTTATGAAATTTATCCAGAGATGGATCACTCTCAACCATCCTTTCCCTAACTTGATTAGTCAATCTAGCTTCCAACTGAGCAAAAGTCTTTGTAATATTCTTCTCCACTACATCATGGAGTTTTGCAATCATCTCAGGGTCCAATCTTCTTAGAGCCATCTTCCAAGATCTTTGCAAACCCTAGTAGCAAATCACCAACTAGATCCAACCTTCAACTAGGTCCTAGTGCAAACTACCTCACATTCAGTGCTCTGTCCACACACTCAGGAACAACCTTCACTCTGAAAAACTCCACCCAAGGTCCTGGTGTAAACTGCCTCACATTCGGCGCTCTATCCACACACTTAGGAACAACTATGCTCTGATACCACTTGATGCAATGCAAGGCAGGAGAATCCCCGATGGAGATGTCCTAGCCCCCAAAAAATAACCACACAATAGAATATAACAACAATACAAAGATATAGATCCACACAATGCCAATACTCACAATAGAATCATCATATTTTCATCCAACATGCCCGGCTATAAGGCCTTTCAGGTTACGGCCAAATACAATGCAATTACAATAGAAACTCCACAAGATCTCACAAGATCCAAACCAAAACCCTAGCTAGCCCAGATCCACACACTGGTAGGAAACCCCAAGAAAGATCTAAACTTGTGCTCGCAAGCCCACCAAGCAATCTCCTTGTTTCCCAAGCCGCAGCGACTAGCTCTCCTCAAAACTCGCTCCACATCCACCTCCTCTTCTCCCAAGTGGATGAATGATGCCTCAAGACTTCCCCCACAACCCCTACTTATACCAATCTAAGCCATAGGTCGGCCCTGAATATAAATTAAATACAAATACCAAAATTAAATGCCACAAGTCGGCCAACAACAACAATTAAATTCCCAAAATTGATGTCTTAGTAAAATCGTGATATCTACTAGCTCCGGATGAATTAAAACTCATGCTTCGAACCGTAGGTAGAAATATAGGCCCTCTTAAATCCTTGAAATTTGCAGCCTCTAACACTTTGTGAAAAATTACTTATATGGCCTGAAATAGGCACCAAATTCCTAAGCAAGACCAAACTCCCCTAGGCCATGCTGAGCAACCAAAACCATGCCAAGTTCCATTAAATACATCAAAACCAATTACCCAAGACCCAAGTGGGTTTATCCAACTCTACCAAACCCCTCACATATGAAAATAAGTCCACACAACTCCATCAAATCTCCCAAACATGCAAGATAGCCAACTACCCTGGGAGGCTCCTGCATCACATATCATCCCAATACTGGTTACCCATAACTTTTTAAGATAAATCTTTATTCACCTGAACTATACTATGTAGTTCCCTCTTGTGAATTTAGGACCTTCTTTTAAATTCATCTTTGGACCTTTTCCTCAAGAAATTAAGTATCACCACAATAGAAGACCAAAGCTCTAATACCAATTGTTAGATCTGAGATCAAATTACTAAGACGGGGGTGAATCAGTAATCTACCACATAACCAACTTTTAACCATCTAAACATTATCACAATATTCACAAGATTAACTTTAACAGCATCAAATGAAAATATAAACATAAACACATCCACACAATAATGAAACACTTGACACAGATTTATCTCGTGAAACCCAAATCGGAAAAAAACCACGGTGGGTATTAGTACCGAATAAATGGTGTACTATTATGAAGTATGCCTTGTGAGGAGCTTAACCCTGTTAGGAATTTACAAAAGCATTGTTAGGTGATACTCGGTTAAGGGATTTACCTTTATGATGCAGAGGGATACACAATGGAACTTCACTTGAGGATATAGGCACTCAAGGGACTCAACATTGGATCCTCTTTGCATATGTTGTACCACCCCGTTACCACTGACCCAACTATGACTTATTCGTGGAATCCAACTTCTAACAAAGGTTTTTTACTCTGAACCAATTTCCCTCATCTCTGATCCATTATTTTGAATGTTTCTTTTTTGTGACTGTCCACATGTAGCCTTTGATTCCTAGTACACCTAGTGCCTCCACTTGACCAAAACTCAATCCCACCTTAGTCTATTGATCTTAAGACCTTAAGACACTTATTCCAATCCAATACAATGTGATTTAAGACCTTAAGACACTTATTCCAATCCAATATTGTTCTTCAAATTACCCTAAGATCTTAGTCTATTGACCTTAAGACCTTAAGACACTCAAGCCATGTCTTCAACTAGGCCTAATCCCAATAGTCTTATCCAAAGGGTAATTTAGGATTTTCTTAAAAAATTTCCACAAAATTCAAAAAACATATTACACTTATGAATACCCATTTATATGTTACACGATATATCCAAAAATCATCTAGGGTTATTTCAAAATATCACCCTCAAAAATTGTTGCTCCACATTTCCTTCTGTTGGAGCTTTTCTTTCTAGGACCAAACTTGAATCAATACGTAGGCTTAATTCTTAGGGTAGGCACTCAAGTTTGACAAGGAAAAGGTCCAATTGATGAGGATTGAAAAGAATCCTCCTTCTTTGAGCTCCACATCACTCAAGTGGGTGTTGCCTTATCTGCACACTCATGACTCCTTTTTGATGAATAAAAGGCCTGCAGATAAATTAGTGTGGAATAGTATTCAAACCCTTTTAGGTAAAATGTACCCCAATGAAATTAATTCTCATGCAATAGCCCTATTTGCATGGGATGAGTCTGAAGACTAGAAAGGATACCTCTTTACTACTACTACCACCAACATAAAAGGGAAAGGTATTTGACTTGAAAGGTTAATGTTGGGTTGAATAGACCCCTGAAATACCCTTAGTCTCTCATAGACTAGTGCCTTATCCAATGGGTAGCAGAGTCAAATACCTCACTGCAATAGAAAGCTATGAAACAAGGAGACAATATATTCAAATATGTTGATGCCTTACATCACACATACACCATTAATCAGACCATACATTATCAAACCACTTGTGTATCCAAATATGCTATCACTCATTCAAAGGATATTAACCCTCCCCTTAGAAGAGACCTATAAACAAGTGATACATTGATCAACATCCACTGCAAGAAAAGCATGAAGTACCCTTGATACCCCAACTCATACACATCTGAAAACCAGTCTCAGACCTAGTTGTTTCTGTGAAAACAAATCTATTGCAAACACATAGGAAATGCAAATAGAAAAACTACAACACCCTTGATGCCGTAATCAATAAGTCTAAAACCCAAAATGGAGAAAATCTGATAACAGTACAAATATATTGAATCTCATATATAAGACAAGCTATTAAAATTTGCATTACATACTCCAAAACCAAAGAGGAAAGAGGGAACCCTACATGCAGAGAAGAAGGCAATATATGCAAGGCAGAACATTCATGGAACCAGCTCTCAGAAGAAAACTTGAACCCTTACAAAGTCAAAATGTCAACTATTTATACCACTAATTATCTTGGGATCTCAGAATAGGATGCAACAAGCTATGGATGATTAGGGTTTGGGTTCAACTACCCAATCAATCAAAATACAACAAAAGTTATTGCAGGGGAAGAAACATAGGCAACCCAGAGAAAACAAATCTTAGACAGATCTGCCATCATCAAAATCTACGAGAACAGTATAGAGCACCAAGAAATTGCCATGAAAACCAATCAAATCGGCCACCTCCAAACACACCTCGAGCACAAAACCACACTTCTCTTGGTACAAAAACATCATGCTACTGACCACATAGACCCTCGAATCAGTAGGCAACAACCAGCGCCACCAAACCAATCAAAAATAGCTACTAAACCATAAATTTTTGTACTTCCTCTCTCTAGAAATCCTCTGCAAATTTGAATTTGAAATACAATGGTCATTTCCAAGGTGCCAGCAGCAAATCGACGGTCGAAATTTGAAATTAGGTGAACTTTAAGTCCTGATCATCAGATCTTCATATTTCGCAGGCTTTATGATTCATCTTTTAAAAGGACCCCAGTCAAATTTAGTGAACTGGCGACTAAAGACCTTTTCCAGTTCGTAGAATACTTTATCTCTCCACCATTTTTCTTCACGAACGAGTGAACCCCCTTGAAATTTTCTAGGCTGCTAAACAGCTTTATGCCACTTGTCGCTATACCATTCGCCATATCCACCCAGTCACCACTGACACGGGACCCACAAAAAACAAGCCCTCAAAACAGTCGGCGAGTGCAAGATCGCATGGCTCTGACACAAACCATGAGATCATGCACCAGCCGTTGATTCTGCCACACTGTTAGCCCCCCGAACAGTGACCCCACCTTGCTGAATCCTCGTGCTGACCAATAGAATTAAAACAAATCAGCACCACCTGGCCGACGGTCCCACTGACACAACCAATAAGAAGGCTCCAATTGTAACACCTGTCAGTGGACTCACAATAGTCATCCTGCACACATGGAGAATCAGACAGCTGGTGCATAATCTCAAGGGTTCAAAAGATTCTTTTAGATCATGCGCCCGCCGTAGATTTTGAATCTTTGTCATCGTCATGAAAGCCTGACCCCACCATACCGCATAAGATCCTTCGACAAATGAGAGACTCTCACGTCAAAAAATCTGGCAAGTGGACAAGTAACTTTTCCTTCACTCACAGGTCCTTCTGAAAACCCTACCATATCATCATTCCTCTCGGCCAATAAGGTATTGCCATTTGTGCTTATGTGGCAGTGGACCCACCCGTCTGAAGCATCGCGTCATGAAAAGGAATCAACGGTCGTCGTAAGATCGCAAGCCTCTGACAAAACCCTTGCAAACTTATGACAACCATAGGATTAAGATGGTGTCAGAGTTGGGCCCAGGAAAGATTTAAGCCGAAACTATAGAAAAATTAAAGGCGTAGGACTTAGGAAAAAATTAAAGCCGCTAGACCTTAGGCCTAAGGAAATATTTAGTGCTGAGGACTTAGGGAACAATTTGCGCACATGGGTTTTAGTGAACTTAAGTGACCCAAAAATGTAACGTTAAAATACAACAGGGCCATGGTAGACTTAAGGTATTTTCCACACAACGGCTAGATTTTTGAAATTTCACAAAGGGTTTCAGCCGGAGACACAAAAGAAATTGCAGAGACCAAAGGACAATGAATAAGGTCATGAAATTTTTTGCAGAGATAGACCATTTTCTAAGGAATTTAGCTGTGACATGAAAATGGGCTAACAGTGGCTCTTTCTGGGGATGCATGCCTCTTGCAGGCATGGCAAGAATTCAGATCTTTGGGAGAAGCAGACCAATCCACAAAACTTTTCTCCAACAACTTTATTGAAAATAGGAAAACTACTCTTATTATGTACAAACCATGGCCTTGAACCACTGGTAACTTTTGAAACTTCTTACCTCTGTCATATACCTGATTTTCATTCCTTTCTTCTTGAGGTAAGCTAGATATTTTATTCCCATTTGTTTCACCAAAGATATCAACACTTTTAATCAATCCATCAAACAAAACAAAAAATTTGTCTACATTCTCATAGTGCATGTAAAAACCTAAAGCATTTTCATCATCTTGCTCACTATGAAAGTAAGACTCAGCATGCTCATTAACACAATCATCAAATTGAAACTAATCTTTACCTACTGATTCATCTATGCCATCAATCTGAAATGCGAAAGTCACATACTTTATTTGATAAAAGTCTTCATTCATACCTTGACTATGCATATCCTCAGGTGTAGCTAGTTGGAGTTCAAAAGAATAATCGGGTTTATACTTACACATGTCATCATAATCAAATTTTTCTACATTTGAGACCTCCATGTGTTCTTCAAACAATGGATTGATAATTCCAGGTAATACTCCTTGTTGCACATTATGACAAAAAATGGGCTGATCATCATCATAGTCCTCATCATATAAAGTATTAGAAAACACTTTAAACTCACTACCCATTTCATCTCCATGGAAATTCTCAGCACACAAAGAAAAATCAGAACTATATGAAGATTCACAGTCAACATCACCTACCAAGCATATAGTGTCCATAATTATATCTTCTTCATTATCTTCATGTTAGAATAATTGGGAGGGGGGGTGAATCAGTTATCCAAGTCCCAAAACAAAAATGAGTAATCCAAAATATTGTTTCTCTAATTTCTGTCAGTCGGTAAACATATATATGATTCACTGTCAATGTTTTTACCAATCTTCAGTTAAAGCTCTTTAGTAGTTACCAATCAAATCAAATAGCTAAAATGTAAAGTATGATAATAAATAATCATCACAATAAACACATAACACAATGATTTAACGTGGAAACCCTGTTAAGGGAAAAACCACTTGGGAACCGGCAACCCAAAAATTTCACTCTTCTAAAGTGAGGCCAGTGAGGACCCAGCCCTATTAAAGGTTACAATACACACTGTTAGGTGTGACCTGGTTAGAGGATTTTGCACTAAAAGTTATCTTTCAATCTTATGTCACTCACTGTGCTGATTTACAGGATAACAATGTTTCACTTGTCAGAATGAAACACAAATAAGACTTAAAAGTCCACTTGGTTAAGAGATTTTTACTGTTTACAATTATTAGAAAGTAATAGTAGGTTGATTTGCCTTAATACAACAAATTGCAGTTGCAGATCAGTGTTATGCTCAACAATGTTTTCTGACCAATATATCACTTCAGATCTAATATCAATATCACTTACAAACAATCAGTTATGTGCTTTATGTAGCTCAGTTTGTTCATTGTGTAGCTTGGTTTTTGCAGCTCGGTTTAGTAACCTATTTGATCAGAAATGCATGAATGCTAGTTCATGCTTAGCTTCTGCAGTATCTCCTTTTTTTTCTTTTTTTTTTCTCTTTAAATAAACATGTAAGCTATTTTATTTTCATCCATCAGATTTTGCCGCTTAATCATATCCACTGATTTTGCCCCTTTAAACTTCCTCAGCTAATGTGTCATTAACACGTTTCAATCTCCTTCGTCAAATCTTTCTCGAATTTTGTTAGCTGTAGATCCTTGTAACAAACTTTGACTTTTCACCTTGAAATCATCCGAATCTAGCTAATCAATTTTGTCACAAATTCTCTAGTCAACAATATCATCAAATGCTTTTTTGTTCTCCTCGGTTAACAAAGAAATGCATCGGTAAACCTTCATTGGTTAAACTTGTGCTCAGTATACAACACACTGCATCGATGTATACTGTCGTCGGTGTTCACACTGAGGATCTCGGTAAACATTAAACTGTTCTCTTTTACCGACCAACACTGCTTTGTGTCTTTTAGTTCCTTTCTCCATAATAGATGAATACAACATACTAAAGTCAATATAATGAGATCAAAGACTCATCAATAAGTTATCCACAATAAGTTATCCAATGCATTCCTTATCCTTATCTGCTGTTACCTTCTTTCACCATTCTTTAGATGTCTCGGTAATGATAACTTACAAGATAAGTACTGTCAAACTAATAAGAAACTAGTTGACATCAGTGACAACATAATACTAATTTAACATATTGTATATCTATACAACTACTTTTCATGTGATCTTCAATCACTGATTCAATAATCTCTCCAATCAGTTGTAAATCAGTTGTAGGCTCAACAATCTCTCCCTTTGGCATTGATGACAACTCAAATAATATGAATGTACCAAACATATACTCTACAACTCTGTCTGTCATAAGCTCTCCCTTAGATAGTTCATCCTTAACTCTTCCTGTTCAGTATTCTCACCCTTTGTCTTTACAGTACAGATTCTCTTCCTTTCGCTCATTCATATTTGCCTATTCTCTCCCTTTGACAACAATGCCAAATGAACAAAATAAACAAAGATCAATCTTGTCCAAACCTCTTCATGGTATCTTAGTATACTAATATCTCCATCTGTTCTTCAAACTTAATCACAACCTTGAACTTAATCAAAGTGCGATCTATGCTAGCATCAACATGAGTGATCTTCTGATATAATAGGCTGATGCAGCATTCTAGATCACCTTAGTGACCGATAGATAGGGGACGGACCCCATGTCTATTCCTCAAGTATTCAAAAGTGTCTTTCGGCAGAGGCTTTGTAAAAATGTCTGCAAGTTGTTCTTTTGATGTAACAAACTCCAGTTTAACTTGCTTTTTCTGCACTTGTTCCCTTAAGTAATGATACTTAATTGATATATGCTTTGTTTTTTAGTGCATTACCAGATTCTTTGATATGTTTATAGCACTAGTGTTGTCACAATATATAGTCACTAGATCAGTGATCACCTCATTCATAACTTCCAACACTTGCTTGATATAGGCTATATTGGAGCAGTTTGTTGCAGCAGCAACATATTTAGCTTCAATTGTTGACTGAGAAATACAGCTCTACTTCTTGCTTGTCCAGGTTACAAGTCTTTCTCCAAACAAAAATGCTCCTCCAGTTGTACTTTTTCTGTCATCCACATTACCAACCCAGTCAGCATCGGTATACACTTTCAGTTCAAACTTTCCATCTCTTGAATACCATAAACCATAATCTTCTATCTTCTTAAGATATCTCAATATCCTTTTTGTTGCTATCATATGTGATTCTCTGGGATTTGCAGAAAATCTTGCAACTATTCTAACAGCATGAGCTATATCTGGTCTAATGTGAACTACATACATCAGCTTACCAATCATGGATCGGTAAAGTGTCTGATTTACCTCGGTAGTCTCATCTTCCTTTGTCAACTTACATCTAGTAGCCATCAGTGTTCCCACTAGTTTTGAATCTTCCATGCCAAATGTTTTCAATACCTCCTTTATGTATTTTGATTGAGTGATGAAGATTCCATCACTATGCTGAATCACCTGTAGTCCCAGAAAGAACTTAATCTCTCCGAACATAGACATTTCAAATTCCTTTTGCATCTCATCAACAAATGCTTTACATACAATATCTCTACCTCCAAAAATTATATCATCAACAAATATTTCAGCTATGATAATAGTATCATCAGTGTTACCTTTCATATACAAATTACTATTATCACTTGTTCTGATAAAGCCAATACTTAAAAGATAGGTGTGCAACCTTTCATACCATGCTCTCGGTGCTTGTTTCAATCCATACGGTGCTTTTTGTAGTCTACAAACCATATCTCGGTTGTCTGGATCTTCAAATCGTTCAGGCTATTCAATGTAGACCTCCTCTTCAAGTATTCCATTCAAGAAAGCAGACTTGACATCCATTTGGTATACCTTAAATTTCTTATGTGCAGCATATGCCAGTAACATTCTGACACCCTCAAGTCTTGCAACAGGTGCAAATATTTCACCATAGTCAATTCCTTCTTCTTGCGCATATCCTTGACATACAAGTCTTGCTTTATTTCTTGTCACTTCTCCATTTTCATTCAGCTTATTTGTGAAAATCCATTTAGTACCAATAACATTTTTATCTTTAGGTCAGGGTACTAAGGTCCAAGTCTTATTCTTTTCTATTTGCTCAATCTCTTCAGTCATTGCTTTGACCCATTCTTCATTATCCAAAGCAACTTGTACATTCTTAGGTCCAAATTCACAAAGTAAGCAAGTACCTTGTCTTGTTTTGCTTCTTGTTTGCATTCCAGCATCTTTGTTTCCAATAATCTGACCTTCAGGATGATGTCTTTTGACAAATCTTGCTAGTATCTTAGATCTTCTATCTTGTGCATCCTGCTATGTATTCTGCTATGCATTCTGTTCTGGTTCATTAGCTTGCTTGGGAGCTCCTCCTTGATCATCGGTATGTTCAATCAGTTCTATTAGTTATGGTACATTGTTTATCTGTTGGCCGGTTGCAGCAGTCTATGGTGTCCTTGGTTGAAACTCAGGAAACTCATAGTAAGTGAATTGTCTGTAATCTTCTGGTTCCTTCATCTGCTCATCTGTGATCTTATCATCATGTTCATCAACACGAACATTCAGACTTTCAACAATTTTATTAGTCACCTTGTTCAGACATTTGTAAGTTTTTCTTTGGGCAGAATATCCTAAAAATATTCCTTCATCTCCTTTGGAATCAAACTTACCATTCCTATCATTTTTCAGAATAAAACACTTACTTCCAAAGATTCTAAAGTAACTTACATTGGGCTTGTCTCCAAACCAAAGTTCATATGGTGTTTGGTTGGTGTCTTTCTTCAACTGTACTTGGTTAAGCACATAGACTGCAGTGCTTACAACTTCTCTCCAAAATTTATGAGCAACATTCTTTTGTATCATCAGTGTCCTAGCACAATCAATTATTGATCTTTTTCTTCTCTCAACAATACCATTCTATTGTGGGGTTCTCGGTGCTGACACCTGCCTTTGGATTCCATGCTCATTATAGAAGTTAGTAAATTCACCACCTCTATCTGATCTAAGACATTTGATTTCCTTTCCAGTTTCCTTTTCAACTTTAGCGTTATACCATTTAAACAGTTTGAAAGTTTCAGACTTTTCCTTCAAAAACATCACAGTCATCAATCTAGTGTAATCATCAACAAAGAGAATAAAGTATCTATCACCATAATAGCTTTGAGTTCTCATAGGTCCACATAAGTCGATATGAACCAACTCAAGAATCTTCTTTGTTGAGAAGTCCTTACTCTTAAAACTAGATTTGGTCATTTTCGCTTTCTGACATTCATGGCATAAAGTATGATCAGGCTTAGATAAGTTAGGTAAACCTCTAACTCTCTTCTTTTTACTGATTTTGATCATATTATCAAAGTTTACATGACATAATCTCTTGTGCCATAGCCAAGCATCTTCATCTTTCATAAGTAGGCAAGAAGACTCATCAATATCAAGTTGAAAAAGATTACCTCTGGTTTGAGTACCAGTCCCAACAAGTCTTCCATCATTTTCATAGATTTTCACCTTTTTATTTTCAAACACTAGTTTGTGGCCTGAATTGTTTAGCTATGCCACACTCAACAGAATGTAATTCAGTCCATATACCCAGTAAGCATTCTCACATTTTATTCTATCATTAATTACAAGGGTACCTTTACCTTTCACAGTGCATGGGGCATAATTTCCCATTCTTACAGATCCACCATTATATTCAACTAATTCATCAAATTTATCTACATCACCTATCATATGATGTGTGCAGCCACTGTCAATGATCCATGTTTCATTCTTGCTTATCCATGAGATCAGGGCAGATTCATCTTGTTTTTCATCTTCTTCTGAATCTTCCTTCATTGCAACAAACACTACCTCTTCATCATCAGAATCAGACTCAAAGTTAGTATTTTCAGCTATATAACAAGCCTTTTTACCTTTGTCCTTTCAGTCATTTCTATTACTGTTTTGGTAGCTTCTGTTAACTCTCCTCCCATAACTTCCTTTAGATTTATTTCTCGGTTCATCATCATCATTTCTTTTCTGAGGACATCTAGCAGCAATATGACCTACTTCCTTACAATTAAAGCATGCCAAGGGTAACTTACCTCTATATCTCCCTTTACCTTTTGGTAATCTTCTAGCCATTAATGCTTCAAGCTCATCAAGGTCATCATCAGTATCATTGTCATTATTATTTCTATTTTTCTTGCTAGATTTCCCCATCTTCAGAGAAGACATGAAAGTAGACTCAACAGAAGCTACAACACTGTTATCAAAATTGTTCAACTCAAAAGTAGTAAGCTTACCGACCAAAGTAGCAAGTGTAAGATTGGATGTGTCTCAGTTCTCATGAATTGCCGATACTCTAATTGCATAGACAAGTAGCAAGGTTCTGAGGATTTTTCTGATTATAGTCTCTTCTTCAATTACTCCATCAGAAGCTCGTATAGCATAAAAAACCTCTTTAATTTTGTTTGAATATTTAGCAATATTTTCTCCTTCTTTCATTCTCATTTCATCAAATTTACCTCTTAAGCTTTCTGCTCTAGCTCTTTTGACAAATGTGTTACCACTGTATACTTGCTCTAATCTATCCCACATTGCCTTAGCAGTAATCAATCCTTTGATTTCTTCAAATTCAGTGTCGGTACAGGCAACAACAAGTTCCATCATTGCTACATTGTGATCATGCTTGTCTTTTAGTTGTTCCACAGTCAGAGGACCAGTTGGTTCGCTGTAGCTAGTTTTCATAAAATGTAGTGCATCTCCACCAATTCCAGCTATATGCAATTTCATTCTCTATTTCCATACTGAGAAGTTGTCTTTGTTCAGTCTAGGCATTTCCCTCTTACTCATTTTGTGATCTTTATGCTCAAGTCCTTAAAACTCTATTTCAAGCAACCAAACAGCTCTGATATCAATTGTTACAATAACTGAGAGGGGGGGTGAATCAGTTATCCAAGTCCCAAAAAAAAAAAGAGTAATCCAAAATATTGTTTCTCTAATTTCTGTCAGTTGGTAAACATATATATGATTCACTGTCAGTGTTTTTACCGATCTTCAATTAAAGCTCTTTAGTAGTTACCGATCAAATCAAATAGCTAAAATGTAAAGTATGATAATAAACAATCATCACAATAAACACATAACACAATGATTTAACATGGAAACCCTGTTAAGGGAAAAACCACTTGAGGACCAGCAACCCAAAAATTTCACTCTTCTAAAGTGAGGCCTGTCAGAACCCAACCCCGTTAAAGGTTACAATACACACTGTTAGGTGTGACCTAGTTAGAGGATTTTGCACTAGAAGTTATCTTTCAATCTTATGTCACTCACTGTGCTGATTTACAGGATAACAATGTTTCACTTGTCAGAATGAAACACAAATAAGACTTAAAAGTCCACTCGGTTAAGAGATTTTCACTATTTACAATTATTAGAAAGTAACAGTAGGTTGATCTGCCTTAATACAGCAAATTGTAGTTGCAGATCAGTGTTATGCTCAATAATGTTTTCTGACCAATATATCACTTCAGATCTAATATCAATATCACTTACAAACAATTAGTTTTGTGCTTTGTGTAGCTCAGTTTGTTCATTGTGTAGCTGGGTTTCTGTATCTTGGTTCAATAACCTATTTGATCAGAAATGCATGAATGCTAGTTCACGCTCAGCTTTTGTAGTATCTCCTTTTTTTTCTTCTTTTTTTTCTCTTTAAATAAACATGTAAGCCGTTTTATTTTCATCCATTAGATTTTGCTGCTTAATCATATCCACTGATTTTGCCACCTTAAACTTCCTCGGCTGATGTGTCATTAACACGTTTCAATCTCCTTTGTTAGATCTTCCTTGAATTTTGTTAGCCATAGATCCTTGTAACAAACTTTGACTTTTCACCTTGAAATCATGCGAATCCAACTCATCAGTTTTGTCATCAAATTGTCTAGTCGACAATATCATTAAATGCTTTTCTGTTCTCCTCGGTTAACAAAGAAATGCGTCGGTAAACCTTCATCGGTTAAACTTGTGCTTGGTATACAACACACTGCATCGGTGTATACTGTCATCGGTGTTTACACTGAGGATCTCGATAAACATTAAACTATTCTCTTTTACCGACCAACACTGCTTTGTGTCTTTTAGTTCCTTTCTCCATAATAGATGAATACAACATACTAAAGTTAATATAATGAGATCAAAGATTCGTCAATAAGTTATCCACAATAAGTTATCCAATGCATTCCTTATCCTTATCTGCTGTGACCTTCTTTCACCATTCTTCAGATGTCTCGGTAATGATAACTTACAAGATAAGTATTGTCAAACTAATAAGAAACTAGTTGACATCAATGACAACATAATACTGATTTAAAATATTGTATATCTATACAACTACTTTTCATGTGATCTTCATTCATTGTTTCAACAATCTCTCCAATCAGTTGTAAATCAGTTGTAGGTTCAACACTTCATACTCAAGCTAATTTGTACAATGTACAAATTGAGATGCACTATCACTTTCAGATTCAGAAAATGAAAACATGCCTTCACTGATAAAGGAGTGTTCACTTCCATCATTACTTTCTTCCTCCCATGTTGCATCTGACTCATATGGAGACACCTCAACATCACTGCCTTCATCACTCTCACTTGAGTAACCACTTTCAGCACTATGTTCCTCTGACTATGACTGATATGCCTATGAATCACATTCCTCATCTTGTGCAGCAACATCAAGCTCATCAGTAGAGACATGACTTTCAGCTTCCTCATGTCTAAGAACATTAGCAGAAACATGCTCATAATCAAAATTACAAGAATTGACTACAGTGGCTAATTCATGACTCAAAACACCATCACACTACTCAATTTTACTAAGGTTTGGAATATATCTTACTGCTGTAGCATCCTGAACACATGCCTCATCGGTAGCAAAAGACTCAACATCATTTATACACATCCTGATTTGACATTTCAACTTGATTACAAACTATAGTAGAAGTGTTGATACACTGACTTGGAATTGTGGTATCAACACTACATTCTTCTTTTCTTTCATATTTATTATACCGGCATACATTCATGGCAAAATGACCTCTGGTCAATCCGTATTCCAAATTGTTTTTAATGTCCATCGCAGTTATAAATGCCTAATATAATGACTTAGGTTCTTTATCCCTCAGTAAGTAATTCATTTTCTTATCAAATGCATTGAAATAGACACTCACACACACTTGATCATTGAGTCTATAACTTTCAGGGATTTCATTCAATACTCCTGCAAATCTGATATTGAATTGAGGGACAAGTTCGTCCCTCTCAATATGAATATTTAAAAACTTATCATAAGAATCAGATATGCTTACCCTTTCTCCAAATTGCTCCATGAAGGCCGGATACATCTCACCCCAAGATGAAATAGAACATGCCGGTAGAAAAGAGAACCAGTCTCTAGCATCACCTTCTAAAGTTTGAACAAACAATTTCATCCATAGGTCTTCATGGCAAACATCAAAATCACACATCACATCAGCAAAGCATTGAACATGCTTCCTTGCTCACTGATAGTGGTCCCTATCATACTTTGGTAAATATCCCCTGATTCCATCAGCGATCTTATTAGGGAAACCAGGTATGCCATCATAACAAAATGGCACATATCCTTTAACAAAAGAAACCCTGTTAACATCCATCACTAGCTGTAGCTTTTGCACATCCATTTGAAGATCTTCAAGACTAATAACAGGAAATCTATACTTGAAATTAACCTTCTTTTGTCACTGAACCCATCCTACATACTCCACACTTTTATGTCCTTTCTTTAATGACAAAACCATTTGATAAGGATCATGCAAATACACAAAATATTGAATTGGGAATACTTGGAAGCCTTTGCTGACTGTTGTTGCTCTCTTCACATTTGACTAAAATTTGAAACAAGGTTACACACCTCAGGTTCATTCTAGTACAGAGTCGCCACCTCCCTTCAGAGGACACAAACTTTCACTGATCTATCTTGAAACACCAATAGACTCTGAGCACTCCCACAACAAAGTCACATATAACGTAATCAACAAATCCAGGCAACACACTTACAAACTTGAAAAAAAAATTTGAGATTG
This sequence comes from Chamaecyparis obtusa, assembly GCA_027943335.1. Classification (NCBI taxonomy): domain Eukaryota; kingdom Viridiplantae; phylum Streptophyta; class Pinopsida; order Cupressales; family Cupressaceae; genus Chamaecyparis; species Chamaecyparis obtusa. The sequence continues at coordinate 12,804,921 of BSBK01000529.1, forward strand.
TAAAACTTATGAGACTCTTCCCCAAACTAAATACAACAAGACTCTAGGATACACTTCATCGTAACTTCTTTCTATCCCCAGCAGAGTCGTCAGTTTGTTGGAGCTTTTCTTTACAAGACCAAACTTGAATCAATAGATGGGCTTAATTCTCAGGGTAGGCACTCAAGTTTAACCAGGAAAAGGTCCAATTGATGAGGATTGAAAAGAATCCTCCTCCTTTTAGCGAACTGGCGACCGAAGACCTTTTCCAATTTGCAGAATACTTTATCTCTCCGCAATTTTTCTTCGCGAACGAGCGAATCCCTTTTGTCAGGCCAGTAAACACCTTTATTTGGACTGCTAAGCCTTTAGACCCCCACCTAGGCCCGCTTTATGCCACTTGTCGCTATACCATTCACCGTATCTGCCTAGTCATTACTTACACGGGACCCACAGAAAACAAGCCCTCAAATCAGACGGCGGGCACAAGATCTCATGGCTCTAACACAACCCATGAGATCATGCGCCAGCCGTTGATTCTGCCACACTGTCAGCCTCCTCGACAATGACCCCACCTTGTTGAAACCTCGCGCTGACCAATAGAATTAAAACAAATCAGCACCACCTAGCCGATGGTCCCATTGACACAACCAATAAGAAGGCTCCAATTGTAACACCTGTCAGAGGACCCACAACAGTTGTCCTACACACATGGAGAATCGGACAGCTGGCGCATAATCTCAAGGGTTCAAAAGATTCTTTGAGATCATGCACCCACCGTAGATTATGAATCTTTGCCATCATCATGAAAGCCTTGCCCCACCCTGCCGCGTAAGATCCTTCGATGAATGAGAGACTACCACGTCGCAAAATCTAGAAAGCGAACAAGTAACTTTTCCTTTGCTCACAAGTCCTTCTAACAACCTTGCCATATCATCATTCCTCTCTGCCAATAAGGAACTACCATTTGTGCTTATGTGGCAGTGGACCCGCCTGTCTGAAGCGTTACATCATGAAAAGGAATCAACGGTCGTCGTAAGATCGCAAGCCTCTGACAAAACCCTTGTGAACTTACGACAACCGTAGGATTAAGATGGTGTCAGAGTCGGGCCTAGGAAAGATTTAAGTCGAAACTATAGAAAAATTAAAGGCGCAAGAGTTAGGAAAAAATTAAACCCACCAGACCTTAGGCCTAAGGAAATATTAAGCGCTAAGGACTTAGGGAACAATTTGCGCACATGGGTTTTAGGGAACTTAAGTGGCCCAAAAAGGTAATGTTAAAATAGAACAGGGCCAGGGTAGACTTAGGGTATTTTCCACACAACGGCTAGATTTTTGAAATTTTACAAAGGGTTTCAACCGGAGACAAAAGAAATTGTAGAGACCAAAGGACAATGAATAAGGTCATGAAATTTCTTGCAGAGATAGACCATTTTCAAAGGAATTTAGCTGTGACATGAAAATGTGCTAACACCTTCCTAGGCTTAATTGGTCACATTAACAAAGTAACCCTATCACAGACTTAACACCCAACCTTTCCACTTTTCACAGAGTGTTAAAATAGTCCCAATTAGAGAAATATGAAGTCAATTTGACCTTGTAGGCTTTCTATACCCAAAAGTCGTAAATCAATCCTTAAAACCCTCTAAAATTAGGGTCATCTAGAAAACAACCCAAAAATTGATTCCCAGAATCCTCCTTCTGTATTCACCTTTTATTTTTCATATACTTCTACATTTCCACATAAAAATATACCCTGCTTATGTGAGATATGTTGTTTCCACACTTATGGCATCAATTTCATGTCCTTTTTGCACTCTTCCTCATTGTGTACACCCACCAGATTAACTTCTCCTACATCCAAATGATTAGTAACATCATACATATGTTACGTGTGGTCCATTCAATGATAAAAAATAGATAAATTCATTGAATGTCCCATTTACCTATTGAAAGGATCAAAATAGAGTTATTTCAATGCTCCAAAATGATCACCTACAACAACTTTTCAAATATCAAACAAAATAGATAATAAAAAACTTCAAAAAAGATATGCAATGATGTTATTACATCCTTAGATCATCCACCATTCATTTCCAAATGGAGATCATTCAAATAAGCATCAAAATAACAAGAGTTTTGCAAGAAAACTTGAATTTTATGGATTTCTTCACTTTGTCCGTACAAAATGCGTCCTAAATCCATACCATTATGTCATTTCCTATTTTCATATTCTTAAATGGACCCATACTAACCTTTCCAACCGACCCAAAGTGATTGGAACTTCTAACTTTGCAAACAAATCCCATTTTTGGAGTTTCCATCCAAATCACAATTAGTCATTATTATTCAAATATTTAAATTCCAAAAATTATTTTTAAATAATGTCCTAATAACCTATAGCATTGGCATTGGTCATTTTGTGACCTTGTCACATCATTAATCTCCTTAAGACCCCTACTTGACTCCACTTGGCATGATATTGCCATATTAAATTAATTTGGTCATATGGTCCTTGCCAGGACCATCCGGACATTTGCCACTACATTTGATTTTATTCCATTCCATTACATTTAATAGGCACTAATGGCTCAAATTAAAATGTTTAGAGACCTTATAGATCATTCTAGTCTTCCAATTCTTAAGGTCATCCATCTCACCCCCTAGTAGCCTTCTAGGCCTTAGGTTCTCTTGCACCACTTAAGCCTGTTAGAACCTTTACCTTGTTAAGAGTATCCTTGTTAGAGGACTTAAAACACAAGCTAATGTGCCAACTTGTTTGAGGATTTCCAATAGGAACCTACTAACTTACTAGGATCCATGATGCAGAGTGGGTAGCAGATGTGGTGGACAAGGCTCTCAAGGGAGGATTGATTTCAGTGGTTTAGGCACTTGAAACCCACTAGTCTTCAAGATACCTCAAACGCCCAATACCCTCCAAAAGGCTCAATAACCTTCCAAATGCACAAGGTGAATGCTCAAGGGTTAAACAAGGTGTATTTAGCAACTTTCAATTAGTTTTAAGCTTATAAGAAAATCCCCACAAGTAAATTGTTTAAACTAGCTACTAGGCCTAATTACCCCTCCTAGTAGGTCACCAACGGTACAAGTTTGAGGATAATTTTGAAACTTCCACAGGACTAAATCAACACTTTGCACTTTTGAACACCCTTTTCACCCTTTTCACAGTCTGTACAAAGACTTCACTAGTCTATACTCTCTCTCCCCAAACATCTAACAATGTTTAAATTTCATTTCTTAACTTCCTCAACTGGTCCAAAGTGGTTAGGAAGGAGTTAGACTTGTTTAAGACTCCTAAACATCATTTCCCACCAAAATATAACTAGTCGTTAACATTCAAATATTTGAATTATTAACCTATGTTATTTCATGTTTTATTCAACCAAACTAAACAAAACTTAGATGATTCAATCCCTAGGACCTAATTAACCTTACTCAAGAAATCCTATACACCATATTGTTTATTACAAAATGCCATAATAGGCTTCAAGAGATCCCAATTAACCTTTAGGGACTCTGTAGATCCACTAGCTTCATGATATTCCAAGGTACCCTTAGGTGTTTGGATAGGTGCTCCTACATGAATCCACCTGATTAATGGATTTGCATTATTGTAACTATAAGGGAACAACAAAGAGAATGATCTGTAAAATAGCACTATCTCTTCTTGATTAGATCCAATGAAGCACAAAATTTCTTCTAAACACACTTAACTCTACACTAGCTTGATCGCAATTAGTCCTTCACAACTGCACTTATCCAATACATGATCAACACTAAAAAATTTCAACTTTATCTATTATATACTGTTCATCTAGCCCTTGAGTTTTTCATCACCTTAAGCTATCCCTAAACAATTTATAATTTAACTGTCAGACTTACTACTCGAATCTAACATATCAATATACATATCACGATGTATACAACAATTTTTGTATGCTTCTTCTGCCAATACAATGATTTACATAGACTTTTGTGTCAAGGGGTCAAACACATTTTCACCAAACACAAGATTCCTCTGGAATCTTCTCCACACACTAGCATCAAAAAATTTGATGCCAAATCATCACATCAAATATTTAAGACATGTCACTAGATAATGACCCACACAACCGAATTCACCGCAACCTTTACCTTGATCATCGACCAAAGATTCATCAACTGTCTCTCAAGAACACAAACAATTCAACCTGTTAACAACTCTGACTCTACTCAGCGGTCACCTATATTTCACACTAGTCACTCAAATGAGTTGCGATTGCAACCACAAATTCTAAACAATATTGACCACCATATCCTATAACCACATCAAATGAAACAACAAATATTTGACAAACCAGTCAAATTTCGTATTGCCAGTCACTAACTACTCTAGAAATTACTTCGTCAACCTTCATCTGACCATAACTTCCTTACCTATCTTCATCATCAATAGCAGTAATACATTTGACAATCAAAAACATCCCTAAGTCTCTCATAAGAATTGCCACAACTGAAACATAACGCAGCACCTTGATCATCATACTTATAGTTAGTAATATACTAGAAATACTAACTCAATACTTGACATCAATGACAACTCAATAACTAATCATCATGTAATCAGTTATACCAATAGATTCTTGTCACTATTTTTCAAGGATATAAAAGGATCAACCTTCCTTGATTGAAAAATAACGAAAGGTTTCCATGAGGATGATTGACTTAAACTAAGGAAGAAAAAGGTTTTTTTCCAAAGGGCATGGTGGGTCTGGTTTTTTATCTTTTGTGAAATGGCAATAAGAGTTTAAAATACAGCTTCCAAGAAAGGTTGACCTATGGGCCTCATGTTTTTATTATAATAGTAATGGTCATTTGAGAAGTTTTGACCTCTGAGGTGACAAATTGATATTTGAATATTAACTGACAATTTCAAGAAAAACCACCTTCATAGCTTATAGTCTATAGTTTCTCAAAGGCCTATGATAGTGTTGTATCATCTTAAAATGGAAGCACTTCCATTTGGATAGGTTTACCACCCTCTTTTAGTGCATTTATCATGATAAACCTAAATTTAGGATGCATTTATATGTCCTAGGTGAAATTAGGGTTAGGATCCTAAGGATTCTCCTTAATTCCCCTCTTCTATGACTCTAATTTATAGGTAGGATACAGAGATGGGTCCTCCTAGCCTTCATCATGTCAATCACATGATCTTTTATCTATCACAGACATTCTATTCTCATCAGAATTCATTTCTAAGTTTCTGGGCATCCTCGGGGCCTTTAAACTTCATCCTGGCAAAAGTTAGGGTTTCTGGTCAAGGTCAACCTCGACCCTGACTAGGTCAGGGTCGACCTCAACCTTGACCTCATCTTGTCAGGATTTCAAAATTTCAATTCCCGCTAATTTAGCTTTCAGGATTATTAATTTCCCGCCTCCGAGTTAGCTATTTCGGGCTCCAAAATGGTAAATCCTTTAATTATATTTAATTTAGATCCATTCTCTAAAGGTTAGGACCTAATTGGGCTTTAATTCTTCAAGGTGGCCCTTCTAGAGGAGTGTGACCTGATTCACTATAAAAGGAGGCCTTCCTCTCTCATTTTCACATCTCATCTCAAGCAATCAAGCTCTCAAATTCTCAAGGTGTTCAAGCAAGCATTTCAAGTCTTAAAGCATCTTCAAGCATTCATATTTGGAGCAAGAGAGAATCATTCTTCCTTGATCCATCATCATCAACATTTCCAGCATTCAAACATGGAGTAACAACTATGGATTGTGAGAATGGTAGAAGTACTTTAGCCTTGGGGGCTTGGTATGATTTTCTATCACATTCAAATCTATGCATTGTTATTTCATACATATTCATGCTAGGGTTTTAATCTAGAGGATTAGATCTTAGCTTTACACATTCAATATACACACACACATACTATTTCAATCAGCTATTCGTGGAGGTGGGAATCACCAAAACGGGGGTTTGACTAAAGCAAAACCCTATATAGCCACCCCCAAAACCCCTTTTTCAGATATCTACAGGTGCTGTTTCGGGAATCAGAGGACAGATTGGAGTACCCTTTTCACTGAACTTTCAGGATCTACGAATAGAATCGGAATCGGACTTCAAAATAAAAATGTGGTCTTTGACCTTTTAAAAGGTCAAAGTTGACCTGTGTGAATCTGGAGAAAAGATTTCTGGGTTTTGTCCGCCTCGACATTTCCTATCCAAAACAAGTGATGGAACTTTCTAAAAATTCATATAGACTTCAAAAAAAAGGTATTTCTAGACTAATATCATGATGAGGTATGTACTTTAATCTAATTAATTTCCAAGCATTTTCAGATCTATTTATGCTTCTAAACATCCTTTCTAAATGAATACGTGATGAATGTTATGTATGTTTCTATGCTTCCATTTTCACCTTATTCATTTTGGTGAACCCATTTATGACAACTCTTTCTTTTATGGTGTTAGATTTAAATCTTGTAGATTTCTTTCTTGCATTTATATTTCAAAAATACAAAAAAAATTGCAAAATTCCTTTAAAAATACAAAAATATTTCTATTTTTCATGCTTTTAGTACTTTTTTTGTATTCAACATGTATGATTGTTGTTTTGAGTACTTTAATGATGCTTTTATTATACAAGTGGATAGAATCCCTAATGAGGAACATGGTAGTGAGGATGAAAATGGTTCGAATATGGTCTCCATGGATCCTATTCCTATTTCACTCTCCTCCACAACCTCTCCACTTGACCTTTACCATAGGGTGTGTGCATGGTTACCTTCATGTCCCACCATTTGCAACATTGATAAACCAAAAATGATATTTCCTAAACCTTTGATGATGGTAAAAGGATGTCCTCATATAACAGTTAAGGGTAAACCTAGAGATCCCTTGGATTTCTTTGATAACACTGATTCCATTTCACATGTTTATCGCACACGGAATAATCCTCACCCTACTGTTCCAGTTTCTTTACCTCCTTCTCAACCTATGCTTCCCCAAGTGCCTAGGTATCCTTCTACCTTTAAGGAGTACAACTTAGTTGATCAATTACGTACTACTCCTGCCAAAATATCTCTATGGGAATTACTTCAAACCTCCCTGACATATTATGAGGCTTTGCAAAAGGCTTTATCTACTCTTCATGCTATGCCTCCTAATCAAGACAACATTCATTCAATTTTGGATTGTATGCATGCTATGTCTTCTGTACCTCCTCTTGTGTTTTCTGATGATGATTTACCTTCATTAGAGGTGCAGAATCAATATGATGCTCTTATGGTCGTTGTCTCTATTAATAAGAGCATCATTCGAAGAACCTTAATTCATAATGGATCTGGACATAATGTTTGTAGCATGGACATGCTCAAAGCAATTAAGGCTGATTTATCTACCATTCAACCTGATAATGTTCCTATACGTGGATTTGATAATATTGCGAAAAGAACTTTGGGTATTATTACCTTACCTATTAAGGTGGGTCCAATTATCCTATATACTCCTATTCATGTTACGCCTGGACCACTTAACTATAACCTTCTTTTAGGAAGACCATGGTTACATACTATGCATACAGTTCCTTCTACTCTCCATCACAAGGTTCGATTCATCTATAACAATCTAATGTATACATTACATGTGGATGATGCTCCGAATCCTTGCTTAAATGTAGAATATGCTAAAATCTCTGAACCTATTCAACCTAGTAAAGAGATTGAAAAATGATCGCCAATACAACAATCTGAGATAAAACAACTTGAAATTCAACAACAAGAAAATCCACCTTCTTCCTCTTCCTCGACTGAAGATGATTGGGGAACATTGGATTTTAATCCCACATTTATTGGCGAATATAAGGTCTCTGATTTAGACTTTATGAAGCAATAGAATGAATTTGAGAAAAAAAATTTTATTTCTTCTCCATTATCTGAAGAATTAAAAAGTAATTTTGTTGCCGCTTCAAGCAATGAAACACTTTACACTATAAAACCTGATTGTTATGATATTGTGACATATGCCACTTCTTGGACTCCTTCTGATATGACTGACCGATATGGTCCTGGTTATCATTTGCTTAAGAAATTAGGATTCAAGGGGAAAGGATGTGGTAAATATGAACAAGGTATACAAGTACCCTTGGATAACGACATCTATGACCATATGTATGGATTAGGATTTAATCCTTACCGACAACCCTCTGCTTTTCCTCTTAATGTTAATCATATTTGCAGTGGATAGTTGAGGTTGGTTAATCCATTGCTTATTGATCTTAATCAACAACCTTCTTTGGATATCTTCCCTAAAGAAGAGGCTTTAATGGAATATTTAGGGGTTTATGAGGACTTACCTAAGTTTCATCATCAGCGAGGAAAGCCTTATTGCTTAAAAACTGATGCTTATTTTGGAGAACATGAAGAACAAGATATTGCTCCTTTACCGATGGATTCTTCGATAAGAAGTGATTTATTAATCAATGAGACTATTGATATTCAAATGGATGACACTAATTCTGAAAGGGTGATAAAACTTGGGAAATGTTTGACTCATGATGAACGTGATCAGTTGGCTTCCCTTGAATTCAAGGATATCTTTGCTTGGACATATTCCAATATGCCAGGTATCAATTCTAACATTGTTACTCATAACATTGTTTTAAAGCCTAATATGAAACCTGTAAAACAAAAAATTTGAAAGATGAATCCACGAATTGCTTTGTTAGTCAAAGGTGAAATTGAAAAACTATTGGATTCTGGATCTATCCGTTCTATTGATTATTTCGATTGGATTTCAAACATTGTGCCTGTGTCAAAAGGAGAAAATAAGATAAGGATGTGCACTAATTTTCGTGATTTAAATAAGCATCCTTGAATGATGATTTCCCACTACCTAATATCGATATGATTGTGGATTCCACAGCGGGCCATGCTCTGTTATCCTTTATGGATGGCTTTTCAGGATATAATCAAATTTTTATCCCTCTTGAAGATCAATTTAAAACTGCATTTATAACACCTTGGAGAACCTTTTGTTGGGTCATGATGCCCTTTGGATTAAAAAATGCAGGAGCAACGTATCAATGGGCTATGACTTTGATTTTTCATGATTACATCCATAAGATTCTTGAAGATTATGTGGATGACATCTTGGCAAAATCCATAAAAAGAGAAGATCATGTTACTATTTTACAACAGATATTTGAAAGAATTCAAAGTTATAATATGAGATTGAATCCTAAGAAGTGTGTCTTTGGAGCTGATTCTGGTAAATTATTAGGATTTATAATCTCTAAGCGAGGCATCGAGGTAGATACTGAAAAGATCGACGCTATTGTTAATATGCCTCCTAAAAATATTTCTCAATTACGAAGTTTGGAGGGAAAGATACACGCTATCCGTCGCTTTATTTCAAACTTGGCAGACCGAACCATCCCTTTTACTTCCTTGCTTAGAAAGGATGCCACTTTCTCTTGGAATGAGGACTGTAAATAGACTTTTGAGAAATTTAAGGAGTACCTTGCAAATCCTCCTATCTTGCAACCTGCTAAGTTTGGTAAACCATTTCAATTATACACTTCAGCAACCCAACAAGCTGTGAGTGCATTATTAGCTCAAATTGATGACAATGGTAATGAAAGGCCTATATATTACATCAGTCGAACTTTATTGGATTATGAAACAAGATACACACCTCTAGAAAGACAATGCTTAGCAGTGGTTTATGCATGTCAAAAACTTAGGCATTATCTCATAAATACTGAAGTTAATGTGATTGTCAAATTTGATCCCTTAAAACATCTTTTCTCGCAAACTGATCTCTCCGGCCGCTCGACAAAATGGGTAATGTTACTTACTGAATTTGATCTTAATTTTATTCTTTAGAAATCAATTAAGGGACAAGCGTTGATAGATCATTTAGCTAAAGCTTCTTGTCCTCACTCTGTTGAAGATTCTACTCCTATCAAATTTCCTGATGACAATATTTTAGCTATTCAACAGGATGATATTTGGGAATTTTATTTTGATGGGTCTAAGTGTAAGAGAGGATCTGGTGTGGGTATCATCTTGATTCCCCCTACAAAGAAACCCATCCCTTTATCATATAAATTGACCTTTCCTTGTACTAATAACATTGTGGAATATGAAGCTCTTATAGCTGGCTTACGAGCCGCTTCATCTCTCAATATCAAACATTTACATATATATGGGGATTCGCAATTGATAGTTTAACAAATTAAAGGTGGATATCACACTAAAAACAATAGAATGACACAGTATAGAGATTTAGCTCTCGATGTCCTTTCACAATTTTCCTCTTACACAATCTAGACATTACCAAGGAAAGATAATCGGCACGTATATGCTATGGCAAGTGCGGCATCCTTGGTTTGTCTCTAGAACAATGCTGAAAATTTCCAATTTACAATACAAACTCTTCAAAGTCCTACAATTTCTAATAAGATTACCTCTGATTGTTTCAACTTGCATTTGGATGAATGGTATTCACACATTTTTCATTTTTTGAAGGATGGTACTTTTCCTGAATCAGCAACAAGGAACATGCGTAATCGCATTAGAAAACTTGTAGTGTGCTATATCATTTTAGGAGATGCGCTATACAAACGCTCTTACGAAGGTTTATTATTACGGTGTCTCAATAGAACCGAGATTCTGGTAGCTTTAGCAGAAGCTCATTCTAGTTCTTTTGGGGGACACTTTGGTGGCAAATCTTTAGTTCAAAAGTTTCTTCGAATGGGGTATTATTGGCAAACCATGGACCAGGATTCTTTCATGTTTGTTAAAAAATGCCCTCAATGTTAATAGCATAGTAATTTGATTCATGCTCCTGCTCATGAGCTTCGTAATCAAGTTTCTTCATGGCCTTTTAGCATTTGGGGTTTTGATCTTATCGGAAAAATCTCACGAACTTCTTCTCAAGGGCATACTTACATTCTCACTGCTATGGATTATTTCACGAAATGGGTTGAAGCTGTCCCTCTTTGTTCTACAACAGCAGATGTTATTTGTGATTTCATCCTTAATAATATTATAGCAAGATTCAGTATTCCCTCGACAATAGTTTCAGATAATGGAACATCTTTTAAGAATAAAAACGTTGCGAAATTCTTGGACAAATATAGGATTCAACATAGATTTTCAACTCCTTATCCTCAATCTAATGGACAAGCTGAAGCATCGAATAAAATTATTGCACAAATTTTCCGAAAAATAGTAAGTAAGCATGCCAAAGAGTGGCATTCTCAACTGACTTATGCTTTATGGGCCTATAGGACTAGTGTTCATATTGCTATGGGTACTTCTCCTTATAATCTTCTTTATGGTACTGACGCTATTATGCCTTTGGAACTGGAAATACCATCCTTACGTGTTTCGTTTCATGGGATAATTGATAAAGATACTTTTCGTGAACAACGTTTACAAGAATTGGAAATGTTGGATGAACAACAAATACATGCATTAGATCATATAATAGCTTATCATAAATCTCTCCAAAAATAATATAATCATAAGGTCATTGAATGAACATTTGCAGTTGGTGATTTAGTTCTTTATGAGAATCAACGAAATGTGAATGCTTTACCTGGTGAAAAAGGAAAATTTAGCCCTACTTGGCTTGAACCTTTTGTTGTTATTGAAAACTTTGGTTCAGGTGCCTACAAACTTGCTGATATGGATGGTGTTTCTTTTAACGAACCCATTAATATTATGCATCTTAAACGTTATTACCCTTAATCTCATTTGTTCTATGTGCATTTATGTGTTCCTTATAATGATTTCTTTTATAGGTTATGTAGTTTTAGTAAAAATTACATATTGAATATGTTTATGCACTTTCTTTATTTCTTTCTTTCTATTAAGTTTTATATTGATGAAAACATAATATTCAAATATAGAACTAATCAGTAAAGAAAGTTTTTCATTTATCAGCAATACAGTTTTTCAAAGTTCTCATACACATGAGGCCAATGGCCCTATCTATCACTACACCTATAACCGTGCTGCTCTGATGGTCGATGAATCCCTGATCTCTCTCCTCTGTGATAGGAAGATGAAGATTTGTGTGTTTGTCTATGGCTCCTAGCTATGCTCATGGCCTGAACACATTCTTGGAGACTCTGTATCTCTGCCATCATCTTCTCCTCCCTCTCTACACATCCTCAGCTTCCACTGGATGCATATGAAGATATCGACATATCTGCCTGGATCTCTGTGCCTAATGGAAGACTCTCACTCATCAACTGGAAGTCGGTAGGAAATAATGTTATCCTTGAGAACCTCGGATACAAAACTCCTCCATTCTGCTACGCTAGCTGTAGAATAAACATACTTCTATCATGCTAATATCATATTTTCATCAAATCATATTTGTAATAAAAAAAATTAACAGTCCATACCTGGGTCTCCCTCTTGGACATCACTAAAGTGTCTAGATGGTGGGGGCATGGAGTGACTACTCTCTCCATGCTCGCTATGTCTAGGCCGTAGAGGTGGTGTCTCTATGTGGGGCCGTGGGGGCCATCGCGATCTCAGTGGTGATGCAGGAGTGATAGGTATATCTGCACCAGTATCACCGGCTGGGGGCATGTCCTCAGCTCTATCATCTACTCTCTCCTCCTCCATCGGTTCCCCCTCAGAGATGTGTTCCTCCTCATTTCTGATATTCTCATCTTCCCCATTGTCTGCACTATCCTGGCGTGTCCTCTGTCTAAACTCTGGATCACCTGTAGGATAATCCTCGGGGAAGATAGGGCGGGTCCCCTCTAAGCTCTAGTACCAGATGTAATCTCAGCTAACCCTTGCATAGGATACATCTAATGGTACCTCAATATCCTCTGTCTCCTCTGCATCGCTATCCTCTATGTCTGCCGCTAAAGGTCGGCGCATGGTGCCGGGTCTCTGATGGTATCTCATCGGATGTGCATAGCGAGGTACTACCTTAGGGACTTCCTATGGCAGGCTGAACTGTCTCATCACTTGATCATAATAATATGGCATCACTATATGGCTCTGGTGACCTTCTAGCAGCTTACGCTGCTGAGAGTGTCTCATCTGGAATCAGGTGTCTGGCCACTCTGTCATCTAGCAGTAGGGTCTCCATATCACATCAATACTGGCAATATGAGCAAGATGTACTCTCCAGTAAAGCATATCTCCAAGTTGCTAGACATCTCTCATATGATATGCAAAGGCTCTCGCCATACTCGCACCTACCATCACTGGCGCTCCTGGTGGACGTGTACATGCGAAGTGCTCAAAAATCCAAATCTGTAGAATGGTGCACGTCGATAGACTCTCTCGCTGATACCTCACCAGCTGACTCAACTCATGGTATAGCTATCAAAGCATGCTGTGACCCCATGAGAACACAATCCTCTCTCTCTCCATCCTCTATATCAGAAGATAGGTGAACAAAATACAGTACCCTTTGAGTTGGGTAACACAACCAAGGATACCATGCATAGCATCACCTTCCGTACTAAGGGAGTACGGCCTAATACTATAGATGATAGTGAAATTTCATCTGAATGAGTACGCACCACTGGATGCCCACTTGTATAGTACTCTGTATCTGCATGAATCTCCTCCCAACCTCTATGTGTCATGGGTTTGACAGTCTCTCCTCGGACCGAAGGCCTCATAATCCTGTATACATCCTCTAATGTCACTGTAATCTTGCCGGCAGGAAGATGGAAGGAGCATGTATCCTCATCCCATCTCTCTATCAATGCAGATAACATCTCCCAATGCAGCCTGATCTGTGGAAGGACTGATACATAATATAGTCCTACATCTCTCAGTAGCTGTAAACCCTCATCATCCAAATCGGACAGTCTCTCCTTGACTTGCACTAGCAGCTCCCCAAAGGGATGCTCTCAGAAGCAGACGAGGTCCTACAATCACAAACCAGCATCATATCAGTCATCTACATCATCCAATCTGAAAGTACAACTGATCTAGGTCAAAGTCAACCTTTGTTAGGTCAAGGTCGACCATACAGGTTAGGGTTGACTTTTCTGGGTTAGGGTCGACCTAAATGGGTCAAGGTCGACCTAATTGGGTTAGGGTCGACCTCAAGGGGATAAAATTGACCTTGCTCAGCCAAAACATGAATTTGGAAAGAATCTCACCTCAAGGAGTGCTCGTCTGATAGCTAGACGGTGTTTCACAATCTCCAGGCATGTCGCTCGCAATTCCTCTCTTCTCGGCATCTTGCTTCTAATTTTGAATTTGTAAATGGTAAGAATGAGTAAGTATTACCTTTTTCATCTCTTTTATAGGTTTAAAATTAGGGTTAGGTTAAGAATTTTCGTTTATGCATTTCTATAGACATTAATTCTTTTCATCATAACTTGAGTTAGATAACTCTATTTTCCATGCCGTTAGTGGCGTTGGAATCATGATTCAAATATCTAACTCCTTGAACCAGTTTAGGAAGGGTAGGAATCCTTCTAATAGGTTTAGGAATGAACTTTTCAACACTCTGCATATCGAGTATCTAGAGTTTTCTTATCACCCTGTTTCACCCTTCCAAAATAGAAAGCTGAAACAGGGAGGGGCATAAGGGGCCCTATATACTTCTCAAACTATCATATAGTAAGCTCTAGGTGATTGTAGATTTTCATTAACCTAGTGTATTGTAGGTTCTAACAGTTTTCTGTAGGATCTTTACATCGAGGACTTTGCTATATCCTTTTTCATCTTTATGATATTTTCTTACTTTAGCTTGCATATTCACATAGTGTCATATCTAAGCTAAAGTGGGGGCTACATGTATTGTCTTAAAATGAAAGCACTTCCATTTGGATAGGTTTAGCACCCTCTTTCAGTGCATTTATCATGATAAACCTACATTTAGGATGCATTTATATGTCCTGGGTGAAATTAGGGTTAGGATCCTAAGGATTCTCCTTAATTCCCCGCTTTTATGACTCTAATTTCTAGGTAGGATATAGAGATGGGTCCTCCTAGCCTTCATCATGTCAATCACATCATCTTTTATCTATCACAGTAATTCTATTCTCATCAGACTTCATTTCTAAGTTTCTAGGCATCCTCGCGGCCTTTAAACTTCATCCTGGCAAAAGTTAGGGTTTTTGGTCAAGGTCAACCTCGACCCTGACTAGGTCAGGGTTGACCTCGGCCCTGACCTCATCTTGCCACAATTACAAATTTTCAATTCCCACTAATTTAGCTTCCGAGATTATTAATTTCCCTCCTCCAGGTCAGCTGTTTCAGGCTCTAAAACGGTAAATCCTTTAATTACATTTAATTTAGATCCATTCTCTAAAGGTTAGGACCTAATTGGGATTTAATTCTTCAAGGTGGCCCTTCTAGAGGAGTGTGACCTAATTCACTATAAAAGGAGGTCTTCCTCTCTCATTTTCATAGCTCATCTCAAGCAATCAATCTCTCAAGTTCTCAAGGTGTTCAAGCAAGCATTTCAAGTCTTCAAGCATCTTCAAGCATTCATATTTGGAGCAAGAGAGAATCATTCTTCCTTGATCCATCATCATCAACATTTCAAGCATTCAAACATGGAGTAACAACTACGGATTGTGAGAATGGTAGAAGTACTTTAGCCTTGGGGGCTTGGTATGATTTTCTATCACATTCAAATCTATGCATTGTTATTTCATACATATTCATGCTAGGGTTTTAATCTAGAGGATTAGATCTTAGCTTTACACTTTCAATATACACACACACATACTATTTCAATTGGCTATTCGTGGAGGTAAGAATCACCAAAATGAGGGTTTGACTAAGGCAAAACCCTATATAGCGACCCTAAAAACCCCTTTTTTAGATATCTGCAGGTGTTGTTTCGGGAATCAAAGGATAGATTGGAGTACCCTTTTCGCTGAACTTTCAGGATCTACGAACAGAATCGGAATCGGACTTCGGAATAAAAATGTGGTCTTTCACCTTTTAAAAGGTCAAAGTCGACCTATGTGAATCTGGAGAAAAGATTTCTGGGTTTTGTCTGCCTCGACATTTCCAGTCCAAAACAAGTGATGAAACTTTCTGAAACTTCATACAGACTTTAGAAAATAGGTATTTCTAGACTAATATCATGATGAGGTATGTACTTTGATCTAATTAATTTACAAGCATTTTCAGATCTATTTATGCTTCTAAACATCCTTTCTAAATGAATAGGTGATGAATGTTATGTATGTTTCTAAGCTCCATTTTCACCTTATTCAAGTGCGATGTAGGTATTGATGAAATATTTTTTTTTACCATGATGATGATGAAGCTCTCTTCAAAGGAAGGTAATGTGGAATTTGACCAATGGAAGCCATGCTCCGCTAACCATAAAGGGTTTTGTTAGTTAGTGTTTTTCCTTCAATATGTGTAGAGATAACCATGAATTTTATCTACTTCTCAACCAATTTCTTTATCTTTTCTACATTCCATCAACTTTTATATTGCCATATTCTTCTTAACATGCAACTTGAACATGTTTTTTCAAATCAAAGGCATAGTTCTCTAAATATGAATACCTTTTTGCTATATTTATTGCTTCAGGCTGTAGATGTGGCCTTTATGGTTGTACGTAATTTTTCATCTGAGGCAAAGCATTCAATTTTAAGTTCATTATGTATTTTTAGTTTGTAATAAGATTAGATTTTGTCTTCATGTTTCTTATTTGAGCTTCCTTTTTGTAAATCAATCCTAGTTTAAGGTTTGAACTTCATGTATAATTAGAGCTATGACTAAACTCTATAAAGGCAATCTTATATGTATTTTCAAGGATCTTCTCTCTCTATTTCTTCTGCACAATTCCTTTTGTAGACACCTAAAAATCCTTTAGAAAATAAAGCATTTTTATTTTCTAAAAAATCCCTAATGACATCATCATTTATTAATTAATTATTTATTTAATTAATTTATTTATTTTTATGTCATTAAATCCTTTTATCTTAATTAAAAATATTTAATTAAGAAATCCCTCCCAAAAATGTTTAAATCTTATTTAAACATTATCTCCTTATTTATTAATTATTTAATTAATAAATTGACCAAAAATCCCAAAATAAATAATTTATTTATTTTTTGCCCAAAACTTGGCCAATTTCCTTAAGACCACTAACCTCTTCCAGAATCTTCTAATCCTTCTTTAGATTCGATTAAAGGCTAATCCCTTCATTTTCTAACCCTGCTCCCAACACAAAATATTTAATTAAGATTAAATATTTATTTCTCATATTTATTAAATTCATTTTTAATAAATATTCTCAAACCTAAACCATGGAAATAAATATCTCTTTATCTATTTCCTAAAATCCATGTTTATCCTAAGGAAATTCTAGACTCTTCTAGAAAGTCCTAATCCTAATCCTAATCCCCCCCTAATCCTGTCACATTCCCTAACCAAGGTTTGCCAACTCCTAAGGTTAACCCAAAGTCAACAAACTTCTAGAAACTTCTCCTACATGCATTAAGTGCATTTAAGGCCTCCTTATCCCTCTTACATGCATTTAGCATGCATTTAAGAAGCCCCTCACCCCTTTCTTACACCCTTTGACCTTAGGCACATTTCCCAAATTGTGCACATTCCTCCCATCTTTCAACCCAATGCCCTTATGACACTTGTCACAAGGAGGTGGCCCTGAACTAGCACAATCCATGTGCTCCCCTTTGAATGAATCTTGGCCTCTCTTAAGGATTTTGATCCTGGCCACTCATTCCCCCTTAGGAAATCCTATAAATACCCTCATTTCTAAGAGCAAAAAAACCATTCACCTTTTATTTCAAGCATTGTTATCATGCTCATTTAGCTCTAGACTTAGCATAATCAATACTAATTGTTAGTTTTTCATCATTTTCAAGCTTTCTTAAAACACATCTTAGCATAGATTTAATCGATTAACCTAGTTTCTTCCATTGTTTTGCATAAGCATAGCATCATATCACATCTCCATTTGGTTTAAAATCAATCTTAGCATAAACATAATGTAGCTTAATCTTCATTTCGGCATCATATTTGAGTTCTTGAAGCCTTAGGGGCAATTTTGGGTGTTCTACCCATTATTGTGCAATTTTTTGGGGTTTTCATGAGTCTCGAATCATCTTAGAAAGCATTAGAGCATGCTCCAAGTGCTTAGAGAGCACACCCACATCCCTTAAGCAGGAGAAAATCAAATAGTGCTTGGGTGCCCCTGTTTAAGCTCAATCTGAGGTGGCTTAGCTTAGATGTTTTTGTTTTGAATTGATATAATGTTAGATTAAAACCTAATGTTTGCTTGTCTTAGCCTTTCAAAACAGATCCAGATAGCCTAGTCTACACCTCTACATAATTGTAACTATCTTTCCTTTCACTAATATATTATTGTTACCTATTTCAAATCCAAATACCTTGTATAATATTTTCCTTTTATTTGGATTCATTTCATCATCCTCCATGTTATACGATTGTGCTAATTGCTTGATTGATTATGCTTGTGAAGCTTTAGGTTCCTTGTAGAGTGTTTTTAAGTCCTAACTTTCATATTTTTCTATCAGTTGATCAAATATAGGGAGTAGTATGGTCTTCATAGTTATATTAAGGTCTAAGGGAAGTCATAGGTAGGTAGATGAAATTTAATTATCCTAAAGACTTGATAAGAAATGAATTTTATGACGATAAACAAGAAAGTAAAAAAGAGAAGTGGGTGGCATATAAGAAACTTTGGGATATTATAAGAAAAATGGATCCAAGATATGATTCATTAAAGACATTCAACTAATTTTCCAAGAAAATTAATATTCTAGTGAGCCATTTTGAGGAAATAATTATTTCTTTGAGATAGAAGAAGAATATATTAGAGTCAAGGGAAATCACTAATACCCGATAGAAATTTTTGGATGCACCACTCTCATCGTCCCAATAAAGTGTAACATCTTCAAAGGCACAAGCTCCACCACCGAAAGATATATCTAGGCCTGAAGAAGTAATACCTACCTACTTGCCCACTGTAAAATAATTTGAAACACCATATAAGAGGATAAGCGGTAAGTTGGTCAGTGATGATGATAGTGATGAAGAGAGGAAAAGGAAGGGTAAAAAGATAATGAAGTACAAAAATCCTATTGTTCCTCAATCTCTACCTTTAATAGGCGTGAAGATAATTAATGTAGAGGATGAGCCTATGAGAGGCCCTTCACTACCTCCTTCACCTCCATCACCCAAAGTGCCCAAAGGAAGAGAAAAATCACTACAGGAAATTTAGATGTAAACTAAAGAATACACAAAAGAGGATAGTGATGAAGATGATGTCATCATTATTACATATAGAGAAATACAAGTAGGTATGCCTAGTACATTTAACCCTCCTAAGTTTATCTTTACTACACTGGATATTCAAGGAAAGGTATATAAGAATGCAATGAAGGAAGCATGTGATGATTTTGTAAATACTGAGGCTTTTTGACAACTCGTTTAGAAAGTTAATTTAGATAAATATCACAGGAGAGGAAATGAGAGAAAGGTGAAACAACCAAAAAGAACATAATAGGAGAATGGAGATTATGTCAAGCTAGTGATGATGAAATAATTTAGATCCACTAATCTAGAATAAGGGAAGAAGATTGTGAACCAAGATGGGCTACTTATCCTTCTAGAATGGAATATTATTGATGCAATTACATTTGATGTAGTAAGTGGTATGAAATTATATGGATTAGAAATATAGGAGGAAAGCCTTGCATTGAAGATGTTAGAATTTAGTAATGACTATGCTACATTATCAATATTGTCATTTTACCTAAAGAGAAGAGACCTGACATTGTTAACATTAACCCTAATATAAGGGGATATGTGATTATAAATAGGGATGGTGATCCCTTTGGAGTTGAAGCTACAATTTTGGTACTTGATACTGCCAAGTTATCTCAAGTGCTTACCAAGAGGGAGGAGGATGAAAATGAGTATAAAGAGAAGTATCACCACATGTTTGGGGAATGTAATAAATCAAACAAAATGTCTGTTGAGTTGGAGACTACGGTAAGACTCTTGGAGTAGAAAATTTTACAATTATCACATATGGTCCACGCAATTACATCTTCCCCACTAAATTCATATGCACCTCCATTGACCTATGTTTTTGTAATGCCACTAGTGTCAAATAGGGTTGCATCCCCTATTTTTACTATAGGACCCATAACTGAGGAACCTACTTGCTCAATTGATCCAACAAAGGTTCAACTTATGAATAAAATAAAGGAGTTAGAGGCAAAGGTTATTAAAATAAATAAAAGGTCCTCATAAAAGTAAAAGGAGATAGTCAGCTCAGTGTTGGCTTAGTTGTATACAAAAGTAGAGAGGAGATTGCCTCATGTGAATTTTGTTGGCTTCTGATTCAATAGATTTGAATAACCAAGAGACAAAAAACAAAGTACACATAGGGATCAGTTATTTCCCCTATTCATAAAACCTTATTTGACCTTAGGCCAACTAAAAAGGACACAAATCCTTCTACACTTCTGGGTTTGCAGAACCAAGGCACGTACACCTGGGACTTGACACTTTTTCCTAACAACTTCTTACTTTATAAATCCCACTTAAGTAGATTTATTCATATAACACTTCTCCTGAATGACACAAAATGTATCACAGAGTAGCTGGAAATGAATCTATTTTATCACAATTTTAAGAGATGTCCATTCTTTAAGTGCTTTCTTCTTTCTTTCAATGATTTAAATTTGATTTTGATTTTACACATGAACAATATTAGAACATTTCTTTGATTACTTGAATACTGACCAATGCCTTATCCATCACCTATTATCATAGAGTCACAGAGATATAATGAAAATTATGACCTAGTTCCTCACTTTGTAAGTAAATATATCACTTGTTATCAAAAAAAATTATACTTATTGATATCCTTTACTATATTTTGTGATCCTATCAAATCATAGAAGCATTTATTTAGTTCCTTGAACCAATAGCAACAATGAAATGACATATGACCTGAAAGAGTTGCAGATGAAATTTAAGACTTTTTCAAATATCAACGAAATCAACAAAACAGTAATAGAAGGATACAAGATTATTGACACAATAATTATTTCAATGATCTTTGTATTAATCTCTTTCAGAAATATACATTCACTAAAACTATCTATAAAACTATTCAAAATAACTCAAAGACAAAGACCAACAAATTTCTCCATTAAAGCTTGGAATAAAAATATACAGACATCAATAATTCTGCTACTATACACTCTATGGACTGACCTACTAGGACATAAAAATGACAATTTAGACCCTTCTACTCAGTCTTGGAAACCCTTTATAGAATAGGGTTGCAAAAAGCTTCAGAACATGGGAAGGTACACTTGTCAAAATACAATTGGTTACAGTTTTCTTTTTCAAAAAATTACAAAAAAGGTCACATTCAAAAATACTCCTCTAACAGAAAAGCACACTGCTGCATCATTATTCTTGAACTGGTTCTGGTCCCACCTAGACACATGTCACCTCTTGATTGAACTTTACAACCCAATTGATGAAAACAACATCATCAGGCCACCCAAACTGCAAAACCATCTGCTCCTCTTCAATTAGGTGCTTACACCTGGCTCTACGAAGTTTGGCTCTCTTCTCTAAGGAGTCAAAGTACACCCTTGCAGTCAAAATCTCATCAATCTCCTTACCCAACAATTAATTGTCATCATTGACAACAATATCATTTATCCTTGATGTGATGCTTGCATCCAACTCCTCCATCCATTCTTCCCTGTCCTTAATCTTTTTGAGGCTTTTCAAAATGCAAGGAAAAAGATCAAAAATATTGCTAGAATATTCCAAGAGAAGGAATCTAGACTCACTCTACACTCACTCCCTAACAATGGCTAACTCCAATAGACCTGTAATGTGGTCATATGTCTGCTCCAATGTAGTATCCACTTGTGCTTAATCCTTATCTATTGAATAAATTTCCTCCATTTTTTTCTCTCTACTAGTCTATTATTAAGAATCTCATCCAATTTTTTTTTGTCTTGATCAAAAGAATTTAAATTATCAAAAAACTTTGAGATGCTATAATAGAAAAACCTAGTATCAATACTATTAAGAAGATGCAAAATTGTACCATTAATTTTCTCCTCATATCTTCTCACCACTTGCACCTCTAAGGCATTAAGTTTTGCCTTTTCATCATGTAATGCCTCCACAAATTGGGCATCAGGAACCATGAGATATGGCGGAATGGATATAATGGGGCTTGTGCTAAGAGTGGGTGCAGGGGATGACGTAATCATCATTGTAGAAGACTCACCAATTTCAAATTGCAAGGGTGTTGTGTCTCCATGTTGTGTGAGCCTTCCCATTAAATCATTATTTTTCCTTTTCTCTACATCATAGGCTTCCATCATTTTTTTCACATTTGAACCTAAGCTCATCCATGATCCATTTGTCTTTCAATGCAATGGCCTTGGTAAAACCTGTAGCTTGTAATTTTATATCAGTGGCTTCAACTGCTGAGGTCTCACTCACCCTCCTAACCATCAAGCCACAACCCAAATCAGTGCTTGTTCCCTCATCTATCTTTGTTCTTCTTTGTTTCTGTAGTGACCACATAACCAGAGTTGCATGATCATCACTGAATACAACACCTTTTGATGCTACCACAACCTCTTCCTCTATGTTATGGGTAAAAGCACAAAGTTGTGTCAGGTTTCAGGCTAACTTATCAACACAACTAAATTTGAGTATTTCTAACTAAAATTATTTTTTGTCAAACATATGGTCTAGATAGATTCATCCTAGCTAAGTTAGATAAGTTATTCAACTTTTCCAATTGGAAATATCTATTAAATGCATGTTTTATACCAATTACTAAAGAAATAAAATTATTTCAAAAAAGCGATATTTCAATAACTCCTACTTTTTTTAATGATATTGATGAAGGGTGCTCCCCTTAATACCACAAACACATAACAGAAATAGAAAAACAACGACAATAATATGCAAGAACAGAAAATTGGCTTCTTATTATCTCCACAAATGTGGAATTACAAACTTTCAGAATTACAATATGCAAAGCCACATGGGCATTCCCTTACAATATTCTGTAGGACAAAGCCTTGAATCAATACCCAGATCTACTACCCAGAACTACCCTAGACAACACTACAGGCCTTCTTTATATAGGCCATTTCCATCGCCCGAGACGGTTCCAGAAATTTAGCCCTAAGGGCCGACCAAACTTAGAATTATTTTATTTTTCAATTTATTACATCAAAGTCCGCTCAAAATCACTTTTGAAACTCGAACAGAAATTTTGAAGGAAAATTATTTTCTGCCATTTCAGGTCACCCGACTTCCGAAGACCATATGTCATCACCAGTTGACCAGATTGACTATTATAACCCCATTTCAAAAATGCCACAAAGTGCTCTGCAGGCTTGACCAACGCAAAGCGCCCATCACCCAATTTTTTGACCTCATCCGGGGCCTCTAAAGCCTTCAAAACTGAGTTCAAAGTTTCTGTACCCTACTGCCAACACCAAAAATCTTCAATATCTTCAAAACTAGACCTGATCTAGCCATGAAACTTTGCTTGTAGGCTGATATGACTGAGATGAACCTCCACATGTAAAATCAGAACATTCCGAAATCGTAAGACCAACTTACTAAAAATAGCAAGTTTCCATAAATAGCAACTCTGCACAAGATAACCCTTATTGAATACAAAAACAAAAATATTTTTGGGTGATGCAAGATTGCTCTTACACCCAGGATGCTCCTGCATCAAACACCCGAGGTAATTTGAGAAGTGACCCTGTAACGACTCAGGTGTGTAGAGGAAAACCAAGACGGTTAACCTCCTCCTTTGTTAGCCATGATGAATCTTCAACAGGTCGTCCTTTCTATTTGACCAAATACTCTTCATATGTCCTATTCCTTGTGCTTTTGCCAACACGACTGTCTAGTATATCTTCAATCTCCTTGGTATCTGAACTACTTGCTGGAATACTCCACTGTGCTGCTGCAATCTCATCTTCAAAACCTCCTTCATGATACTCTGTCAAATCTGAAATGTTAAACACCGATGAAATATTCAGCTCACTAGGCAATTCTACCTCATGCATTTCCTGAATCATGCTTCTTCAATATCTTACATGGTCCAAACTTCTTCATTTTCAGCTTGTTATATGTACCAACCGGAAATCGCTCCTTCCGCAAATGAACCATGACTTCATCTCCAACCTGAAATTCCTTATGCCTCGTTTTCTCATCTGCCTTAGCCTTATACTGCGCATTCATCTTGGTAATATGCTTCCTCACCTCCTCATGGATGTTTTTCAAGTGTTCTACAAAATCCTCAGCTTTAGCACTACTTATTTCTCCTTTATCTATCTTTCTCAATTCAGATGCATTTCTTGGACTACTTCCATATACAATCTGGAATGTTGATTTACCAGTACTCATGTTGACAGAATTATTGTATGCAAATTCTGCCTGTGGTAAAATCAAATCCCATCCTGTTGGCTTATCTCCAACCAAACATCTCAGCAGATTTCCCAAACTTCTATTCACCGCCTCTGTCTGTCCATCAGTCTGTGGATGATGTGATGAACTGAACTTTAAATCTGTCTTCAACTTCTTCCACAATGTCCGCCAGAAATATCCAACAAACTTAGTATCTCGATCTGAAACTATGGTCTTTGGCAAACCATGTAGTCTCACCACTTCTCTGAAAAACAATCCTGCTACATGAACAGCATCATTAGTCTTCTTGCAGGGAATGAAATGTGCCATCTTCAAAAATCTGTCAACCACCACAAAAATTGAATCATGTCCCCGCTGAGTTCTCGGTAAACCAAGACCAAAGTCCATATTGATATCCTCCCAAGCTTTCTCTGGTATAGGTAATGGCTGATACAACCCTGTATTCTGCTTCACAGCTTTTGCCATTTGACATACTCTGCAACTCTGTACAAACTTCTTCACATCTTGCTGCAATTGTGGCCAATAATAATTCTCACCAACCAAAGCAAGGATTTTATCAAGACCAAAATGTCCAGCCAATCCTCCACTATGCTTCTCCTTGATGAGATTCTCCCTCATAGAACTTTGTCGAATGCACAACTGACTCCCTCTAAATAGCATATCATCTTGGATGATAAAATCTAGCCATTTCGTTCTCTCTAGAGTAACAGGTTCTGTACAAGCTTTCCAAGCTTCACCAAAATCAGGATCCTCTGGATACAAATTCTTGAGTTCCTTGAACCCAACCACCTCAATCTGCATCTCTGTCAACAATAGTTGCTTTCTGCTAAGAGCATCTACAACCCTGTTAGACTTTCCACTTCTGTGTTTTAAAGCAAATGTATAACTCTACAAAAACTCAACCCATTTCAAATGTCTTTGATTCAACTTTCCTTGACTGTTCAAATATTGCAAAGCTTGATGATCAGTATACAAAACAAACTCCTTAGGAAGTAGATAGTGCCTCCATTTTTTCAATTCCTGAACTATACCATAAAATTTCTGATCATAAACAGAATATTTTCTCTTGGCATCATTTAACTTCTCACTGAAATAAGCAACAGGTTTACCTTCTTGGCTCATAATAGCTCCTATTGCAGTACCACTAGTATCACAATCTACTTGAAACACCTTATTAAAATTTGGAAGTGCTAAAACAGGTTGTTCTGTAACTTTTTGTTTCAACAATTGAAAACTCTTTTCTACCCCATTAGTCTACTTAAACTCTTTTCTATCCCCTCTCATTGTTTCAGTCAAGGGTCCACAAATACTGCTAAAATTTCTGATAAATTTTCTGTAAAAGCTAGCCAAACCATGAAAAGATCTTACCTCAGTAGCACTCCTTGGAGTAGGTCATTCAAGGATAGCTTGTACCTTCTCTGGGTCCATTTTTAGACCTTCTGCTGAAACTACAAATCCCAAATACACTAACTCTTTCTTCACAAAACTGCACTTCTTCAAATTAATCAACAATTTCTCATTTCTCAACTTCTCAAACACCATACGAATATGCATCATATGTTCCTCCAATGTCTTGCTAAAAATCAAAATATCATCTAGGTAAACAATGACAAACTTACCCAGAAATTCTTTTAGAACCTCATTCATGAGCCGCATGAAAGTGCTCGGTGCATTGGTTAGCCCAAAAGGCATGACTAACCACTCATACAGTCCTTCCTTTGTCTTGAAGGCAGTCTTCCATAAATCTCTTTCTCTGATCCAAATCTAGTGATATCCACTCTTCAGATCTATCTTTGAGAAATACACAGCTCCACTCAAATAATCCATAATATCATCCATTCGTGGCAATGGAAACCTATACTTGATTGTGATCTTGTTTATTTCTCTGGAATCTGTACACATCCTCCACTCTCCATTCTTCTTTGGTACTAATACCGCTGGTACAGGACAAGGACTCAGACTCCCTTGAATCAACCCCTTCTGCAATAACTCGTGTACTTGTCTGTTCAACTCTTCACTTTCTGCTGGTGTCATTCTGTGTGCTGCCTTGTTTGGCAAACTGGCTCCTGGAATCAAATCCATCTGATGACTGATCTTCCTTACTGGTGGTAATCCATCAGGTACATTATCAGATACAATATCCTTAAACTCATTCAACAAATCTGCAACCTCTACAAGTACAGCCTCTACTTCTTTACCAACTTTTAGAATTAAAGAAAAACACACATGCTCATGCCTCATACCATCTAGGAATTTTCTTCCATCAACAAATGTTATTCTTGCATTATCACATACTTTTTCTTCGGTCTCCTTCAATGGCTTTAGCTTATGTCGCACTCCATCCTTTGTCAGGAAATAGGTATTCGCACGACCATCATGTATAGCACATCTGTCAAACTGCCACGGTCTACCCAACAACATATGACATGCATCCATAGAGATGATAGCACATAGTACCTCATCTTGGTACCCGCCGATCTTGAACTTTACCAGACACTATTCACTGACCATGACCTTGTGGTCATCCTGCACCCAGGCAATCCGATATGGATGTGGGTGTTTTTGTCTCTTGAGCTTCAACTTTGTCACCATCTCTTCTGACACCAAATTGTCAGTGCTTCCACTATCGATAATCACATCACAACATTTACCCTCACACTTGCATCTAGTGCAAAACAGGGTCCTCCTTTGTTCAGGTTCATTATCACCACTCAGCAAGACTCTTCTGTTAATTAGCGTTTCTCCTCTTTCAGCATCTTCAAAATTTGATGATCTAGCATCTTCATCTACATGTGGAACTCTGGCCTGGCCTTCATTTCTCCTGTCTGTTCTGCCTTGGCGCTTAGGACATTCAAATGCCCTATGATCTTCTTCTCCACAGTTAAAACATGTTCCACAGAAGCCTCCTCTTCCAGATCCTTGTCCTCTTCCTCTTCCTCTCTGATCTCTATTACTCTGATCCTGGAAATGATTGGAATTATTTTCTCTCTGATTCTGACTGCTACTGGCCTCATCCTTTTTTTTCAGATCTTCATTTCGGCCACCATATGACCGTCCGCCAGATCTTCCACCACGACCTCTTCTATTTTGTCTGCTCTCAAACTTCTTGTCCAGCTTTTCCTCTACTTTTAGGGCAAACTGGTATGCCTCCTCAATGTTGTTCATTCGAACCAGATTCAACTCCTCCTGAATGCTTGGCCTTAACCCATTAAGGTATCGGGCAACTTTCTCCTTATTAGCTTCTGCATGGCCTGTTCTGATGAGGAGTCGATAGAACTCCTCTGTATACTCCTGAACAGATTTTCCTGCTTGCTTCAAACTTTGTATTTTCTTTAGTAGGTCAAGCTCATAATCAACAGGAATGAACTGTCGCTTCAATTTACCCACCATCCGATCCCTTCTTGTGATTTTATCTTTCCCTCTTCTATTTCGCTCCAATTGAATTTCTTGCCACCAGATCTTCGCATGACCTTTCAATCTGGCCTTCGCAAACTTGACCCTATCGGGATCCTCAACATCTTCATACTCAAAATATTCCTCACATTCATTGATCCAGTCGATCAATTCCTCTGGGTTAAGATTTCCAGAAAATATAGGAACCTCAATCTTAGGTCTTTTCCCAATCTTGGAAATCGTCCGAAAAAGTCTTTCTTCCCCCTAGTTCACAATTTCAACTTCGCCTTCTTGATATTCTTCTTCGGCTTCATCCTCGCTTTCGTCTCTGACATTAAGATTCATTCCTCTGCGAATCTCTTCTTGCAATGCTCGCACTTGTCTCTGCAGCTCTCTAACCTCAGGTGTCACAGCACCAGCTTTTCCGCCACGTTCTCTTCGTGGAGGCATTTTCAGGATGCGCGCTGAAACCCTAACCACAGTCCTGGTGCAAATTGTCTCACAGTCGGCGATCTGTTTACACACTCAAGAAAACTTGGCTCTAAGACCACTTGATGAAGGGTGCTCCCCTTAATACCACAAACACATAATAGAAATAGAGAAACAATGACAATAATATGCAAGAACAGAAAATTGGCTTCTTATTATCTCCACAAATGTGGAATTACAAACTTTCAGAATTACAATATGCAAAGCCACATAGGCATTCCCTTACAATATTCTGTAGGACAAAGCCTCGAATCAATACCTAGATCTACTACCCAGAACTGCCCTAGACAACACTACGGGCCTTCTTTATATAGGCAATTTCCACCGCCCGAGAAGGTTCCAAAAATTTAGCCCTAAGGGCCGACCAAACTTAAAATTATTTTATTTTACAATTTATTACATCAAAGTCGGCTCAAAATAACTTTTGAAACCCGAACAGAAATTTTGAAGGAAAATTATTTTCCACCATTTTAGGTGACCCGACTTTCGGAGACCATAAGTCATCACCAGTTGACCCGATTGACTATTATAACGTCATTTCAGAAATGCCACGAAGCGCTCTATAGGCATGACCAATGCAAAGTGCCCGTCACCCAATTTTTCAACCTCATCCGGGGCCTCTAAAGCATTCAAAACTGAGTTCAAAGTTTTTGTACCCTGCTGCCAATACCAAAAATCTTCAATATCTTCAAAACTAGACCTGATCTAGCCATGAAACTTTGCTTGTAGGCTGATATGACTGAGATGAACCTCCACATGTAAAATCAGAACATTCCGAAATCGTAAGACCAACTTACTAAAAATAGCAAGTTTCCATAAATAGCAACTCTGCACAAGATAGCCCTTATTGAATACAAAAACAAAAATATTTTTGGGTGATGCAAGATTGCTCTTACACCCAGGATGCTCCTGCATCAGATATTTTTTTACAAATATAAAAAATACCCTTTTTTAGAGAACATAGTCAATATTATCATCATATAATTTTTATAGTATTTTAATTAGATCCAATATATTATAATTTTAAAATACTGTGAGTAGGTATTTTGACATTCGAGAACAAGTTGCTTCAAAAATAGAAAAAAATAGTAAGGCTTATCAAAAAAATTGAAATTTTATATTTAACACTAGCGGAGAGAGTTCTCTTCAAGAATGTGTAATTTTTTTTCTAAATGGTGTAGATTTGATAGAGGAAATAACGGAGAAAATATACATTTAAAACTAATTTTTCTTCATTTTTTCACTACCTATACATTCCATCTATAAAATATTTTGAAATCAAAGGAAAAAAATATTATTTGCATATACTTTTTGGTGGGAACAAGACCCTCATTTTTTTAGCATTTTCTAGCAACTAAAAAATGGACTTCAAAAATTAAAAAACTATGTGAATTATTGTTCAAAAAAAATTTAAACAATTATAGGCATAAACTTCATCCACTTTTACACATTTCATTATTTTACATCACCTCCAAATTCTAAACATCAATGCCATTTTATGTCATTAAAGTTAAAAAGTGTGTGTGTTGTTGACCTTTTCCTTTATAAAAGTGTGACACAACTGTCTACTTTTACCCTAATAAGAAGTGTTAGTTCTCTTTCTCAGTGCATCAAACACAACATCTTCTATGTACCACTCTGGCAATATCAAGACACCAACATCCATAATCATTTTTCATCCCTCTTCAGAGTTGATCTTAGCAAAATTGTCAAAAATTTCTCTTTTTACCTCATCCTTAATAGCAGAGTCCTCTTTGTTAGGTTATTCTACATTTATTTTCTCTTAGAGTCTGCAATATTCATCCTCCACGCAAATTATACAAAAGATCTAGATTTTACAAAACTATCATTTGATAAAAATCTACTACATGATTCCTTAATTACTGGATCTAATTCTTTACCTATAAACTCTGTTATTGTCAAATCCATTAGAGGGGAAGTTGGTTCCTCTAGTACTCCTTGTAGCTCAGCCTCCATTATTACCACATCTCCCACACTTCCTAGTTGAACCAATTATTCAACTACCTCTTCTTCATTCACAAACTGCAATGGGGATTGAGAGGGTGAATAAGCCTCTTCACTAGAATGAGTTGTCTCCTCAGTCCTTGTACTTTTAGGGGAAGGTTCATCAGGGGATTCAACTGCAGACCCTTTGTTAATTGTGTGCACCTTAGGTGGTGAGGTCATTTCTTCCAATTTCTTGCTTGTGTCATCCACCACCTACTTTGACCTCACCACATTGAATCATTTTCTTTGTTGCACAACATAAGCTCCCAGGGCTATAGTTGGAACAAGGGAAATTCTTTTAATTAATGTATTGGCCTCAACTACCCTTGACTTCTTATTTAAAACACCAATTATTTTTTCAAAATATTTCATGAGCTTGTTTATTTTATCTCTAAAAGGCCTTATATCCCCTAAAGGGTTGTATTTACTATCAAAATGGTTCACAAAGTCTAAGGTCCTTTTGTACACCAAACACTTCTCCTTTTTGATCTCGTCCTCTTGTAAAGAGAATTCATTCTTGATGATGTGTTCAAGAAAGTAGAATTGATGGGCTATGTCTTCGGCCTTTACCCTTACTCTAAACATTTGATAGAACCCCTCTGGGTCTACAAATCTTTCTACTGATGTTCTCATCCCAAAAGGTTTTAGAATATTTCCAAGGTGCACCCACCCACCTTTTACAATTAAAAAATGGTTTGCCACAGTGAAGGCTGGGAAAATCGCTCCTCTCCCCCTTCCTGTTAATTTTCTTTCTTGGAGAAATCCAATCTGCCATAATATTTTAGTGAGGCAAACCCTGAGAGGAACCTGGTATGGCAATATGTGTGGTGCACTCCTGAAACCATATACTCTAAAAGCTATTGACACTGGGTACAATATGATATCACCCCAATTATGGACAATTTTCAATTCAAGAGAAAAATCCTTAGGTTTGATAAAGTCTAGCAAGGCCTTTAGGATCCTAGGGTTTTCATGTGCAAGGAGTGACCCCAAACATGAAGCAAATACCTTGTCAAATCTTAGGAAGCTAGCCTCAGCCCTATCCCAAGATAAATCCATGCTCCATAACTATGTTGGGAGCTCCTCACCATCCTTCTTCTTAACCAAATTCATTTATTCCTAAAGAAAGATTCTCCTTTGAACAAAAACATATAAATCAATAAAGAATACCACCCAAAAGGCTGATCTATCTTTGCCTTCTTTACGCCAATTAACCCATTGTGAATACACTCAGCTAAATATGGTGCAAAGTCAAAATTAACCCTACCACTAGATCCAATATTTGATTCATCGTAAACTTAAAATATAAGGGCAAAGGGTCAATCTCATCCTCGCCAAAGATCTTGCACAAAGACATGTACCCACATAGGGCATGAGAATTGAAGTATTTTGTCAAAAAAGGTTCTGGGGTTTTGGGTCCTACAAGGATCAACTCTCCAATTACTACAAAGTGTTCCCTCAATGGACCACTCTTTATAAAAACCTTTTGAGCCTCATAAGTTTCCTTTAACTTATCAAAATCAATTGGCTTATGGAAATCTGTAGGTGCACTCAACCTGGAAACTGACCTAATTTCATCTACAGTGATTAGAACAAGACGAGTCCCAGTCTTACTTTTGATAACCCTAGCCATTGGGTCATAAGATTTTTCTATCAACGTCAACAAGTCCACGTCCATGAATACTTTTGGGACAACCAATTTTACCATGTCCAAATCCCAGGCATTACAATGCAAAGTATATAAATTTCTTTGACTAAACCAAATCTTGAAGATGTTCAAGCCGCTTACTGTTGTTTGGGCATTTCTCAACCAATTTCTTTTTTCATACAGCCCCTCATCAACCTTCAACCTAGGCGCACTTGGAATCAACTTTTCCTGGCAGCCATATCATTTGTGGAACAATCTAACTGAACTAGAAAATCATCATAGACTACCCAAGCATTGTATTCAATTTTGTGTGTAAAATCTCTTCACGGTGCCATGATTTTACAAATAGGGTTTCTTCTCTTAATTTTATCTCACACAATCTACTCAAAAACCTTCACGATAACACAATTGCAGAGAGAAAATTACTTGTTACTTGCACTGTATCTCTAATTCTGTAACCCTTGAAGCTCCATCTTATTGAAAATTCTCATCTTTTTCTGCGCTCAAGAAAACAATCTCGCTCTGTAATCAATGAATGCTTTGTGAAAAGAAAAATCCCATCAAACATTTATTTACACAAAAGATACAAACTATAGCACACTGCGCACTAACTTTCTTAGAGATTGAATTGAATGTCACCCATGATCAAAAGTTCTTTTCAAAAAATTTAATCTCCACCCGTGAAATATCATGCAAATAGATCCTATGATTCAAATTACAACTTTTAAGATCAGGTCCACTTTAAAAATCCACCCCAAAGAGTCGACCAATGATATGGAAACCAACTGGAAAAGAAACATCAACACCTCCTATTCCTTTTCCACCTTGGACATGTGTCACTTTTTCGCGAAGCTACGTTTACTATAAATCTTGCAACTCTCCATCATGAACTTGCGATAACTGTCAGATCCTCCTTAATCAAACCGTTCATTAAACACCATGAGGACCGAGCTTCGTGATATCATCAATGACATGCATCACACTGTCGTCAAGACACAAAGGATAAATACCTTTAAACTTCCTATCACAGTTTCACAATAATCATCAAATCTTCCTAGATCTGACCATCCTAGACTACTCCATCTAAGAACACGTGGCACCTTGTCGTGAAGCCGCAATGATAAAAGATCATGCAACTTTTGATCATGGGCTTGCGACAACCGTTGGATCTTCTTTAATTTGACCATCCTTTTAACGTTATTGATACTTGTGATGTGATGTCACCAGGAACACTTTTCACAAGGTTGCAATGCCGTGAAGGATAAAGTTCACACAGCTTTTCACAGTAGCAATACAACAACTGTTAGATCAACCTTGATCTAGCCGATGCTTAATGTTCATCTGAGGCTCTGACAACGGACCCACCATTTGCCAAGTGTCACACTGTCGTGATTCCACAAAGAATAAATTCTCTTTATCTTCTATAAGTGGGATCATGGCAACCGTTAGATTAATCTAGGATCTGACACAGTTTAATAAACACCAAGACTTAGGAAAATAATAAAATCTCGTCGGGCACTATAGACTTAGGAAAAATTAAAGAGGGGCACGCTAGACTTAATAACTTTGCAAAGAACTTGGCCCCACCTGACAACTTAAAACACATGACGTAAGTGGTTTTAAGTTAAAATAAAAAGGTAATGCATGAATGGACGAAAGTAGGGTTTTTCAGATTTAAAAAAGAAAAAAAAACTAAAACCCTTTGAAAAATAATAAGACCTATTTCCAAACTAGGTCATTTTCACAAGATATTGCATTAAAACATGAAAAATGACCAACACTTTCTTTTTATTCTTTGTTATTTGAAGCTATGAACTGATTTGATAAGGATAAAGAAGTAGCAGCAAGTCATTTTTTTCCAAATGGGTGTAGAGATCAAATGAATTAAGATAATGGTTGTAGATGCAAAGTTCCATACAAGAAGACCATAAGCACTTCTACCAACTTTCTCATTGGTGAAGTCCTTTTAGAATATTCAAGTATTTCCTTAAGAAACTGAGGAAGATCAGAGAACTAATGAAAAGCTTCAATGAGTCGAAATGTGGTTTGTTTCCTAGGATAAAAAATGAGAATGGAAACATTAAAAAGTTTCAACTCTCGAGAGCACAGGCATAAAAAAATTATCAACTCTTAGGTAGATTTAATTTGTCAAGATAAAGGTACAGATATGCTGGAAGAAACTATGGATAAGATAATTAACACTAGCAATTTTTTTGAAACATTTGAAAAGAAAGCCAACCAAGTAGCCATTAAGTAAAATCCATGCAAGGCTAAAGATGATGAAGTGATGAGTTTTAAATGGCCATGTGATGTGGAATATGTAGAGTGGGCAGGCATGTACTTAAATGAGGAATAGAGGACAAACAATTATCTTTCCAATTTTTGGAGTGCACTTTTGGCATATTATGTACTAGTTATCTTTTGGAGGACGAGCTTTTAGAAGCCACGAGCACCAAATGAAATCTTCATCAACAAATTGAAAAGAGGGAAAGTGAAGAGAATATTTTGCAAAGGGAAAAGGTAGTTTTGTCTTATGTGTCCTGTCTGTTATAAGTAAAATTTAAACAGTCCAATAGATTGATGACATGTGTCTCCTCTGGCGCTTAACTTATTTTTCTCCCTTGTTCCTATAAAATGGTAATCAAGGCCAAGAGATAGGTCTGAGTTAATTTTTATGAAGTCTAGTCCCAGGCCAAGTATAGATGATATTTTTGAGCACTTGTAAAGCATTTACAAAGAAAATAGAAAGGATTTTGTGTCAAAATTTTGCAGGTCTTGAATCTATGAATTGTGTATCTGATGTATGACAGAAATAGTATTTAAAATCAATGAAATGTATAATTTATGGTCTAAATCTCTCATGTATTCAAATTTTATGAGTTTTGAATAGAATAGAATCAAGTATTTTATTATGTTCAGCACATTTTTGAAATGTATGTGAATTTTGTTCATTATTTGGTTCAAAGAATCAATTAAATGCTTGAATACATATTTCCAGACTCGTAGGGTTTCTTGAACGATTCTCGTAAGAAGTTTGGGTTAGATTTGCAGTTGAGAGATATTGTAATACAATATTGTCTTAGATCTTAAAGCTATTTAGTGAAATTATATGAAGTTACAGTCATATTTCTTCTGGATGAATTACCCAATGGATTGAGGGACTGATCTGTGTTCTAGTGTGTTTACTCATCTTATGGTGTTTAATTTCATCTTACTTTTCCATAAAGTTGATTATATCATGCTACATCACTTTATTTTATGTTTTATTATTGTAGTGCCTATCTCATACTCCAATTTAGTTGAAGATCAATAAAGATTCAACCAATTTTCAGCATTATCTTAATTGTATTTTTGATTGAGGTAAATACAGTTTTTGAAGGGAATCGTAACCCTTTACAACAACAGAAAAAATATAGGAAATATTAGCACAGATCATAATGAGACACCTGGGGGTCAAAGACAAAGGCACTAAAGAGACCCCCCATCACAGACTACCAACAAAAATAATAGCAGCCCCAAACCACCACAACAACAACAGCCAAAAGAATAATAAACACTAAGGCTCTAGCTGCTCAAAACCTAAAAAATAAAGAAAAAGCCTTACATCAACAAGAAATATATAGGGTTTTAAGGCTCCCCGAACCAATAACATGGGTTTTAACATGGCTCCCAAAACCAAAATCACTAACCAGACCCTTACCCATAGCCATAGGATCAAAACTAATACCCAAGATCGTGAGATCCTCGAAAAGAGAAGAACCATCACCCAACCAGATCCTACTAGCTTTAAGTAGTAATAAGGAAGAAGAGGCCTTTTGCACCCACAAGTACACTCCATCCAGCAGACACATTCCACCTCCATAGGATGTGTGACATCCACCTCAAAAGGAGTCAAGGGTGAAGGAAGCAAGAACAAATGGAATCTCCACCACCAAATAACCACCAAAGAAAATCCCACCTCAATAGGGGTATACTCCACCTAAATAGGAATATAGCACAAAAGATACCAGCCAAAGAAAGATTACCCCAAAATAGGCAAGATCAATCCATTCTCCTAGTCAGAAGAAGCTTCCAGTATCAAGGGAGAAACAAACACTAGCGTCATAGACCTAGAAAAATAGAAAGAGGCAAAGCTAGCCCAAACAGAGTCCAACCCAGTAGCATCAACAGCAGAAAGTAGACCCTTACAGTACCATTGACCCTCAAGAAACCTATTATGCTTTGCAACACTTCCACAAAAAGTTTTCCCTTCCCTCATGAATCTACACCCAATGCTATTAGAAGGGCCACTCAAGAAAAGAGCCCTATTAAAAGCTAAGGAAGCCAAACAATTAGCCCCCTGAATAAGAAGAGAGGTCACCATGAAAATGCTAAGGCCCTGGTCCCCATCGGCAACCTCAATAAATGTTCTCTCAATTGACAGGGACCCTCTAAAGATGCAACCCCTACCAACTGTGTCGCAGTCCTCTTCCTCTATGTGGTTGTCCTCATCCTTGACAGTGCCATCCTCATCCTCAACAATGCCATCCTCTCCAAATCCTATCGATGCCCCCGCGCTCCCCCCACTCCCACCTCCATTTCAAAATTAATTATGTCGAGTTTATGTGAGATTCTACTTATTTTGCTTCATTTCACAAGTGTAGTGCATAGGTTGTGAGTAGATTAAGGGATAACCCTCCTAGGTTTTGCAAAGCACAAATTGTAGAAGGGTAGAATTTTCCTTGTTAGTTGGTCCAAATCCTAGAAATTGTTGATTATTAGAGT
Organism: Chamaecyparis obtusa; assembly: GCA_027943335.1. NCBI lineage: Eukaryota > Viridiplantae > Streptophyta > Pinopsida > Cupressales > Cupressaceae > Chamaecyparis > Chamaecyparis obtusa. Next base: position 12,841,673 of record BSBK01000529.1, read on the forward strand.
TGGCATCTCTATAGATAGTGGATAGGTAAACTTGGTGGATTTTTAGCATAAACCCCTTTTCAGGAACCAATAGACCTCAACACATATTTTCAGCTAGTAGTTTGACATTAATGAAAAACAATAATGACAACATCTCCATCCTATTGATGCTTAGCTTTATCCTCCAACAAAGATAAAAAATTATAAATAGCTCAATCTAGTTTGGATTTTTTATTATTCCGTCTTAGATAAGCCTAAGAATGAACAAGAATTTCACATCATTATGTCAAACCTTGTATACTCTTGTTTTAGTTTATGACATTCAATCTGGAGTAGCATTAGTTATGTTTTCACGGGTCCTAAAGTGAGTGTTAATATATTGTTATCCAACTAGGTCTATAAAAGCGCAGGCAGAAGAAAGTGATCATATTAGTAGATGTAATCCTTTGTTGAGACTTAACCAAAAACTTGATGTCTCTAAGCATAAACAATCAAATAAATTCATGAGATCAAGGCTAGTATTTGGACTAAACAACATAATGTATAACAAGGATATAGTGAATACCTCTTGATCTCCTACATCAATTTCCAAATATATGTAAAAGAAAAGAAGCATTTAGAGGAGACAGTTTTTTATACACACCTTGAATTGTTTTAATTCAAGGAAAATAATAAAAAAGTGCAGTAGCCATAATGGGGATTTTTATTGAATCACTTGGACAATCATATCTAATCTCTCTAGACAACTTTGGATTCAAGCCACACTAATTTAACATTTCTTCAATTGTAACCTATTTCTTTTTCCCTTTTCTGCTATTGAGCAATCCTTTGGGTGTGCTCTACCACTATTTTCAGTCATTTTATTGTTTCATGTTATGATAAATTGTTCTATTTCAGGCTTTATTTATATTTGTTTCTTTTAGTATATAGTTTTTGAGTTCTTTTAAAACCTTCTTTACCTTATCAAAAATTGTGAGGTTGGCCAATTAAATAAATTATGAAAAAATTTATTATATATTACATCTCAATTTTATAGATCTCTTAAAATATTAAATAAAACTACAAAATATTCTCTCTTTTAATTATATAATTTTTTAGGAAAATAATTATATGACCTTCATAAATTATTGATAATTAATTTTTAAAATCTATCAATTTTGAGATATGATCTATACATCATTAGATTATTTATTCATAAAATTAATAAAATATTAAAGAATAATATTTTATTCATAAGGTAATTATATTGTACCTTTACTTTTAGGGATCGAATGTGCTCTAGTGACATTTTCTCCTGCAATTATCATATAGCATGACCTCCATAAGATAATATAGTTTTTCATTAAATGTAATGTGGAGCTCATAACATAATACAATTTTGTCTTCTCAAGATTTATTTTTTTTCTAAATGTTTATAGAAGTGTGCATGGAATACTAATCTAGGAATATGAACTTTGATAAGAAGTAAATGTGAGACTAAAACTATATTAAAGAAACCTTATGATATCTTAAAGTTTGATTCTCATTTACCTTTTTTGAATGTATTTTCTTAACACCCAAACTAATTTTCTTTTCAAGTCGTTGCAAGTTCTTAAAGTTTAGCATTTCCAAATCTTCACCAATCATATGTCTATATCACAAAAAAATTCTTACTATTAAACAAGATAAAAGAAAATTTAGAATTTAAAATATATAAGAAAAATATTAAAAATATATCATTAATTAAAAATTCTTACTTGTACGATTTTTCTAATTGTATCAATCTTTTTTGTAAATTCTCCAATTCCACACCTAATACCTGTTTATAAATAAAATGTTAATAATAACTAATAATCAACAACTTTTATCAAATAAATGTATACAATGAGGCATTGTATTAAATGCGTTCTCCTAAATTGATTAGAAAAGTATAAATGATCTGAAATTTATATTCAGAAATTTCCTAAATGCAATTGGCATTCTTATTCTCCCCTTTCTTTTGTACAAAGTATGCAAGAAGGGGTACGCTAAACAAGATCTATAGAAAAATGATATTTTCAACTTGTCTAACAATGACACATGACACATGACATTAACATAATAAAAAACAATGATACATGACTGCCATAGAGAAAGTTCAATGCCATTAAAAACTGGAACATTCCCTTAAACAAAATTTTATTAAATGTTTCACATAATTCAATCTTTTTTTATAAAAGAAATTTCACAAATATTTTAGATTTACAACATGGTTTATAATTAATTATATTGTCTATGGGTTGTATGGGGGCTATGATTGTTTAATTAAAACCAAAATATAATTCCTCAATGATAAGATTCTCATTAAAGATTTTGTTATATTATAAATTAGTAGAAATTAATCATGTTATTCAAAAAAATATAATATTAAAAATATACAATTAATTGAGATCTAAATAGTTGGTTATAATTGCATAAAGGTTGGAACTTCAAATAAATAAATATTCATTTAAACTAGAGAATGATTTACCATTCGCATTCAAAGTTCTATGAATGTAATAAAACTATATTTAAGTAAATATTTTATTTCCTAAATTTGAAATTACAAAAGGGAAGACTAGAAATGAGAAAATAATTCTACTCTATGGATTTTTAATATATGAAGAGTAAGCCCTATTGGCAAGTGGTCAACATTGGATTGCATGTATGTTGTCTTCTATGCCAACACTTATCCCCATGATCACCACAAGACACAAGGACACAATTTTGATATGCAGTGAAGTGAAAAATGCCTAAGTCCATAGTTAGTCACAGGTAGACAGGTACAATATGGTGGATTGTGAAGATGCTACAAGATGAATTATGGTATGTGAAGTTACAAGATGATGTATTGATGTATGGAAGAGCTCTATGTCTGAGCGCACATGTTTTCGATGTGTGGTTTAAGAGATGCAACTCTGTAAGTACAATTACAAGAAGAGAATAGAGCATCAAGGCTTGCAAAGTTGCATAGGTATCGATCGACCTATCTTATGTTATTTTATGTATTGAGAATGTATGTATGGCTGATATAATACTAGTGTAATGTATGTAAGGAAAAGTGTTGTAATATTATGTAGTCGACCTTGAATTATGTTTTGTAAATGCCTCTTAAAGGCCTACCTAATTACTATACTCTTAATTGGGTATAAGTATATAATGTAATATGTGATTGTGAAGTATGGAAAGAATAATGGACAATTCATGGATGTGAGTTTGAGTAGAGAATAATAGACTGCAAGGTGATTGAGAACAAGTGGCATGGATTTGTAGTAAGAGTTCTTAGATATATAAGTAATCTCTTTGCATATCAGGATAGGAAGTCCCCTATTTTGTAAGTGTCTTAACCACACATTTTGTATACCCCTAACAAGGCTCATCAATCCTTTAACTAGGACCTTCTCTATATAATAATATTCTTCTAACAGGGTTAGGACTCCTAATAGGGTCACTATACTTTAGTTCATATATTTGTGGGTACCATCCCCACTGAGGTTTTTCCCTAATAGGGTTTCCTAGAAAACAAAATAATGGTATCATGAGTTATCTTGTGTGTGTTTATTTTTCATGGAAATTTTATTTAAGTTTTATATTTGTTTCAATGGTTAAAGAATTCATATAAGTGTTGTAGTATTGATTCACCCTTCCTCTCAATATTACCAAATCCTAACAATTGGTATCAGAGCTTCAGGCCCTTGCAAGGAAATCTTAATAGATTAAGGGAGATACAAGTGGATAATATCACCTTAAAGAATAATTAACATTGCATTGGATGACCTTGATGAGGTTGTTGCAGAAAATAAAGATTTGTAGTACAAATTAAAAAAGGCAAATGATTTTATCAGAAAAATCAAAGAATAATTAAGACATGCAAGAAACCAGAGAGAAGAACTACTCAATGAGAAATCAGAATCAGAAAAATATTAAAAAAATTAAAAGAGAGAATGGAGAACTCAAGAATGAACATAAAATTTCAAAATTAGAACTGATGATAGAACTTGATGAAGAAAAAGATGAAAATAATAAATTAAAGGATAATTGGAATTTAGAAGAAACAAAGGCAACACAACTAAAACTATATCTAGAAGAAATGACTATGAAGTATGAGAAGGTTGATAAATACAACATCTTGGTGACAATGGAGCTTGAAGAAACCAAGGAACGCATCAAAAAGCTTCATAAGACCAGTTTGAAGATTGATCAATAGATGGAAATGAATAAACCAATTAGAGACCTAACTGGAGTTAGATTTGTTGAAGACATATCTCCTAAGAAAGTTAATGAGGTCGTCAATGTCGACTCACCAAAGAAAGATGAAGCTAATGAATCCAAGAAAGAGTAGAGAAAATCCTCAGGAGACAAATACCAGGAGTACAATCAAGAAGGTCACTTGAAGGAAAAATGAAAAGGTATAAGCCGTAATAAACTCTTTTTTGGTTATTTATTTAATTTATTCAATTATGGTCATAAAGTAAAGGAATGTAGAAGGACTGATATGAGATCAAGAAGACCTAATTATTCCTATTTGAAGAAGAATGTTGAGAAGAAAAGTGAAACTAGTAACCTAGAAGAGACTTTGAAAGAAAGTGATGAGTAGGACAACCAACCTGATGCGAGCAAATGTGATGATAGTAAGCAAGATGAAAAGAAACCTAATAACAGACCTAAGAAGGTTATGTGTTACAAGTGAAGTAACTTTGGACACATCACCAAATATTGCAAGTTGCAGATTGATTACAGTCAGCTCAGACCTAAGAAAGTTACATGCTTTAAGTGTAACAATGATAAAGACATTGTGAAGTATTGTAGGTTCAATGAACTAGTAAAAAGGATGCCAGACCATTGGCAAAGGAACTTAGTAAAGATGAAATGACACTTGCAGAGATGAAGAAAGAATAAAAGCAACGAAGTCAAGGATAACAATGACGAGACAAACAAAGGAGCTCTGAGGTGTCAAGAAGTCCCTACAGACCCTATTGGATCTTCGCATGAGTTGAAGGCATCTTCATCAGTATGAAGGGCCTTGCAGGCCTTAGGGGGAGCATTACTAAAATGATACCAACAACTCATTTTCCCCCTGAACTAGTGTTTGGAGATATGCGAGCTTGGATACAGATGTATTTGGAAATGTTATGACTTCAATAGTCACTGCATGGATCTACATTTTCAGATCTATGATCACAGAAGATTTGTAGATTTCCTAGACTGAAACAGTTTTATGTTTTTTTCTAGATTTTTGTGCACTGTAGAGTATAATATGTTATACTTGAGTGTATTTGTCATCATTACAATCCTATATTACTTGGGAGTAGATTATACGAGCTAAGGAATTGAACAGAGTGAAGTGCTTTGAGAAAAGATCTTTGGAAATTCAGAAGGTGAACCCTAGTTCTACAACATTGCGGTGAAGGTATTTGTGAAACCCTAGTTTAATCTCGCACAGTTTAATTTTTAAAAGTTTGTTAAGCATGGAAGCTCCCAAGGTGTTTGATATTAAGGATAAGATAAGGTATGAGTTCAAAAATCACCCTCATAAGTCAACTAAGAATGATCCTGAAGGCACGTTCTCACATACGCCTCATGGTGTACTTTACGTAGAAGATATTATGACATATATATATTGTGGGTATGCGAAGATTGGTTAATTAGAAATAATGAAGGAGTTGGTAGAAATGTATGACAAGGATGAACAATTGAAGCCTAAATATTCATTTTTGGATGACCTAGGCATCATAAATTTTGTACAATTCTACAAGTTTGACGAAATTGAATCGATGAAGATTGCACTAAGCCACTTCCATGACCAAATATTTTGGCTTCGAGGTAATCCTATCAAAATAACCAGTGAAATGATTCATGATATGATGCAAGTGCATCTCGGGTCCTTGGAAATCCCGTGTCACCAAAAAGATGTTTGAAGTTTTCTATGTTGGTCGGTTCCTTCTTTGACAGAGATGGTTCGGTGTTGCTCAGCTTCCTTTGTTCACCGGTGTTGGTTGGTTATCTCTCTGGCGCTTGGTTATTTCCCTGGTGTACAATGATGCTTGTCTGGTGCTTGGTTATCCTTGCTTACCAAGTTTTTTATTTTGGAGTTCTATTGAGGCTGACTCTTGCAATTAATTTTGGTCGTAGATTTAATGCTAGTATCCATCATTAGGAAGCGTGTGGACCTAGATCTGGTCATGCTTTCTGTTGATTGTGGATCTAAAGGCCGACTTGATTCGGTAGCCTCTTGTATAAATGTAGTTGTTTGGTTAGAGTTTAGAAGCAAGTTTTTGCACAGAAGATATAAGATAGAAAATTAGATATTATTGGTAGATCCATGCATGTTGGAGGACTTCTGTACTTAATTGTAATATCTGGCCTAAACCGGGAAGGCCTTATAGCCTGACATGTATGAATCAATTGAAGTAAATATATGAAAGTATATGCATTCTCTCTCTCACTGTTATGTTTTTTTGCTTCCGCATGTGATTTCTGCAAGGTGGATCTTCTTAGGGTGTGCCTTTGGCCCCTTGCCTCCTTCCTTGCATCAGGTGGTATCAGAGCTGAGTTGAGATCTAAATCTAGATTTGTGAATCTAGGTTTGAGGGTTCCTTCTTGTCAAACCTTAGTTGATTTGTTGTGGGGTAGCAGATTGTGATCTGACCTGTAATTGTAGAGGGTTTCAAGATGGTTCATGGGAGGCGAGATACAGATCCAGGATTGGCATACATGTTGAGACAACTTGCTGCTAGATTCAAACCTATTGAAACAACCTAGAGAAGAGGAAGACATCTTGAAGATGTTAGTGATGATGAAATTGAGGTAGAACAAGGTGATGTAGAACCTGCACCTATGATGGATCAGGGTGAGGAAAGATTATTGAAGGCTTTGACAAGTCTAAAGTCTAAACAACACTTTAATCCTCCTAAGTATAGTGGAAAATTGGATATTGATGAAATGGTGGACTGGATCACCAAAATGGAAAAGTATTTTGAATATGAGAATGTACCTGAGGAAAAGAAGGTGAAAATTGCTAGCACAAAGTTGAAAAGCCATGCATCCTTATGGTCGAAACATCTGTAGTTGGATAGAAAGAGGAAAGGCAAAGAAAAAATCAAGGTATGGAATAAGATGGTGAATAAATTGAAAGGAAAGTTATTACCTTGTAATTATCAAATTAACCTACTTAGGCGAATGTAAAGTTTGAGGAAGAAAGATGGCTCAGTAAAATAATATAATGAGGAATTCTATAGATTAGATATCAAATCTAGACATCATGAAGATGATGTGGAAAGAATTGCTAGATAGTTGAATGGTTTGAGAGTTTCCATCAAAGAAAAAATCAGTTTGGTCAAATTGAAAAACATTGAAGAAGCTTATCAATTTGCATTAAAAGTTGAGGAGAAATTGAACAAGAGACATGAGAAAAGACAAAGAGGTAGAGGTGGTAGATTCCCTATAGGAAGAGGTAGATCTTATGGTGAAAATAGTAGATCTGCATGAGGCAGAGGCAGTAACTACCGAAGCAGTTATAATAGAGGTGGTTTCCGAGGAACTTGTTACAACTGTGGAGAAGGACATAGATCATTTGAGTGTACAGATCCAAGTAAGAAGGTCAGTAATAGTAGGAATGCTTTGGTGCAAGAAGAGTCACCAAATGAACCTAAGAAGGAAAATAACCTGATGGTAAGAAGAGCACTTTGCAGTGAAAGTAATAAGGAAGATCCGGTAAGGAAAAGTTTGTTCAAGACTAGATGTAGAGTCTGTGACAAAGTTTGGAAGGTAATTATTGATAGTGGTAGCTCGGAGAATCTTGCATCTGAGGAAATGGTCAAAAAGTTGCAGATGAAAAGGTTGTAACATCCGAAGCCCTATCAAATTTCATGGATCAAAGATGAGCATACAATCTTGGTAAGTGAACAATGTTATGTGAATTTGAAAATTGCAAAGTACTATGATAAGGTGCTATGTGATATCATGCCTATGGATTGTTGTCATATTTTGTTGGGTAGACCTTGGAAATATGATAAACATGCCATATATGATGGGAGATTACATAAATATACTATTTGGGCTGATGGGAGAAGACAAATCTTGTTACCTTTGATGGAAGAACCTGTTAGCATTGTTTGTACATCTATGAAATTTTTCTTGATGGAAGGAAGAAAGTTTGTTAAGGATTTGAAGAAGAATGATGCATGTTTTGCTATGATTCCTAACAAACTGAGTAAGAAAATAGAGGATAGTATCCCTAAGGAGATTGAAAAGTTACTCACCGAGTACAGTGAGATCATTTCTGATAATGTACCTGATGGTTTACCACCGAAGAGAAGCATTGATCATTGCATAGATCTAATCCATGGAGCTAGTTTACCGAATAAGGCACCACATTGGTTGACACCTACCGAGAATCAGGAATTGAACTGACACATTCAAGAATTCTTGGAGAAAGGTTTGATCAGAGAAAGTTTGAGTCCTTCTTGTATTGGTACCTAAGAAGAATGGAGAATGGAAAATGTGTACTGATTATAGAGCAATCAATAAGATAGCAGTCAAATATAGGTTTCCTATACTGAGAATGGATGATATAATGGATAGTTTGAATGGAGCAAAGTATTTTACCAAATTTGATTTTAAAAGTGGGTATCATCAAATCAGAATTAGAGAAGGTGATGCGTGGAAAACTGATTTCAAGACAAAAGAAGGTTTATATGAGTGGTTGATTATGCCTTTTGGTCTAACTAATGCACCGAGTACTTTTATGAGGTTGATGAATCAAGTTTTGAAGAAATCTTTTGGTAAGTTTGTGATTGTATATCTTGATGATATTCTAATATTCAATTAGATCAGAGAAGAACATTTGTTTCATCTAAAATAAGTATTGCAGAGGTTGAAAGAAGAAAAGTTGTTGATAAATCTGAAAAAGTGTTCATTCATGAAAGAGGAGATTGTGTATTTAGGATTTGTGATTTCAGCTGATGGTTTGAAGATGGATCCTGAAAAGCTTAAAGCTATTTTGAGTTCACCTACACCTGAGAATGCTAGTGAGGTAAGATCATTTCATGGTTTGGCAAGTTTTTACCAAAAGTTCATTAGTAATTTCATTTTAATTTGTAATGCTATGACTGAGACAATGAGAGGAGATAAAAGAGAATTCAAGTGGACACATAGAGATGATAAAAGTTTTGAGACTCTGAAGCAGAAGATTGTTAAATTACCTATTTTGGCATTGCCTAATTTCAATAAGGTATTTCAAGTGGAATGTGATGCAAGTGGAGCTGTGTTGAGTCAAGAAGGTAAACATGTTGCTTTCTTTAGTGAAAAGTTGAATGATACAAAAAAGAAATATTCTGTGTAAGATCAAGAATTCTATGCTATTGTTCAATCACTGAAGAAATGGAGACATTATTTGATACCAAGTGAATTTGTATTGTATACCGATCATAACATTTTATAGTATTTGGGTAGTTAGAATAAGTTGAATCAGAGACATAGAATGCATTGAATATTTTTAGAGTTATACATTTGTGATAAAGCATAAGAGTGGAGTCACTAACCAAGTTGTTGATGCATTGACTAGAAGGATATCTTTGATGACCGAGATGAAAATTGAAGTTCTTGGATTTCATGACATGAGAGATTCTTATGAATTTGATCCTAATTTTTCAGAGCCATGCAGAAAGTGCAGAGCACCTATTCAAGATCAACCAAGTACTAAATGGGAAGAATATTTTATTCAAGAAGGTATGTAGTTTAAAGGTATTCAGTTATGTATACCTAGAGGAGCAATGAGAACTAATTTGATAAAGGAGAAACATAGTAGTGGTTGAACTTACTTAAGGAGAAATAGTTCTGGCCACAGTTGTATAAAGATGGTCATAAATTTGTGAAAAGTTGTGGAGTTTTTCAAATTGCAAAAGGAGCAAGTCATAATACTGGATTGTATACACCGATTGTTGTCCCTGATAAACCTTGGATTGACATCAATATGGATTTTGTTCTTGCCTTAACTAAGACATTAAGAGGTAATGATTCCATATTTGTTGTTGTGGATAGATTTTCTAAAATGGCACATTTTATACCATGTAGAAAGACATCAGATGTAGTACATATAGCAGATCTTTTCTTTAAGGAAATTGTCAAATTGCATGGATTACCGAGGAGTATTATATCTGACCAAAATAGTAAATTTGTTGGACACTTTTGGAAGACGCTTTGGAGAAAGTTTGGCACCGAGTTGAAATTGTTATCTCTATTTGAGCATTAAAGATTGTCATTAGTATCAAAGACATCAATTGGTTACCTATGCTACTCTAGTCGGTAAAAGCAAGCACTTCAAGCTAGTCGGTTAAATCCTTTACACCAAACACTAGAGCAGTTTTACCGAGCATCAGTGTACACCGATACCCAGTGATGATAAACACGAAGTAGACTGGACATCGAGCTGTTAGAATAACTGAGAGGGGGGTGAATCAGTTATCCACTGTCCCAATTCAAAATGTATAATCCAAAACAATTCTATTACTTCTGCAAGTCGGTAACCATAAAATACTTCCACTATCTCTATATTTACCGATTGACAATCTAAACTCTGTATTAATTACCGATTAAATCTAACATGTAATATGCAAAGTATGATCACAAACAAATATCACAATCAACACATCACACAAGAGATTTAACGTGGAAACCCTGTGAAGGGAAAAACCACCTGGGACCGGCAACCCAAAATTGTTCACTCTTCTAAAGTGAGGTCGGTAAAGACCCAACCCTGTTAAAGGTTTACAAACACACTGTTAGGTGTGACCTTGTTAGAGGATTTTAGACCAGAAGTTATCGTCCAACCATCAGTCACTCTGGGGTTGACAAGATAACAATGTTCACTCTATGAATGAAACATCAAAAGACTTTCATAGTCCACTCGGTTAAGAGATTTAACTATGTACAATGGTTAAATGTGTAACAGTAGGTGATCTACCTAAATACAACTTTAGTTTGCAGTGTACAGATCAATGTTCAGCTCATTAAATACTTCTGACCAATATAACACTTCAGATTCAATACTGTATCAACTTACTATTCGTCGGTAACAACTCTCTGTAGCTCGGTAACTGTTCTGCAACTCGGTTCTTATTAACCAATATGATCAGAAAAACTTCTCCATGCAATTATCTGCAGTATCTTCTTCTGACATCTTTTTCATAATGAAATCAATGTCTCTTATATAGAAGAGTAAATTGCTTTCTTTTCCTCTATTAGATTTTGCCGCTTTAAGCTCCCTCAGCTGATGTGTCAATAACACATTTCAATCTGCTCCATTAGATCCCTTTTCATTTATGTTAGCTGTCGATCTTCATAACAAACATTATCTGTTACCTTGATTTCATACTCTTTACAGCTCATCACTTTATCAACTAAACTGATCATTTAATTCTTTTTTGTTTTGCTCGGTTAACAAAGAAATGCGTCGGTGAACACAAGCTCAGTTAATACTGCACTCGGTATACACTACACTTCGTCGGTGTATACTAAAATGCTTTATCTACCGACAACACTGCTTTGTGTCTTTCAGCTCTATTCTTCATCATAGATGAATGCAACATAATAAAGTCAATTCCATCAAGTCATAGACTCATCAATAAGTTACTCAGTGTATTCTTTATCCTCATCTGTCATATACATCTTCCTCATGTAGATATTTTTGTTCTTCATCTCTTTCACCTTCCTTCAGATGTGTCCGTATAGTAACTTACAACATAAGTACTGTCAAGCTAGTTGACATCAATGACAACATAATACTAATTTAATCATCTTGAATTATCTAATCATCAACTTTTTAGTAATCTTGAATTGCATATTCTTCATTCTAGTTCTGAATCAGTTGTAGTTCATCAATCTCTCCTTTTGGCATTGATGGCAACTCAAGTAATATGAAATGTACCATACACATACCAAACATGTTTTCTACAACTCTATGATCAAATTCTATATAGTGTAAGCTCTCCCTAGCTTAATATGTTTAATCACTACGTTAGTAAAATAGCATTATAAAATACAGCTTTATCATTCTGTAGATATAACCTTTTCAGTTCTCAATTTCCTTTCAAATCATCTCTCCCTTAGTTTTCATTGGTGCAAATCTCATTTTCTTTTCATATTATTTATCTCTCCCTTTGACAACAATGCCAAAGAAACAAATAAATAATCAGCTCTGTAGTAGCTAAATAACTCTCTGGTGTCCAGTACTTCCTCTGTATCTTAGTATACTGATATTCCAATCTGCTTCAGTTCTTCAAACTTAATCACAACCTTGAACAAAATTCAAAGTGTGAACTATGCCACATCAACATGGATGATCTTCTGATAAAATTAGGCTGATGCAACATCCAGATCACATTAGTGACCGATAGACAAGGGACGGACCCCAAGTCTAGTCCTCAAATATTCAAAAGTGTCCTTCGGTAGAGGCTTTGTAAAAATGTTTGCAAGTTGTTCTTTAGATGTAACAAATTCTATGTTTACTTGCTTCTCTTGCACTTGTTCTCTTAAGTAGTGATACTTAATTGATATATGCTTTGTCTTTGAGTGCATCACAGGATTCTTTGAGATATTAATTGCACTTGTGTTGTCATAGTATATGATCACCGGGTCAGTGATTACCTCATTCATTCCTTCCAACACTTGTTTGATATATGCAATGTTTGAGTAATTAGTAGCAGCAACAACATACTCTGCTTCAGCTGTAGACTGAGAAATAAAAGCCTGCTTTTTACTTGTCCAGGTTACAAGTCTTTCACCAAAGAAAATTGCTCCTCCAGTGGTACTTTTTCTGTCATCCACATTTCCAACCCAATCAACATCGATGTAAACTTTCAACTCAAACTTACCTTCTTTAGGATACCATAATCCATAATCTTCTATCTTTTTCAGATATCTTAAGATTCTTTTAGTAGCAATCATCTGTGATTCTCTAGGATTAGCAGAATATCTAGCAACAATTCCCACAACATGTGCTATATCTCATCTACTATGAACTACATACATTAGCTTACCAATCATGGATCGGTAAAGTGTCTGATTTACCTCTGTAGTTTCATCTTCCTTTGTCAATTTACTTCCAATAGCCATCGGTGTTCCCACAAGTTTAGCATCTTCCATGCCAAATGTCTTCAAGATTTCCTTTATGTACTTGGACTGTGTGATGAATATCCCATCACTCTATTGTATCACTTGTAATCCAAGAAAGAGCTTAATCTCTCCAAACATAGACATTTCAAACTCATTCCTTATTTCATCAGCAAAAGATTTACATATATGATCTTGACATCCAAAAATAATATCATCAACAAAAATTTAAGCAATGATAATAGTGTCATCAGTATCACCTTTAATGTACAAATTGTTGTTCTCACTGGTTCTTACAAATCCAATACTTAACAAGTATGCAATCTTTCATACCATGCTCTCGATCCTTGCTTTAAACCATATAAAGCTTTGTGTAATCTACATATAATGTTTTTATTGTCTGGATCAATGAATCCTTCAGGTTGTTCTATGTAGACCTCTTCTTCAAGTATACCATTCAGAAATGTTGATTTCACATCCATTTGATAAACCTTAAATTTCTTGTATGTAGCATATGCCAGTAACATTCTAACTCCTTCCAATCTAGCAACAGGTGCAAATGTTTTACCATAATCAATGCCTTCTTCTTGTGCATATCCCTTGCATACCAATCTTGCTTTATTTCTTGTCACTTCACCATTTTCATTCATTTTATTTCTGAATATCCATTTAGTACCGATAACATTCTTATCTTTAGGTTGGGGTACTAAGGACCAAGTTTTGTTTTTCTCTATTTGTTCTATTTCCTCCTTCATTGCATTAACCCATTCTTCATTTTCTAATGCAACTTTCACATTCTTTGGTTCAAATTCACAAACCAAACATGTACCTCATCTTGTTTTGCTTCTAGTCTGCATTCCAGCTTGTCTGTTTCCAATAATTTGTGTGTCGGGATGATGCCTTTTGACAAAACTAGCCAGTACTCAATTTCTTCTTTCTTGTTCATCCTGTTCAGGTTCATTTGCTTGCTCGATAGCACCATCTTGCGCCTCGGTTTCCCTTTCCTGTTCCTCGAGGTTATTTTCCTATTGACCGGTTATCACAGGTTGCGACTTCGGTAGATAGTGAGGAAGTTCAATGTAAGTGAATCTACCATAGTCTTTTGGTTCCCTTTTTTCTTCTGTGTTTATGTCATCATACTCATCAACACGAACATCAGTACTTTCAATCATCTTATTTGTAACCTTGTTTAGACATTTGTATGCTTTACTCTTAGTAGAATATCCTAAGAATATTCCTTCATCACCTTTAGAATCAAATTTCTCATTTCTCTCATCCTTTAGAATAAAACATTTGCTTTCAAAAATTCTGAAATAACTTACAGTAGGTTTGTGTCCAAACCATAGCTCATAAGGTGTCTGGTTGGTGTCCTTCTTCAGTTGTACTCGGTTAAGCACATATACAGTTGTGCTGACATCTTCCCTCCAATATGTCTGAGCAACATTCTTTTGTAGCATTAGTGTCCTAGCATAGTCAATGATTGACCTATTCCTTCTTTCAACAATCCAATTCTGCTGAGATATTCTCGGTGGAGAGACTCGTCTTTTAATACCATTCTCATTACAGAAATTAGTAAATTCATCAGAGATAAATTCACCTCCTCTATCAGATCTTAAGCATTTGATTTCTTTTCCAGTCTCTTTTTCTACCTTAGCCTTATACCATTTAAACAACTTAAAACCTTCTGATTTCTCTTTCAGAAACATAATAGTCATCAGTCTAGTGTAGTCATCAACAAAAAGAATAAAGTATCTACCACCATAATAGCTTTGAGTTCTCATAGGACCACATAGGTTGGTACTAACCAATTCAAGTATCTTCTTTGTTGAGTAGTCTTTTCTTTTAAAACTAGATTTAGTCATCTTACCTTTCTAACATTCATGACACATAGCGTGATACGGTTTAGACAAGTTAGGCAATCCTCTAACTCTTTTCTTCTTACTAATCTTGACCATGTTATCAAAATTCACATGACATAACCTCTTATGCCACAACCATGTATCTTCATCTTTCATTAACAAACAAGAGGATTGATCAATATCAAGATAAAATAAATTACCTCTGGATTGTGTACCAGTTCCAACAAGTCTTCCTCCATCATCATAAATTCTTACCTTTCTGCTCTCAAAAGCAAGTTGGTGACCTAAGTTGTTCAGTTGTGCCACATTATCAAATTGTAGTTCACTCCATCTACCCAGTATGCATTCTCACATTTTATTCTGCCATTAATCATTAGTGAACCTTTACCTCTCACCATACAAGGTGCATCATTTCCCATTCTAATAGATCGACCATCATATTCATCAATTAGATCAAATTTCTCTATATCACCAATCATATGATGTGTGCAGCCATTGTCTATGATCCATGTGTCATTTCAGCTTACTTTAGAGATCAGTGATGTCTCCTCATGTTTCTCTTCTTCCTCTAAATCATCCTTCATAGCAACAAATACTACTTCTACATCATCATAAATGTCAGATTCAAATTCAAATTCTTCGGCTACGTAACATACCTTTTTCCATTTGTCATAGCTATCTCAGTTGTCTCTATTGTTGTGTCGCTAGCCTCTATTGACTCTTATCCCATAGCTTCCTTTGGATCGGTCTTTGGATCTGTCATCATCTTTCTTATTCAGACATCTAGCAGTGATGTGGCCAACTTCTTTACAATTAAAACAAGCTAGAGGTAATTTGCCTCTATCTCTTCCCTTACCTTTGGGCAATCTTCTAGCCATAAGAGCTTCAAGCTCATCAAGTTTATCATCAGTATTAGTGTCACTGTCATTGTTCTTATCAATCTTGCTACTAGACTTACCAATCTTCAAAGAGGACATGAAAGCGGATTCAACAAAATGTACAACACTGTTGTCAAAGTTATTCAGTTCAAAGGTTGTAAGGTTACCAATCAGTGTCAAAGGTGAGGTTGGATGTAGCCCTTGTTTCATGAATTGTAGACATCCTAATCGCATAAACTGGCAACAAAGTTCTGAGAATCTTGCTTATAACTATTTCATCATCAATAGCTCCGCCATATGCTCTAATAGCATGTACTACCTCTTTTAGTCTGTTTGATTATTGCACAATGTTCTCACCTTCTTTCATCTTCATATCATTAAATCGACCTCTTAGACTTTCTACTCTAGCTCTCTTGACATTCGCATCTCCACTGTATATTACAATCAGCTTGTCCCACATCTTCTTAGCAGTATCATATTCCTTGATATCATTAAATTCGGTGTTGGTACAAGCAACAGCAAGTTCCATCATAGTAATATTGTGTTCACGCCTTTCCTATAGTTGATCAAGAGTCAGGGGACCTGGTGTCGGTTCAATGTACCCATTATCCATTAATTCTAGTGCAGAATTCCCAATTCTAGATATGTGCAACTTCATCCGGCTTTGCCATACTGTGAAGTTATCTTTGTTTAGCTTTGGCACTTCCCTCTTATACATCTTGAGACCTTTTTACTGAAGTCATTAAAAATTTTTTCTAAGCAACCAGCGCTCTGATACCAATTGTTAGAATAACTGAGAGACGGGTGAATTAGTTATCTAGTGTGCCAATTCAAAATGTATAATCCAAAACAATTATATTACTTCTGCAAGTCGGTAACCATAAAATACTTCCACTGTCTGTGTATTTACCAATTGACAATCTAAACTCTGTAATAATTATCGATTAAATCTAACATGTAATATGCAAAGTATGATCACAAACAAATATCACAATCAACACATAACACAAGAGATTTAACGTAGAAACCCTGTAAAGGGAAAAACTACCTGGGACCGACAACCCAAAATTGTTCACTCTTCTAAAGTGAGGTCGGTAAAGACCCAACCCTGTTAAAGGTTTACAAACACACTATTAGGTGTGACCTTGTTAGAGGATTTTAGACCAGAAGTTATCGTCCAACCATCAATCACTCTAGGGTTGACAGGATAACAATGTTCAATCTATGAATGAAATATCAAAAGACTTTCATAGTCCACTCGGTTAAGAGATTCAACTGTGTACAATGGTTAAATGTGTAACAATAGGTGATCTGCCTAAATACAACTTTAGTTTGTAGTGTACAAATCAATGTTTAGCTCATTAAATACTTCTAACCAATATAACACTTCAGATTCAATACTGTATCAACTTACTATCCATTGGTAATAACTCTCTGTAGCTCAGTAACTATTCTGCAGCTCGATTCTTATAAACCAATATGATCAGAAAAACTTCTCCACATGATTATCTATATTATCTTCTTCTTACAGCATCTTTTTCATAATGAAATCAATGTCTCTTATATAGATGAGTAAATCATTTTCTCTTCCTCCATCAAATTTGTCTGCTGAATCATATTCATAGATTTTGTCGCTTTAAGCTCGCTCAGCTGATGTGGCAGTAACACATTTCAATCTACTCCATTAGATCTCTTTTGATTTATGTTAGTTGTCGATCTTCATAACAAATATTATCTGTTACCTTGATTTCATACTCTTTACAGCTCATCACTTTATCGGCTAAACTGATCATTTAATTCCTTTCTATTTTGCTCAGTTAACAAAGAAATGCGTCGATGAACACAAGCTCAGTTAATATTGCACTCGATATACACCACTTCGTCGGTGTATACTAAAATTCTTTATTTACCGACAACACTGCTTTGTGTCTTTCAGCTCTATTCTTCATCATAGATGAATGCAACATAATAAAGTCAATTCCATCAAGTCATAGACTCATCAATAAGTTACTCAGTGTATTCCTTATCCTCATCTGTCATATACATCTTCCTCATGTAGATATTTTTGTTCTTCATCTCTTTCACCTTCCTTTAGATGTGTCCGTATAGTAACTTACAACATAAGTACTGTCAAGCTAGTCGACATCAATGACAACATAATACTGATTTAATCATCTTGCATTATCTAATCATCAACTTCTCAGTAATCTTGAATTACAGATTCTTCATCCTGGTTCTGAATCAGTTGTAGTTCATCACGAGCACCAGTGTAACTACCGAGCAATATATACAGTGTTTACCGAGCATCATAGAACATAGCATTGTAATAAAAAATGGAACACTCTTCTATGTAAATGGTTACAACAGAATCACAAAATGTTTTACCAAGATCGAGGATCATTTATTATAGATATATTCATTAATTGCAGTGGTGATCTCTATGTAATTCTAGATCTAGGTTATTTTTGTACATTGTAGATCTTAGGGTTTTCTCTAAGATATTGTAACCTAATTTTGTTAAGCTGAAAAATCAGTATGCTATATATTTGTATTTCATGTCATTTTTTAAAACAAGAAAGAAGCTTGACAAGGAAGTTAAGAACAAGCAAAGAAGCTCTTGAAGAATTAGCCAACTTCCAGATATCAGTTATCAGACATAGCAAAACAGAATACAGAGACATTCAGATTAAGGAGAATCAGACAAGGCTACCGAACAGTTCAAAGCATAGATCTTCACATGAAAAGGTGATATCTATTCAGTATTTCATATATCTATATCAGACAAGATAGAGTTGTCAATTTGCAGATACATTCTATTATTTTCTAATCATTGTAATAGAGAAACCTAAAATCTCGTAACAGAGTAGACCTAACAGTCTTCTATGTAAATCTCTTAACCGAGTGCACACTCAAGTAATGTTGTTAAATGCTATAACTATGTAGATCTAATCGATCTGAAATGTTACTCCTAATAGGATAAGATCACCAGAAGTGATCACCACTTGTAGCCCTAACATGAAAACCTTTTCTATCTACAGTAATCAAGAATTTGTGGGTGTAATCTCCACCGCAGTCTAGCCAACTCATCTAGACATCAATCATTGCAAAAAAAGAGCAAGCTGAGAAAAATACATTTAAATTTTTTTAAGAGATAGAGTTCAAAAGGAAAAGGTATCTACATAGATGATGCTGATTTGGAAATGAAGACGAGAGAAACAGATGTATCATTTACCGAGGTGATTGATACAACACTTGTCAATGAAGTCATAAATATTCCACAAGATGCACCGGATCAGGCTGATATCTAGATTATAGATAACAACGCATTAGATGTACTCATTGAGGACATTCCTAATGGTGATCCTGATGATAGAGATGAAGATGAAGATGTGAAAATTGCACCAGATAATACACAAGATGAAGGTCAAGTTACCGAGTCTGCATTCACATCATTACCTAGAGAGCTTCCTATTCTTGTGGAAGCAGTTCAAATTTTATCACAGGAACAACCTTAAGGATCAGACCGTGAGCAACCGAAGGATACAATAGGGGAACAAGGAGCAGAGATACCAGCTAACACAAACAAGACTGAAGAGAAAGAGCCAACAGAGACTAAAACAAAGGATCAAGAGAATCCTAATGTAACCAAGGCCACTCAATCAGACACTACATTAGAGGCTCTAACACATTCAACCAGCACAAAGGTCACCAAGGAGAAGCAGAAGGAAGATGCAGTGTCACCCGAGAAGGTTACACAAAGTTCTGAGGTAAAGGTAATTGTACCATTTGTAAAGAGTTCACCTCAAGAATCTGAGAAGAAGAAGAAGAAGAAGCAAGGAAAAGGACCGGTCACCTTAGAAGAAGTCATTGTTATACCCGAGCGTGACCCCAAGACCCTAAGCCCTGAGGAATTGAGAAAATATAGGCAGTTGTGTACAAGGAAGGTAGCACAAGAAAAATTGAGACAAGAATGCAAGAGCAAAGAAATACTTAAAAATGTAAGAGATGTCTTACAACAAGTCATACCAGAGGTACACATTAATGAAGATACTCTAATAATGGACCAACTTGCTACACTTGACAAAGAAATAAATTCCCCAGATACAAAAGCTAACAAGAGAATAGAAAAAAGGGCAGAATCAAAGATACGAGATAAACTTACAAAAAAGATCAGCGAAGAAGTGGAAATTAATAAGGTAAAGTTATCTGAGGTAATAACTGACATTCAGTCTATTACTTAGTTAATCAGTCAACTTTTGATAAAGTTATCCACTATGGACACTTTCACAACCGACCTTAATGAAAATATTAAACAACTTGATCAAGAAATTCAAGCCAGTGCACAAGCAGCCTTAACCGAGCCTCAAGCATTTGCCAAGCATATCTTGAAAGTTCAAGAACTCTGGCAGTTAAGAGAAGATCTCTGAAAGCAAGAAGAAATAATCAGTGAACAAGTCACCGAATTGCAAACCGAGTTGCTTCCATATTGTCAGGGCACAAAAGCTTGTTGCAACACCATAAATCTCTGTGTTGGACAACATTTTTCACATGCATGCAAAAGTCGGTCTTGAGCACATTGCTCTCACCAACTTGAAAGAGGAACGGGAGAACCTCTTGGAGTCACTGAAGAAAACCCATAAGCACATTTTTGGTAAGCTGTAAGTATACATATTTGTATTTAGCATTAATATCAAAAAGGAGGATAACAATGTATATGCTAAATATGTAAATAAATGCTAAGTTTACTACACATTACCGAGAGCATGCATGGACGGGGAGTATAGAATTTTTTGTTGATAAGTATATATGGTGGAGACAGAATCTTTTTTGTAGACATAAGGTATATATACATTTAAGGTTTTGATACTAATGCCAAAGGTGAAGATTGTTATCTCTATTTGAGCATTAAAGATTGTCATTAGTATCAAAGACATTGGTCAGTTACCTATGCTACTCTAGTCGGTAAAAGAAAGCACTTCAAGCTAGTAGGTTAAATCCTATACACTAAACACTAGAGCATTTTTACCGAGCATCAATGTACACTGATACCAAGTGACAATAAACACCAAGCACCAGTGTAACTACCAAGCAACATATACACTTTTCTATGCAAACGGTTACAACAGAATCACAAAACATTTTACCAAGATCGAGGATCATTTATTATAGATTTATTCATTAATTGCAATGGTGATCTTTATATAACTGCAAAATCTAGATTATTTTTGTACACCATAGATCTTAGGGTTTTCTCTAAGATATTGTAACCTGATTTTGTTAAGCAGCAAAAGTAGTATGCTATATATTTGTATTTCATGTCATTTTTTAAAACAAGAAAGACGCTTAACAAGGAAGTTAAGAACAAGTGAAGAAGCTCTTCAAGCATTAGCCAACTTCAAGATATCAATTATCAAACAGGGCAGATTAGAATAAATAGACATTCAGATTAAGCAGAATCAGACAAGGCTACCGAGCAATTCATGTTAGGAATAGTCCCAAGAGATAACTGAGAGGGGTGGGGGGGGTGAATCAGTTATCTACAAGTTTCAATTCTTTGTCCAATTAAGTATACTTAAACATAAAGCATAAAAACAATCAAAGAACACTTGAACACAACACCAATATTTTGGTTACAGGGAAACCCAAATAGGTAAAAACCCTGTTGGGAATTGACACCCTCTAATATTCTGCACTAGTGTATTATGATCCTTGTTAGAGGATCCTTAACCTGGTTAGGTGTTGCTTTACAATATATTTAGTACAGTAGACCTAGTCAAGGGTCGGACCATGTTAGGAGTATTTTACAATAGTCCCTGTTAGGGGAGAGGATGCACTGTCCGAGAGCACATTGTTCAAAGAGCCGAAGGCTACAACCTTTTGAATAATAGATACACACTATATCTGGATCTTGGTGAACTGCACTTAGACGTATTGTTTGGATCAGTTCCAATGTATAGCACAAACACTTTACTTGGCAACATTGACCTTCTTCTGATGGCTCAACACTTCACACACTCTTCTCTGCTCTTCTTAATCAACTATGAACCACACTCAAGCAATCACAAATGACTGCCTGTAAATATCTTTCCTATAAATGATATAATCAAATCGGCTTGTTAGAACCATCTTGAAATCATATTAGAGAAGCCACAACAAACTCTAATAATAAATCAGTCGGCTCTACTAAGCATGCAATACATTCTGCGACCTGTCCAATAAGATAATTGTAGATGCACGCTACACACTATCGGCTCTACCAAAACAACTGGATCTTTGTCCTCAAGCTGAATTATTTCATGCGCTCTTAACCAAACATCACTAACTATTCTCTAAGCTTAAATCCAAGGGCGCATACCCAAATGATACATGAAACTCCAGAACCAATAAAATCTCTGTCGGCTCTTTTGAATAAAAACAAGAAACAGTTACCGGCGAATAACGACTGCATAACTTGACTTCTACAGATCATTAGACTCTTTGTCCATAAATATAACATCAATAGCATGTCTTCAACATATATCCAAGCGTGCAAGGCTCCATTATAACTGTACGAACAACCATACACAAAACACCGCCTGTTACTCTGTCAGGAACACTACTGACACACGCTGCTATACAACTGTCTGTACTAACAATTGCCCTCTGCACCCATGATATCATGCTGATATCATGTCCAAGCTACATATACTGAAAGCTTACTCCATAATACGTCCACGCATGCTACTTTCCAGATGTTGTCAACAATGACAAACATACAGTCAGTACTGGCCTGTTGGCAAATCTCCAACACTCGCCTGCTTTGGCATTGATGGAAACATATGGAATGAAAAACTCCACCAATCCAAATGAACATTTCTTTTATAATATTCTCCATTTCCACTTCAAAACTCCCCCAAAGATTAGTCCACCATCTACTACAATATTTTCAACATTCTCCATTTCCTCAATTGAACTGTTGTCATAACTGAATACTACTCCCCCTTAGTATATTACTCCTTTTTACTTCTATTTTTCATGACTATATATTACTCCACCTTTGACATCTATGGCAAAGGGCGCCAATTAGTTTAAGCATTAGTACTACTCCAAAAGTATAGTCAACCATCCATTAGCCCCTGAGGACTGATGCTTTTCCTCCTTTCTTCTAAGCAGAATCGGCGAAGGGAATTACTCTCAACTTCTCCCTGAGATACTCAAAATTATCCTTTGGTAATAGCTTTATTAATATGTCTGCCAGCAGATCTTTATTACTCACCTAGTCTAGCTTGACTTCTTTTTCTGCCACTTTCTCTCTTAGGAAGTGATACTTGATCTCAATGTGCTTTGTCTTTACATGCATCACAGGGTTCTTAGACATATTAATAGTGCTAGTGTTATCACAATAAATAACAATAGGATAGTCAATCTGAATTCAAAAATCTTTTACCATTTTCTTGATCCAAACAATTGTTGAACAATTCAGGGCTGCTGCTACATACTCTACTTTTGTTGTTGACTGAAAAATATAATTTTTTTTCTTGCTTGTCCAAGTGACAAGTCTATCACCAAGAAACACTGCTCCACCTGATGTACTCTTTCTATCATCTACGCATCCTGCACAATCTGCATCAGTCTACACATCAAGCTCAACATTTTCTGAATTAGGATACCATAGACCATATTCTATAGTGCCCTTCAAATATCTAAATATTCTTTTTACTACCATGAGGTGACTTTGCTTAGGCTCTGCTGCAAATCTTCCAACTATGCCAACTGCATTGGAAATATCAGGTCTAGTCTGAGTAAGATAAATAAGTTTTCCAATCATAGATTTGTACAATGTTATATCTACTGCTAGTGAGTCATCTTCTTTTGTAAGCTTTCATCCACTTCTCATAGGTGTCCCTACTGACCTACAATCATCCATCTTTAATTTCTTTAATATTTTTTTCACATACTTGGACTGATTAATGAAAATACCTTTCTCTATTTGACGTACATTCAATCCCAAAAATTATTTGATAGGACCAATCATACTCATCTCAAATTAATTTGCATCTCCTTAGCAAATTCAGCACTAGGTTTGTCATTACCTCCAAAGATAATGTCATCAACAAATATAGCTACAAGTAGTAAACCTTTAGATCTCTTTGTTATGAATAGATTACAGTATGATACTCCTTTCTTGAATCCAATCATTGTTAGATATCCATCTAGTCTCTCATACCATGCTATAGGGGCTTGCTTAAGTCCATAGAGGGCCTTCTTCAATCTGCATACCATATCACGTCTGTCTGACAAGGTGAATCCTTCTGGTTGCTCAATGTATTCTTTTTTCAAATCTCCATTCAGGAATGTTGACTTGACATCCTTTTGATAAACTTTGAAGTTTTCGACTATACCATAAGCTAGAAACAACTTAATAGCTTCTAATCTACTCATAGGTGCAAATGTGTCTAAATAATCAATGCCTTCTCTTTGCGCATATCCCTCACATACTAACGTTGTTTTATTTCTTACTACTATACCATCTTCATTCATCTTGTTCCTGAATATCCACTTTGTTCCAATCACATGATTATGACTAGGTCTTGGGACCAGTTTGCAAGTGTCATTCTTAATAATCTGATCAAGTTCTTCTTTCATAGAATCATGCCAATCTGAATCATTACAAGCATCTTCAACACTTAAAGGTTCAATCTGAGATAGTAGACATTCCGCTTCACTATTGGCTGAATTCTTTGCTTGTGATCTTGCTAGGACTTTGCCGCTCTGATCATGAATGACGTCTTTCTTGGAATGGTTTCTAGATGTAAACTTTGGAACCTTAGGTGATGTTGACTTATCAACCTTAGGAGTTTCTTCTTCACTTGTCTCAGGGTCATTGAATAACACATCAATACTATCAAACATTTCCTCAATAACTGTCTCACTAGTAGAGGGACTGGGTTCTTCTTCAATTATGGGTGAGTAATCATGATATCTTTCTTGAACCATAAACTTTTCATCAATCTTAACATGAACATTTTCAATGATCTTTTTCAATCTTAAATTGAAATATCTATAAGCTTTACTTTTAGTAGAGTAACCAAGAACAATATTTTCATCACTTCTTGCATCAAACTTGCTTACTGCTTCATCCCTCTTCATGTAGCACTTGCTTACAAAGACTCTTAAAGTATTTTACTATGGGAACATTACCAAGCCATAGCTCATATGGTGGTTTGTTAGCATCAGGCCTCAATTGAATTCTATTGATGGTGTGGACTATTGTATTGACCGCATCTCTCCAATAGGTGTGTGCAACTTTTCCTTCAATCATGATGGTGCACGCTGTATCAAAGATGACCCTATTCCTTCTTTCTACAATTTCATTCTACTGAGGGGTTCTAGATGCACTCAACTGTCTCTTTATGCCATGTTCTTCATATTAATCATAGAATCTGTCAGAGGTGAATTATCCTCCTCTATCCGATCTCAAACAGTTTATCTTTAGTCCAGATTCATTTTCAACCTTAGCTTTGAATATTTTCAACTTCTCAAATGCTTCTGACTTATCTTTCAAGAACGCAACCCACATCATCCTATTATAATCATCAAAAAACAAAATCAAATACTTTTCACCATACTATGATCTTGTTTGGATTGGACCACATAGGTTTGTATGAATCAGATCCAACTTGTTCTCTGCTAAATTGTGCTTGCTCCTGAGTGAATTTCTCACATGCTTTCCCATCACACATTCCTTGCATATAGTATCAACTGGCTTTGCTATGCTAGGTAGATCTCTTACTACCTTTACATTGCTTATCTTTATTATGTTATCAAAATTAATATGACAGTCTTTTATGCCACAACCAACTATCATCAACTTTAGCAACAAAACAACTTACTTCTGAATTGAGTTGGAAAACATCACCTTTAGTCTTTGAGCCTGATGTAATCATAACACCATCCTTGTTGTTAATGATGCATTTGTCATCTTTGAACTCCAACTAATAACCTTTTCCAAGTAACTATCCAACACTAAGAAGGTTATGTTTCAAACCATCTACATAGAGAACATCGTCAATACTATTATTTCCATCCAAGGTGATGGTTCCTCTACCAACTATGGGTTTAGGAGTGTTATCTCTAAATCTAACCATCCCACCATTGTATTTGTCCAGATTAACAAGCCTTCCTTTATAACCTGTCATGTGATGTGAATAACCACTATCTATAACCTAGTCTGTCCTTGTATCAACTTGTGCAATCAATGCTAGCTCTTGATTCTCTTTCTTATCTTCATGATCTGATTTATTCTTCATTTTCTCTATGATAGCAATAAATCCAATTTCTTCTTTAGCTGAATCATCATCTGAAACTCCATCTCCAGCATAGTAACATTCCTTAGAGAATTTAAGCTTGTAGTAATTTTTGAACTTTTTAGCTCTTAACTTACATTTAAATGCAAAGAGACCAATCTTATTACATGAAAAGCATTTAAATGGAAATTGACCTTCATATTTTCCTTTAACTTTCTTTTCTCTTTTGGCAATCATAGCAATGAAATCATCTAGTGTTTTCTCTTCATCATCATCATCAAAATCACCAAAAGTGTCTGTAGATTTCTTACCATGAACTGTTGCTTTGCAAGCTGTCTCACTTTTAGGTTCTATCTTCAATCTTGAATTCTCAAAGACTGAGATTTTCCTGATCAAGGTCTCTCTCTTGAAATTTGATGTAAGATGCATGGTCTCATCGAGGATGTTGATCTTGTTTTCATATTCAGGAGTGAGAGTAGTCATCAATTTTTGCATGATGTCTTCTTTTGAGATCTTTCCAACATTATTCTTGATTCCAGCAACTGCTTCATTGATCTTTTGATTATAAGCTCTGATGTTTTCTTCAAGTAGCATTGCTAATGCATTGTATCTTTTCTTCCATGTCTTTCTGCATGCATCCTTTTCTTGTTTGTCTCCTTCAAATATGTCTTCTATGTACTTCCATATTTTGTGGGTTGTATCTACCTTCTTTATTTCTAAAAACTCACTATCAGATAAGGCGCTGATAAGAGCTTCTTTGCCTATTGCATTCTGATGAAATAATTCCTTTTGCTTATCAGTAGAATCATCATTTCCAAAGTCTTCTAAAGTAGGGACCTTGATGAATGGTACTCCCCTTAACACCACAAACACATAACAGAAATAGAGAAACAACAACAATATGCAAGAAGAGAAAATGGGCTTCTTATTATCTTCACAAATGTGGAATTACAATTTTTCAGAATTACAATATGCAAAGCCACATAGGCATTCCCTTATAATATTCTATAGGAAAAAGTCTCGAATCAATACCCAGATCTACTACCCAGAACTGCCCTAAACAACACTACGGGCCTTCTTTATATAGGCATTTTCCACCGCCCGAGAAGGATCCAGAAATTTAGCCCTTAGGGCCGACCAAACTTAGAATTATTTTATTTTTCAATTTATTACATCAAAGTTGGCTCAAAATAACTTTTGAAACCCGAACAAAAATTTTGAAGGAAAATTATTTTCTGCCATTTCAAGTGACCTGACTTCCGGAGACCATAAGTCATCACCAGTTGACCCGATTGACTATTATAACCCCATTTCGGAATGGCTACGAAGTGTTCTACAGGCTGGACTCATGCAAGCACTTGTCAACCAAGTTTTCCACCTCATCCAGAGCCTCTAAAGCCTTCAAAACTGAGTTCAAAGTTTCTCTACCCTGCTGCCAATACCAAAAATCTTCAATATCCTCAACACTAGACCTGATCTAGCCATGAAACCTTACTGTCAGGCTGATATGACTGAGATGAACCTCCACATGTAAAATCAGAACATTCAAAGATTTATGACCAACTTACTAAAAATAGCAAGTTTCCATAAATACGAGCTCTGCACAATATAGCCCTTATTAAATACAAACACAAATAATTTTGGGTGATGCAAGATTGCTCTTACACCCAAGATGCTCCTGCATCAGACACTCGGGGTAATTTGAGAAGTGACCCTGTCAAGACTTAGGTGTGCAGAGGAAAACCAAGAGAGTTAACCTCCTCCTTTGCTAGCCATGACGAATCTTCAACAGGTCGTCCTTTCCATTTGACCAAGTACTCTTAATATGTTTTGTTCCTTGTGCTTCCACCAACCCGACTATCTAGTATGTCTTCAATCTCCTTGATATCTGAACTGGTTGCAGGAATAATCCACTATGCTGCTCTAACCTCATCTTCAACACCTCCATCATGATACTCTGTCAAATCTAAAACATTAAATACTGGTGAAATATTCAGCTCAGTAGGCAAATCGACATCATATGCATTTCTTGAATCATGCTTCTTCAGTATCTTACATGGCCCAAACTTCTTCATTTTTAGCTTGTTATATGTACCAACTGGAAATCTTTCCTTCCGCAAATGAACCATGACTTCATCTCCAACATGAAATTCTTTCTACCTCATTTTCTCATATGCCTTAGCCTTATAGTGCGCATTCATCTTGGTAATATGCTTCCTCACCTCCTCATAGATGTTCTTCAAATGTTCTACAAAATCCTCGGCTTCAGCACTACTTATCTCTCCTTTATTTATCTTTCTCAACTCAAATGCATTTTTTTGACTACTCCCATATACAATCTGGAATGGTGATTTACCAGTGCTCCTGTTGACAGAATTATTATATGCAAATTATGCATGTGGTAAAATCAAATCCCATCCTGTTGGCTTATCTCCAACCAAACATCTCAGCAAATTTCTCAAACTCCTATTCACCACCTTTGTCTGTCCATCAGTCTATGGATGATGTGATGAACTAAACTTCAAATCTATCTTCAACTTCTTCCACAATGTACACCAGAAATATCTAACAAACTTAGTGTCCCTATCTGAAACTATACTCTTTGGAAAAACATGTAGTCTCACCACTTCTCTGAAAAATAATTTTGCTACATGAACAACATCATTAGTCTTCTTCTAGGGAGCAAAATGTGTCATCTTTGAAAATCTGTCAACTACTACAAAAATTGAATCATATCCCCCATGTGTCTTTAGTAAACCAAGAACAAACTCCATACTGATATCCTCCCAAGGCTTCTCTGGTACAGGTAATGGCTGATACAAACCTGTATTTTGCTTCACTACTTTTGCCATCAGACATACTCTGCAACTCTGTACAAACTTCTTGACATCTTGCTGCAACTGTGGCCAATAATTCTCACTAACCAAAGCAACGGTTTTATCTAGATCAAAATGTCTAGCCAATCGTCCGCTATGCTTCTCCTTGATGAGATTCTTCCTCATAAAACTTCTTGGAATGCACAACTGACTCCCTCTGAATAGCATATCATCTTGAATGATAAAATCCAGCCACTTCGTTCTGTCTAGAGTAACAGGTTCTTTACAAGATTTCCAAGCTTCACCAAAATCAAGATCCTCTGGATACAAATTTTTGAGTTCCCTGAACCCAACCACCTCAATCTGCATCTCTATCAGCAATACTTGCCTTCTACTAAGTGCATCTACAACCCTATTAGACTTTCCACTTCTGTGTTTCAAAACAAATGTATAACTCTGCAAAAACTCAACCCATTTCAAATGCCTTTGATTCATGTTTACTTGATTATTCAAATATTGCAAAGCTTGATTATCAATATATAAAACAAACTCCTTAGGAAGCAGCTAGCGTCTCCACTTCTTCAATGCCAGAACTATAGTATAAAATTCATGATCATAAACAAAATATTTTCTCTTGGCATCATTTAACTTCTCACTGAAATAAGCAATAAGTTGACCTTCTTGGCTCATAACAGCTCCTATTGCAGAACCACTAGCATCACAATCTACTTGAAACACCTTATTAAAATCTGGAAGTGCTAAAATAGGTTGTTCTGTAACCTTTTATTTCAACAGTTTAAAACTCTTATCTGCCCCATTAGTCCACTTGAACTTTTTTCTATCCCTTCCCATTGTTTCAGTCAAGGGTCCACAAATACTGCTAAAATTTCTAATAAACTTTCTGTAAAAACTACCCAAACCATGAAAAGATCTTACCTCAGTAGCACTCCTTGGAGTAAGCCATTCAAGGATAGCTTGTACATCCTTTAGATCCATTTTTAGACCTTCTGCTGAAACTAAAAATCCCAAATACACTAATTTCTTTTTCACAAAACTGCACTTCTTCAAATTAATCAACAATTTCTCATCTCTCAGCTTTTGAAACACCATATGAATATGCACCATATGTTCCTCGAATGTCTTGCTAAAGATCAAAATATCATCTAGGTAAACAATGACAAACTTACCCAAAAATTCTTTCAGAACCTCGTTCATAAGGCGCATGAAAGTGCTCGGTGCATTGGTTAGCCCATAAGGCATGACTAACCACTCATACAATCCTTCCTTTATCTTGAAGGCAATCTTCCATTCATCTCCTTCTCTGATCCGAATCTGGTGATATCCACTCTTCAGATTTATCTTTGAAAAATACACAGCTCCACTCAAACAATCAATAATATCATCCAATCATGGCAATAGAAACCTATACTTGATTGTGATCTTGTTGATTGCTCTGTAATCTGTACACATCCTCCATTCTCCATTCTTCTTTGGTGCTAATACTACTGGTACAGCACATGGACTCAGGCTCTCTCGAATCAACCCCTTCTACAATAACTAATGTACTTGTCTATTCAACTCTTCACTTTCTATTGGTGTCATTTTGTGTGCTGCCTTGTTTGGCAAACTGGCTCATGGAATCAAATCCATCCAATGACTGATCTTCCTTACCGATGGTAATCCATTAGGTACATTATGAGATACAATATTCTGAAACTCATTCAACAAATCTGCAACCTCTACAAGTAGATCCTCTACTTCCTCTTTACTAGCTTTTAGAATTAAAGAAAAACACACATGCTCATGCCTCGTACCATCTAAGAATTTCTTTCCATCAATAAAATTTATCCTCGCATTACCACATACCTTTTCTTCGGTATCCTTCAATGGCTTTAGCTTATGTTGCACTTCATCCTTTCTTAGGGAATAGGTATTCGCACGACCATCATGTACAGCACATCTATCAAACTGCCACAGCCTACCTAACAACATGTGACATTCATCCATAAGTATGATATCACATAGTACCTCATCATGGTACCTGCCAATCTTGAACTTTACTAGCCACTGTTCACTGACCATGACTTTTTGGTCATCCTGCACCTAGGCAATCCGATATGGATGTGGGTGTTTCTGTGTCTTGAGCTTCAACTTTGTGACCATCTCTTCTGACACCAAATTGTCAGTGCTTCCACTATCAATAATCACATCACAACATTTACCCTCACACTTGCATCTAGTGTGAAACAGGCTCCTCCTCTGTTCAGGTTCATTCTCACCACTCAACAGGACTCTTCTGTTAATCAACATTTCTCCTCTTTCAGCATCTTCAGAATATGAGGATCTGGCATCTTCATCTACATGTGCCACTCTGGCCTGGCCTTCATTCCTCCTATCTGTCCTTCCTTGGTGTTGAGGACATTCAAATGCCTTATGACCTTCTTCTCCACAGTAAAAACATGTTCCATGAAAGCCTCTTCCTGAACCTTGTCCTCTTCCTCTTCCTCTCTGATGTCTATTGTTCTGATCTTGGAAATGATTGGAATTGTTTCCTCTCTGATTTTGACTGCTACTGGCCTCATCCTTATTTTTTGAATCTTCATTTAGTCCTCCATATGAACGTCCACCAGAATGTCCACTGCGACCTGTTCCATTTTGTTTTCTCTCAAACTTCTTGTTCAACTTTTCCTCTACTTTTAGGGCAAACTAGTATGCCTCTTCAATTCCGTTCATTCGAACTAGATTCAGCTCCTCATGAATGATCGGCCTTAACCCATTAAGATAACGGGCAACTTTCTCCTTGTCAGCTTCTACATGGTCTATTCTAATGAGGATTTGATAGAACTCATCTATATACTCCTGAACAAATTTTCTTGCGTGCTTTAAACTTTGCATCTTCTTCACTAGGTCAAGCTCATAATCAATAGGAATGAACTGTCGCTTCAATTTACCCACCATTCAATCCCATCTTGTGATTTTATTTTTCCCTCTTCTATTTCGCTCCAATTGAATCTCTTGCCACCAGATCTTCACATGACATTTCAGTCTGGCCTTCGCGAATTTGACCCTATCAGGATCCTCAATTTATTACATCAGAGTCAACTCAAAATAACTTTTGAAACCCAAACAAAATTTTTGAAGCAAAATTACTTTTCGCCATTTCAGGTTACCTAACTTTCAGAGACCATAAGTCATCACTAGTTGACCCGATTTACTATTATAACCCCATTTCGGAAAGGCCACAAAGCGCTCTACTGGTTTGACTTGTGCAAGCGCGTGTCACCCAAATTTTCAACCTCATCTAGAGCCTCTAAAGCCTTCAAAACTGAGTTCAAAGTTTTTGTTCCCTGATGCCAATACCGAAAATCTTCAATATCTTCAAAACTAGACCTGGTCTAGCCATGAAACTTTACTAGCAGGCTGATATGACTGATATGAACCTCCATATGTAAAATCAGAACATTCTGAGATTTATGACCAACTTACTATAAACAACAAGTTTCCATAAATAGCAGCTCTGCACAAGATAGCCCTTATTAAATACAAAAACATAAATATTTTTGGGTGATGCAAGATTTCTCTTACACCCAGGATGCTCCTGCATCAGATCTTGACTTCTTTGATAGTTACATCAAAAACTTCAAAAGTAATGCACTGTAAATGAGTCACCATCATGTTCTTCCAATCAAGATAATTCTCTCCATCAAACTTAGGACTTTCTTTTATGAGAAATATCATCTGATAAACCTCAAGTTGTTAAACTTTCTCTCCGAGGCACTTGGCTCTGATACCAATTGTTAGGAATAGCCCCAAGAGATAACTGAGAGGGGGGCGTGAATCAGTTATCTACAAGTTTCAATTATTTGTCCAATGAAGTATACTTAAACATAAAGCATAAACACAATCAAAGAACACTTGAACACAATAAAAATATTTTGGTTACAGGGAAACCCAAATAGGTAAAAACCCCTGTGGGGATTGACACCCACTAATATTCTGCACTAGTGTATTATGATCCTTTTTAGAAAATCTTTAACCCTATTAGGAGTTTCTTTACAATATATTTAGTACAGTAGACCTGGTCAAGGGTCGAACCCTATTAGAAGTCTTTTACAATAGTCCCTGTTAGGGGAGAGTATGGACTGTCTGAGAGCACACTGCTCAAAGAGGCGAAGGCTACAACCTTCTAAATAATAGATACACACTATATCTAGATCTTGGAGAACTGCACTTAGACCTGCAGTCCAGATCAGTTCCAATGTATAGCCCAAACACTTTACTTAGTCACATAAACCTTCTTCAGATGGCTCAACACTTCACACACTGCTCTGCTCTTCTTAATCAACTATGAACCACACTCAAGCAATCACAAATGACTACCTATAAATATCTTTCCTCTATAGGATATAATCAAGTCAGCTTGTTAGAACCATCTTGAGATCATATTAGAGAAGCCATAACAAAGTCCAATAATAAATTAGTCGGCTCTACTAAGCACACAACACGTTCTGGGACCTTTCCAATAAGATAATTGTAGACACACCCTACACACTATCAGCTCTACCAAAACAACTGGATCTTTCTCCTCAAGCTGAATTATTTCATGCACCCTTAACCAAACATCACTAACTGTTCTCTAAGCTTAAATCCAAGGGTGCATATCCAAATGATAGGTGCAACTCTAGAACCAATAAAATCTCTATCGGCTCTCCTGAATAAACACAAGAAACTGTTATCGGTGAATAACGACTGCATAACCTCACTTCTACAGATCATTAGACTCTGTTTCCATGAATGTAACATCACTAACATGTCTTCAACATATATCCAACCGTGCAAGGCTCCATGATAGCTGTACAGACAACCATACACAGAACACTGCCTGTTACTCTATCAGGAACAGTGTTGACACACGCTGCTATATAACTGTCTGTACTAACAGTTGACCTCTGCGCTCATGATATCATGTTGATATCATGTCCATGCTACATATACTAAAATCTTACTGCCTAAGACTTCCACACATGCTACTTTCCATTTTTTGTCAACAATGACAAACATACAGTCAATACTGGCCTACTGGTAAATCTCCAACAGTTCAAAGCTGAGATCTTCACATGAAAAGGTGATATCTATTCAGTATTTCATAGATCTGTATCAAGCAAGATAGAGTTGTCAATTTGCAGATACATTCTATTATTTTCTAATCATTGTAATAGAGAAACCTAAAATCTCTTAACAGAGTAGACCTAACATTCTTTTATGTAAATCTCTTAACTGAGTGCACACTCAAGTAGTGTTGTTAAAATCCTATAACTAGGTAGATCTAATCAATCTGAAATGTTACTCCTAATAGGGTAAGATCATCAGATGTGATCACCACTTGTAGCCCTAACAGGCAAACCTTTTCTATCTACAGTAGTCAATAATTTGTGGGTGTCATCCCCACCGTAGTTTTTACCTTCTAACAAGAGTTTCTACATTACCAAAATACTTGTGATATGTTATAGATATATTGTTGATTTCAAGCTATTTACTTTTGCAAGTTAACCGAATGAATGATACATACAATGGATTCAAGTTATATGTGAAGTTACTACTATTTTTTGTTTAAGGTTTGAGAGTTGAAAGTTTTTGTGGGCACTAATTCACCCCTCCCCTCTTAATACCCTATCTCTCCATCCTAACAGAAATATAGTTCTACATTTTACCCACAAACCGATGGATAGACAGAAGTTGTGAATAGAAGTTTCAGAAATCTTTTGAGATGTTTAGTTGGAGACACACCAAGTAATTGGGATTTTGTGATGGCACACGCAGAGTTTTCATACAATAATTCAGTGAATAGGAGTACTAGAAAAACACCCTTTCATATTGTAAATGGCATACAACCAATAGGTATATCTAATTTGAGGGATATTGCTAATGAAAGAAAGAGAAGTGTTGAAGGCGTAAAGTTTGTTGAGTACATGAAGATGTGAAACATAAGCTGGAGAAAAGTAATCAGAAATACAAAGACAAAGCTAATAGATCAAGAAGACATAAGACTTTTTCAGTTGGTGATGAAGTAATGGTTCATTTGAAGAAAGACAGATTTCTTGTTGGAACATATGGGAAGCTGAAAATGAAGAAGTTTGGCCCATGCAAGCTTTTGAAGAAATTTGATAGTGGAAATGCATATGAGATTGAGTTGCCTAATGACATTGATATATCACCGATATTCAACATTGCAGATTTATATGAGTATCATGAACTTGATGAAGAAATGATAGTACCGATGGATTATCCTAAGAAGCAGACCGAAGAAGTCAAGCATATTTTGGAGCAAAGAATTGGTAGAAGTACAAGAGGAAAATAGTGTGTGGAATATCTGCTAAAGTGGAAGAATAGACCTATTGAAGATAGTTCATAGATTTCATAGTTTGAGTTGGATGCAGCTCAGATCGTACATATTCTGTGATTCGAAGAACCAATCCCAAATAACCCCAAGTGTCTGATGTAGGAGCATCTTGTGTCCTTGGAAATCCTATGTCGCCAAAAACATGTTCGAAGTTTTCTATGTTGGTTGGTGCCTTCTTTGACCGAGATGGTTCAGTGTTGCTTGGTTTCCTTTTTTCACCGGTGTTGGTCAGTTATCTCTCTAGCGCTCGGTTATTTTCCTGGCACTTGGTGATGCTTGTCTAGTGCTCGGTTATCCTTTCTTACCGAGTTGTTTATTTTGGACTTCTTTTGAGCCGACTCTTGCACTTAATTTTGGTCGTAGATTTAATGCTGGTATCCATCATTGGGAAGTGTGTCAATCCAAATCTGGTCATTCCTTCTATTGATTGTAGATTTGAAGGCCAACTTGATTCAGTAGCCTCTTCTATAAATGTAGTTGTTTGGTTAGAGTTTAGTAGCAAGTTTTTGCATAGAAGATAGAAGATAAAAAATTTAGAGATTGTTGGCAGATCCTCGCATGTTGGAGGACTTCTATACTTGATTGTAATATCTAGCCTAAACCAAGAAGGCCTT
This sequence comes from Chamaecyparis obtusa, assembly GCA_027943335.1. NCBI lineage: Eukaryota > Viridiplantae > Streptophyta > Pinopsida > Cupressales > Cupressaceae > Chamaecyparis > Chamaecyparis obtusa. Next base: position 12,877,612 of record BSBK01000529.1, read on the forward strand.
ACATCCAGGCATGTATGAATCAATTAAAGTAAATATATGAAAGTATCTTCATTCTCTCTCTCACTGTTGTGTGTTGTTGCTTTCACATGTGATCTCTGTCAGGTGGATCTGGTTAGGGTGTGCCTTTGGTCCCTCACCTCCTCCTTCCTTACATCATGATATCACTAGATTTATTATTGAGGGCAAGTTACTTGTCACTACGAAGAACACCAGGAAGAAGGTGATTACCATAACAGGTTTTACTGTAAATAAAAGAGACCTGAATGTCAGAGAGATTCAATAGAGAGATGCGAGAGTCATTGCCATGATTTTAGGCTACAAGGTTCAGTATACCAGTAGACCTGACTATGTGTTTGCTGGATTCATTGATAGGGCCTACTAGATGGTGAAAGAAAATGAAAAGTATAATCTCTGTGAGATCCTAAGATAACAAGTTATAGATAAAATCAATGCATTAAAGAAAAATATGATTGAAAAACCTTTTAGGTTTGGTTCTTTGATCTTGTACATCTATTTCCATATTGCACACAAGTTTCCTTGATTGTTCCTATGTGGAGATGGAGTGCCAACAAGACAGTTGGTCAGTAGCATATACAAAAGGCATGATGAAAAGTAAATATTCACAAATATGGCATGAGAGTGCAAACATTTTCAAAGAGACATGCATCAAAGAGAAAGTATTCCAAGAAACCTTGTAAAGAAGTACAAGGAAACAATATTATTAGAATATTAATATCCTAATCAACTGAGAGATAGGGTGAATCAGTTAATACCAATATTCTATATTTTAAACTTTAACTTCAAGCTTTTTGTAGAGAGAAAAATATTGAACTGAAAAGTAAATGCAGCAATGGCACACATACACATGAATAACAAGATTTGTTCTAGAGGAAAACTCTGTTAACGAAAAAACCCCGGTGGAGATGGTACCCACAAATATCCGAACTATGAGTATAATAACCCTGTTAGGAGTTATGATCCTGTTAGGAGCCAAGTATAACAATAGGCAGGTTGTGGTTAAAGGACATACCCAGTTAAGAGCCTTTTACAATGTGATTCCAATAAAGGAATAGACCTTGCTAGGAGTCCAACCCTATTAGAGGCAACAACCATATTTGGGGTGTACAATATATCAACTTGATCAAGAGATTTGAGAGTTAAAGCCACTCTCAGGTTCTCCAAACCTTACAACTTCAAAACTAAGATAATTCTATTCTAAAATTGCTTCCAATAATCTCACTAGCAAGAAAGCTCCACCTTGTGCCAAAGTGCACAAAAAAATATTCTTCAAATAGTATCCAATGCTTTCTTAAACTCGCATTCACCTCTACATCTTTCATATGCAATTATTCATATTTTCGGATACTTATTTTTCAAGGATTTCAATCCTTATATACAAGTTATACAAATTATATCAAATTCAAAATTCATAGGATAAATCCTATTTACAAACTACAAAATGGACCAATGTCAAGATGAACACAATACCTCTTATAATGTTACAACATAGAAATTACAACAATTTATCATTTAGATGCGTAAGTTAAGATCGCTCATCATATTACTTGAAACATGTTCCAAGTCGGCCTCCAAATAGGTCTTCACCAATATACATGACATACCTAATGCTACATGTATGATGAAAACTCCATATTATCATAATAAGCTCTTCAACCAGTATCCAATATGAACCTATGTTCGCACCTCTTAACTGAAACATCCCTGAGTGCTATCCACAAAGTTCTGCAATCAACTCTGTGAAAAACACAATTTTTGTCTCCTGAGAAACAGTTATTAATAAATCAGTCAAAACTTTGTTAGATCAACTCATAAGCAAGTGCGATCATGAACGGTGATCCATGACATCATGGGTAGTATCCCTCTAAGTTTTCACATGCTACTTCTTTGTATTGTGTTTGTACAATTCTTCGCAACCTGACTGCAACTGCCTGCACACCTCAAAACAACTAGTCAACAAAATATGTTGAGATCAATGACACTCAATCATGAATGCAACAAATAGTCATTTTAACATGCCTCCATCATTACTAGGATATTCCCCCATAGGAATACCATCATCATTCATGCTAACAAATATGTTTTATGGTAGAAATAGATCACACCTATTTTGAGGCAGTTCAACCAAGAACTTCATGGAATACCCCTATGGGTTAGCAAGCTAATGAGAGCCTATTAAAACTGCATGTTGAACATGTGTTGATGATGCAGGAGCATCCAGGGTGTAAGAGCAATCTTGCATCACCCAAAAATATTTATATTTTTATATTCAATAAGGGCTATCTTGTGTAGAGCTGCTATTTATGGAAACTTGTTGTTTTTAGTAAGTTGGTCATAAATCTCAGAATGTTCTCATTTTACATGTGGAGGGTCATCTTAGTCATATCAGCCTACCAGTAAAGTTTCATGGCTAGACCAGGTCTAGTTTTGAAGATATTGAAGACTTTCGATATTGGCAGCAGGGTACAGAAACTTTGAAGTCAGTTTTGAAGGCTTTAGATGCCCCGAATGAGGTCAAAAATTTGGGTGACAGGCGCTTGCGCAAATCAAGCCTGTAGAGTGCTTCGTGGTCTTTCCGAAATGGGGTTATAATAGTCAATCGGGTCAATTGGTGATGACTTATGGTCTCTGGAAGTTGGGTCACTTGAAATGGTGGAAAATAATTTTCCTTCAAAATTTTTGTTCGGGTTTCAAAAGTTATTTTGAGCCCACTCTGATGTAATAAATTGAAAAATAAAATAATTCTAAGTTTGGTCGGCCCTAAGGGCTAAAATTCTGGAACCTTCTCGGGCGGTGGAAAATGCCTATATTGTTGGAAATAATTGTCTGAAGGAAATTGCTACTCAATTATGTATTGTCTTTGATGTCACACAATGTCATAGTCTGCAGCAATCAGTTCCTACCGAGCTCAGTCAGTCTGCCAAACAGAAAAGTTAGTGTTTACCGAGTTCACTCGGTTATCGAAGAAAAGATAGTGTTTACCGAGTTCAGTCGGTTATCGAAGAAAAGTTAGTGTTTACCGAGTTCACTCGGTCATCGAAGAAAAGTTAGTGTTTACCGAGTTCACTCGGTCATCGAAAAAAAGTTAGTGTTTACCGAGTTCACTCGGTTATCAAAGGTAAAGGATTGTCGGTGTTTACCGAGTTCCCTCGGTCACCGAAAGATTATAGAAAGTTATAGTCACCGAGCACTGTCGGCCCTTGAAGGACTTTTGCAAATAGAGTTTGTTTAATTCAGCTGACTGTTATACTAAATAATGTCGATTTGACAAATCCAAAGTCATATAAATAAAAGGTCAAATGTGAAAAATATATATAATACAGCAGAAAATCTACAGAAGAAAAGAAGGAAAGGTATATGCGAATTTGTGAAGGATGTTCAGATATCCTTGAGGAGTAGCAGAGATTTATTCGATCTGAAAGGATCAGAATTATGCAGAACAGATATCTGTAATCAACAAGACAGTTGCATTATTATACAGGTCATTTTTCATTGTTACCTTCTTATCATTGTAACAGTGAATTCTAAATCTCTTAACCGAGTTGGTTTAACAACCATATTGTAAATCCTCTAACAAGGTGACAATTCCATTGAATTGTTTTCAAGACCTCTTACCAGGCCACTCCTTGCAGGGTGTTTTTAAATCCTCTAACAAGGTCACACCTAACAGTGTGTTTTGTAACCTTTTACCGGGTTGGCTTCTAACCGGGCATCACTTCAGAAAAGTGAAAATTAGTATCTAGATACATTGGTGGTTTTTCCCATATTGGGTTTCCACGTTAAATCTTGTGTCTCTTGTGTTCTTAATTGCTTTCTCAATCATATACATGTGCTGATGAATATATAAAGATAATATTGATAATACTTTCTGCATCTTCAAAGTTACTGCAATCTATTTACCGAGTGCTAAAACAGATAACATTGTTAAGATATCCTAAGGGATCTGCAAAGAATTAATTGTGAAGTGTTTTTATGGTTGACTGATTCACCCCCCCCCCCCCCTCTCAGTCACTTCATCCATATTCCATCAATTGGTATCAGAGCATTTGGTGCTTGCAGGAAGGGTTTCAAGGACCTAAGCTAAAGATCAGGATGTCTTACAAGAGGGAAATTCCAAAGCTCAACAGAGATAACTTTTCAGCATGGCAAGGTCTCATGCGACTTCATCTGGCTTCCATTGGTGATTCAGGATGCAAATACATTGATGAAGAATACACAATTCCTAATGGCACATTAACTGTTGAAGATATTGCAGATAAAAAGACTCACAACACCATGATGATAGACATTGCATCTGCTCTCAGCTATGAAGAATTTGATGATATTAAAGACTGCACTACTGCATATGAAATGTGGGTGGCACTGAAGAAAATATATGGTGGTGATGCAAATGTGAAAAGAGCCAAAGCAGAAAGCCTAAGAGGACAGTTTGACAAGATGAATATTAAGGAAGATGAAAACATTGCAAAATATATTGAAAGAATCAAAGCAAGTGTAAGTGCAATTAGAGCTTCTGGAGGAACAATCTCAGATGAGACTGTTATAAGTAAGGTACTCAGAACACTACTCCCTATCTATGCAATAAGAGTATCAGCTATTCAAGAAAGAAGATGTGAAACAAACCACAATATAACTTTGGATGCTTTAGTTGGAAGATTGACAGCTTTTGAATTAGACAACTATGATAACTATGTTCCTAGTTCCAAAAATATTGAATCAGCATTTGAGGCCAAGGTTTCATTAAAGAAGAATAAGAAAATTAAAGAAGTTCAGTCAGAAAGTGAAGAAGAATCAGAAGAAAGTTCTGATAGTGATCTTGAAATTGTAGAAGCATTACTTGCAAAGAAGTACTCTAGAGGGAAAGGTAAATATAAAGGTAAAACTCCTTTAATCTGTTTTTCATGTGAAGAAATTGGACATATTGCAGCTAGGTGCCCAAACAAGCAAGTCAAAGAAGAAAAGAGAAGTCACAAGTACTATGGCAAAAAGAATTTCAAATCATACAAGGATAAAGATAAGAAATCATATTTTATGGCTAAAGATTCTGATGATAATGAAGAAGAAATTGTCTTTATTGCTATAAAAGATGAATCTGATGATGATGAAGATAAGATGGCACTTATTTCTCATATAAGCAAAGATGATATATGGATAATAGACAGCGGATGTTCACACCACATGACTGGTGACAAGACAAAATTTGAATATCTAGAAGACTGTGATAGTGGTAATGTAAGATTTGGAAACAATGAACCTTGTTGTATAAAAGGAAAAGGAAGAATCTCTTTAACCAAAGAACTCATATGTGATAATGCTTATTGGGTTGAAGGACTAAAACATAATCTTTTAAGTGTAGCACAGCTAATCAACACTGGTTTCAAGGTTGAATTCATGAATGGTCAAGCAAGACTGCTGGATGGAAAAGGAAAACTTATTGGATCAAGCAAACAAACAAAAGGTAACTTATTTTATCTTGATCTCAATGAATATTCATGCTTTATTGCTCAAATAGAAGAAAGTTGGCTATGGCACAAAAGGTTATGTCATGTGAATTTTGATAACATGATAAAAATAAGCAAATTCAAGAAGGTCAGAGGCATTCCTACTTTGAAGAAACCTGACACTGGTCTATGCAAGAATTGTCAGATTGGCAAAATGAGTAAAACTAGTTTCAAGAGTAAGAACTATCAGTCTAAAGAAATTTTGGAAATTGTGCATACTGATTTATGTGGACCTATTGGAATACAAAGCTATACTGGAGATAAATTTTTGTATTCTTTTCGTTGATGATTATTCTAGAATGATGACTGTTATGTATTTAAGAGAAAAATCAGAAGCATTTGAAAAGTTCAAATGGTACTTAGCAAGAGTAGAAAAAGAAACAGGGAAAAGATTGAAATGCTTAAGATCAGACAGAGGTGGTGAATTCATCTCCCATGATTTTAACAACTTTTGCATTGAAAGAAGAATCAAAAGACAGGTATCAGCTCCTAGAACTCCTGAGCAGAATGGAATAGCAGAAAGAAGAAACAGATCTATTATGGATTGTGCAAGGACTCTAATGATAGAAAAGAACATCGCTATAAAGTACTGGAAGGAAGCTATCAGCACTACAGTTCATACCTTGAACCGAGTACAACTGAAGAAAGACACATTCAAAACTCCTTATGAATTATGGTATGGCTATAAACCCAATGTAAGTTACATGAAAATATTTGGTAGCAAGTGTTATATCTTAAAAGAATCCAGAAGAAATAAATTTGATGTGAAAAGTGATGAAGGAATATTCCTAGGATATTCTAGCAAAAGCAAGGCATACAAATGTCTGAACTTATCTACTCACAAAGTCATAGAAAGTATACATGTAAAATTTGATGAGTTTGCAGAAAAGACTGAGGAAGAAAGCAAAAGGGAACCTGAGAACTACAGAAGATTCATTTACATTGAACCTAAAACATTGGCAGACACAACTATCAGTAAGGAAACTATATCTACCGAGCCGAGCACAGTTACCGAGTCACAAACCGAGTCACAGGAAGAAGTTCAAACCGAGTCACGGGAAGAAATTCAGACCGAGTCTCAGCCTGAAGTTACCAAGTAAATATCTACCGAGCCCGAGCAACCTGAAGAAGAGATCCTAGAAGACAACGGCATGAATCATTCAAAAGGAAAGGAACCTATACTAGCCAAATATGTCAGACGACATCATACACCAGACCAAATCATTGGAAACAAATCAGATGGTACTATGACAAGAAGCAAGCTAAAAGGTACATGTCTGCTTACTGATTTTGAACCTAGAAATATCAAAGATGCATTGGAGAATGAAAGTTGGATTGAAGCAATGAATGAAGAATTAGAACAAATACAAAAGAACAAAACTTGGACTCTTGTACCTAGACCTAAAGATAAGAATGTAATTGGAACAAAATGGGTATTCAGGAATAAGCTGAATGAAGATGGTCAAGTATCTAGAAACAAAGCTAGACTGGTATGTAAAGGTTATTCTCAAGAAGAAGGTATAGATTATGGAGAAACTTTTGCCTCTGTTGCAAGATTAGAAGGTGTAAGAACTCTACTTGCTTATGCAGCACACAAAGGATTTAAAGTATATCAGATGGATATAAAATCTGCATTTCTCAATGGAATTCTTGATGAAGAAGTCTACATTGAACAACCTGAAGGTTTTGTTGATCCAGATAAAAGGGACATGGTCTGCAGGTTACACAAAGCATTGTATGGTTTAAAACAAGCTCCTAGAGCATGGTATGAAAGACTCCATAACTATTTGATCCAGATTAATTTCAAAAGAGCTAATGATAACAGTAATCTGTATATTAAAGAAGGACCGGATGACAAAATTGTATTGGCAGAAATATTTGTGGATGATACTATATTTACAGGGAATGAGGATCAGTGCAAAGAATTTTCAGAGCAAATGAACAGAGAATTTGAAATGTCTATGTTTGGTTTAATAAAATTCTTTGTTGGTCTTGAAATTCAGCAAAGCAAGAATGGTATATACATTACTCAATCCAAATACATTAAGGAGATACTTAAGAAGTTTGGTATGGAAGATTCAAAACCAGTTGGTACACCCATGTGTACTGGACTGAAACTTACCAAAAATGATGATTCAAAAGAAGTTGATCAGACCCTATACCGATCTATGATTGGAAAATTGCAGTATGTAGTACATACAAGACCTGATATTGCTTTAGCAGTCGGTATAGTAGCTAGATTCGCAGCAAAACCTAAGGAAAATCACATGATGGCAATCAAAAGAATCTTAAGATACTTAAGAGGAACTGAAGAATATGGTTTGTGGTATAAATTTGGAGGCAATCTAGACTTGAAAGTGTTTACTGATGCTGATTGGGCAGGAAACATTGATGACAGAAAAAGTACAAGTGGTGGAGCATTTTTTTTTGGAAAAAGACTGGTATCCTGGACTAGTAAAAAGCAGAATTGCACATCTCAATCCACAGCTGAAGCAGAATATGTTGCTGCTGCAGTAAACTGTTCAAATATTGTTTGGTTTAAACAGCTATTAGAAGGTATGAAGGTTGAAATCAAAGAACCAGTTGTTATATTTTGTGACAATACCAGTGCAATAAACATTTCTAAAAATCCAGTGATGCATTCCAAAACCAAGCACATTGCTACTAAATATCACTTTGTCAGAGAATTGGTGCAGGACAAGGAAATCAGATTAGAATATATTCATACAAAAGAACAGATTGCAGACATTTTCACCAAACCATTACCTAAGGATGCTTTTATGTATCTAAGAGGTAAGTTAGGGGTCATTCCCCTATCCGAGGCTCACTAAATACAGTTTTAGTGATGCATCAACCAGAACATGATTGAAAATCAACTTGTTGATGCAGCATATTAAAGGAATCATTGCATATGAATCAGTACTTGAGGTACATTAATTTTCACTAGTAATATGTGAATTGTCTTTGGCATGTGTTGTCAAAGAGGGAGTGTTTTCTATGTCTTGTCTTTACTATTACTTCAAGAAATTTTCAATAGTCAGAAGGAAGAATTTTCAGGATACAGGAAGTTTGCTGACAGAGGGAGATTTGAATCTAAACCGAGCTAACTCTTTCAAATTTCTTATGATATGACATATTGTGTTGCCATCAATGCCAAAGAGGGAGATTGTTGGAAATAATTGTCTGAAGGAAATTGCTACTCAATTATGTATTGTCTTTGATGTCACACAATGTCATAGTCCGCAGCAATCAGTTCCTACCGAGCTCAGTCGGTCTGCCAAACAGAAAAGTTAGTGTTTACCAAGTTCACTCGGTTATCGAAGAAAAGATAGTGTTTACCGAGTTCAGTCGGTTATCGAAGAAAAGTTAGTGTTTACCGAGTTCACTCGGTCATCGAAGAAAAGTTAGTGTTTACCGAGTTCACTCGGTCATCGAAGAAAAGTTAGTGTTTACCGAGTTCACTCGGTCATCGAAGAAAAGTTAGTGTTTACCGAGTTCACTCGGTTATCAAAGGTAAAGGATTGTCGGTGTTTACCGAGTTCCCTCGGTCACCGAAAGATTATAGAAAGTTATGGTCACCGAGCACTGTCGGCCCTTGAAGGACTTTTGCAAATAGAGTTTGCTTAATTCAGCCGACTGTTATACTAAATAATGTCGATTTGACAAATCCAAAGTCATATAAATAAAAGGTCAAATGTGAAAAATATATATAATACAGCAGAAAATCTACAGAAGAAAAGAAGGAAAGGTATATGCGAATTTGTGAAGGATGTTCAGATATCCTTGAGGAGCAGCAGAGATTTATTCGATCTGAAAGGATCAGAATTATGCAGAACAGAGATCTGTAATCAGCAAGATAGTTGCATTATTATACAGGTCATTTTTCGTTGTTACCTTCTTATCATTGTAACAGTGAATTCTAAATCTCTTAACCGAGTTGGTTTAACAACCATATTGTAAATCCTCTAACAAGGTGACAATTCCATTGAATTGTTTTCAAGACCTCTTACCAGGCCACTCCTTGCAGGGTGTTTTTAAATCCTCTAACAAGGTCACACCTAACAGTGTGTTTTGTAACCTTTTACCGGGTTGGCTTCTAACCGGGCATCACTTCAGAAAAGTGAAAATCAGTATCTAGATACATTGGTGGTTTTTCCCATATTGGGTTTCTACGTTAAATCTTGTGTCTCTTGTGTTCTTAATTGCTTTCTCAATCATATACATGTGCTGATGAATATATAAAGATAATATTGATAATACTTTCTGCATCTTCAAAGTTACTGCAATCTATTTACCGAGTGCTAAAACAGATAACATTGTTAAGATATCCTAAGGGATCTGCAAAGAATTAATTGTGAAGTGTTTTTATGGTTGACTGATTCACCCCCCCCCCCTCTCAGTCACTTCATCCATATTCCATCATATATAAAGAAGGCCCGTAGTGTTGTCTAGGGCAGTTCTAGGTAGTAGATCTAGGTATTGATTTGAGGCTTTGTCCTGCAGAATATTGTAAGGGAATGCCCATGTGGCTTTGCATATTGTAATTCTGAAAGTTTGTAATTCCACATTTGTGGAGATGATAAGAAGCCATTTTTTTGTTCTTGCATATTGTTGTCGTTCTTCTATTTTTGTTATGTGTTTGTGGTATTAAGGGGAGCACGCTTCATCAATTGAGCACACCAAAGGACCCAAAGGCTGAAAGATAGGGTACATACATTGAAAAATAAATGGAATTTGAAGAGAAGTTATCTAAAGGGAAAAGAGTCAAGAAGGTGGAGAAGATGGTAGATAAACTTACTACAGAGAAAGGAATTACTAAGGATCAAATGGAAGAACTGAGGAAAATCATAGAGAAGAAGGAACAAAATAGTTCACATTATCCTACTATTAAGGCAAGAAAAGAAGAAACCACCACTACACCTATCCCATTGGTCATAGACGAGGAATCATCTCTTACCCCACCTAGAAGGACATCACAAAGACAAGTTGAGAAGAAGGTGTCACCCACTCCTGTGACTCACAGACCAAAGGCCAAAGAAACAAAAAGGAATCCACGGAAGAGGAAGGAAACATAGACACCACCAAAACAATCTACACAGAAGAAGGAGAATGAGCCTGAAAAGAAGAAAGAAGAAGAACAGAAGAAAAGAGAAGAGGACCCCAACAAGAAATGGAAGCCTAACATCAAATCACTGGAAAAGAGATTTTCTCAAGAAGGTAAGTTGATATATGTTGATAGATATTATGGAAGATATGATGTTGTTGATCAAGCTAGTATTGAAGACATAATCATTAAATGCATGATTTCTTTCCAAGAAGAACTTGATTGAATAAGAAGGGAGTATACCAAGAGAATTGTTTAACAAATTAGAATCAAGGAAAAGGAGAGTGCAGGATGAGGACAACAAGATAACCCAAGACACCTTACCTAAAGAGAAATCTATTATGATAGAAATAGAAAACAAAATATTGTTAGAAGAAGTTAAGCTCACCTAAGGAAAAAGTTGAGGAAAGTAAGGATCATGGATGGCCTATATGAGGAAGTAATTAAAGAAACTCATAGTGTCATTGAGAAGGTCTTATTGAAAAATAGACTTGATATTGTAATGATGTAAGAACCTAAAATAAAGCCTAAGGAAATAAACATAGGAGAATCCTATAAGGGAAAGGAGAAGGAAGAAGACAAATCAAAAACAAAAGTTGAGGACACAATTTAAGACCAATCTGAACCAAATTTCTTTGTAGAGAATATAGGAATATCTCGTAATCCTGCACTTGATGAGAAAGACCCTTTTAAAACACTTGCTAATGTGGTAGACATAATTGGGAACCTAGACACAAATCAGCCTAAATAAGAGGCTCAAGACATAGAGACAGACAAAACTCCTCAGCATGAATCAAAAAATATTGTAACACAAGAGGAGTAAGAAGATGAGGTCAAGGAGAACATAGAGGAACCTTCCAAGGAGGAAAAATTATTGGCTACCGCTCAATTGTTGGCAAGCGGGACCAAGTCTCTACCAGACATAGATAGAATGGAAGGTGATGATCTAATAAAGCTATCACTACTTGCTTATAAGAGAGCCAAGGAGATATTAGAGAAGAAAGAGGATAGGAAAACGGTAGTTTTGGAAAAGTTCATAACATTTTTAAGTCATGTTTTATCATCGCAGCCAAATAGTACTAGTAGAGATCAAGCAGAACAATTGGATTAGATTTTGGACAATGTTGACAAGAGTTTCAAGACTCTTGAAGAGGCCACACAAATAAAATTTATCAAAGAATTTGAAGATAAGAGACTACCAAAGCTGCTAGAAGGAATTAAAAATGATTTGAAGACACTTCATTAATTAGATAAGGATATAAAGGAGTCTATTGAGGAAGGCAAGGTTATGTATAAAATTTGTGTGAACTCCTTCAAAAATGTACAAAATATTGTTGATTTGATAAAGGAAGAATAAAATATTTGGTGAAGATATCAGAGGAGAGCACATAAAAGATGGTTAATGATATAAATTGGGAGGCCAGTAATAGTTTTGACAAGATCAATGTGTTATAATTGGAGAAAAGAAGAATGCTTAACAGGTTCAGTGAGCTTAGGAGCCCTCTTGTTCCTAATATTGATATTTTGTAGACCGCATCAGTAAGACTTAGACCTTGGTCCTAAGTCTTACATAGGATTCACTCCTAATAAATTGCAGAGTGCACATTTAATTATTCATACAATAGATGGCATGATGAATATGTTGGTAGTGGGCCACCGTCCCTCACAGGGTTCGCGACATGGCTAAACCGCCTCCTGTGTCTTCTATAAATCTAGTGGTTTTATCAAGCATTAACAGATTGATCCTTTGGTGCAACGACAACCACTACTTGTAACAAGTGATATCAAAGCTTGGTCAAAGCTTCAAATCCATGCAGGCCATGACAAGTGATGCTGGGAAAGGGATTGTTGGCAGTGGACCACCATCCCTCGCAGGGTTCACGACATGGCTTAAAAGCCTCTTGTGTCTTCTATAAGTCAAGTGGTTGTATTGAGCATTAACAAGTTGATCTTTTGGTGCAACGACAACCACTACTTGTAACAAAATATTGCAAAGAGAGTAAAGAAGAATTCAGAAGCTGAATTCCAAGTACTAAGGGTAAACTTCAATGATGTACTTAAGACAATAGGTATATAGTTTTGATATCCAAAATTTTGACTATATACACAATTTTGATTTTGGAACATTTGTCATTGATGTCAAAGGGGGAGTGTAGGAAGTTAAAAATATGCACATATAGGGAATCATAAATATAGCTGAAAGGGGGAGTTATGTTCTTCGATAGTTTTGCATTTTTGCTTGGGTTGATGTTCTACACTTATTCATTTTTCACTAAGTGTTGCCATCAATGCCAAAGGGGGAGTTTTTTTGTAAGTGGTCAACATTGGATTGCATTTATCTTGTCATCTATGGAAACACTTATCCCCATGATCATTGCAAGACACAAGGACAAAGTGTTGAAAGGCAATGAAGTGAAAAATGCCTAAGTCCATACTCAGTCATAGGTAGATAGGTACAATATTATGAATTGCGAAGATGATACAAGATGAATTATGGCATACAAAGTTACAAGATGATGTATTGATGTATGGAAGAGCTCTATGTGTGAGTAAATATGTTTTGGATGTGTGGTTTGAAATATGTAGTTTTCTGAGTACAGTTACAGGAAGAGAACATAGCATCTGGGCTTGCGAAGTTGTATAGTTATTGGACAACCTATGTTATGTTATTTTATGTATTGATCATGTATGTATGGCCAACATAATGCCATTGTAATGTATGTAAGGTCGCATGATGTATTATTATGTGGCCAACATTGAATTATGTTTTTTAAATTCCTATTAAAGGCTGGGCTACATACTATAATCTTAATTGGGTATAAGTATATGATGTAATAGGTCATTGCAAAGTATGGAAAGAATAATGCAAAATTCATGGATGCGAGTTTGGGCACAGTAGAATAGTCTGCAAGGTGATTCATAACATGTTGCATGGATTTTTAGTAAGAGTTCTCATATATATATGAAATATCTTTGTATATTAGGACAAGAAGTCCACTATTTTGTAAGTGCCTTAAGAACACATTTTGTATACCCCTAATAGGGTTCATCAGTCCTTTAACTAGGACCTTCTCTATCTAATAATCATCACCTAACATGGCTAGGACTCCTAACAGTGTCACCATACTTTAGTGCAAATAATTGTGGGTACCATCCCCACTAGGGTTTTTCCCTTAATAGGGTTTCCTCGAGAACAAACTAATGGTGTCATGAGTTATCTTGTGTATGTTTACTTTGCATCAATATTTTATTTAAGTCTTATATTTTTTAAGTGGTTAAAGAATTCATATAAGTGTTGTAATACTGATTCACCCCCTCTCTGTATTACCAAATCCTAATAAGGCCCGTGATTGTGAAACTTAAATGATTTTTTTACAAAAATAGGGTATACTAGCAAGAGACACTGAACATATGGATTAGAGTTTTCATTCATTGAAATCCTTGTTACTATACCTGTTAGAAAGTAAAGTCCACCAAGATAACTGAGAGTGGAGGTGAATCAGTTATTAGATAATTATAACCTTTATGAACTTCAATAGATTTTAACCATATAAGCAATGTAACCAACAACCATAGAAAGATATTCATGCACAATAACACAATAACACAAGATATGTTGACTAAGGAACCTCTTGATCAAAGAGTAAACCCTGGTGGGAATGATGTCCACAAAAGATGCACTAATATGAATATTCCTTGTGAAAGGATGGACTTTGTTAGGAGTCTTATGAAATACATTCAGTACATATGAATCCCTGTTAGAAGATTTTGAATCCCTCCTAAAAGATTTTGAACAACAAATAACATGGTGATAGGTGGCATAAAGCGGGCCCAGGCGGGGATCTAAGGTCTAGCGGTCTGGATAAATAAGGTTAGCGGCCTGATGAATTTCATTACTTTTTGCTCATTCGCGGAATGAGATGGCGGTATTTTAAATTGGCTGGCGATTCAGCGAAGGAAGGTCGTGTGATCGCTAAGTATTTTAGCGATGACTTAAAATGTTCTGCGAACTGGCAAAAACCTTTTGTCGCCAGTTCGCCAAATGTAACCAGGGTAAGTTTGTTTTCCTTTGGCCGCTAAGTCACTGAGTTAGGTGGTGGGTTAAGATTTTATTGCGCGAACAGGAAAAGGCTTTGTCGCATGTTCGCTAAAGGTAAACCCAGGCTAGCAGTTGAGTTAGAGACATAAAGACCGCAAAAAGGAGAGATCGAACGGTCGCGATATGAAGTTGATCTGATTTCAAATGTTGATCGCTGATTTGCTGCTAGAGCCATAAAGTGACCATTGTTTTTCAAATTCAAAATTTTGAGGGTTTCTCAGCGACAGAAAGGACCAGAATTTATGGTTTTAGCGGCAGGATTTGATGTTGTTGTGCCGACTACTACAGGGTGGTCCAGAGGGTTTGATGATTGATTGCAGATGCCTGTACCATCATAAAATGGACATAAGTAAAGCTTGAGGTGTGTTGCAGGTGTACAAATAGATTGAAAAGGCATGGTGTTTGCGTGATCTTCGGTACAAACCAGAAGATTTTCATTGATGAAGATCAGTTTTGGGTCTGTTTGTCTAGGTTGCTTGGTTTTCTCCCTCAGAATTAATTGTTGTTTGATATTGGTTGGTTTAGTGGGTGAAACCCTAACCCTAGCTATCTGAAGCTTGTTACATCCTGAGTTCTTTGAGGATTCCAAGATAGCTAGTGGTATAAGTAGTAAGTGTTCTGATTTTGTAAGGCTTCTGAAACTTTTTGGGTCTCCTAGCTTTCTGGTTTTCCAATCCTTTTGGTTCCTGGTTGCAGTCTTTGGCAATCCTAGGGATTCTATTCTCTGGTTCCATATTCTTGATGGTTGAATGCTGATAATACAAGCTTTGTAGAGAAGATTATTGATTCTATGATTTTGAGTAAAGAGTTTACTTGTATGTATTGATACACTGCTATGAAATACAATACAATTTCTACCTTGGTTCTGTTAGTGTCTCTTTGCTTTGTGTTTATTCTTGTATGTCTCTATTTCTAAGGCATTTGGAACATACTAGTTGTAAGGCAGCTATCTAATTGTTGCATGAGTTTCTTTCAAGGAAAGAATTAAATTCTTATGTGCAATTTCAGAGAATGAATACATCTCTGGAAGATCTTGATGGTAGCAAACCTAGACTGAGAAGATAGTTTGTAAGGCATTCTATCCAAATTGTATGTGGTTTGTAAGGCATATCACTGTGTTTCCCAGAAATTCCTCTGTTGATTTATGTTAGACTCTTTGCCCAAAGGAGTAGGCACTGATCTGATCTCTATCATTCAAACACCTTTCAATCATCAAACACAAATTCATCATTACCAATACCATTTCATTTCATGTTTATGTACCTAAAAAATAGGACTGTCCCTGATGTTTTATAGTCCATAGTTGCTGATTCCTTGAAGAGTGACTCAAAGGTTAGCCTTCCTTGAGTTTTACTCATAAAAAGGACTCATCTCCCTTATGCCATTGTTCATGTTATTATACTAGGAGTTTCATTAGTCACATTCTGCAATAGGTTGTTCTCAGCTATTTTCAGGATTATCTTCCATAAAAGCACCTCTAATAAACTCAATAGCATGACAATGAAGACCTAATCCACCATTCCATAGTTTACTTGAAAGATAGTAACCTATTTGTAGGCAATACCCGCCTGAGTCCTATGGAGCTCAAAGCAGAAGGAGGATCTTATCCAATCCTCATCAATTAGGCTTTTCTTGCAAACTTGGAAACCTATTTACTGAGAATCAAGCCAATGTCCTTGCCAAGTTTGACCCCCAAGAAAAATCCCTAACATATCCCTTATCCACTAACTGTCCAACACTCAAAAGATTATGTTTCAATCCATCAACAAAGTAAACATCATCAGTATTAGTCTTTCCATCAAGAGTAATAGATCCTATACCTTTAATCAAACAAAGTGCATTGTTACCAACTCTAACAACTCCTCCATCATAATTGTTAAACTTTATGAACTTCTTCTCTTATCCAGTCATATGATGTGAACAACCACTATCTATAATACAACCATCTTTCTTTTCAACTTGGAAAACTAATGATTTTTCTTCTTTAACATCAGATTCAAAATTTTCTTCTTTAATTGCTACAAATCCTATTTAATCATTATTCTCAGTATCACTTTCAGTCAAAGTTCTTTCTATACTAGCTTCAAGATCTTCATCATTAGCATAATAACATTCCTTAGATCTTCTAGGCTTCAAATTATTTCTATACTTCTTAACTCTCTTAGGACATTTAGATGCAAAATGACCATATTCTTGAAAAGTCCAACATTTAAAAAATTTCTTACCATCTAGTTCTCTTTTCACAAGCAAGGCAATACCTTCTTCAATCTTCTTATCTTCTTCATTTCTAGATCTGCTGCTGCTAGCATAATCTCCACTCACACTGGTACTTCTTGAAAAAGTAGGACGAATACTAAGAGCACTAAATGTTGTCTCCATTCTAGGTAAGTCTCCTGATAACCTCAGGCTCATCTCTGTTGCTTCCAATCTTCCAAGAAGAGTCTCTCTTGTAAAGTTTGTAGTACAAGGTATAACTTGTTCAATCATTCGTGTTGTCTACTTAAATACAAGAGTCAAATGTCCTCAGAATTTTCCATATCACTTCATTCTCTGTCTTTGATCCTCCACAAGATTTTATTCCTGCAACAATTTCTGACATTCTACCAATATAGCTTCTAACAGATTCATCTTCCATCATTATAATATCTTCAAATGCACATATCCAATTATGTAATCTAGCTCTTTTTGCATGTTCATCACCTTCAAAAGTAGAGTGTAAAGCTTTCAAAATTTCCTTAGATTTCTTAAAACATGTTACCTGACTGTATTCATTTTCCAAAAGTGTTGTCAAGAGTGCTTCTCTTGCAAGTATGTTACACATGAATAGACCTACCTCATCTTTAGAACTTGTTTCAAGACTGTCTTTTTCAATTATAGTCATTTCATTCTTTGTAATCAACCAATAGCCTGGTCCTAAACACAATAGATGTGTCTTCATCTTTTCCTTCCAACTGTCAAAATTTACTCCATCAAACTTAGGACTTTCTTTCCTGAAATTTGCCATGGATCTCCTTAAGTTGTTAAACTTTCCTTTCAAGGACCTGTCGCTCTGATACCAATTGTTAGAAAGTAAAGTCCACCAAGATAACTGAGAAGGGGGGGGTGAATCAGTTATCAGATAATTATAACTTTTAACATCTTCAACAACATTTAACCATGTAAGTAATGCAATTACTAACCATACAAAGATATTCATACACAATGACACAATAACACAAGATATGTTGACTAGGGAACCTCTTGATCAAAGAGTAAACCCCGGTGGGAATGATGCCCATAAAATATGCACTAATATGAATATTCCTTGTGAGAGGATGGACTTTGTTAGGAGTCTAATGAAATACATTTAGTACATATAAATCCCTATTTGGAGATTTTGAATCCCTGTTAAAAGATTCTAACCCTATTAAGAGTTATGGAAGACAGAAGGACCCACTGCCCAAACAGCTTCAGGGTAAGATCACTGAACACACTATCCAAATAACCTTGATATTATTCAGCAGAATAATATGAAATATGTTACCTCCTTACTATCCCAGATCTTTCAACTTCGCATGTCTTCCTTCACAATTTCACTTTCACAATCTCTTAGGCTCTTTTCTTCACTTCATGCTTACATTCACATGCAACCAAAACCATGCTCACACTTATTTCATATATATCAACTTCATACAATAAGGAAAAACATTCCTTCCTTTATACCATACTCAAATAATTACAAATGAGTTGGCACATAATTACAAAATAAAAGTTTCCATACACTACATCAAAATTACACAAAATTGTCGGCTTCCAAATGCAATATCTCTTCACTCGTGCGACCTCGAAGTTTGCATTGTGAACCATGTCACCATCGGTGTGTCTCAAACTTCCCTTTAACTACGCAAAACCAGATTTGATCCCGATTAAGAGATATCATCCGATTTCCACAAACCACTACTCAGGAACACTGCCTGAATACTATTTTTACCAAAATACTCATAACTTTCATGAATCAATGAATTACTATCTATGCTCTTAACCATAGACATATAACATATCAAAGAGTATAACATCAACATCGTATAGCTCCAACTGCAATATCCCACGTGAGCTAATCAAAACACTGTCTGCTTCTCTGCAAGTCTCCAAAAGATCATTATGTTGACATCAATGACAATCATAGTCATGAATGCAACAACTGCTACAAAATGACTGCCAACATCCAACATTCATTCCTAACATTACACCTCCTATGAGAACTTAGCAAGGTCGAACTCCAAAATAAATACAATGAACTAAGACCACTATTAAAAATGAAGACTAGAGTAACTAGACTAGTGATAGGTAAGTCTAAAGAAGTACAAGATGAGACCGAGAATATTCTCAGAGAACATTTAGGTCTTATTGGTAGAAGTAAAGAGGATGACCATGTTTTGGAAGAAGTGAGACATCGACTAGATGAATAAAAATCAGTACTCATCCAAACGGCTAAAGGATGGAAAATTGATGGCATTGATGTAACGCTTCATAATGATATTTTGTATAATACAAAGGATAATGTGGATAACTTAGGTGATATCTCAGCACAAGGACCACGAGAGGAATAAATTGATATATTTGAACAACAAAACCCTCAAGAGGTACAAAAGGAAGAAGAAAAATTGGAAATTGCAACTAGTAAAGGCATAACCGATGCAAATCAAGCAAAGATACTTATTAGTTACAAGAAAAAGTATAGATTGAAGTGAACAAATCTAAAAAGATCAATTAGAATAGACACCATCTATAGAGGTCAAGGCTGATGAAAAGGAAAAAGGAAAAGGAAAAGGAAAAAGTCAGTGATGAAGATGACATTCCAATTAAACGGATGATAGATTTCAGTAATACGATCCCTGAGGAAATGATGAAATATGGAATGATAATCATGTTACAAGTAGTGGCTGCCCTTGCACCAAAAGATCGACCTGTTAATGCCTGATACAACCACTAGACTTATAGAAGACACAGGAGGTGGTTAAGCCATGTCATGAATCTCGAGGAGAGTGTTGACCATTTTTTCAACAATCTCCCCCTCAGTGTTACCCGAGGGGATTCGAACCTATGACCAAGCTCTGATACCACTTGTTACAAGTAGTGGCTACCATTGCACCAAAAGATCGACCTGTTAATGCCCAATACAACCACTAGACTTATAGAAGACACAGGAGGAGGTTAAGCCATGTCATAAATTCCTAGGGGAGTACTGACCATTTTTCCAACAAATCAAAGCTAGGGAAAAGAAGCATAAGATGAAGGAAGAAGCTTAAGTGATTCTCACCACTAGAGACATGCTATCTGATTTGCTAACTGAAGTATAATATTATGAATCATCTACAACAATTGATAAATTGGCACATTTAGTTAGTGTCCCAGGTGAAGAAATGAAAAACTTTGAAGATGCTACAACATACAAAGAAAAAAAGGACTTTGAGAAGAAAAGAACACAAAAGTTGGCACAATATATTGTCACTAATAAGAACTTACTTACATTGGGTGTAAATCATGTGAAGATTGGATTGACTGAAGGAGGTAAGATATTGAACTCTATTAATGATTTTCCACACTTCTTAAATGATCTAGAGAAGCATAAATTTGAATCCCAACAAGAGTTGAGACTGTTAGTTGCAAACTTTGATCCCATGACTAAGAAAGATACTTCATTTGGTGTCAAAGTTAATCCTATTCACTATAGCCTAAAATCACATAGAGTTGAGAAAGACAAAAGGACAGCCAATCTGATAGAGTTGAAGAGCTTGTTGATTCCTAGGTATGATTTTTTGCAATGAGTGAAGGAAGCGTAAAAGGAATTGACGCACCCTAATGTATGCACTATTGAAAGTATTGAGGTGTTAGTATTTTTAATTTGCATATAGATTTTCATCATGGAATATCTATGCAAAACTTGGGTCAGTGATCTTCAAATATTAAAGGGTAATTACAATGATATCTTCAATAGAATGTAAATAGGTTATGGTACTCTACATAAATAAAAAAATTCTACTTTTTTAACTCCTGTCACTTTTGTTAATGGAGGAGTAGTGTATTAAATTCGTCAAAAAATCAGCAAAAAATATGTATGTAATGATATGAAATGGGTTAAGGGAGTACTATACATGTATGCAATTCCTAGAGGGATTTATTATGCTATCTAGGATTAGTTCCATTTTTTGCATTATGATGTATTTTTCACTTATGCATTGGGGGAGATTGTTGGCATTTGATGAAGATGATGATTTCTTTGATCATGGAAATGTATTGCGGTGTTGTCATTGCTGGAAAATTAATTTATTAGAGGCAATAGATCAGTGTTGCCGATAGAGGTGAAGATTAATGTGATAAAATGTTTAAGTGTTCAGTCAACCAGGTAGAAGAAAGTGGATAATGTATAGTCGATCATATCTGGAACAAGAAATCATGCTAAGGTACACGGTCATAGAGTTAACATATACAAAGTGATACTCCTAAGAGTTAATTTTTTGTCATTAGTTATAAGGAAGTCATTATATTTGTCAAAGTAATTCGGTAAGGAAGAGAAGATGAGTCGATAAGGAAGAGAAAGTATTCGGTAAAAGGATTAAGCAAAAAAGGAATATCAATAAAGAGAAAGAAAGTATAGACACTGAGCAAGGTAGAAGCGAGCATTGAGAACAATGTTCTACCAAGCATCTAACCAAGAAAATAAATTAGTTACTAAGTTAAATAAAAAAATTTACCGAGAACAATAGGCCAACACCAGATGAAATATAAGTACATTGAACCTGGTCACCAATTAGAAAATGATTTACAAATCGTGAAGAGATTGTTTAATAGAATATTGGAGATTGAAATCTAATGATTACACATGATTAAAAGGTGAGTTTAGCCAATGAGAATGAAGGATGAAATATGCATTCAAATTATACCCAATACTAGCACCACTTGAAGATGAAGATTCTAGAAATTCTAGCACCTCCTAAACTTTGTATATAAGAATTTAAGAGTATGAAGATTAGAAGAGTAAGAGGAAGGTGGCATAAGTGTATGTGAAGAGGAATTAGAGATTGCAAATCAAAGAAAAAGGTGAATGAACAATGAAGCTATCGAGTATCAAAATATTGAGGAATAGATATAGAATTGAGCTACCGAGAACAAAATTAATTAGTGTAATGGATACACAGTTTGAGGTAATGAATTGATGAGAATATAGAGTCTGAATAGAATTTGTAGATGCATGTTTGACATAAATTTAGTATTATTGATTAAAAGTTAATCATAATTGTATAAGTCTCTTAACCGAGTAGGTCCTAATAGATCTTAATTGTAAATCCTTTAACCAGGTGCAATTCTTAGATTATAGTTAGACTTAGAAGTCTTACAACTCTTAATAGGGTTAATACCTTTAACAAGGTAATCTATTAGAAATAGCTAAGCATTGTAGCTCTAACCGAGCCACTTTATTCCTGCAGTAGTGAAGTGTTGTGGGTGTCATCCCCACTACAATTTTTATCCTCTCACAAGCATTTCTATGATACAAAAATCATTTTTTATGAGTTGATGATTATCTTATTTTTATTTTTTTTGATGTGATGCATGTAAATGATAAGTAATCAGTAAATGAATGTGAAGGAAGTTCATAAATGTTTTAAAGTGATCTGAAGTACTGATTCACCACTCCCGTCTCAATACTTACCTTTCCACACATGAATCTAATAATTGGTATCAAAGCACAGTCTCTTTTTAATGAGTTTAGTCACTTGAGAGGAAAAATATGGAAATATGAAAAGATACAAATACAAAAGAATAATTGATAGTATGGAATCAAAACTAAAGAAGGCTAATGAGAAAATTGAAAAATTGAGCAGGAAACTGAAACATTCAATCATTTAAAAGGAAAGAGATTGCACTACAATTGAAAGATACCTAAGATCATGTAGAGAAACTGGAAGAACAATCTCAGGGAAGCATATCTGATGAATCTGATGCTATCATATCTGAAATGTTTAAAAAGAATTAGATGCTTTCTCATGAGGTGAAAAAACTAAAAAGAGAACAAGAAGCACAATTGGAAAGGATGTGTGAGATCATGGAACAAAAAGGAAAGGTTGAGGATGAAAAAAGAACTATAGAAGAATATAGAATACAAATGAATACTAGAGTAGATGAGAAAGACAAAGAAATCATGAAGTTGACACAAACACACTACAAATTGACAGATCAACTTGTCATGATAAATCAGAATGTTGCTAGGAAAGTTGGTGAAATTCCAGAATTGAGATCTCAGAATGAACAACTCAACAATCAAAGGCAACCTAATGATACCTCTGGACTCAATTTCAATGCAAATAGTACTACTGAGAAGGGTGAGTCCTCCAAACAAGAAACCAATTGAGACAAATATGCTACCCCACTGAAGCCTAAGAAGCCTACACGTTTTCATTGTGGGAAACCATGACATATAGCTAACATCTACAGAAGAAAGAGAGGTAATCCACCAAATTCCCCTAAATTTAAAGGTCATTATTATAATTTCAATAAGTATGGACATGAGGCATTTGAGTGTAGATCTAGAGTTGTGAAAACTCCAAGGAAACAAAGGTTTTCTGGTTATTGTAACAACTGTAAGAAATATGTTAACAAATCTGCAGAATACAGGTCACAAAGGAAAAATGAGAAATGGGTCCCTAACTGATAGAATATTGACAAAAACTGACAAGGCCCTACAATACCAATGAATTATAATACAAGGATTGTATGTACTGCATGTCGAAGATTTAGTCACATAGCTGCAAATTGCTTCAGGATGAATAGAATGAACAATAGGAAATCAGGGAGAAACACTACACTGGTTTGTTTCCATTTCCACAGAGTCAGTCCCCTACCTAAGGACTATAGGTACCGAAATAAGGATTCTACCAAGGAGAAACTAAGTGAAAAGACTCCAGTAAACATTTAGAATATTTGAGAACAAATGAATAAGACTTGGAGAAAAAATTCACAAGATGATGGAACAAAACTGGGAACTAGTGATGGAACCACATCCTCTGGATTGAGTGCACCTATCTTCACTTAATCGATCAAGGTATGAATAGGAGTTGATAGTTTAAAGATTATCCTAAATCGGTTCTTAGATTTAATACAAAGATCTATATCAGCATATCAAATGCATTTGGATATTATTTACAAATTTATGATTTTATATGTTGATCGGTAAAAGATTTAAGTTATTTTTTGAATTCAGTGAAATAAAGTATAGTTCGGTTTAACAGTAATATAAGCTAGGTAAAGAAGCATTTATAGAAATTGGAAGCCCTAACCTAAAGGAAAATAAATAAATAGAGGAAAAGATACATCATTTATACATTATATTATTGCGAGCATGTTTAAGCAGTGACAAATATGAGACCAAAGAGCTATTTATGAGCATTCCGAACATCTGCACAATCATCCGAGGTATTCCTAGAGTTCACCGAGCTGAATTAAGATATTTTGCTTGTTATTTCATGTGAACCCTAGAATTTGTTGAGATATTTTCAAGAGCACTGGTATCTAAGATATAAAAGCCAGTCATTGTTTAGAAGATTGACCTAGTCAATCCAAAGTACAAACTTCCACATCATTGTTGAGGAAATTAACAAAAATAGAGCCCTATCCTGATCCTGCCAAGAGTTATTTTAATTAAATACGTTCTCTACTTCATTCATTACAAAATTGAGGATATATGTCAAGCCAAGATTGATGCACCATATAGGAAGTTGTGTGTAAACGATAATTTGAAGAGTGATCATACACACCTACAGATGAAGGGTTTGGTTCATGCGATGCATGTACCGTGTTAGCACTCAGAAAAATTTTCATGGTTGTCTGTCCTTTCCTTTGGTCTTGGTAGTATTTTTCATGTCTCTAGCCTCGTGCCCTAGTTCAAATTTTCAAAATTCTAGCCGTTTGAATGAAAAACCCTAGTGCACCCTGGTTTCAAATCTATTTTTATGTTACTTTTTGGGCCACTTAAGTTCCCTAAAACCCATGTGCCTAAATAATTTTCCTAAAGTCCTATGCCCGGTGGGTTTTAATTTTTCCTAAGTCCCAGCGTTTAAATCTTTCTATAGTTTCGGCCATTAATATTTCCCTGGGCCCAAGTCTTGGTCATGGTTCAATTAGGCGGTTGGCGTATCTTCTCATAGAATCTATCAAACCTATGAGATTATATGCTAGCCGTTGATTCTTCTTTGTGACATAGCTTTCTAGTGAAGAGGGTCCACTGCCATGTTGGCACAGGTGGCAGGTTTTAATTGGTCCACATGACTGTGAGTTGGACATTCTATCAGCAGGCCCGGTATCTCAGTCTCGAGATTCAAAAATCTACGGTGGGCGGATGATCTCAAGGAATCTTTCAAGCCCTTGAGACTATGCACCTGCCATCTGATCTTCTAGTGTGTTAAAGACAAAAGGTGGGTCCATTGCCACGCTGGGCTGACCTTCTTCTTTCTTATTGGACTAGGTGTTGGTGATTCGGTAGTTCTCAGTGAGACCTGGTTGCTAACGTGTCTATCAGGGCCCTAACATCTGCAGAGGATCTATGGTTGGCGTAAGTTCTCATGAGTTTTGTCAGAGCTTTGAGATCTTACGCCAGCCATCAATTTTTCTTTTTCTCAGGTGGCTGATCAGGGTCGGTCGTCTGATAGGTGGTGCTGACATGCGTTGTTTTCATTGGTTGAGCAGGAGGGTGACTTGGACTTGTCAATGGGCCTGAATCTTTCAAAGGGGCTAACAGATGCAGAATCTATGGGTGTCATGTCATCACATGGAATCTTTTCAGGCCATGCAATCATGTGATAGTCATTCGATTAAAGGTTTATACTTTGTGGGTCCTGTCTGCTATGCGATGCTGACGTCCGAGGTTTCTATTGGTTGCGGTGTGCTGACTTGGCCGGAGACTTTTCAAAGGGTTCGCGACTGTTGTGAGATTAACTGTGAGCCGCCCGATCTACTGGGAAATAAAATAATCTATGGTTGCATTTTAAACTCTCTCAGGATAACTGTTGTAATTCAAATTTGAATTTTTTAGAGGTTTTCTGCCACAGGAAGGACTGAAATTTATTGTTTTACGACCAAATTTGGTGGAACCGGTGGCGCTTGTTGCTGCAGTATGGTCTAGGGTGTAAGATGATTGTTTGCAGGGTGTTTGTACCATGATTTTTTGCTTGAAGTGTGTTGCAGGTGGCCGAATTGGTTGAAAAATTGGGCATTTTCGTGTTTCTCAATACTTTCTCAAAAAATTTGTCATGATTGAGGACCACTCCGGGATCTATTTTTCTCCTGGTTGCTTGGGTTTCTTCCTCCTATATTAAATTTTTGACTGTTTCTAGTTTATTTGGTGGGTGAAACCCTAACCCTAGTCATCTGTAGCTTGTTGCATCCTATTTTGGGATTTCAAGATAACTAGGGGGTGTATATATTGCAGAAGTTTTTCTATTTTAGGGCTGTTGTTGATGTTATATTGAAATTCAATGTAAAAGACTGACAAGGAGAGCTTGGACTTTGGGTCTATTTCCTCAGGTTATATTGAAATTCAATGTAAAAGACTGACACTCTTGATAACCAGGATAGAGTTCAGAAGGATATTAAAAAGCAAGATCACATGGAAGTGGAAGAGATAAATGTTGGAACACAAGAGGCACCTAAGAAGGTGTACATTGGTAAGGATATATCTCAAAAGGTAAAGAAATCTTTGATTGAATTATTAAGAAAATTCAAGCATGTTTTTGCATGGTCATATGATGTCTTGAAGGTTTATAGAGAAGACTTATTCCAACATATCATTCCTTTGAAAGAAGATGCTAAACCTTTTAGGCAGAAACAAAGGCCTATAAATCCTACCTTGGCACCTAAGATGCAAGAAGAATTGATGAAGCTGAGAGATGCTGGCATTATCAAGCCCATTAGGCATTCTTCTTAGGTGTCAAACTTGGTCCCTGTCAGGAAGAAAAATGGTGACATCAGACTTTGTGTAGACTTCAGGAATTTGAACATCAGCTCATTAAAGGATAACTATTGTTTGCCCAATATGGAAGCTATGTTGCAGAGAGTGACCGGATCAGAATTAATGTCTATGATGGATGGTTTCTCTGGTTACAATCAGGTAATTGTAAAAGAATCAGAACAACTTAACACAGCTTTCACAACACCTTAGGGGACATATGTTTATGTTAGAATGCGTTTTGGTCTCACAAATGCTGGTGCAACTTTTCAAAGGGAAATAGATGTTGCTTTTGCAGATTTTATTAATGATTTCCTTGTTGTTTATCAAGATGATTTAACTGCCTATTCCAAGAAGCAAGATGATCATTGTACTCATTTAGAGAAAATATTTATGAGGGCTTTGGAATATGGCATTTCATTAAATCCAAGGAAATCTGCATTTGGTGTCACTAAGGGTAAGTTGCTTGGCCATTTGGTTGGAAACCAAGGAGTCGGAATTCATCCTGATAGGGTTGCAGCCATTGATAAGATTCAAAGACCAAAAAATGTTAAAGGAATTCAGTCTTTCTTTGGTCAGGTCAATTTCTTGAGAAGATTTGTAACAAACTTTGCTGAAGTTAATAGACCTATATCTAAGATGTTAAAGAAAGGATCTACCATCATGTGGGAAGGTGAGCCTGATGAAGCTTTCAAGAATATCAAGCAGGCTATCAAAGATGCACCTATGCTTAAGGCACTTGATTACAATATTCCAAAGCACATCTTTTCTTTTGCATCTTTTCATACTATTGCTGCAGTTTTGTTGCAGAAAAATAAGGGGGGTTATGAGCAGCCTATTGCATTCTTTAGTAAATCTTTGCAGGCTGCTGAATTGAAGTATGATATTAATGAGAAACAAGCATATGCACTTGTGAAGGTTGTCAAGGCTTTTAGATGTTATCTGATGGGAGTAGTTGTGATTGCTTTTGTGCCAAGTGCAGCAGTAAAGGATATCTTCTCACAATAAGAGGTGTCTGGGAGAAGATGTAGATGGATCAACAGAATTCAAGAGTTTAACATTGATATCCAAATTACTAAATTGGTTAGAGGGCAAGGATTGGAAAAATTGTTGGCTCAATCCAATCTTGATGCAAATCAGATAAATCAAATTGTGATTGATTATAATTGTGATATGGATGATTGTATCTGGTATCAAGATGTTATATTTTACTTGAGGAATATGAAATGTCCAGCAAGAATGAATGATAATCAGAAGAGGACATTGAAATTACAGGCCATCAAGTATGTGATTGTGAAATGTAAATTGTATAGAAAAAATTTGGATTGCATACTTTTGAAATGTGTTGATGAGAATCAGGCTAACAAGTTGTTAAAAGAAATGCATGAAGGAGTTTGTGGAGGGCATTATATGGATAAGACCATTGCTCATAAGATCTTGAGAGCAGGATTCTGGTGGCCCACAATCTTCAAGGATGTAGAACAGTTGGTAAGGAGATGTGATGCTTGTCAAAGGTTCTTTGGTAAGCTTAAATTTTCAGGCAGTATGCCCTTAAGGCCAGTAGAAGTACAAGCTCCTTTCCAACAATGGGGAATAGATTTCATAGGGGAGATACCAAACAAGTCAAGTGTTGGACACTCTTGGATCTTAGTTGCCACTGATTATTTTACAAAGTGGGTATAAGCTATACCTACAAGAAATTCAACTAGTAAGGTGGTGATTGATTTCTTATTGAACAATATTGTCACAAGGTTTGGTTGCCCTAAGAGGATTGTCAGTGATAATGCAATGTGCTTCAGGTCTGCTGAGTACAAGGATTTCTACAGACGTCTAGGAATTCAGATGTCATACTCTTCTCCCTATCATCCACAAGGGAATGGACAGGCAAAATCAACAAATAAGAGCTGACAGGATGACTGTGAAGAAGGCAATTGGTTGTGCACCATTTGACCTAGTAAATGGGATACATGCAAGAATGCCTCTGAACAATTTATTGGAAATGTATAGGTTTGTTCAATTGTATGATGATGATATAGAAGATGAGATGTAGTTGAGAATTGAGGACCTCATTAGGTTGGATGAAACAGAAGAGAATCAGTTGCAAGAAATGTCAGGTTACAATTGCAGGTCAAGAATTTGTATGACAAAAGGACTGTTGACAGGAAGTTTGAGCCTGGTGATTTGGTGTTAATTTGGAATGCTAGATTGGAGGATAAGGGAAAACATGGATATTTTGACCCAATCTGGTTAAGGCCATATCTAATTCATGAGAAATGGGGCCAGGATTCATACATTGTAAAAGAATTAAATGGTGATATTCAAGAATTGCCAGTTCATGGATAATTCTTGAAAATATACTTCAATTGAAGGTATCATTCTTTCCATGAACAGTAGTTAGGTCTGTACATTCTGTAAATTTTGTAAAGTTGCTTCCCCCTGTCTTGTTTTGTCCTAGTCTGTAGGGTTTTGGTCCTGTTGCTCTATGTTGTCAGTTTTTCCAGGGGGGTGGTCTACTTTAACCAGTGATTCTAGATCCTTTCTATGCCTACAGGAGGCATACATCCTGAGACAAAGCCACTGTTAGCACTCAAAAAAAATTTCATGGCTGTCTGTCCTTTCCTTTGCTCTTTGTAGTATTTTTCATGGCTCTGGCCTCATGCCCTAGTTGAAATTTTCAAAATTCTAGCTCTTTCAATGAAAAACTCTAGTGCGCCCTGGTTTCAAATCTATTTTTATGTTACTTTTTGGGCCTCTTAAGTTCCCTAAAACCCATGTGCCTAAATAATTTTCCTAAAGTCCTACGCCCGGCAGGTTTTAATTTTTCCTAAGTCCCAGCATTTAAATCTTTCTATAGTTTTGGCCTTTGATATTTCCCTAGGCCCAGGTCTTGGTCATGGTTCAATCGGGCAGTTGGCGTATCTTCTCATAGAATCTTCTAGACCTATGAGATTATACGCCAGTCGTTGATTCTCCTTTGTGACGTAGCTTTGCAGTGAAGCGGGTCCACTACCATGTTGGCACAGGTGGCAGATTTTAATTGGTCCACATGACTGTGAGTTGGACATTCTATCAGTGAGCCCAGTATCTCAATCTAGAGATTTGAAAATCTACAATGGGCGCATGATCTCAAGGAATCTTTCAAGCCCTTGAGATTATGCGCCTGTCGTCCGATCTTCCAACGCATTAAAGATAGAAGGTGGGTCCATTGCCACGCTGGGCTGATGTACTTCTTTCTGATTGGACTAGGTGTTGGTGATTCAGCAGTTGTCAGTAGAACTTGGTTGCTGGCGTGTATGTCAGGGCCCTGACATCTGCAGAGGATCTACGGTTGGCGTAAGTTCTCATGAATTTTGTCAGAGCTATGAGATCTTACGCCAGCCGTCGATTTTGCTTTTTCTCAGGTGGCTGATGAGGGTGGGTCCTCTAATAGGTGGTGCTGACATGCATTATTTTCATTGGTTGACCAGGAGGGTGACTTGGACTTGTCAGTGGGCCTGAATCTTTCAAAGGGGCTCACAGATGCAGAATCTACGGGTGTCATGTCATCGCATGGAATCTTTTCAGGCCATGCGATCATGCGATAGTCATTCGATTAAAGGTTTATACTTTGTGGGTCCTGCCTGCTATGCGACACTGATGTGCGAGGTTTCTATTGGTTGCGGTGTGCTAACTTGGCTGGAGACTTTTCAAAGGGTTCGCGACTGTTGTGAGATTAACTGTGAGCCACCCGATCTGCCGGGAAATAAAATAATCTACGGTCGCATTTTAAACTCTCTCAGGATAACTGTTGTAATTCAAATTTGAATTTTTTGGAGGTTTTCTGCAACAGGAAGGACTGAAATTTATT
The DNA here is from genome assembly GCA_027943335.1 of Chamaecyparis obtusa. Lineage (NCBI taxonomy): Eukaryota > Viridiplantae > Streptophyta > Pinopsida > Cupressales > Cupressaceae > Chamaecyparis > Chamaecyparis obtusa. Next base: position 12,908,158 of record BSBK01000529.1, read on the forward strand.
GTTTTACAGCCAAATTTGGTGGAACTAGTGGCGCATGTTGCTGCAGTATGGTCTAGGGTGTTAGATGATCATTTGCAGGGTGTCTATACCATGATTTTGTGCTTGAAGCGTGTTGCAGGTGGCCGAATTGGTTGACAAATTGGGCATTTTCATGGTTTTCAGTACTTTCTCAAAGAATTTGTCATGATTGAGGACCACTCCGGGATCTATTTTTCTCCTGGTTGCTTGGGTATCTTCCTCCTGTATTAAATTTTTTACTGTTTCTAGTTCATTTGGTGGGTGAAACCCTAACCCTAGTCATCTGTAGCTTGTTGCATCCTATTTTGGGATTTCAAGATAACTAGGGGGTGTATATATTGCAGAAGTTTTTCTATTTTAGGGTTGTTGTTGATGTTATATTGAAATTCAATGTAAAAGACTGACAAGGAGAGCTTGGATTTTGGGTCTATTTCCTTAGCATTTTCTTATTTAATAATGTATTGATTCTGCAAATTTTAATGAGAATACATTTGGATTCCAATTTCATATTTGTGAATGTCTTCTTATTTTGTTCTTGAGCTCATATATGTTAATTTCACAAAGTGGGTTAGCATATGGTAAACAAAGAGTATTTTGAAATTACCTTTAAGTTCCTAACAAAGTTAGGATTAAAGTCTTTGAGGTAGTTTCAATGAGTTCATGGCTAGATAAGTATTTGATGTCCTGATATGTGAGTGAGAGGGATAATAGGCAAAGCACTTATCCTGAATTCAAGTGTGTTTGAGTTAAGGTTTTTAGTTGATGTATGTTATTAGGTGACTCTATGCCTTGGGTTAAGGCACTGATCTCTTCTCTAGAAGCAGTCCATCATCATGAATCACACCCACACATTTAAATGATAAAATCTTTCAATCAGTTAGTAAGGGGTATAGTTGTATAATATTTTGTGATTCCTTTGAAGAAGTGAATCAAGGGTACACCCGCCTGAGCATTAAGGCTCAAAGTGTAGGAGGATCTCTTTGATCCTTGTCAATTGGCCCTTTTCCTTATAGACTTTGGAGTGGTAATAGAGTCAGTGACATTAAATTGTCAATCATAGTGTAAACCTGCAAGTTGAAACCAAAAGGACAACCAACAAAATGGCAACTCCGCTGGCGAGAACCACAATGAAGAACTACATGTGTTAGAATCTCTGGTTGTGGTTATATTGTAAAGTCAAAATCCTATTGACCAGATTGATTTGCCCATCCGAGTCACCAACGGAATGGCGACTCTGCTGGGGAGAGTCTAGAGATAAAGTTATTAAGTGGACTCTTGTTTTCGTGTTGCATTTAGTTAAAGGATTTCCCACTTTGGTGGCTGGCGACTCAAAGGGTTAGAACCAGTGCTATAGATTGAAAATCATGGAAAAAAGAAAGAATACTAGGTCCTTTGTGAAGAAAAATCCGGAGGTCACTCTGGAACAATTGCCTAGGCAGGAAAAGAAGAGTTGGATCAGAAGAAATGGTGAGTCTACTAGTGCTCCCATAATAGAACAAAGAAATACCAGAGGTAGAGCACGACATGTTTCCTCAAGTGAGGAAGGTTCACAAGACAGAAGTTCTAGATCAGATGGTGGTCGCTCTGAAGATAAATTTTATGATACCCCAAAGGTTGTATTTCAAGACAAGGGTTCATTGCCTGCAGGGCAAGATGAACAAGTTAGAGAAAGAGATTTTGGACCAGATTTAGATCCTGATGAAGATAATTTCAGAAGGCAACCCATGAGACTGAGGAAGGTCCATTTCCCATATCAAAATCTCACTGATATAGATGTGTCATCAGGTTCTAATGACATTATGATAGACCCGGATGATTTGAATGCACTAAGGTTACAATTGGCAGAGCAAGATGCCATACAAAAGAGGTTACAAGAGGAGAGAGAAGCTGAAAAGGTGAATGCTCTGATAGAAAGAGAGTCTCTTCTAAGAAAGGTTAATGAAATGAAATAGAGAAACAAGATGCTTTCTTCTGCTCCTAAAACTTTGTAGAATGATGTCTTTGGTGATCTTGATGCTTTGAGGAGTGAGCAAGAGCACTTGCTACAAGATCATAAGTTCGATAAGGAGGGCCCTGTGGTTAGACAGGTTCAAAGTTATGCTTCCCTCCCTAGAGATAAAGATGGGCATGAGATCACTAGGCCTACTGTTAAAGTTGGTGAAAAAGGAAAGCAAAAGATGGTGGGAGATCAAGGAAGCAAGCAAATCATTGACAATACCGGGGGTCCTCCACCCAATTCAAATAAAGATACAGATATGGAGAGAAGAAGAAAGGAAGATCAGGACCTTGCAAGAGAATTAGAGAAGGCTGAAATTGAAGCCTCCATTGCAGAAAAGAGAAGAAAGATCCAGTTTTTGAAGGCTTCATCTGCAAACACTCTTGGTTCATCTGCTACTGAACTAGGTATGACATCTATGACTACTACTACTCCCCTTAGTAATGCTACTACTAGTTCAATTAAGGCCATCTAGTCCTGCTAGTGTAAGACCACATACTCGGTCTTCCTCTACACCTAGAGGAAAGAATAAATTAGAAGCATAGCCTGTAAAGACAAAGACATATGTTAGGGAAAATAAGGCCATTGGGAGGCCAATAAGAAAATAAAAGTTGGATAAGGAGGGTGACGCTAAATCAAATAAATTGTCATAATTCAAAGTTACACCGAGAAAAAAGATGAGGAGTCTTGATTATCGACTCAAGACACTTTTAAAATATGGTGGACCTAAGGTAATGCAATAACTAAAATATGACACTAGGACTGAAGAAGAAAATAACAAAATAGAAGAAACAGTCATTGACACACTCCACAAATTCAGGTTGACATCAATTGAAGTGGAAAATTATATAGAAGCAGAATTATATAAGAAAATTGATGCGAAATTAAAATAGGCACTTACTATTGAAAAGGAGATGAGAGAAAGATCATTGGAAATCAAAGTGCCAGACATTACAAAGAATGGAATAAACCATACACTTAAAGAATACTAGACAATATTTCTATTGAAAGGAAGAGCACTAAGTATAATGGTCGAATGGTTGCAAGAAGTTCAAAAGGATACCAATGATCTTTCCATTAACATATTTTCAATTGATCAATCAACAATTGAAGGAACAATAGTTTAAGATGATAAATCCAAGCCAGTTGGATTGATAATAAACATGGAAGAAGTAATTATAGAAGACATTACCAAGTAGGACCTTAATGAGACAATGAAAGAACATGACAATGTAATGGTTACTGAGGCCATAGAATCAGAGGCCATGGATATAGATAATTTAACTACTGCAAGGTTACTAACAAAAGAGCTAGTAATTTTACAAGTAATGGATTTTCCTGAGATAGAAGTGGTTATCTTAGAAATTACAAGTGGAGAGCCTACTGTTGTTGAGACTCCTATCGAACCAACAAAGGACCAAGAGTCGGTGACCCCCACCAAGACTATAGGTCAGAAGGAACAAGAGAAAGAAATAGAAAAGGTATAATAGAAGAAAGACGGAAAAAAAGAAGAGAAGAAACAAGAGGAGAAGAAGGAAAAGGAAGATAAAATAGAAGCAACGTCAACCCAATCAGATGCAAAGAAGGCATCAAGTTCAAAGGGTAATTCTAAAAAGAGGTAAATATCAATGAAGTTATAGTCATACCGAAGGTTGACTATACTACACTAAGCGCCAAGGAACTCTCTGAGTTTGGTGATTTGTTGAAGAGAAAAGATGCACAATACAAGCCTATAGCTAAAAAGTAGAAAACTGATGTGTTGGAACAAATAAATAGTATTTTAAATGAAATTGTTCTAGAGGCGACCATAAATGGAAGGTGGATATATATGGTTAGTTAAAAGAACTTCTCAGTCAAACCAATCAGCTCGGAAGTTACACAATCGAATTCATGATGAAGGTTGACAAGAAAGACATGGAGACTAAGGTGATTGAAGAAGTTCTTCAATCGATAGCATTGGACAAGGTAACTCTATCCGAGTTAATAAATACAATAGAAGAAGAGTTGAAATCCATTCTTTCTATATTTAAAAATATTTGTTTATTGCAAAATTTCATAAAAGAAATAAAGGATAAGCACAGTAATGTGAAAAAAGAGCTCATCGAGCTATTATCAAAGATTTCAACTGAGCCAAAGACTATCACAAAATATTATGAGAAGCTTAAGCACTTAAAGGGAGTGAAATTTAAATTGAGAAGGGGGGAAAACTAGATAACGATGGAACTCTTAGAACTCCGAATAGTTTTGCTGCCAAACATTCAATCACTATAGACACAAATTTAGAAAGCAGAAGATCTAGTTACTACACCTGATGTCAATGCCAAGGACAACATGGTTAGTCTCACTGCAGATATAAGTGAGTAGATAATAGTTTTGAAAACACTACAAGAAACATGCAAGGCATCATTGAAGGATGCACAAGAGAAATATAAATGTATTTATAACAAGATCCCCAAACCAAATAGTAAGTATTTTTGTCTTTTTGTTAAAAAAGAGGGAATATACAATAGTACATTAAGGGGGAATATACTGTATGCACCCTAAAATGGCCACCTAGACTTTGGGCCCCCATTCATCAATTTATCAATTACCTAAATCAATGTCTTGCAATATTTTCAATTTAAATCAATTTCCTTGATCAAATCGTAATTAATTTTAATATTTTAATATTTCCTAAGGTTTCATCATTTTATCCTAAGTTTTATTTAATTAAGAGACCATGCTCCCTTTTAATTAAATAAAAAAATATTATAATTAAATAATAAAATCACTTTATCCTAAGCCACATTTAATTAAAAGAACATATTTCTTTTAATTAAATAATAGAAACCACTTTGATAAAAATAATAAATAAATAATAAAATAAAAAGAAAAAGAAAAAATCTTTTTGTCTACACATTGAATGCACACTTTCGAAGATGATTGGAATCTTCTTTTGCCTCTTAATCTCTTCCAAACATCTTTTTGCCTCTTAACCATGTCCATTGATTTTACCTCTTGAGAATCTTGAGCACATGGATCAACCAAGATTTAATCTCCACCATTGCTCATTTCTTTTTGTCTCTTAATCTTGACTATCCATTCATTTCTAAATCCTTTATAAGGAGCCCTCTCCTTCTCATTTTTATGCATGGAGATTTTAGAGATCCAGATTTTATGTTATTGTTATGCAGGTTTGGAGAGCAATTTTGGACAAGAGTTTGGAGCACATAAACTTGAATATTGCAACTTCTCTTTTCTTGTCTTCTTCTCTCATGCCTCCATGGAAACCAATTTAGATTACTCTTGCACTTGCATGTTAGATTAGATTTATATTTCATTTCATAGAATAATCTTACATGCATATTTTCTTTCATAGATTAGTTTGCTTTCATGCATTGTTATCATATAGAATAGCTTTCATTTTCATTCGCAGACATACTTGATGATCATGGAGACTAGCATTTTTTCTTTTCCTCTTTGAATCTCTCATTTTATGGTGTACTTTCATGGGCACAAACTAGATCTAAACTGAAGGCCTCCATTATAAACTCTTGCACTCCATGAATAGAGACCTATTAATCATCATTTGAGACCTCATTCTTGAGCAATCTTGGATATAATGACTCATAGAAGTGTGTCAATATTTTAGCACACATTGTTTTGGCACCCACTGTGGGGCAACCCACCTTCACATGCTGGTTTTGGTTATTTTTTGAGCTAACCCTCTTGTGCATATTTACTTAGAGACTAAAACCCTAGATTTTCAAATATTTGATCATATCTCCCAAACGGCTTGGATTTTCGGTCTGAAATTGTTTTTTCCAGTTGGAGACATATCAAAGAAGTTTTAGTAAAAAATTCAAAATGTTTCGAGGTATTCTGAATTTTCTATAATTTTTTCTTTATTTTTCATAAAAAATTAATTTTCGATGCAAATTAGCATATTTTTTGGAAATTTTCATATTTTCGGAAATCTATTTAAATTTCACAGGGGGTACATTCTTTGTGTTTTAAATTTGGATGCAATATGATAGCTCAAATAGTCGATTTACAAAAACTAGTTTATTTTCATAAAATGGGTCTCTAGGGCACAAATGAAGAGATTTTTTTGAAATTTTTAGATTTTTGGAAAGTAGTCTATTTTTTAGCAAGGGTCTCTGTTTTGCATTTCTAGTTTTGTGGCCAAAATAATATCAAAAAAATCAGATCTTGTTGAGTCGGTCAAATGCAAAAAAAAATAAAATTGTGATGAGTATCCACTTATTTTTCACATAGTTCAATGCATGTTATGAGTTGTCATTTGGATTATTTGTTGTTTATTATTTCTCCTAAAAATTGATTTTCAGATCTAACCTTAGAGTTTGCATAAGTTGAATATACGTTACATATCTTATTTGCTTGTCTTGCTTGTTGGAGAGTTTGTGGCTTGTTTGCACAGAAAAGCTCAACAAAAATAAAAATAAGGTAAAATATACTAAGCACGTTGCTTTGGACTTGAGGTATTTTGTTGCATCTCTATAACATTTGGATTTTGGAGATTGAAGATTTGCCAGCAGGCCAGTACTGACTGTATCTTTGTCATTGATGACAACATATGGAAAGTAGCATGCGTGGAAGTCTCATGCAGTACGCTTTCAGTATATGTAGCACGGACATGATATCAGCATGATATCATGGGTGCAGAGGTTAACTATTAGTACAGACAGTTATCTCTTGGGACTATTCCTAACAATTGGTATCAAATCCAAGTGCCTCAGAGAGAAAGTATAACAGCTTGAGGTTGATCAAATGGCATTCTTCAGAAAATAATGTCCGAAGTTTGATGGAGAGAATTATCTTGATTGAAAGAATAAGATGGTGACTCATTTGCAATGCATTTCTTTTGAAGTTTTTGATGTAACTATAAAAGCAGTCAAGATCCTTACTTTAGAAGACCTTGCAAAGGATGATGCTACTGAAAGAAAAAAGGAATTGTTTCATCAGAATGCAATATCCAAAGAAGCCATTATCAGCACCCTATCTGATAGTGAGTTTTCAGAAATAAAGAAAGTAGATACAACCCACAAAATATGAAAGTACCTAGAAGACATATTTGAAGTAGACAAACAAGTAAAGGATGCACACAGAAAGACATGGAAGAAAAGATACAACGCATTAGAGATGTTTCCTGAAGAAAACATCAGACCCTACAATCAAAGGATCAATGAAGCAGTTGCTGGAATCAAGAAAAATGGTGGAGAGATCTCAAAAGAAGACATCATGGACAAATTGATGACTACTCTCACTCCTGAATATGAAAACAAGATCAAAATCCTTGATCAAACTATGCATCTTACATCAAATTTCAAGAGAAAAACCTTGATCAGAAAAATCTCAGTCTTTGAGATTTAAAGATTGAAGATAGAACGTAAAAGTGAGACAACCTTCAAAGTAGTAGTTCATGGTAAGAAATCTACAAACACTTCTGGTAATTTTGATGATGATGTAGAGAAAACATTAGATGATTTCATTGCTATGATTGCCAAGAGAGAAAAGAAAGGAAAAGGAAAGTACGAAGGTCAATTGCCATTTAAATGTTTTTCATGTAATAAGATTGGTCACTTTGCATCTAAATGTCCCTTAAGAGCTAGAAAGTTCAAAAATGACTACAAGCCTAAATTCTCTAAGGAATGTTACTATGTTGGAGATGGAGTTTCAGATGATGATTCAGCTAAAGAAGAAATTTGATTTATTTCTATCATAGAGAAAATGAACAATAAATCAGATCATGAAGATAAGAAAGAGAATCAAGAGCTAGCATTAACTTCCCAAGCTGATATAAGGATAGACTGGATTATAGACAGTGGTTGTTCACATCACATGACAGGTAATGAAGGCAGGTTTGTTCATTTGGACAAATACAATGGTGGCATGGTTAGATTTAGAGATAACACTCCTAAACCCATAGTTCGTAGAGGAGCCATCACCTTGGATGGAAAGAATACTACTGATGATATTCTCTATGTAGATGGTTTGAAACATAACATTCTTAGTGTTCGACAGTTACTTGGAAAAGGTTATCCATTGGAGTTCAAAGATGACAAATGCATGATTAACAACAAGGATGGTGTTACGATTGCATCAGGCTCAAAGACTAAAGGGAATGTTTTCCAAATAATTCAGAAGCAAATTGTTTTGTTGCTAAAGTTGATGACAGTTGGTTGTGGCATAAAAGACATGTCATAACAATTTTGATAACATAGTAAAGATAAGTAATGTAAAGCTAGTAAGAGATCTACCTAGCATAGCAAAGCCAGTTGATACTAAATGTAGGGAATGTGTGATGGGAAAGCATGTGAGAAACTCATTCAGGACCAAGCACAATTCAACAAAAAACAAGTTCGATCTGATTCATACTGACTTATGTGGTCCAACTCAAACAAAATCATACTATGGTGAAAGGTATTTCATTTTGTTTGTTGATGATTATACTAGTATGATGTGGGTTGCGTTCTTGAAAAATAAATCAGAAGCATTTGAGAAGTTCAAAATATTCAAAGCTAAGGTTGAGAATAAATCTGGACTAAAGATAAAATGTTTGAGATCGGATAGAGGAGGAGAATTCATCTCTGACAGATTCTATGAGTACTGCAAAGAACATGGCATAAAGAGACAGTTAAGTACACCTAGAACCCCTCATAAGAATGGAATTGCAGAGAGAAGGAATAGGATAATCATTGATACAACACGCACCATCCTGATTGAAGGAAAAGTTGCACACACCTATTGGAGAGATGTGGTCAATACAGCAATCTACACCATCAATAGAATTCAATTAAGACCTGGTGCTGAAAAAAAACCTTATGAGCTATGGTTTGGTAATGTTCCCACGGTAAAATACTTCAAAATCTTTGGAAGCAAGTGCTACATCAAGAGGGATGAAGTAGTAGGCAAGTTTGATGCAAGAAGTGATGAAGTTAGTTTCCTTGGTTACTCTACTAAAAGTAAAGCTTATAGATGTTTCAATTTAAGATTGAAAAAGATCATTAAAAGTGCTCATGTTAAGATTGATAAAAAGTTTATGGTTCAAAAAAGATATCATAATTACTCACCCATGATTGAAGAAGAACCCAGACCCTCCACTAGTGAGACAGTTATTGAAGAAATGTTTGATAGTATTGATGTGTTATACAATGACCCTGAAACAAGTGAAGAAGATACTCATAAGGCTGATGAGTCAGCATCACCTAAGGTTCCAAAGTTTACATCTAGAAACTATTCCAAGAAAGACATCATTGGATATCAGAACGGCAAAGTCCTAACAAGATCACAAGAAAAGAACTCAACTAGAAGTGAAGCAGTATGTTTACTATCTCAGATTGAACCTTTAAGTGTTGAAGATGCATGTAATGATTCAGATTGGCATGATGCTATGAAAGAATAACTTGATCAGATTATTAAGAATGACACTTGGGAACTGGTCCCAAGACCTAGTGATAAGAATGTGATTGGAACAAAGTGGATATTTAGGAACAAGATGAATGAAGATGGTACAATAGTAAGAAATAAAGAAAGGTTAGTATGTAAACGATATGCGCAAAGAGAAGGCATTGATTATTCAGACACATTTGCACCTGTGAGAAGATTAGAAGCTATTAAGTTGTTTCTAGCTGATGCTGTAGTCAAAAAAATCAAAGTTTATCAAATGGATGTCAAATCAACATTCTTAAATGGAGAATTGAATGAAGAAGTATACATTGAGTAGCCAGAAGGATTCACCTTATCAGACAGACCTGATATGGTATGCAGATTGAAAAAGGCCCTCTATGGACTTAAGCAAGCCCCTAGAGCATGGTATAACAGACTAGATGGATATCTAACAAAGATTGGATTCAAGAAAGGAGCATCAGACTATAATCTATTCATAAGAGAAACATTCAAAGGTTTACTACTTGTAGCTATATTTTTTGATGACATTATATTTGGAGGTAATGACAAACTTAGTGCTGAATTTGCTAAGGAGATGCAAAATGAATTTGAGATGAGTATGATTGGACCTATCAAATAATTTTTGGGATTGAATGTACAGCAAACAGAGAAAGGTATTTTCATTAATTAGTCCAAGTATGTGAAATAAATATTAAAGAAATTCAAGATGGATGATTGCAAGCCAGTAGGAACACCTATGATCACTGGATCCAAGCTTACAAAAGAAGATAACTCACCAGTAGTAGATATAACATTGTATAAGTCTATGATTGACAAACTCATTTATCTTACTCAGACTAGACCTGACATTTCCAATGCAGTTTACATAGTTGGAAGATTTCCAGCAGAGCCTAAACAAAGTCACCTTATGGCAGTAAAGAGAATATTCAAATATTTGTAGGGCACTATAGACTATGGTCTATGGTATCCTAATTCAGAAAATGTTGAGCTTCATGTGTACACTAATGCAGATTGGGAAGGATGCATTGATGATAGAAAGAGTACATCAGGTGGAGCAGTGCTTCTTGGTGATAGACTCGTCACTTGGACAAGTAAGAAATAGAATTGTATTTCTCAATCAATAGCAGAAGCGGAGTATGTTGCAGCATCCTTAAATTGTTCTACAATTGTTTGGATTAAACAGATGATAAAGGATTTTAGTATTCATATTGATTATCCTATAGTTATTCACTGTGATAACACCAACACTATCAATATGTCGAAGAACCCTGTGATGCATGCAAAGACAAAGAACATTGAGATCAAGTATCACTTCCTAAGAGAGAAAATGTCAGAGAAAGAAGTCAAACTGGACTATGTGAGTACTAAATATCAGTTGGCAGACATATTCACAAAGTCCTTGCCAAAGGATACTTTTGAGTATCTCAGGGAGAAGTTGGGAGTAATTCCCTTCCCTGATTCTTCTTAGAAGAAAGAAAGAAAAGCATCAGTCCTTAGGGGCTGATGGATGGTTGACTACTCTACTTTTGGAGTAGTACCAGTGCATAAATTGTTTGGCGCCCTTTGCCATTGATGGCAAAAGGGGAGTAATATAGTCATGAAAAATAGAAGTAAAAAGGAGGAGTATTATACTAAGGGGAAGTAGTATTCAGTTATGACAGCAATTCAATTGAGGAAATGGAGAATGTTGGAAAATATTGCAGCAGATGGAGGACTCATCTTTAGGGGAGTTTTGAAGAGGAAATGGAGAATGTTACAAAAAAAAAGTTCATTTGGATTGGTGAAGTTTTTCATTCCATATGTTTCCATCAATGCCAAAGGGGGGAGATTGTTGGAGATTTACCAACAGGTCAGTACTGACTGTATCTTTGTCATTGATGACAACATATGGAAAGTAGCATTCGTGGAAGTCTCATGTAGTAATCTTTTAGTATATGTAGCATGGACATGATATCGGCATAATATCATGGGCGTAGAGGTTAACTGTTAGTACAGAGAGTTATATAGCAGGTTGTCTTAGCAGTGTTTCTGACAGAGTAATAGGTAGTGTTCTATGTATAGTTGTTCGTACAGTTATCATGAAGCCTTGCATGCTTGGATATATGTTGAAGACATGTTAGTGATGTTACATTCATGGATGCGGAGTCTAATGATCTGTAGAAGTGAAGTTATGCAATCGTTATTCGCCAGTAACAGTTTCCTATGTTTATTTAGAAGAGCCGACAGAGATTTTATTAGTTTTGGAGTTGCTCCTATCATTTCGGTATGCGCCCTTGGATTTAAGCTTAGAGAAGAGTTAGTGATGTTTGGTTAAGAGTGCATGAAGTAATTCAGCTTGAGGATAAAGATCTAGTTGTTTTGGTAGAGCCGACAGTGTGTAGCGTGCATCTACAATTATCTTATTGGACAGGTCCCAGATTGTGTTGCGTGCTTAGTAGAGCAGACTGAATTGTTATTGGATTTTGTTATAGTTTCTCTAATATGATTTCAAGCTAGTTCTAATAGGCCGACTTGATTATATCATTTAGAGGAAAGATATTTATAGGGAGTCATTTGTGATTGCTTGGGTGTGGTTGAGAATTGATTGAGCAGAGCAGAGCAGAGTGTGCGAAGTGTTGAGCCATCAGAAGAAGGTCTATGTGACCAAGTAAAGTATTTATGCTATACATTGGAACTGATCCAGACAACAGTTCAAAGCGCAGTTCACCAAGATACAAATATAGTGTGTATCTGTTAAACAGAAGGTTGTAGCCTTCACCCCTTTGAGCAGTATGCTCTCGGACAGTGCATCATCTCCCCTAACAGGGACTATTGTAAAAGACTTCTAACAGGGTCCGACCATTCACCAGGTTTACTGTACTAAATATATTGTAAAGAAACTCCTAACAGGATTAAGGATCTTCTAACAAGGATCATAATACACTAGTGCAAAATATTAGTGGGTGTCAATTCCCACCAGGGTTTTTACCTATTTGGGTTTCCCCGTAACCAAAATATTAGTGTTGTGTTCAAGTGTTCTTTCATTGTGTTTATGCTTTATGTTTAAGTATACTTAATTGGATAAAGAATTGAAACTTGTAGATAACTGATTCACCCCCCCCCCTCTCAATTATCTCTTGGGACTATTCCTAATAGAGGCCAGTAGTAGTCAAAATCAGAGGAAACACTTGCAATTGTTTCTATGATCAAAATAATAGAGATCAGAGAGGAAGAGGAAGAGGACAAGGATCAGGAAGAGGAGGCTTCTGTGGAACATGTTTTCACTGTAGAGAAGGTCATAGGGCATTTGAATGTCCTCAATGCCAAGGAAGGATAGATAGGAGGAATGAATGCCAGGCCAGAATTGCACATGTTGATGAAGATGCCAGATCATCACATTCTAAAGATGCTGAAAGAGGAGAAACGTTGATTAACCAAAGAGTCCTACTAAGTGGTGAGAATGAACCTGAGCAAAGGAGGAGTCTGTTCCGCACTAGATGCAATTGTGAGGTTAAATGTTGTGATGTAATTATTGATAGTGGAAGCACTAACAATTTGGTGTCAGAAGAGGTGGTCACTAAGTTGAAGCTCAAGAGACAGAAACATCCACATCCATACCGGATTGCCTGGGTGTAGGATGACCACAAGGTCATGGTCAATGAACAATGCCTAGTGAAGTTCAAGATTGGCGGATACCATGATGAGGTATGATGTGATATCATATCTATGGATGCATGTCATATGTTTTTGGGTAGACAATGGCAGTTTGACAAGTGTGCTTTACATGATGGTCGTGTGAATACCTATTCCCTGACAAAGGATGGAGTGCGGCATAAGCTAAAGCTATTGACTGACACAGAATAAAAAGTATGTGGTAATGCAAGAATAACTTTTTTTGATGGAAGAAAGTTACTAGATGGTATGAGCATTAGGATGTGTATTTTTCTTTAATTCCAAAAGCTAGTAAAGAGGAGGTAGAAGATGTACCTATAGAAGTTGCAGATTTGTTGAATCAGTTTTAGGATATTGTATCTGATAATGTACCTAATGGATTACCACCAATAAGGAAGATCAGTCATCAAATGGACCTGATTCCAGAAGCCAGTTTGCCAAATAAGGCAGCACACAGAATGACACCAACAGAAAGTGAGGAGTTGAATAGACATGTACATGATTTATTAGAGAAGGGGTTGATTCGGGAGAGCTTGAGTCCATGTGGTGTACCAACAGTATTAGCACCAAAGAAGAATGGAGAATGGAGGATGTGTATAGACTCCAGATAAATAAACAAGATCACAATCAAGTAAAGGTTTACATTTCCATGAATGGATGATATTATGGACTGTTTGAGTGCAGCTGTGTATTTCTCAAAGATAGATCTGAAGAGTGGATATCACCAGATTCAGATCAGAGAAGGAGATGAGTGGAAGACTACCTTCAAGACAAAGGAAGGATTGTATGAGTGGTTAGTCATGCCTTTTGCGCTAACCAATGCACCGAGCACTTTCATGCGGCTCATGAACGAGGTTCTGAAAGAATTTCTGGGTAAGTTTGTCATTGTTTACCTAGATGATATTTTGATATTTAGTAAGACATTGGAGGAGCATATGATGCATATTCGTATGGTGTTTGAGAAGCTGAGAGAAGAGAAATTGTTTATAAATTTGAAGAAGTGTAGCTTTGTGAAGAAAGAGTTAGTGTATTTGGGATTTGTAGTTTCTACAGAAGGTCTAAAAGTGAACCCAAAGAAAGTACAGGCTATCCTTGAATGGCCTACTCTAAGGAGTGCTATTGAGATAAGATCTTTTCATTGTTTGGCTAGCTTTTATAGAAAGTTTATCAAAAATTTTAGCAGTAGTTGTGGACCCTTGACTGAAATAATGAGAAGGGATAGAAAAGAGTTTAAGTGAACTACTAGGGCAGATAAGAGTTTTAAACTATTCAAACAGAAAGTTGTAGAATAACTTATTTTAGCACGTCTAGATTTTAATAAGGTTTTTTGAGTAGATCGTGATGGTAGTGGTACTACAATAGGAGCTGTTATGAGCCAAGAAGGAAAACCTGTTGCTTCTTTTAGTGAAAAGTTAAATGATGTCAAGAGAAAATATTATGTTTATGATCAGGAATTTTATGCTATAGGTCAAGCATTAGAGAAGTGGAGACATTATCTACTTCGTAAGGAGTTTGTTTTGTTTACTGATCATCAAGCTTTGCAATATTTGAATAGTTAAAGAAAGTTGAATCAAAGGCATGTGAAACGGGTTGAGTTTTTGCAGAGTTATACATTTGTTTTAAAACACAGGAGTGGAAAGTCTAACAAGGTTGCAGATGCACTTAACAGAAGGAAACTATTGCTGACAAAGATGGAAATTGAGGTGGTTGGGTTCAAGGAACTCAATAATTTGTATTTAGAGGATCCTGATTTTGGAGAAGCTTGGAAAGCTTATAAGGAACCTGTTACTCTAGATAGAACAAAGTGGTTAGATTTCATCATTCAGGATGATATTCTATTCAGAGAGAGTCAGTTGTACATTCCACAAATTTCTATGAGTGAGAATCTCATCAAGGAGAAGCATAGCGGAGGATTGGCTGGACATTTTGGTCGTGATAAAACCCTTGCTTTGGTTAGTGAGAATTATTATTGGCCACAGCTGCAGCAAAATGTCAATAAGTTTGTACAAAGCTGCAGAGTATGTTAGATGGTGAAGGGAGTAAAGAAGAATACAGGGTTGTATCAACCATTACCTATACTAGAGAAACCTTGGGAGGATATCAGTATGGACTTTGTTCTTGGTTTACCGAGGACTCAGAGGGGACATGATACAATTTTTGTGGCGGTTAACAGATTTTTGAAGATGCAACATTTCATTCCCTGCAAGATGACTAATGATGTTATACATGGTTTGCCAAAGAGCATAGTTTCAGATCAGGACACTAAGTTTGTTGGATATTTCTAGCGCACATTGTGGAAGAATTTGAAGACAGATTTGAAGTTCAGTTCATCGCGTCATCCACAGACTGATGGACAGACAGAGGTGGTGAATAGAAATTTGAAAAATTTGCTAAGATGTTTGGTTGGAGATAAGCCGACAGGATGGGATTTGATTTTACCATAGGCGGAATTTGTATACAATGATTCTATTAACAGGAGCACTAGTAAATCGTCATTCCAGATTGTATATGGAAGTAGTCCAAGAAATGCATCTGAATTGAGAAAGATAAATAAAGGAGAAATAAGTAGTGTTGAAGCTGAGGACTTTGCAGAACACTTGAATAACATCCATGAGGAGGTGAGGTAGCACATTACAAAGATGAATGCGCAGTATAAGGATAAGGCAGATAAGAAAAGGAGGCATAAGGAATTTCAGGTTGGATATGAAGTTGTGGTTCATTTGTGAAAGGAGAGATTTCTAGTTGGTACATATAACAAGTTGAAAATGAAGATGTTTGGGCCATGTAATATACTGAAGAAGTATGATTCAAGAAATGCCTATGAGGTAAAATTGCCTACTGAGCTGAATATTTCACCAATGTTTAACATTTAAGATTTGATAGAGTATCATGAAGGAGGTGTTGAAGATGAGCTCACGGCAACACAGTGAAGTATTCCAGAAACTAGTTCAAATACCAAAGAGATTGAGGATATACTAGATAGTCGTGTTGGAAGAAGCATAAGGAACAAGACATACGAAGAATATCTGGTCAAGTGGAAAGGACAACATGTTGAAGATTCATCATGGCTGATAAGGGAGGAGGTTAACCGTCTTGGTTTTCCTCTTCACACCTGAGATGTGACGGGGTCACTTCTCAAATTACCTCGGGTGTCTGATGCAGGACCATCCTCGGTATAAGAGCAATCTTGCATCACCCAAAAATATTTCTGGTTTCTTTTCAATAAGGGCTATCTTGTGCAGAGTTGCTATTTATAAAAATTTATTATTTTTAGTAAGTTTTCTGTTAGAGCTCAGAATGGTATATTTTCTTCCCTGGAGGTTCATTTTGGTCATATCAGCTTGCCAGTAAAGTTTAATTGCTAGATCAAGTCTAGTTTTGAAGATACTGAAAATTTTTGGTATTGGCAGCAAGGTACAGAAACTTCAAACTTAATTTTGAAAGCTTTAGAGGCCCCGAGTGAGGTCAAAACTTTGTCTGAATGAAGCTTGTTTAAAGTAAATGTTGTAGAGCACTTCACGCCCTTTCCGAAATGGGGTTATAATAGTCAATCAGGTCAATGGGTGCTGACTTATGGTCTCCGGAAGATGGGTCACCTGAAATGACAGAAAATGAGTTTCCTTCAAAATGTATGTTTGGGTTTCAAAAGTTGTTTTGAGCTGAAAATAATGTAATAAAATGAAAAATAGAATAATTCTAAGTTTGGTCGGCCTTATTGGCTAAAATTATAGAACCTTCCTAGGGGTTGAAAAATTGCCTATATAAGGAAGGTTGTAGTGTTGTCTTAGGCAATTCGGGCAGTTCAGAGTAGTTCTGGGTAATAATTTGAGGCTTTGTCCTACAGAATATTGTAAAGGGAATGCCCATGTGGCTTTGCATATTGTAATTCTAAAATTTGTAATTTCACATTTGTGGAGATAATAAGAAGCCCATTTTTTGTTCTTGCAAATTATTCTTGTTTCTCTATTTCTGTTATATATTTGTAGTATTAAGGGGAGCACCCTTCATCATGGTTTAAGAGGTAGAAAGGTACGTATAGGTTTACTAACCATGACCCATAAGTTTAATATCAACTCACAGATCGATGCAAATAATCTTGACATGTTTGAATAATTGTAGATCAAACACCACAAAGCTATGTACTACCATGGCTGTAAATTTCGCATAAAAAAGTTAGACGACACAAAAAAAACTTGTGATTCTGGGATAAGTGTAGTCTTCGTGGTCACTAATATTTCATCTAGAAATGACATACATCCTCAACAATCTAAAAATTGATATTATGGCATTTTGGATGATATACTTGAGTGCGACTTTAATTCACTCAAATTATTTCTATTTGTCATCAAACGGTACATGCTACGACTGAATCAAAATGATCCTGATAGGACTGTTATTGAACATGATAGTGGATTTACAATGATTAATACAAGGTCATTTGAGCCTGTTAGAGATGAGCCCTATGTTCTTCCAAGCCAATGTGAGCAAGTCTTTTACTTTGTCGTTCCACATAAATCGGGTTGGTCATTTTTTGTTAGACATGATCCAAGAGGAAGGTTGGTACAGTATAATTGGATGGAAGAAGAAGATACTGAGAAATCAGAAGACGAAGTAAATGATGATCACAGACTACTGTTACACAATGAAGAAGAAGAAGAAGAAAATGATGATGATTCTGGAGATGCTGACGATATTGATGGTGATGATGGTGACGATCATGATCATGGTGATGAAAATGGTGTTGATCAAGGCGATGATGATCATGATGATGATAGTCATGATGATGATGATGATGATCGTGATGATGATGATGATGATAGTAGTCGTGATGATGATGATGATGATGATAGTCATGATGATGACATGGATGAGGAGGATGATCAATAACATGGTCAATAAAATGTATGTCAAGGTATGATCAATGTCACGTATGAGGTATTGATTTATTCATAGAAATTTGAATTAAGTTATTATGTGTTGAACTCTATAGTCATGGACTATCAATGAGCTGCCTAATCTTACAATGTAAAGCTTGACATTCATTAGTAGTGTGATCATGAAATCTATGATATAAACAAAAAGGAAGAGTCTCCAAGTGTGGACTACGTTTCTTTTTGCATTTAGGTCTAGTAATCATCTTAGCACAAAGGCGTTTAGGCAAAAGAACTTATTGGTCAAATTCCTTCACAGGTTCATCATGTCTTGAAGTGTTATTGGAGATGTTGTTAACATTGATTTGTTGTCGAGGATTAAATCCTAATCCATAAGAATGCTCATGCCCCCCAGTGTGTAAGGGCATTTAAATTCCCTATTTATGCTTACCACATTCTTGACCATTAAATCCTTGTTTAACTAGGAAGTGATAACTAGGACCATAACAAGAAGCCATATCAGAAGGATTCAATGGAACTTCAGTAGTCACTATGTCATTATTAGTGGGTTTGACAGGTTCATTGTTGGTAGAAGCAGCGAAAAAGTTATTATGAAGGGCTTTAGAAGTAAAAACCCGTTGTTCAAATTCTCTTTGTTGCTTCATGAAATCAAGATCATTAATCTTATACTCTCCAATAAAGGTAGGATTAAAATCCAAGGTTCTCCAATCATCATCAAGAGGAGCATTAGAGGAAAAAGGATTACTATTAGGAATAGGAGTAGTGTGAGTTTGAATATTCAAACAAGGATTAGGCGCATCATCTGCACGAAGTGAATACATCTTGTTGTTATGTATAAATTTGACTTTACGATGAAGGGTGGAAGGAACAAAATGCATCTCATGCAACCAAGGTCTACCCAAAAGAAGGTTATAATTGAGAGGTCCAGGCATAACATGAATAGGTGTATTCAAGATGACCGGTCCTACTTTGATAGGTAAGGCAATGATGCCTAAAGTGTTTTTAACAATGTTATCAAAGCCATGTATAGGAACATTGTCAGGTTGAATAGTTGAAAGATCGACGTTAATCATTTTGAGAATGTCCATGCTACAAACATTAAGCCCAGATCCATTATCAATCAAGGTCCTACGAATGATACTTTTATTGATAGAAACAACAACCATAAGAGCATCATACTGATTTTGAACTTCTTCAGAAGGTAAATCCTTTTTAGTTAATATAATACCAGGAGGACCCGGGGTAGCATGCATGCATTGTAATAAGTTATTGATGTTCTCTTGATTAGGAGGTGGAGTAGGAAGAGTTGCTAGAGCTTTTTGCAAGGCTTCATAGTAGGTAGGTGAAGTTTGAAGAAGCTCCCATAAAGAAATCTTGGCAGGAGTATTTTGCAATCAGTTTATCAAATTATACTCCTTGCTAGGAAGACAAGGTGGAGGAAGAATGGGTTGAGAAGGTGGAAAAGAAGTAGAAACCACCGAATTAGTTTGAGGGTTATTCCTTGTATGATATGTGTGAGTTATCGAATATTGATCATTAAAAGACTCCATAGGTTTTCCTTTGATAGTAATGCAAGGACAACCTTTAACAGTCAACAAGGGTTTAGGATAAACCATTTTAGTTGTCTCAACACTACAAATAGATTCAGAAAAAGGAAGCAAAGAGGACATCCTAGGAGGAGATGAGGTAATATCTTGATTCTCCATAGGATCATCACTAAAAAGGAGAGCATTAAGGGAATTCATATCATTCTCCACTAATGTCTCATCACTATAAGGAATCTCAAATGGAGGTAAAGCATCTATAATATCATCTTCTTTCAGTAAAATGTCCGCATAAGGGGAGTGTGTTGTAGAAAAAGAGTTATCATCATGTATTAATAAATCACCCTTGTGTATCAAATATTCTTCAAGAGGAGGGGATAAATCAATGTCTTTATCTAAGGGTTCATCCCAAAAGGTAGAGTCATTCACAATGACTTCATGAGGAAGAGAGTAATCAATATCCAAATCTAAAGGTTCATCCCAAACAGGGGGATTATCATCCCTATCCATAAGGCATTTGAAAAACACTTGAAACAACTTATGCATCATGATAATGAATAAAGAAATGCATATAAAATAGATCTAGATATATCTAAATGCATTCAAATGAAATGTTTTTGTATTTTTGAAGAAATTTTGCAATTTTTTTTTATTTTTGTAGTTTTGAAATATAAATGCAAGAGCATAAAATAAACCTACTTTTGTAAGCACAAAATGTAAATCTAACACCAAAGACAAAGAGTTGTCATAAAATGGGTTCACCAAAATGTATAGTGAAGGTGAACACACAAGGGAATACAAATGAATATCTAACACAATAGAGCATCTAAATCCACAAAAGAAAGGAGGGTAAGTGTGTTTCACCAAAATGTATAGTGAAGGTGAACACACAAGGAGATACAAAGGAAGATCTAACACAATAGAGCATCTTAATCCACAAAAGAAAGGAGGGTAAGCATGTCGGGTTCACCAAAATGTATAGGATAAAAATGTGGATGAGGTCTTAGAATAATGGTTTGCACATAAAAGAGACCCCAAAACTAATATTTTACACTTACATGAAATTGTATTGATATAAAAAGTAAATGTAGATGATTAATATTGAAATTAAGAAATAAAGGTACTTACCTCTGAAAAAGAATCGACTGAAATCCCTGTCAAACTATCTCAAAAACTGTTGATTTTTGCAATCTTGAACTGAAACTGCGAGATCTACAAAACCCATAAATCTTTTTCTGAGATGAGATTAGGTCGACTTTGACCCTCATAAAAGGTCAAAGGCTACATTTTTATTCTAAAGATCGATTTTGACTTTGTTCACATATCTCAGAAGTTTGCCGAAAAGGGTATCCAAATCCGCTCTCAGATCTGAAATTCCGCACCTGTACCTGCAAGAAAAATGATTTTGTTTGTTGGGGGGAAGGGGTTTGCCTCAGTAAAACCCCAATTTAGGAATTAACCTTGAAATTGAATTGAAATTGTTGAAATAAACAAAGTAAATGGAACAATTCACCTTGCTTGAGTTCAAACCCTTCTGGAGGATTCGAATCCTTGAATCCACAAGAATGGATGAATGTAGAATCGAATGTAGGATGTCTCCAATTAATTGTCTTTAGATCTTGAACACCAATCTTGAATGGATCTTGAATTTGGAAGAGGCTTGAATGGAAATGGAGGAATCTTCAACAAGAGAGCTCCATAGAGCTTGAATCCTTCAATGGCTACTAATGGATATCCTTGATGAATTGGATCTTGAATGGTTGAAGGCTTGAATTCTTGAATGCTTGCTTGCACTTGAGAGCTTGAGAGATTGTGAGATGAGATATGAGACGAGAAAATGAGAGAGGAAGGCTCCCTTTTACAGTAATCTAGGGCACAAGAGGGGCCTCGTAGAAAATAATAATTAAGGGCCCATGGCACAAAAATCTAGAGAGGTGCACATGGAGAGGAAATTAAATGAAAGTATTGACACAAAACTCTAAGAGGGTACCACCCTTAATATAGAAATAAAATAATTATTTAAGAGCCTTGTCACAAAATTCGAGGTAAGGCCAACCCCAAAGTTAATTTGAGTACTAGGCACAAAACTCAAGAAAGGCTAATCTCCAATAATAAATTAGGAATCTTATACAAATATCGAGAAAAGTCCATCTCAAATATTAATTTGAGAATTCAACACTTAATCTGAGAAATAATGGCCC
The DNA here is from genome assembly GCA_027943335.1 of Chamaecyparis obtusa. Taxonomy (NCBI): domain Eukaryota; kingdom Viridiplantae; phylum Streptophyta; class Pinopsida; order Cupressales; family Cupressaceae; genus Chamaecyparis; species Chamaecyparis obtusa. Next base: position 12,929,870 of record BSBK01000529.1, read on the forward strand.
CCCGAAGAGGGAAAAGACAAGATTTTGATTAAACCCCGAAACCAGAAGCTAACCCCGAGGATCTCGGACCCTAGGGTCAAGGACGAGGTTGTTCCTGACCAGGTCAGGATCGAGGTTGATACTAACTAGGTCAAGGTCGAGGTTGACTTTGACCTAAAAGTTTGACCTTGACCCTGAGGTCAATAATCAGGTTCACAGTCCAAGATGCCAGGAAGAAGTGGAAAATGGGGCAGAACAAGGGAAAAAGCTAGATCCAAGTCGAGTATCCATTCATGGCATTCAACATGACCCCAAACCACTTACTCAAAGGGCTAAATGCTCTTACCATGGAAGTGCTTCCATTTTAAGACGATACAGTCTGATCTGTCTTCCTCAAGTGAGGAAAATGTGGGAATAGAAGACAAAAGTGAGACATCTAGTAGGTCTAAAATAGGGAGATCAACTAGAGGTCAAAAGATTAGAAGAAAATTTGATAAACAAATACAATTTTTCCCTACTGAGGGGGGATCATGTTCTTATGATAATGAGACCAAAGGCGACATGAACGTTCCCTTAAGGTACACACATCTTTAGAAAGAATGGGTACCCAAGGAACTACCTCCAGTTAACACTGATTTTTGTGTTAACGAAAGGATATATCGCGTAGCTCCATCTTGATTACATGGTTTGGGCTTATTTTTCATGGATGGCATCAAGGTCAATTATAATCAAGTTGTTGAACTGATGGAGTATGTAGGACTTTGTTACAATTACAAGAATTGGATGCGGATTGTGCAATATTAAAAAAGTATGCGTAGGTATGCATTGTCAGCAAATTATATACAATGCAAAGCAAATGATCAAACTAAAAGGCTCACTATGTATATTGATGGAAGGCCAAAAGTAATAGGGAATATTGTAGGTTTTACAAATATTTCTCAACCTATGTCAACTAATAAGCGAGCGAATTGTATATTCGAGGCACGCGAGGGAAATCGTGTATTTGTATGTGCGATAAAATCAATAAGTGCAAGGGAAGAGCTTCTAATAGATTACAATTTGAATCGTGTAGATACAAGAAAATTCCCTATCATGGGACTGGTAAGTATAACATTTAAACCAATTGCCTCCAATTAATATTGACTCCAATCACTTCTGATTGCTAAGAATTACTAATCTTTGTCACAGGCCAACATGGATCCACCTGATCAAGATACAGGCGGGGATGTTCCTCACAGTACACCTTCTTCATCAAAGGTAAACTTTAAGTAGTGTGATTCTATAGATTATATAGAAACAAATGTCATATTATTATGTTCTTTTCTTTATGGATTTGGAGTTATTTTGGTAGAATTTTACTGATATTGATGTCACAACTTCATACTTATTGATAGAGAAAAGAAAAAATGGCAGCAAATCAATTGCGATCTGAAGTTGAGGCAACATTTATAGATGACATCGAATCTAACTCTAACCATGTATTCATGGCTACTCAAATAAAAACTAAATATGGTAAAGAAATTCTTAACCTTATAATGGAAGCAAACAAAATTGAGGAATCAAAGGAACTCGAAGAAGAATTGATACATAGAGTCAATTGTATTAATGTAAGCAATAATTAAAATTCAATACATGTTTATATTTTATACTATCTTATGGATCATGATCTAAAATATGATGTGTTTTTCTTACAGGATTTTTTGACACATGTGAATCATGGTCAATATGGTGAGGGTTGTAGCACCGCACTGCCTTCATGTAAATAATCCTTAAACCTTTAACCATTGATTTAACCTTTGTATGCATTATTGACTCAACTTATGTTTGGGATGCTTCTAGTACCCCATTTAATCTTTATCCATTGCAAATGCCTTTGCTAACAATGTATTCTTCAGCTCATGATGAAGTGTAGACGCCTCCTTCGATTAACATTCCGCATTCGACGGCTACATTGTCCGCAACAAGGTGCTTGCAAACATCTTCCTTTGTACCAGCTACAACTGGTAATACCTTATTTTTCTATATTTTGTTATGTGCTAATCATGCATTGATTATTTTTCTTGTGTGAATTTTATACACTGCATGGACCTATTTTATGCACTAATAGATACACCTACACCTAGTTCAAGAACAGATCAGACCAGTTTTAGTGAAGATCAACCATTTCCTGGATCAGCCCGGGTTACTAGTACTGGTTCATTTGCAGGGACATTGTTGTTGAACAAGAACAATGTGGTTTTGTTAAAAGTACAAAATCTTCCAGGTGCTTTAAAATTGTTATTATTTACAGTGTAATTGTAGTTTACTTATACATAACTCGTTTTGGACTGATAATCCCATGATATTTTTGTAGGAAATGATGTTTTTTATGATCATCTTTTTGAAATGACATTGAAGCTATTTGGGCCCCACCATAAGTAAAAGGTACCTAGCTTCATAATATTGGTACAATATTTTTCTTATCTTCCATTTATTGTACTATATTAAAGTTATGATATCTAACAATTTCGTTTATTCAAAAAAGGTGGAATGATCAGGATGTTGACATAAAAAATCAGCTCATTAAATCTTTAGAGGACCTCTTTGGTAATAAATTTTTTGATAGAGTCATGATTCTTAAAAGAGCATCCAAACATATAAAGACTGTGAGAGACCAATATAGAAGGGCTCTAAAGGATAACCCAAAGTACGAGCGTCCTCCTATGATTCCACCAATGGAGTGGAATGAAATAATGGAAGATGCAAAAGAGAAAAGGCTAAAGGGTAGTGGAATTCAACCAAAAGACGGAAAAAGAAGGTATGTCGTGATAGTGTTAAGTAGAATGTAATCATGCACTAATTAGTGATCTTTGTAAATATATAATCTAACTTGTTTCAAACTTTTCATAGACTGCAAGACACATCAAAAGCCACACAAGTGAGATTAACAAAGGTTGGCCAACACAAACTTGGCTCTGGTGGCTATATGAAACTTCACTCTCGACTTGTAAGTAGCAACATTGGAATTTCATATCAAATTTTTATATATAAGGTTGCGAGCAATTCTATTTAATCAAATCATATATGTAAAAGTGATGATATTAAACAAAAAATATAGGGCACAGAATTCAATGTAGAGCCCACCGATGAAGACAAGAGAATAGCCTTGAAGGAAGGCTATGCAGTCGTGGTTACACACCTATGCCAAGAATCTGAAAGCCACAATGAAGAATATGTTGCTCCAGATGAGACAAAGGTAAATTGGTCAAATGAAAAGTAAATCAAATTGAATAGTTAATTTCGAACATAAATTGACTATTTCATGATAACAATGTGCATGACATTTCACTACAACCTTCAAATCCTATCATAGAACCTGAGCGTGACGAAGGCCATGATGTTCATTATAGTGTTGGAGGTATTAATTTACTATTGCAAATAAATTATGTAATTATTAATAGAATTTAACATCTTTAATTGCAATTGGCCGTGTAACCTTTTTTTGAATATTTTAGAGCATGTTGAGCATGTTGAGGTAGCGGAAGATCAAAATGTTATTGTACATGATGATGTGGCATTGTCAGGTAAAGAAAAATGCATGTTATGTTCTACTGGTTAATGAAATACATATAACAGTAAAAAAAAAGTATGTGAATTTAACCAATTTACTTGTTATTATAGCAGACCCCCCTTTAGTGCAGCAGTGTCATCCTCCTCGAGACACGAGGAAGCATCATAATTTGAGATCACAACCACAAGAGGAGGAAGATAATATTGATGCTCCTCTTAGCCTTTACCTAAATAAGAAATCTAAGAAAAACCCAAAAAAGAAATGATTTCTTAAAAATGCTCTTTGATAAAACTTGTTGGATAATTAAAGAATGTTATTTTAAGTAATTATCTATGAATGTTTTGTATTAATATTGAATTATATGTCATGTTAATGAATATTGTTGCGTTAATGAATTCTTGATTAGTGTTGTGTATTAATGAATGTTATGTGATTGTATTGATTGAATGTTATAGTTCATAAATGGATGAATGAAGTGTGTAATTAGATGTTAATGGGGAATTTAGATTGATGTTAGGGGGAGGGGGGATGAGGCCAGATGAGCTTCCACCTTCACGTGGTTGGCCTTGTTAAGTACAGAATATTAAAGTATTCTCGAAACCAAGTGAAGCTCAAACTAACATACCCACATTATTTAATCAATTTCATTCGTTCTAGGCCTTTCCTCATAAGTGCATTTTGAATGTGTCATTGTCAAGCAACTATCAAATAAAAAACTAGAAGGGTCAATAGTCAACTTCTCATTGTCATTGTCTGGCATTATTCAGCTTCATTTTGTGTAAGTATTCTCATATTGAATGCGTCAACCTCTCTTGGCCTAATGTGGATTATTTCATTGGTTTGTGTTTTTGAGTAGGTGAGGTGTTAAATTAGATATGAGTTGGATCTATAAGTAGCATAGATTTTCTATAGCTAATAGCCTAATACACCCACGTGAATAAATTTACTTGTGTGCTTATGTGCTCAAAAATCAGTTGTTTTAGTGCTTCAATTGTAGATGATTGTATGCATGAATTCAATGACAAGAACTGAACATTAAGAAATAGAGCAATAACACAAGATAATACTGTAGAGAAGTGCGATGTGGTGAAAAATCTTGCACAACAAGGTTGTACCTTCCCTTGACACTATCTCCTTGTGAAGTTACAAGCTTACTGCCCTTACCAGCCCTTCAAGGACACCAATCAACAAGTACCAAAAGGTATAAACATAAGTTTTACCATAATTCGCCAATCAACAATATCTCCCATTCATCTACTTAACTACTTCAAATGTAGAATTAATGCAATACTATAATCAACTTTACACTATTGATCAAAATTACAAAACATTGGGTTAAAATAATCAAGAAAGTTTGAATGCCTCTCTATTTAATTCTTTGCAAATGATGACAATGTAGGAAGGCCTACTTCCTCAAATAATGTCTTTAATGCACTCAAAGTGCTAAAATGTTGTCTAACCAAGCAAATGATTTGGATATTGTTCACTTTATGCTTTTGACTAAATTCACAAAACATGGAGTTACACTAATCAAGGAGAAGATTTAAATGCCTATTTGTTTAGGTCTTTGCAAATGATGACTTGATGTGGTTAAGTATCAAGCACCTAGTGAAGGGTGGCTAATCCAAGAAGCTATGCATGCACAATGATGATCTCTTAAAAGAAGAATTATAACTCTGAATAACAACATTCCATTTCTTCATTGTTCAAATCTATTGCAATCTTTTTAATGATGGTTCTCTTTATGATGTTTTTAATTTTTTGGATTTTCATTTGACCATCCTCTGTGGTTATTAATTGACTTATCTTGTGCATGCTATTTCTCATCCAATGCCCTAATGTGCCAAATGTTTAGTTGGATTCCACATACATTGTATAAAATTTTTATGTCATTGTTTCTCTAGTAAATCTATTTGTGTCTATTGAGTCCTATTATTCCCCTGAAGGTTTTATTGGGTAATATAGTTGTGGAACTTTCTTGGTTGAATTTGTTTTTGAAATGGTGTGGGAACTATTTGAAACATGGGCATTGCTCTTGGAAGGGTTTACATTTCTTATAAGTTTTTTTGTAACTTTTAAGCTCTGTGATAATGCTTGTCATCCTTATATGGCAAGAAAATGAATCCAAGAAGGAAGCTTTCAGGAAATATTTGGAGTCAAGCGGCGTGCTTGATACCCTCACAAAAGGTCTCCATGATTTCTGTTTTTGTACTTGTATTGAACAATGAATACAAGGCTAACATTTTTCTTAGGCTTGTTATAGAATTCATTAGTTTCTTACGAAAACCATCATTTAAATCGTAAAGAAGCTGAACCTTATGTTTTCTTTGAGAAGTTCTAGATGGCTATCATTTTGGGCTAAATCAAATCTAATTTTTTTTGTTGCAGTTCTTGTTGCTTTGTATGAGGAGAATCAGAAGCCCTCAGTGGCTATTGAGTAAACTTTTGAATCAGATATTTTCTTTCATTATAACAAATTGTGTGTTTATCGACATAGATGAAATTTTGGCAGCAAAATAATTTATTATAAGAATGCATGGATAGCACATAGTTGTGGAAATTCACAAAAAAAGTGTGATTAATTGGCATTCATCCTGGACACCAATTTGTTCATTTAAAATATTGTGATTTTTTAGTTTAATTGGTTAACCTAACTATTGATCCCCTTTTTAGTGATTTCATTAGAAAAATCCATTTTTTAAGATAAAAACATGATTTTTTGGCAAATTTTTTAATGGTTTGCTTGTTTGTCTCCTTCAAATATGTCTTCTAGGTGCTTCCATATTTTGTGGGCTATATCTACCTTTTTTATTTTTGAAAACTCACCATCAGATAGGGCGTTGATAAGGGCTTCTTTAGCTATAGCATTCTGATGAAACAATTCCTTTTGTGTGTCAGTAGCATCATCTTTTGCAAGGTCTTCTAAAGTAGGAATCTTGGTTGCTTTGATAGTTACATTAAAAACTTCAAAAGCAATGCACTGCAAATGAGTCACCATCTTGTTCTTCCAATCAAGATAATTCTCTCCATCAAACTTAGGACTTTCTTTCCTGAAGTATGCTATCTAATCAACCTCGAGCTGTTAAAATTTCTCTCCTAGGCACTTGGCTCTGATACCAATTGTTAGGAATTTTCCCAAGAGATAACTGAGAGGGGGAGGGGGGGTGAATCAGTTATCTACAAGATTCAATTCTTTATCCAATTAATTATACTTAAACATAAAGCATAAAAACAATGAAAGAACACATGAACACGACACCAATATTTTGGTGACAGGGAAACCCAAATAGGTAAAAACCCCGGTGGCACTTGATACCTACTAATATTTTGTACTAGTGTATAATGATCCTTGTTAGAAGATCCTTAACCTTGTTAGGAGTTTCTTTACAATATATTAAGTACAGTAGACCTGGATAAGGGTCAAACCCTATTAAGAGTCTTTTACAATTGTCCCTATTAGGGGAGAGGAGGCACTGTCCAAGAGCTCGCTACTCAAATGGGTGAAGGCTACAACCTTCTGAATAACAGATACACACTATATCTGGATCTTGGTGAACTGCACTTTGACCTACTATTTGGATCAGTTCCAATCAATAGAACAAGTACTTTACTTGGTCACATAGACCTTCTGATGGCTCAACACTTCGCACACTCTGCTCTGCTGTGCTTAATCAACTATGAACCACACTTCAGCAATCACAAATGACTGACTATAAATATATTTCCTCTAAATGATATAATCAAGTTGACCTATTAGAACCACCTTCAAATCATATTAGAGAAACCACAACAAACTCCAATAAACATTCTATAAGCTCTACTATGCACGAACACATTCTAGGACCTGTCCAATAAAATAATTATAGACGCACACTACACACTATGGGCTCTACCAAAACAACTAGATCTTTCTCTGTAAGCTGAGTTAACTCATGTGCTCTTAACCGAACATCAATAACTTTTCTCTAAGCTTAAATCCAAGAGTGCATACCATAAAGATAGGCACAACTCAAGAACCAATAAAATCTTTGTCAGCTCTTTTGAATAAACACAGGAAACTCCTGCTGGCGAATAGCGACTGCATAACTTCACTTCCACTCATCAACAGACTATGCATCCATAAATAAAACATCACTAACATGTCTTCAACACATATCCAAGCGCGCAAGGCTCCATGATAACTGTACGGACAACCATACACAGAACACTACCTATTACTCTGTCAAGAACACTGCTGACACCAAGTGCTATATAACTATCTGTACTAACAGTTAACCTCTACGCCCATGATATCATGCTGATATCATGTCCATGCTACATATACTGAAATCTTACTACATAATACTTTCACGCATGCTACTTTCCATATGTTGTCATCAATGACAAACATACAGTCAATACTGGCCTGCTGGCAAATCTCCAACAAGTAGCAGGTTGTTCAAGATGTTCACTAACTCAACAAATAGGGGATTCCTCATTACTTGTTTCTCTTTGACCTTCTCCATAGCTAAGACACTAATTTTGATCAGGTCTTCTTCTCCCCAAGAATCCAAACTAGTGGTGTCTGTTGTCAATCTTGACAACAATGATACAAAAGGAGTGATAGGAGTGCTATCCACTACTTCTTGCTTTACTCTGATTTGCATTTCAACAGATTGCTCATCTGTTGGTTCATTTCCTTTTACCTTTTTTTCTCCTTTTTTTGTCTCTTTCTATTTTTCTTTTTGTGTTTCTTTTTCTTCTTCTTTTTCTATCTCTTTTTCTTCTTCACCTTCTTGTTGTATCTTGGGTGAGTTACCACCGCATCGTGTTTCAGCCTCTTGTGTACTTAAAAAAGGCCACTTTGAACTTGTCCAAGTCCGTATCTGTGGCCACCATTGCAATCTCAACATTATAAATAATGATAGTGTTATCCTTTAGTGACTCTATTATGGGAGCATACTTTTCTACCTCTGCAGGAGTTTCAACTGTAGGCGTTGAATCCTAAGGACCTGTCAATGGTACATTTGTGGTCTCTGACTCCTTCTCTACCTTTGTGGGTACTTGAGTTGTGGGCGCAGTAGGTGGGTACATGTGTATGTTCATGAAAACCTTCTCAAAGGCTTTTTCTGTCTCTTTGACCGTCAACTCAAAATTCTTGTCCATTATGTGTAGTGTTCTTCACTTTGTTCGTAGATGTGGCTTTACCAAATCTAGCAACAGTGACTTCTCTTCTAAGGAAAACACTCGTAGACTTTCATCTAGAATCTTCTCTCTTATCCTAAGATCTTCTTCAATAGCTTGTTTCTTCAAGGATTCTTTGATGTTCAAAACATTGTCTAGAATGACTATTTTTAGTTCCAAGACTGTCTTTTTGAACTTGATCATATGTTTTATGATCATGCCATAAATCTCTGACTTGTCAATTTCACTGTATCTGTCATAAAACTTTCCTATCTGATCCAATATTCCTTCATCAACAATCCTTTTACTCAACACTTCAAGACTAGGTATGAAACCTACCTCTAGACGTGCTTGAATATTCTTCCTGCTTCTTGTTGCTCGCAAGAATGGATGACTAGTGCTGATTTCCTTCTTCCTCTTAGGCATTACTTTATACTCTGGAGGAGCAGTAAGGTCAATTGTTTCTGTGGTCACTATATGCACCCTAAAGTGGTCGCCTAGACATTGGGCCCCCATTCATCAATTTATCAATTTCCTGAATCAGTGTTTTGCAATATTTTCAATTCAAATCAATTTCCTTGATCAAATCGCAATTAATTCAATTATTTTAATATTTTATAAGGTTTGATCATTTTATCCTAAGCCTCATTTAATTAAAAGAAAATTTCCCTTTTAATTAAATAAAATCATCTTATTAAAATAAAATTCCTCTTTTAATAAAATCCCCACTTAAATATCTCTTTGTGTTGAAAATGAAAATAAAATAAATAAATAAATAATAAAAATCTCTTTTTCTCTCCACTTTGAATGCACATACTTTTAAGTGGTGGGCCTTTTTCATCTTTTGTCTCTTAAAGAATCTTGAGCACATGGATCAACCAAGATTTAATCCCCACCATTGCTCATTTCTTTTTGCCTCTTAATCTTGACCGTCCGCTATCCTTTATAAGGAGCCTTTTCCTTCTCATTTTAGATCATCTAGGTTTTAGGTATTGTTATGTTGGAGGTTTGGAGAGCAACTTTGGAGAAGATTCTTGAGCACTTGAGCTTGGATATTGCAACTTCTATTTTCTTGTCTTCTTCTCTCATGCCCCATGGCAATCCATTTAGATTAATCTTGCACTTGCATATTAGATTAGATTCATATTTCCTTTCATAGAATAATCTTGCATAAGCATTTCCTTTCATAGATTAGTTTGCTTTTATGCATTATTATCATATAAAATAGATTTCATTTTCACTTGTATGCATACTTGATGATCCTGGAGAGTAGCATTCTTTCTTTTCCTCTTTGAATCTCTCGTTTTATGGTGTACTTGCATGGGCACAAACTAGGTCTAATATGAGGGCCTCCATTATTACCCTTGCACTCCATGAATAGAGAGCTATGAGTCACCATTTGAGACCTCATTCTTGAGCAATCTTGGATTTAATGACTCATAGAAGTGTGACAACTTTTTAGCACACATTTTCGGCACCCACCGTAGGGCAAAATATTCCATTTCCTGCCTCATATTATTTTTTTATTTTTTTTGACGATTTTTGTGCACTGTTTGTACTTCCATGCATCTATGTTACAGATCCTCGCGCAAAGTTTCTCACTGTATTGCGTGAATTTTTGCTGGTATTAGCATTTTTGCACACGACAAAGGCATTTTCTTACGCGGGTCTGTGTACTTTCTCACACGGGCCTATGTACTTTCTCACGGGGCTCTATGTACTTTCTCGCGTGGGCCTGTGTACTTTCTCACACGGCCTTGTGTACTTTCTCACATGGCCCTGTGTACTGTCTCGTGCGATAGTCTGACAGCAGAGACCTAAATTTCCAAATTTTCTAGTTTTGCTTGCTAGTTTCTGACATTTAACGCTTGTTGTGATTGTTTCCCTGATTCTGATTGCTGAGGCAGCATAGCATTGGATTACAGATCTTTGGACCTAAGGTAAGTTGCTATAATCTTTATAACATTTGGGATTTGGGCATAAAATGAATCTCTCATGTGTCTAGCTTGAGTGTTTATTGCTTTCATAGATCACACTTCAATTTTGGGCTCTAAAAAAGAACATAGATTCACTTTCTTGCATATTTGTTTCACATAGTAATTAGGCCCTATGAACACTATTTGTGGCATTCTTGAGAGAGGGTTTCTTGCGAAGGTCTTCTTGACGATAGAACCCCTTGTAGGTAGGGAGGATATTGTTACTATCTGAAGGTCTTACTTGGTTTAGTCTTCAACATTGATCGATATGTTCTCTCTTGGTCCCTTTTAGAGAACTCAGTAGACATTATTGTTGACATCATGAACCTTGGTGAGGTGGTTTCAATCTTAGCGTGTCAATGAACTTGCTTGCTATGTTTGGGTGAAGTGAAGAGGCTAGAGGATTATGCTCTACTCCCTTTTTGGGTAGTACCAAAAACTCAAATCCTTGAATCCAAACTAAGTCCCCATGTGGTCTTTTTTGTGAGTCACCTTGTTAGAGAGGGTTAATCATAGTGGACATTCCCTTTATTAGGTAAACCATGTGGACGAAACCTCAAGCAGTGATAGCCATTTTTGACTATGAGATAACCTGTTACTTGAATGCCATTGAACCCGTAGTCTCTTCCACCAATGAACTAGCTACCAGCATGACAGAGCTAGACATCAAGTACCTCAGTCACAAAATAAAAAGAAAAGAAAAAAATAATAAGAGTTCTGATGGCGAAAACCATTGTGTGACAGTGTCAAAACCAAAAAAAGTAAAAATAAATGATGTATCCAAAGGTGAAAACCTCTCTAAGGTGCCTAAGGATGAGGTAATTGATCGTCTCCCTAGCTACTTTCAAGATAGATCTTCAGTTCTTGTTGAGCCAACACAAGCAGTCAATTTGGGTACAGATAAGGCTCCACAGATAGTACACTTGGCTCAGTCCTTGTCAACACAAGAAAAATAATCCTACACTAAGTTCTTAACGAAAAAGAAGATCAATTTTTCTTGGACTTATTCGGATATGTCAGGGTTGGACACTAACCTTATCATGCATCACTTGTCCATAGCTCCAAGTGTAAAACCAGTCAAACAGAAATTGAGAAAGATGCATCCTCACATAGCTCTTCTAGTCAAAGTAGAATTAGAAAAACTCATTGGTGGAAGATTCATAAGAGCTATTGACTACGTTGAATGGATATCAAACATTGTACCAGTTTCCAAACATGATAAATCCATTCGAATTTGCACAGATTCTAGAGATGTCAATAGAGCATGCCCAAAGGATGATTTTCCACTCCCTAATATAGACATGATAGTGGACATGACTGTGGGTTATGAAATTTATTCTTTGATGGATGGTTTTTCTGGATATACTCAAATTAAGATACCTCCTGAAGATCAAGAAAAGACTACATTCACTTATGCATGGGGTACCTATTGTTGAAACATTATGCCTTTTGGATTAAAGAATGTAGGAGCCACCTATCAACGAGCTATGACAACTATTTTTCTTGACATGATGCATAAAAACATGGAAGATTATGTGGATGACACCTTGGTCAAGTCTAAGAAAAGAGACACACACTTAGATGATTTAGAAGTCATTCTAGATTGGATGGAACAATTTCAATTAAGGTTAAATCCTAAAAAGTGTGCATTTGGTGTCACTTCTGGAAAACTACTAGGATTCATCATTTCAGCAAAAGGAATAGAGGTAGACCCTAAAAAGGTCCAAGCAATCATAGATATGCCACCTCCTAAAAACATTAGTCAAATGAGGAGTCTTCAAGGATGTCTTCAATCCATAAGGAGGTTCATTTCACAATTGGCAGATAGAGCTCAACCTTTTAACAAGAACTTACACAAAGGAGTCAAATGTGTTTGGAATGAGGATTGTCAAAAGAGCATGGATTGTCAAAAGAGCATAGATCAAATCAAGAAATACTTGGAAAATCCTCCCATTTTAATGCCTCCTATCCCAGGGAAACCACTTGTTCTATACATTTCAGTGACAAAATTTTCCTTGGGGGCATTACTAGCTCAACTTGATGAACATGGGAAAGAAAGAGCAATATACTACATTAGTCGTACTCTTGTTTCATATGAGGTTAACTACACCAGCATTGAGAAAGCTTTTCTTGCAATTGTGTTTGCTTCCCAAAAGTTGCGACATTACATGCTTGCACACACAATACACCTCATAGCAAAAATTAATCCACTAAAGTATTTACTTGGTAAGGCAGCCCTCATAGGTAGACTTGCTAAATGGATGATGATCCTTTCAGAATTTAACATCAAGTACATTGAGCGTAAAGAAATCAAAGGACAAGCTATAGCAAATCAATTGCCTGATTTCCCAATTCAAGATAGTACCCCTATTCAAGTTGACTTCCCAGATGAGTATCTCATGTATATGATTGAAAGAACATGGAAGATGTTCTTTGATGGATCTTTTGTGCAAAATGGTTCAGGAGCTGGTGTATTGTTTGTTTCTCCTCATGAGTACACGATTCCTAAGTCTTACAAGTTATTGTTCCCATGTACAAAAAACATTGCTGAGTATGAAGCTTTGACAAATGGACTTAAGATGGCCATAGAATAGAGAATCATAGAGTTACACATCTATGGGGATTCACAACTGATCATCAACCAAGTCAATGAACAATATCTAACAAAAGATGAGAAGCTGGTACCTTACAAGAAAATGGTTGATTCCTTGAAATGATACTTCACATTTGTTACATTTCAGCAAATCCCTAGAGTAGAAAACAAAGCAGCTGATGGTATGGCTACACTTGCTTCACTCCTTCAATTATAGAAACATGAGTCCAGATTTGAATTCCTGGTGGAAGAACTACATTACCCTATCTATGACTCTCAAGAAAGCCATGTAATGTGTACCCTTATTGGTCGTGAGTCATCCCATTATGGTGCCATTTACTCATACCTTTGTGATGGCATTAGTCCTGAAACCTTTAACTGATCTAAACGCAGAAACCTTACCTGAAATGCCTCTTGCCATACCCTTATCTTTGGTGATTTGTATAGGAGGGGTCTAGATGGAACACTTCTTAGATGCTTAGAAAAGGAAGAATCCGACCAAGCGTTAGTTGAAATTCATGAGAGCATCAGTGGGGAACATTCCAGTGGTCTTTCCATGGCCCGAAGATTGCTTAGGGCAAGGTACTATTGGCCTACGATGCAGATGGATGCAGTATCTTTTGCAAAGTCATGTAAAAAGTGTCAAAAACATGGTAACCTGATACATGCTCCGGGCAGGGAGCTCATTCCTTCTATATCTCATTGGCCATTTTAGTGTCGGGCCTTTGATCTTGTTGGGCAGATTCATCCCAACTCATCAAGTGGACACAAGTTTATTATCACTGCTACTGATTACTTCACTAAATGGGTAGAAGTTGTCATACTTTCTGTTGCCTTGGCCAAGATAGTCTCTCTATTCATTCTGAACCATATCATCTGTCGATATGGAGTGCCTTCTGAGATTATCATTGAAAATGGAGGTCAGTTCAAAAATAAGGATCTTAAGCAACTCTGCAAGAAATTCAAGATTAAACAACATTGGTCCTCCATTTACTTCCCGCAAGGAAATGGTCAAGAAGAGGCATCAAATAAAATCATTCTTAAAATCCTACATAGAACAGTTCATAAGAATGGTAGAGATTGGCATTTACAAATAAATCCAACTTTGTGGGCTTATAGAACGAGTATTCGTACTCCTACTGGGGCTACTCCTTTTTCCCTTACATATGGTGTTGAAGCAGTGTTACCTTTAGAGGTTGAGATTCCTTCACTTAGAGTTTCCCTCAAAGGTCTAGTTACAGATCAAGACTACCGCGCCATGAGACTTCAAGAGTTAGAACTTCTAGATGAGAAATGTCAAGCATCATTTGACCATATGAGGGTTTACCAAAAGCATATGTCCAAAGCCTTCAACAAAAAGGTTCACCCTAGAGAATTCAAAGTGGGAGATCTTGTCCTACGTGAAAATCCTAAGAATCAACAGCATAGAGATCATAAGGGAAAATTTGAACCTAATTGACTTGAACCTTATATCATTACAGCAACTTTTTGGACAGGTGATTATTTATTATCTACTGAAGAAGGAGAGCAGCTCCCTTATCCTATCAATGTCTTGCACCTAAAGAAGTTCTATCCATGATGCCTGTTATGTCTAAGGGCATCCTTTGTACATACTTATTGATCCTAAAAAAATACAAAAAATGATATATTGTCAAAAATTCTAAAAATTTGAAAATGTCCTCAAAAAATGATCATCATAGTGAAAACCTAGCAATAGGCGCTTTGATGTATCTCAAAAAAATTATATATTCCAAAAATACCAAAAAAATTCAAAAATTCAAAAAAATTCAAAAAAAATAGAAAAAGTGCCTTGGTGAAAACCTAGAAACAGGCGCCTTGGTAGCAAAAATACAAAAAAATTATAAAAAGTCCTTAGAAAAAAAAAGGGAAAAAAATTGCAATAAAATCCAAGTGCTAAAAACCTGGAAACGGGCACTACTTGAGGCCTTTACACCGCTGCTTCTTAGCACACGTCCTCGACACTTAGCCTTTCTCCATCATGCCTTGTCCTTATTGCCTTGGTTTGGAATTGGTCTTTGTCTTTGTCTAGGGGGCATCACTGTTAGCTTTGGTCTCTTGGATGCGTTATTCTTTAGGACACCTGGCAAATGGTGTTTTTCAAGACCACCCCAACTATGTTTTTCAACACAACCCCGGCGTCGAGTGTTTTTCAACACTTCTTGATTCGGTCTTACCCAATTTTGTCAGGTGATCTTACCTGCTTGCAAGCATTTGATCCTTATCCTCAGAACTCAGTATCAGTTAACACACTTAAATTTTTAAAGACAACACTTCATGCTTGAGATATATCATGATCTTTTCTTTGTGTGCGGACTGTTATTGATTTTTGTTGAGTGTCCTTGTCTAATAAGTCTCTCCGGGATGCATAGCTAGAGGACTTGGGGCATGAGGCATGTTTTCATTTTCTTTTTGCTTGTGGGTGTGGTTTTCAAGCTCTGGAGTGTCTCTTGTGGTTCCCTTGAAACACTTAGGAGATTTGAGGCATCATCCTTGACTGTTTTGTACAACTTTTCTTGTGGTCATCCTAGCATCTTTGCCTTGGTGCGAGAATAGTTTTGCTATATTAAATTGGGTAAGATAACATCGAAGTCATCTTGACCTTTATGTCTTTAATGCTTATGTTAGAATCTTTCCACATTCCAATCCGATATAAATCACATTCATATCTTCATAGTTGTGCTTGTGACTAGTGATGATTGTGTGATTTTTCGATGTCTGTTAATAATGGCCCAATGATGAAAATAAGTTCCTTAACATTCTTTAATGAATGATGAACACAAAATCCTATATTATAGTTTCTCTATTGCAAGTACACCTTTGCA
Source organism: Chamaecyparis obtusa (assembly GCA_027943335.1). Lineage (NCBI taxonomy): Eukaryota > Viridiplantae > Streptophyta > Pinopsida > Cupressales > Cupressaceae > Chamaecyparis > Chamaecyparis obtusa. Next base: position 12,945,974 of record BSBK01000529.1, read on the forward strand.
TTTTCATGTAGCTTGCATTATTAGACTTCATGTTAATATGCATTTTTAGGCTGAATTATGAGTTTGAGAGGGTTTTCCTTCATCTTTCTTTTGGACTTTTAATCAACTATGGTCACGTTTTGATCTTCATTTCCTTATTTTCTTTCGTGATCTCAATCAAAATTTTCTATCTTAAACAGTTGATTGATTTTGAGGCATTCTCCTTCTTGAGACAAATTCTTTTTCTTCTCTCCATTTCTTTTCACCTCTTCCAAACTTCTGTCTCTCATTCGCTTTCACCCTACTTCTTTTTTTCTAATTCAACCTTGGGGCATAATCTTTCATGTTTGATGATCTACCTTGGTTCTGTGATTCTTATATCTTTCATCTTACATCAAGAACCTTATCTTTAGTTCGATTTGATCAAATTTATCAATTTACTGTTTCTCCTCTATCTCATTTTGATTTCAATCACAAGGGGTAGTACCTATCAAACTTTGATCCTTGATTCAGCTTTATCAAACCTATCAATCAAACCTTGCTTGAGACTTGACAATTACCTATTTACAGGGGTGTTAGCCTTGTCTTTTTCAATCAGCTTATCTTTGTCCTGATGTGTTCCTATCCATCAATCACACTTCTAGGTTGTCTTGTGATCCCAAATCGATCTCAGATTTCAACTTCATTATTTGACTACATGTGTTCCCATGAAGATCACACATTACCCAAAGAGGGGCAAATGTATGCACCCTAAAATGGTCGCCTAGACTTTGGGCCCCCATTCATCAATTTATCCATTTCCTGAATCAATGTTTTGCAATATTTCAATTCAAATCAATTTCCTTGATCAAATCGCAATTAATTCAATGATTTTAATATTTTCTAAAGTTTGATCATTTTATCCTAAGCCTCATTTAATTAAAAGAAAACTTCCCTTTTAATTAAATAAAATCATCTTATTAAAATAAAATTCCTCTTTTAATAAAATCCCCACTTAAATATCTCTTTGTGTTGAAAAAGGAAATAAAATAAATAAATAAATAATAAAAATCCCTTTTTCTCTCCACTTTGAATGTACATACTTTTAAGTGGTGGGCCTTTTTCATCTTTTGTCTCTTAAAGAATCTTGAGCACATGGATCAACTAAGATTTAATCCCCACCATTGCTCATTTCTTTTTGCCTCTTAATCTTGACCGTCTGCTATCCTTTATAAGGAGCCTTCTCCTTCTCATTTTAGATCATCTAGGTTTTAAGTATTGTTATGCTACAGGTTTGGATAGCAACTTTGGAGAAGATTCTTGAGCACTTGAGCTTAGATATTGCAACTTCTTTTTTCTTGTCTTCTTCTCTCATGCCCCATGGCAATCCATTTAGATTAATCTTGCACTTGCATATTAGATTAGATTCATATTTCCTTTCATAGAATAATCTTGCATAAGCATTTCCTTTTATAGATTAGTTTGCTTTTATGAATTGTTATCATATACAATAGTTTTCATTTTCATTTGCATGCATACTTCATGATCATGGAGACTAGCATTCTTGTTTTTCCTCTTTGAATCTCTCGTTTTATGATGTACTTACATGAGCACAAACTAGGTCTAATCTAAGGGCCTCTATTATTACCCTTGCACTCCATGAATAGAGAGCTATGAGTCACCATTTGAGACCTCAGTCTTGATCAATTTTGGATTTAATGACTCATAGAAGTGTGACAACTTTTTAGCACACAAGCACAGGAGGGGCATCATCTATTTTACCCTTTGGATCATTATACTTCTCCACTTTTACCTTCTTCAATTTTGGATCATTAGACTCTGCCACGACTGCAGATGCACTCTCAATTCCGAAAGAAATATTTTCTTGTCTTACTTTGTCCAGGTCTTCTTGAGTTACTCCATGAATTTTTAATATCTCAAAAGTAACCTTAGTTGATTTTCTTTTAGTTGTTGCGTTGTTTAAAAATGCATCAACTTCTTTTGTTTTCTCTTCATAAGTCCCCCATCTTAGCTCATTAGGATCCTTAGGTGCTGATAACAGTACTTGAGAATATGCTTCTAGGACTTGTTCATCAATTTCAATCCAAGTTGATGGATCCACTTTGTTCTTGGCTCCACTGCTTCCATACAAGTTACATCAGTTTCTACCATAAAGCAAATGCTATCTTTGTACTTTTCAACAATGCTTTCTAGAATCTTGTATCTCATATGCATTTTGGCCCTAAATGTCTTCAATTAAAGTGTCATGTAGTCCTTTAGTGTACTCTCAGTAGTTGCCTTAAATGATATATGTGGCATTGTAGACATACTCTTGTCCAAATACAAATCTGACACCTTTCCAAGAATGTGGAAGTACATGTATATGATCAAAGACCCAAACCTGAATATTTTGGTCTTGTCATGGTTAATGGCTTTGATATTGTCTATCAGTTGTGCACGTAGGATCTCGCATAGATTAAACTCTCTATTTTCTCTCACAAGTCTTATTGCTACAAGAATTATGGCCACTGACACACAGTTCACTCTGCTGGTGTGTTGAAACCTATACCCTAGTATCATAGACATCAATTTGATGTCATTTTCCTCTATAGGATCTATAGTCATTCTGCGTCTATCACTTCTTGATTTGCATGTTTGCTCAACAAGTTTTCTCACATCCTTGCCTGCTCGAAGAACGACGCCTTTCTTAGAGAGACATGTCATCTCATGGATTACATCTCTTGTAATCTTGACTGGCACTTCACCTATCCAGAATAGGTCATCATGGATCCTGCTAAGTACAATCTTTATCCATTTGGACTCATAGAACTCATATGTTATAGCATACTCAATTATTGGGTGGTTTTCAAATTGCGCATACTCATACAAGAAGGTTTTATCTGGTTTCATCATAGTTTCTAAGTGCGCTCTTATCATGTCAAGTCCTACTAGCTCCTTCTTACAATATATGTATGCACGGATGTCTTCGACATGCATAACACGCATAGGAGTGCGGGAGAATGCCACTTTTAGGTCATCCAATGTAGATTTGAATGGGTGCCTCTTAAATACATATCTTTTCTTCTCAGCAATATCAAATACAATAGGAGTAGCCATCACTTGTATATTTCTTTCCTAATGGTTTCCAAGAACTTTTGAATCGGCACGATGGATTAGGGCTTCCGCAACCAATCAAACACACTGGAACGCTAGTGAATCAATCTGCAATCCTTTACAATCAACTGCTAGGGCTTACGTGCTCTTCAATCGCTCTAAACTTGAATGCAATGAGTGATCTACAAGCTTCTATGTACTTTAAAGTAAAAATTCCACCATTAATGCTTGTCGCGTATACCAAACTTTCATTGAAAATCTCCAACTTTCATTCTGCTATCAATCAGCTAGTGCACTCTTGCACATAGGTTTTGCTAGTCTCCAAAAGGTTAAATCCAAAGGCACACACTCTGAAGATGAGTATACCGGCCGCGCAGGGGTTTGGAGCTAAATTAGCTCCCCCTATGACCCTAAGGGCCATTCATCCAGATGTAGAGAGTACGTCCATCGTGGATGAATCCAATACATACTCATCAACCTTATCATTCTTTGCCTCTGACCAAATTATGCTCGCATCTTCTGAAGCTTTAACAAAATTGACTTCTCCTTCATTATCCAATATTGAATTTTCTGGCCTTTTAGGGCTTTCCTGACCTTGTGTTCTTGATCTAGTAAACTTTGAGATGTGTCCAGCCTTGTTACAAGAGTGACAAATAATTGGAGGCCTTATATTCCTCAGCGCATTGACATGGGTTACCATTTTGCATTGTCTAGCTGAGTGACCATTATAGTTACATATCTGACATGTAATATTCTAAGAACTTCTTTCATTTGGTTGATTCTGATTTCTTTGATTATGTTGAGTCTTGTTCTTCTAACTTGTCTTACAATTCATAGCTCTATGACCAAATTTATTGCATGAATAACAATAACCATTGAAAGGTCTTACCTCTTTATAGTTCTTTACTATATGTCTATGTTATTTACATGCATAACAAGTTTGGTCTACTATCTTGCACTCATCTTTGGATGGTTCAACATTATCTTTAGTTTAACTTCCAGTCTCCTTATCATCTGTGGTGTCTTCTGGTGCTTTCATCCTTGCTTGCATGTCATCAATCTGATTTTGTGCTTCATTGAATCCAATGTTGCTGGTATCTCCTTTAAGCTTCCAAGCATATAGCTGAGATTCAATCAGATCCTTGCTAGTGTGTAAATTATCAATGTAATTATTTGCTTCTTTTAACTCAAATTCCTAATTTTCTTTGTTGTTTCTTGGCTCCAAGATTTCCATGCTTGCTTGCCTCAATTCTTCATTCAGTTGTAGGTTCTCTTTGATTTATTCATCATAGACTTCCTAATTGTTAGTTAGCTTTTCATCCAATTCTTCAATCTGATCTTTCAAAGATGTGTTCTCTTCATTTAGCTTTTTGATCATGACCACTAAATCACTGGTAGAACAATATTTTAAATCTTTTCTTAGTCTTTTGATGATTGCTTGAGCATCACTGACTTTTTCTTTTAGCTCTTCAATTTCATTTTTAGATCTGTCTAGGTCGTCAAGAGAAGCTTCAAGATTTCTTTTCAGATGTTTCATTTCTGTCTTGTCCATGATCTCCTCAAGTGGTTAAAATTCTTTGTTGAGGACCAGAGCTCTGATACTAATTGTTAGGAATGGAAACACTGAGAGGGGGAGGAGGTGAATCAGTGTTCACTATATTTTAACATTTTCACTTTTATTCTTGAAACTCAACTTGAATTCTTAAGTACTTAAATGAACAGTAACATAAACAAGATAGATGAATACAATGTACATAACACCAATATGGTTATAGGGAAACCCAAATAGGTAAAAACCCTGGTGGGAATTGACATCCACTAATAATCTGTACTAGTGTCTTATGATCCTTATTAGAAGATCCTTAACCCTGTTAGGAGTTGTCTTTACAATGCATTTAGTACAGTGACCTTGTCAAGGGTTGGACCCTGTTAGGAGTCTTTTACAATTAACCCTGTTAGGGGTGGGGACACACTATCCTAGAGCTCACTACTCAACTGGTGAAGGCTACAACCTTCTGATCTCAAATACACACTATATCTACTGGATGAACTGGCACTGTGACACTGCTTGTCTAATCAGTTCCTTTGATGCGTTGATGCTTTGACCTCTTGGAAAGCTCTAATACATCTTTAAAACTCTTCACACACTTCTCTGCTTATCTCAACTCTATATCAACTTCCATGCTTATTAAAAAGGGTGCATCTCATATTTATATGCGCTACCAAAAATAGTTAACTAGGTCGGCCTATAACCGATTACATACAATGCTTCCAATTGAATTGGTTCAAGCATGTTTACAAACAAACATAACTAAATCTCTACAACTTAATTACAATAGGTGCATAGCCTTAACAAAACAATACTATAGTCGCTAATCAAATAACCAACAGTCGGATGCATACAATGTTCTGTTCTGGCATTCACTATCTGTGTAACTTCAACTGTCTGTATCTTTGTCATACTATATCTTCTGATCATGCACTCTTAGACTAAGCATGAATGTACTCTTATCATCTTATCTTCTAGGGCACATACCATAACTCGGTCATACACATGTGCGTTGATGCTCTTAACTACTTGTTCTCTACTAACTATCCAGTCTTATGTACTTAGCCAATTTCTGATCTTCTGATGGTGTGCACTGACTCCAAAACACTATATGACTTTGTTTCCATAATGACAACACTATATTAAGTCATATACAACAATATAGTCAACTTTCCAACAAGAACAACACTTTTTTCATCCCATTTGAAACTATATTATACCTATTCTTCCTCCCATCATGCAAGGCTTATTTATCATACTTCCAAGGTCTACCCAACAAGATATGACATGTATCCATAGGCATAATATCACAAAGAACTTTATCATGATAAGAACCTATTTTAAACTTTACCAAATATTGTTTACTTATCAGTACCTTATGATAATCTTTCATCCATTCTATCTGATAGAGTTTGGGATGCTTTAATCTATGCAACTTCAACTTGTCCACCAACTCCTCAAAGGATAGATTATCTAAACTACCATTGTCAAAGATCGCTTTGCAACATTTTTCTTCAACTTTACATCATAACTTGACAAAAAATTTCCTCTGCAGTGGCTATTAATCCATTTCTTCATGAAATAGGGCTCTCTTTTCCATTAGTTCTTCTTCATCCTTAGGTTGGTTCAAAGATTCAGTAGGGTCTTCATCCACATAAGAAGATCTACCTTTTTGTTAGCCCTCTTAGTTGAATTCTCTTGAGCACACTCAAAATATTTTGGTCCTTCTCCTCCACATTTGAAACAAGTTCCTCTAAATACTCTTTTTTCATCTCTTTTATAACTATTTGACCCACCACATCTATAGAAATTTATGTCAACACTTCAATATGAGCTTTTATCTTTGAATTCTACCTCTTCATTATTCAGATCTGTAGAAGATATTCCTCCTTCAAAGGATTTACCTCTCTAAGATCTTCCACCTCTTTCCTTTTGTCTTTTCTCTTGACTCTTGTTTGACTTCTCAAACTTTAGTGCATAATGATAAGTTTCTTCTACACTTTGTAATTTGACCAAACTGATCTCATATAGAATAGATATCCACAAACTATTAATCGTTCATAAAACCCTCTCAACATCATCATCTGCATGGCTAGATCTTATATCCAATTTGTAAAATCCCTTGGTATCTTCCTTCGCACTAAGATCCTTCTACTTTAGGTTATGCAACTTTGTGAACAAACTTACTTGATAATCGGAAAGGAATAACTTGGCCTTCGATTTATTCATCATCCTATCTCATGACTTGATTTTGTCCTTGCCTCTTCTTTGTCTATCAGTGTGTAAATAATGCCACTACAAGGACTCATGACCTCTTAACTTACTGAAAAAATACTTCACCTTCTTAGCTTCACTTGTGGCTTCAAAATACATGTACTTTTCCATCTCTGTAATCCAATCAAGAAACTCATTTACATCTGATTTTCCATTATAATCTAGTGGATTGAAATGTGGTCTTGTATTAACCCTAGTTATGGATTTTATAAATTGATCTTCTCCTTAATTAAGCTCAAGTCCTTCTATGATTATTTCTTCTTCATCTTCATTATCACTTACATCTTCAATATGGTGACCTCTTCTCTGGGTTGTTTCAACAGCTTCTAACCTAGCTTCTATTTAACTCAACATGTCCATTACAAATAGATCTTCATCTCTCCTTCCTCCACAAGGAGCATTTCCTCTTTGAGCCATCTCATGCAAGTCCTCTGTAATTTCATATTATATTCTCACTCTTCCACCACACAAGAATCAAATCTAGGGCTTCACAACCTTAGTAGTCATATTTCAATCACCACAAGAACAAAACCTTTCTCTAATACCAATTGGTGTACTCATGAACATAGGGACTAAAAAGACATCAGTCCAATCCATGTAGAAAGAGTCACACAACAGAAACAAGTAAAAATTGAGATACAAACAAGACTAGCCTTCACATTATCAGGAAATAAATTGTAATGGATTTGCAATATGCAATCTTCCATTCTAGGCATACAGGTCTGATTACAGATAGAAATCCTTACAATTTCATTAGTTGTAAGCTTCTCAAAACTAATCTTCTAATATCTTTCTAAACTAGGGACAATTTCCTTTATTTATATAGTTATCTAAGATCTCCTTGTCTACCCATAATCTATTTTGACACACATTGTTTGTTATCTCTTTCTTATCAACTCTTTAATCTGCTACTTTCATTTGCACTGGTATTCTCTTTACCTAATCTTCTTTCCCTTTTTGCCTTCATAGGTCAAAGGGTTGTTGCTTCTTAAATCTTTTTATATCATAACTATAACGTATTGAAGATATCCTTATATATTTTCTTTGCAGAATCAAGGAATGGCCTCCATATACCTATTACATGATCCAAGTTCTTCTTTGCTTCTTGCAATGAGACAATTATATTTTCCATGTCTTCCATTGTTTTTTAATCAAGTTCCTTGATCAGTCCATCTACATCGGTTGCCATTGTCTGCATTAGATCAAAAGTTGGTGAAAGGAACAACTGGAATCCAATAAGATCTTGAATTCTTTTTTTCTTTTCTTCAGATGCCTTCCTTAAGATGAGAGCAAGACTTGTTAGCTCTTGGCTGTACTCAGTTGGAGAAGATTTCTTCACATCAAACTTAGATGATAGAACATTTATCTCTTCTATAGTCTTGGTTGTTCTCTCAATTATATCTTTAACAAAGTCTTCAAAGTTTGAGGTCCGTGTTATCGATCTTTTGGCATCCTATATTTGTTGCAGTAGCTCCTTGGTGCTTGTAAATACAACGATTTTCAGTTCCTCAACTTGTTTGTGAAGAATTTCTACTCGCTTCTTCTCATAGTGAACAATTGCAATTGTTTCCAAGTCGGTGACATCTTCCCCAATTGCTTGTGCTAGAATCTCCAATTGATCAATTACAGGTTCATCCTCATCTATATCTGTATCTGGTACAAAATTGTACAAGATGTTTCTTACACTACAGAGAACTGTATCTTGTTTTCTTTTAGTGAACTCTTTTAGTTGTCTTGTTGACATCTTGCTTATGTCAACCACTGTTTCAGTAACTTTACTTTTCATTGCTTCAGAATCTATTGCAAAAGTTAGTTTTCTCTTCAATGAAGATGTACTAGGAACATCTACCAGTTCCTCCTGTTTACTCTCCTATGAAGGTTGTTCTTCTGCAAGCTTCTCCTATTCTTTATTAACAGACAACTCATGTTGTTGAGGTATCTCCTCTTGTCGTACCTTATGTTCTTGATGTACTTCCCCTCCTAGTTGTACTTCTTCCGAATGGACTTCTTCTTCTGGTGGTTGCTCTATATGTTGCTCCTCAGCAACCTACTGATTATTCAAAGAAGTTTCTTTTTTGTCTATTCCTTTTTCAGTAATCATCTTTTCTGATGACTCTCCCTGTACTAAATCTTCTGGCTGAACTTGTTCTCCTAGATTTACCTATTCACTAGAAGTAAACTTTTCAAGTGGAACTTCCTTCTCACCGGTTGAAGATTGTGCACCAGCTGTGAACTGTATCGGTAGTACCAATACTCTTTGAGGTTCATCTTGTGAGATGTCCTGTGGACTTGTTGATTGAAGAGTTTTGAAGTTATATTTTTGCCAAAAATTCAGTGAATCTTCAAACACATCTTTTTCCAGTCCCTTAATAATCTTTTCAACCTTGTTCTTTGTGTTCAAATTTAGTGACATTTCTTCCATCATAATTCTTATTGTCTCAGCACTGAGACCTGGTCTTACTTGTATCAAATTCTCTCTTATAATCTTATTATTTGATGCTAAACTGGTTCTCCATTTAGCCATTAGCCTTTGATTCAATTCATGCGAAAACAGAGGCATGTAGTCTCTTGGACTTCTGTTGAAATCTAAAAAGGTTTCCAACAGAGCAGTTTCAATTTTTGTCTTGTCCTCTTCTACCAAAACACTAAATCATTTAGTCGCGTTTGACACTTCACCAAAATCCTTAACTTCATCAACTATATTATCTAAAATCAAAGTTTGTGCTTTACCTTGGATTGGAGAAGAATGTAGGGTTGGTGGGGTCAAATCACCACCTGTGTCTCCAGTGATATCAACAATGACCAGTTCAGTTGAAATCTTTTCCTTGACTAGAGTCTCAACTCCCAGTATGCCTTTTCTCTTTCTAGTATCAGTCACTGGTGGCTTTGTGGTCTTCTGGCATTCTTCCTCTACTTGATGTTGTTGTTGAAGAACATTCATCCATGTTGTAACTCCTTCTTCATGCACTTTTTCCACTTCTCCAATCAACACGTGACTAATTCTCTTTCTAATCTTAAAACTTTGTTTGTGCAGGTTAGCTTGATTGGTTACCTCTTCGAGAGTAAGATGATTTTGAACTTCAAGTAGATCCCTTATCCTCATCTCTCTTTCTTTATCTATCGAAGACTTCCATCTTCCTTCTATTATCTCTAATAGATCATTAGGTATTACTTTGTGAATTTCAGTACGAGTATAATTGAACTTGTAGAGACAGCAAACTACAACTTCTTCCATTTTCCTCTTATCTTCTTCATTACTAAGTTCATATCTCCTTCCAACTACTCCCAATCCACCTGACTCCTTTATTCCTTCAACCACTTTATCAATGGTTGGTTTTCTTCCTCTCGGTGCATCCTTTTTCACCAGTTTCCCAGTCTTTCCCTTTCTCTGAACAGTAGTTGTCTCTTCAATTTTTGTTTCCTCTAATTCTTCACCTTGTACAATGGACACCTGTTGAGTCCTTTTTCTTTGAACATTGGGTTCTTCTACCACTGGTTTCTTCTTCCTAGGTGTAGGATTCCTTTTTACATACTCATTTTTCAATTCATTTCTTTTTCTTCATATTTTCTTGAATCGCTTCATAGGTGCCAAACTGGTATGCAGAGAGATCTAGGTCACTATCTTGTAGTACATCAACATATGCCTTTGCTACCTTGGTGGAGATCTTATACCTAATCCTCGATGCATACTTTGTTCTTGGCTCCATAGCTTGGATCATGCAATCATTAGCGCTTACCAGAAAGCACACCTCATCCTTGTATTATTCAACAATGGTCGAGGGAATTATTTCCCTGCTATGCATTCTTAGCTGAAAGTGTTCAAAATAACCGGTCACAATTTTATTAAACCGATTGCCTAGGTTATTTTTCGGTTATCCTATTTGAATCATAACCAATTTATCTTCTTTCCATGTAACCTTTCTTATGCCTGGAAATAAATTATGATAGTAGAAAAACAAACATACCACCAACGTTCCAACTTTGAGAAATTTCTTCTTTACCAGGTCGAGCTTCTTCAGGTTTTCAAAGATCTGCCCTCTCAATATAGCGCATATGTCATATTGCACATTATCATGCATAATCATGTGTGCGATGTGAATGGATCCTTCTAGTACGCTATTTAGGTTACTTGAATGATACACTTTGTAGCCTATAGCCACTTATGCAAATCAAATGCCATCGTCTCCAATGTCATTTACAGTCATCAACCAACTGTCAGACCTTGACTTTGTCAACCGTGTGACTTCTCCATTGGCTATCATTCTTAGGGTAAGAGCTTCCCCTTTGTCATTCTACCCAGTCACCCTTCATAAATCTTCTTTGGTTATCAGTGTGACTACATTCTTGGTTTGTAAACCCTTCTCAAAACCAATCTAACCCAATCCGGTTGAAACACGGTTGGATACCTCATTCCATTAATCAATCCTAATGACTCAAGCTTTGCATATTAAGGTTTAAGCTTTCCATCTTCATAGAGTAAAAATTATTTACTCTGGATGAACACTGCTATGTCTTCAGTCATCAAAACTCCTTCAGGTACTAATGATAGAGCTCCTACCATATCGTTCTCTCAGTTCTGTACAGTCATAATATCGTAAACTAGTCTATCAAGTTGGTTAGCTCCGATTAGGTTAACCACAGAAGATGAAGATGTCATTGTATTACACCGGTTTAAACATAAATTTCTTGATATGGTTCACGAAATTCACTAAGAAAAGAACGTCAATCAAAGCAAGAAAATATTACTCAAGCTTAACAAAGCAAAAATCACAGTTCACAATGTAAACAAAAATGAGTAATCATCCTTCCCTTATATAGACTTAGGTTGTAACAGCAATTTGAAAATGGTAACTTTCATTAATGGTTACTGTATTAATTATCCTTACCTAACCTTTCTTTAGACAACCAGTCCACAGAAGTATTACAGGTTCACATTTTCTCAGTTGTAATGTCAACACTTTCTTGTCCGGTTTACATGTCAGACCGGTGACCACTTCTCGATTGCACTTTTTGACTGTGTGAGATCACAACTCACTAGTTCCACTGGGAACAGTGGGCTAGTTACCTATTCTCCTTTAAGCCCTTGGGCTTAATTTTCTGAAGAGATATCACCATCTGTAGATGATGACCTTACCTCATATTTTTCTTCAGCTCAACTCTTTGTCCCTTTTACTGACCAACTCTTCTTTGCTATCTTTTTGGTCTCTTTATTCAAGTTATCCTTCTTGTTGGGTGACAAGTTCTTCTTGACTGGTTTGGCTCGACCTTTTCCTTTGTTAATCAGTCAATTTCTTCAATTCTTGGCCAGATGTCCAATCTTGTTACAACTGTAACAAGTCATTCAGGTTCCTCTCCTTAGATTGACCCTGCTTTCTCTATCCATGGGTGAGTGACATCTAGAGTTCCTATGGCCATATGGCTCAGAGGTAGCACAATTGGATGTGTTCCGGTTAACATTATTATTATGGAATGCCAATCTTGGTAGAGATTTGAATTCCATGGTTTTGGACCTGCATTCTTCCTCTTTGTGTCCAAACTTGTTGCATGAATAACAATAGCCCTTGAAACTTCCCCTGCTTCCACTGGACACACTGTTGGATTGTAACCTACATTCAAAGGTCATGTGACCATAATTGTAACAACTATTGCAGTAGCTATTAGAAGTAAATGGTTTTACCAGTGCATTTCTACAATCATTGGTTTTATCACCCAGTTTTCTAGAATGTTTGCAAGAGGGTTTGAAGGTCTTCTTTCCTTTGTCTTCCGAAGGTTTCTTTTTTTCCATCTTTCCTTACTTGTCTCTAGAGTACTCACCAGTTTCTTTGTTTCTTTGACTGATGTACCCAAGTCCTATGGGATACTTGTGCTTTCTTTAAGCCCTCAATTACTCACCAAGATTCTCTAAGCTTTCATTGTACCTTCTAAGTGTCTCATTTCTCTCTTCAAGAGTTTTCATCTTTTACTTTAGTTGATACAATTAAATATCCAACCTTTTGCATGCATCATCTTTATCATACAAGTTCTTATGCATAATTACATTCTCTTGAGTTATATTTTTCATGTCCTCTTAAAGTTGTAATACAAGAACATCACTTTCCCTCACCGCATCTTCTGACAGATTTCTTTCTCTTTTAGAGGTCACTAGTACTTTTACGACACTGTTCTTTCCATCTTCAGCTTTTCTTTTGTCTTCAATGATTTCAAAAATTCTCAGAGCATTACTTTCCTTCTCTCTTTTCAGATTAGAGATCTAATCGATTAGATACTGATTTTTCTCCATAAGACTAGAGACTACCTCTTCTGCTTCATCAGATCCACTTTTGCCAAAGAGTTCCTCAATTATTTCACTGCTTTCACTCAGTTACAGATCCAACTCTTTTCTCTTTGCAAGAGAACTCCTCAGTCTATTCTCAAGAGAGGAAATCATGTCATGAGCTTCCTCAAGCTACTTTTGATACCTGTAACCCTCCATGATCTTTACTCAATCGGTTAAGACTTATATCTTTGAGAACCAATGATCTGATACCAATTGTTAATCATGACCGGTTACTATGAGGGAGGTGAATCAGTAAATTCAATTTCTATTTTAATTTATCCTCAAATGTATATTATTGAAAATTTCAAAATTAAAAGAATATAACAACACTCATAAAGAGAAATTGAAATACACAGGTCAACACAACATATGTACATAGAAACCCTCAATTAGAAGGAGAAAACCAAGGTGGGACAGAACCAACAACTTCACTCCTATAGTAATAAAGATGCCCTTTTAGAGGCTTGCAAAGCACTGGTAAGAGTGCTACCCAGTTAAGGGATTTAGTAGAAGATCTGCTAGGATCTTTACCCTATTAGGAGTCACCTTGTAAGAAGACTTTCAACACCAATAAAGATGTTACCCTATTAAGGCATTTATACAAAGAACCTGTAAGGGTTCACCTTGATTAAGGGATTTAAATATGCTTCACAATTTAAAGAAATGATCTTATGATGACACTTTTTGTCTAATCGGATCATACTTGTTACCCTTTTCTCTGCTTCGTTGTTGAACCTCTCTGTCTTTCACCTCTCATGATTGTGACTCCTCTCAAAAGATTCTTCTCTCCTGCTCTACTTTTCTCTATACTCTTGATATTCAACAACAATTCTTTTGTGTCCTATGACCTATTTTTATAAGAAATTAATCTTATTAGAAATACATCTCATAGTTCCGCCAAGCTGTAAACTCTCTCATAAATCACGCATTCAAAACTCTTGATTAAAATGCTTGCAAAATGATCCTGAGTTTACCTTGAAACACTCGTAGATAAAGCTAACTCCAGTTCCACTGAAAAAGCTAACTCTAGTTTAACTGAAAGTTCTCTGTATAATCTGGTTCGGATTATCATGCATTAACCAGTCAAGAGCTTGTACCTAGCTAGTCATCTATTCCGCATGTATTTCCCATGACCATTTGGAAAAACCTAGACCGGTATAATCGTGAACGGTTTGTTGGAGGTTTTCCAGCAAGTCAGTACTAACTATATGTTTGTCATTGATGACAACATATGGTAAGTAGCATGCATGGAAGACTTATGCAGTAAGCTTTGAGTATATATAGCATGGACATGTTATTAGCATGATATCATGGACACAGAGGTTAATTGTTAGAGCAGACAGATATATAGCAGCTTGTGTCAGCAGTATTCCTAACAGAGTTACAGGCAGTGTTCTGTGAGTGATTGTCCGTAAAGTCATCATGCAGCCTTGCGCCTTTGGATATGTGATGAAGACATGTTAGTGATGTTACAATCATGGACACAGAGTCTGATGATCAGTAGAAGTGAAGTTATGCAGTCGCTATTCACTAGTAGCAGTTTCTTGTGTTTATTCAGAAGAGTCGACAGAGATTATATTGGTTCAGGAGTTGCACCTATCATTTTGGTATGCGCCCTTGGATTAAGGATTGGAGAAGAGTTACAAATGTTCGGTTAAGAGTGCATGATGTAATTCATCTTGAGGAGAAAGTTTCAGTTACTTTGGTAGAGCTGACAGTGTGTAGTGTGTGTCTACATCTATTAATATTGGACAGGTCCCAGATTGTGTTGTTTTCTTAGTAGAGCTGACAAAATTATTATTGGAGTATGTTATGGTTTCTCTTATATGATTTCAAGGTGGTTCTAACAGGCCAACTTGATTATATCATTTAGAGGAAAGATATATATAGGCAATCATTTGTGATTGCTATAGCATGGTTCATAGTTGATTGTGAAGAGCAGAGCAGAGTGTGCGAAGTGTTGATCCATTAGCAAAAGGTCTATGTGAACAAGTAAAGAGTGTGTGCTATACATTGGAACTGATCCAGACAATAGGTCAAAGTGCAGTTCATCAAGATCCAGATATAGTGTGTATCTTTTATTCAAAAGGTTGTAGCCTTCACCCCTTTGAGCAGTGTGCTCTCGGACAGTGCGACCTCACCCCTAACATGGTTAATTGTGAAAGACTCCTAACAAGGTCCGACCCTTGACTGGGTCACTGTACTAAATGAATTGTAAAGATAACTCCTAACAAGGTTAAGGATCTTCTAACAAGGATCATAAAACACTAGTGTAGATTATTAGTGGGTATCAATTCCCACCGGGGTTTTTACCTATTTGGCTTTCCCCATAACCAAAATATTGGTGTTGTGTTCAAGTGTTCTTTCATTGTGTTTATGCTTTATGTTTAAGTATACTTAATTGGATAAAGAATTGAAACTTGTAGTTAACTGATTCCCCCCCCTCTCAGTTATCTCTTGGGACTATTCCTAACATGGTTAAAGTACACCGCTTCCTTGTTTAGTCTACCGGTTCACAATTGTGAGTGCTGCTATGATGTACCAGTGTTCCGGTGGGATTAATGTTTTCCTATGACTTTACCAATGATAACTAAGTTATGTCAACATACTTATGAAATTTATCTTTCGTCAAACCTTGACATTTCTCCTATTTGTAATATAATAGATTTATATTTATATAAGGGGGATGTTGGGGATTGTACATTAGAGGAAGAGTATACAAAATCTGAGAGTAAACAATGTACTTCATTCTCTCTAACAAAGATATAATGAATTCTAGATACACATCTATGGAAGAAATCCAAAAGACATGAATACTATAAGTGTTTGGTGAAATGGAGTGGTCATCCTCTTGAGGATTCTTTGTGGCTCACTCATTCTGACATCAACAAGCTAGGTAATTCCATTGCAGATCTCATGATAAGAAGATCTTGTTTTCTTTTTCCTAAGGAGTCTGATCCAAGGCATTTCCCTTTTCAATTTTGGTAGTTGGCTTTTTTGTATAGCATAGTATTTTGGTTGTAGCCTTGTGATATTTAAATGTTCGATTCTTATTACCATCGAATGGGGAAAGAGAATTTCCCATCACCAATGGGGAGCTAACTTCATTTTCCTTGTGTTTCCATAAAATAAGGGCCCACATTGACTATTGTCCTCCCTACTTAATTGGCTACATATATGCCAGTTGGATTGACAATTGAATCGCTCTTATGGAATCTGATAGGTTAAGAAAAAGAAGAGGCATGAAGGGAGGATATGTTTATTAGAGGAAGAGGAGGGAATTAGGAATACCACGTAGAGAAAGGAAGAGAGATTGAAGATAGAAGGAAATCGAATCCACTATGTTGAAGACTGTTTGTGTAGAGTTTGAATGTTCATGTTAATAGGATTCTATCAAGTTTGTAAATCTCTATTTTTGTAGAGGGAATACTACCTACACCCTGTCAAAAAGACTTAATCAATAAATAGTACATTTCAATTGTGTGAAGGAGTGTAAATATTGTTATTAATTCACCCTAAAATTCCTATCATTAATGCCATTGTGATTTCTATGTATTTTGTATTCTTTATAAGTTGCATAGATTAGTGTTTGGTAATATGTTCATAACATATGATACCTTATATGTGGAAGACAATAGATGTATGGAAATGGGTGTGTAGATGTGGTTTTGATGTCTAGTTGTAATATTGAGTTAGTATGTGATGTTTCTAGAACATGATTATATGAGAAGCTTAAATATTTTAATGCTACAAGGCACTGAGAGGAGGGGGTGAATCAATGCAACCACATATTTATAAAATCTTTTAACAAACTTGTAGATTAACCAACATGCAAAACTAAAAATAAAACATAGAAGCATTAAAAAAAAATCCCTAAGTATACAAAACAAAACCAACAATATCTATGCATGAAAACCCTTGTTAGAGAAAAAAACCACGATGGGAATTATCACTCACTAATCTCACTAGTGCACCAAAAATATTTGCTCTATTAGGAGCATTACAACACCCTGCTAAAGGTATACCCAGTTAAGTGTATCTATAGCCCAGTTAGAAGCTAATACAAAATACCGTATTAGGGGACTTATAACTCCTTCTGAGAGTCACCTTGTTATAGGGATTAAACTTGTTGTCCTCAATTTTTAGATCACCAAATTGTGGCAACCCTAAGCAATTTTCTCATGGATTCATAGATGCATCCTCTATGTTTAAATGCATCAATAAGGTTTCATAACAACAGTTCATCATCCCTAAATTGTACTTTATTTATCAATATTTATGCATTCTTTTTGAAGGTTTCCGTCAAATTAATCTTCATAAATACTTGTCAAAATGAGTTTTTCGTCTCTAACTACAGGCACTTGAATTTTGGCTATCTTCATGTTTATTCTTCATTTTTCCCTTTCTTCTAAGTAGTTTTTAATCTTGTTTTTCAATTAGGTCAATAGTCCTTATAATTTTGCTCGTTTCAAGCTATCTTAGGCCTCAAACAAAGTTGTCTAGCTTGAGTTATAAAGGAAAAGGTGGGGTTTTTCAGGGTGGCTACATATTTTATTAAAAATCCTCCAAAGGTGGACTTTTTATTGGCAATTACATGTAATAAATTTATTTTTAATATTTAAAATGGATTTTAGCATCCATTTTTAATTTTCAGCTCATTCTTAGTTGATTTAACCATAGTTTTTAATGTTTTATGAAAAATATCCTTTTTAAATCTATTTTCATGTTACTTTATTGAAAACTATAGTTATTAATTAAATTTTATTACATGTTACTTTCATGTTGCCTTTTTCTACATTTCCCTAAATTCACATACATGCAAGTTGGGTATTTCAGAGGTGATTCATACACACTCCCACGATACCCTACCAAAAAAATCATTTTGATAAAGTTGGAAAGGTAACTCATGGCAGAGAGGGCATACTAGTCCACATTGCATAGACCAAGGGTGGGGATTTCCTCGAAGAATCCATTAAAAATTGGTGGATACTCTTTGGACACAACTCCCAAGGAAAAGAACAAGGAGTTCAAACTCCTAAGGATCACACTGAAGAAGTTCATGTCCAAGGGTTCTTTTTATTAGAGGGGCCTCAATGAAAAGATTAGGATATAGTTTGTTCATGTACCTTTCCTTGAGGACATATGGATTGACTTGTGCACGGAGGTAGATATTCAAAAGATGGACTATTTTCAATTGACTATTAACCAAATTGTTGACTTCAACCTTGTAAATATTCCTCCTAGTGTTGTACATGATAATATTGTCGTGGATTTAGATTACACAAAATACCATGTGGAGAATTTTCCCATTCTTCCTCCAATATGGTCATCTAAGGAGAGTACATCTACTTGGGATCTTGTTCAATCAATCCTTGCTGATGCCAGTACTTGGTTAAAAAGGAGAGGCCTAAAGTGTTTCAAGATCAAGCCACATAAAGACTTTGATCCAGCTGATCCAATTGGTTTAAGGTTGGACACTAAAGGTAAAGGTAAAGATGGTGTGTCTACCTCAGTCTTAGAGCTTTCGATTGCATCTATTCCAAAGATTTCCATCAAAGGAGGTAAGGCTACGAGAAGGGAAATTGAGGTTAAGGTTGTGGAACCTCACAAGATCTAGATTGATTCCAGTAAGGATGAGATACCACAAACAAACAAGTCTACTCTCATAGTACCTCTTCCTTTGGACGCATCAGTTGCCACTATACTTCCCGACTCTACTCTTGTGTCAAATAAATCACCTGATTCACCATTGGATACATTCATGAATGCATTCTCAATAGAGCAAGCATCTTCACCCAAGGATTCAATATTGATAACATGAGCTCTTCCCATCTCATCAATTGGTCCAGCAATCTTGTCAGTAGATCAGTATCAGAATTTTGAGAATGTGTTTGACACATATCCCGTGACTATCCCCTCTATGGCAGTTTCATCCATGGAGATAATGGATACCACTTCAACACAATTTGAGCAGCTCATGGCTAAGGTTAGTCATAGTAGTCCCACTTCAGTGGATATTTGAATAGATACTCCTCACATTGTGGCCATAGTTGCACAAGTTAACTCAGTAACCACATTGGTTACTACATCTGCAACAAGATCTTTGTCTTTTTCTCTACCTCCATGGCTCAGCATAATCACTCAAAAGAGGAAGAAGGAGGAAATCCAACGTGAAGATCATGATTACAAGAAAGTTACTAAGACCAAGGCCCCTAAGATCAAAAAGGAAAAACTAGTTTTGAGGGTCATGGTTGACAACAATGAATTCAATTACACGAAGGTAGTTGAACCTCTTGTTGAAAAACCTACACAGGAGATGCAGGCTACAGATTACAAGTTCAACATAATTGAACCTGGAAAATAAACATGTCTAAGTTGACAAAAGGATGCACAAGTTACAGTCACCCTACTTACTTAGAGGAATGATAAATTATGGGAAAAGAAGAATAGGTTGAAGGAGGAGAACACACAACTTCTAAACATCATAGAAAAAATAAAGGCTTATTCTATGCCTGTTAATCTTGAGCTTACAGGGAAAGTAAAAAAGAAAGTGAAGGCCATAGATGAATGGGGAAGATATTTGGAATCACAAGGCGTGCAAGTAATTCTGGATGTTTTGAACATTTTCAAACAGGCAAGAGAGGTCTTGGGTAAGCTAAATTATCTCCTTACTTACTTCAATCAATAACTCCAATTCCTAGATGTGGATCTTGATGTCTGCAAGATCATGATAGAATTTGATCTGGATGTCTTATAAGACTGGGGAATCATTCCTTTGGAAGAAATGTACTATATTTATTTGTATCTTAGAATGGTTAATAAGGAACAGGTTATGCAAGGACTGGGGACAAAAAGTAAGGCCCTAGTGGAGCACCTCAATAACTATGAATGCATGATCAATGCTTCCTTTCAACAATTGGCGTGCCAAATAATTACTAAAGGTGGTGAACTCACTAAAGAAAGAGATGTTTTGACAAGGTTCATAAGAGTTATTCACATACATCTTGAGGTGTATAACTTTGACTTCAGTATGATTGATATGCTAACAAGCTACAAAACTTCACTAGATAGCCTACAAAATCATCTGATTAAGTATAGGAATGTTATCTCTGAAAGTGCAAGCTAAATCCAAAATCTGACCGTGATTGCACAACATACAAGAGCACCAAATGAAGCGGTCCTTCGTGAATCCCTGCAATAATTTGGAGATTTTTTTTATACTTTGTGAAGATGTTTTCCAAATATCTTAAATACTTCATACTTTAATATAATAGGTATGATAGATTCCATGTAGAACCAAAAATCTTTATAAATATAGGGTAAACATGTTCTTTTATAATCACTTCATCCAATCAATTTGCACATGCATTAGGTATTCAACTTTGAATAAGTCAAAGATGGTTAGTTAGTTAGTTTTTGAATAAATCAAAGTGGTTGAGGGTTTCCCCTTTTCTCTCTACTTTTCTCTCTCCTCTTTTTCTATATAAAGGAGGGAGTTCATTGTAAATATTTATCTTTTGTTTTAGGAAAGAAATATATGCTTGAGAAGCTTGTGTCGTGAAAACTTTGTGTTTCAGTGTGCAAATTTTTAGAAGTGAATAAAAGGAGAAAGATTTTAAAAACTGTGTTGCAAGTCTTGTGATTGAATGATGTTTTCTTATATTGCATTATTTAATCGTTCTTGAGTTCACTTTATAGTTTAACTTGTGTGAATAATTTGAGTTTTATTTCACCTTTTGAGGGACTTTGAGCTAGAGGAGGAGCATTTCTATAGTTTAATAGTGGCTAAAATACTAGGAGTTGAAGACTTTGAGATTCAACTTTGAGTGTTTTCTGTTAATTTCATGATTATTAGTGAGAGACTTTGAGCCTCACTATTCATTCTAGTTATTCTTAAACTAAGATAAATTGCAAGAGACTTTGCGCCCTTCTCTTAATCTACCATATATAATTACAACTATTGCCTTAGGAGTTGATCTTATGTCAACTACCGAGTCACCAGTATTATTATAGCAGTAGGAGATCTTTGTAGAATTAGAAAGTTGGTATTACTTGTGAATCTTTACTAAAAAAGGATGAAAAGATTTGAAGAATCGCCCCTTTGTTTAATTTCAATTGAAGTCCTATTGAAGCCACCTGTTTTAAGTGTAGACGCCTAAAATCCCTTTGCTAAATAAAAACATTTTAATTTGCAAAAATCCCTAATGACACCATTATTTATTAAATAATTAATTAATTACTATGCCATTATTCTCCCCTATTTTAATGAAAGACATTTAATTAAAAAATCTGTGCCAAAAATATTTAAATTTAATTTAAATATTTATTCCCCTATTTATTAAATTACTATTTAATAAATAAAGTCACAACCCTTTAAATAAATTAACTATTTATTTAATTCCCAAAAACCCTAGATATCTTCTAGAAAACCCTAAACCTATCATTACTTTCCTAATCACTCTCTAAACCTACTTAAGAGGTGTTTCCTAACCATCTTAGCCTAAACCCTCATCCTTTGACTTCTGGTCAACCCCCTCATTGATGAGCCTTACATGCTCATTAATGGACCCTTACACCCTCATCAATGGATCTTACAACCTCTTAATGAAGACCTATGACCCTTCTTCCACCTCGGTCCCCTAATCTCACTTCCCAAGTGTTTCTCACATGTGTGAGCAACCCTTGGGGCATTCAACCATGAATGCAATCCCTATCCCATCTAACTCAACCTCTAACCAATCCCCTAACTCTAACCCTCCTTCCTAACCAAAGTCTTTAGGAAAATCCTATAAATACCCTCACTTCTAAGAGAAAATGAGTAGCTTAGTTTTTATGATTCCATGCATTGTTATCATGTCAATTTACATCTAGGATATCATAGCATAATCATAACTGTTAGATTTAATTCTATTTTATGCTTTTATAACTCATCTTAGCATAGCCTAACGGATTAATATAGTTCATTTTCAAGCTTTTAATATCATTCTCATCCATATAATATCCATATTTTGGTTAAAATCAACTTTGCATAGCATTCATAAGCTCAAATTTGCATTTGGCTTCATTTGGACCCTTAGAATCCTAGGGGCAAAATAGCTTCACCATACCTGATTTTGTGTCGTTATGGGGTATCCATGGTTCCAAAATGATCCTAATCCTTCCTAAAAAACATTGGGGACATGATCCTTGTGTTTTGAGAGCACACCTACATCCCTATTCTAAGAGCAAATCAAACAGTGACAAGGTGCTCCCGTTTAAGCTCTATTTGAGTTGTCTTGCGGATAGTTTTTCTAATGCTTGGTATATGTTGCTTCTTACTAATTTTTTACTATCTACGCATGCTATGAACAGATTAGGTTCACATCGGTCACATTTTGGCTAGCCCGGTGGGACCCCACCATGCTCTTCAAACTTCTTTTTTAGGGTTTTTGGTAAAAATAGTCACTTTTTATGAACATCTCAGGCATCCTTGGAGGAATACTCATATTAAAAACCCTCTCTGGCATAGATTTCCATTTGGGAACCCCCCTATTGTCATACACGAACATGTATATTGTCGTATGAGCTTGTGGAAAGGTTTTTTGGCCCTTTTCCCACCTTCTGGCATGAATTGTCGTATGGGAACACTTGTATTGCCGTATGGGAACCCATGTAGTCTCGTACAACACTATAGCATAAAATACCCTATCATGGATTGTTGTATGGGAAACAAAGGGCATTTGTGAGGCCCTAAACTTGGTCTTTGTTGGCTTTTAGAGTTCATTTGGGCCTCCTAGTGACCCTAAACTTCAAATTTGTAGGTTCTAACTCCATGCTCTTACAGGTTCTCCTTGGAAGGCAAGTTGATCACCAAATCATCAAGGTCCTAAGAACTATTAACTCCTTTGTGTGTTTAGGAAAATAATCAACTTACATTCAAAGCTTAAAAAGAACCTTTCATTCAATCCAGAGTGCTTAAAACGAACTAATCTGCATGTCTTTCCTAAATGGTTCAAATCAAATCTTGAGAAGGTTTAGGTTTTATACATTCCTAAAGGAAATCTTGAGTATTTTGAAGGTTTGATGCATTCCTAAAGGCAATCTAGGAACACTTTATCCATTTTGGGCTTAAAACTAAATCCTAAAAACACAAATCTTGAGTGCATGAGTAAAAGTGAAATAAAACACTTCACATCTATTTTGGGCTCTAAAATGAACATTCAAAAGCTTGGAAACTCTTAGGGGTATCTACTTTCAAAAGTTTCTTTATTAAAAGGGAAACCCTACAACCCAATCTCGAATGCATAAAGTTAATCAAACGTATCTACATTTTGCGATGTTTTAGTAATGTGCATTTTCGGAGGTCTTTTCAAATTTTCCTCTAGATAATTGGATTATGTTTCCAACGGTATAAGCAGTGTGTCTTTTTGAGCAATGAGAAGAAAGTTCTATCTTCTACAAGTGGGCATAAATTACAATGTTGTTTTTTTTCATCATTTAGTTTTTTGTTCTAATCAAATTGGCCTCTAAAAAATCAAATCTTGAGTGCATAATTAGAGTGAACAAAGAAAGTAAACAAATTTATTTTTGGTTCCAAAAATAAGCAAAAAAATCAATCTTGAATGCTCATAATAAAACACTTGCAAAATCTAGCCAAAAAAGAGATTTTTCTGTTTGAAGGAGTGAACAAATCAAGTCCTAAACAAATGTGCTTTAAAGTCATATCATAGAACACTTAAGATCATTTTGGAAAAAGAAATCTTTTTGATGTGCTTCTAGGAGTTTTCCCAAATTCTAGAAATCCTTGATAATCTAAGTGACGTAAAACAACTAAACTAGGACAAGTTCCCATGGATGAGTTAATGTGCTTTTGGAGTAATGAGTGTTGGCAATTTGGATAAGTAGGATACCAGATTATTGTCATTGTGGCAATATATACTCACTATGATGATCACATTTAATAGAAGAAAGCAGTCTTGTATGCGCGCACTAGAAAATTGTCTAAGTACAGCTTAGTAATATTTACCAGTCTAATCGGAGACAGTTTTGATTAGAGATGTTCACAGAAGCAGGTTCAGTGCATGCGCAATTGAACATAGATAATTCTATGTATATCAAAGCCACATATGAGAGTGCAAGTCTGTACAACATGTACAAAATGAGATATTAAAGAATTACAGAGACGGTGTTGAGCCGACCTGAATAGAGAAGAAGACAAAAGTGATCATATTAAGTTAAGGGATTATTATTTTTATCAAAATAATGACTTAACCATGTGGGGATGACATCCTAGATGTTAACCCTAAGGCATCATGAATTAGTTTTATATTTTGAGAAGAGTTTATGTATTGTAAGCCGACTGGAAGTTATTAACTGTAATAACTTATATAAATGTAAGAACTATGTAATGTGAAATGTACTGATGATACATTAGCAATTGTAATAAGACAAATATGATGCGAAGTTGTATATTGTAAGAAGGAAAGCAAGTAAACTCTATATATGAAAGCAAAGAGCCTAGAAAGCTAAATTAGAATAGGAAATCTATTCGGCAGCAGTATAAGGTTATGTACTTTATCTTTGTATTTGAAGATATCATTGTATATTGCATGTTTGGGCAATGAGATCACCTTGCAATCATTATATTTTGTAATAGAAACTCCTAACAAGGTTGAGGCTTCTAACAAGGCCTAGAGTCCTTTAACCGGGACATAGACACTAAATGTATGCAATAGACTCCTAACAAGGTCAACATCCTTAACCAGATACTTTTGATTAGTGGATCAGTTGTGGGTATCATCCCCAGCAGGGTTTTCCCTTGGCCTGGGTTTCCTCAATAAAAACATGGTGTTATGAGTTCATTTACTTTATTGTTATGGTTGTTATTCAGTTTCCTTAGTTTACTTTGTTATGCAAGCTTCAAGTTAATTTTTAATATCCATAACTGGGCAAAAGTAAAAGTTTGTGAAATATTGATTCACACCCCCTCTTAGTATTTCCTATTTGTAACAATGAGTAATGAGTAATTGGATAATGGAGATATAAGGAGTTATACTAAGAAGTGTACACATGGTCAAATGTTTCTTAAGGACACTACATTTTGATGACTTTGAAGTTTTTAACAAAGATGCCAGACTAATGCCAAAGGGGGAGATTGATACTCCTAAAAGATTTATTTTGTTGTAATTATTCTTGTTAAAGTCATTTTGATTGTCAAAGTCATTCAGTCAAGTCGGTAAAGAAAGAAACAATTTTGGTAAAGGGAATAAGGAACAGACACTAAGCACCAAGAAGTTACTCAGTTACAATAGTTATCAAACCGAGATAAATCATATTACCGAGCATAACAAAAAATATTACCAAGTAGCACAAGCTGTCATAGCAAATACATTGAGTCTGGACACCGAGCATAAAATATTTTAAAGATCTCAAGGAGATTATTTGATAAAACATTGGAGATTTCAATATGATGATTTTGCATGATTATAAGGTAAGATCCATCAATAAAAATTAAATGTTTAATATATGCAGTGGAGATGTAACCATTTGTAGCGCCGCTTAAGGAGAAGATTGTAGAACGTTTCCACAGCTTTTAAACCGAGTATAAATGGATCAGAGTATGAAGATCAAAGTATGTAGGAGAGAGAGTAGGTGATGATCAATAAAAGACAAGTGTGAAGGTGATGAGCAAAGAAGCCACTGAGTAATAGAGCAGTTAGAGAAGAGTGTGAATGTGATTCAGAATTGAACCTACTGAGTAAAGAAGTGGAATTGTGAATGGAATATTGTATGAGGTAAATTTATATTTAGCATATTGAGTATGATAAGCATATGTTGATGCAAGAATTACAAAATGTTTTTGTTACTGATTAGTGTGTAATCATAATTTTAAAAGCTCTTAACCGAGTAGGCCCTAATAGGTCTTAAATTGTAAATCCTTTAACAAGGTACATCTCTTAGATTACAGTTGTAAAAACATTTAGTAAGGTAGACTGAATAAGTCTTTATACTCTTAGCAAGGTAAATACTCTTAACAGGGTAAGCTATTAGAAATAGCTAATTTTGTAGCTCTAACCAAGAAAAAAATTTATTGCAGTAGTGAAGTGTTGTGGGTGTCATCCCCACCACAGTTTATTCCTCTGACCAAGGATTTCTACGAGACCAAAAATCATGGTGTTATGAGTTGTGTTTTATGATTTTGATTTATATGTTTCATGTTGATAATTGAATTTTTTTCTATTCGGTGAATGTTTAGAAAGGTAAATACAATTTTTGGAGTACTGATTCAACCCTCCCCTCTCAATACTTAACTTCCCATAATTAATCGAACACTAACAAGGTATGTCCTTTAACCAGGACCTACCTATTGTATTACTCGACTCCTAACAAGGTCATGACTCTTGATAGGGTCATTATTATCATAGTGCAGATATTTGTTGGTACCATCCCCGCCGGATTTTTTTCCTTAATAGAGTTTCCTTGAGAACAAATTTGGTGCTCATGTGTTATTGTTACTTTTGCTTTCATGTTCAATTATTTGGTTAAGCATTGAAGTTTACACTTAAGGTTTTATCTGATTTTTTTGGCATCAACTGATTCATCCCCCCCCCCCCCCCCCCCCCTCTTAGTTGATAGGGACATTGTTATTATAACATGATAGAGAAGTCTCCCACGTAGATAATTAGGATTAGGAGATTTCTAAAGCATGGTCTGCAACACTTAATATTAATAATTTTATTTGAGAAAATTGACAATGAACTTTCATATCATTCATTTCCATTGTAAGGGGTGATGAAGTAAACATACTTGTTTTTGTGGCATGATTATGGATAGAAGGATACATAATGATGTAGGAAATGCATGTTTGGGTAGTCAAATTTTGGATAGAAGGATACACATATATAGAATGGAGTCTACATGAAGTATTCAAAGTTTGATGTAGTTGTTGGACTGAAGTTTTTGGAAGATTAATATGGATGGCCAAGGAGGAGCTTCTTGGTATTGATTAAGTTATTCTTTTCTCTCACCACCAAGTCATATGTATCAAGAAGTGTCTACCCCGCACCCTTGAGTGATTGAATCATTATACCTATATCATATATTTAAAATATTTTAAGTAAAAGAAAATAACCATACTAGAGAAAGGTCAAGTAGGTGCCAAAATTATTTGTAATTATTTGTGAATATTAGTCTTGAAAATGATGATGGCCTCTTGATGGGATATCTTCATGGTGATTAGTTGTTAAAGAATATATGATATTTCTCCCTTCTCAATAAATCCATCAATGAAGGTATCTCTAAGTTCATCCCACATGCCAATCAAATTTAAATATAAGAAAGGGTACCAATCTAAGGCCTTTCTCTTCAAAGATGTGTCAAGTAGCCTTAAGGCCACAATCTATTCCATAACATGGTGCATTGTACACACATTTGAAACATCCTCCTAATGTTCCACTAGTCTCTTGAAATCTTTTTTGGTGAACTTGGGGGTGTCTTTAGATTGGTAGTGTAAGTTTTATATTATATTCTTCTCTTAAAATTTATATTACTATCTCATAATACATGATTTTTATGAAATTCTTTTTTGTGCCTTTCAAATAACATAACAATCATTCAAACAAATTATCATTTTGTAATTTGTAATGATTTCCTAAATATTAATATTTGTATAATAACATAAATTGATAATACAATCAATTTAAAAAAAAAAAATTAAAATTACTAAACTCATTATTACCTATTTAACTCTTATTCAATCTAATATTATTAAAATGGATGAATTAAATAAATAAGTTATGAAACATACCTCTACGTTGTCTGATAAATATATGGTGCTTCCGGTGGAGGTAAAATATTTTTGATACTTCTCGATCATTCTGTTCATGCTTTATTAACGAATTATTTTGGTCATTCACTTCTTTACAAAACTAATAAACATTTAAACACATTAACTCATATTTTTCTTACTTTAAAACTTTTTAGACCATAATTTAACTTGAATATAATACATAAAAGGAAATCTAATTTATATAATTCTAACACAAATAGAACAAAATTTTATTATGGTTCCATTTTATTCCTTAAGAAAATTAAAAAAATGTACCACGTACAAAATGAGAAGTCAATTTCTAGCTAAGAACATCGGATAATAGTATCAAATATTTTGAAGGATCGGTTCAAGGTCTTTGGGGGAGATTATAATGCTATATTGAACTCATTTGAAAAAATGGGAGGCATCATTCCATCTAGTAAGGATATTTAAAATTTTAATTTGTTTCTTCTTACAAATAGTTTCATTGATTGTATTCCCAAGACAATGGCATTTCACTTGGATTAATAAGAGGGAAAAAAAATTACTAGATAGAAGAAAGATTGGGTAGATTCATTTTGTCTCAAAACTAGCTTTCTAATAATATTGATTATTCCACACTCACGATTTTGATCATTTTTTTGGTGCTGTTGAATTTCGTCAAAGATAGGGTCCCTCACAAGTCTTTGTTTAAATTTGACCCTACATGTTTCACGGATCATGTTCTTTTATTCCTATAATTAAATATTGGTGGGGTGATGCTCCTTTTCTTGAAGGATCGCAATTCTATCAAATTACAAAAAAAACTAAATTTTCTAAAAAGAAAAATCAAAGAGAAGAATGTGTCACTTTAAAAATATTCTTGAAGAAAAAATCAAACTAGAGAAAGAGTTAATTGTTCTTCATCAATAAATTATTAATGAAGGGATGAATTAGGAGTCCTTTTTATTAGAGAAATACTTGAAACTATCCCTTGAAGATGTCCTCTTTAGGGAATAAATTTATTGGAAACAAAAGTCCATGAGAATTTGGTTAAGGGATGGAGATAGAAACACTAAGTTCTTCTATGATTCAACTAAATAGAGAAGGTAGAATAACAATAGTGTTAGTATTAAAAATGCTAATGGCTTCCTGCTTAAGGATAGGGAAGATATCATTAGAAAAGCTATTAATTTATTTAAACAAGTGCTTATAGCTGAACCTAATATTCAAAAGGATTCAATTATTGATTATATCTCTAACTATGTCTCAAAAATTAATAACAACATGCTTATGAAATCCTTCAGTTTGGAATAATTAAAGAAAATGGTCTTCTCCATGTCTCTAGAAAAGGCTCCTGGGCTTGATGGATTTACGGTTATGTTTTTCCCAAAAAGTTGTGATTTTCTAGGAAAGGATATTTTGTGTGCCTTCAAGAAGGCAAGAAGAAATAGGACGATGTTAAAGGAACTTAATAACACATATTTTCATCGCTCCCAAGATTAATCACCCCAAGTCTTTTAAGGAATTCAGGTCAGTCTCTTTTTGTAATATGCTTTACAAAATATTTACCAAATCAATATTTATAAGGCTTTTAAGAGTATCCATAAAATTATCTTAGAAGAACAATGGGGCTTTGTCCCTGGAAAGGAGACCTCTCAAGGGGATATCCTTTCTCATAAAGTTTTACATTTCATTTTGTGAAAGGAATATGCCTTGATGATTTCTAAACAATAGATGATGAAAGCATACAATAGAGTTAATTGAGATTTGTGTTTATGTTACTTCAAAGATTTATATTTTCAGAATGGTAGATTAAATGGATAGCCTCTTGCATTAATGCCCCTAGATTCTCTATTTTGTTCAATCAGTCTCCATATGATTTTTTTTTTGCTTTAAGGTGCCTTTGACAGGGGGACTTTCTTTCCCCTTTATTATTTATTATTATGGTTAAAATGTTGAGTACAGAGATATTAAATTGGCCATCAAAATGGTTTTTGGAAAGGGGTTAGGATTACAAGTGTTATTGGAAGCTATACTCATAGTTTATTTACAAACAAAACCTTGTTTTTTGGTCAAACTTATTTTAAGGAATCTACTATTATTAAAGGTCTTATTTATAATTATTTATTAGCTTTGGATCGATTGGCTAACCCTCAAAAGTCTATTTTTTTGCCATGAACATCCCTCCTATTGTCCAACAATGCCTAATATATTTTTGCGAGTTTTCAATCAACTCCTTCCCTAACAAATATTTGGGGATTTTCTTCTTCTCCAGATTTGAAAAGAATCAATTTTGGGACAAGATCATCTCTTCTATTTCTAGTCATATTTTATCCTGGAAACACAAATGGCTCACACCCCTAGGTAAGATCACGATGATTAAATCTCTCATTAATGTTGTTCCAATATATCTTGTGTCCACGTTAAATATGTCAAAAGGCAACATGAATTATTTACAATCATTCCGTAGATCTTTCTTATGCTTTCAAAATGTTACTAAGAAGTGCAAAATATTATTAGTTTCTTGAGATAAAGTTTGTCTCCTAAAACATTTTAGGGACTCTAGCATAATAAATCTATATTTTCATAATCAATCTCTCAGAGGAAAGTTTGTATGGATATTGTATCAAAATCCTTAATCAAAATGGGGAAGATTTGTGGTCTCAAAATATCAAGAATCTCATTCCTAGGATAGGAATTTCACTGTTGACACTTTGGTAAAAGGATCCAAAATCTAAAATTTTATTTCATGTAGACATGTCATTCAAACATAATTATCATGCTTAGTACATAACATATCCAACTCTCATTCAGTCCTTTACAACAAAATTGAAAAATAGCATCTCCTATGCCAATAGAGTTCTGGTGAAGTACAAACTCTTCCTTAGATGCAGAAAACAAATATATATATTCATCTCTCTTGCATACATACTCTCAATTAAAAAATAATTTCTCATTTATATTATAAAGAATAATCCTCCACTAGGTCGGCTAATACCTATTACAATAAAAGATATAAACATTATGCTCAATCACAATGTGATCCAAATCAAGTCAGCTAAGACTTAGATAGGACCCAAATATTCATCCTTGAACACGAAGAAGTTATACCGAAGCAACATCAAGAATCAGAACATTTTACTTGATCAAGTCAGTTGTGACCTAAATGAAGAAATGCCACCATGCTACCAAACCAAAAAATCCAATCACCTCAATGAATGGAACCAACAACATGATCATCAAATGATCCAAGAACACAAAAATGAAGCATGAATAGCATCACAAACCTTCACATCATCTCCAATAAGAAATCCAAACTCATCTTTAACTCTGATAAATAGGAATAGAAACATATCAAACTCAGACATAGCAAAAGATAGCTTGTTGTACTCTGAAATATGAACAACCCCAACAATGAATACAATGATAAGGGAACATACAATAACCAACTTTGCAACCTCTAAAATATCAAATCCAAATCATATTGAATCAAATACTCATCCATTGTTCACAAGGACACTGTAACACAAGTAACTAGAAACTCGATCATATCTTACTCAAATTGTTATGTACCAACTTCTATGAACCTCTGTAGATGATCTACAGACATCTCAGAATAATATCTCACCATCACATCACAAGATCTTCAACATAGCATCTGAACAACTGAAATCCTCCTTATCGAATGTTCTGAACACATTGTTTGAGACAGC
This sequence comes from Chamaecyparis obtusa, assembly GCA_027943335.1. Taxonomy (NCBI): domain Eukaryota; kingdom Viridiplantae; phylum Streptophyta; class Pinopsida; order Cupressales; family Cupressaceae; genus Chamaecyparis; species Chamaecyparis obtusa. The sequence goes on from BSBK01000529.1 coordinate 12,977,668, forward strand.
AACAAGTATGTCGACATCAATGACAAAACATTAATGTCAGCACACATAAATCCAAAACTATGGCATGCTTAAAAATATTCCAACAATCGCCTCCTTTGGCATTAATGGCAACAAATGTAGTGAAAAACTGATCAATGCACAAAGACAATTCTATATCCACCTGATCACTCTAAAAGTATAGTTGCAATATATCCACCTAATCACTCTAAATATCTAGCTTCAAATCAATCTCTACAATCTGTGATCTTGCTTCTATTTTTCACACAATCTTCTCCCCATTTTACATCAATGGATAAGGACCAAAAATATCAAAAAGTACCAAACCAATAAATAGTCATAAGACTACTCCCTCGAAATAGTAGTCCCCAAATGTCATCAATCAAGCAAAAAAATTTCTAATAGAATCTCTCAACTGATGCTATCCTTACCATCATTAGCTCTAATCTACAAGGGCTATCACTCCAAGCTTTTCCCTAACATACTCAAATGTATTATTTGGCACGATCTCAACAATCTATTCCTTAGAAGACACAAATTCCAGCTTCACCTCCTTTTCACTAACTTTATCCCTCAAGACATGATATTTGATAGAAATATGCTTTATCTTTGAATGCAAAATAGAATTATTTGAGATATTTATAGCACTAGAGTTATCATAGTGAATAATAACAGGTTCATCAATGTTTATCTTTATGTCCTTCAGAATTTGCTTCATCCAAATAGCTTGATTATAGTTAGTAGCAACAACAACCTACTCTACTTCAGCAATAGATTTAGAAATACAATCTTGCTTCTTCCTCCTCTAAGAAACTAATTTCTTACCCAAGAAGAATGCACCTCCACTAGTACTCTTTCTATCATTCATATTACCTTCCCAATTAGCATCAGTGTATGCACATAGTGCTATTGGGAATAACAGTCCACCAATACAACTGAGAGGGGGGCGGTGAATCAGTTGTATAAGAGAATATTAAACTTTAAACTTTGAATAGCAGTTATATCAAATCCAATGAATACCAACACAATAACACAATATTTTGTTGTTGAGGAAATCATGTTAAAGGTAAAATCCTGGTGAGAATTAACACCCATTAATGATGTACTGAGAGTATAGTATCCTTGTTAGACGATCTAGCCCTATTAGGAGCTGATTAAAACATTACAGTACACAGTCCTTGTTAGAGAACATACCCTGTTAAGAGTCAAGAAAAGAAGGGTGGGCTCACTTCCCAAAGAAGGTTATGTCCACCTTCAAAACTCACTTTTCACAACACAAGTGTATATGAAGAAATACACAATCTTTTGAACTTTCTAATAGCAACTGTCTTTGCTTGATCAGTCCTAATGAAGTATACAATTATCCTCTACTCTACATCTAGCAGACTCAAGCTCGTAGCTTCCACAATCCACTTATATAATATTAATACATATCTTTTCAAAAGAAAAGATCTTACATATATACCCTGTTACAAAATAAGTAATCAGGTCGGCCAATTAGGCTTTCCTATTACAAATAATTACATAAAACCTTGCTAAGATACACATGATATCTAAAGAAAGTATATAACAATTAAAATTCAATAATTAAGGACCAACATCCTTAAATCATGTTCGCCATCCATAATATACCCTACATCTCTGACGTCGGCTTCCAAATAGGTCATCTCCAGAGCACACACCACAGCTGACATCATCCAACTTTTCGTACCTTGCGCTGACCATATAACATTCTTCATTACCCTATCTATCATCCCTTAAGTTCACATACACTAAATCTTCATCACCTGTAAGATATTCCCAAAACTCAGAGACTTACTATGTCAACTTCTACTGTCACTGTCCAATAACCAATCTTCACCAAATCTTATGTAACTCAGCCAATATGCAATATTACATCATGAGATCTTAGATATAAGATCACAACAACTTTCAGTACACACAACTGACTTCGCACATTCTAAAACATCCGTACAGTATATGTACATTGTAATAATTAGCATGTTCTCTTCACAGAAACATATGTTGACATCAGTGACAAAACACGAACGAAAACAACAGCAATTCCAACATCACTCAATGTAGTGATTAAACATATTAAATGTATCAACAATCTCCCGAATGCATTAGCAATATCCAATAATCTCCCCCTTTGGCATTGATGGAAGCATATGGGAAAATCCATCAACCCAAAAAGTATTCTCTCAGCATCTTTACTACATAATCTCTTTCCTCAATACGTAGTCTCTTCGATGTAAGATTTTCACATAGTCTCTTTCCCCCTTTGACAACAATGGAAAAGGGTACCATAAGTCATCAACTATTTTCACAACTGTCTTCAACAATTACTCCCCGAGAAGTAGATCCCTACATCAAGTCGAGAATATGATAAGGCTCTCAAAACCTTTGGACTGGTGCATCCCCACGTCATTTAATTCTGACTAGGAGGGGCCTGAACCCCAAGAATACCTTTGAGATACTCAAAGGTATCTTTGGAAATGGCTTTGTAAAGATGTCTACTATCTATTCCTTTGTGCTGATGTATTCCAATCGTATTACCTTCTCTACAACCTTGTCTCTCAAGAAGTGATACTTGGTAGAAATATGCTTAGTTTTAGAGTGCATCACAAGATTCTTTGACATATTTATTGTACTAGTGTTATCACAATGGATAACCAATGATTCATCAAAAGTTATTCCAATGTCTTTCAACATTTATTTCATCCAAACAATTTGAGTGCAATTAATAGAAGCTACAAAATACTCTGATTTTGTAGTGGACTGAGCTATACAATCTTTCTTTTTACTTAGCCATAAAACTAACTTTTTCCCAAGGAAAAATACACCTCCACTAGTACTCTTCATGTCATCAGTATTCCCTACCCAATCAGCATCAGTATAAGCATGAAGTTCAAAGTCATCATTTCTATCATACCATAAGCCATATTCAATGTCCCTTTCAAATATCTAAATATCCTTTTCACAACAGCTAGATGTGTTTCTTAAGGTTCTGCCTAATATCTAGCCACAATTCCAACAACATTAGCAATATCTGGTCTGGTGTGAGTGATATATTGTAATCATCCAACCATTGATCTATACTTGGTCTGAAAAATACACTTTGTCTCATCTTTACTTGATAGTTTATGATCAATTACCATAGGTGTACCAACTGGTTTACAGTCTTCCATTCCAAACTTCTTTAACATTTCCTTAAGATACTTAGTATAAGAAATAAAAATGACATTCTTGTTCAGATTTATTTATAGTCGTAGAAAGAATTTCATTTCACCTATCATGGACATCTCAAATTTATTTTTCATTTCTTTAGAAAACTTCTTACACAATTCATCATTGCCTTCAAAGATAATATCATCAAAAAAAACTTCTATTATCAAAAATTCATCTTCACTAGTTCTTAAATATAAGTTACTATCAGCATTACCCTTTATGAACCCAAGGCGAAGTAAGTATTTGTCTAACCTTGCATACCAAGCCCTTGGAGCTTGTTTCAGTCCATATAGTGGTTTCTTCAACTTGCATACCATGTCTCCATCTTCGCATAGAGGAAATCCATCAAGTTGTTCTATATAAACTTCTTCTTCAAGATTCTCATTCAAGAATGCAGATTTCACATCCATCTAATATACCTTGAATTTTTTATGTGCAATATAAGACAACACTAATCTCATAGCTTCTATCCTAGCAACAGGAGAAAATGTCTATTCAAAGTCTATGCCTTCTTGTTGTGAATAACCTTTACATACCACTCTTTATTTGTTTCCTACAACAACTCCTTCTTCATTCATTTTGTTTATGAAAACCCACTTATTTCCTATTACATTTTTGTCTTTAGGTCTAGGAACCAATTCCAAAGTGTTATTTTTCTTTATCTGATCTATCTCTTCCTTCATAGCATTTATCCAAGATTCATCTCTACAAGCTCCATCTGTATTCTTTGGTTCAACTTGATAAATCAAACAAATTTCTTCTCTAGCCTTTAATCTAGTCATTACTCTTTGATTTGTATTACCAATAATTTATTTATCAGGATGATTTATCTTTACATACTGTATCATCTTAAAATGGAAGCACTTCCATGATAAGAGCATTTAGCCCTCCGAGTAAGTGGTCTGGGGTCATGTCAAGCGCCTTGATTGGGTCTTTGCATGGATCTAGTTGTTTCCTCTTGTTCTACTTCTCTCTCTCTGTTTCCAACTTATTTTCTGGCAACTTCCTCTGAGAACCTGAAATTTTTGACCTCCTGGGTCAAGGACGACATGGAGGGTCAAAGACAACCTAGCCCCTGACCTAGGTCAGAGACGACCTCATCCCTGACCAAGGGCAGAGACTACCTCGTCCCTGACCCTCAGAACAATATCTCACCATCACATCTCAAGATCTTTAACATAGTATCTGAACAACTGAAATCCTCCTTACCGAACATCTTGAACACCTTGTTTGAGATAGTAACAAGTATGTTGACATCAATGATAAAATATTAATGTCAGCACACCTAAATCCAAAACTTTGACATGCTCAACTATCTTCCAACAATATTTACTTCAAATACATTTTTTTTTTTCTTACATTCAATGATACAGGACCTTCCGTAGGTCATAAACTAATACAGAAACTTTCAGAGGTCATAACTTTTGACTAAGGTCTGGGTTTTTGCTGAAATTTTTCGGGTGCGTGCCTCAGGTGGTGGCATTTATTTTGCCAATGATCTCAAATTGATTGGGGTCTGTTTTAGCACATTTTCGGGGGCTGAAAGTTTCATCTAGGGCTCCGAAATTAGTTTTTAATGTTTTTTCTCTAGTTTTTAGAAAGTTTTGTTTTGTAATAAATCTGAATTTATGTTTTTGAATCTCAGATATTAGTTGGCAATTCTTTCTAACTTAGTCAAGGGCATGTTTAGGGAAAAAACAGCTTTTTAGGTGTTGTTTCGAAAATTACCAAAAATGGCAAAAAAACAACTATGGAAAAAATTGCCAAAAAGGGTAATTTTCAGATTTCTTGATTTTCTAAGTTTTTTGGTTACTTAAGAGTTTGCAGCGAATTGTAGAAGCAGTTAGTGATGAATGGAAAAATACTGAAGGTTTCAAAGTTGTGTTTATTTATCTTGTGATTGAGTTTTATTGTTAACAGAGAGTGTTGTACTACATCATTTGGTATTAGAGCGGGAAGATGGCTGGGAGAAGAAGAGGAAGAGGAAGAGGAGGTATCACGCTGATGCAAAGTTTGATGATGGATATGCAGATGCAGATTGAACGACTCAATGAGTGAATGGATAATCAAGGAATATAAGGAGGAAATGAATCTGATGAAGAGGGAAACCAAAATGAAGAAAATACAGAAGAGAGGCTAGACGAAATGAGCTATGAAGATAGAGTTCTCAAGGCTTTGGAAGGAAGGAGTGAAACAATCAAGATTGATGTTTCAAACTATGCTAGTAGTCTTAAGCTAGAAGAATTAGTAGACTGGCTAAACGAGATGGGGAAATTTTTTTAATGGAAGCCTATGACAGAAGAAAAGAAGATGAAGTTTGCATGCACAAAATTAAAAGAACATGCAATGATATGGTGGGATCATCTCCAAAAGGAACGAACTAAAAAGGGAAAAGAAAAGATTAAGACATGGAGAAAGATGGAGAAAAAGCTCAAAGAAAAATTCTTACCCATGGATTATTCACAAACTCTCTTTTGCATGTTCCAAAATCTGAAACAAAACTTGTTTTCAGTGCAAGACTATACAAATGAATTCTACTAGCTATCCATGTGCATAGAACATCAAGAAAATAATGAGCAAATGGCTGCTAGATATATGAATGGCCTAAAATTCTCCATCCAAGATGAGTTGAGCATGCATCGTGTTAGCAGTATGGAGGAAGCCTACCAATTAGCCCTAAAGGCTGAAGAAAAGCAGAATAGGCAATATATCCAGAGGAATAAAGGTGGTCAAAGGGGTACCTCAACTCCATTTCGGGGAGGTTCTAATAATGGTCGAGAAGATTCTTTTCAAGGATTTTTGAAGAAAATATGGACACCAGGCAAGATCCTCCAAATCAAGAAAGAGGAAGGGGGTTTCAAAGAGGACGAGGCTACGGAAGCGGAAGAGGCTGGGAAAATCAGAGAAGGCTTTTCACTTGTTTTAGGTGTGGAGAAGAAGGACACAAAGCCTTTGAATGTTCAAATTATAACATGCCAGAAAGAAACCAAGGAGGACAGCCTAGAGTGAACCTGGTTCAGCCTGAATTCATAGAAGCAGGAATAGAACAAGAAGTCCTACCAGAAGTGGGAGAAACTCTCATGATGAGGAGATCGATGATCATTCCAGAGAAGGAAGAAGTCCCTGTAAAGAACTTTGATGATTTGTGGCTTCGAACCAACATCTTCAAAACTAGATGCACTTAAGGCGGAAAGGTATGCCAAGTTATTATTGATGGGGTTAGTTGTGAGAATATGATAGCTAAGGAAATGGTAGAGAAACTAAATTTGCAATGTGAGAAACATCCTCGTCCTTACCATATTGCATGGTTTAAGAAAGGAAATAAGGTTACTGTTGATAAAAGATGTTTGGTTCGGTTTACTATAGGAAAAATCTATAAGGATGAGATATGGTGTGATGTTATTCCTATGGATGCCTGTCATATTTTGTTGGGAAGGCCATGGCAGTATGATAGGAAGATCATGCACTATGGAGAGAAAAATACATATACCTTCTGGAAGGATGGCTCTAAAGTGACTCTCTTACCACTTAAGGATGAAAGGAAGAATGAGACCATGTTGTCTGCCAAGGATGTTGTCAAAGAAATGAAAGTGACAGGTTGCTCCTATGCGTTGGTAGTAAAAAGAGGAGAAGAACAAGAAGACATAATACCACATGATGCAATAAAGATACTAGAAGAATTTGCTGATGTTATTCCAAATGAGCTACCTGATGGACTCCCACCAAAAAGGGATATACAACACCATATTGATCTGATTCCTGGAGCAACTCTTCCTAATCAAGCAGCTTATCGACTGAACCCAACACAACATGCAGAGCTCAACAAACAAGTAATAGAACTAGTTGAGAAAGGCCTGGTTAGAGAAAGCATGAGCCCATGTGTTGTGCCTGCATTGTTGACCCCAAAGAAGGATGGAACATGGAGGATGTGTATTGACAGTAGAGCAATTAATAAGATTACTATCAAATATCAATTTCCTATTCCTCGTATAGAGGATATGATGGATGCATTAGTAGTGGCCAAATACTTCAGCAAGATTGATCTACGAAGTGGATACCACCAGATTCAGATTCGTGAAGGAGATGAGTGGAAGACAACTTTTAAGACTGGGGATGGCTTGTATGAATGGATGGTTATGCCATTTGGGCTTTCTAATGCACCAAGTACATTCATGAGATTGATGAATATTGTCTTATGACCCTACATTGGTAAGTTTGTTGTAGTTTATTTTGATGATATCCTAATTTACAGCAAACACAAAGGAGAACACCTACAACACTTGAGGTTCATCCTGAGTGTATTAAGGAAAGAGACGCTCTTTACAAATTTAAAGAAGTTAAGATTCATGCAAAATAGTTTGACTTTTCTGGGCTTCTTCATTTCTGATGATGGTGTTCAGATGGACCCAGAAAATGTCAAGGCAATCCTAGAATGGCCTAGTCCATCTAGCATAACAGGGGTAAGGAGTTTTCATGGATTGGCAACCTTCTATAGAAAGTTCATTTGGAATTTTAGAAGTATTGTAGTGCCCATAACAGATTGTACAAAAGGAAGGGAATTCACATGGACAACAGATGCTGAATAGAGTTTCCAATTCTTGAAGAAAAAGGTAACTGAAGCTCCTATATTCACACTTCTAAATTTTGATAAAGTATTTGAAGTAGAGTGTGATGCTTCCCATGTTGGGATAGGTGTTTTTCTTAGCCAGACAGGTAAACCCATAGCCTTTTTCAGTGAAAAGTTGAATGATGCGAGAAAGAACTATTCTACTTATGATTTAGAATTTTATGCTATTATTCAAGCCTCAAGGCATTGGAGGCATTATCTAGTCCCGTAAGAATTTGTACTGTTTACAGATAATTTGGCCCTGGAATATGTGAACACACAAAAGAAATTGAATAGTAGGCATGCTAAGTGGGTGTCTTTCTTGCAAGGGTATAATTTTGTTTTGAAGCATAAGTCTGGAAAGCAGAATCAAGTTGTTGATGCCCTAAGTCCGCGTGTTACACTCATAACTACAATGGAAACAGAGGTCATTGGTTTTGATGCTATTAAAGTTTTGTAGGAGGCTGATGATGATTTTTGGGAAATTATAGAGTAGATTAAAGAACCAGGAACTAATCTTTTAGATCACGTGAGAGGAGAATACTTTATGTAGGATGGTTACCTCTTTAGAGGAAAACAACTTTGTATACCAGTTGGTTCCATGAGGGAAAATATTATCCGAGAACTTCATAGTGGTGGTTTGGTTGGTCACTTTGGGAAGGACAAGACAATAGCCTTGGTTGAAGACAAATACTACTGGCCAAAACTGAAAAGGGACATTACTAAGTACATGGCAAGGTGCAGAATCTGTCAAGTGGCTAAGGGTCACTCCCAAAACACAGGATTGTATACACCTCTACCTGTACCCATCGAACCATGGATAGATATGAGTATGGATTTCGTATTGGGGCTTCCCCACACCCAGCGAGGTACAGATTCTATCTTTGTAGTTGTTGATAGATTCTCTAAGATGGCTCATTTTATTGCTTGTAAAAAAACTAATGATGCCACAACGATAGCCAACTTATTTTTCTCAGAATTTGTTAGACTCCATGGCATTCTAAAGACTATCACTTCTAACAGGGATACTAAGTTTTTGAGTCATTTCTGGAGGACCTTATGGAAGAAGATGGGAACACAGTTGCAGTTTAGCAGTGCTTATCAACCCCAAACTGATGGGAAAACTAAGGTAGTCAATCGGAGTTTGGGAAACCTGTTATGGTGTATTGTTGGTGAAAATCCCAAGCAATGGGACTTGGCATTGCCTCAAGCAGAGTTTGCTTACAACAGTTTTGTTAACAGATCAACTGGAAAATCTCATTTTCAGATCGTATATGGTAAGAATCCTCAGGGTGTTTTGGACCTTGTACAACTCCCTGTGCAAGATAGAATTAGCGATGATGGGGAAGCATTTGTTGAACACCTTCAACAACTTCAACAAGATGTGAGGAGTAAATTGCAAGATAGAAATGAGCAATATAAGGCTGCTGCAGATGTCACTAGGAGGTAGATATTTAATGCAGGTGATTTGGTGATGGTGTACTTGAGGCGTGAGAGATTTCCCACTGGCACATATCATAAGCTGAAATACAAGAAGATAGGTCCTTGCCAAATTTTGAAGAAGATCAATGATAATGCGTATGAGGTTTGTCTACCAAATGATCTGGATATTTCTCATGTCTTCAATGTTTCTGATTTATATGCATTTCATGGAGAACTATCTGAGCCAGATAGTACAGATGAGGCGGATTGGCATCACCACCTTCCAAGTAAAAAGAAGGAAAAGATTGCCCACATTTTGGACAGGCAGTCTACAGTCACCCGGAATGGTCATTACAATAGGTACTTGATTCAGTGGGAGGGATTACCAGCAACAGATAGCACCTGGATCTCAAAATGGGAAGTGATGAAATTGGACCCCACAAATTTGCAGCAGTTCACAGACACCCACTTGCAGGAGTTGCGTTCCTTTAAAGAAGGGGAGAATGATGCAAGACCTTCCGTAGGTCATAAACCAATACAAAAACTTTCGGAGGTCATAACTTTTGACTCAGGTCTGGATTTTTGCTGAAATTTTTCGGGTGCGTGCCTCGGGTGGTGGCATTTGTTTTGCCAATGATCTCAGATCGATTGGGGTCCGTTTTAGCACATTTTCGAGAGCTGAAAGTTTCATTTAGGGCTCCGAAATCAGCTTTTAGTATTTTTTCTCTAGTTTTTAGAAAGTTTTGTTTTGTAATAAATCTGAATTTATGTTTCTAAATCTCAGATATTAGTTGACAATTCTTTCTAACTTAGTCGAGGGCATGTTTAGGGAAAAAAATCAGCTTTTTAGGTGTTGTTTCAAAAATTACCAAAAATGGCAAAAAAACAACTATGAAAAAAACTGCCAAAAAGGGTAATTTTCGGATTTCTTGATTTTCTAGGTTTTTTGGTTACTTAAGAGTTTGAAGCGAATTGTAAAAGCAGTTAGTGATGAATGGAAAAATACTGAAGGTTTCAAAGTTGTGTTTATTTGTCTTATGATTGAGTTTTATTGTTAACAGAGAGTGTTGTGCTACATCATTCAATTTCTTGCATCTATTGGATACAACCAATTTAGGGGGATTGTCTTGACATTAACACTATTATGTTGAGATTATAGATAGTTGTGGGTTCCTACAATGAGAACCAACAACATGTTCTAAAGGATACTAAACACATGACATGGTAGTGCCTAATATGGTACATTATCCTACTTCCATTCTTTTTATCCCATATCCATTATATGTATAAATAATTATATTTTGATTTTATATAAATTTTTGATTCATGTCTATTTTAGGATTCACATAGGACTCAATGTTGGGCAAAAATGGATCATAAAATTTACATGGATATTTTCATTTAGTTTTGAATCCATCTTGTTTGAGAATATTCACATGATTACACAAAAATTGATTCTCTCTTGTGTAAAGTTGAGCTCATTCCCCAATACTTCATCCATCCCAACTTGCCCATATTTCCACACAACTCATCATATTTCAAACATTTTCGTATGCACTTATCAACATTAATAATTTATTGTTCCTACCAATGTTTCCATCTTAATTCATTAATTTATCTACTTGATATCTATACCTTCTTATCTAGATTAATCTAGTAAGATGTATGTTTACTCCAACACCACATGAAATTGACCCCTACAATTTAAAATTTAAAATTTAAAATTCTAAACTTAAAATTATTTGTGCCTATCTCACAGGTTATTATAAGTCAAATTGGTACCCATTTGCACAATATATAAAAGATCTTATTCATTGAAAGAAGGGCCATTCTAGAATCTTAATCTACATCAAATTCATATAGAGCATTTGCCTAAGGTTATTGTCCTTGACATTCTTCCATGACTATCAAAAATCATTTTAATCAATTAGAATAAGCTAGGAGACCATTGCCCTTGCAATCCATCAATCTCCTTAAGGTATCCTACAATTCTATCAATCCTTATGTATCAACAAATATCGGAGATAAGGACAACATAGTTCTCAATAACTTACAATCCTATTGGTAGATTTTATGAGCTATATAGTTATTTTGTGCATTGGATTAGTAAAGCAGAGCATGAAATCATCACCTACAAAATGTATTAAACATGTAGTGAAATTAGTGATTATTCTAAACTTGACACATTTTCTAAATCATGTATATTTATTCCAATACCATCAACAAGTAAAATCTATACAATTTGAGCATCAAATTCATCATTAGAATTCTAAGAAATAATTGCTTAAACCTTCTCATCATTTAATTTACAAAATATTATATATCGCATATTCAAAATTTAACTTTGATATACTAAATAAGTATAATATCATTGAATAGTTCTTAATGAGCCCACAAAAGATCACCTCTTTTGAGTCCTTGGCCTTAATATCAAAAGTGATGTGGTTGGGATCGTGTTGGGAGTGAGTTTGGCAAATGGATAATCCTCAATCCATGACTCTTAATCAAAGAAGATCAACCTATGACTAGTCTCCTATATCAGATAGCTACAAGTGAATAGATTTGTACAAAACTCTATAAAAAAATTAACATAATCTCAAACCCGTCACTAACAAGACCAATGAAAATGGTTTGCATTTTATAGACAAGCCCCTTGATCCTTATCCTTTTCTAAAATTTATCACCGGACAATTAATGCACCCATTCTATAAAGCATTATTTTTAATAGTCACGTTTATAGATTTTCACCAATCAACCGATCATTTATAGTGAAAACATGACCCTCCAACTGACGAGTTTTTGAAATTACAATATTTAATATCCGAAAAAGAAAAAGGCAATTTTCCCGGCTGCATTTAAAATCTTCTCATTCTGAGCGCACATCAGGTATTTAAAGGCTTTGTTGAAAGCTAATTAACCAGAGCCCTCTCTGCGTATACGCAATAAATTTTTTTTGTTTCGGACACTGATTTCCTCTATTTTATTGGATTTAATAGTTTTTGTGGCAGATACTGATTTTCTCTTTTTTCCTTGATCTAATAGTTTTTTGTGACGGAAACCGATTTTCCTTATTTTTATAAATGAAGAATTTTAAACTGAAAGCTCTTCGATGAAGGATCGAATATTGATTCAGAGCAGGTAATCAAAGATTGATCCAGAGCAGAGACTCAATATAAATATTTTTTCCTGGATCTTTGCATTGCATCTTTTAATGGAGAGCTATACATCATTTATAAGAGTACTCTTTTATTTAATATAATTGAGATTCAAGCAATTTTGAACTTAAAGCTCTTCGATTAAGAATCAAAGATTTAATCTTCGTTGTGAAAGCAGCAAATGCCTGTTGCTTTAATGTTACAAAAGCCTTAATATAAATATTTTTTCCTCAATCTTTGTACAGATTTTTATCCCATATGTGCTGCATCTATTTCTTTGTACGAGTTTTCAAACAAAAATTCTATACTTTGGAAATAAAATCTTAAATAATTTGCCTTTGCTTTGAGACTATAATCCAGAGGAAAAAAGGGGATTCCTTACCTTGGACTTGCGAACTCGTACAGCTTCCCCGTCTGCGAGAAAATGATGAGCCCAACTTCAGCATCGCAGAGAACAGAGAGCTCCTTAGCCTTCTTCAACATTCCCCCCTTGCGTTTGCAGAATGTAACCTTGCGATTTACAGGGTTTTCTATCTTTTTCAGATGCACCTTTCCCCTCACCATTCTGTTCTGTTCTGTTCTGCTCTGTGTGCAAGAAACAATCTTCCCACAAACATCAGTTTTCCACCACTCAAAACTTAACATATGAAGGGAAATATTTGTACGTTCGTTTGGATTATTTAAGGTCGATATCGTACGGTTTTAACCTAACTAAACAATTCAGAGTTGAGGTGCACTTCCCGACGTACATATTTTTGTTACAAATCGTCGCTGGTCGTTAAAGTGGCTCTCACAAATGGAGTGCCAAGTGTAGAATAAAACAATCGTACTAATTTGGGTATCTGTTAATTTCGGTTATCATTACATAAACCTATGAATAGTTTGAACTCAAATACGACGACCAACGAAACCGTAAATGGCGGGCAAGTTAAGTCTACCCACATTGCTATGTTAAAATTGGTACTTACTCAAAAAGACTTGCCAAATGACAAGCAAGTTAAGTTTACACACAGTGCTAAGTTAAAATTGGTTTTAATTCAAAGAGACTCCTAAACCGCCATATGCAAGTTAAGACAAGACATAATGTTAAGATAAAATTAGTTCTTAGTTAAAATTAAATCATTTTATAATAAAATTAATATACTAATTTAGATATATGTTATTTTTAACTATCATTACTTAAATCTATGAACTGTTTGGAATTTAGATATAATTGTCAGTGAAATTACAAATGACAAGCAAGCTAAGTCTAGTTAAAATTGGTTCTTAGTCAAAGAGATTTCTTAAATGATGAGTAAGTTTGGACACTGTTTGTGAGACCTACCAGACAGTCATACTATTACTATTATGTTTTCCATGCTTTCAGTACTTATTTTACAGACATACTAGACTTTTGAGACACCTAAGTATTTGAGGATCTGTTGAATCCTATATTATATGTTTGGTACCTGATTATGTAATCAGAGTACATTCGAGATACTACATGTTATGTTTCAATTTCAGTTACGATTATGTTACATATGATGTTATATGATGTTTTAAAACTATTGCGAAGAAAAGTTGGTTTAAGAAACCAAAGTTGTGCTTAATGGATTGATTTACAGACATAGTTTTAAACCAAGCAATTTCGATGTATTATGTTTATATCATGTTAATTGGACCTACTGATGTGTGCATTGAGTGTGCAGGATAAGTTGACCATGGATCTAAATGCGGGGATCCAGTATTGGAACCTATGTTTATACCGTGCATTCTAAGGTCCTCTTTGTATAAAGAGACGTGGACCTCGTTGTGTAGTCTTTTATTCGTATATGTGGTTTGCATGAGTGTATCTAATTTAGCAAATGTCTATGTGTATTAGTCATGTCTATTGTTTTATTTAATGTGCCAAATTTGGCAAATTGTGGCTTAAATGTTGGCATGGTTAAGTATTTTAATATTGTATGGGTCAAGGGCTTGACTAGGGTGTAACCTTAGGGTAGGATCAACTAACCTTGGGTTGAGAAGTTTCTAGAAGTCAACAAAGACCAAAAATCCGTGCATAAACTTTAAGTAGGGTTTAAGAGGGTCTTTTGGGCTCCCATAGGCTAATTGGGGTCATTTTTAGCTACCCAGGTTGATACCTTAGGGGTTAGGGGTCATTTTCAACCCATTAAGAGCCTTAAAACTCATTAATGACCCCTCTAAAGTCAAGGTTTTCATTTTGCACGAGATTGAAGAGTTGTGAGGTTTTGGTTAACCTCTCTCTTCTTCCCAAACTTGCATTCAACTCCATTTATGGTGAAGGAAGGCAAGTGGGAAGAAGGGAATGGAAGTTTCTTCCTCTCTTCTGATTGGCTCCTAGATTTTAGGAGGTTTGCCTATTTAGGAGAAACTTGGAGTAAGGTTTTAGTTGATCACCCACTCTCTAGATTTGGAGACCACTTGTTGGAAAAAGCTTAGGAGAGAGGCTAGCTTTGGAAGGAGTTCAAGTTTTTTTTCAAGATTTCAACCTTTGCTTGAATCAAGGTAGGCCTTGTGCTATTTTTGTTATTTCTTGCATATGTTTGAGCTTGGAGCTCCATTAATAGAGTCCATGGCTTTTTATGGTTCATGTTGTAAAATTTATGTTTTGTAAAAATGTTGTTTTTACTTTGTGATCTCATTTTGGGATGAGTTTCTTCAAGGTTTACTCACCTTAGGGAAGGTGGAGTAACCTTGAAGGGGGTAGTAGGATGTAGACTCAGGATGTGTAGAGTCTCCCATGTGTGGAGGGATAAAACATGGGGTTCCACGATACCCATGATGCCAAACATGGCCTATGGGCACTTGGGGGGCATAAGGAGAGTTAGATCCTATCTCTCGGAGATGGTCTTCCTAAGTCCATCTATGGCTTGGGATATTTGTATCTTGTCCTGGCTTCTCCACTTGGTAGTCCACCTCTAACCCATTTTCAGGAAGGTCTCTTGGAGGCCTTCCTCTTATAAAAACCCTATTGGGATTATGACTTAAATGTATTTGTGTATGAATGTTTTTCCTTCATGCTTGAGTGTCTATTTGTACCCCGTTCCAGTTCTGATCCCCTAGCTCGGGGGTGGCCTTGAAAAGGCCTAGGTTGGGAGGTGAGCCTCCGTGGTCAACCTCACTCTATTAGGTACCCAGCTGGATATAGGAGTTGGTAATATTGTTGAGTTTGAAATTCAAAATTGTAAAATTTGTTGTAACCTTCCATTTCAAGTTATGTTTGAAATTCAAAAATTGGGGATTTCCTTGTAAATCATACATTTTAAATTTGTAAATTTTATTGTTATTTAATGTATTGAAAATGAAATTATGGATTAAATTTTGGGTTTAATGGATTATGAAGCAATTTGGACATTTAAATGTCATTTTAATTGGACAAACTCCATGATTGTCTATGGCATCATTATGCATATTATAGATTATAGTGTTATAAGGTATATTCAAATTCGATAGTATTGAATTATCTTAATCTTACTTGTATTACGATAATTTAAATAAATTAATTATAATGTTATATTGTGAAATGTTATTTTAAATTTATATTTTGTACTTAGAAAATTTCTTAAAAATTATCAAAAAATAAAAAGGCCTAAATCAAAATTTTGATTCATACAAGTTGTTTAGCTGCTTAATATGAATGAAATTATGTAATTTAATTTTAAAAATAAATTCTCTACATACTCGCTATTTTGAAATTCAAGAAATTAAATTTACACCAGCAATTATAAAAAAAAAAAAGAATATAATAAGGGTGTTATTATTATTAAGTATTTGGTGTTTCAAGTATATTAGATAAATTGAATTTTATCAAGATTAAATTGTATTTAGTAAAGTCTAAGTCATTATAGGGAACTTAAACTTATTTTTAGATAGATTTTATTTTAGAATTAAATTCAACTTTTATTTACATTTAAATTAGAATTAGTAACTCCTAATTCATTCTAGACGTTTCAACGTTAAGATTGGGTTAAACCTATTAAAGAACTTATTTTAGCTTATTATTTTTTTTAAACATTTGAACACATTGGCGTAAATAAATTAGATTAAAATATTGTAATGTTAGATTATGATGTGTTGCATTAGATTTATTTCTCAATACTTTGTAACTATGTAAATGGGACAATTATATATTTGGAGTTAATTAATTAGAATATCAAACTTTTAGGATAACTCTAACTATTCAACTAGGGAATGTTATAGTCATCTTAGGGTTTTATTTCTTCTTCCTTTAGTCAAACCTCATGTCAATTTGACCTTAATGGTCATGTTGACCATTTTGTGCATAGTTGACTTTTTGGTCAACCCTTGGTCAAACCTAGGGCATTAGCCTTGGTTTGCATGCACAAATAGTCTATGTTATGTTTTAAACCTTAGTAGATCATCGTTGGTCATATTTGGGCATAGTTGACTTTTGGTCAACCATTGGTCAAACATAGGTCAAACACCTCAATTTGCATGCCCAAATATTTTTCATTAACTTTTGAACCTTTTTAACTTCGTGGCACATTGTTCGATACATGGTTGACTTTTTGGTCAACTTTAGTTGACTTTTAGTCAACTATCTTGATTTACGTGTCAGTCGAAGCTAATAGTCTAGGGAACCTTTTAGCTTTGTTTGGAGCTGTTTGATGAAGTTTGGATTTTGGTCAACCTTTTATGGTTTGACCTTTGGGGTTTTGTCAGACCCTTCGATATTATCAGTTGTTTATTTTATTTTTTTCTCTACACCATTTTGCATAAACATAAGATCTTGTGCTAGTTAGTGTACTCTTCTTAGTTGTGTAAGAGTGATTATTGGTAGATAGTTAGTAGGTTTTAGAAAAAATTTGTAGTTGTGTTTTGCTCAACTTTTGGACATGACACTGTTAGTATACAAATTTTCCTTCTTACTAAAATTATGACTATTTTCAAATGCTCTGGCCCAAGATGAAGGAAAAACTCATACAACAATTGAGTTAGTCACTCATGACTAAACTCTCTGCGATCAAAGGAGCAACTACCTTATATAAAGATCAATCTTGGCAATTCATTTATTTGAAAAGAATGAAAGCAATAAAAGACATACGTATATATACTTTTCACCTGAAAGTACTAAAAGATTTTTGAAAAAGTTAAATGAAATAACCACTGAAAGATTAATGCTCTGAGAAAGAGATCTTCACAAATATCCAAGCCAACTGACTAAGACTGTAAATAAACTTCCCAAAAAGATCGATTTAGCATAAATTGAAATAAGATTGGAAAATGGATGTATAATCTTGAAACACATACACAGATGGTAGCAACACGAGAATCAATTCCAACTGAAATCAACAGACATGCATTAACCAGACACACTGATCTGAAAAGATACTGCTATTTGATATATATATCAACTGATGCTATATTATGAGTTTCAATCCAAAACATCAACCATTTCACAAAAAAGTATTTGCGGTAAATATTAAACTATATGTTTCTATTACCAGAGAACCGACCCTTCTAAGGTCTTTCAAAAATAAACTTATAGCCACGCAGGGCATAATCAGTTTCGTAACTAAATCCTAATCTCAGAAAAGAAACTAACAACTTAGAACCATTCGGAACCATATCTTCAAAACTAATCAGGACAGATTAGCCTTTCACGGCCTCAGCACTGACGGTGGCATCCTTTTCTTTGCGCTCTTCTGACCACTCCTTGAAAGCCACCGTGAATCTCTCCAACAACTCCTTGTTTGGCGAAGAAACAAGATCTAGCCTTTGCTCCCAGATATCTTTATAGTTTTGCAACTGCTCCAGCTTCGTGCTCAGTAACTTTACTTGTTCTTCACCAATTAGTATCAGTGATTGCACCCTGGCAATAACCGAGTAATCTCTAGGTACCGTTTCTCTGGTGTTCTTTAGTCCTTGTGCTTTCGTGGCAAAGGATTCTTTCATCTTAGCCTCATCTATTCCTTTTTTCATTTCACCTGTGGACAGATTGTAGACACAGTCCATATGGTTCCTGAGAACTTCTTCAACACAGGCTACTGTCTTTAGAACTTGCTCTGAT
Organism: Chamaecyparis obtusa; assembly: GCA_027943335.1. NCBI lineage: Eukaryota > Viridiplantae > Streptophyta > Pinopsida > Cupressales > Cupressaceae > Chamaecyparis > Chamaecyparis obtusa. Next base: position 12,996,113 of record BSBK01000529.1, read on the forward strand.
TCTTCATAACCCTGATCCATCAGAGTACATTGCCATTCCTCATTAACCTTAGCTATGTACAAGAGACCATTATCTGCACCAGGAATCATTTTCTCAGACAGGAATTTCTCTATGCCATAATTGAAAGCTTCTTCCATGTTAGCTATTGCTATCTCTAGACTCTCCCTTCTTCCTTCCCAGAACTTGACTTTAGCTTCCAAGGCGGACACCAGTTCAGAAGACCGTTTAATTAAACTTTCATAGGTTTGAGTGAAGTGGTCAACCATCTCTCCAACTTCTCCCATCCAATTATAGAATGCTCTAGAGAGAGACCTCTCTTTGTGTACCTGGTCAAGGAACTTCTGATTGTCTGGAGACTTGACATCCAGATTCAAAGGTACCATCGCCAAAGGTTGAGGATTAGGATTTTGCAATTATTGAATGTACTTTGCCATTTTGCATAAAGCTTTCTTTAAGTTAGCCTTATCTTCAGCATCTTTTAGCACTCTATGATTGATCTATTTGTTTGCAGAATTCAAAATCTGTAAATCAGTAGCTTTGGAAGATACCCCTAAATCCACTTTGTCTACCATGAAATCATGTTCGGTGACTTCAGCACTGGTCTTGTTGGAATTGGGCTTGAAAATCCCTACAACCCAATGACCTATGGTTGGATCTACATCCACCATAGACTCTATTTTTGGTTTCTTTTCTCTAGGAGATTTTTCCAGATATTTACTATCTAGATCACCAATACGGACTGAGGAAGACGCAACATTTCTTTTCTTACTCACAGTTAGGTCCAACTAGTTTGGAGAAATAGGAGTTATGTTTTGTAGGGAAACAATGGAACTTGGATTGCTTGCGGTAACAGGTTCTTTCTGACCTGAACTACCAACACCTCCAACTGATGCTAAATCCATAGAGGATGTCTTACCTCGTTCTGACCTTTTGAAATGTTTTACACTGGGCTCCTCGGTGTCAAAATCTAGAACACTGCACAAAGGAGGCTCGACCTTCTCACTTCTCTTAGTTTTATGCCTTGAAAACTTAACAATATCATCAGAAATCAACTCTGAATCTTCTAAAATTTCTGGAGAAATTGATACACCTGCAGAAAGCAATGGATCAATCTTATTAATTAGAACAGGAGAGGGTTCAATTTTTGGAGTTCTTGGACTTTTTTTGGTTGCCAATGCATAGGTGGCTGAGATATTCTTCTTCTGGGCTTTAAGCCACTGCTTTGTCTTCTTGAAAACTTCCTTGGTCAAAGACTTCACATTATATTCTTCCTTCGCCAGCCAATCAATTCTTTTGATTACCATTTCTATGTTTGATACTGCATTTTATGACTCCAATGCATCAATAGCTTCATCTTTAATATTTTTTATGCTGAAAGGTAACTTTAAAGAAGTGATTTGTTTGATTGAAAACCTAGAGCACAATCTTTTAGTAACCTCAACTTCATCTATGCAATCCTCCTAGTAGTCTTCTAGGGTTGGTTGATGAAGGAACATGGCGTCTACTCTGAAATGACTCTCAACAAAGCCTTTACTGTCAAACTAATTTCTTGCCTAGTATGGCTGGAGATTCATTTCTTTCAATTCATTGGTTAAAAGGGCAAAATCATGCATCAACCTGAACTTATAATGTCCTCTCTCAAGTGGGAAGAAGGTGTCAATATCCCTTTTGACCTTGTACTTTTTCTCAACCATTAGTAACTATCTCCCTACTTCAAGAAGAATGCACTTGTCTGGGCAGTACCTGGGAAGTTTTAATGGAGCATCACTGAAACCTCCTACTCTTAAATAGGTAAAAGTAGGGAACTGAATATAAAAACTCTCGTAGATTTTTACAAATTCCATAGCTTCATCAGATATTCTACAATTAGGTTTTCCTCTCAATTCAAAAACCAATCTGGATGAAAAAGTGTCATGTATTTTCTTAAAACCCATGGGATGCTTTCCTTTTTGTAATAGGGGGTGATACTCATAGATAGGCATACTGCTATTCCATTCTTCATGTTGCAAACTGTCCTAGATTCTGTAGATAGCAAGAATATAAAAGAGGTAGGAAGACATATAAAAACTAGAAATGAAGGCTGGTTGAGATAAACCCTCGTGTTGTTGTTTAGCTATAATTTATGCCTAGTCGACAGCACTTCCAACATCTAAGATAGCCTGTACAAAAATGTACATCCAAAATTCCCAGTTGGTGTCTATAGGATTACCGTTAACCCTATTAAGCATTACCATTATGTCCCTAACCTCCCTGAATAGATAATCTTTCCTAAGTGGTCTAGGCAAACAGGAACCCCCTTCTTCTACATTTATTAGCCAATCTCTTGCTATGTTATTCCTATACTCCTTCCTATTCTTCTCAGAATCTGCTATAGCTTTACTGATACTCCAGTCTCCATAGATTTCAACTGGTGGTACTCTAAGAGCAGCCACTATTACTGTTCTATCAATATTTACCAGAACCTTGTCACTCTCTATTTTAATGCAACTCTTAGCCTTGCAGTACTGGTTACTGCATTCTATTACTAGCTCTAGGCATGGAATCACATCAGGAAAACCTGCGACCTCTAATAAACCACTTTCTACAATCCTAACAGATAGAGCTTCATCAACTGTTTTCCTCAACCTTGAAACAATTTCTCCAATATCATCATCTGCAATGGTTGTATCTTTCATCTCAGGCAAATAATAGCTAACTGGAGAGAATCTATTTTCTTTCATGAATTTCACTTTGGAAGAAGACATATTGAAATATAACTTTGCAAAATTCTATGAAGATAGCTCTTTTAAAAATGCAGAAGCTCAAATGAAGTACAGCGCCAAGGTTGCTGAAAACTCACCGTTCTCATGCCTTTCGAGAATGTCACCTTCACAACTCCCAAAATGCCTCCGAAAAACAACAAAGAAGAATAAGGAAACGTAAAGAGTGGGAAGAGTAAATACACACTTGTTTCAAATCCCATCATTTCATGATAACTACCATGAATTCAATTTCACACCGCAATAAATGATCATAGCCTCTTTCACACAGTTCTTTTTTGGTAAATAAATCCATGAACTGAGGTGGTGCCATCTTTTCAGTCACATCAATCATTTCACTGTCAGCCGATAAAGATTTGGCTTGCGGCTCATATCTGGGTATTATTACATGTCAAAAATCAAACCTTGAACCATGAAGAACGGGTTCAAACTACATGATTCGTGATGTTTTTATTATATATATGCACATAAAGACAACCGCAGTGGACCCCAATAAATTTTTGAAACTAACTCGGGAAAAGGGGAAAAACAAATGAGAACTTGATTTGGGAAACTTCTTAATGCAATGTTGTAGAAGTGCACATTCTATCATGAACTTTGAACAGAAAAATGGGGGTTCAAAATTCAAAATCAAATTCAACATTTTCCCAAGACACGTGACCGCAACAAGAAAAGGACTTTATGAAGGATGCAACATAGACGCGAGGCTCTTGGAGAAGAATATATTGAACTTTGAACTTTGAATCGAGCGGTTCAAGTTCAAAGTTCATAGTTCAATTTGCAACTTAACATTAACACAACTTCACATATTGCCAACTATAAATAGAGTAAAAAAATTATTTGGCAGGCAATAGGTGGCTTCGACTGGGGATTAGGACTGTAAAGGACTAAACAAGGAATCCTAGCTCTCCAGTTTTGCACAAGCCAAAAAGACACACACGCAACTTACCTATAGCACAATAAAAACTTATGTACAAGGAAAGACAAAATTTATTTATAGCTCATAAAGCTTCAGATCTTGCCCAATATAAGATAAGGGCATTTCAATTCCATCTATGTACCTGAGTTTGAAAGAATTAGGTCACAACACTTGACTGATTTCAAAAGGCCCCTTCCAAAGGGACTCAAATTTGTTTTGAGCTCCCCCGGGCTCTCTTCTTTTATCCCATAATAGCACTTTGTCATTTTCCATAAACTTCTTGGGCCTAGCTCATTTGTCAAAAGTTTTCTTCACCCGAGATTGGTGTAGGGCTATGCGATTCACCATTTCATCACGTTCTTCTTGGATCTTGCTCAAGTACATGATCCTTTTATCCAGTCCATCAGAAAAGGTTTGATCTTCTATTACTTTTTGCAGTTTTATGGCTGATATTTCTAGAGGCAATGATAGTTGAGCTTCTACTCCATAGACTAGTTCAAATGGAGTCATACCTATAGCTCTCTTAGGAGAAGTACGATCATCCCAAAGTGCTTCAAACAATCTCTTATGCCAGTCTTTAGAATTTTTGCTAACTAGCTTTTTCATAATGTTGATCAAGTTTTTATTGGTAGATTTTGCTTGCCCATTTCCTTGAGGAAAGTAATTAGATGAATGTGCCAATTGAATTCCATTATCATAACAGAAAACTTGCATATCTTGAGAAGAAAAGTTATTTGCATTATCAGCGACAATCTTTGTGGGAACTCCGAACCTAACCAAAATATTCTCTTTTAGAAAAGAACATACCACCTCAGTAGTAGTCTTCCTCACTATCATGGCCTCCACCCATTTAGTAAAGTAATCTATAGTTGTTAGAATGTGGGTATGTCCAGCACTAGATGGGGGATTTATTGGTCCTATGAAATCTGAGCCCCACTGCTTGAATGGCTCATCAATTATGACTGGTCTTAAAGGTAAAGTAGCCAAATGTGGTTTTCTTGAAAATAACTTACATTTTTCATATTGTGCTACCCATTTGTAGGCATCTTTAAACATTCCAAGCTAGTAATAACAGTTCCTCAAGATTTTGAAAGCAGTTATAGTTGAGGAGAAATGTCCACCACATGCTTCATTATGAAACAATTGAAGCAATTTCTTTTGCTGATCTTCATCTACACACATGAGAAACATCCCATCTAAACCTCTTTTATATTGAATATCATCTACTATCACATACTTAGCTACCTTGAGCTTCAAGTTTCTCTGCTCTTTTGCTGTAAGATGAGCCAAACATTCTCCATATGTAAGATAATAGGAAACATCAGAAAACCATGTGTCTTTTAATCCAATAAATAAAGATAATGGAATATTGCCTTTAGGAGTCACATTATTTTCAGCAATTAACTTACACAATCCTTGACCCCTAACCAATTTGGCTGGTTTGATCTCTAAATCAAACTCTTGAACTTTGGCCACCCAATTGGCTCATTTATTCATAGACACCTCTTGTTGGGTTAGGATACTCTTGATAGCAGAACTTGGAACATATACTATGGAATAAGAATGCAGAATATAATACCTGAATTGTTTGATGGGCTTTACTACTGCATAAGCCTGTTTCTCAGTGGATGAATATTTCAATTCATGATTCTTTAGAGGAACACTCATAAAAGAGATATTTACTTCTTCATTCACCTCATTCTTTTGTAACAGGACTCTCGACATTGTGTGCTCAGATTCATAGCAATGTATCATGAAATTTTTACGAAAATCTAGATGAGCAAGGACTGGAGCCTGAGTGATTGCTTCTTTAACCTCATCAAAAGACTTTTTAGCTTCATCATTCCATCTAAATGTTTGCTTCTCACTCAACAGATTAACCATAGATTTGGTTGTTTCTAAAAAATTTGGCACAAATCTCCTTAGGAAATTGATCTATCCAAAGAAGGACCTTATTCCACTCCTGTGGGATGGCAAACATAATTGTTGAATTTCCCGTACCCTCTCAGGATCTATTGCAATTCATTTTTCTGAAACTATTTGACCTAGCAACTTTCCTTCAGTCATGCATGTTGGTTAACAGTTTGTCCTCCCGTTAGATTTGTAATCTCTGACTCTTTTAGCACCCAAGATGAGAGAACAAAAGGATGTCACCAACAAATGGGTCAGTGTATATCTACAATCACTACCCTCTAAATTGATAGGTACAGCTCCCTACTTGTGTTTAATCTTCAATGAATTTGTTTTTTTAATGATCATCAGATTATTCCTTATGAGTTTTTAACCAAATTGCTTGTAGGCACAAACAATTCAGGCAAGGATAAAGTGGACAATCTATAATCCCCAATGGAATGTTGATCACATATTATCATGAAGTCTATTATCTAACTTAAACCTACCTCACCTAAGAATGCATATCCTACTAATGAGAATAGAAGCAGAATCATATATAGACAGCAAATAGAATTGCTTATACTGCAACTACTAATCATGAAATGGAATTCAAGCAAGAATCACAGCTCCATACATAATTGTACTTTCTATTCAGATGCATCTAAATAATAGGGTGAATAGGAGAAGAATCATACATGAAAGGAAAATGGAATTACTTTAACTGCAATTACAGCTTCATGTGCAACTGTTCTGTCTATTCACATTTAAATGAAAACTACTGGTACAACAAACATGAAAATAGCTAAGTAACTGGAATCACCCTTGCTACAATTGCAAGTTTGTCGACCCTCACTACTTCATTCTCTCCAGTTTATATAGAGATCACTAGCCTACATCCTTCATAGGAATATGAAGTGATTTAGCTTCCAGAATACAAAAAGACAAAGTACAAAGAAGGAAAACTTTCCAAACTAAGAACTTGAAAAGTCATCATGAATGTAGAAGACACAAAGATAATGACTTCTTAATCTAAAACTCTTCATCTTCAACCAACATTTGTCGAGCTGAGTTCATTGGGCTTCTGGAGTTGAATCATCTTTCAACAATAGTCAATTGGTTATACCACTGCATCCAACCTTTTTCAAATAGTTCAGAAATACTTAGCATGACCTTATCTGACATAAGGGCTTTATCATCACTACCACCTGTGGCAACCCTTGGCACATCTGCTGGACCTTGAGCTACAACATACAACATTTTTAGCATTGTATTCTTCCTTCTTTTCCTACCCATGACCTCAGTCGACAAGTCGATAACATTGTGTCGATAATCCGCTATTCTTAGTCACCTTCGATGTTCCATTGGATTATATTATCTTTATTCCCTTTATGTCTTGGGTCCCACTTGACAAGTTTCTCATCAGATGGTAGTCGCATTATCACAAGAGGAAAGAATATTCATCATGATCATGCACTAGATGTAGATCCCCCGCATCTGACAGAACTCAACACTAGCTGAGTCCATAGGATAGGTGGCAGTCGACCGCAATCCTGCTGCACTTTAATATGCCCGAAGACTTAGAAAATCAGCCCCACCTGACACGTGGATGAATCTCACAAGTTCACAAAAGCATTTGGTAGGGGTCACGATTTTGTGAGGACCGTCAGATGCATTCCTTTATTCCACCATAGGTAAGTCCATTGACTCAGGTCCCACCTGGTCCTCCATTGTTGCATGATTGCAAGAGTGTTATTTTATTCACGCGATTGCTTTATCATTGGCGCATGAAATAATATTTAATACTATCCTCGTCAGGCTCAGACTTATAACTTTTCATTATCACATCTGCGCTATTAGCATACGTGGGTCCCAGTAGAGTGCATTCACCTGCCCGAACTCCATTGTCGCATGATCGCATAGCATTATTTTATTCCATGTGATCATGCAACCGCTCTATGATTAGTGCATGTGGGTCCAACGGAGCATATTTAATCTTCCTTGTCCTTTGTGCCTCTTTCCCACCTAACTGACTACGCTTCATGCCTTGTCACATGATCGCAATGCAATTCTCTCAGTCATGCGATCATGCGACCACACACCTAACTAGTTGCGCTTAACATTAGGGAGGCCCACCTGAATACGTGGCAAGATCCTGTTAACCTACTAAGAAGAAGTGATGTCATCATGGTAAAGTGGGAGCCATCAATCAAGGATCTGCATATAAAAACTACCGACCCCACCATGCTACGTGTTCAGATCCCTTATCCTGCTATGTATCTTCAACAACATGGAGGAAACATGGGAATTGTTGATTTAGTATCTTGAAGATATAATAACCGTGGGAAACTTTTTAGACCGACCACTTTACACATGGCTTCATCTTGCATGATCGCATAGCATGTTTTTAACTCTTGCAATCATGCGACCGCTCTGCCTTGGAGGATCTCCAATACCATAGCGGGATGATGGGAGCCATTGATTTGAAGCATAAGAATGCACTTTGATGAAGGGGTACACATGTACATGTGGCAAGATCCTGCTTCACCGCAAAGGATCTTCCACACCATAGTGACAAAGTAGCACCCGTTGATGTAGTATCACAAACAAACTCTTTCCAGACCCACCAAGCTACGTGTCTTCATCCCGCCAAGCATCTTTGATGACTTACGTTGTCACATGATCGCATGGTATTATTTTAATTCATGCGATCATGCAACCACCCTATGATTGGCTCACGTGGATCCAACATATTTTTTACTTAACCTTTCATGTCTTTCCGTTGACTTTCCTTATCTGCATAGGCTTCCATTATCGCATGATCTCATGGTGTTTTTTAATCTCTTGCGATCATGGGACCGCTCTGTCATTCATAACATGGAAAGCACCAACTTTATCAACTGTGGAAAATGCATTGGATAAATGTACATTCTACTCTACAACACCACATCCGATTGCAATAATCATCCATATGTTTATCACTGTGATGGAAATCAATCACATCTTTAGGCAATTATAATTTTTCACCGAGTCGTTCATGACTACACACATTGTCCCTCGATTCCATTATAATTCAACATAGACTCATTGCCATTTTCTTCGATTGCTGAAATCAGTGGATTCATCCAATTGACCAAACTGGTCAATCAAACTGTAAATAATGAATTTCAATGGTTATAATCAATGGATCCACCCAACTACATCAAAGACTGATCAAAAGAGAGGATTGAGTTCCCTTTTCATTATAACCAGATTGAACCTTGCTCAAAGACTTCAAATGATCTTAAATACAATCCACTTCATGACTGTCCAAGTTATGCTTCTGAGAGTTGAATCAAAGCAGTAGATATCATGTTGACACATGTTTGATGTTAGGATCAACAATGTGTTCTTCCCAAGTAAAAACCCTTTATATCTTGGGCCTGTGGATAATACTATTATGTGAGATGCAACTGAGATGACATCCATAACTTTAATTTCCCATTCATCAATCTTTTGGGACAATATCTTGAGATCCTCTTAACACTGTCCTATGGAGTAAAATCTAAACATTTCAATGCTGGCCCTGTCAATGTATCATCCATATGAAGAATCTTCTCTGGTTCTTTTGAATATCTAAAACTTATGACTCCCAAACATCATTCCATCTACTAAAAAAAATCATCAATAGGAGCACCAAGTCTTTGCCAGGTTAGGATCTACAACCTACCCAGAATGAAGAGATTTTAACACAACCCACCCGACTTGAAGCAAGGAGCAATTGTAGGGATACCCAACAAATACCTCCTATCCTAGAGAGAAGCTAGACCTAGACACTAACAAAATAGACCTGACTTGACTCTGACATTGTCAAAAAATGGGTGACTGAAAGTCAGGCAACAATGCAGAAAATTGATTTCTTGGGGTTTAGAGATATCCCCTGGTTCCTACATTCTTGAAGAATGAGCTTCAGGTCTTTAGAATGTTTCTTTCTTCTACAGTAGAAAACTATCATATCATCAAGGTACACTACAATTATTTTGTTCATTAGATGATTGAAGGAAGAATTCATAGCCTGCTAGAAAGTTGCTCCTGCATTAATCAGTCTGAATGGCATTTAGCTATATGCAAACCTACCCTAAGGGGTAGTGAATGTTGTCTTGTGTTGGTCTTCTGGGGCCACACTAATTTGATTGTACCCTGAAAACCCATCTAGCATTGACATCATTTCAGACCCTACCACCATTTGAAGAATATGGTCCATGTTGGGGAGAGCAAAATTGTCCTTCAAACTAGACTGATTTAGATTTTTGAAATCAATGCAAATTCAAATTTCTCCATTCTTTTTGTGGACAAGAACTATGTTTTCTACCCAAGTCAAATGATGAATTGGATAAATTATTTTTGCCTTAAGCATCTTATCAACTTCTCAGAAAATGGCATCAACAACTCTAGGATTATAATTCCTCAATTTTTGTCTAAAAGGTCTAGCTCCTGGCTTTAAAGGAATATGATGTTGGAACTTGCCTTTTCTGAAATCCTTTAAATCCTCATATGACCACGTAAACACATCTTTGAATTCTTGCAACAATTTTGTAAATACCTCCTTCTCAATAGGGCTACAACACATACCTAAGTTGACAAACTTAGGGTTCTCATTGCTTCCGATATTAATCTTCTCATAACTACCAGACTCTTCCTCCTTTATTTGGTCAGCATGACCTATAAAACAATCTTTATGATCAAAAAGCTTTTCCATATTTACAAGACCTTTAGGAATGTGATTTCCTTTTATTTGAATAACCTCCTCCTCTTTTTCAACTTTCTCATCAGAGCAGAACTCTTGGCATTCAGATTTGGATCCCTCAAAGAAAACAGAGGAGAATTTTTCCAATCCTTGAAGAAAAGACAACACATGAGCATCATCATTGAAAACCTATTGGGAATTAGCATTATCAAGAACATTTGGTCGATGGATGAGCTCAATGGTATACTAGTCGTTGTTGAAGTCAGGATGAGGAATCAAGAATGCTATAGAACCAGCCAAAGCGTCTTCTCTAGAATTCTTTTCTCTAGGAATGGAATAAATAGAAAAAGCCTGAAGTCCTTCTATCTCATCCCAGACTCTTTTTCTATAGTGCTTCATTCTATCATTCTTGACTGCATATTTTCCTCTTACTTGTTTCACAATTAGCTCAGCATCACCTTTTCCCTAAGCATTTTGATACCTTTTCTTTTTGCTTCTTGAATCCCAAGTAACAGAGATTCATCTTCTATCGTATTATTAGTATTCTTGAATTCAAGTTTATAAGCAAAAGGAATTTTTTCTTGATTAGGTGATATCAAAACCACTCTAGCACTTGAACTAGTGGATGAATAGCTACCATCAAATTCTAAAGTCCACAATTCCTCATCATCATTTTCTTTCATGACTTCAATCTCTGGCATGATCAAATAGTTTGAGAAATCAGTCTCTTGGTACAAAATATGAGACTTAGGATCATCAGAGGGAAAAACTGTGTATTTACACTTAGTCTTAGGTTGTAGAGTAACCTTTTTATCCCCGATGGGAACAATAGCTTGAGACCAATCTAATTTGATCTCTCCACCCAGATCTCTACAAAAATTTCTACTCAAAAGCATACCATAACTTGCAAGTATGTCAACAACCAGAATAGTGAACTTAAGCCTCTTGTCAGGAAAAGTTGCTAAAGCAACTTGAGCATCTTTGATTTGACCAATCAAAGGAACTTTCTTGGAATCCATAGAGTAGCACCTACCAAAAGTTTTTGTCAAGGGAAGATCAAGGGATTTTTCTACTGAGGAGGGCATGATATTATCAGAAGCTCCAGAGTCTATAACACAATTGCTAAGCTTGTGACCATGTATGAACAAAGATACATAAAAGGGCTTAGGTTTCACTAGAACAGGGGTAGGTTCTGAGGACTCAAGATTAATGATGGGCTCACTGATCTCAGGTTGTTTTACATTTGGTTCCATAGGGGTTTCATTAGTGGATGTGGTATTTACCTGATTGGACTGAACAACATGAGAAGAACCTTTCACATAAGCAACCAACTTGTCTAATTCACCAGGATTTGACTTCAAATATTCAGCTGGGGATATCAGAATTTTAGCAAACTTGCAGAATTCTATAAAATCAAAAGTTGGTTTAGAATTTGACCTCTTAAGGATTTTAATTCCTATAGGTTCACTCCTTGGAGCCTTCATGCTGCTGTCGGCCTAACTCATTGGTTCCTTGTCTCTCTTGCCTTGGAATGGAGATGGAGAGTGACTATGGATTTTTCCACCCTAATGTGCTTGAGTGAGCACTGAACATGAAAGATGCTCTAGAGTTGTAAGAATGTCACCACCTTGTTCTGAGTTAGACTCATATTCGAGATAATAACTTACAGAGTCACCAGGTCCTTCGAAGTTATCCTTATTACCAAGAATTTCCACAATGGTCTCCTTATTAGCCTCCATTTGCTTGTACCGCACCATCTTAGGACAAGAATCACCATCATGATCATTAGTCAAGTGGAAAATACACATGTTTCTTTTAGCAGGAGGTGCTTCAATTTGAAGCCTAGGCTGATGTGTTAAAGTATTTGTTTGTTTTACATAATTTCTTGTTCCTTGGCCTCCATATCTTCTAGGAATGTCCTGATAGGGAGCAGGGGAAGTTTTTGGTAATTTCCTTTTTAAATTAATCATATCATTTACCAGTCTCTGAACTCCAGGGTCAGAGGACTGTGATGTAGAAGCTTGATTACCAAGAGTCTAAACGTCTCTTCTCCATTTTCCAGTTGTAATCATATCATCTTCAAGCTCTACTGCTAATGCTTGGGCAGCTAGTAGGTCTGCTACTCTTCCTTGTCTAAGATGGAAATTGATGTCAGGGGGCATAGCATTCACAAAGAACCCCTTTCTATTTTCATCACTAGGACGATGGGCAGTAGGAATCTGCTACAAGAGCTTGTTAAATTTAGCTATAAATTCTTGCATAGGTTCATGCATCTCCTTCTTTAATTGGGAGAGTTGCAATAGCAAGGAATGTTCATCATCGGCTACTTTAAAACGAGCCATGAAAGTTGTCCTCATGCCATTCCAAGTTGTTATGGACCCATTGGGAAAATGATGAAACCAGTCAGCTGCAGTTTCAATCAAAGTCTAAACAAAAAGATGTATCACCACATCTTTTGTGCCAACACCTATCACATTGCATGTAGTATTAAAATCATTTACATGATCACTTGGAGAAAATTTACCATCACCACTGAACTTGGGCAGAACCTCTCTAGCCCCTTTGGGTAAAGCTTGCAAGTTAAAATTTGATAGGTCCAGAGGACCAACTTGAGCGCCCCATGGTTGATTTTGGGCCATGAGTGGTAGAGAAAAATTTAGGGGTTGAGGATTAAAAATGGATGGGGTTAATGTGCCAGATAATGTGAGAGCTTGGAAACCTGAAATAGGAATAGTAGACTTGCTAGGAGAGGAAGCTCTACTAGTTGTTTGGGTCTTTCTTCTCAAAGGAATATCAGGGTTAAAATTCAATTGCTCAAGGGCCTCAAAATCTTCATTAACTAGTCCTTTTGCTGTATCCCCTCAGGTATATCTCCTTTCTACTAGGTTATTGATTAAGGCTATAACAAAGATAAATAGATAAAGAAAAATCTATCCTCTAAGTCTTTGGGTTGCTCTATCTTCTACAGTAGCTGGTTTAGCCAAAGGAAAACATCTCAACCACTCTCCAATTTCCTCTTCTTCTTCAATTACTAATCTCACTCGTTGGTATTTTTGACCACTTGTCCTTAATTTCCAAGCTTTATCATTCAGACCAGCAATAATGTCCTCTTACATATCAGTGAAGTGAAGATCAGGTTGTAGCACTGGGGGAAACTCTTGCTGACCAGGGATTACAGCAGCCGGTAGCACCATAACTGACCATTAAATGAGAAGAGTTAAGCTCTGGTCTACTTATAGGTCTCCCCAGTAGAGTCACCAAAAATTTGTTAGTATACATATTTTCCTTCTTACTAAAATTATAACTATTTTCAAATACTCTGGCCAAAGATGAAGGAAAAACTCATACAACGGTTGAGTTAGTCACTCATGACTAAAATCTCTACGATCAAAGGAGCAGCTACCTTATATAAAGATCAATCTTGGCAATTCATTTATTTGAAAAGAATGAAAGCAATAAAAGACATATGTATATATACTTTTCACCTGAAAGTACTAAAGGATTTTTGAAAAAGTTAAATGAAATAACCACTGAAAGATTAATGCTCTGAGAAAGAGATCTTCACAAATATCTAAGCCAACTGACTAAGACTGTAAATAAACTTCCCAGAAAAGATCGATTCAACATAAATTGAAATAAGATTGGAAAATGGATGTATAATCTTGAAACACATACACAGATGGTAGAAATACGAGAATCAATTCCAATTGAAATCAACAGACATGCATTAACCAGACACACTGATCTAAAAAGATACTGCTATTTGATATGTATATCAACTGATGCTATATTATGAGTTTCAATCCAAAACATCAACCATTTCATGAAAGTATTTGCAGTAAATATTAAACTATATGTTTCTGTTACCAGAGAACCGACCCTTCTAAGGTCTTTCAAAAATAAACTTATAGCCATGCAGGGCATAATCAGTTTTGTAACTAAATCCTAATCTCAAAAAAGAAACTAACAACTTAGAACCATTTGGAACCATATCTTCAAAACTAATCAGGATAGATTAGCCTTTCATGGCCTTAGCACCGATGGTGGCATCCTTTGCTTTGTGCTCTTCTGACCACTCCTTGAAAGCCACCGTGAATCTCTCCAACAACTCCTTGTTTGGTGAAGAAACAAGATCTAGCCTTTTCTCCCAGATATCTTTACAGTTTTGCAACTGCTCCAGCTTCGTGCTTAGTGACTTTGCTTGTTCTTCACCAATTAGTATCAGTGATTGCACCCTGGCAATAACCGAGCAATCTCTAGGTACCATTTCTTTGGCGTTCTTTAGTCCTTGTGCTTTCATGGCAAAGGATTCTTTCATCTTAGCCTCATCTATTCTTGTTTTCATTTCACCTATGGATAGATTGTAGACACAGTCCATATGGTTGCTAAGAACTTCTTCAACATAGGCTACTATCTTTAGAACTTTCTCTAATTCTTCAATACCCTGATCCATCAGAGTACATTTCCATTCCTCATTAACCTTAGCTACGAACAAGAGACCATTATCTGCACCAGGAATCATTTTCTCAAACAGGAATTTCTTGATGCCATAATTGAAAGCTTCTTCCATGTTAGCTATTTCTATCTCTAGACTGTCCCTTCTTCCTTCCCAAAACTTGACTTTAGCTTCCAAGGCAAACACCAGTTCAGAAGACCGTTTAATTAAACTTTCATAGGTTTGAGTGAAGTGGTCAACCATCTCTCCAACTTCTCCCATCCAATTATAGAATGCTCTAGAGAGAGACCTCTCTTTGTGTACCTGGTCAAGGAACTTATGATTGTCTAGAAACTTGACATCCAGATTCAAAGGTACCATCACCAAAGGTTGAGGAATAGGATTTTGCAATTACTGAATGTACTTTGCCATTTTGCATAAAGCTTTCTTTAACTTAGTCTTATCTTCAGCATCGTTTAGCACTCTCTGATTGATCTTTTTGTTTGCAAAATTTAAAATCTTTAAATCAACAGCTCTGGAAGATACCCCTAAATCCACTTTGTCTACCATGAAATCTTTTTCGGTGACTTCAGCACTGGTCTTGTTGAAATTGGGCTTGAGAATCTCTGCAACCCAATGACCTATGGTTGGATCTACATCCACCATAGACTCTATTTTTAGTTTCTTTGCTCTAGGAGATTTTCCTAGATATTTACTAACTAGATCACCAACAAGGACTGAGGAAGACACAACGTTCCTTTTCTTACTCACAGTTAAGTCCAACCAGTTTGGAGAAATAGGAGTCATGTTTTGTGGGGAAACAGTGGAACTTGGATTGCTTGGGGTAACAGGTTCTTTCTGACCTAAACTACCAACACCTCCAACTGATGTTGAATCCATAGAGGATATCTTACCTCTTTTTAACCTTTTGAAATGTTTTACACTGGGCTCCTCAGTGTCAGAATCTAGCACAATGCACAAAGGAGGCTCGGCCTTCTCACTTCTCTTAGTTTTCTACCTTGAAAACTTCACAATATCATCAGAAATCAACTCTGAATCTTCTAGAATTTTTGGAGAAATTGATACACCTATAGAAAGTAATGGATCAATCTTATTAGTCAGAATAGGAGAGGGTTCAATTTTTGGAGTTCTTGGACTTTTTCTAGTTGCCAATGCATAGGTGGCTGAGACATTCTTCTTCTAGGCTTTAAGCCACTGCTTTGTCTTCCTAAAAACTTCCTTGGTCAAAGACTTCACATTATCTTCTTCCTCCTCCAGCCAATCAATTCTTCTGATTACCATTTCTGCATTTGATACTGCATTTTATGACTCCAATGCATCAATATCTTCATCTTTAATATTTTTGATGTTGAAAGGTAACTTTAAAGAAGTGATTTGTTTGATTGAAAACCTAGAGCACAATCTTTTAGTAACCTCAACTTCATCTATACAATCCTCCCAGTAGTCTTCTAGGGTTGGTCGATGAAGGAACATGGCCTCTACTTTGAAATGACTCTCAACAAAGCCTTTACTGTCAAACTAATTTCTTGCCTGGTATGGCTGGAGATTCATTTCTTTCAATTCATTGGTTAAAAAGGGAAAATCATGCATCAACATGAACTTATAATGTCCTATCTCAAGTGGGAAGAAGGTGCCAATACCCCTTTTGACCTTGTACTTTTTCTCAACCATTAGTAACTATCTCCCTACTTCCAGAAGAATGCACTTGTCTGGGCAATACCTAGGAAGTTTTAATGGAGCATCACTAAAACCACCTACTCTTAAATAGGTAAAAGTAGGGAACTAAATATAAAAACTTCTGTAGATTTTTACAAATTCCATAGCTTCATTAGATATTCTGCAGTTAGGTTTTCCTCTCAATTCAAAAACTAGTTTGGATGAAAAAGTGTCATGTATTTTCTTAAAACCTATGGGATGCTTTCCTTTTTGTAATAGGGGCTGATACTCATAGATAGGCATACTGCTATTCCTTTCTTCATGAGGTAGACCTTCCCAGATTCTACAAATAGCAAGAATATAAAAGAGGTAGGAAGACATAAAAACTAGAAATGAAGGCTGGTTGAGATAAGCCCTCGTGTAACTATTCAACTATAATTTCTGCCCAATCGATAGCATTTCCAGCATCTAAGATAGCCTGTACAAAAATGTACATCCAGTCTTCCCAGTTGGTGTCTATAGGATTACCTTTAACCCTATTAAGCATTACCATTATGTCCCTAACCTCCCTAAATAGATGATCTTTCCTAAGTGGTCTAGGAAAATGGGAACCCCCTTTTTCTACGTTTATCAGCCTATCTCCTTCTATGTTATTCCTATACTCCTTCCTGTTCTTCTCAAAATTTGCTATAGCTTTACTGATACTCCAGTCTCCATAGATTTCAACTGGTGGGATTCTAAGAGTGGCCATTATTACTGTTCTATCAACATTTACCAAAACCTCGCCACTCTTTGTTTTAATGCACCTCTTAGCCTTGCAGTACCAGTTATGACATTCTATTACTAGCTTCGAGCATAGAATCACATCAGGAAAACCTGCGGCCTCTAATAAACCACTTTCTACAATCCTAACAGACATAGCTTCATCAACTATTTTCCTCAACCTTGAAATAATTTCTCTAATATCATCATCTACAATGGTTGTATCTTTCATCTCAGGCAAACAACAGCTAACTGGAGAGAATCTATTTTCTTTCATGAATTTCACTTTTGAAGAAGACATACTGAAATATAACTTTGCAAAATTGTATGAAGATAGCTCTTTTACAAATGCAGAAGCACAAATGAAGTACAGGGCCATGGTTGCTGAAAACTCACCGTTCTCATGCCTTTCGAGAATGTTACCTTCGCAGATCCCAAAATGCCTCCGAAAAACAATAGAGAAGAATAAGGAAACGTAAAGAGTGGGAAGAGTAAATACACACTTGTTTCAAATCCCATCATTTCATGATAACTACCATGAATTCAATTTCGCACCGCAATAAATGATCATAGCCTCTTTCACACACTTCTTTTTTGGTAAATAAATCCACGAACTAAGGTAGCACTATCTTTTCAATCACATCAATCATTTCACTATCAGCCGATAAATATTTGGCTCGCGGCTCATATCTGGGTATTATTACACCCTAAAAATTGAACCTTGAAACATGAAGAACGGGTTCAAAGTACATGATTTGTGATGTTTTTATTATATATATGCACATAAAGACAACCGCAGTGGACCCCAATAACTTTTTGAAACTAACTCGGGAAAAGGGGAAAAACAAATGAGAACTTGATTTGGGAAACTTTTTAATGCAATGTTGTTGACGTGCACATTCTATCATGAACTTTGAACTGAAAAACATGGGTTCAAAATTCAAAATCAAATTCAACATTTTCCCAAGACATGTGACTGCAACAAGAAAAGAACTTTATGAAGGATGCAACATAGATGCGAGGCTCTTGGAGAGGAATATATTGAACTTTGAACTTTGAACCAAGCGGTTCAAGTTCAAAGTTCATAGTTCAATTTGCAACTTAACATTAACATAGCTTCTTATATTGCCTAATATAAATGGAGTAAAAAAATTATTTGACGGGCAACAGACACAATGCTTAATTCAAGTTGGTTCTAATTCAAAGAGACTTCCTAAATGATGTGCAACTTAAGTTTGAATATAATGTAAAGTTGAAAATGGTTCTTACTTAAAATGAAATGTTTTTATAATAAAATAATCATACTAATTTAGATATTTGTTATTTTTGCCCCTGTTACCTAAATGTATGAACAATTTGGAATTCAAATATGACGACCAACAAAATCACAAATGATGGGCAAGTTAAGCCCTGCTATGTTGCTATGTTAAAATTGGCTTTTAGTCAAAGACTTCCTAAATGACAGGCAAGTTAACTCTACACATATGATGTGATGTTAAAATTGGTTTTTACTCAAAGAAACTTCCTAAATGACATGCAACTTAAGTTTAGATATAGTGGTACGTTAAAATTAGTAATAATTCAAAGAGGCTTCCTAAAAGATAAACAAGTTAAGTCTAGACATAATCCTAAGTTAAAATTGATTCCTAATTTAAGAGGCTTCCTAACTGATATGAAAGTTAAGTCTAGACACAAAGCTAACTTAAAATTGGTTCTTAATCAAAGAGGCTTCATAAATGGTGTGCAAGTTAAGTCTAGACACAATGCTAAGTTAAAATTGGCTCTTAGTTGAAGAGGTTTCAGTTGAGAGGTTGAAAGAATATGTATTAAGTAGCTAAAATGACTTTATGGGTGAAAATTGGGATACAATTGATTTATATTGAAAATAATGTTATTTTTCAATTCTATGTAAAAGAAGCACATTGTCTTGTATACTAATAAATGTATAAGAAAAAGATAATCACTGTGAGACCAAAATATAATTGAAAAAGTATGGGTGTGCAAGTTTAATCATTAAAGTTTGGTACAATTTTGGCATGCATAAGAACTAGTATGCTGATGCACATGTAAAGGTACAAGTAGTCAACAAGAAAATTAAACATTTCTCTAAACACTAAAATGATACAAATGTTGATGTTAATCATTTCTAGTCTAGTCAGGTCAAATGAGTGTTTTATCTAAATAAATTGTAACCATGATAATTGAAAATAACTCTAGTGAGTTATTTTAGTCAAGGACTTTAAAATAAGCATAATTATAACTAGTTAAAATTGTTTATAGAAAATCATAAGTATTTGAGAGGTTCAAACTAAATGTGGTGCAAGGGAACCTAAACCCTGATTACCAAAGAGGGACAATTGATGAATTATGACATTGTAAGCCATCTTGACACTGTAAGAAACTCATACTAGACCTTTCAAGATGTAATGTGGGTGATAGGAGTCAACAAGGTCATGTGGTGAAAAGTTGTCAAGTTGTAAGAAAAGTTGTCAAGCAAATTTTCTTGCAACCAGTTGGTTAAAGTTGTCATAATAGGACTAAGGTTTTGTTTAGGCAAGTTCGGGTGTTAATTTGATGTAATAAGGCCTAGAAAGGCCATTTTCCACGTAAGAGGGATTAAAATGAAAAAGTTGCTAAAATTTGCACTACTTGTTAAAAGGTTTTCACATTGGAAATAAAGCAAAAATATTGTCAAGATGTCAAATTAGGAAGTTTAATTAGGGGTAAATATTATGATCAATTATAACTAATCAAACTAGTTTGTAATATTGATTAAAATATGATTTCATCGATGTAGGAGAGAGAGAGTTGTATTTTTGGAGAGTTTGGAGATGAGAAAGTAATGGAATACAATGTAATATATTTTGTAACTTTCTGTGTCTTTCTCATTTTAATGATTCCATTTGTTAAAACTATGATCAGATATATATGAGTTTTATAATTGAGTATATGTATATTTCTATTTGTTGGTAAATAGATTGTTCTTCTTCTTACACTCCTTTTATTTTCCCAATTTATATCAAAGAACAACTTTACTCAATAGTTGGGAAACTATTTCTGAGAATATCTAGTTTCCCTCTGAATTGAGGTACAACTCCCTATGTGAAAAATATTCAATGAATTATGTTTTGCTCCTAATTTCTACTACAAGGTATGTTCTTAACCAGAGAACAGTAGAGGAAACCGAGTTTCACCCAGGCAAGTGAAATATCAGGTAGGGTTTAAATGCAGAGATGTTATATTGATGATTTCCACAATCTTATGAATCTCACAACATAACAACATGCAGATGCAAAGTATGCAAGTATAATTATGCAAATGATTTATGAAATGCAGATGAAGTATACTAATGCAATTTCACAACCAGTTATAACTCTCTGATTATTCTACTGATTAGCTAAATTGAAAACAATAAAACAAATCTCTGTTCATTCATCATTTCCTATTCAACATAATGAAATAACATCAGATACAGTTGGACAAAAAATAGATGGTACTAGACTTGATTGTCTCTGCAATCAGCTTCACACCAAAATTTTGCCGACCTTTTTATTTACCCTTTCAACAATATATATAGAGATTACAATGTACGATCTCTCATGAGAATGTGAGATGTTTCAAATTCTAGAATCTGGAAAGACTGGAGACTAGCACTTTTGAAACTACAAACAAAAGAGCCAAAAAGACTTTGTCTCTTCATCTAACTTGCCTTCATGAATGTGAAATGAAAAGACTTCATCATCTTCCTTTGCCATGATCAATCTTCATCCTTCTTAGATGCATAAGGAACATCTGGAATTACCTCTAACCACAACTTCATTTGATATTCAAAAGCATATATCCACTATTTTATTGTAGCAATTATCCTTTAAAAATAATCAAAACCTCATTCCTTTCACCAAGCATCTTTGATGACTTACGTTGTCGCATGATTGCATAGCAATATTTTAATCCATGCGATCATGTGACCGCTCTACAATTGGTGCATCTACGCTATCAGAGTACGTGGGTCCCACTACCATGTGGAAGTTATTGCTATGTCGCATCGATTATTTTTCGGGCCTCTCTCTGTCGCGGAATACCAACCATCGTCAGATTGAAACTTTGAATGTTTTGAACTGTCGATGCGATGTCATAACTTAGGTCCCACTGAGAAACAGGGCCCACTAATCTACCTTTTTTACTTTTCACATGATCGCATAACTCATATTTGGTTTATGCGATCATGTGACAGCCATAATTTTCTTCCTTGTCGCATCCAAAAGAGCAGAATAAGAACTAGAAAAATACTTATTCCAACTGCACATTCATTGCAGCACATCACACCTTGTAATTTTCTTTTCAACCCAATGTTGTAAGCATGCAATCATATTATACTACCCATGTTATTGTTTTTAAAAGATGTTTTATGCTCGCTATTAAGCACAGTCTTTCAAACTTAATACAATTCAGTATTGAATAGTCACTGGTTTTCTGATTATCATAGGCATTTCAGTGCTAAATCTCGCTCAACATATGCTCGATAATGAGCAACATAACATGCATGATGACTATTTTATATTAGTTTGTAGGATGCACTATAATGATTTAACTTTTTTTTATTACCACAGTCATCTATAAATAATGTTCTGATACTAGAAGTTCCACTTTTCTAAATAACATGATTGGGTGATATGTGTTCACTGCAATTTTTAGGATGCCACCTCTACATTAGAGGGTATATTCTGAACCTCCAGTTCTGGCATCATATTCTAAACAAAACAATCACTTGTCCCTGGCACAAAGCCTCTAAATATTTGAAAGTTTATATTGCCATATGAAATGAATGTCTCTGAATAACCCAAACTAGCTATGTTAATGCATCATCCATATGTAGAATCTTCTCTAAATTTTATGAATGCTTGGTAATTATGATTCCCAATCATTCTTCTGCTTGAAAAATATCATCAATAAGAACACATTATCCTTTTTGGGTTGGGATCTATAACCTACCCAATACAAAGATGCTTTTAAATAACCCACCTAGCTTAGAGAAAGAAAGGCAATGACAGGGAAACCCGGCAAGAATAGCCTATCCTATGAAAGAGTTAGACCTAGATTGAGACATGACCAGACCAGACTATGAGATCAAAATCTTCCACTTTGACAGCATGGGTACAGGATGAAAATTGGGGCAACACTATTGAATGAGTATCACTCTTAAACTTGTTGATAATATCTTCAAGTCTATATATATAATCTGTTGGAAGTATAAGTGGGAAAGTAATACTGAGAGGGGGGGTGAATTAGATATTACCTACTTTTATCCTTTGATCTGATAAAATTTTATGCATAACATAAACAAAACTTGATCATAGTAAGAAACAAAACATATAAAACAACATACATGAAATTACTCATAACACCATGATTTTGGTAACCGAGAAACCCTTGAAAGGTAAAACTAGGGTGGGGATGACACCCACAAATCTTCACTACTGCAGTAATAAGTTTTTCCTATTAAGGCTTACAAAATGTGATCAAATCATGATCTAACCTGTGAAAGGTCTACTCTGTCAAAAGCTAAAAGACTTGTATAGTCTACCTTGTTAAAGGATTTATAAACTTACAATAAAGTAAGCACTTGGTAAAGAGATTTACAAAAGTCTGCTAAGACTACTCGG
Source organism: Chamaecyparis obtusa (assembly GCA_027943335.1). Taxonomy (NCBI): domain Eukaryota; kingdom Viridiplantae; phylum Streptophyta; class Pinopsida; order Cupressales; family Cupressaceae; genus Chamaecyparis; species Chamaecyparis obtusa. Next base: position 13,018,944 of record BSBK01000529.1, read on the forward strand.
TTAAGAGATTTACCTTGATACACTGGTCAAAATGTCTCAGTACCTGATCTTTCAGTTTGCACTAATACATAGATTACAAATCTCCTCTTTACTTTATATTTTGATCTCTTCTATCTGATCTTTCTTGATTCTGTCCTTTCATTGCTTAGCTCGGTCACTGAACTCTATCTGAATACTTTGCTATTCTGAATATACTTCTCTAATAATTTTCTCATACTAATTCAATCTTATCTCTCTGATTCACACACTTATCTCTGATCTAGATCTTGCCCTTATATAACAACAAAAACATTTTACCATTTCAAGATCTACGGTTCAAATTTATTTCTATTGCCGCCTAAACTATACAATTTTTTGATTAGCTCTAGGTTTTACATAGGGATCAATGATAACAATATGGATGCATAATTACCTCTGTAATTACCTCAATAGACAAAATACAAAACATTATTATCACCAAAAATGGTTTACCTCGATCATTGTGCCATTCCAAACTTGTATGTCAATTCTAGCTAACTCGGCAAAAGTTATTCTTGGCACTCGGCATTAACTGTACTCAACATCGGTTGAACTTCTCTGTCACTCGGTAATCATTGATATATGTAACTTTGAAATAACTATACTCTCAGCATATTACAAACATATAGTGACCATGACTTTACTCAGCAATACTACTGCTCGGTAAGTATACAAAACTTGGCCTTTACAAAATGACTCGGTCGTAGTAATTACCGACCATCATTGCCTAGGTAAATGAATAAGTGTGAAACACTAATGGTCAACAAAAACTATAGAGATCTACAATCTCCCCCTTTGACATTAGTGGCAAAGACACTTTGTCATGACATTGGTATACACAATTTACAAAAATATGTTTGTACTAGCCTAATACTCCCCCTGAGATATATATACATTCAAAATTTTGTTACCTATCCTTGTTCTGTCCTTGTCTAGACTCATGTCATGATGATTCCCCCTTGTTTTTGACACAACTAATCTCTTCATCAGTAGGTAGCTCACAAATTTTCTCTAGAAAAGGTTTATGCAGCACCGTGATCATGTAGAGTGCATCGGTCCAAGCAGTTGAAGCAAGGTTCAAAACTTCTATCTACACTTCTAAATTAGTAGCTAAACTGATAAGGCTCTCAGCTATGGATAGACGTGGATCACTCTAGATCATTGTTTTAGCCTTTTCTAATTTTCTCTGTATAGCCTCCAGATGCGGTGTTAAAATAGTTTGAATAGAGAGTAGGCGAGAACGAATCTTACCATCATTAGCCATCAGCTCAGCTAACTTACCTTGTGTCTGCATGATTTTTGCATAATGTGCAACATTGGTGTCTGCATCCAAGGTCAGGGACTGACTTGTAGCTTTGATTTCTTTCTTGAGAGTCTCAAGAAATTGTTGATTTTCCTCTGTGAATAGTTCAACATTACATATTTTGGCCAATAGAGACTATCCGTTCATCAATAACACATTCTTTGAAATAGAAGATAGGGCTCCATTCAAATCTCCTCTGATGACACTTTCCAACATTATCTTGAATACCCTCAGTTTGCAAACTTCACTCCTTACAAGTTACACATTGAAAACTTCCATCCCTTGTTTCTTGACTGGTGCGGATGAAGATGATGCCATTTTAAATTGTAATTTTTGAAAAGAAAATATTTTCTTGGTAAAATACCTTTTTGTTGATAACCCTGTAGATGAATTTTATCAATGGCATGCTGAGAGAATTCAGAATTGCTTTGCTTAATCTGGTTGCTCAAACTCTAAATCACTCTCTGAAATCTCAAATAGCTTGGTGAAATGAAATTAACGACACCTTTCCACTGTATATAATCTGAAAAAATAGGATTAGGGCCTCATAAATGCTCCGTACAGATTTAGGTAGATTATAGCTATCTCAGCAAACTCACAAGCTCGATCAATATAACTACTGTGATACAGCTCGGCATACATAGCATTTCAGCCATAGCAGGTGCTCGACATGCATTGATAGCTCAATCATTGACACTGATGCTCGACATCAAAAGTGAAATTTTCTATTTTGCTCACATATGTCCTAGTGCATCTTTATCTATGCTGATGTGGAATTTTGCTTGGTTCTCTGTTAGGAACTGATGAAAGATAAGGCTTTGCAAGACTCAGTTCCGAACATACCTTTCAAGCTTAATTAGAAGAAGTGTGATCACCTGATCCATTGGATGGGTGATCATCGATGTGCTAGCTTTTCTTGAGTTTTCTTGTTCTTTCTTCCTCCATGTCTTTTCCATCTGGCTCTCCAGTTTCTCATGGATACCTTCATTCTGATTATTATCATTGCTCGGCATAGGTGATCTGCAATCTTTCTTTAAATGATCAACCTTTTTACATTTGTAACAAACCATGCTTCCATTCATACAACTTTTAAATTTACCTCTAAAGTGAGTCTTCATGCAATTTTCTCCGATGTGTCCATACTTGCCACAATAATGGCAAGTATACCAGGTGTTGTAATCCCAATTGTAACAGTTTTTCTTGTGACTGGCTTTGTTTGCTCATTTGATGACCACCTTGGTCTAGATCTACATTCAAATGCTTTGTGCCTATATTTCTGACAATTGAAACAACTTCCTTGAAACTTGGGTGAGGTGGATGAATTACTAGCTTTGAATCTACATTCATGTGCTTGATGTCCATGCTTCTTGCAGTTAAAACAATGTCCATTAAAATTTGGCTTAGAATCAAACTTACCATGTTTTCTTCTGCATATGTTGGTTGTATGTCCTAGCTTTCCATAGTGATGACATGTGGGCTTGGTGTTCTTTGGTTTAGCCATCTTCTATTCTCCATTCATTGATGATTCTCCTTCTTTAGTAGATGAATGTTCATTCAATCCAAGTCCAGATCTATCACCGGATCTTCTAGGTGATCTTAACATCTCTTCAAAATATTTTGCAGCTTCATTGGGTTTGTTCATCCTTTCATTGATCTCTTTTTCAGTTCTCAAATCATGTTTCAACTGATCATTCTCAAATCTTAGTTGATTGATTTCCATATCTTTTCTTCCTAATTCCTGATTAACTATTCGTAGTTGATTTACCATGTCTAGTTGATTATTAGTCAACCTTTGCATGTCACTTATTCTTTCATCTAGTCTGATTGCAATTTGTCTTTTGTCTTCCTCAGCCATTGTCTTATTATCTTTAGCTTTCTTTTTCTATTCCACTAATTCACAAAGTCTGACAGATTGAATTTCTTGTTCTCTCCTTAGAGTTCTGATGTCATCACTTAGTATGGTAATTTTCTCCAGTAGTTCTTTTATAGCTTTATCACTCTCGGCAAAGTTACCATTGTCAAATAGTCCAGAGATGTCTTCCTCTTTGTACTGTGGCTCATTTTGTTGAATTGTAATCTCTCTTCTCTTGCTCAAAGATTTCTTCAATTCTCCTCTGGCTGCTTCTAGTTGCTGCAATGCCAGTTGTACTTCAATATTTTGATTCTCTATGATCTTTCCCAGTTTATAAGCTTCCATTTTAAGATCTTTTTCCTCAAGTGGTTAGACTTCCTTAAGAGAAACCTTGCTGCTCTGGTACCAATTGTTGGAAGTATAAGTGGGAAAGTAATATTGAGAGGGGGTGGGGGGGGGGTGGGGATGAATTAGATATTACCTACTTTTATCCTTTAATCTAATAAAACTTTATGCATAACATAAACAAAACTTGATCATAGTAAGAAACAAAACATATAAAACAACATACATGAAATTACTCATAACACCATTATTTTGGTAACCCAGAAACCCTTGAAAGGTAAAACTAGGGTGGGGATGACACCCACAAATCTTCACTACTGCAGTAATTATTTTTTCCTATTAAGGCTTACAAAATGTGATTAAATCATGATCTACCCTGTCAAAGGTCTACTCTATCAAAAGCTAAAAGACTTGTATAGTCTACCTTGTTAAAGGATTTATAAACTTACAATAAAGTAAGCACTCAGTAAAGAGATTTACAAAAGTCTGCTAAGACTACTTGGTTAAGAGATTTACCCTGATACACTGGTCAAAATGTCTCAGTACCTGATCTTTTGGTTTGCACTAATATGCAAATTATATATCTCTTCTTTACTTTATATTTTAATCTCTTCTATCTGATCTTTCTTGATTCTGTCCTTTCACTGCTTAGCTCGGTCACTGAACTCTATCTGAATACTTCGCTATTCTGAATATACTTCTCTGATCATTTTCTCATACTAATTCAATCTTATCTCTCTGATTCACACACTTATCTTTGATCTAGATCTTGCCCTTATATAACAACAAAAATGTTTTACCATTTCAAGATCTACGGTTTAGATTTATTTCTATTGCCGCCTAAACTATACAATTTTATGATTGGCTCTAAGTTTTACATAGGGATCAATGATAACAATATGGATGTTTAATTACCTCTATAATTACCTTAATAGACAAAATACAAAACATTATTATCACCAAAAATGGTTTACCTCGATCATTGTGCCATTCCAAACTTGTATGTCAATTCTAGCTAACTCGACAAAAGTTATTCCTGGCACTCAACATTAACTGTACTCAGCATCGGTTGAACTTCTCTATCACTTGATAATCATTGATATATGTAACTCAACAATAACTATACTCTCGACATATTACAAACATATAGTGACCATGACTTTACTCTGCAGTACTACTGCTCGGTAAGTATACAAAACTCGGCCTTTACAAAATGACTCGGTCACAGTGATGACCGACCATCATTGCCTGGGTAAATGACTAAGTGTGAAACACTAATGGTCAACAAAAACTATAGAGATCTACATAATCAACTACTAAGTTGAGTGATATTAATATTGAATTAAAATAATTCAAAAATGTTGTGAATATACCATTGAATTATATTTAATATTGTTAAGTGTGTTGCAGAGAATATACCAAGGACTGTTTTAAGTTATGTCATTGTTGTTAGTATCTCTTAGCACACAAAACATTGTGCATATATATGTGTGACTGGCAGCCCTTCTTGGATTTACCTCCATGATGGTCATGACTCCTCATGGAGTCATGCCCATCATGGAGGTGACTCTACAGTGGACTGTCGGCCACCTTTCGGTCGATAAGATATCATTCAAGGAATATAAAATTAATTATATATATATATATATATATATATATATATATATATATATATATATATATATATATATATATATATATATATATATATATGAATGATCTCATTTATCTGACTGAAGCTATAATAATTAACACCCCCTCTTAGCTAGCGAGGATAAAAAATATTACTTGAAAGTAATATGTGACTATAGATAATCATTTAAAGTCTATATCATTTTACTGATCTATTACGAGCAATGGTCTCCAAGTATCAAGTCCATGATACTCACCAAGTACTCAGAGCAACATGGTCTCCAAATATCAACTCACAAGATATTCACCAATTGCCCAAAAATGATTATCAAGAGTGATGGTCTCCAAGTATCAAATCCATGATACTCACCCAAGTACTGAGAGTAATGGTCTCTAAATATCAAGTCCAAGATATTCACCAAGTACTCAATATGAGTATAGATAATCATTTTAAATTTCTATAATTTTATTGATATTACGAGTAATGGCCCTCAAGTATCAAGTCCATGATACTTACCAAGTACTCAGAGAAATGGTCTCCAAATATTGACTTACAAGATATTCACCAATTTCTCAAAATGATTATCATGAGTAATGGTCTCCAAGTATCAAATCCATGATACTCACCCAAGTACTCAAGATATCTAGTATTGTATGTGCACTAGTATCACATGTGTGATACTTACCATATAGACATGATATATTCATACAATAGATGAATAAGTTATTATGAGGTCGTCACCTTATAACAACTTTTACAACAAGTGGAAATCATTTGGAAGTCATCACTTCTTAATGATATACATAAGGAACACATGATTATGAAATAACACTCATAACAAAGAATTTTTTATTAGTATAAAATCAAAAAATTACTAAGATAAATTCTCAGAAATTACAATCATACCAAGTTTACCTCTAAAGTGCTCTACCTTTGTCTTTCCTAGAGCCTTGGTGAGAATGTCATCTGATTGTTCCTCTGTACTGATATATTTTCACTCAATAACATTATTTTCCACCATATCTCTAATATAGTGATAAGGTATCTCAATATGCTTGGACCTTTTATGAAATATTGGGTTTAAGGAGAGCTTTATACAACTCTAATTATCACAATGAATAATAGTAGGTTTTAAAGATTCTCCAAACAAACCAAAAATAAGTTTTCTCAACCAAACAACTTCACATGCTCCCATAGATGTGGCAACATACTTTGATTCTATGGAACTTTGAGAAACTGAGGATTGTTTCCTACTAAGCCTGGATATCATTGCAGAACCCAAATTGAAACAACACCCAGAGGTACTTTTCTGATCCATAGTGCTTTTGGCCCAATTTGAATCAGTAAAACCATGTAGTTTTAAATCTACATCTTTGTACCTTATTCCAAGACTTATTGTTCCTTGAAGATACCTTAGTATGTGCTTAGTTGCTACCATATAAATTTTTTTTTGTTCACACATGAACTAATTGAGAACATTAATTGCATAAAAAATGTCTGGTATGGTATTTATTAAGTACATCAAAGACCCAATAATCTGTTAGGATTAGGTAATGTTGAGAGAGGGGGTGAATTAGTATTATAGAACTTTGATTTCAACTTCAAACAATTATAAATAATCCAAAGTAATGCAAAAATGAAAAGAACATATAAGCATAACACATTACTCATGACACCATGATTTGTTCTCAAGGAAACCCTGGCCAAAGGGAAAACCCCGGTGGGGATGGTACCCACAAATATTCACTAAAATATAATGTCTCTGTTAGGAGATCTAGCCCTGTTAGGAGCTGATTGTTACATAGTACATTTCCTTGTTAGAGGATTACAAAACCCCTATTAGGGGTATACAAAACACCTGGTTAAAGGTGGTGAGAACATTGCTCTTACAATCAATACTGTCTCAAAAATAGTTCTCAAAAGGGAATAATATAAGCATTTATCTTTCTTAGATAGTTCTAATTGTAGCTCTACCTCTTACTGATCTCATATCTAATCTATGCTCTTATATTCACAAATTTACTCCATCTACATAAATCACACCACCCCTCAGTTGCACGAAACCAATCTATACTTATACAGAATTAGCCTTCCAGTTGGCCTCATAATTGTTATACAAAACATAATATAAACTTATGTAAATGATATACATGGATTCAACACTCTTATATTACCAAATATTTGGCAATATACTTTATTTACTTTTCTTAGCATGTTACCATATCCATTATGCTTTCCTTAATCTTCGCAACTATTCATGTACCCTGATATACTATTTTACTATCTTCACATACCTTCCAAACAATGTATCTCACACATCAGGTATCCAAAAATCACGTGATCTTAACTAAAGCATGTGCATATCCCAAAATACCTCTAGTTAAATTCATAATCTATAATACCTTGTATATCTTTATCGATATCCAAAACTGTGGCACTATACCATATTATCTTGATTTTGGACTTAGTCATTTTTATGATTGTGACTCCAATGGAAATCTCCACAACATGCGATCACTCCATCATAAGTGTTTCCATAAATTAAAACCATTAAGTGATTCCTAGTACTCCAAAACATCACATGCCAACATAATCTGCCTGTAAAGAGTGGAATCTACAAGTTCTGAACTTGATGCTTCTTCTTTTAGTTTAAGTAGGTTTGTTTCCATGGGAGTGGACATAGGCTTACAATCCATCATTCCAAATCTTTATAGAATGTCTAAAGTGTATTTTCCTTGATTTAGAAGAATATCATTAGCATAATGCCAAAATTCTAAGCCTAGGAAGTAATGTAGTAGCCCTAAATCTTTCATCTCAAATTTAGCTACAAGATCTTCTTTACACTTACTAACTAGATAATCTTCACCTGTTATTAACAAATCATCTACATAAAGTATCAAAATCAACATGTATCCTTTTCCCACTTTAAAGTATAGGTTTGGGTCTGCATCATTTTTAGAGAAGTGAAGTTTAGATAGATAGTGATCTATTCTTTCATACCATACTCAAGGTGCTTGCTTAAGTTCGTATAATGCCTTCTTTAGTTTGTAGACATGATTTTGTTGATTGTGTACTATGAATCCTTTTGGTTTCTCTAGATATACTACCTCCTCAATCACACCATTTAGAAAGGTCATCTTTACATCCATTTGATGGATCTTCCAACCTTGGGTAGAAGCAATGGCAATAACTATTCTTAGCGAGGTATATCTTGCAACTGGAGAAAAAGTCTCATCATATTCAATGCCTTACTTTTGGGAGAACCCTCATGTAAAAAATATTGCCTTGTATTTATCAATACTTGTTGGCAATGGGTCAGCATCCCTCATAGGGTTTGCAACATGTTTTAACCACCTCTTGTGTCTTCTATAAGTCTAGTTGTTGTATTGGGCATTAACAGGTCAATCTTTTGGTGCAACAAAATCCACTACTTGTAACAAGTGGTATCAGAGCTTAGTCACATGTTTGAATCCATGCAGGCCATAGTGAGTGAAGCTGGGAGGGGGATTGTTGGCAATGGGCCAATGTCCCTTGTAGGGTTTGTGACATGGCTTAACCACCTCCTGTGTCCTCTATAAGTCTAGTGGTTGTATCAGGCATTAATAGGTTGATCTTTTGGTGCAACGGAAACCACTACTTGTAACAATACTTCTGTTTGGAGTATGTTTAATTTTGAATAACCACTTGGATGAGACAACTGATTTATTTTTAGGTATAGGTATAATATCCCATACATCATTTTGTAAGATATAATTGTATTCTTCTATCATGACATCCTTCCAAGTTTGATGTTGAAGAGATTCTTTTGGGTTTGAGGGTACTCGGTTTAGAATCTTACTCATAAGTGCAACATAAATGGATAATTTATGAGGTCTTTTGTTTTCCCTAATAGTCATGCCTAGAGCAACATATTTCTCACCTTCTTCAATAACTTTTTCTATCCCCAAGAGGTCTCTTCTTTCCTACTTCATATTCATTAGAAGCATCTAAAGGTTCGTTATCTTCAACTTCTTGATTCTCCCTCTAAATCTCAGGATTATGATATTCTAGAGAATCATTATTGTCTTCCTTGGACCTTTTGAGTGTAGTGTCCTATTCAAATATTACATCTCTACTTAACTCAATGTTTCTCTAACCTGGAATGTAAATTTTGTAGGCTTTGGAATTTTAACTATATCCCACAAATATTCATTTCTTTCCTAAAGGTTCTAATTTATTTCTTTTCTCTTTAGGAATGTGAATGTAGACAGGACACCCAAAATTTCTCAAGTGACTGATATTAGGTTTATTACCAGTGAATACTTCTTCAGTAGTTTTATTTTCAAGATAGGAGTGAGGGTATCTATTTTGAACATATACAACAGTATTAGAGGCTTCAGCCCAAAGATGGGTTTCTAAGTTTTGATCATGCATCATTGCTTTAGCAGATTCTACTATTGTCCTTTGTTTTCTCTCTGCAACCCCATTTCGATATGGGTTGTATGGAACAGTGAACTCCCTCTTGATCCCAACGTGTTTACAAAAACTTTGAAATATTTTTGAAGTGCATTCCTTACCATTGTCTATTCTTAATATTTTAATACTCTTACCTGATAGATTTTCCACTAGAGCCTTGAAATCTTTGAATTTCAAGAGAATTTATTCTGAATCTTTACATTTTAGAAAATATATCCAGGTCTTCCTATAGTATTCATCTATGAAGATAATATAATACAAATATCCTCCAATGGAGGGAACAGACATAGGGCCACATAAATCAGAGCGAATAAGTTCTAGAACATTCTTGGTTTTGCTTTGACAATGATGAAAAGTACTTTTATTATTATTTCCTAGTGCACAACCTTTAAAAGCTCCAATATGATCAAATCTTAGTTTAGGTAGTCTTGTAACTATCTTCTCTAAAGAGGTTAAACTAAAAAAATGAAAGTTTCCTAGTCTCCTATGCCACACTTCTCTTTCATTTGATGTATAAATTAGGGATTGATGAGAAAGAGTACATAATTTATAGAGGGTTCCATCTCTAATGCCAATAGTGTGAGCATTCTTTATGTTAGAGATCTTAGGCCAAGCTAAGATCTTCTCATCTGTGAAGGTTATTTTGTGTCCCTTGTCTTTTAGTGCTGAAATGGAAACTAAGTTTCTTCTTATGTGTGGTACAAATAGAACACCAGTGAGTTGTAGAGATATCCTAAATTCAAGATATTGATAACCTACAACTAATTGAGTATCTTGATGAAATGAATGGAGAAGTGAAAGACAGTGATTGAAGGTCACTAAGCTACTAAAGTGATATGTAAGGCAATTAAATTAGTCAATGTATTGTCATTGATGTTAACCTTTTAAAATATAGTTGATTAGGGCCCCATGCACAAGTTCCACTTTTGCGAGTATACTTTGATAGACCCTCTTTTAGATTTTTTTCTTGTAGGGGAGAAAGCTCCAACTTCTTCTGAGTTCATCACTAATATTTTTGTAGAGATTGGTAATGTGTCTCCTTCATCTCTACCTTGGGTTGAATTTCTTACATCCTATGAGGCATGTATGTTTGACTCACTTGAGGATACTTGTAAATATTCTACATATACAAGTTGTGTCTAATGTGCAATTATGTCTACTCAACCTGCACCATCTCATGATCACGTCGGTGGGCAACACCATGATTATTCATTAAACAAAATAATTTAGTACCGATTTACTTCATATCATAATCCCTTGCAGAGTTGCCAAAAAAATTTTAGTGAACAAATTTTTCCCCTTTTCCAAGATCTTAATATGTTTAACTCCTTACCCAATTAAAAAGAAAATGTATCAGTATCATTTTGAGGTAGTCACTCACAACTATCCTCTGTGCATCAAAGGTGCAACTACCTTCTAAAATCATTAACCTTTGTGATCCTTTATTTGAAAAGAATGGTTGCATGAGATACTTTTTACCAGAAAGTATTATAGGGGCAAACAATATTCCATTACAAGCTTATAAGGGAATATCACACATTGGTACTAACATAATCAATAATAAGCCAACTAACTAAAGATTGATAAAATTATCACTAAGATCAACTACCAGATTCAAAAATCATATAAAGATTATTGAAAGAATTTAATAGTTCATCCATAGATCAAGTTTACATATAATCTAATTCCAACTAAAACCCAAAATGTACGTCTAATCTAACCAACTGATCAGAAAAGTCACAAAAACATGATATAAATTGATTGATATTATATTCAACACTATAAAGTCTTAATAGTATTTAAAGTAGCATACTCAAAACAAAATAGTTCAAATTATCATAATGTTGTTCCAATCACCAGAGAATCGACCCTCATGGAGTCGAGAAAATAAAAATTTATAGCCATGTAGAGCTAAATCAGTTTTAGAAACTAACTCCAACCGGAGTCAAGGAAACTACTCCCCTTTCTTAGAAACTAATATCTTACTTGACCCTTAAACTATTCAACCAAATAATTGTCTTTGGTAAGGTTTAGTTTCTTGAAGAAATGGTCGAGTGCTCTGGAGCTATCTTGATTGACTGCATTATGCTCCATTCCTGAAAAAGCCACCACAAAAAGTTAATAGTTGTTGACTAGGCAAGCTAACTGTCTTGATCTTCTCTGTCCAGATATCTTTACCTCTTCATACTTCTTCCATATTTTTCTTGTGCATCCTCAAATGATCATTCCCCATAATCATCAAAGAGTCAATTCTTTCAACCCTAATGAAGTCTTTGATCGCAACATCTTTTGTAATTTTCAAGTCCTTCATCTTTTCCTCCAGGTGGGTACTAACTTGTTCTTCTTTATGATCTGGTTTAGACACATTCTCTATTATCTGCAAGTCTATATCTTTGAGATCAGTGTCCATTATCTCATGTACACATTTTAACTCTTTTAGGAATTTTGTAGATACCTCAATACTTTCCTCAAATATTTTATTTCTCCAAATTGTATTTACTTTTAATGAAAACAAGGCATTTTCATTCAATCTCGGCACTGGTTTCTCTCCCAAAAATTTATCAAAACCATAGGTCATGACTTCATCCATTCCAGAGACCACATTTTACCAACCTTGTTTTTCATTCTCCTAAGGAGCAACTTGAACCTCTAATTCTTTGGTGATTTCAAGTTCAGCCTAAAAAGCTTTACTTAAATTCACCAAAAATTCAATGCCTTCTTTAGTGACAACATCGTTCTACTCACAAAATTGTTTAGACACGGACCTGTCCCTTTGGATCTGATCCAAGAACTTTTGATTCTCAGGAGATTTTATATCAATGCTCAGGAGCATCTCATTTAGGGGCTACAGATTTAGATTTTGAATGACATGTATGTATTGAGACAATTTCTTCAGGGATTGCTTGAGCTCTCTTTTATCCTTGGTGTCCTTATAGATCTTGAAAGTGATCTTGTTACTACTCAGCTCAAATACCTTCACATATGCGACTCTTTTTGTATGCCCAAGATTGATTTTCTCAAGTTTAAAGTATTTCAAAGTCACTTCTTCATTCAACTTTGTCTGTAGTTGGGGTGAAAATATTATCCATCTAATGCATTGTATCTTCATCTAAATCCAAAAGCACCTCAACCTTTGGCTTTTTTTTATTAGATATTTTTCCTAGATACTTTCTAACCATTTCACTGACCAGGGTAGAAAGTAGGACAATACTCTGCTTCTTGTTTACTGATAATTCAATCCAATTTGGTGCCTTCACACTGCTCTTTGCCTAAGGGGTTTGGAAATCTAAAGGATTACCCAATGAAAGGGATCCTTGCACATCTTCTCCTAATATTGCCTTAGTTTCTTCAATAGTTGGAGTCTTCTTAGAAGTATCCATGACTAGTTCTATTTGTTCTATCTTTTCCTTCTCTATTGATTTTGAGTCAATTATGATGTAGGGTGATTTGGTAGACTTGGGCTTCTTCTTACTCTAGGAATGAGTAACTATAATAGTTTACTAGGTAATGACTAGCTCTTGTTGTTCAAGAAGAGGCTATGTTTCAGGTTCAATTTTACCTATAGGAGACAATGTTTCAATCACATTAGTGCAAATGGGTGGGAAATGAATTTCTAGGGGTGTTGAGGCTTTCCCTCCCACTTCAGGCACATGCTTGACTACTTTCCCCCTCCTTTTCTTGTCTAGCCAATGCTATGTCCTTTTAATCACATTATGTGTTCTGATTCTCACATACTGCTCTTCTCATTTACTCGAGTTAATCTCAAGAATGGGCACACACTCGACCAATTCAGCATATTAAGGATCCAAAACATCTTCATCATCATTCTCAACCCCTCTTATATCCATAGGTATTTTAAGAGTGATAATTTGATTAAGTATAAATATTGACCATAACTTTTTCCTAACCTCAAACTCGTCAGTACAATCTGTGCAATAGTCTTCTAAGTCAGTTTGATGAAGAAAAGTGGTGTCCACCCTGAAATGATTTGCAACAAAAATTTTATCATAAAAATAATTTCTGGTCATCTAAGGCTTGAGATTCACTAAATTCAATTTTGTCTCCAAAGTAGAAGTGTCATGCATCACTTTACATCAGTAATGGCCAAGTTTAATAGGAAGAAAACAACAGAAACCTCTCCTAAGCTTGTATTTTTTTTCAACTTTAACTAACTGTCTGCATACTTCAACCAAAATGTATTTATCCAAGCAATACCTAGGCAATTTCAATGGTTCCCTGCTAAAACCTCAAACTTGTAGGTGAATCAAGAATTCTCAAGGCAACTAAGATAACTTGCCTATTTATATATACCAAAGCTTCACCAAAATGGTTATGGATGCACCTATCCACCTTGTTATACCTATTATGATATTCTATCACCAACTCTAGACAAGGAGTGACCCGCTCTTTGCAATTTTGGCTGCCATGGTGCCAGTTTCTACAAATTTAAACCTACCCATGATTTCTTCATTTCTTTCTCCTACCAGAGTTGTATCTCCCATAATGGGAAGAAAACTAACTATAGGGGAAGGCTTAATCTCTCTAGAAATTTTTAGCTTGGAAGAAGACATGACTGAAAAGAAGAAAATTTCTACAGAGCAGAAAAATAAGCAAAATTCACTGAACAATTAATCTCTTACAACAAGAAAGTTTTGATTTAAGAAAATGTTAGGAGAGGCTTTCTTGAAACTTATCATTACTTGTGCACATAGCTTCTGAATGGATCAATTTGCCTCACTGCTACTTGACTCTCTTGTTGTAGAAAAAGGATGGTTGCACATACACAATGAAAGAAAGGGAAGTATTAATGCATGTTTGCATCAATAGCCGGACACTTATTTATAAACACTTACTTTTGTAATAATAGCGCTCATCAATTTTCAATGTGAATAATTGTTCGCACGTACTTATTTTTATTACATGTCACTTAACTAGTCAGCATTTATTACATATCCTTTCAATCATTTCCTTTAAAGAAATAAAAAATATTTGGCACATGTCAATCTTATCTATCATATCACATGCTTGAACTTTGAACTCTAAACCATAAAATGAGAGATTTGAAGTTCAAAATTCATCATGCCAAAAACTTAGGAGAGACTTAACATAGTTGTGACCCACTATTGGTCATGACAAATGAAGCATTGAACTTTGAGCTGAGAAAAACCAAAGTTCAAGTTCAAGGTTCAACAAGATAGTCTTTGCGATGTGGGGACAAGACTAACGCAACTTGCAATGGTTGGGAAGGACACAAAAAATATTAAACTTTGAATTGGAAAAATGGATGTTCAAGGTTCAAGGTTCAAGATACGGGAAACTCATTGCACTAGAAGATCAAAATGCTAATGGCTTATGCTTTTAGACCAGAAAGACTTTGACCCTTGAACCAATAAAAATTGAAGTTCAAGTTCAAAGTTCAAGATTGCAAAGACTCTTTACTTACAATGGCCTAGACTTAAAATTTTGAAAAAGGGTTGTTTTATAATACAAGCAATAGGTGCCTCTAACTAGGGACTAGGACCATGACAGACTAAGAATGGACTCAAAATCTCTGGTTTTGCACACATACAACAAAAAATTCTAACCCTGGCTGTTACTCCTATAGGAGCCAATAAATCCTCTCAATCCCCCTCCCAGTCCATCTAGGAAACTGACCTTGTCCCACATGATGGTAAAGGCCGCAAGAGATGTGTGCAAAACCCCTTCAAAAGGGATGAGGATTTAGAGGAGTCCCATGTCTCTAAATCCATGGAAGCAAAGGATAAGACAGTGGTTGATAGCACCCCTGAAGTTGAAAGGAGGCTTAAAAAACCAAAAATGTCAGGTAGTCAGGTGGGGTTGGAAGTTGATCTGGGTGGTACTTTCTAACAATCCAATATAATTGCCAAAGAAAAATGTAAAATATGACTCAGGGAAAGAAAAATGTAAAATATGACTCAGGGAAATAACCTCTGAGGATAAGACACTTTCAAAAGATATGTATACCTCAGGCTCATTTGGGTCAATTAAGGACTCCTCGATCGAGCACTTGAGCTCCCCTAGGTCTGGCAGCGTTCCTCCTTTGAATCCCCCGCCTGTAGGGAATGAAATCCTTTGCAATAATACCCCAACCCCTCCCTCTCCCCACACTTAGCTAGTCAAATCCCCCCACACTAAGCACACTACCATGGCTATGGCTGAGAAGGATACGTTCAAAGGTTCCCTCAAACAAAAATTCAATGAGTTGGATAATGAGATTCTTGGCCTCAAGAAAGATATGAAGGAGATCAAGGCCTGCATTGCTGATTCAAAAAAATTTTCCCTTAAAGTGATCCACATGTTGGTTGTGACTTTGTGTAATATGTAGGAGAAGATTGTTGGTGGAAAATTGGAAGCTGATGAGGACAACAGAGATCTCTTCCTATTTCTGTAGGAAGAATGGGCCGCTACCTTGATGTCCAAGAGATTGGGTGAGAGGTCTTAACCGCTTCTTGTGACATGGTGATTTTTTCTTGGGTCAGGCCTTTAGGCACCAATTTTTTACTATGTTTCTTCATTTTATGGTTAAGTTTTTAAGACTTTGGATTAGCCCTACATGGCAGTTTACTATTACTATGTTATTTACTTTTTGGTTAAGCTACAACTCTGGTTCATTCTTTTTGTTAAGGACCTTCAAGCTTATTTTTGATAGAGGTAGACTGGACACTATTAATCTGTTGTTTATCTGCATTGAAGCTAAGTGCTATTAATGTGTTTTTAATGTTCTTTTAGCCTTCTCTGTTCCATGAGCCAGCACCCTCTTGCTACTTTTTCTATCAAAAACAAAAAATTCTAACACTAAACACAAGAAAAAGACTATGTACACATGTAAACCTTATTTACAACTGCTAGAGATTAAGATCATGTCCATTAAAGGATAGGGGTATTTTTGTTCCATCTGGATACCTTAATCTAAAATAATTGGGCTTGAGCTCTCTATTGATTTTAAAAGGACCTTTCAATAGGGACTTAAATTTTCCATGAGCTCCACATGGTTCACTTCTCTTATCCCAAAGCAGGACTTTGTCTCCCTCTATGAATTTTTTGGGTCTAGTTCTTCTATGAACAATATTCTTCACCTTGGATTGATGGCTAGTAATATGGTCTACTGTGTTCTCCCTTTCTTCTTTGATCTTAGCCAAGTAAAGAATTCATTTTTCTGAAGCGTTCTGGAAGACTTCATCTTCAATCACCTTTTGTAGTTTAGTTGACACCAACTCAAGAGGCAAGGATAGTTGAGCTTTTGTTCCATAAACCATGTCAAAAGGGGTCATGTGAATAGCTCTCTTGGTTTTTTTTCTATTAGCCCATAGTGCTTCATAGAACATTTTGTGCCAGTCTTTCATGTTTTCATTAAAAAGCTTCTTCATTATTGAAATGAGATTCTTATTGGTAGATTATTCTTGCCCATTTCCCTAAGTAAAATAATCAGAGGAATGTGAAAGATTTATTCCATTATCATAACAAAAAATCTGTAACTCACTTGAGGATAAATCTTGAGCATTATCAGCCACTATCATTTTCGACACTCCAAACTTGACGAATGCATTTTCCTTGAGAAAATTTCACAATACTTTAGTGGTTATCTTTTTGATAGGGACAGGTTCTACCCACTTCATGAAATAGTCAGTGGTTGTTAAGATGTGAGTGTGACCTACACTAGATGGAGGGTTTAAAGGGCCAATGAAATCTAAACCCCACTATTGAAAAGGTTCCTCTATGATAACATGTCTCAAAGGAAGTGCAGCCAATTGGGGTCTCCCAACAAATAATTTACATTTTTCACATTGGCCTACCCACTTGTAAGAATCTCTAAATATTCCCAACCAAGAGTGACCATTCCTGAGAATTTTAAAAGTTATGACAACGGATGAGTAATTTCCTCCACAATACTCATTATGAAAGGTTTGTAAAAGTCATTTATGTCAATCTTCATCCAAATATCAGAGGAAAATCCCATCTAATCCCTCCTTATATAATATATCATCAACTATCACATATTTTGTAGATTTAAGCCATAAATTTCTTTTCTCCTTACCTTCCAAATGTTCTGAGCATTCTCCATACGTCAAGTAGTATGCAATTTCATAGAACCAAGAATATTTTAATCCTACCAGTAATGTTAGAGGACTCCTCTCTTCTTCTATTTCTTTATTTTTAGCTATTAGCCTACACAAACCTTGACCCCTTACCAATTTAGTGGGTTTTATGTCTAGATCAAATTATTGTACTTTTTCTACCCATGTTGCTCATTTGTTTATGGATACCTCCTACTGTGTAAGTATACTTTTGACTGTAGCATTGGGTACATAAACTGTAGAGTGAGAGTGAAGGATGTAGAATCAAAACTTCTTTACTACTTTGACTATGGTGAAATCTAGTTTCTCCATTAAGGAATACCTTATCTCATGTTTCTTTAGTGGTATACTCATGAAAGAGATTGGGACTTCTTCATTTTTCTCATTTTTTTATAGCAACACTCCCAACATAGTGTGTTCACTAGCATAGTAGTAGATTATAAAGTCCTTAAAGTTACGGTAAGCTAATACTAGAGCTTGAGAAATGGCATTTTTAACCTCATCAAATGAATTTATAGCTTCATCATTCTATTTGAAAGTTTGTTTCTCAAGTTTAACAAGCTTACCATAGGCCTAGTGGTTTTTGAGAAGTGAGGCACAAATTTTCTCAAAAAGTTGATCTGGCCAAAGAAAGATTGTATCCCATTTTGGTTTGACAAAAAAAATAGCTTCTAGATCACTTGAACTCATTATAGATCCATCCTTATTATGTCCTTTGACACATAATATCCAAGGAGCTTCCCTTAGGTGACACAAAACACAAATTTCTTCGAATTGAGTGATATGTCGTGATCCCTACATTTCTGGAGCTTCATTCTCAAGTCATGCAGATGATTATTTCTTCTTTTTTAAAACACCTTTATATCATATAAATATATTACTATCACCTTGTTAATCAAAAGTATGAAAGAGGAGTTCATAGCACGATGACATGTAGCTCCTGCATTTATTAATCTGAAAGACATTCTATTGTATGAAAAGGTACCCCAAGGATTAATGAAGGATATCTTGTGTTGATCCTCAAAAGATATATTGATCTGGTTATAGCCTAAAAATCCATCTAACAAAGACATCATCTCAGAGCCCACAACTGTTTGCAGGATATGATCCATGTTAGGCAAAGCAAAATTATCTTTAAGACTTGCCTAGTTTAAATTTCTAAAATCAACATATATCCTTATTTATGCACTTTTTTATGTACTGGAATAATATTTTCAACCCACGTTGAATGGTGAATGGGATAAATTATTCTCACCTTTAGCATCTTATCCACCTTCTGAAAATTTGTATCCGCGACCTTCAAGTTGTAATTTCTCAGTTTTTGCTTGAATGGATTGGCCCCAGGCTTCATCAGAATATGACGCTTAAATTGTCCTTTCCTAAAATCTTTTAGGTCTTCATAAGACCAAGAAAATACATCCTTGAACTCTCTTAGTAATTTATAAAACCTCATTTTCTCCTCTACATTGCAATAGGTGCCCAAATTAACAAATTTTGGATCTTCCTCATTGCTAATGTTATTCTTCTTGCATTCACTAGACAAGTTTTCATTAGATGTAGTAGCTTCATTGATAAAATAGTCTCTTCTATCAAAAAAAATTTCCAGGTTCACTAACCCTTTCGTGATGTGATTTCCTTTTAGTTCAATAGTCTCTATCTCAGCCTTATCTCCTGGGTCAATACAAAACTCATGATATTCTACATCTGATCCTTCAAAGTACACATAAGAGAATTTGTCTACACCTTAAAGAAACATGATTATATAAGAATCATCACTAAACACCTTCCATGAGCTTTCATTATTTGACACACTTGGCCTATGAATAAGTTGTATTGATTACTTATCCCTTGCAAAATCTGAGTGCGGAATCAACAATGTTGTTGAACCTGCTAAAGCATCAGCTTTGGAGTTAAATTGTTTGGGGATTGCTTCAATTGAAAATGCATCAAACCATTCTAAATCATTCCAGACCCTATTTATTTAGTGCTTCAACCTTTAATTATTAACAAAAAATAGGCTTCTAACTTTTTTTACAATCAATTCTACATCTTTTGCTTTCAACAGTTTAATCCATTTTCTTATTTGCTTCCTTCATGCCAAGAACCAAGGCCTCGTACTCAACTGTGTTATTAGTGATTTCAAATTCAAGCTTAAAAGAAGAGGGAAACATTTCTCTAGAAGGAGATATCAATATTATTCTTGCCCTTTATTTGGTTGAAGAACAACTCCCATCAAATTCCAGGGTCCACAAGTCTTCTCCTTTCAATAAGTGTGGATCAGCTTCACCACTTTCAGGCATAATCAAATAATTAGCAAAATCTGATTCTTGATATAAAATATGTGACCTAGGATCTTCAAAGGGGAACATTGTATACTTAGACTTAGTCCTAGGTTGTAGAGTGACCTTCTGCTTACCTATAGGAATGGTAGCTTGAGACCAATCTAGTTTCATTTCAGCTCCTAGTTCTTTGCAAAAAATTCTACTTAGGAGAATCCCATAACTGGCTAGGATGTTAGCAACAAGGATTGTTAGTTTTAACCTTTTATTAGGATGAGTTGCAAGTGTGACCTGATCATCTTTAATCTTCCCTATTAGTGGGACTTTCTTGGAGTCCATTTCATAACATTTTTTGAAAGTTTTTATTAAAGGAAATTCCAAAGCATTGGCTACAGAAGAAGGTGTTATGTTATCTAAGGCCCATGAATCTATGATACAATTGTTTAATTTATAACCATGTATGAACAAAGAAACATAAAAGGGCTCTAACTTTTTAGGGGTATGAGAGACTTGGGGGGTTTATAAATGAGCAGTAGACTCCTCATTTATTCACATGTCATCTCCTAATTTGGCAAGATTTTCAGAAGAAGATACAATATTTACTTACTAAGTTTCATTTACAGGGGTAGAGCCTTTTACATAATTTATTAACTTATCTAACTCCCTAGGATTGAGCTTTAAATAATCAGTTGGGGAAATTTGAATTTTAGAAGATTTACAAAAATCAACTATATCAAAAATAGGTTTAGGCTCTAAACCTTCTAGTATCTTTACTTCTTGAGTAGATGCCCTTGAAATTTATGACCACCATGGACTTGATTCACTTGTTCTTTCTCTTTCCTAGGAGGTGTTCAAGAAGGAGACTGGGTTGAAGTCCTACCACCATGTTGGTTTCTAATAAGCACAAAGAAAGAAGGATCCTCAAGATTAAGAAGAATGTCACCACCTTAGTCAAAATCTATTCATATTCCAAGTAGTAACTCACAGAGTCACCAAGTCCTCTTGAGGATCCTTCGTTAGTAGGTATTTCTACAATGACTTCTTTATTAGCATCCATTTTGCACTATTGTACCATTTCAGGGAAAGAGGAGACATCATGGTCATCAGTCAAATGAAATATACACATATTCTAGGTCTATTCATAGTTGGGCCTTCAATTGAGAGTATTTGTTGACTTGGGATAAGATTAGATTGCTTTCCAAAAATACCTCCACTTTGATTCAGATATCTATGAGGGATATCTTGATATGGGGTTACAAGTTTGGGATGTTGTCTCTTCATTTGAATCATGTCATTAACTAACCTCTAGATGATAGGGTTAGTGGAACCAGAAGTAGATGCCTAACTATTAGGGATTTGCACTTCCCTTTTCCATTTTCCTATAGTTATCATATCTTCCTCAAGTTCAATTGAAAGAGCCTAAGAGGCATCTAAATCTGCTACTCTCCCATGTCACAAGTGAAAACTTATATCTAGAGGCATAGCATTCACAAAGAAACCTTTTCTATTCTCATCACTAGGCTTATGTGCATTAGTTATTTGATGCAAGAGCTTGTTGAACTTGGCAACAAACCCCCTCATTGTCTCGTACATCTCCTTTTTTAATTGAGAGAGTTGGAGTAGTAGAGAGTGATCATCATCCACTATATTGAAGAGGGCTTCAAAGGACATCTTCATAGCATTCCAAGTCCTAATAGAGCCATTAGGAAGATGGTCAAGAACTTGTCTGCAAGAGCCTTAATCAATGTCTAAACAAACAAACAAATGGCTACATCTTCAGTTACCACAATGATAACCCCACCTACAGTGTTGAACACATTCAAATGATCGTTCATAGATACCTTGCCATCCCCACTAAATTTAGGGATGATATCTCTTTCTCCTTTAGGTAAGGCTTGTAGATTAAAGTTTCTCAAGTCTACGGGACCTACTTGGGCCCCCATGGTTTATTTTGGGCCATGTTAGGTGAAATGATATTTAGAGGTTGTGTTAAAATGAGATCAAACTAGTGTACCAGGTAGAGTGAGAGCTTGAAAAATAGTAGGGGATCATAATATCTTAGGAGGCGAAGAAGGTCTTCTTGTAGTGTGAACATTCCTTCTTATAAGAATATAAGGGGTAAATTTTATTCATCCCAATACTTTTAAATCTTCATTAATTAAACCTTTAGCTCTATCTCCCCTTGTGTACCTCTTTTCAACCAGCTTACTTGTTGTGATTATTCAGGAAGTTGTAGTTATTTTTCTTCTTTAAGGTCTTTGAGCTACCCTATCTACTACTATGACTTCTTGGGCTATAGGGAGGCCTCTCAACCACTCACCAATCTCTTCTGCTTCTATTAATATTTGTACATGCTTGTATTGTTGATTTCTCATTCTTGATTTCTAGGCCAAAGCATTAAGATCTGCAATAATATCTTCTTGAGTGTCTAAGAAATACAAATCAGGCTTCAAGGGAATTTCTTGTTGACTGGGAATCACATTGGTAGGAAACACCATGATTATTCATTAAACAAAATAATTTATCACTGGTTTACTTTGTATCAGAATCCCCAACGGAGTCACCAAAAATTTGTTAGTGAAAGGATTTTTCCCCTTTTCTTAGCTCTTAAAATGTTGAAGTCGTTACCCAATTGAAAGGAAAATCTTTCACTATTAGTTTGAGGTAGTCAATCACAACTATCCTCTCTGCATCAAAGGTACAACTACCTTCTAAAATAATTAACCTTTTCACTCATTTATTTCAAAAGAATGGTTGCATGAGATACTTTTTACCAAAAATTACTAAAGGGGAAAATAATACTCCATTACAAGCTTATAGCGGAATGTCACAAATTGGTACTAATAGAATAAACAATAAGCTAACTGACTAGAGATTGATAAAATTATCATGAAGATCGACTGCCAGATTTGAACATCATATAAATATTACTAAAAGAATTTAATATTGCATCCACAGATCATGTTTACATATAATCTGATTCCAATTGAAACCCAAAATGCATGTCTATTCTAACCAACTGATAAGAAAAGTCATAAAAATCTGATATAAATTGACTAATATTATATTCAGCACTACAAAGTCTTAACAATATCTAAAGTAGCATACTCAAAATAAATAGTTCAAAGTATCACAATGTTGTTCCAATCACCAAAGAATCAACCCTCACGAAGTTGAGAAAATCAAAATTTATAGCCATGCAGGGCTAAATCAGTTTTAGAAATTAACTCCAATCGGAGTCACAAAAAGTACCCCTCCCCTTTCTTAGAAACTAACATCTAACTAGACCTTAAACTATCTAGCCAAATAACTATCTTTGTTAAGGTTCAGTTTATTGAAGAAACGATCGGGTGCTCTAGAGTTGTCTTGGCTAGATGCATTACGCTCCATTCCTGAAAAATCCACCACAAAAGAAGTTAATAATTGCTAACTAGGAAAGCTAACTATCTTGATCCTCTCTATCCATATATCATTACCTCCTTTCACTTCTTCCATCTTTTTCCCGTGCATCCTCAAATGATCCTTCCCCATAATCAACAAAGATTTAATTCTCCCAACATTGATGAAGTCTTTGATTGGGACATATTTGGTACTTTTTTGTCCTTCATCTTTTCCTCCAAGTGCATACTAACTTGTTATACTTTACAATCTAGATTAGACACATTCACTAATATGTTCAATTCTATAGATTGAGATCATTGTCCATTATCTCATGTCAACATTTTATCTCCTTCAAGAATTTTATAGATATCTTAATACTTTCCTCAAAGATCTCATTTCTCCAACTTGTATTTACTTTTAATGAAAACAAGGTGTTTTCATTCAATCCCAACACTGGCTTCTCTCCCTAAAAATTATCAAAACCATAGGCCATGACTTCATCCATTCCAGAGACTACATTTTCCCAACCTTGTTTTTCATTTTCCCAAGCATCAACTTCAACCTCTAATTCTTTGGTGATTTCAACTTTAGCCTGAAAAGATTTACTTAAATTTTCCAAATACTCAACATGTTCTTTAGTGACAACATCGATCCACTCGCCAAACCATTTAGAAATGGACCTGTCTCTCTGGATCTAATCTAAGAACTTTTGATTCTTGGGATATTTTATATCAATGCTCAAGGGCATCTTGTTTAGGGGCCACAGAGTCAGATTTTGAATGGCCTGTATGTATTAAGATTGTTATCATATTTTTACTCATTGTTTTTGGAGACCTAATTACTAGATGAGGCTACAATACCCTAGTTTTTGTTATTAGATGATCTTGCTTAGGTTTGTGTTCATTCATGATAAGATACATGAAAAATAAAAAGAAATATTTGCATCTAAGGTATTACATGTATATGTACCAATTTATTATATGTACTGTACCAAGGAAAGAACTGAAAGATAATTTATTTGGGCTGACATAGGCCATGAGCATAAAATTTTTTCAAAAGGGTATACATTATTACAAATATACATGAATCAAATGAACACAAATACAAGGGTACCAAACATTTCTTGGTAATGAAGCATTTATATAGTTTTCTCCAGTATGTACCTGTGATCCAGAACCTATAGAGAAGAGAGAAAGGGATGGGGGTTAGATCCAATGGATCTAAGAAATGTGTGATATCCTAATAATTACCCTCATCTACAATCATGTATATATGCACTCAGCCATACACTTCTAAGAAGGACTATGCTACAGGGCATGTGCACTCAGGAAAGATGTTGCAGGAAGAAAAAAAGATGCCATGTTTTCACTAACTTGTTTGTTCCACATGTAGATACAAAAGAAGTTGATTCACTATTGTTTTCCTCATTCAGATAATCAAAGCACCGAGAGGATGGTCTTTCCAAAAGACCATTCTCGAAGTGCAGTGATTGTCTGTACAACAACAATAGTAAAGTGTTGGAATCCAGATGAATGATGTTTCCTTGTGATGTGGGCTCTGTCAAGAAAACCTCAAATTTCCTTAGCAAAGACCACATCATGGGCCAAGAGCACCCATGATCACCACAAGGGAAGCAAATAGATAAGGAAGTATCAATGGAGCATTCAAAGATCATAAAGGTAGAACAATGAAGCATGGTCAAGCACTGGCAATAAAAGGAGGCATACAACATCATCAAATCAAAATGGGAAAGTGGAGCTCTTCACATATCCATGAC
This sequence comes from Chamaecyparis obtusa, assembly GCA_027943335.1. Taxonomy (NCBI): domain Eukaryota; kingdom Viridiplantae; phylum Streptophyta; class Pinopsida; order Cupressales; family Cupressaceae; genus Chamaecyparis; species Chamaecyparis obtusa. The sequence goes on from BSBK01000529.1 coordinate 13,044,083, forward strand.
TTGGAGGCACAAATCTATATTTTGAGCTGAGAGGGGAGGTTGCAAATAGTAAATTAATTTCATAGTACTAATCAAGATCAATAGCACTACACCTAGATGTGAATCTAATGAAGCAATGAAAGCTCTACACATTTCATTGAGGTAGTGAATATCATAATGAAATGGCATCACCAATAGAAAAAGAACTACAATCAAAATGAAGTAGTACAAGTCTAATAAGGGTTGAGGCTTCCATATTTAAGGTGCTTTGAGCCAATAAATTTCAAACATCATAAAAAAATGAAAATGCATTAAGGAATAACTATGTTCAATATGCATTTCAATAAGTAAAGGTTTGGAGAGAAAAGCATATCAGTCAAGCATGGAGAAGTGATAGATGACAACATGGCAATATCAAATGTAAGTAACAACAGTAATTCAATAGTATTACATTGATTCCAAGAAGCTATTAGGCCCTCGTTCAAGGCATGAAAAGTCTTAAATAGTGAGTAAAGAAGTATGAAACACACTAGAAGTGATGCTCAAGATCATTCATGGGCTTTTAGCAATTTAAATCAGTAAACTCAAGACATCAAGATCATTATCAGGCCCAAGTTTTAAACAATGAATTCACATGCACTCATGATTCCCAAGGATCCATGAATTGATAGGTAGTAATGTCATCCTTTATGCAATAACAAGCAGATAAAACTCAATGATTCCAGGAGTCTACAACTCATGGGCTTAAAGAAGCAGGATCCAATAAACAATAAGGATGCCATAGTTCAAATATGGGTAACATGAATTGATGAACATCTAAACAACAAGAAATGGCACCAGAGGCATTAAATAAGAATGCAGTGTTATGGCCCTCGGCCCCAATCAAATCAATGAATACATGAATCTACAACATCAAGATCATTCACGAGATTTAAAATTAGTTTAAACAATGAGAAAAGCAATACAATGATGCTCTAGCTCTATAACACGGGCCATAAAAATACATCAACATAATAATTTCAATATGTAATGGCAACAACATGCCAATAACTCACAAACCCAAGCTGTGTGAATGACAATGAATATGTTGCATGCCACAAATCCAAACAGTGAGTGCAATGATCATCATACAATGTCCATAGCTCTCGAGGATCATCAAAAGGATTGTGTGGTAACAACAAGTATCGAATCATCTACCAAACATACAACTCATGGTTTATACAATTCCAATCATAAACAACTAGCAAGTCCATAACCATGTGTGTCAAAAGGGAGGATGAAATGCAACAGAGGCTACAATATTATGGTTCACAGGTTGAGGTCCAATAAGAACCAATGGAGGACATCAAGTGTAATGCATGAATATCATATTACAAAGCTCACAGTCTCAATAAATCAAGATAGTAAACTCAGCAACCAAGCCCTAGGTTAACTATGAGCTATGCATAAAGAAAGAATAACATATGGTAAACAAGATTGATGTAGGTGTATACCAATGGTGAAAAATGTGGTTCTTCATTTCAAAACAGTGAGTAGTAGAGGGTAAAACAATAATGCCAAAGCAAACCTGAGCCTCTCCAAAGCAATGAGTAAACAATCAAATACATGATGCCACAAATCCATAATAGTAAACAAGATGCCAATCAATAATGTGCCCTGGCTTTAATGCCCATAGGTCATCAAAATGGCACCAAAAATGTTCAACAGTGATGCCTCTCAGCCCCAATCTAAACAGTAAATGCATGGACAATGATGCCCTCACAATGAGAGGATGAATCATAGAGACACAATACCTTTGAAATACAAATGATCGATCAAAATGTGATGCCATCAAAGATACAGAGGAAATCCTAGCACAATGAATCAAATGCACAATAGTGAAACCAGTGATTTAATCAAATATCAAAGTGAAAATAATATATCAAAATGTAGAGCACAAAAAATGTGTTGCAATGCAGAGAGGTACAAACCCAAGTGTCTATCTCAAATAATAAATGTCATGATGGAAAAGGGACTAATGTTTCCATATCTAGCTCAAGTTCACAAATCAGGAAGGCCAATGAAAATGGAAACCTTCCAGATGCTGAGAGTAGAAGTGTATGATGCCAGCAGTTTCCCTTCATCTTCGAAAGGGGGTTTGATCTGAATGCCCAATTAATATGCTCTCCCCTTTTTAGATTGGGTTGACAGTTTATAAATTGCTTTACTTTGATGCTAGGTTTTTTATATGAGGGGTGGCTTTTATTTAAAATATTAAGTTATTAAATATGTTTTCCTCTTAAATGGGTTGAGAACTATTTACTAATTTAATGAAATAAAATGTGTAAAATCCACATTTTTTCTTAGAGGGGAAATATTTAAATGTAAAAATTCATTGCTCTCATTATTTTAAGATATTGATAAATGGTGTTCTTATAAACCATTGTCAGAATATCATTTATAGAGCATGATTTAGAGGGGACACAATAGACTTTGATGACCATATTTTTTAAGATTTCCACTTTTCCCCTTATCCCTACAAGTCCATGTTAGGAATAGTCCAAAGAGATAACTAAGAGAGGGGGGGGGGGGTGGTGAATCAGTTATCTACAAGTTTCAATTCTTTATCCAATTAAGTATACTTAAATATAAAGCATAAAAACATTGAAAGGACACTTGAACACAACACCAATATTTTGGTTACGGGGAAACCCAAATAGGTAAAAACCCCGGTGGGAATTGACACCCACTAATATTCTGCACTAGTGTATAATGATCCTTGTTAGAAGATCCTTAACCCTATTAGGAGTTGCTTTACAATATATTTAGTACAGTAGACTTGGTCAAGGGTCAGACCCTGTTAGGCATCTTTTACATTAGTCCCTGTTAGGGGAGAAGACGCACTATTCGAGAGCACACTGTTCAAAGGGGTGAAGGCTTCAACCTTCTAAATAATAGATATACACTATATCTAGATCTTGGTGAACTGTGCTTAGACCTATTATCTGGATCAGTTCCAATGTATAGCACAAACACTTTACTTAGTCACATAAACCTTCTTCTGATGGCTCAACACTTCACACACTTTGCTATACTCTTCACAATCAACTATGAACCACACTCAAGTAATCACAAATGACTACCTATAAATATCTCTCCTCTAAATGATATAATCAAGTCAGCCTATTAGAACCACCTTGAAATCATATTAGAGAATCCATAAAAAACTCCAATAATAATTCAGTTGGCTCTACTAAGCATGCAATACATTCTAGGATCTGTCCAATAAGATAATTGTAGACGCACACTACACACTGTCAGCTCTACTAAAATAACTATATCTTTCTTCTCAAGCTGAATTACTTCATGTGCTCTTAACTAAATGTCACTAAATATTCTCCAAGGTTAAATCCAAGGGCACATACTGAAAGGATAGGCACAACTCTAGAACCAATATAATCTCTGTCGACTCTTCTGAACAAACACAGGAAACTGCTACTGGTGAATAGCAACTATATAACTTCACTTCTACTGATCATCAGACTCTATGTCAATGAATGTAACATCATTGATATATCTTCATCATATATCCAAGTGCACAAGGCTCCATGATAACTGTACAGACAACCATACATAGAACACTACCTGTTACTCTGTCAGGAACACTGCTAATACAAGCTGCTATATAACTGTCTGTACTAACAATTAACCTTTGCATCCATGATATCATGTTGATAACATGTCCATGCAACATATATTGAAAGCTAACTTCATAATACTTCCACACATGCTACTTACCATATGTTTTCATCAATGACAAACATACAGTCAGTAATGGCCTACTGGAAAATCTCCAACAATCTCCCCCTTTGGCATTGATGGAAATATATGGAATGAAAAACTCCAAATGAATAATTATTTTATAACATTCTCCATTTCCTCTTCAAGAATCCCCCAAGGATGAGTCCTCCATCCACTGCAATATTTTTCAACATTCTCCATTTCCTCAATTGAACTACTATCATAAATGAATACTACTCCCCCTTAGTATATTACTCCTCTTTTTACTTTGATTTTTCATGACTATATATTACTCCCCCTTTGACATCAATGGAAAAGGTTGCTAATCAGTTTAAGCACTAGTACTACTCTAGAAGTAGAGTAGTCAACCATCCACCAGTCCCTAAGGATTGATTTTTTTCCTTCATTCTTCTAAGTAGAATCAGGGAAGGGAATTACTCCCAGCTTCTCCCTGAGATACTCAAAAGTATCCTTAGGCAAGGCCTTTGTGAATATGTCTACTAACTAATCTTTAGTACTTACATAGTCCACATTGACTTCTTTCTCTACCACTTTCTCTCTTAGGAAGTGATACTTGATGTCAATATGCTTTGTCTTTGTATGCATCACAGGGTTTTTTGACATGTTGATAGTGCTAGTGTTATCATATTAAGTAACAATAGGATAATCAATCTAAATTCCAAAGTCCTTCATCATCTTCTTGATCCAAACAATTGTAGAACAATTCAAGGCTGCTACAACATATTCTACTTCTATTGTTGACTAAGAAATACAATTCTATCTCTTGCTTGTCCAAGTGACAAGTCTATTACCAAAAAACACTGCTCCACATGATGTACTCTTTCTATCATCAATGCATCCTGCCCAATCAGCATCAGTGTACACATGAAGCTCAACATTTTCTAAATTAGGATACCATAGACCATAGTCTATAGTGCCTTGCAAATATTTGAATATCCTTTTTACTACCATGAGGTGACTTTGTTTAGGTTCTATTACAAATCTTCCAACTATGCCAACTACATTGGAAATATCTGGTCTGGTCTGAGTAAGATAAATAGTTTTGCCAATCATAGACTTGTACAATGTTATATCTATTTCTAGTGAGTCATCTTCTTTTGTAAGCTTGCATCCAGTTATCATAGGTGTCCCTACTGGCTTACAATCATCCATATTGAATTTCTTCAATATCTCTTTCACATACTTTGACTGATTAATGAAAATTCTTTTTTCTGTCTATTGTACATTCAAGTATTTGATAGGTCCAATCATACTCATCTCAAATTCACTTTACATCTCTTTAGCAAATTCAGCACTGAGTTTGTCATTACCTCCAAAGATAATGTCACCAAAAAATATAGCTACAAGTAGTAGTCCTTCAGATGTCTCTCTTATGAATAGGTTACAATCTATTGCTCCTTTCTTGAATCCAATCTTTTTTAGATATCCATCAAGTCTCTCATACCAAGTTCTAGGGGCTTACTTAAGTCTATAGAGGGCTTTCTTCAATCTGCATACCATATCAGGTCTGTCTGATAGAGTAAATCCTTTTGGCTACTCAAATATACTTCTTCTTTTAATTCACCATTTAGGAATGTTGACTTGACAGCCATCTGATAAATTTAAATTTTTTTGAATGTTGCATAAGCTAGAAATAACTTAATAGCTTCTAATCTTCTCACTGGTGCAGATTTATTTGAATAATCGATGCCTTCTCTTTGCACATATCCCTTACATACCAACCTTTCTTTATTTCTTACTACTATACCATCTTCATTCATCTTGTTTCTGAATATCCACTTTGTTCCAATCACATTCTTATCACTAGGTCTTGGGACTAGTTCCCAAGTGTCATTCTTAATAATATGATCAAGTTCTTCTTTCATAGCATCATGCCAATCTGAATCATTACATGCATCTTCAACACTTAAGGGTTCAATCTGAGATAGTAAGCATACCGCCTCATTGCTAGATGAGTTCTTTTCTTGTGATCTTGTTAAGACTTTGCCGCTCTAATCTCCAATGATGTCTTTCTTGGAATGGTTTCTAGATGTAAACTTTGGAACTTTAGGTGATGTAAATTTATCAGTCTTAGGAATTTCTTCTTCACTTGTCTTAGGGTCATTGAATAACACATCAATACTATCAAACATTTCTTCAATAACTCTCTCACTAGTGGAGGGTTTGGGTTCTTCTTCAATCATGGGTGAGTAATCATGATATCTTTCTTGAACCATAAAATTTTCATCAATATTAACATGAGCACTTTCAAAGATCTTTTTCAATCTTAAGTCGAAACATCTATAAGCTTTACTTTTAGTAGAGTAACCAAGGAAAATGCCTTCATTACTTCTTGCATCAAACTTGCCTACTACTTCATCCCTCTTTATGTAGCACTTTCTTCCAAATATTATGAAGTATTTTACTATGGGAACATTACCAAACCATAGCTCATATGGTGTTTTGTCAGTGCCATGCCTCAATTGAACTCTATTGATGGTGTAGACTACTGTATTGACCGCATCTCTTCAATAGGTGTGAGCAACTTTTCCTTCAATCATGATGGTGTGAACTGTATCAAGGATGATCCTATTCCTTCTCTCTGTAATTCCATTCTACTAAGGGGTTTTAGGTGCACTTAACTACCTTGTTATGCCATATTCTTTGCAGTACTCATAGAATCTGTCAGAGGTGAATTATCCTCCTCTATCTAATCTTAGACATTTTATTTTTAGTCCAGATGCATTCTCAACCTCAGCTTTGAATATATTGAACTTTTCAAATGCTTCTGACTTATCTTTCAAGAATGAAACCCACAAAATTCTAGTGTAATCATCAACAAACAAAATGAAATACCTTTCACCATAGTATGATCTTGTTTGAGTTGGTCCGCATAGGTCTATATGAATTAGATCCAACTTGTTTTCTGCTGAATTAAGCTTGCTCCTAAATGAGTTTCTCACATGCTTTCCCATCACACATTCCCAACATATAGTATTAACTCACTTTTCTATGCTAGGTAGATCTCTTACTACCTTTACATTGCTTATCTTAACTATGTTATCAAAATTTATATGACATAGTCTTTTATGCCACAACCAACTGTCATCTACTTTAGCAACAAAACAACTTGCTTTTGGATTAAGCTGAAAAACATTACCTTTAGTCTTTGATCCTGATGCAATTATTTCTCCTTCTTTGTTGTTAATGATGCACTTGTTTTCATTGAATTCCAATCTATAATCTTTGTCAAGTAACTGCCCAACACTTAGTAGGTTATGTTTCAAACCATCAACATAAAGAACATCATCAGTACTATTCTTTCCATCCAAGGTGATGGCTCTACCAATGATGGGTTTAGGAGTGTTATTTCCAAATCTAACCATGCCACCATTGTATTTATCCAGATGAACAAATTTGTCTTTATCACCTGTCATGTGATGTGAACAACCACTATCTATAATCTAGTCTATCCTTATATCAGCTTGTGAAATCGATGCTAGCTCTTGTTTCTCTTTTTCATCTTCATGATCTATCTTATTGTTCATTTTCTCTATGATAACAATAAATCCAATTTCTTCTTTAGCCGAATCATCATCTAAAACTCCATCTCCAGCATAGTAACATTCCTTAGAGTATTTAGGCTTGTAGTCATTTTTGAACTTTCTAGCTCTTAAGGGACATTTAGATGCAAAGTGACCAATCTTATTACATGAAAAGCATTTAAATGGTAATTGACCCTCATATTTTCCTTTTCCTTTCTTTTCTCTTTTAGAAATCATAGAAATGAAATCATCTAGTGTTTTCTCTTCATCATCATCATCAAAATTACCAGAAGTGTTTATAGATTTCTTACCATGAACTGTTGCTCAACACTTCGCACACTTTTCTCTGCTCTTCATAATCAACTATGAACCACACTCAAGTAATCACAAATGAATGCCTATAAATATCTTTCCTCTAAATGATATAATCAAGTTGGCCTATTATAACCACCTTGAAATCATATTAGAGAAGCCATAACAAACTCCAATAATAATTTAGTCAGCTCTACTAAGCACGCAACACATTTTGGGACCTGTCTAATAAGATAATTGTAGACACATGCTACACACTATCGACTCTACCAAAATAACTGTATCTTTCTTCTCAAGCTAAATTACTTCATGTAATCTTAACTAAACATCACTAACTCTTCTCCAAGCTTAAATCCAAGGGCGCATACTGTAAGGATAGGTGCAACTCCAGAACCAATATAATCTTTGTCAGCTCTTTTGAACAAACACATGAAACTGCTACTGGTGAATAGCGACTTTATAACTTCACTTCTACTGATCATTAGACTTTGCATCTATGAATGTAACATCACTAATATGTCTTCATCATATATCTAAGCGTGCAAGGCTCCATGATAACTGTATGAACAACCATACACAGAACAATGCTTGTTACTTTGTCAGGAACACTGCTGATACAAGCTACTATATAACTGTCTGTACTAATAGTTAACCTCTTCACCCATGATATCATGTTGATAACATGTCCATGAAACATATATTGAAAGATAACTTCATAAGACTTCCATGCATGCTACTTACCATATGTTTTCATCAATGACAAACATAAAGTCAATATTGGTCTACTAGCAAATATCCAACAATTTGGGAATCTGACATCCAGATTTGAAAGGCATCTTTCATGGGCCTAAATGCAGATTTCTTCCATTTTTGGTGAGGTTGAGGGTCTTGAATGCAAATCCTTAGGTTTATTTTATATACCTCTCACTTAGGTGATTGAGGTTAGTTCTTCATTCTCTCTTTCTTGGAGGTGAATGTTTGTAGCTCTGGAGAAGAAGATTGTTGTACTTGGTGTATGCACCCTAAAATGCTCACCTAGACTTTGGGCCCCCATTCAATAATTTATCAATTTCCTGAATCAATATTTTAAATCAATATTTTCAAAAATCAACATTTTATCAATTACATCAATTTCCTTGATCAAGTCCTATTTTATCATCTTTCGATTATTTGCCTTGGGCTAATTATTTTATCCTAAAGTCTTTATTTATTTAAAAGGAATATTTCCTCCCCTTTTAATAAATAAAAAAGCCCCCACTTTTCCTCTTATCCTAAGTTGCACAAATAAAGTATTATTCTTATTTTATAAAAAGAAGAAAAGCACTTTTTGTCTCATATAGACACAAAAGTCAACTCTTATTTTCTCATTGGAGGATATTTGTGCACATGGATTGCTCTTCTTTCAAGCTCCACCCTTGATTAAATATTTTGCCTCTTAATCTCCATGGTCCATTCTTTCTCATTTCCTATAAAAGAAGAGCTCTCTTCCTCATTTTCATATGCATTTTTGAATACTAATGTTATGCTGCAGGTTTTCTAGGTCACTTTGGAGCTTTTGAAGATTTGGAGCATTCTTGGCTTACATTTTACATGCTTTCATAGTTTATCTCTTGCATTATCATGGCATTCATAGCTTCATATTAGCTTAGATTTCCTTTATGCTTTAGATTACTTCATCTTGTTTAACTAGGAAGGTTTGGTAATACTTGTACTTTCCTTTTTATAGCTTAGCTTGCATCTCTCATTTCTAGCTTGCATATTCATCTTAATCTAGTTTGCATTTGCATTTCATAGTGATTCTTGGGGATATTGGCATTCTTTCCCTTGTCTTCATTTGAATCTCTCATTGTGTGGTTGACTAGCAAGGTCATTAGCTTAATAGCTCTAGTTGAGAGCAAACTTAAAATAATCTTGCAACTCCATGCATAGAGAGCTCTAGGTCACTTTCTAAGGTTTCCTCTTTATGGATTCCCTTGGATATAATGATTTAGAGAAGTGCACCATTTGAGTGTGTACATTTTTGGTGCCCACCGTGGGGCAGAGCATTATTGTTTTGTTCTTCATTTCATGCATTTTTGGAAATTTTTTGTCATAGTTTAGCATCATTTTTGGCTCTCTATTTTTTCTATCTCAGAGTGTCGTATGACAGTTTTCTAGTGTCATGTGATAGTTTATTGTATAGTAGCGTGAAACTTTACTAGTTAAAAGTGTCACACTATTTGATGGATAATATTGCACTGTTTAGTATAAATTGTCACCTGCAAGTCAGCGAACTATTGCCCGGAGATAAACTGTCACCCCCGTATACAAAGAAGTGTCACACAAAATTTTTGGTGACTGTACTATCACCTGTACTCTGTAGTGAGTTGTTTTTTGGTTCTTTTTTGCCGAATTTGGATCTAGTTAGCTTGCTGATTTAGTTTGTTGTGGTTAGATAGGTTTAATTTGTAGATTTCATTTAAATTTTGGTTTTTCTAACCTTTTGGGGCTAACAAGTTGTGCTTGTAGGTGTTCTCATTGCTTGAAATATTTTGCCAAAAGAATGCATGTCAAAGCTTCAAATGCACAAGGGCTACTAATGGTTTTTGTAGGGCTGCCCAAAGCATAAAAACCCAATCAAGTGCTTGTTATTTATTTTGTTTCAAGTGTGGAAATTACTAGTTGTTTCATTTCATAGGAACATAATATATTGTTGTAGGAATTCTTGGGTGGTAGGAGAAGTATGCTCTTCACCCTTGTGGTGAACCAGAAAATCTTGACCCATCTTTGGATTTTGAAAGCAAGAGGGTAATTAAACATTTGTTTGGTGTGTTTGGGAGAAAGCTTTGGGATAAGGGAGTATGCTCTTCACCCTTGTGGTGAAATAAAATCCTTGAATCTCATAAGTTGATCCATTCTTTATTTAGATCTTTAGAATCCTTTAGAAGGCCTGCTCTTGAGCAATCAAGAGGAACGAACCAAGTGGGGACAAGCTTATTGCTGGCTATTCCAACCCACTATAAACTCAAGGCTATTGAGGACACAAAACCTTGGTAGACGTAGTGCTTGTCTTCATTTGATGTGAGTACTTGTGGGATTGTGACCATGAGGAAAGTATTGAGCAAGAATGCTTAAGGTACTCTTGAGGCTGTGAGGTCCGTTAATTGCTGCAAGGTAAGGAGTCCCTTTGGGGAGCAAGAGGGGTACTATGAACATAAGCCCTTACTAAGAACCATAGATATAGGCCACCCTATTTTTCCACTTAGCTTCTTGGTGCAAGGATTGATCCAAGTGGAATAACCTAGATCACCCCAAGATTACTCACCATCTATGTTCCTTTGGTTGTGTCATTGGCACTTCCATGAAAAAGCCAATATCTATTGTGGGTAACCACTTTGTGTGAGGCAATGGGACATCAAGTGTGGGCCATGTTGTTAAGTATTGAGCCATTGTCTTTATAGGATAAAAAGTGCTTGAAGTGTTTTCATTGTGATATACCCGTGTAAATGTTCTTGAACAACAAACATTAGGACTTCTTGAGCTCTCTTTTATCCTTGGCATCCTTCTAGATCCCGTGAGTGACCTTGTTACTACTCAATTTAAATACCTTCACATCTGTGGCTCTTGTCACATGTCCAGGATCAATTTTATCAACTTTAAGGTCTTACAAAGTTACTTCTTCATTAGACTTGTCTATATTTGGGGTGAAAAATTTAGCTATCCAATGCCCTGTATCTTCATCCAAATCTAAAAGTGCCTCAACCTTTAGATTTTTTATTTTAGGTGTCTTGCCTAGATACTTGCTAACCATGTTACTAACTAGGTTTGAAACGGTGACAATACTCCACTTCTTATTCACTTATAATTCAAGCTAGTTTGGTGGATTCACATTGATCTTTACCAAAGGAGTTTGGAAATATAAAGGATTACCCAATGCCAGGGATCCTTGTACATCTTCTCTTGCTACTTCCTAACTTTCTTCAATAGTTGGAGTCTTCTCTAAAATATCCATGACTAGTTATGTTTGTTCTATCTTTTTATTCTCTACTAATTCCAAATCAATTACAATGCAAGGTGATTTGGCAAGCTTGGTCTTCTTCTTACTCTGGGAATGAGTAACTCTAACAGTTGACTGGGTAATGACTGACTCTTATTGTTTGGGAAGAGGCTCTATTTCAGGTTCAATTTTACCTATAGGAGATAATATTTCAATCATATTAGTTCAAATGGGTGGGAAATGAATTTCTACAGATGTTGAGGCTTTACCTCCCACTTCAAGTACATCCTTGACTACTTTATCCCTCATGTTATGGGCTAGCCAATTCTATGTCCTTTTAATCAGATTATGTGTTATGATTCTCAATCCTAGGAATGAATGCTAAAGTGTTTGGCACCCATTCTATAGTAGTAGTTGTTGCATTCATGACTATGATTATCATTGATGTCAACACAATGTTTTACTGAAGACTTGCATAGAAGCAGATAGTTTTTTGAATAGCGCACGTGGGATATTGTAGTTGGAGCTATGAAAAATTGAGGATATAATCTTTGATATGTTATATGTCTATGGTTAAGAGCACAGATAGTAATTCTTTTATTCATGAAAGTTATGATCATTTTGGTAGAAGCAGTATTCAGGCAGTGTTCCTGAGTAGTAGTTTTTGGCAATCGGATGATATCTCCTAATCGGGATGGAATCTAGCTTTGCACAGTTAAAGAGAAGTTAGAGACACATTGATAATGATGTGGATGATAGTGCAAACTTTGAAGTCACACGAGTGAAGATTTATTGTATTTGGAAGCTGACAGTTTTATGTAATTTTAGTGTAGTGTGTGGAATATTTTATTTTGTAATTGTATGCAGACTCATTTGTAATTATTTGAGTATGGTATAAAGGAAGGAATGCTTTTCATTTTTTTAATAGAGAGTTTGGTTGATTATGAAGTTGTGAAAGCAAATTTTGAAGGAAGACATGCGAAGTACAAAGATCTGAGATTGAGATCTGATGTAATAGTGAGTGCGGTTTGGCACAATCAGAGAAGAGGTAACATATTATTCTATTGAATAATGCAAAGATTATTTGGATAGTGAGTTCAATGATCTTACCCTGAAGCTATTTGGGCAGTGGGTCCTTCTATCTTCCATAACTCTTAACAGGGTTAGAATCTTTTAACAGGGATTCAAAATCTCCTAACAGGGATTCATATGTACTAAATGTATTTCATAAGAATCCTAACAGAGTCCATCCTTTCAAAAGGAATATTCATATTAGTGCATCTTTTGTGGGCATCATTCCCACTGGTGTTTACTCTTTGATCAAGAGGTTCCCTAGTCAACATATCTTGTGTTATTGTGTAATTGTGTATGAATATCTTTCTATGGTTGGTAATTATATTGCTTATATGGTTTAATGTTGTTGAAGATGATAAAAGTTATAATTATCTAATAACTGATTCACCCCCCCCCCCTTCTCAGTTATCTTGGTGGACTTTACTTTCTAACACTCATATCCTCCTCTTCTCGTTTACTCTAGTCAATCTTTGGAATAGGCATACACTTGACCAATTCAATGTACTGAGGATCCAAAACATCTTCATCATCATTCTCAACCCCTCTCATATCTATAGCTATTTTAAGAGTGATAATTTGATTAAGTGTAAATATGGACCATAACTTTTTCCTGACCTAGAACTCATCAGCACAATCTACCCAATAGTCTTCTAAGTGAGGTTGATGAAGAAAAGTAGTGTCCACCTTGAAATGATGTGAAACATAACTTTTATCATCAAAATAATTTTTGGTCCTGTAAGGCTTGAGATTTATTAAATTCAATTCTATCTCCAAAGCTTAAGTGTCATGCATCACTTTACATCTATAATTTCTGAGTTCAATAGGAAACAAACAACCAACACCTCTCTCGAGCTTGTATTTTCTTTCAACTTGAACAAATTGTATGCATACTTCAACCAAAATGTATTTATCCAAGAAATACTTGGGCAATTTCAATGGTTCCCTGCTAAAACCTCCAAGTCTTAGGTTGGTAAACCTAGGAAATTGAATATTATAGAAGCTTCCATAAACCTTAATTAACTCCATATCCTCCTCTGAAATTTTGTAATTTTCTTTCCCTTTTAATTCAAAGACAAGCTTGGCTAGGAATACTTCTTGGACTCTTCCAACTTTTTCTAAGTTTCTCTTATATTGTAACACAAGGTAATACTCAAAAATTTTTATGTCTTCATTCCATGGCTCATTAGGTAGCCCCTCCTAGTCTCCACATCAAGCCCAGATGTAGAAAAGATATGAAGACATGTGAAAACTAGTTGTTTCCACAGATTGAGATAATTCCTCACGAAGTCTTTCAGCTATAACCTTTGCCCAGTCGACATATTTAGCATCATCAAGAATGGCTTGGATAAAAATGTACATTTAGTCCTCCCAAAGAATGTCCAAGGGATTTCCATTTCCTCTATTCAATAGGCTTACCATGTTTCCCACTTCCTTAATCAGATGATCCTTCTTAAGAGGTCTCAACATGCGAGATCTCCCTTTCTCTAGTTTCCTCAACCAATTATGGGCTATGATGCTATAATAATCTTTCCTTTTCTCATTGAATTCAACTAAGGCTTTATTGATTGTCTGTTCCCCATAAGTTTCTTCATCAGGAACTCTCAACACACCTAAGACCACTTGCCTATTTATATATACCAAAGCTTCACCAAAAGGGTTACGGATGCACCTATCCACCTTTTTATACCTTTTTTGACATTCCATCACCAACTCCAAACAAGGAGTGACTTCTAGAAAACCTAGGACCTCTAATAACCCACTCTCTACAATTTTAGCTACCATGGTGCGAGTTTCTACAGATTTAAACCTACCCATGATTTCTTATATGCTTTCTCCTACTAGAGCCGTATCTCCCATAACAAGATGACAACTAACTATAGGGGAAGGCTTAACCTCTCTAGAAATTTTCATCTTGGAAGAATACATGAATGAAAACAAGAAAACTTCTACAAAGTAGAAAAATAAGTGAAATCACTAAACAATTAATTGCTTACAATAGGAAAGTTTTGATGTAATAAAATATTAGGAGAGGCTTTCTTGAAACTTACCATTACTTGTGAACACAACTTTCAAATGGATCAATTTACCTCATTTCTACTCGTCTCTCTTGTTGTAGAAAAAGGACACTTGCATATACACAATGAAAGAAAGGAAAAGACCGATGGATGTTTGCCTCAACTATCAGATGCTTATTTATCAAAACTTACTTTTGTAATAATAGTGCCCACCAATTTTCAATGTGAATAATTGTTTGCACGTACTTATTTTCATTACATGTCACTTGAAGAGTTAACCTTTATTACTTGTCCTTTCAATCATTTCCTATAAAGTGAGCAAAACTATTTGGCACGTGTCAATTCGATCTATCATATTGCATGCTTGAACTTTGAACTCTGAACCATAAAATGACAGGTTCTAAGTTCAAAATTCATGATGCCACAAAATTAGGAGAGACTTAACATAATTTGGACCTACTATTGGTCATGACAAATGAAGGATTAAACATTGAACCGAGAAAACTAAAGTTCAAGTTCAAGGTTCAATAAGATAGTCTTCATGATGCGGGGACAAGACTAACACAACTTGTGATTGTTGGGAAGGATACAACAAATATGGAACTTTGAACTGGAAAAAATGAGGTTCAAGGTTCAAGATACAGGATGTGCATTGTAGTGGAATACCAAAACACTAATGACTTATTCTTTTAGGCTGGAAGGATTTTGAACCTTGAACCAACAAAAATTGAAGTTCAAGTTTAAAGTTCAAGATCACAAAGACTCTTTACTTAAAATGGCCTAGACTCAAATTTTTAAAAAGGGGTTGTTTTATAATACATGCAACACATAGAAATATCTTCTTTCAACTAAAATGATACCTTGTAGTACTCCAATCCTATAGTGATCATAGTATCAATAACGTATCCTATAATCATATCATGACCATAACAATTGGATCCATACAAATTTGATAGAATAATAAAATCATTCACTATTTAATGCTATATGTTCTTTTTTCTACCCTTTTGTACTTCAATCAATCATAAATATTTGCATACTTATTTCTATCCATTTTAGTTATACATATGACCAGAAGTGACATTACTGAGTCTTCCTCTCTGACTGCACACTCCAATGCCTTCACATACTCACCGTACATTGGATTCAGCAACTCAAACACTTATCATATCATTGTCAACTAACATAGTACTAGTTGACATCAATGAAAACACGACAAGTGATCTTGTTATAAAACCTATACCAATCAAAACTCAATCATGGTTTGCATGATTTATGCCAACAATCTCCCCCTTTGGCATTGATGAAAATACCACATTGATCTTATAATCATTTCTTCCCCTTAAATGATGCATCAACCTTCTTGTCTTAATATTCCTAGTCTTCTCACCCTATGTCTTTATATGGTTCTTATAGTAGTCTTCTCCCTATTTGACAATAATACCTAAGGCACTACATTGGTCACCTACTTTTGCAACATCTTTGTTTACCTCTGACTACTCCCCCTAAGGAGTAGTTCCCTTTAGCATCAACCCAAACGTGAAAGATATTCAATGAGTCCACTGGATTGATGCTTTCAAAAAAAATGTTAGTGTCATCCAGGTAGGAGAATAACCCCTGACTTACCTCTTAAATGTACTCAAAAGTATCTTTAGGTAATGGTTTAGTGAATATATCTACTAGTTACTCCTTGGTTGACACATATTCCAACTTGACTACCTTTTTCTTCACTTTCTCTCTTAAGAAAGGATACTTGATTCCAATGTACTTAGTCTTGGACTGAATCAATGAGTTCTTGGTAATTTTTATTCCACTTTATTATCATAGAATATAGTCACTGGTTTAGTGACCTTCTCTTTGATACCTTCTAGGATTTGCTTCATCAATGCAATTTTTGGCATTTGATGGAGATTTAATGAAGATGATCATGTGATGAATTTTTTAGTGTAGTCATTAATGGAAAAAAGTATTCTAGGATTAATATATTACATTATATCAATATCAATTTGATTACATAAGGAATTCTCTAAGTATCTAATGTATTGAGTGATAACATAGTTAGTCATGATAGTTGTGATGCGCAGTGATGATCTGGATAGTTATGTTTGTAGGATTGGATAGGAAGAATCTAAAAAGTCATGTGAACCTACATATATGATTGCATAAGTTGATTCAATGTATAGATGAATATTTGGTAGAAACTTTAGTGTTATTGGGTAGAACAACCAACTGGTCAAGTCAAGGTGATGAAATTGAGGTAGTGGTTGGACAAGAGTGTTGGAAAGTTGAATATACTATTGTATATGACTTAATATAGTGTTTTTTTTATGGAAACAAAGTCATATAGTGTTTTGGAGTCAGTGCACATCATCAGAAGATCAGGAATTGGCTAAGTACAAAAGACTAGATAGTTAGCAAAGCACTAGTAGTTCATAGTGCGTATGACCGAGTTTTGGTATGCACCCTAGAAGATAAGATGGTAAGAGTATATTCATGCTTATTCTAAGAGCACATGATCAGAAGATTTAGTATGGAAAAGATACAAAAAAGTTGAAGTTACAACAGACAGTGAATGCCAGAACAGAACAGAGTATGCAGCCGACTATTGGTAATTTGTTTAGTGATGATAAAATTGTTTTGTAAAGGCTATGCACCTATTATATTTAGGTTGTATAAATGTAATTAAATTTATTTTTAAACACACTTGAGCTAATTCAATTGGAAGCATTGTATGTAATCGGTTATAGGCCAACCTAGTTAATTATTTTGATAAGCGCATATAAATATGAGATGTGCCCTTTGTAATAAGTATGGAAGTTGTTATAGAGTTGAGATAAGCAAAGAAGAAGTGAGAAAAGAGTTGTTAAGATGTATTAGAGCTTTTCAAGAGGTCAAAGCATCAGTGCATCAAAGGAATTGATCTGACAAGCAGTGTCACAACTCCACTTCATCCAGCAGATATATTGTGTATCTGAGATCAGAAGGTTGTAGCCTTCACCACTTGAGAAGTGAGCTCTATGATAGTGTGTCCCCACCCCTAACATGGTTATTTTAAAAGACTCCTAATAGGGTCTAACCCTTGACAAGGTCACTATACTAAAAGCATTGTAAAGACAACTCCTAACAGAGTTAAGGATCTTCTAACAAGGATCATAAGATACTATTGCAGATTATTAGTGGGTGTCAATTCCCACCGGGGTTTTTACCTATTTGGGTTTCCCCATAACCATATTGGTGTTATGTGTTGTTTTCATCTATTTTTTTATGTTAATGTTCATTTCAATACTTAAGAATTCAATTTAAGATTAAAGATTAAAGTAAAAAGATTGAATATAGTGAACACTGATTCACCCCCCCCCCCCCTCAGTGTTCTCATTCCTAACAAAGAGAATAATTGTTTTATTCTTGAATTATATTGTTGAGGGTCAAACTTGAGGATTTTAATTTACTATGTTGGTAAGATCCCTTATGAAATTTGGATGGATTTTGGAGGCTAACATCAATAATACATTTTTGGTTTGTTCCATAAACCTAAATGTTTATATTTAAGAAATGAAATTGTAGAGAAATATAGGTTATTAGATGTTCCGATGATTTTGATTCCTGAAGGTGAAGTTTGTATGATTAGAAAAATGATTTGCATATGGATGAAGTGGATATATAAGGAAGAGTGTGCTACATTCAGATTATTTCTATTGAGTTCATTCTCAAGGAAAATTCTAACAGGCTTGTGGTCAAAATTTTCTAACAAGGATACTCTTAACAGGTATGCAAGACCCTAATAGGTATGAGGTTTAATCTCCCTAACCAGGTGACACTCATAAGGAGTTATAAACCCCCTAACAACACAGTTTCTAATAGGACTTTTTAATATCTTCTAACCGATCTATAGATACTATTAACTGGGTATACCCTTAGCAGGGTGTTGTAATGCTCCTAACAGGGAAGATCTTATTGGCACGCTAGTGAGATTAGTGGGTGATAATTCCCACCATGTTTGTTTCCTCTAACAAGGGTTTCCATGAAAAAAGATTGGTGTTTTTATGTTGGTTATGTGTGGGTGTTTAATGTGTTTTGATTACATAAAAGTAGGTTTTGAAAGGACCCGAAACCTTTTACATCAAGATTACAATATAGGCAATTAAGCTCAAATAAGACAAGTGCAATAGCACCAAAAAAAGACACACAAATGAGTCCTTAAACAAAAAGAATAGAAAAAAGACAAAGGATAGCAAAAGGATAGCAAGACATCAAGCTAATGTCTAAACACATTTCATAATTTCTGCTACCTGATCAACCAACATCTGCATGTTAGCTGCAAATATTTTCATATCTTCAATGTCATTATTCTTATCATCCTCCATCTTCCTGAACCTGGATCTAGTATGCCTATTGGGACCTTGATCATCTTTGGCCTCAGTGATCTCCTGCTCCCCTTTCCCATGGTCCAACTTATCCACTAGAATCTTCACATGCTCATTCAACACCTTAAGAATAGCATAGCCCTACTCTGCTATATTCCCAATTGTTTTCTCTAGCTTGTTGATTCTATTTTCCATTAGCTCAATTCTTTTGGTCATTCCTTCATTATTATCAATTTTTATTCTCCGTAGCAATAATTCTATCATTGAAGATAGTGAGCCCCTCAGCCCTCCCGATAGTCTCAATGAGCTCATCAATAGTTTGGCCCATGGTTTTCTCCCCTAGGTTCATCTTTTTAAGGACCCCCATCTCTTTTTGGAGCTGATGAATATGGGACTTCATAGCTTTAATCTCAATTTTCATATTGATAAGGGTGATCAGAAAAGCTAGACAAACCAAATTCTTAAAATCCTTGTTCCCTCCCTCTGTCTTCTCCATGGAACTCTCCACTTTATCCTTCCCTATGTTGACCATGTCCTTCCCCTACCCATATTTCTCAATATTAGTCATAGCCTATGCGAAATCATGCAGAATATTATCCTCGACCAACACATTTCTCTCGAGCCCTGCACTCTCTTCCATAGCAGGGTCATTGTCCACATGGTCATCCTGATTATTATGGTTCTTTTCCTGAGAAGAAGATCCCTCATTAGAGGGAATAAAAACCCTTTTAGCAATTAAATTCTTCTCTTTTTTTTCTCTGGTGCACTTTTCAATGCGCTCCATTATGTTTTTGCCCTGCTTCTTGGGGCTTTCCTCCCTACTCTCCTCTTCCTTCAAATCCATCTCCATGACTGATTCCTCCACCTTAATTTTCTTTTTTTTCTTTTGGGAGTGGAGTCCTGATACTCCTCAAAGTCATTGTTATCTTCTTCCATTTCCTCCATAAAGGGCTCCTCAGACTCTTTCCCATCAATTTCATAGTCTTCGAGGGCTTTCCTGTTAAATCGGGGCCTTTCCACCTTCTTCAATTTCAAAACCTCATAAATGAGGACCATACGCCCTTCATGGAAAGCATGATCACCCTTCGGATCCCTTTTCCAGTTGAGGATAGAGGCATTCAAAGAACTCAAAAAGTAAAAAGGGAAATTGATTTTAACCCCATGCCTAAAATGATTCAGAAGAATTAAATTATGGTTGTAAATTTTAGTATAACGACCATCAAGGGTAATGTAGCCAATAATCACAAACAAAACAAGATGCCAAGGCCTAGAAATACTCTTAGGATTAAAGTAAGAGTTGTCCACCTTTACCATACATTTCCTCTCCTACTTCGTAGGTGCAAAAGCCTCTAAGGCTTTGTCCAAGATCTTCCTATCCCTGTAGAAGTTAATGCCCTCAATCTTTAGACCCGTTGCTTCTACTATTATCCCCTTAGTCACCTCCATGCTTTACGTATCTACCATAACACTCCCCATGTTCCAAGATTTGATGAAGTTCTTGGTCACAACAACTTTCCCTCCATGTAGTTTCTCCATGTAAACCGCCAGACCCCCATCTTTAAGTATTTTCCATACCTTTGATTCTAGCTCCATTTACTATAGTTCCCCAGCTTGCATCTTCTCTTCCTGCCTCCCATAGCTCTGTAAAAGTCCAGAAAGCCCTTCTCAAAATTAATCCCAACACTTTGCAAATTAGACTTTGAGTTGTAATAAAACCCTATGATATCCTGAAAGACCCAAAAATCATGTGAAAAAGGCCCAATTATTATCTTGGAATCACCCCACTGTCCTTCATGAACATCACACAAATTTCTGCAATCAATACTCATTAATATGCTCTTCATTCATAACTTTTTGCTTACTAATCACCTGCTCCTTATTAATTAATGATGTCCCTTCAAAAGGGAATGCAAAACCATCATCCCACTCAATATCCACCTGGCTTTTACAAGCCACATTCGCAACCTAGTCAACCATTGAGTTGGCCTCCCTAAAGTTATGAGTTATCAAACATTCATCAAAGGATTCAATAATTTTTTTAGCCTTGCTAATAACATTGGCTATAGTCCATGAGGGCTCATAGTGTTCTTCAAACATTTAATAATATTTAGGGAGTCCCCTTCAATCCAAACCTTAGTATAATTTTTCCTCTTAGCTAATATCAAACCATAAAGAGTAGCATTAGCCTCTGCAACATGGTTGGTATTGAATCCTATAGGAATAGCCATGGCCCCTTTACAATTCCCATAATCATCTCGGATCACTATGCCACAGCTAGCAATTCCCAAGTTTCCCTTAGAGGTACCATCAAAATTGACTTTAATGTAGCCATTAGGGGGACAATCCCACCTAGCCTCATTTCTCAAACTTCTTTTGGTATCCTAAACCTTCCTTCCTTCAAGGTTCAAATTATTATAGACTTTAACCTTCCAATCATCCTTTGGGTCCTGATAATTATTGATCAACCCCAAATTTTCCAAAAGAGATCTCTTAATCTTGTGGGAGATAACAGTCTAGCTAGACTCCTTATTTCTAAAAATTCTATCATTCCTTTCTTTCCAAACCCCCCAACACATGAAAGGAAGGAAGAAGTTCAAAAAAGAGAGTAAGAACTTGTTATTAGTAGGTGGCTTCCAGCAAGTGAACAACTCCTAAATGTCCTGAGGAAACACCCACTCCATATTCATCAAATCAAGGAATTTTCCCCAAATTTCCCTAGCAAAAGAACAATGGATAGTCATATGGTTGATATTCTCCTCATCTTTTTTGCAAAGACAACATCTATTGGTTAGAACAAGGCCTCTTTTCCTGAGATTGTCAGTTGTTATAAATTTATCCTACAATAAGATCTAGAAAAAAAGATTAATTTTAGGTGTGAAACCCTTGTACCAAGCCTTAGCCCAACAAGGTTCAGGGCTATCTTCAAAGTTCTACATGTACAGAGAGGAAACCGAGAAAGAGACATTTACATTATATTTCCAAATTAGAGTATCCTCTTCACCAACAAGAAAGACAACATTCAAAATTTTATTCAGGCTTCTAAGAGAAAGATCCACCCTAGCCAAATCAGTCCATTTATCCCCATCCCAGTAGTCAGCCACATGAATTCCCAAAACCTATTTGCATTGAATCATCTTTTCCTTCCAAATTGGAAACTCATTGAGAGACTTATCAAGAATCCATGTATCTTACCAAAAGAGAATATTCTTTCCATTACCAACCTTCCATTTGATACCCTTCTTGATCAAATCCTTTCTTCTCAAGGCATTGTTCCAAATGCAAGATCCTCCTTGGACAGTTTCATGGTTAAAAAAATTATTGAAATCAGTTTGTCCCTATTATATTTGTTGTGCCATATGGTGCTCCATTCCCCCAAGTTCTTGAACAATCTCCAAAGGAGTTTGGCCATAAGAAAGTCATTCATACTTCTTATAGAGCAAAGATCAAGACCCCCTTTCATAGCAGGTTTACAAACCTTCTCCCAAGCTCTGAGAGCCTTTCTTTTTTTTTCAACTCTGGACCAAAGGAAGTTCTTTTGGATTTTCTCTATACTTTCAGAAAACCTCCTAGGCATTTTGAAGAGACTCATAGTATAAAGAGGAATACTTTGGAGGGTAGCTTTAAGCACCACAATCTTACCAGCCTGGTTAAGAAGAGCACCCTTCCAACCAGCTAAACTGTTGTGAGATTTATCAATCATATCTTTCCAAAAAGAGTCTGGAGGAATAAGGCATAGAGGTAAGCCTAAATAAGAACCTAGGTGACAGTCAACCTCACAACCCAAAACTCTTTTTAACCGTTCTTGTCTTTTTTCAAGAACATTAATGTAGAAAATAGAGCTCTTATTCCAATTAATACTATGACCCATAGCAACAACATAGTTGTCAAGGGCTTTTTGATAGTTTTTCCATTCTTAATAGTGACTTCTCCCATTATTATGGAGTCATCCAAAAACTATTGGTGCAAACAAATCAAGTCCTTAGAAGAAGGTTTCAGACCTTTAAAATCACCTCTGTTAACCAATTTGCCAATGTGTCTACCCAAGCATTCTACCAAAATAAAAAACAAAATTGGAGATAAGGGATCCCCCTGTCTAAGACCTCTCAAAGACTTAAAAAAAGGAGTAGGAGAGCCATTCACAAGCCTAGAGAAAGTAGCAAAGGAGACCAAATAGTGAATGAGTTCTCTACTCCTCTTATTAAAACCAAAATCCTTAAGAGTAGCCTTCAAACAATCCCAATCAACCCTGCCATAGGCTTTAGACAAGACTAGTTTCAACAAGAAACCTTCCTTCTTTGATATAGTCGAGGAGTGAATATTTTCATGGAGATAAATGATAGAATCCAGAATCACCCTACTAGGGACAAAGCCATTCTACTATCCAGAGATAAGAGAAGGAAGAAAGAGAAGAATTCTAGAGGTAAGGACTTTTGATATAATCTTGTACACCGAGTTGCATAAACTAATAGGTCTGAACTGGTCCATACTATCAGCCCCTATTTTCTTTGGAATCAAGGCAATAAAGGTACCATTAAGTTCCTTGAGAATCCTTCTAGCCCCAAAAAATTCTTTAACTGCATCCATTACATCATCTTTCAAAATCCTCCAATATTTTTGGAAGAAAAAAAGAGGATAACCATTCGGTCCAAGGGCTTTATCTCCTTTAAAGGAGAAAAAAGCCTTGTGAATCTCATCCATAGAAGGGATAGCAGTGATAGCTCTATTGTGATCATCATTCAAAATGTAAGGGATACCATCCAACAGCTCTTCTTGGCATTCCTTATCCAAGTCCTCAACTTTCTTTAAGAGTTCCCAAAAAAAATTGTTTGCATCACCTCTAAAATCGTCCTCATTTTCACTAATGGTATCATTAACCTTAAGTCTAGAGATTTTGTTTCCTATTCTATGCTTCACCATGGTCATGAAGAATTATTTAGAGTTCTTATTTAGTATTCTTCTTTTGAGATAATGTCATGGTATTCAACTAGTTTAGTATCTTCCTCATCTTTAGTAAAAAGGCTATACCCATCTTTCTGAATACTATCCCGAATCTCCTTCAGCTCTTCTACAATTTTCTTTTTGTTGGTAAAGATATTTCCAAAGGTATCTTTGTTCTATTTCTTTATATTGTCCTTCACATTTTTTAGTTTCTTTGTGACTTTGAACATAGCCGTTCCTTTAATCCTAATACTCCACCAATTCTTAATCAACTTTTCCAGGTTAGGGTGAATAGTCCACATTTTCTCAAAGAGAAAAGGGAAGTTCCTTTTCAACCCATTGAAATCAGCACTAATGGTGATCAGGTAGTGATCAAAACCAGATCTAATATAGGTAGATAAAGAGAAAGAATAAATATTGAACCAATTGCTACTTGCAAGTGCTCTGTCAAGTCTAACCTGAATTAGCTCTCTCCCACTCTCATGTTGGTCCAAGTATAGTTTATCCCCTGCAAGTTAATGTCATGTAACTCTTGGCTATCAATAAAGTCCATACAATCTATTTTGATGTCCAGATTGGGTTGGCTACCCCAAATTTTCTCATTTTCCTTTAAAGGAGTGTTAAAGTCCACCATAATGATCCATCCTTCATCAACAAAATCTCTCCTATATCTAGAAACATCCCTCCAAAAAGATTTCCTCCGCCACCTAGTATTCGGAGCATATATATTAGTCAACACCCATGAAGTGCCATCTCTAATATGCCAGAATCTAATATTAATCACATAATATCCTTGGGATATCACTTCCCCCTTAATGAAATTACAGTTCCAACTTGTCACTATACCCCTTGAATCCCCCTCTGCATCAGTTCCAAGGGAAAGACCATTACTAAAAAACTAGAGTTTCTCAACTTTATCCTTAAACATCTTAGTCTCCTGAAGAAGAATAATATTGGGTCTATTATCTCTGATCATGTTTTTAACCATGCTTTTCTTGTGAGGATTATTTAATACTCTTACATTCCAAGAAATAAACTTCATTATTTATGGAATGGACCATACTCTGGGATGGTTTTTTGACTACCATTTGCTAAGCTCTTACTAGTCTCAAGAGCTCTCCTTTTTTGATTTGAGGGACTTCCTAGGGAAACATGGGGAGCTCCCACATCTCCATTCTTACTGCTCCTAGTGCTTTTGAGAATTGAGGAGGCATTATTCTTCTACACACCTTCTTTATTATTATTTTTCTTAAGATTTTTAACTATCTTTTTATTCTCCACTTTTGACCAACCCTCTTTAGTTGATTCTTTAGACCCCAATAGGGCAGCCTCAATATCCACCTCATCACCCCACTTTGTAGTCTTTGATGGGAAGGGTGATTTCTTATCAGATCCCATTGGTGTAGCAAAAGTCTTCTGAGCCATATCCTCCAAGCATCCTAGAATCAGATAGACTTGGGCATCTTGCCAAATTTCTTTATTTTGGGTAGGTAAAGAGAATCCATTACCTCCTAACATTTATCTTTCAAACAAATATACATCAAAGTTCTCATTACCCTCCATAGCACTCAAAGGCTTGCTCTGGATTTATTCTACAAAGGAGTCATCAGAGCTTTTTGGTTTAGATTCCTTTAATAATTCTATGCTACCCTCCATTTTTTGCTCTGTATCTGAAAGAGACATGTCACTACCTTTAGGAGACATGTCCTTCCCTTCCATCTTTCCTTATTTCTTCCTATTATCACTAACCCCATTAGAGTTCATTCCAGTTACTAACTTCCTTACCCATATCTTTTTCTTTTTTTTTTGGGGGGGGGGGGCGGGGGGGGTAATTGCTTTGGGCATTGCTTTTCCCAGTGTCCTATTTGCTTACAATGAAAATAGGAAAAGGGAGTCATTTCATACCCTATCTTCTGAACCCATGATCCAAGTTTGGATTGGAGAGTGATAGATTCTAACATATCCACTCCCTGCTCAACCCCAACACAGATCCTAGCATATGTTAGGAACCTTCTTGAAAGAATGACAGGATCCATTGACAAGAGTTCCCCAAAGACATTAGCTATACCCTTAAAGATATCTTCCATCCAAGAACTCTAGAGGTAGACCTGGAATAGTCACCTAGATCATTGCCTACACATTCAGATCTTCTTGCATGTTCAAGTTGGGGCACCACTTATGAAGGATCATGGAATGCTTTCCTATCATCCACAGTCTGTTACACATGATATTCCTTAAGTCTTCCTCACATGAAAAAGAAAAAGCCAGGCATCCTTTAGGAAGATCAACCAGCTTCACTTGGCCTTTCAAAGCCTATTTTCTTTTAACAAAAGCCCTAACCACCTCGATATTAGGATGAGATCCCAAGAATCTCCCAACAAGAGAGTTAGCCATTAGAGAAATGTTAACATCTATTATTTGATCTGAAATGGTAATAGAAAAAGTTCCCTCCTTAATGTTGGAAAAGATTTGCATAGGTAGGAGAGAGGACTTACCTGTTGGTTTGACACCAAAAAGGCCTAACCAACTTTTGCTAGATTCACCAGTTTTCATCCTATTCTGATCACATGGCTCCTTTTTGGGTCCCCCCTAGGTCCCCTATCCCCATTCTGACATCAGGAATCTTACCTTGAGTCTCATTTGCATTTGTGTCCTCCTGTTGACCTCCACCTCCTGATGGACCAGCATTAGATCTGCCATTCCCTCTGCTATCCAAGTTTGACTTTTGAATTCCTCCTTTCCTGCTCGTTGTTATGCTTCTATGCTATATCGATATTTGCATGTCCATTAATCTGTATGTTTATGAAAAGATTGTGTAGAGCTATGATTGCTGTGATTTAAACCTCATCTTTGTGCCTTATAACATTAACAATTGGTATCTGATCCAAGTTCCTTGAAAGAAGCCTAACAACTTGGGAAAGATCCTTAAGGAAGAAATTGAGGGTTTAAGATATCAAAGGAATCTTGAAAAGAAACTTGCAAATGTAGACGAGTTCATTGACAAGTTGAAGGAGCAACTCAAGCTATCAAGAACTAAGAGACAAGAAATTGTTGAACAACTAAATGAAAGGCAAGATCTCACTGAACAACTATCAGAAGGTTGTGGATATAAGGAATTTCAAGAAAATTTGGAAGAATTATGTCATGCCCAAAATTTAGGGCAAAACGCACATAACAATTTTTTTTTAAAGCACAAAATATGACAAGGCAACCTACTAAGGATCACTCAACATGAACAAAATGCAAAAACTTACAGAAGCTCACTCACAAGAGGTATCATGGCATGCACTGGCTCGCCAACATCCCTTGATTGTTGACTATGTTAGTCATCTCGAAACCCTAACTAGGTCTCGAAGAAACCCTAACAAGGTTCAAGATGAGAAAGAATAAAAGAGATAAACAAAAGGAAAATTAAAAGATTAGAAAATAGTATAAAGTCAAAGGTTGGGTCAACACACCCCCAAAAAATTAAACTAAAGATTAAATCAAATGCAATCGTAACCCTAATAGCTACTAATGTGAACCAGGTTACCAACAAGGATCTAAAACGCAAAATATCCTCAATAAATAAAATGATAAAATAAGGTCAACAAAATTACCCTACAAGAAAACTAAGGTTATAAAAATCTTGCCTAATAAAGTAATAAGGTTCAATATTTTAAATTAAAATATTTTATTTTTGCTTAAAACATAAGGTTCCAAAGTTTATTAATTAATTTAATTTACATATTTAAAAGGGATTTGAAAACCATATAAATACATTAATAATAAATTTTAACATTAAAGCTAAGGAGGAAATAATTTACCTAAGTCCCACCTTGAACAATTAATTGATCTCCCCTAGAGTAATCCATTTATATAAGAAAGTCAATTTAAATATTAAATATTAAGTTTATCTCCAACTTTATGTCAAAACTATAATAATATTCAATTAGAAATAAATATTAAACTTTAAATCCAAAATAAAAAATCTCAAGAATATTATTAAAATAATAAAGTCCATTAATTAACATATATTAATAAATAAAATAATGCTTAATAAGGCTTTATTATTTACTTTAGAATTGAAAATAACAAAACCCAATAATAATATTAAAGTAATAAATAAAATCCAACAAATATAATGTCCCCATTTCAAATTTAAGTAAAGTAAAAAAGGCAACCAATAGCTGAATATTAAAATCCCACTAATACAAAAGACAAAATATGCTTAAAATCCCAATGAATTAAAAAATATTAAATAAATCAAAATTCAATAGTCATTAAAATAAAAATAAGACAGGGATTAAAATCTAAACAAAATCACACTAAATAAATAAAGAATCTCTTTCAGAATCCCTATGAAAATAAAAATAATAAATAAATTAGAATTCAAATTAAAGTGATTGTCAGAAGTCAACAGTCATTAAATTATAATAAAACAGAGATTAAAATTTAAACAAAATTTAATGAAAATTTATTTAAAAATTAAAATTTAAAATGGCTCCAAAAAGCCAGCCCTAACCCTAATTCAAAATTTGGGTTAGGTAAAGATTAAAATATCTACCAAAACCCTAATCTCTCATTTGGTTATTGTAGGTTTGGCAAAGCACAAGAAGAAGATGAAGATTTTCAAATTTTGTATACACATAAGTATACATATGCATATATATATACTCTTCCAAAATCAACAAGAAAAAAGATAGAGAATAACCAAGTCTATTTTTTTATAAACATCAATATTGAAAGTGTATTCAAATAGGGTATATACATCTAAGTATATATACATAGGTGTATATACAAGACTTTTTATTTTGACCTCACATGATATGAAAATGAAAACATATCTAACATATACTATTAGAAGCAAATCTATGTCATTTTTTTCTTTTTCAAATAAATACTTGAAGTAAATTTTGACTACATAGGGAAGAGATTAACAATCATAAGAAAATCTATCTTTTTGTTGCATATGGGAAGACAAACCAGCAAGTCTTCTTTTGGATTCAAAGCATAAGGAATATTCATTCTTACATTTTCTTTCTTTAGAAATATATAGAAATTTATGGAGAACATTTCACATTCAAATACAAACT
Organism: Chamaecyparis obtusa; assembly: GCA_027943335.1. Classification (NCBI taxonomy): domain Eukaryota; kingdom Viridiplantae; phylum Streptophyta; class Pinopsida; order Cupressales; family Cupressaceae; genus Chamaecyparis; species Chamaecyparis obtusa. Next base: position 13,073,141 of record BSBK01000529.1, read on the forward strand.
TTAGAAAGCATTCATCATGCATTTAGGTATTTACATGACCTTTTTACACTACTGATTACACTTGGCTTTTTAACCATTTTTACAACTTAAAAATCTACAAGTAGTAAATGACAAAATCTTCTTTCTTTTAACAAAACCAAGAAGCTCTTCAAATAAAAATATACAAAAATAAACCACTTGACCATGGAGGCTCACCTCCCAACCTAGGCCATTACATGGCCACCCCCGAGCTTGGGTAAACAAAGATGGATGAGGGTAAAAAAAAAGCTTCAACACACATACACCATAAAAACCAGCAAGTACATAAACACATAAAATTCTCGTCCCAAGGATTTTTACACAATGGGTTACCTTGGACCCATAATAGGGGTGAAAGTGGAAAATACCCAAGTAGGAGAAACCATGCCTTCAAAAAGGCCATTACCAAAATACCATTTCCTTGACAAGGCCATAACCCAAAATACCATTGGCTTCACAAGGCCATAACTAAAATACCATTTCCGCCATTTTCATATACATGTAGAAACCCTTATGACCCCCAAATGAGAAAATAAAAAAATGGAAACATGGAGCCCATACATCTATGCCTCATCCCCTTCCTCCATGAGAAAGGACTCTACACTAAATGGGCACTCCCAATTAAATCCCTTCACCCATCAAGGCACTCTTCCCTCCCAAGGGTGAGTTTGGCCTTGCACACCCTAATAAAATAAGAACACTAAAACATGTTAGATAACTGAGAGGGGGGGTAAATCAGTTAATTCTAGTCATCCTACAGTCCCAAACTTCCAGATGTATATATTCAATCTCTTACAAACAAATAATCAACTTGGTAAGATAACTATAACAACTTTCTGTTCATTTACTGAATACTTGTAAATTCTATATTGTGTTTACTGATTAAACTAGATATGAAATGTCTAAAGTAAAACAATAATCAAATCACATCAAATATACATAACATAAGGATTTTAACATGGAAACCCTGCTAAGGGAAAAACCACCTGAGACCGCTAACCAAAAATATTTCACTCTTCTGAAGTGAGCTCTGTTAGGAGCCAACCTTATTAAAGGTTACAATGCACACTCTGAGGTGTGACTTGGTTAGAGGATTTATCATTAACAGTTAACTCTTAATGAACATTCACTATGGGGTCAACAAGAAAACCATCAACATTCATTGAATGTCATATTGAAATACAATTAAGATTGTTATGTCCACTTGGTTAATAAATTTAGCTGTAACAATGGTTACACTAATACATTAATGATCTGATTCAACTACAACTTAGATTGCAGATTTTCAGCTTTGTGCTAAGCTCAAAATACCTCCTTTGATCGATAATCACTTCAATCCTTCATATCCTTCAACATATTCAGCTTGGTGAATAATACCCAGATGTTTGGTAATGCCTATAGTTCTGCTTGATTCTATCTGTAACTAGTTTGATCAGTAGTGCATGAAAATAGTCCTTCCACATGATTTCTCCTGTAGTGTCGATAAGCTCCAAACTCAATAATGAATCTCATGGATCTTTAAATAGATGTCATAAACCATTTTCTTCTCATCCATTAGATTTTTTCACTTAATCTCCATCATTTATTTTGCCGCTTCAAGATTCCTCGGTAGATGTGTCTATAGCATGTTTCATCCTTCTCCATTAGACCAATCTTGAATTTTGAAAGCTGTTAGATTCTCATAAAAAACTTTATCTTTTACCTTGAAACCATAAACAATTTTCCAGTTCATCAATTCAGTCGACTTTTATAAACTTTAATTGTTTTTGTCACTCAGTTAATGCAGATTGTGTCGGTGAAAACTAACTTTTTATTACTGTTACTTGGTATACATTGCACCGACTCAGTGTATACAAAAATCTTCAATTATTGACCACATTAACTTGTTCAGTTATAATCTTCAATACGTAACAAATTCATGTAATACAATCAAGTCAACAAAATGATGCCATAGACTCATTAATAAGTTACCCAATGTATACCTTAGCCATATCTCCATATCCATCTCATCTTCATGTCATTCCTTTACCATTTTTCTTCTTCAGATGTTTGTAACCATCATGATAAGTATAGTCAAAACAAGTTGACATCAATGACAATACATCTTGATTGATTTAATTGTCTTACATATCACTTTAGTCACTCGGTGATCTCTAATCACTGTCTTTCACTTGTCTATTCATTTCATCAAGATATTCAATCAATTGTAGATTATCAAAACAAAACTAGCAAAAAGACATCAACAAGAATCCATGAAAGAAAGCATAAAGCTTCACAAAACCATAAATAATAACACACCAAAAATATGCATTTTTCAAACAAGTAAAAGAAAATATTCTTCCATGACAAGGCAACTAGCCTTACTCCAAACTATAGAAATGAGGTTTGAGAAGAGCTCCCTTCCTACAAGCCTTCCTTGCTAAGTCCACCAAAAACTTGCTAAGTCCACTAGAAGTCTCCAAAATTGGAGAGTGGGTAATCAACATACCAAATTCCTCTCCATCTCACTAAAAAAGAAAACCCTACCTAACCTCAAAGATGATTGGGAGCACTACCCAAGGGTTCTCTCTCTAACAAGGGATAAATTCAAAATTGTAAAGAGAGGAAGACATGGCACACTTCCCAATTTCATCACATTCTAAAAAGGCATTTTTAGAAGAGACAAAAATGAGACAAAAACATCCTATTGGTCAAAATTTAACCCCCAACCCAAGACACACTTATGAGGTTATCTTATTTTAACCCTAACTAACCCTTAGGGATACTTTTAACCTCTCAAAATTTCACTAAGATTTTACCCACAAAATTTAAAATAAGATTCCCTCAAAAGGCTCAACAACCAAGATACCTAACCTTGGGATTCTACAAGGTGACTCAAAGGTGGAAGACAACTAATAAAAAATGCACTTGCCCATGCCAACTTACAAACACATCTGTCAATTGACACCACATAAAGTTACAACACATCACTACACACATGGGATGCCAAGTAGACATTAATATAAAATAAAAATAAACACAATTTAAATAATACATTCAAACATCACTTTACAACATTATTACATTACAACGAGGTCATATAAATCACATCATACATAATCACACTCAAATACATTATATAATCCAACTGCATCCACACTATACCACAAGAAATTCACATAATCTCAATAATACATTTCTTAATTTCAAATCAAGTTAATTCAATAACACATTAATATATCAATTAACCTAACTAATTAACCAAGATCATCTCACATAAGCTCTACTTGCATCCACATGAAACAAAAGCATAATATTCTAAATTGAATAATTCATCAAATACCATAATCATGAAGACCAAAAATCAAAGCATGGAAATACCTCTTAAATCATCATTAAATCTAACTACTTTTGACAATATTATATGAAATTCAATTTTCACAAGAACACATTTAGTCAAAATATATTAAATTTCAATATCATGATATTCCAAAAAACACATCTATCACAAACAACCTAAATCATTTACATAAAACATTTCAACTGATTCACATTTCTCGTATCAATATAACATCAAAGTGTAATACTCAAAATTTCCTTTACCCCGAAATCTCTAGAAATACAATATTCACAAGCATACCAAAAACCCTTTCATAATCAAGATAATATTAACATTTCAATTGATTTTGGAATCACTTCGAATTACATTTCTTGAATCAATAATCAAAGTATAATACCCAAAAATCTCTTTTTGAACATCAAGACCTAAAATCAACTTCCTATTAATTCACATCTCAACCTAATATAAATTCAAATGATCACTTTTACAAGCATTCATATCCAATAGTAACATTTCAATATTCCTTAAGGGTACATTCTACCTACTCAATTCACGACTCTACACACCTTTCCTAGTACATTTTCTATTATAAATTACATACACAAGGAAAACATCATTTATTTCATTAGAATTTACATCTCAATGCATTATAATTTAAATTTCCTAATTCTCATTCAAACCCCTCAAAATATATCGTGCAAGAGCACCTAGGCCATCCCTAAAGCCTTAGACAATTTTGGCTTGTAACTGACTCTAAGCAAGTTGGTATGTCTTTTCTTTGACCTAAGAAGGTCATGTTATGTGTGTGAATAGATGGACTAGTAGTTAGTACTAAATCCAATTTCGTTTAGCTTCATTTGATTTCGAGTTGTTAGTCCTTAGATTAGGCCTAAAATTGGGAAATCTAGTCTAAATGTGTCCTAGACTTAAGAAAAGTGTCAAAGATGCCTAAAAAGGCCTTAATGATGTTAGTTCATCGAGTTATATGGGATACAGGTCCTAAAAATTATTTGTCATCATAAATGTAAAAGATGCTAAAATGTTGTCATGACAACATTAGCAATTTTTGTAAATGTTGCATGCAACTTGACAACCTTGGATTCCCTTCATTCTAGGAGTGGGAAATCAATGCTAGAGGCCTAATGGGAAAGGCATCTTAAGATATTGTATGGATCATTTCCTGAGGTAGAAGATTTTGTGTGTAAGTTTTTGAATGTGAATAAAAGAAAGTATTCTAGTTTTCTGTGTACAATCGGCTTCTTTGAATGGTGACAATGTGTTAATGGATTGAAAGGTTTAATAAAATGTTGAATTCATGAAGTATAAGTATAAGTAAGACTTATTCATTCAGTGAGAAAGTATTTTAGTATTGATTTGTTAGGCTTTTGAAATTGTTTAGGAATTAGAGTGCTTACTGGTCACGTCTAGATAGTTTTTGGTTTCATCTCTCCCCTATAGATTCCAACTGTGGGAAACACAAGGGCTTGGATAAATATGGTAGCTGATCCATTTTATAGTGTATATATGAAGGGAAGAATCTTGAAGAATGAGATGGCCATTTATGAAGTCATGCCCTAGGCGAGATTGGTGTACCTAGCTAGGTGTGTGACAAAGAAGAAAGTGTGTGCACATGCAAGGGAAAGAATGAAAGCACCAATAGAGTATGGTTTCAAATAGACCATGAACATATTGATATGTGGTTGAGAGATTAGGCATTGGTCAATCTTCTAACCTAGATTTATAGAAAGAAATTAGCAATCGGCTTAAGAATATCCCTATTAGCCCTATAATCTAGGAAGTTACTATATGGAGGCCCTAGAACCCTTAAACCTAAAAAATATCTAAGGTATCCCAAAACGGTATCCAAATGTCAAATTATTTTTGGAGGTCATTCAGAATTTTTTTGCAAGAATTGAGAAAAGTACCTTTTTTAAGGCTACTAGAAATCATTAGGCCTAATAAGCCTAAGCCAAGCTAGTTTATGAACATGATGGAAAATAAATTTGAAATCTACTCAAATTAGATCAATGGGAACACAAAAGGATTTTTTGATGAAGAATGGACCCCCTGCAACACTTGTGAGAAGTTGTGGTAAAAGAGAACTTGGAGTCATCCAAGGAGAAGTAAAGCATTGAGACAAAACTAGTGATAGTTGTCCTTCAAGGTTAAACACAAGAAGGCTAACTCTTGAAGTGGAGTTAGGGTAGTCTTAGGCTTGTATTATTGAGGCTATTGAGATCCTAGAAGAGATATTATGATCCTAGGTAGATTGGACAAGAGAAGTCCTTGATAACTTGTGTGAGCACACCTTGGAGCACATCCATCAACATGCACTCAATTTCTCTATAGTAAGAAAACTAGTTGAATTCATTTAGCCCTTAAGAAAAAATAGTGCATCCTAGAAACATTGATATGAGTACATAAGAAACATGAAAAAGAGTACATCGCAAAATAGTGGTCAAGCCTCCATCCATCAAAATACAAATGTATAATGCATCAAGATAGCTTATCTAATTATTGAGTCCATAATGTAGAATAATAAATACAATGACAGGAACAGGGTAGGGTCCCTCAATACACCTATCATGACCCCAAAGATAACCCCCTGATTAACGTAAGACAAAGATGAACAAGGTGCATCTCATGATGCCATCATAAAACATAACATGGATAATAATCATTGCATTCTCAGGTTCGATTCATCCCTATCTCTAAGGGTCATTGGAAAATGATCCAAGACCATACCCTGTTAATATGATTTAGAACAACAGAAGGGGGGGGGGGGGGGGTGAATCAGTTGTTCTTAGGTTCTGATGTATAAAACAATCTTAAAAAATTATCCTTAAATTAGATCCAAAACCAAAACAAACTTGGTCATCATTGATTCAATAATAGAAACATCTAACAATGCAGTCCACTACCTAGCTATAACTTAACTTGCAAAACATAGTAATGTTCAGATCTAAACATTCACACAAGTATTAACACTAGGATTTATAGTGGAAACCCAATTTGGGAAAAACCACTTTGTAACATGCTACTATTATTTTCAGTCTTCTGAAGTGAGGTCGATAAAAAGCCAACCCTGTCAAAGGTTACAATACACATTGTCAGGTGTGACCCGGTTAAAGGATTTCAATCACCCTATTAAAAGTGAGCCTAGTCATAGGACTTACATACACTTCATTAGAATGCAACCTTGTTCAAAGGATTTAACATATGACTATTAGGTCAACCTCTGTTAAAAGGATTTTGACTGTTGCAATGGTTAGAAAGTAGCAACAGTATTATCTAAAAACTATACAACTCACTTTGCAAATATAAGATCCGATTTCATACACTAATGCTAGTTTACTGACTTTGAAACTTTTCCATTTCCATCTCTGATCTTCTCGAAACTTTTCTTCAAGCAATCACCACACTTCTCCTTCAGCCTTTTCTGCTTATTCAGTCAATAAAACTTTCCTCTTCCAGCATTCTCTATTCTCCATGTACATTCATATCAAAATGTCTAGGTTCTCTTATATTTTCCTCAATTACGTTAACTCATCTTTTTCCACTCAATCTCAATCATAGATCTTAGGGTTAGGTCAGATTCATTGAATCTACCCACTTCATGTTCTTCGGCTCCTTTTCTAGAATCATCTCAAATCTCTTAAAGATTTACAATAAAAATTTTTACAATGCATTTAATGCTTCCAAACAATCAATAAATAAAGTCAACACATTTTACATAATCCAAGAATTCAACAATGTTAGCTCCAAAATTAAATTCTCTTCAAATATAAAATTGTCGATGCTTAGTTAATACTGTGATTGTCAGCTCAGTCTTCATGTAGAACACTCGGTCATTACTAAAACTATTTCCTCGGCTTACACTGTCTTCCTCGACAATTTACTGATGCTCGGTCGACACTAGAATTTTGCTCGGCATATACTAACTCAATCGACACTAACATCACTTGGCTTAAACATGATTTTTCCATTCTTTTCTCGGTTAAGCCTACCAGTTTAGTCTTCAGTCTTACTAAGATAAATAATACATTATCTCATCATTGTGCAACATAATCAAGTACACTTTATAGTATCAAGATAACTCAACCTTTTCCTTAGGTGCTATTGTTACCAACCTTGCTTAGCCCCTTAGCAATGCTCAAATAGATATAGTACTTTCCTAAGTAGCAATAGTCTTATCAATTAAGGTTTGACATCAATGACAATACAACAATTATTTCAATTGTAGTTTCCAACAATCTCCCTCTTTGGCATTGATGGAAACACCATATGATATCACCTGGATAACACATGGATTACCAACCAATCCAAAAATTTATTTGTCGATCAGAAAATTATTTATAATATCCTTAGCTTCATTCTGATTCATAATCCTATAAGCCTCACTTCTATGACTGCCAGAAGTATTCAGATCTCCCTCTATCCTGATTCTTCATTTTAGTTCATGAGCCTTATCTTTAGTTCCATCAGTTCATCTCCCATTAGTTCATCAGTTCATTTCCCTCTTACTTTTTAGTATCATGTGTTATCATATCTCATGTGTTATCATATCAGTTCATCTCCCTCTTTCAAAAAAATTCCAAAGCAGCAACTAAAACATACATCCATCAAATGTAGATAATATCTGTGCAACTTAGTGTTTCTCCCTCTGTCATCTTGCTTATGACTGATTCCTTGTCTTTGCTTCTCTTCACAACTCTAAGCCAGCCCTAAAGTGTGGCAATCTTCTGTATCAATTTATCAAATTTTCTGCTGTAGCACATTTGATACAGTGCTCCTAGCTTGTCTAGGCAGCCTTAGTTAGGGGAAGAACCCCTAATTGACTTCTCAAATACTCATGAGCTTCTCTGGGTAAAGCTTTAGTGAATATGTCTGCTAATTGTTCTTTTGTATTCACATATTCCATTCGGACTTCTTTGTCTTGTACTAATTCTCTCAAGTAATGATACTTGATTGCAATGTGTTTGGTCTTAGTGTGCATCATTGGATTCTTAGAAATATTGATAGCACTTGTGTTGTCACATAAAACAACAATAGGTTCAGTGATTTCTTCTTTCATGCCTATCAACAATTGTTATATCCATACCAAGTTTGAAAAGTTTACTACAGTAGCAACATACTCGGCCTCAGCAGTAGATTGGGAAATGTAATTTTGTTTCTTTCTTGTCCAGGAGACTAATCTCTATCCAAGAAAGAAAGCTCCACCACTAGGACTCTTTCTGTCATCTACATTTCCTGCCCAATCAACATCTGTATAAACTTAGAGTTCAAATTTGTCATCCTTCTTATAATATAGACCATAGTCAACAGTTCCTTTCAAGTATCTCATAATTCTTTTCATGACCATCATATGTGTTTCCTTAGGATTGGCAGAGAATCTTGCCACAATCCCAATAGTTAATGCAATATCTGGTCTACTATGTACATCATACTACAATTTTCCAATCATGGATCTATATAGAGTCTGATTTACTTCTGCAACATCATCATTCTTAGATAACTTTTGTCCAGTAACCATGGGAGTTCCCACTGGTTTAGCATCTTCCATCCCAAAGGTTTTCAATATTTCATTAGCATACTTAGATTGTGTAATGAAAATTCCATTCTTCCTCTGATATACTTGTAAACCAACAAAGAATTTGATCTCACCAAACATACTCATTTCAAATTCAGTTTGCATTTCATTTGAGAAACTTTTACATAATGCATCTTGTCCACCAAAAATAATGTCATCAACAAAATTTTTTTCCAACAGGATACCTTTACGTTCTTCATCCTTCATCTATAGATTTCTTGTGTCATTTGTTCTTGAAAATCCAATCTATAGCAAGTAGTTGTGAAAACTCTCATACCATTCTTGGGGAGCTTTCTTCAATCCATATAATGCTTTGTTCAGTTTGCACACCATGTGTCTTTTGTTTGGATCAATAAAACCTTCTGGTTGTTCTATGTAAACTTCTTCTTCTAGTATACCATTCAAAAATGCAGACTTGACATCCATTTGATATACCTAGAAATCTTTATAAGCAACATATGCAAGAAGAGTTCTTACTCCTTCCAATCTAGCTATAGGGGAAAATGTCTCCCCATAATCTATTCCTTCTTCTTGTGCACAGCCTTTGCATACCACCCTAGCTTTGTTCCTAGTGATTTCACCATTTTCATTCATCTTATTCCGAAACACCCACTTTGTTCCTATAACATTTTTGTTTTTAGGTCTCAGCACTAGAGTCCAAGTATCATTCTTCTCAATCTGGTCAATTTCTTCATTCATTACCTGTATCCAGTCTTCATTCTCCAATGCTTCTCTAGTTATCTTTGATTTAAATTCACATAGTAGACATATTGGATCCTTAGTCTTACTTCTGGTCTAGATTCCAATATCTTTGTCTCCAATTATCTATTCAGGCTTATGATGTCTTCTTACATATTTTGCCAAAATAGGTTCAGCTATTCTCTCTTCTATTTCATCATGTTCCTCAACAAGATTGTCAGATACAACTTCAGAATGCTTGGCAACCTCTTCGTGATACTCAACAACATTTTCTTGTAGCTTGACATGTTCTTGTTCTTTCTCGGCACTATTTTCTTGACGTTTGACAGCTTCTATCTATCACTTGGCATTGCTTACCCGAGACTCGACATCAGGTGCAAGTTTGTTACTTGCCTCTTCTTCTTCTTCAATGTACACAAAAGATCTATAATCTTCTAGTTCTCATTTGCTATCATCTTCATTTCTTTGTGCATACTCATCAATTTTGACATTCACACTTTCCACAATTTTGTTAGTGTTAGAGTTCAAACACTTATAAGCTTTACTTTTTGTGGAGTACCCTAGGAATATGCCTTCATCACTATTAGCATCAAACTTTCCATTCCTAGTGTCTTTTAATATATAGCACTTACTTCCAAAGATTCTAAAGTATTTAACCCTCAGTGCATGCCCATGCCACAGTTCATAGGGTGTCAAATTTATACCTTTCTTGATCTGTACATGGTTAAGAGTGTAGACAGTAGTGCTTATAGCTTCTTTCCAATATTTATGTACCACATTCTTTTCAATCATCAATGTCCTTGCACAATCCAAGATAGATCTATTTCTCCTTTCTGCTATACCATTCTGTGGAGGTGTTCTAGGTGCAGACATCTATCTTTTAATTCCTCTATCATTGTAAAATAGATTAAATTCATTTGATGTAAATTCTCCACCTTGGTCAGATCTAAGACATTTCAGGTTCCTACCTATCTCCTTTTCAACCTTAGCCAAATACCACTTAAAGAATTGAAAAGCTTCAGATTTTTCTTTTAGAAACATCACATGCATCATCCTAGTATGATCATCAACAAATAAGATAAAGTATCTAGCACCACAGTAACTTTGTACAACCATAGGTCCACAAAGGTCAATATGAACCAAATCTAAAATGTTTTCATAAGTAAAGGATTTTCTCTTGAAACTTGACTTTGTCATTTTTCCTAACTGGCATTCCTTGCACATCACATTCTCAGGTTTCTTCAATCTAGGTAGACCTCTTACCTTTTTCTTCTTACTTATCTCTACTAGATTGTCAAAGTTAACATGACACAACCTTTTATGCCATAACCAAATATCATCAAGTTGTGCAATTAAACATGTTTCTTTAGATAGGTCAAGATAGAACAAATTACCTCTAGTCTGATCTCCACTTCCAATCAGTTCTCCAAGAGAATCAAATATTTTGGCTTGCTTGTGATGAAATTCCACTTGGTAACCAATTTTGTTAAGCTGAGAAACATTTAACAAATTATAATTAAGACCTTCAACCCAATATACATTTTCATAAGATATCTTATCAGTTAGTTTAATCAAACCTTTTCCTCTAACAGGACATGGTGCATCATTACCAAATTTTACACTTTTACATCTGTAATTATGTAAGGTCTCAAACTTATTTTTGTCACTAGTCATGTGATGTGAACAACCATTGTCAATAATCCATTTATCATTCTTATTCACATAGGATATCAATGCAGGTTTCTCATCCTCATCAGATTCATCTTTCATTGCAACATAGACTACCTCAATTTAAAAATAATCACTATCAGTGTTAGTCTCTTTTTCAACAATGTAACAAGATTTCTTACCTTTTCCCTTGTAGTCTTTGTTCCATCGGTAGCTTCTGTCATCTTTTCTATCTTTGTGTTTTCTTTTCCTTTCATCATATTTATCCTTCCTGTCAGGACATCTAGTAGCTATATGACCAACTTTATTACATGCAAAACATATAATAGGGAGTTTATCTTTATACTTTCCTTTTCCCCTTCTCAGTCTTCTAGCCATAAGAGCTTCTAGATCTTCTAGGTCTTCATCAGAAGTGTCACTATCACTTTCAATTTCACTTTGACTGATGCATCTTTCTTTTTTCTTTCTTTGGCTTGTTTAGAACTAGTTGTGACTTAAAAGCAGATTCAACATGTCCAATGCTTCCAATAGTGAAATTATCATAGTTAGAGAGTTCAAAAAAAGTTAGCTTACCAACCAAACTTTCCAAAGTAAGCACATTAGTAGAGTTACATCTAGATTCTTGAATAGCTAAGATCTTAATAGCATATATAGGACGCAGGGTTCTTAGTACTTTTCCAATTATAGTTTCATCATCAATAACCCCATTTTCTCCTCTAATAGCATTCACAACTTCTTTTATTCTACCATAATATTGTTCAATGTTTTCACCTTCTTGCATTCTCATTTCATCAAACTTACCTCTAAGACTCTCGGCCTTTGCTTTCAGCACATTCAAGTCACCACCATAGATCCTTGCAAGAGTGTCCCACATATCCTTAGTAGTTGTGCAGTCCTTAATGTCCTCAAATTCTTGATAGCTTAGGGCATATACAATCTCCAGCATTGCCTGATTATGTTCTTGCTTAGCTCTCATTCCTTTGGCAGTCAAAGGTGCGACAGGTGAGACATAACTATTCTCAATGTAGTACTTTGTAGAGTCACCAATATCAGCTAGATGCAGCTTCATCAAGCTTTTCCATGTGAGGAAGTTTTCTTTGTTCAGCTTCGGTACCTCCTTATACATCTTGATCATTTGCTTCGAGCCCCTTTAAACTTGATATTTGGCAACACTAATAATAAGCAACATAGCTCTGATACCAATTGTTAATATGATTTAGAACAATAGAGAGGGGGGGGGGTGAATCAGTTGTTCTCAAGTCCTAATGTATAAAATAATCTTAAAAACTTATCCTTAAATTAGATCTAAACATTCACAAAAGTATTAACACTAGGATTTATAGTGGAAACCCAATTTGGGAAAAACCACTTTGTAACATGCTACTATTATTTTCACTCTTCTGAAATGAGCTCGATAAAAAGCCAACCCTATCAAAGGTTACAATACACACTGTTAGGTGTGACCCGGTTAAAGGATTTCAATCACCCTGTTAAAAGTAAGCCTAGTCATAGGACTTACATACACTCCATTAGAATGCAACCTTGTTCAAAGGATTTAACATATGACTGTTAGGTCAACCTCTGTTAAAAGGATTTTGACTGTTACAATGGTTAGAAAGTAGCAACAATATTATCTAAAAAATATACAACTCACTTTGCAAATATAAGATATGATTTTATACACTAATGCTGGTTTACTGACTTTGAAACTTTTCCATTTCCATCTCTGTTCTACTCAGAACTTTTCTTCAAGCAATCACCACACTTCTCCTTCAGCCTTTTCTGCTTATTTAGTCAATAAAACTTTCCTCTTCCAGAATTCTCTATTCTCCATGTACATTCATATCAAAATGTTTAGGTTCTCTTATATTTTCCTCAATTAGGTTAACTCATCTTTTGCCGCTCAATCTCAATTGTAGATCTTAGGGTTAGGTTAGATTCATTGAATCTACCCGCTTCATGTTCTTCGGCTCCTTTTCTAGAATCATCTCAAATCTTTAAATATTTACAATAAAATGTTTTACAATGCATTTAATGCTTCCAAACAATCAATAAATAAAGTCAACACATTTTACATAATCTAAGAATTCAACAATGTCGGCTCCAAAATCAAATTCTCTTCAAATATAAAATTGTTGATGCTCAATTAATACTGTGATTGTCAACTCGGTCTTCATTTAGAATGCTTGGTCATTACTAAAACTATTTCCTCGGCTTACACTGTCTTCCTTGGCAATTTACCGATGGTCAGTTGACACTAGAATTTTTCTTAGCATATACTAACTCAGTCGACACTAACATCACTCGTCTTAAACATGATTTTTCCATTCTTTGCTTGGTTAAGCCTACCAATTTAGTCTTCAGTCTCACTAAGATAAACAATACATTATCTCATCATTGTTACCAACCTTGCTTAACCCCTTACCAACACTCAAATAAATATAGTACTTTCATAATTAGCAATAGTCTTACCAATTAAGTTTTGATATCAGTAATAATACAACAATTATTTCAATTGCAGTTTCCGACACACCCTACGTCTCCAAGTTCATCCAGGGCATCGAAAATATGCTCCAAAAACAATCCTCCCAATTAATTCACCCATACATGGGACCAACATGATCATACCCATTGAGTGTGAAAGTTGAAACCCCACCATCAAGATGTTCATGCAAGGAGGAAAATGAGAGAGGCACTACAAATTGTCTTAGGAGAATTGTACTTGCATAAAGATAAGGAGAACATCAAAAGAGAGTTAGAAGCTTTTTCAATTAGAATAGGTGAATAAATTGAAGCAAGGAAGACATAAGAAGAAGAAAGGAAAATTGCAGAGGAAACCCTAAAATCCAAAGATGAATCCCTAAAAGCTAAGATGGATGAGCTCTTCAAATATAAACAAGCAGTTCATACATTGCATGCACAACTACATGATACAAATAAAGAGAATCAAGAAGACCTAAGGGAGAATAAAAATCTGAGAAAAGAAAACAAGAAACTAAAAAGTGAGATGAAGGATGAAAATTATTTACTCAAGAAATTCAATGAAAGCTATGCAAAGCTTGATGAATAATTGAAGATTTAGAGAATGCATGGAGAGAGCTCTGGATTAGGCTACACTAGTTATGAGTTTGGTGAATCTTCAGGTAACAAGAAAGCCATACAAGATGACAAATTTTCACATAAGGTGAATGAAAGGAAATATGGTAATAGATATTATAAACTAGTTTGTTTCAATTTTGACAAGGTTGGACATATAACTAATGTATGTAGGACTAATACTAGATCTAGTGTTCCAAGCATCAGACCTAATGCTAGACAAAATATTTTTGATGGCTATTGTTATAATTGCAAAAATATGGTCATAGAGCTAATGAGTTTAGGATAAGAGTTAAAAAATAGATGCCATATGTCAACCAAAAAAATCCTTATCAGAATGAGAACCAGTGGGATGTTACATGCTCACATTGTCATAATTATGGTCACATGGAAATTAGTTTGAGATTGAGGACAAATAGAGGCAATGCAAGACCTCATAGATCAACTAGTATGACATGCTTGTTGGCAATTTGGCTCAGGTATGTACTTAGATGTTGTCATTATGGCAACATATGTTCCCTATGAAGATCTGATAAGCTAGAAAGTAAGTATGGAAGATCGCAGACTAAAATTGTCTAAGTATGAAATAGTGATTTTGACAGAGCACCCGATACAGTTTGTTTTGGAAATGTTCACTGGAGCATGATTAGAGTTTGCATAGTTGAACATAGACTCTATGGTGTCCAAGGATACCCCATCTCAGTGTGCAAAAGAGTATAGATAGTACGAACAAAGTTATGACTATTTTACCGATGACAGAGTATAGTTGATAGTGTAGTTTTGAAGATAGAACTAGTAAATGAATTAAGGGATTATTTTTCTTGTCAAAATAATGACTTAATATTATAAAGAGATGACATCCTAGATGTTTAATCTTGGATAAAGATATGCAAGTTGAGAAGAGAAAGATATTATGTTTTTATCTTGTATAAATAAAGATGTACCGAGCATACTTGAAATGTAGCATGTAATATATGTAAATTGTGATAGCAACGAAAGTTGTTGATGCGAAGTTGTAAGCAGTACCATATTGTAATCAGTAAACATTTGTATTACTTGTTTGGGCAGTGAGCTCATTTGGTAATCAGGTTTTGTATCTACAACCACTAACAAGGTTGA
Source organism: Chamaecyparis obtusa (assembly GCA_027943335.1). Taxonomy (NCBI): domain Eukaryota; kingdom Viridiplantae; phylum Streptophyta; class Pinopsida; order Cupressales; family Cupressaceae; genus Chamaecyparis; species Chamaecyparis obtusa. Next base: position 13,088,650 of record BSBK01000529.1, read on the forward strand.
GGCTTCTAGCAAGGCCTATAGTCCCTTAACCAGGACTGATACACTATATGATTGTAACAGGCTCCTACTAGGGTCAACATCCTTAACCAGATATCTTTTGATTAGTGGATCTTTGTGGGTACCATCCCCACCAAGGTTTTCGCTTGGCCAGGGTTTCCTCGAGAACATATCATGTGTTATGAGTTCTTTATATTTACTATTATGTATGCTATTTAGTTTCTTATGCTTTGTATGCACTAAAGTAATCTATTATATCCATAAGTGGGCAAAAGTAAAATTTTGTGAAATATCGATTCACCCCCCCTCTCAGTATTTCCTATTTCTAACAATTGGTATCAGAGCATAGTTACTTAGAGAAGAAACATTCAAGGAAAGCCTAGCAGCTTGAGTAAGATCTCTATGGATATGGATCAATTGTAGAAGAATCTTGAAGAAGCTCTTGAGAAAATTGATATGCTTACTGATGAAAGAAACACCTTGAAAATGAAGTATGACAATGCAAAGAATCTTATTGACAAATTGAAAGGTAAGATAGAAGATCTTAATTCTGAGAAGGAATCTGAAATTCTTGTTTAAGATTGTGATGATTTAGAAAAAGAAAATGTGATCCTTAAACATGAATTGAAGATAGCAAATCTGAAGCTTAGCTTGAAAGATGGAAATTACAATTTGAGATCTGAAAATGAAAGTTTAAAGAATGAAAATGAAGATCTGAAATCTAAACTTGGCAAGGTAACATCTGAATTTGATAAAGTCAAACTACAGTATGATGAACTTGAGAAATACAACAAAATTGTGAAAGGTGAATTGACTCAATCTAAACAACAACTTGAAATGTTATATTCAAATAGTGAGAGATTGATAAGCAAGTATCCTATGGAAAACCATTCTATAACAAAACTAGTCTTGGATTTAACATATTGAAGATAGTTAGTGAAAGCAAGAAACTAGATTTGAATGAATGTGAAAGTAGTGAAGAAAAGAAGTTAGATGAGAATAAATCAGAAGATGCACCAAAGCAAGAAGAATCACCGAAGCAAGAAGATGCACCAAAAGAAAGAAGAATCACCGAAGCAAGAAGATGCACCAAAGCAAGAAGAACCACCAAAGCAAGAAGAATCATCCAAAGGTATGCAAAGAGAATTCAAAGGTAGATGTTTTGTTTGTAATACTATTGGTCATATGAAGAGAGATTGTATAGGTAAACAATTCAAACCTCTAAATGGTTATTGTTATAATTGTCATGGTTTTGGACATAGAGCTATTGAATGTAGAAGATCTAAAGTTATTGAGAATAATTACAATAGAAGAATGCCTAGAAATACTAACAATGTAGATCAGAGATCAACTGAAGATATGAAAAGAGGAAATGGAATAGTATTTTTTAGATGCAACAAAATTGGACATATTGGTAGAAATTGCAGGACACAAATCAATCAGCAAATACCTAGATATGGAACCAATGGAATCACTTGTCAAATATGTAACAATATTGGACACACAGAAAGATTTTGCAAAATGAACAATGGAGGTTATCATCATAACCCTAACCCTAGAAACTATGCAAGAAGGAATGAAAATGTAGGAAACAAAGAGAAAGGTTGTTGTAGCAATGAAGATGAAGTAAAATTTGTTAAAGGCATAGATCAAGGAGGTATATTCAGCATTGAAGGTAATTAGGAAGGTAATGTATTTGATGGTAAGAATGATTCTTTACCTAACCCTTCTTTAAGGACTTAAATTATGAAAATTTCTGTAGTTTAGGAAATTAGAATTAGTATAGAGTTAGATTTTGAATGAGTTAAGTTTTGCACAGTTAGATGAAGGTTTGTTATGTTATACTAATGCTATGGTTAAGTGCACAAAAAGAAATATTGTGTTTTGCGAGGTCGCAAAGAGATTTATGGTTGCAGGTTTACATAATCAACTTTTTGGCATTTTGGCAGCAAAATTATTGAATGCGATGTCAGATCAAGTAAATGCTAAGTGTTAAAAGATTGAAATCAAAGTTATTATGACTATCAAATGATTAGAAGTGATTTGGAAGTGAAGAAATAAGTTTGGAAGTGATTTGCAAAAGTTTGAAGCGCCGATCTAGCGAAAGCCCTAATTTTGTGAATTTAAGGTATTTATCCGACTATGATCTTGAATCAGCTTAAGAAATCAGATATAATCATGGATATGTCATTGATTCACAACATTAAGGATAAGAACAGACCTAGAAATAAGAAAGATCTAGTTGAACCCTCAGAAAGAGATGCTATTTTAGCCTTATCAGCCGTACCAGACGGAGTTCTTCATTTAGAGAATGTTAAAGGTTATCTTGGATGCAAGTATGAAACCCTAAGGGAGTATGATTTTAATGGTGAATATAAGAAGTCGTACAACTTAGATATGTCAGTGAAACAAGGTTATGAACATCTAGAAAACAATGAAATCATTGAGTACTCTATGAAATATGAATTTGATGATGAGGAGTGTACTAAGATCATTTTGAGTAGGATTCATAATGGAAAATTTTGGTTAGAAGACAGAGTTATAGACATAACTACAGACCTAATTCATGATGTGACTGGATTATCAAAAGCTGGTGCAATTCCACTAAATGAGAAAAACATGAGAAAGATTGTGATTGAAAACACTGGTTCAGTATACAATGGCAGAGGTATAGTCATTAGTAAGATTAAGCAAGATGATGTAAAATACTTGTGTAAGATTTTGACAAAAAAGTTCTATGGAAGCTCTAGAGAAGATGATATGCCAATAGGTATGGTACACATTGCTTATTTGATGTGTGTGGAGAAGATGCCTCTGGATTTATGTGAAATTTTGAGAATACAGTTATTTGAGAATTTGGAGAAGATAAAGAAAGCTAAATACACTCACTTTAGATTTTCCTCATTGGTTACTTACATGTTCTTCCACTTGTTAAGAAGATTTCCTTATACTATTGAATGGAATGATAGTGAGAATATTATGGCAAGAATCAATAAAGTCTACATGAAACATCTTATTGAGAAGGTTAATGATAGTGTAAAGTTAGTATTGAAAACTTTTCAGAACATTGTGGTAAACAGATCAAGAATTCCTCCATCCCTAGTTGAGAAATAGAAAGATGATATATGTTTTATTGTTGATACTGATTTCACTTACATTGAGGTAGTAGAACCTAGACATGAATTCATAGACCCTATTGGCTATGAAATCTCTAAAGTTGAAACAAAAGATTATGTTAGTAGATTGTTGAAAAGTAAAATTGATGCTCATGGAAATAGATTTGGAACATATGATGAAAACTTTGGTTCAGCAAAGTCACTTAAGGAGGAGAAACAATCAAAGAAGAGAGTGGAGTCTACAATAAAGAAAATTATAAAAGAATCAGGTATGAGTGAGCAAGAATTTGATATTGCAAAGAAGACTGCAGAAGCAATAAGGAAAAGTGAGATATTATCAGTCCCACCTTTGGCATCAAGTGTAGAACCTATTCAAGTAAAGGTAAAGGTTGAAGAACCTGAGAAGGAACAATGAATCAATCAGATAGAGAAACCCTTTTCTTCAGCATCAAGAAAAAGAATGAAGGCAAGTGCTTCAGGACCAGGTAAAATACATAAAACAATTGTTCCACCAATACCTAGAAGAGTTGCAGAAATAAAAGATGATGAAGTGACAACAAAGAAGAAATCATGGAAACCAAGGATAGAAAGAGTTAATGAAGATATAATGTAGCATGGAGACTTTACCAAAATGAATAAATACTATGATTTATATGGATCCTCTGACAGATTGAATCTTGAGAATGAAATGGTTACACATATGATTTTGTCTAACAAGAAATTTGATACTATTCATGGAAAGATACCAGAAGATTTGTACAATAGACTTGTGAGAAGAAAGATGAGAGAACAAGAAGAAGATACCAAAATGAGAGAGAATGTGATTAGATAGTTCTATGAAATAAGAGATAATAACCACCTTAAATAGATCCTCAAGCCACTTGAGACCCTATTGAGAACCAAAAGAAGAATTATACAAATAATGGGAGGACAGTATGAGAAAGTAAAGATTGAGACTGAACAGGCAGTTGTGCAAGTGCTAGCTAACTTGGTAGCAGGAAAAGATAGCAAAGATCAATCAGTTGCAGAACCAGCAGAGAAACAGAGTTTATAACAAGCAGAGGCAGCAGTAGAGGTAGTTGAAGTTGAAGATATTCCCTCTTCTTCCATAAACATTGGCACATAATCTATGGACATTGAAGGAACTAGAGTTACTTTAGATTCAATTGATGCGGTACTCAATAGTTTGGATAACATTGTTGACAATTTGGATTTGGGAGAGCAAGAAAAGACTATTGAAATAGAGACTACACATACTAAAGTGAAAATGGAAATAGAGGCCCATACACCTACTGAAACATAAGAAGACATCAGTCTTACTCCTAAGACTGGAAAGGAGAAAGGAATAGAAACATTGATTGAAGATTTGAGCAAGGAAGTTGATGACGATGATCAATTAGAGTTGATCACCTCTTTAAACAAAATTATTGGAAAGAATAAGAAAGTTAAGAATTTGGAAGGTAGTCTGAAAGACTTGACTAAGAAGCTACAAAGTGTCATATCTACAAAAATCTTTGATTCAAATCCACTTGAAAGAGAAAAGATGGTAATTAAATCTTTTGATGTTGAATTCACTAATTTAACTAATATTGCTAAGGTTAAGGCTTGGGCAGCTTATGAAGCTGAGATGTTGCAGAACATAAGTCAGAATATCAAGAATGACATTGACAGCCTTGATAGACACATTAAGGACTTAAGGAAACATCTTGAGACTGGAAAGTGTTTGTACATTCAGTGTACAAAATCTGAAAATATTTTAATTGAAGAAGAAAAGAAGATAAAAGAGAAGCAAGATGAGATTGCAGCAGAGACAAAATCTTTGGCCAACCTAAACATAAAGATCAGAATAGTTGAGAATAAGATCAGAAAATTATGTGATGAAATAAGGACTTTAAATGATGAGAAAAATAAGAAATCTATCAGAATAAACATCTTGAGAGAGCATGTCTCAATCAAGTTGACCATAATCGAAGAGTAGCTAGATGAATGTCTTACTGCTAAGACAACATTTAAAAAATTCAATTTTGAGTCCCTCCAAGCTTGTCAGATTGCAACATATGGATTGAGTTCTTTACTCAATGTAGCATAATCAATAGAGAAGGCATGGGAGAAAGATTTTGAGACTTGGAAGATAGATTTTGCAGATTGTGTTGCAAGCCTACCAGCTTTGCAATAAGATAGTAAGGTAAAAGTTTTGACACAATTTTTGTATATCCATTTCCACCCTTTATTTTGTCATTGTTGTCAAAGGGGGAGAGATACTTAGAAAATTGTCTATATATGATAAGGAAGGATACTCATAGGGGGAGTTCTATGGAGTATTATGAAGTCTTATAGATTATTGTATATATTTTGAGGAGATATAAGGATAGTATACTTATTTTATACTATGGCCACAATTTTGATACAAATTTTGAGATTTTGACTTGTACACTTAGCCAATTTTCTCATATGTTGCCACCAATGACAAAGGGGGAGATTGTTGGCAATTTGGCTGAGGTATGTACTTATATGTTGTCATTATGGCAACATATGTTCCCTATGAAGAGTGCATAAGCTGGAAAGTAAGTATGGAAGATCACAGACTAAAATTGTCTAAGTATGAAACAGTGATTTTGACAGAGCACCCGATACAATTTCTTTTGGTGATGTTCATTGGAGCATGATCAAAGTTTGTGTAGTTGAACATAGACTCTATGGTGTCCAAGGATACCCCATCTCAATGCACAAAAGAGTACAGACAATACGAACAAAGTTATGACTATTTTATCGATGACAGAGTACAGCTGACAGTGCAATTTTGAAGACAGAACTAGTAAATGAATTAAGGGATTATTTTGCTTGTCAAAATAATGACTTAATATTATAAAGAGATGACATCCTAGATGTTTCCTCTTGGATAAAGATATGAAAGCTAACAAGAGAAAGATATTATGTTTTTATCTTGTATAAATAAAGATGTACCGAGCATACTTGAAATGTAACATGTAATATATGTAAATTGTGATAGCAGTGAAAGTTGTTGATGCGAAGTTGTAAGCAGTACCATATTGTAATCAGTAAACATATGTATAACTTTTTCCGTACTACTCCAAACTTTATGCGCACTAAGATGGAGTATCCTCATACTCTATAGAAGCTTCAGTTAACTGTGCAAACAAAAATATTGCTCCAGTGGATGTCGCCAACTAAATCTTCATCAGGTGCTCTGTCAGGATCACTATATCCATACTTAGACAATTTCTTCCTTCAACTTTCCATACTTGCATTCCAGATTCTGTGCTCTCAATAGAGATCATATGTTTCCATAATGACAACATCTATGCATCTACATTAGCCAAATTGCCAACATTAATCTCTACTGAGCAGTTAAGGTTGTCATTAGTATCAAAGGATAGTAAATAGGTTGGTCGGTTACTTATATTGAGGTGGTCGGTAACCAGAAGTAAGACAGACTAGTCGGTAAAGCCTTTACACCGAGCATCACATAGTTTATCAAGTGCTAGTGACACCGACACTGACGGACAATAAACACCAAGCATCGCAGTATACACCGAGCAAATTATACAGTGTTTACCGATGATCACAGAAAATGGCATAGTAATTTGAAATGGCACATTTTTCTATGCAAATGGTTACAATAGATCATAAAATGGTTTACCAAGATCAAGGAGCATTTATTGTAAAAGATACTCATTAAATGTAATGTTTATCTTATTGTAATAGTTGATCTAGGTTATTTTGCACCGTAGATCTTAGGGTTATGATTATTTTTGTAACCTAATTTTTGCTAAAGCGAAAAAAATAGAACACTATATATTGTGTATGTTCGCACCATTTTATGAGGTTGGGTGAACTAATATATATGAATCATAGAGCACTTGAAGCCATTTCCTAACTTCAAGACAATCAGTTTACCAAGCAGAAAAAAGTACAGAGGATATCAGATTAAGCAGAATCATAGAAGGCTACTAAGTAGATCAGAGTAGAGAACCATCACAGATAAGGTGATATTTTGATGAGCACTTATAGATCTATTTTAGATAATTGAGTTGTCAACTAGTAGATAATTGCCTATTACTTTCTGACAATTGTGATAGAGTTTTGATAAATCTCTTAACAGAGTAGACTTAACAGTCTTATATAAATCTCTTAACTGAGTACACACTTCATTAGTGTTGTTTAAATCCTATAACTAGGTAGATCTAGCTGATCTAATATGTTACTCCTAACTGGGTAAGATCACCAGAAGTGATCAAAACTTGTAGCCTTAACAGGCAACCTTTTCTATCTATAGTAGTGAAGAATTTGTGGGTGTCATCCCCACTGTAGTTTTTACCTTCTTACAAGGGTTTTTGCATTACCAAAATACTTGTGTTATGTGATTGTCATAATGATTTCATGTTGTTTACTTTTCTTAAGTTAACTGGATGATTGATTTAGGCAATTAGATTCAAGTTATTTTGATCGGTCATCGCAGTATTCAATTATAGATCTGAAAGGTTTTTCAAGTAAATTTTTTGAAGGCACTGATTCACCCCTCCCCTCTCAATACCTATGTCTCCTAATTCCAACAATTGGTATCAGAGCATAATTCTCTTGTTGAATAGTCTAACCACTGAAGGGTAAAGATCTAAGTCATGGAGAGATACAAGCTTGACAAGACTATTTAGAATCAGAAGATACAAATATAGATGTTTGTGGAATAGTATAAACAAGCCAAGGAAGAATTGAAGAAATTATTGGTTGAAAGGAAGAACCTTGCAATTCAACTAAATGAAATCAGTTATCATGAAGAACCTATTGATGAAATATTTGATCATATTGGATCAAGCTCTGGAAGCATCTCTGATGGATCTGAAAGCATAATCTTTGATTTATTTGAAAAGAATCAACATCTATCTGAGCAAGTGAAAGAACTTCAAATCGGTCATGAATCTCAAATGGTGAGAATGGTGGAAATCACGAACAATGCTAGACAAGCTGAACAAGATCAGAATCTAGCTATTGAAGACCGAAGACTGATGACTGAACAACTTCAAGCAAAAGAAAGTGAAATACAAAGACTCACTGATCGTTACTTCCAAGTATCAAATCAGATGATGACAGTTAATCAAGAAATGAACTGAGTAAATAGAGAATTGTCAAGAAGACTTGAAGATGTTGCAATACTCAAAGAAGATAATGAAAAATCGAGAAATGAAATAAAGATATAAAAGCAACATAATGAAATGATGATAATAGTTGAGGAAAGTTCTAAAAAGATTGATGATTTCCTGACTAATCAGAGAAGATTTGGAAGCAGAGCCATTATAGGCTACATCAGTGAAGGAGAATCATCACATCAAGCTAAAAAATTCAACAACAATCAAAGTCAGAAACCTAAAGTGTTGACATGTTATCACTATGGAAAACCAGGACATACATCTAATGTGTGCAGAAGAAAAGCACAAGGTAAACCTCCTGTCATTCCAAAATTAAATGGATATTGTTATTACTATGGTAAGTTTGAACATCCAACTTATGAATGCTGAGCTAAGAAGAATGACATTGCTAATAATACTACTGAGGAGAAAATATGCTATACTTGTAACAAGCATGGACACACTACAAGGGACTGCAAGGCAAAAATGAAACAAGTCTAGACACCTAAAGAGAAACTACAACGAAAGCCATATCAACCGAAGAGACAAGGTAACTCATATGTTTGGGATTATAATACATGGAATAATTGTGCTGTATGTGGTTAGTATGGACATATTGCAAAAAACTATTACAAAAAGAATCAAATTGGACAATCAAGAAATTGGACAAATGCAGGAATGGCATGTATGCACTGTCACAAGGTTGGTCATGTAAGAAAGAACTTCAAAGACTGAACACCTGATGACAACCATATATTTGAGAGTCGATATAACATTGAAAAAATTATGAAGTTAAGGAACACAATGTGGAAGAAGGCATCTAATGAGAATGCTGAGTCAAGAAACACTGTCGATGAAACCTCATCCACTAGATTGGGTGACATCGGTACCTCCACGTAAGATGACAAAGCTATGTATGGAACTAACATTTTTTTTATCATATTTTACATACAGTTCCTTATATATGATGTACAAATACCAAATCTACATGAATAAAGATGCACTATGGTTTATGTATTATAAGTTTGCAAATGTCACATAGTCGGTAAAAGAAGAAATGTGAGTTGGTTACCCGTTGGTAATCACTATACAAGGTTAACCGACAATAGTGCAAATCGATGAAAAATTCTATGTTAACCGAGCAAAAGAAATTGTAGACATTACAGAGCTGACAGTTGTTTCGTATTAGAAGGTAGGTCATGCATTTAATGCACTAAAGTTTGAGCAGGAATATCAAAAATTCTATATATATGCAGGAAACAAAGTTCATTGTTACATTGCAATTTTGAAGAAAAGAGATTTTATAGAGAAGAGTTCGAGCTAAAGATTTTCAGAAAAGATTCAAAGCTACTATTGATCGAACCGACGACAATTCTTCGATGATAATGAGTAAGTTCATCTTCCTACCGAACATTGGTTATCTATTGCTTGCCGAAACCCTAAGAAATAATTTATGGCATCAAAATTGACTGCAAGCAAATCGCAAAACATTGAGGAGGAAGTAGAATTAATTGTTAGGGCACATTTTTCTGAGGACAAATTCAAACCACATCCCAAGTTTGCAGCACAAATAGATGATATGGGTGCATTTTTGAGTATTCTAAATAGGGTTTTGTTAATAGAAGATGTTAGGGCCTATATTCATAGAAAAATTGGAGAAGTATGTGATTTTGAGACCATTGCTACTTATCAACAAGTCTGTGGACCGAATGGAAAGATTAAATCTGAATACAAGAAGATTGGGGAGTTAGGGTTACTATGTTTTACATACTTCCCACAATCCTTCCAAAATGACTAGATAAGAATCGTGCTAAGCAGATTTCATTATGGAAAATTTTGGTTAGATAAACCTATTGAGGTTAGAAATAAGATTATCAGTAGGGTTACTGGGTATCCTACAACCGACAAAGCCAATGCCTTTCGAAGTTCATCTTGTCCTGACATTAAAAAGAACACTAGATCTCAATGGGATGGTAGGGCACTGAAAATCTCAACTATCAAAGACCTAGTGGTAAAATTTGTAGCACATGTCATCGGGTACAAGATATTTCAATCTAGCAGACCAAATAGTGTACCCTGTAGCATCGTGGACATGGCATATAAAATTGTGAAGAAAGATCACCAGGTAGATCTTGCCGAACTGCTACTACACCAACTGCATGATAACATGAAGACAATAAAAGAAAAGAAGTCCAATACATGTAAGTTCTGATCACTGCTTGTCTATACATTTTTCTATCTGCAAAAATATCTACCAAGTATCGGTAAAGTAAATTGGCAATCTGACAAACTGATAATTGCACAAATTGGTGAAATGATGAAAAGTCTAGGAGATAATCTGAATAAGGAATCCAATGCATATTTCAAATAATTTCAGGCAAAAATGCAACAAAGGAGTAGAATTCCAAGGGAATTAGTGAGTAAATTTGAAGATGACATATGTTTTGTAGTCAGCACAAACCACTCTATGATAAAGGCAATAGAACCAAGAACAAAATGGTTAGCACTGATGGGATACAAAATGAACCATGATTTCACTTTGAAATCTATTAATGCATTGTTGGCATTACCGATAGACATCACTACTAGTAGGTTTGGCATATATGAGGAAGCTAAGTCACGAATCACTACAAACATAGAGATTGGAAAAATGTCTAAAAGGGCGAAGAAAATGAGAAAAGATCTCACGAAAAAATATGGAAATGCATCTAAATCATCTAAGGAGTCACTGGTTAAAGAAACAACCGAAGGTCAATTATAGTTGGCTGACAAGCCCTATGATAGTGAGGAGACTGAGTCAGAAAAAGAAAAGGATCACACACCAGTTCCTCCCACCAATGCTGAATAGAAAATGCAGTTACCAGAACTTGAAGGAATGAAGACACATTCGTCAACTGCAGCACAACCAACTGAGAAAGAAGAAATAGTAAAAGTAGCAAAAAGAAGAGCAGCTACACTGACATGGAAATATGTTAAGAGAAAGAACAAGAAAGTAGCTGAGCCACCGAAGAAAAAGAGGAAATACATATGAAGTAAAGAAGAGATAGAGGATACTGACACTGAAAATGATCCTGATCAATTCAATATAGTTCATAACAAGGAAAGTACAATAGAAGAAATAATTGAAGATATAATTGAGAATGGAAATCTTACAAATCTAGGCATAGGAAAATTTGACAAAAGGTCAATTGAGGACAAGACAAAGCTAGAACATGCTATCATCCAGATGATGATTAAATTCAAGAGAGTACCAATGGAATTCCCATGTCAATTATTGAAGGAACTTGATGACAAAATAAATGAGAGATGGGCTATTGCACTAGATACAGAGAAAAGGAAAAGAGAACGATCATTAATTATTGCAGCCTCACACTTTAGCTATGCTGTTGTAAGTGAATACATGACAAAGTATCAGGCTAGATTTCTAGTCAAGAATAGAGCTATGTAGATCATGGATGAGAATGTGGGTGATATGGATGTCACATGTGATTCTCTATGGACATCAATTTTGAAAGCTGAACATGAAGCATTCCTAAAACTATCTAAGAAGAGACACAACTCAAAAGGTATTTTCATTGATGATAACAAAGGAAAGAAAATAGAGGACACCAGTATATCAGTTACAGAGGTAATTGATATTACTGAACAAAAGGATAAAATAAGAATTTCATAGGATGCACTGGATAAAGTTAAGATCCACTTGTAGAAGAAAACCGATGATGATGCACTCATTAAGGACATCATTAACGGTGATTCTGATGATGAGGATGATGAAGATGTGACAATTGCACCAAACAAAGATGAAGCACTAGACACTAATAGTGTGTTCACATCTCTACTGGGTGAACTACCTGTACTTGCAGAGGTAGTTGAAATAATTTCACAAGTACAACCCAATGCTTCTCATCCTGAGAAAACTAAAGATACAACTGAGATACAAGCACCTGAGTAACCTACAAATACAAAGTTGACCAAGGTGAATCCACCTGACACTACAACCAAGACTCCCACACCATCTATCGAGGAGAAAAAGAAGGATGATACAATGTCAATTGGGAAAGCTACTTTGAAAAGTGGAGAAAAAGCAATTGTTATAAGTGAGAAGAAGTCACCTCTTGCACAAAAGAAGAAGAAGAAGAAAGCCAAAGGGCTGGTCACCATTGATGAAGTTATAATTATACTAGAATATGACCCGAGAACCCTAAGCCCCAAGGAACTAAGTAGATATGGAAAATTATGTTCAAGGAAAGCAGCACAAGAGAAGTTAAGGAAAGAACACAAACATAAAGAAGTGTTAAATGATGTGAGGGATATTCTACAAAAGATAGTACCGGAGACAAATATTGATGAGAATACTCCCATCTTAGATCGACTTGCTACACTCACCAACAAAATCAATTCCCTTGATACAGATGTAGACAAAAGAATAGAAGAATGGGAAGAATCAAAGATTCTGAAAAAATTAGCAGAAAGGATTAGCACAGAAGTGGCACTGAACAAGGTAAAATTATCTGAGGTCTCATTACCAAGGTAAAATCTATTACCCAGATAGTCTGTCAATTTCTAATCAAGCTTTGTACTTCAGAAACCTTCACTGTAGAAGTCAATGAAAAGATAAAAGGTTTAGAAGCAGAGATAAAGTTGACTACACAACCAGCTATCATCGAGCCAACTGCTTTCTTAAAGCATATTCACCGAGGTTAGAAACTCTGGCGGCTAATAGAAGATTTAAGAAAATAAGAAGCACACATCACTGATCAGGTTACAGAGTTACAAAAAGAAATCACTCCTTACCTGAAATTTTTTGAAGCTCATATTGTCAAAGCTGAACAACTTGTAGCAACACCAAAGATTTTGGTGTTGGATAATATCTTTGACATGCATGCACAAGTCGGTCTTGAGCATATTGCTCTTAGCAACTTGAAAGAGGAATCAGACAACCTCTTAGAGTCTGTAAAGAAAACCCATCAAAACATTTTTGATAAGATATAAGTATACATTATTTTTTTTGCATTTGGCATTATTATCAAAAAGGGGGAAAACATGTATATGCCAAATATGTATACTTTTCTATGTATATATTACCAGGAGCATGCATTGAGGGGGAGTACTTTGTACTTAAAATTTTTTTTGTTGTGGATATGTATATGGTGGAGACATAAGGAATATATAGAAACATTTTGTCTATATACATTCAAAGTTTTGATACTAATGCCAAAGGGGGAGATTGTTAATCTCTATTGAGCATTTAAGGTTGTCATTAGTATCAAAGGATAGTAAACAGGTCAGTCGGTTACTTATATTGAGTTGGTTGGTAACCAGAAGTAAGCCAGAGTAGTAGGTAAAGCCTTTACACCGAGCATCACACATTTTACTGAGTGCCAATGACACCAACACCGACGGACAGTAAACATCGAGCATCGTAGTATACACTGAGTAGATTATACGATGTTTACCGATGATCACAAAAAATGGCATAGTAATTTGAAATGGCACATTCTTCTATGCAAATGGTTACAATAGATCGTAAAATAGTTTACCAAGATCAAGGAGCATTTATTGTAAAAGATACTCATTAAATGTAATGTTTATCTTATTGTAACAGTTGATCTAGGTTATTTTTCACCATAGATCTTAGGGTTATGATTATTTTTGTAACCTAATTTTTGCTAAAGTGGCAAAAATAGAACACTATATATTGTGTATGTTCACACCATTTTATGAGGTTGGGTGAACTAATATATATGAATCACGGAGCACTTGAAGACATTGCCTAACTTCAACACAATCACTTTACCGAGTAGAACAAAGTACAGAGGATATCAGATTGAGCAAAATCAAAGAAGGCTACCAAGCAAAACAGAGTAGAGAACCATTGTAATACCCCAAAATTGGCACCTATTTAATTTCATCAATTTTGGTGCATTATCTTGATTTTACATCACCAAAGTCCTAGTTCCCTAGGCAATTTTCTCTCTCCTACCTGACTTAATTTGACTTGGTGTCAGTTGCAAAGACCCTAAATTTGCAATAATCAAATATTAAATTAATTCCTAAAGTCTTTGACTTAATTGGCTAAATTACCCCTATGATAAATTAATTTAATTCTAAAGTCCTAAGTGCTTTCTAATTAAATTAAATCCACCCCCTTTAGCTAATTACCCATAAAAAGGAATTAATAATTGCTTGTTATTTGAATGGACACCTTTTCTTGAATTAATAATTTGAGATATTCGAAAGGTCCTCATGTGGCATTTTCCATTCTTTTAATAAAGTAATTCATGCTTATTTGTCCCAAAAGGGATATGAAGGGTCAGGAGTTTCGAATCAAGAAACTCTTCCTCCTCCTCTTGGCTCTTCTATTTATTTGGCCTCTTTTTCTCATTCAAGAGAGCAATTTTTGAGAGCATCTACACTATAGGCATTTTTTTAGTCTCATTTGATTCATTGTTTTCAAAGCTTTTTATTGCATTTATTAGATTAATATCTCATTATTAGTATAATCTTTGCATCACATTTTAGACTAAATTTGCTTACTTGTTCTTAGTCTAATATCATCTTTATTTCAAAATCAAATAAAAATCTGCATTTTATATTTCTTTCAAAGTTTTCTAGATTAATTGCATTCATTCTTAGCTTAGTTTCATCTTACTCATCTTTATTGCTTCTTGGAAATCCTCCATTGTTGAATTGGTCTCCCAACTGTTGGCTCTCATTCTGAGAGTATTCAAACACCCCATTCACATAGGAGGCAACAGGTCACCTCACCATGGAATTTGGATTGAGTTTTTCATACTCTCTCTCAAATTCTATCAAGTGAATAATGACCATGTTGTGTTGTGCCTAATTTAGAGTCACATTCAGTCACATACATTTTGGCACCCACCGTGGGGTAGAAAATCTGATTTCTAGCCTCATTATCATTTTTTTCTGACAGGAATTTAAGCTCTATCGTGCGTTTGTACTGTCTATGTATGGATTCTCGCGCGAGAATCCAGAGCACCCCGCGTGAGGTTTCGCTCGATGTAGCACTCTCTCGCATGAGCTTTTGCATCATTGCACGACACCCTGCACTTTCTCGCATGAGCCGTTGTGCTTGCTCACGCGAGCTGGTGTATGTTCTCGCGTGGGCTTGTGCTTTTTCGCGCAAGGTTTGGCACCTTCTCACGCGGCCCTCTTACTGCTCGCGCGAAATTCTGTGACAGACAGAGACTAGAATTCTAGATTTGTCAGTTTTGTTTGTTGTTTTCAATTTTCCCAAATTTTTGAAAATTTTAGCGTTTTTCAAATCCGTGCCTCTGGAAAATGGGCACCCATTTTTTTTGAAATTTTCACAAATGGTATCAAAAGTTTAAGTGTGATATATTGTTGGAAAGGTCTTTTCAAGCCTAATCCAACCATGCTAGTTTCTTTTTCAAATTTTACCATTTGATGAGCTATTTTTCTTGCAGATTATCTGATTTTTGATTTTGCTAACCTTGTGGGTCTAACAAGTTGTTTTGAAGGTGCTCTTGCTTTCATGGAAAATGTTTAAAACAAAGCTTTGGACTTGAGGTACTTTGTTCCATCTCTACAACATTTGGATTTTTGGATTAAAATTGAACCTCTCATGTGTTTGGTTTGAGTGTTTACATGCTTTCATAGAACACATTTTAATTGATGCTCTTAATGGGAAATGAATGAGCATAGATTTTCTTTCATACAAGTTTATGTAACTGAATGCGTGTGTTTAAACCATAAGTAATTCTTGGTTCCAATATCAAATATCTCATTGAGTAATTGAGGGCATGGATTCATTCCTTGTTTACATGAAGAGTTAAATGCACCACTTTGTGGACTCACTTCATGTTTACTTGGAAAGTTAAATATTCCATGATTCAAACCCTCTTGCACTTATGAGTAGTATTGATTAGCAGTCTTAGATTACTTGTGATTGATCTAGATTGCTATCTTGGGTTATTGGACTCGCTAATCCGCCGGCCCCTCATTTTCACCCCATGGTTGCAATCTCAGCACCACATTAAAGGGGAGGGGTCTATAGGAAAGAAGCGTTAATTGTTCCACTAGGCAACCCTTTTGTGCTTTTTGGAACTCACTTGTTTTCTAGGGTCTGGACTCACTTTGAGTTTGTGTGAGGAGTTAAATGCACCACTTTGTGGACTCACCTCACATTTACTTGAAAGGTTAAATTTTCCACCTTTAGTGCTTTAAATACTTTTGATAGAGAATTACTTACTTTTTCATTTCTAGAAGGCTTGCTTGGGGATTTCATCACCTCAAGGGATGACCTTAACTCCCGTGTTCCGACGAAGTATAAATATCGGGAGGTGAATCCAAAGACACCTCTCTTGGGAATGAGTTAGATTTCACTCTTGGCTAAGCCTCAAAGAACTTTATACCTTTGAGAAGTGAAGGAGGAGATTTGGGTTACCGTCTCCCCCTGGCTGTGTGATTTCTAATTCTTCTCATCTACGGATTTGGGCCTCATGTACCTTGCGTATATCGAGGACACCCTTTAGAAAAGCCATGTATATCCTTGTAGACAACTTTCTAGGATGTTGTTGTGTTTTAAGTGCCTGCTAAAACATTTTCAAGAACATACACAAGTAGAGTCCTTAGGGAGTAGAAATACTAAGTCACTATTCTTGTTCATGCGCAAGGTTGCTTTGTCCCTTGCCCATTGCTTGAAAACTATTTTCTTGAACTCCTTGATTGCTATCTTATGTGCTTGATCAATGACATAAATCTGATCTACCTTTTTGTCCATGATCTATTTTTCTATTTTCCTATCGTTCACCGTCAGAAACTAGTTGTCCTGAGTTAGGAATCGATCGATCTTTGCTTTGACTCATATTGTCTCTCATTAGTCTACCTTATCTCGTTGTGCTCTTGTACCTTGCATTGCGATTGTCTTATCTCGGCTATTCTAGCCATCTCTTTTCGATAATTCATACCAGGTTCATCTTGCATCTTGGTTGTTCTAGCCATTTATCTCCTTTTCGTTATCTTAGAGACAGAGTCTAGCTTTATCCCGAATCTTTGCTCATTACATCTTCATCTATGACTGTCATGACTCGAAGTGGCAAGACTTATCCTATTCAGAATACTAATCAAGATAGAAGAAAACCTCGTAATCAAGACATAGATCATTCCGAATCCATTGCAAAATCTAAACTTCGTGAGGAATCCTCACATTCCTCCTCATTCCAAGGGTATTACAATCCATTGTTTCAGATATAGTCTGACTTATTATTTCAAGAATATTATAACCCATTGTTTCAAGACCAGCAAGACTCTGAAGGGTCACTTTCTAAAATTGAACCTATTGATTCTTTTGAACCTATCGACTCTTTCACGATCTCTCAGAATACTACCAACAATATGGGAGATCCATTCCCCTTCCCAAGGGTAGATAAATTCAGCACTAGTCATAAGCAATCTCCAAATGACCAAGGTCATGGTCAGTCTCAAAATGACAAGAGTTATGATCAATTCCATAATATTCAATATCAGGTCAACATCTGAGACCTTCACAATTTGAAACAATGACAAGGGGAGCCTCTCCTAACATTTCTCCAGAGATGGAGACAACTATGCAGGAAGTATCCACATGAATTACCTGAGTCTGAAAAGCTCAATATCTTCTTGGACAATCTTGTCCTAGATTTTGGATACCAAGTATGATTACAAGGTCCCCTCACTTTTGACAATATGATTAGGTGGGCTGTGAGGATAGAAGCATTTATGGTCAAGAAGGGGGAATTGACTTTGAACAAAGACAACAAGCAATGACCTTCTCCCTCAAACAAGGATAAGGATAAGATTGTCAAAAAAAAAATAGATGTTATTAATGATAGGGTTGTTGACAATGTGATGCCAAAACCCTCAAAGTCTATCTTTAATCTTAGCTCTAGCATGCAAATAGTCAAAGCCACTGAGAAGGCTACAACAGAAGTTCAACCGCCTTCCAGATTTGCTAGAAACAAACCTTGGATCTCTCACTATGACATGATCATTTCTCTAGGGAGCAAGGATACTCCTAAACTAAAAACTCCCTTTGTCTTGCGAGGCCCTGCGTCTCCCTCGTATAACTCCACACAGTCTCTAGCTTGTGCGAACACTATCACTCAATCTCATGCAAAGATCATGCTCAAAGGTCCTGAACCTTTGACATCCAAACCAAAAATATCTATGGATAAAGCCATCACTAAGGAAAACATCCCCAAAGATCTTGATCTCAATCGGTTCCAATCTATGGTGGGTCACCTAACCTCACCTCACTATTTGTCCTTTTCCAAAGAGCATGATCATTCGTTAAGCCATCCGCATGATGCTCTCCTACACACTGAAGTTATGACAGGCCCCAAGAGTATCCCCCACATCCTCATTGACAATAGTGCTAGCCTAAATACTTGCTCTGCTAAGATTCTTACCCAAGCGACAGATAGTTTTGTTCCCGCCAATAGAGAATCTACTGAGTTCTATGATGCCAAGCTAAAAGAAATAGAAAAGACCCTGAAGATCAAAGATATTGGCATGGGGGAATATCAGATTGAGTCCATCTTGTCATTGAAAACTCTCCCTCCATCTCCATGTTCCTGTGAGGAACTTTCTGAAGATAGATTTGGTATTGGCTATCAGAGCTATGAGCTTGACCAACCTAGCTGTAGCTTGCACTCACATGCAGATTTAGATGATTAAGAAACACAAATTTAGCCTATGACATATGAAAGACCTTTGAATGATCAAAATTCTGATTTAGACTACCAGAAAGAGTCTTATCTACCTTCTCAAGTGCTTCAAGAACATGATCTTGGTCCTCACCAGGAGGATTTTATACACTCTACTAAACAAATTTCTACTACTGTAGCTAATACTGAATACATCATTGCCTCCAATGGCACACATACTGATTGGGAGAAACTGTTGGATGCTTCCCTTATCTTGGGTATGACTCAAGGTATGCCTATTCTAGATTGTTCCACCACTTCTGCTATTGAACAGACTCCTACTACTACCAACTCCAATGGCACACATACTGATTGGGAGCAACTGTTGGATGCTTTGCTTATCTTGGGTATGCCTATTCTAGATTGTTCTACCACTTCTACTATTGAACAAAATCCTACTACTGTCGATTCCATTGACATGCATACTGATTAGGAGCAACTATTGGATGCTTCTCTTCTCTTGGGTATGCCTCAAGATATGCCTATTCCAGATTACTCTACTACTTCTACTACTGAACAAGATTCTACTGTTAAAGAAACACTTCCTATGTTAGATGACAACTATGAAGAAAGTCTACCTCCGACTATGTCTCTAGCTGAATGGGACTCTATATTAGATGCTACAATGGAAATACCAGTTGATTCTATGAACCTATATGCTAGTCTTAACAACTCAGAAAGAGGAGAAAGTTATGATCCTCCAGATCAAGCTATTGATGATGATCCTTTCCACCCTCCTATGGAGATCATTCCTATGGCTCCTAGGCCATCTACTCCAAGCTATACTCCTACTGCTCTAGAAAATCATGGGTATGTAAGACCCCATTCTGTTATAGCTTCATGGAATATTCATAGATCCAGAATTGAAATGGTTCCTATTCATGCACTCTTACCACCTGAAAGGGGACCTAACTCTTGGAATAGACCATCTTGGTTAGGCTCACATAATATTCCTCCAAACTTATCTGACTCTTCTAAGATGACTCACAATCGACAACACTTTATGGAAGATTACTTTCTTGATCTATCTAATGCATTCATGAATGATGAGGATGATATTGATATATTTGCACTTGAGCCCATCCCATTGACTTTTCTTCACCCTTCATCTCCCAAAAAAGTGTCCCATCCACTTCCATCTCCATCTATCCACCTAAACCAGTCATATAAGCCTTTTTCATGCATAATTCCTGAGTCTTTTGGAAGTAACTTGGATGTGCAACATAAAAATAAAAATAATGAGAATCCACTTATATCTCAAGGTCACCATGTCCCATCTAATCGACATGTGACTATGAAGAAAGGAAAGAAACAAAGGTGTTCAAAAGACCGCAAAGGTCCTCAAAAAGAAGAAGACAATCAAAAGCCAGAAAATAAAATAAAAAATGGATCTCGAAATCCATTCTATAGGCATTGTCATCAAAAGCACCTCAAAGTAAAGAAGAAAAAATTCAAAAGCTATGTGGATTCCAAAGAAAGAAAAAATCAAAGTTGTCATTCGAGCTTCCAAAATTCTCATGCTTCCCTCCATTCCATCACCCTTGCCTCTCATACTTTACACTCTTCACTCCATCTTGCCTTGTCCCAAAGTGCATATCAGCATCTCCTCATTGCTAATGACATGACTAAGAGAAATCTAGAATGTACTCTCCCTAAGCATTTAGAGCGTGGGAAATCTAATGAAGAGTTAAGGTGTGTCCATGAGGACATTTGTGGGTCTCACTTAAGTGATCTTTCCTTGACTATGGATCTCTTGACTATTGGACACTACTGGTTGGATCTCCTATTACTGCTACAACATCTAGTTCTGATTCTACAACTTCTTAGCTGGCTACTGCTACAAATGACTGTGTTCTCAGAGATTCCTACTAAAGGAGAGAAACTCAAAGAGCCCATCAACACTCTTCATCTAAGAAGTTCTACAGCTGACATTCTCAGTATGCTCATGTACATACTTATTGATCTTGAAAAAATCCTAAAAATTGATATATTGCAAAATGTCCTGAAAAAATGATCATCTTAGTGAAAACCTAGCAAACAGGCGCTTTGATGTATCTATTATCTTGGTGAAAACCTGGTAAACAGGCGCCTTGATAATAATTTTAAAAAAAATAGAAAATTTCAAAAATACAAAAAAAATAGAAAATGTGAAAAATACAAAAAAAAATCAAAAGATCAAAAAATACAAAAAAATCAAAAAAGAGAAAAGTACAAAAAAATTGAAAAAGAGAAAAATGTGCCATTGATGAAAACCTGGTAAACAGGCGTCATGGTAGCAAAAATAGAATCTCTGCCAAGATGGTGAAAACCTGGTAAATAGGCACCTCTTGTTTCCTAAAGCTGCATCTCATCTCAGCATCGCTTGGCTCTTAGTTTCCTACTTTAGTTTCCTTCCTTTCCTGCTTTAGTTTGTTTTCCTACTTCCCTGCTTTAGTTTGTTTCCTGCTTTGGTTTGCTAGCTCATGCGCTTATCTTTGAGTTTTCCTTGACTCTTCATAGATTGGAACTGGTTCACACTTGGGGGCACCTACCTGGTCTAGGGGGCATTGTCCTATCACTTTCAAAAACTCTTTTGAGCATTGGTCGCCAGTGGTTCCCACTATGCCTGCCTACGGATACCTAGCTTTCGTTCAATCTCTCTTCTTTGAGATTTCTCCCTTATATCAATCACCAATGGTTCTCACTACATTTTCCTGCTAATACTTGGTTCGTGCTTTGATATCTTCTTGAGACTTTGTCTCTCGTGATGGTCACCAGTGGTTTTCCATTGTGTCTTCCTACTGTCGCTATCCCGTTGAGACTTTGAATGTTGTTCGCTTCCGATTCGACTTCAATCCGCTTGAACACAAACATAAACTAAAACTAAAACTCTTTGTGTGTTCTTGTGTAGTGTACTAAGATTTTCTCTTTCTTGTTTTTTTTCTTTATCATTTCCCCTCAAGTGAATCTAAGATGTCTTTCTTGACTGAGAAATGCAAAGACTGGGGGCATGATCTTTTCTTTGTTTTCTGCTTGCTAGTTTAGTTCCAATGATCCAAGAAATCTACATAAGAGGGGTGTCCATCTGTAAGAACCTTCATCTCATATTGGATGGCCATGCATACCTTGACTCCTTTTATATGGATGCCTTGGTGAGGTTGGTTCTTCTCTTTGTTTGTTTTGAGTGACTTCTCTTGGCTACATTTGGAATTGCTAACACTTGTCTTGCTAAGTGAACGTAGGGGTCACTGCGAGCACTCTTTGGAAAAAGAAAGATCTCTTGTGTGTTTGATGTGTTTGTTCACAAGCAACATTCAGGTCATTCTAGCATTTATGCTCTCATGCTTATGTTAACTTGCTAAATTAACAGGAATAGGTGTTCAGGTCATTCTGGCTTCTTGTACCTTAATGCTTACACCTCATTCTGACAAATTTAATACTTATGTCATATTCATATTCTCATATTGGGGAGAATTGTATGGCATCTTGTGATTGTCCCATGCTTAAATGAACTCAATGATGATAAATATGATGAGTCCAACAACCGAGTCCGAAGGATTGCATTTGTTCATCCTAGGCCTGCATTTAGACTTGCATCTTTCATTCTAGGCTTGCATTTGGAGCGCTTTCTTGTTGCTCTCTTGATTGCCTTCTTCTGGATCTGCTCATCAAAGGTTCTCATCTTTTGTCCTAGTCTCATCTTGGCTGCATCCTTTTTTGGGATCAAAATCAAAATCTGACATCTCTAAGTGGCTCAAAATCGTGTTTTAAATATTGGACTCCTTCTGGATCAGATGCTTGTGCAGTCAGCCTTCTGGTGTCATCTTCCTACTAGATCCTCATCTTTGCATCATGTTCTCAAATCTTTGCTTCTTTTTATCAAGTCAACCCTAGTCAAAATTTGGTCAACCATGGTCAAACTTGGTCAACAAGACCTCTGCTTTGCTCTGATTCACTTCTACAGCTTCGCAAATCTAGTCTAATTGCTTTTTCTCTGCAATCTCTTGTTGTTTATCATCCTTCTAACATGTCATCTTTTGATTTCGCTCCCGAGGGGGCAGGATGATTACATCATTTGAATCTTGTCGAATCTATTCTTGAATCAGTTTGATTTGAATCATCAGTTTTCATTGCTTGGGGCATCTCAATGTCTCACATCTTCTTATCTCATCATCTATCTTTTAGGTATTGGGGCAATCTAACCCTAATCCCTGGGAGTCAAGCTTCATTCTGGAGATGGCTCTCAAAATCTCTCTAAGACCATTATCTGGGCAATCTAACCTGGGTCTCGGAGGGCTGAGCTTTGTATTGGGGCAATCTAACCCCGATTTTGGAGACAGTCCTAATCTGCATCTAAATCTCACTCTGGGGCATTGGGGAAATCTAATCCTGATTCTCGTCTCTCTCAAGAACCGTTGTCTTCACAATCTAACTTAGACTTCAGAAAATTCATGCTTTGATCTATGTTCATCTGTCACTTCAGACTATTCTTTGAATCAATGTGCTGCTCGCACATCAATTCAAAGAGGGGCAAATGTAATACCCCAAAATTGGCACCTATTTAATTTCATCAATTTTGGTGCATTATCTCAATTTTACATCACCAAAGTCCTAGTTCCCTAGGCAATTTTCTCTCTCCTACCTAGCTTAATTTGACTTGATGTCAATTGCAAAGACCCTAAATTTGCAATAATCAAATATTAAATTAATTCCTAAAGTCTTTGACTTAATTGGCTAAATTACCCCTATGATAAATTAATTTAATTCTAAAGTCCTAAGTGCTTTCTAATTAAATTAAATCCACCCCCTTTAGCTAATTACCCATAAAAAGGAATTAATAATTGCTTGTTATTTGAATGGACACCTTTTCTTGAATTAATAATTTGAGATATTCGAAAGGTCCTCATGTGGCATTTTCCATTCTTTTAATAAAGTAATTCATGCTTATTTGTCCCAAAAGGGATATGAAGAGTCAGGAGTTTCAAATCAAGAAACTCTTCCTCCTCCTCTTGGCTCTTCTATTTATTTGGCCTCTTTTTCTCATTCAAGAGACCAATTTTTGAGAGCATCTACACTATAGACATTTTTTTAGTCTCATTTGAATCATTGTTTTCAAATCTTTTTATTGCATTTATTAGATTAATATCTCATTATTAGTATAATCTTTGCATCACATTTTAGACTAAATTTTCTTACTTGTTCTTAGTCTAATATCATCTTTATTTCAAAATCAAATAAAAATCTGCATTTTATATTTCTTTCAAAGTTTTCTAGATTAATTGCATTCATTCTTAGCTTAGTTTCATCTTGCTCATCTTTATTGCTTCTTGGAAATCCTCCATTGTTGAATTGGTCTCCTGGCTGTTGGCTCTTGTTCTG
The DNA here is from genome assembly GCA_027943335.1 of Chamaecyparis obtusa. Classification (NCBI taxonomy): domain Eukaryota; kingdom Viridiplantae; phylum Streptophyta; class Pinopsida; order Cupressales; family Cupressaceae; genus Chamaecyparis; species Chamaecyparis obtusa. The sequence goes on from BSBK01000529.1 coordinate 13,112,995, forward strand.
AGAGTATTCAAACACCCCATTCACATAGGAGGCAACAGGTCACCTCACCATGGAATTTGGATTGAGTTCTTCATACTCTCTCTCAAATTCTATCGAGTGAATAATGACCATGTTGTGTTGTGTCTGATTTAAAGGTCACATTCAGTCACATACAACCATCATAGATGAGGTGATATTTTGATGAGCACTTATAGATCTATTTCAGACAATTGAGTTGTCAACTAGCAGATAATTGCCTATTACTTTCTGACAATTGTGATAGAGTTTTGATAAATCTCTTAACAGAGTAGACTTAATAGTCTTATATAAATCTCTTAACCGAGTACACACTTCATTAGTATTGTTTAAATTCTATAACTAGGTAGATCTATTTGATCTAATATGGTACTCCTAATAGGGTAAGATCACCAGAAGTGATCAAAACTTGTAGCCTTAACATGCAAACCTTTTCTATCTACAGTAGTGAAGAATTTGTGGGTGTCATCCCCACTGTAGTTTTTACCTTCTTACAAGGGTTTCTGCGTTACCAAAATACTTGTGTTATGTGATTGTCATATTGATTTCATGTTATTTACTTTTCTTAAGTTAACTGGATGATTGATTTATCCAATTAGATTCAAGTTATTTTGATCGGTCATCACAGTATTCAATTATAGATCTGAAAGGTTTTTCAAGTAAAGTTTTTGAAGGCACTGATTCAACCCTCCCCTCTCAGTACCTATCTCTCCTAATTCCAACAATTTCATGCCTTGAAATGCTATCAAAATAAGAACATAAAACATTAGCATCTACCTTTGAGCATCATATATTATTTTCATAAGAACATGAATCTATCAAAAGGAAAACCATACATTTCTTCATGACTTTGATACACAACACTTTGATACAAACACAAGATTTGGTGTGTTAACTCCATTACAAAAATATGTTGAGCTCAAGGGATCCTTATGATTCCCTTATAATAACATCTATCAAAAAAAAGGTGATCCATATCAAATTTGAATACATCCTCAACTTTCTTCAAGAATACAACTTCAAACATGAAGTCTTCAATGGCTTTCCAATCCTACAATAAAACATATAGGTCATGGAGTGCTCACCTCCCAACCTAGGCTTCTATGAAGCCACCCCTGAGCTTGGGGAACCATCACATAAACAAGGATTCACATTCAAAGAAACCAAAATAAAAAATAACATATTAAACACATAAACTCCCATCCAAGGCTATGAACAATGAGTCTAAAAATGATTCAAAATTTGGGGTGAAGGTGGAACTAAATCTCAAGGGGAGAAAGAAAATTTCATAATAAGAGACAAGCCTACACTTGGATTTCTCATCACACATCTTACCACAATATCACAAACCCAACAAAACTCATTATGACCCCCAAGGCTTACAAGCCATACAATACTCTTATGGCCCCCAAAATAAAAAAAGAAATGGCTACATGGAGTGCATACATCCATGTTTTCTTCCCTCTCCTTTCCAAGGAGAGACTCTACACCCATGGCTATCCCAATTAATCCCTTCACCCCCAAGGCTACTCTTCCCTCCCAAGGGTGAGTATGGCCTTGAGAACTCCCTTAAAAAAAATACAACACAAACAAGAAATCTTGAAGAGCTCAAAACTTCACATTTACAACACAAAGAAAACATGCACTACAAAAAGCTCAAGATTTCACATATACAACTACTAACACACAATAACAAGATTCTCAAATCATAAGCACATAAAGAACACAATAACTAGTTTCTAACATACAAGAATAAAAATATTCATGAGAACTCTTTCCACATGAAAATATCAACAAGTAAATGAGGAATACCACCAACCTAGAACCAAGCTTATGAAAGTTATTTTATGAAGAGCCTCCTCTTTTTCCTATGTCTCCTTTCTCCAAATTAACAATGTCTCTAAGTTAGAGAGTGGGTGTTCAAACTCTTCCAAAAGAAGAGTCCCCTCTAAAAATGCCTCCACACAATCTCCTAAGGATAAGATTTCATTCTCATTAGGTAATCTTCCCTAAGTTCTTTACATGGTTTTCAAATATGGGCTCCTAAAAAGGTTGGCCAGAAAGGTGGGCAAAGGACTTGCATCCTAATGGATGGAGCTCTAACCAAGACCTTGCTTCAAAAGTTGATTTTCGGCCATTTTGAAAATCCAACTTTTGGAGGGGTCTTTTGGTCAACTATGGGTTGTCCTATGGTTAAAAATGCCCCTTACCCATAGGTATATCAAGTGGGCTTTCTAAAATGTCTTAAACACACCCCTAGGCACCTTTTAAGCCCCCCAAAAACTCATGTAAAGCTCAAATTCGAAATTCATTGATAAGACACTACCTCAAGCTCCCTATCCAAGGGATTTATCGTGGGGATCCTCATGGTACTATCCTAGGTTGATGAGCATCCAATCCACAAGTGGACATGTCATGGCCACAAGTAAACACACAAGTGTCAAGTGACACAACAAGAATAACACATCACAAGCCATGTGGCATATCTACTTGGGCACACTCAAGAATAAATAACATTAACAATTTAACATATAAATTAAATAAATTCACGCACATTACTTTCACAAATAAAATATGATACAATGAGGTTTTTGCCTCTCATTAGAAGCAACCTTAACTTGAACTAATTTTCACATAAGTCTATGCTTTGGTTCCCCGAATTTAACAGGGTCTAATTCCCTGCACACTAAAGTCTAACATCAGTAGTCCAAGGAAATATATACATGTAAATTTATAACATTAATAATCAAGATAATTCATTTGAAATATCATAATTCACATGGCATAATCATTCATCTATAACATACATACAACTCATCATGAAATATTCAATTCATCACTATATTAAGCTTGTAGCATAATCATTGCATAGATAATTCAATTGCAATTAAATGTCATCATGACATCATAATCAAATCAAATCTCCATTTCCTAGTTACTTACAAAAGAATATAAAATCCATCACATCATCACAACATTCATAAATCAAAATAACCATAAATTAGAATTCATATTTATATCATAAAATAGTCATCAATATTTCATCACCTAACATTTAACCCTAAATGAAATTCACATCTCAACCTAATTCATTTCTTGATTTTCATTTTCCTAACAACTCATATCAACATAAATTCCATAATTGCACATCTCAGTATTCATCTAAATCAATCATCATAATGCCAATCATAATGTAGCATAAGGTTAACATTGTGAGTACAGAAAGCATCAATAAAATGTAATGTATTCTCATCTACTGTGATCAAATATTTGTCGAAAGGGTAAAATCTACTAAACTAATCAAAATATTAAGCCCATTACTAGGTCTTCCATAATGATAATGGAAAAGCTATGATGGGTCTAGGGTGAGGCCTCACATTGGAGAACATTGAAGAGGCTTATCAATTTGCATTGAAAGCTGAGAATAAATTGAATAAGAGACATGAGAAAAGACAAAGAGGTAGAGGTGGTAGATTCCCTAGAGGAAGAGGTAGATCTCATGGAAAAAATAGTAGATCTGAACCTGAAAAGACAATTATGGATAAAGGCAAGACCGAGTGGAAAGGTGAAAATTCATCTAGAGGTAGAGGCAATATTTACCAAGGTGGTTATAATAGAGGTGGTTTCCGAGGAACTTTTTACAATTGTGGAGAAGAAGGACACAAATCATTTGATTGTACACATGCAAGTATGAAGGCTGTAGTAGTAGAAATACTTTAGTGCAAGAAGAGTCACCGAATGAACCTAAGAAGGAAAATAACTTGATGGTCAGGAGAGCACTTTGGAATGAAGGTAAAAAGGAAGATTTGGCAAGAAAAATCCTTTTTAAGACCAGATGTAGAGTTTTTGACAAAGTTTGGAAGGTAGTCATTGACAATGGTAGCTCATAGAATTTGGCATTTGAGGAGATGGTCACAAAGTTACAATTGAAAAGATTGGAACATCTGAAGCCCTATCAGATTTCATGGATCAAAGATGAGCATACACTCTTGGTAAGTGAACAATGTTATGTGAATTTAAAAATTGGAAAGTACTATGATAAGGTGTTATGTGATATCATGCCTATGGCTTGTTGTCATATTTTGTTGGATAGACCTTGGCAATATGATATACATGCTCTATATGATGGGAGATTGCATAAGTATACTATTTGGGCTGACAGGAGAATACAAATCTTGTTACCTTTGATGGAAGAACCTATTAGTAATGTTTACACATTTTTTAAAGTTTTCTTGATGGAAGGAAAAAATTTTGTTAAGGATTTAAAGAAAAATGATGTATGTTTTGTTGTGATTCCTAACAAACCAAGTAAGAAAATAGAGGATAGTGTCTCAGAGCAGATTTATAAGTTACTCACCGAGTACAATGAAATTATTTTTGATAATGTACCTAATGGTTTTCCACCCAAAGAGAAGCATTGATCATTGCATGGATCTTATCCCTAGAGCTAGTTTACTGAATAAGGCACCTCATTGGTTGACACCTACCGAGAATCAGGAATTGAATCAACAGATTCAAGAATTATTACAGAAAAGTTTGATCAGAGAAATTTTGATTCCTTATGCAGTACCTATGGTATTGGCACTTAAGAAGAATGGAGAATGGTGAATGTGTACTAATTCCAGAGAAATCAATAAGATAACAATAAAGTATAGGTTTCCTATATCGAGAATGGATGATATAATGGATAGTTTGATTGGAGCAAAGTATTTTACTAAAATTGATTTGAAAAGTGGCTATCATCAAATCAGAATCAGAGAAGGTGATGAATGTAAGACTAGTTTCAAGACAAAAGAAGGTTTATATGAGTGGTTGGTTATGCCTTTTGGTTTAACTAATGCACTGAGTACTTTTATGAGGTTGATGAATGAAGTTTTGAAGAAATTCTTGGGTAAGTTTGTAATTGTATATCTTGATGATATTCTGATATTGATTAAGACCAGAGAAGAACATATGTTGCATATTAGACAATTTTTGTAGAGATTGAAAGAAGAAAAGTTGTTGATAAATCTAAAAAAGTGTTCATTCATGAAAGAGGAGATTGTGTATTTGGGATTTGTGATTTCAACTGATAGTTTGAAAATGGATCCTAAAAAGGTTGAAGCTATTTTGAATTGGCCTACACTTGAGAATGCTAGTGAGGTAAGATCATTTCATGGTTTGGAAAGTTTTTACCGAAATTTCATTAGGAATTTCCATTCAATTTGTAATGCTATGACTGAGACTATGAGAGGAGATAGAAGAAAATTCAAGTGGACACATGGTGCTGATAAAAGTTTTGAGACTCTGAAGTAGAAGGTTGTTGAATTTTATATTTTAGCATTGCCTGATTTCAATAAGGTATTTCAAGTGGAATGTGATACAAGTGGAAGTGCAATTGGAGCTGTATTGAGTCAAGAAGGTAAACATGTTTCTTTCTTTAGTGAAAATTTGAATGATGCAAAAAGGAAATATTCTTTGTATGATCAAGAATTATATGCTATTGTTTAAGCACTAAAGAAATGGAGACATTATTTGATGTCGAGTGAAGTTGTGTTGTATACTGATCATAAGGCTTTACAATATTTGGGTAGTCAGAATAAGTTGAATTAGAGACATATGAAATGGGTTGAGTATTTGCAAAGTTATACATTTGTGATAAAGCATAAGAGTGGAGTCACTAACCGAGTTGCTGATACATTGAGTAGAAGGAGAGCTTTGATGACCGAGATGAAAATTAGAGTTCTAGGCTTTGATGACATGAGAGATTCTTATGAATTTTATCTTGATTTTTCTGAGCCATGGAGAAAGTGCAGAGCACCTATTCAAGATCAACAGAGTACTAAATGGGATGAATATTTTATGCAAGGAGGTATGTTATTTAAAGTTATTCAGTTGTGTATACCGAGAGCACCAATGAGAACTAATTTGATAAATGAGAAACATAGTAGTGGTTTGGCTGGACATTTTGGTGTTGATAAGACATTGAATTTGCTTAAAGAGAAATACTTTTGGCCACAGTTGTATAAAGATGTTCAGAAATTTATGAAAAGTTGTGGAGTTTGTCAATTTGCAAAATGAGTAAGTCAAAATACTGGATTGTATACACCAATTGTTGTACCTAAGAAATGTTGGATTGACATCAGTATGCATTTTTTTCTTGGCTTACCAAAGACATTAAGAGGTAATGATTCTATATTTGTTGTTGTGGATAGATCTTCTAGAATGGCACATTTTATACCTTGTGGAAAGACATCAGATGGAGTACATGTAGAAGATCTTTTCTTTAAGGAAATTGTTAGATTGCATGGATTAGTGAGGAGTATTATCTTTGACTGAGATAGTAAATTTGTTGGATACTTTTAGAAGACTCTTTGGAGAAAAATTGGCACCGATTTGAAATATAGTTCTACATTTCACCCACAAACCGATGGAAAGCCAAAAGTTGTGAATAGAAGTTTGGGTAATCTTTTAAGATGTTTAGTTGGAGACACACTGAGTAATTGGGATTCTGTGTTGGCACAAGCAGAGTTTTCATACAATAATTCAGTGAATAGGAGTACTAGGAAAACACGTTTTGAGATTGTAAATGGCATACAACCAAGAGGTATATCAGCTTTAAGAGACATTGTTGATGAAAGAAAGAGAAGTGCTGAAGGAGTAAAATTTGTTGAGTACATGAAGACATTGCATGAATATGTGAAGCTTAAACTGGAAAAGAGTAATCAAAAATACAAAGATAGAGTTGATAGATCAAGATGACATAAGACTTTTGATGTTGGTGATTAAGTGATGGTTCATTTGAAGAGACGCAGATTTCCTCTTGGAACATATGGGAAGCTGAAGATGAAGAAGTTTGGACCTTGCAAGATTTTGAGAAAATTTGATAGTGGAAATGCATATGAGATTGAGTTACCTGATGACATGGATATATCACCTATATTCAATATTACTGATTTGTATGAGTTTCATAAACTTGATGAAGGCATGACAGTACTGATGAATTATCCTAAGAAGCATAATAAAGAAGTTGAGTAGATTTTGGAACAAAGAATTGGAAGAAGTACAAGAGGAAAACAATATATGGAATATCTAGAAAAGTGGAAGAATAGATCAATTGAAGATAGTTCATGGATTTCATAGTCTGAGTTGGATGCAGCTCGGATCATACCTATTTCATGATTCAAAGAATCATTTCAAGTAACCCCAGGTGTCTGATGCAGGAGCATCTCGGGTCCTTGGAAATTCCATGTCACCAAAAATATATTTGAGTTTGTTTGTGTTGCTCGGTTCCTACTTTGACTGAGTTGGTTCGATGTTGCTTAGTTTCCTTTGTTCAATGGTATTGGTCAGTTATCTCTCTGGCACTCAGTGATGCTTATCTGGTGCTCAGTTTCCTTGCTTACTGAGTTGTTTGTTTTGGATTTCTTTTGAGGCCGGCTTGTGCATTCAATTTGGGTCAAAGATTTAATGTTGGTAGCCATCATTGGGAAGCATGTGGACCTAGATCTAGTCATCCCTTCTATTGATTATGGATTTGAAGGTGGACTTGGTTCGGTAGCCTCTTGTATAAATGTAGTTTCTTGGTTAGAGTTTAGGGAGGTAGTTTTGGATAAGAGAGAGAAGATAGAAAATTAGATTTTGTTGGTAGATCCTCACATGTTTGAGGACTTCTGTACTTGATTGTAATATCTAGCCTAAACCAGGAAGGCCTTACAACCTGACATGTATGAATCAATTTGAAGATAATATGTCATTATGGTCTGCATTCTCTCTCTCACTGTTGTGTTTGTTGCTTCTGCATGTTGTTATGCAAGGTGGACCTGGTTAGGGTGTGCCTTCAGCCCCTATCCCTATCCTCTCTTGCGTCAATTGATCACACAAGGATCAATGTTATTTTTTATTTTTCTCTTCTTCATTTGGCCCTCACTATAAGCACGTTCCCTATGAGAAGACTCATTGTTTACCTTAGGTCTTATAGATTGTGGCAATGTCTTTTACTAGAGTATCTGCACCTAGTGTAGACAAAGGAAAGGTGCCCATGCTACCTAAAACCAAGGTGTTATAACCTTTCACTATACCTATCATTGCATACATACCTCATGTTATTCCTAAGATCATATTAATGAGAGGGGGGTGAATTAGTAATTTATTAAATAATCTAAGTTTTTAACCTCTTAAACTTAAACCAACATTCACAAGATTAACCTTAATTACAACAAATGAAAATCATAAACATTGAAATCCATCCATAAAGCTGACACACAAATTTATCTCATGGAAACCCAAATTGGGAGAAAACTAAGGTTGGGTTTAGTACCCACTAAATTATGTACTCTTTGGAAGTATGCCCTCTGAGGAGCTTAACCCTGCTAGGAGTTTACAACATTAGTGTTAGGTGCTACTTGGTTGAGGGATTTTCCTTAGGCCTATTGGGATATTTTTTTAGAAGTATTAAAAGAATGGAAACAAGATCAAGAAGATAATCCAAGAAAGTGAAGAGCAAGAAGGATTTTACCATAGACCAAATATGAGAGAGTTGCAAGATCAAACACCAAAACCAAGAGAATACTCCAAGAATCCAATAAGAGCCATGATATTATTGTTAGGAGAAAAGAAAAGAAAAACCCATTTGTGTATTATGAATGAGGCATGAAAATCCTAAAGAGAGAGAGAGATAAAATATGAGCAAGAAGCTCAATACAATATAATAGAACTAGTAGGAGAGAAATTGTGTGTAGGAAATGTGAGAAAAAATTATCAAGTGTGTGGAGAAACATCTCTTAAGTAGAGATGAGTGAAGGAGTTTGCATGTAACTCCCTATGTGTATTAGTGCCACATTCATACTATGTGTGTACCAAGTGTGAGCATCCTCATAAGGAGGAATAACCTATTTCCTTATTAAAGGAATTACAAAATATGAGTTGTCCTCCCACTTGGACTAGAGGATAAAATTACATGTAGAGATTCCTCTAAGAATATCCTAAAAATAAATAAAAGGAGGATACCTTGGTTTATCCTCAAATTAAATAAAACAACCAAGGAAAGATTACTAATTGTAACACCCCCCTTTAATCTTTACTTGGGGTGATTAGAGCAATAGATATCAAACCCAAATGTTTACAATGATTATGAGATTTCTCTTGAGAAATTGTATTTGTTAAGATAACTGTAGTTGGATCATTTCCCTTACAATAGATGAAGGAATCATGTGTCTCTTCAACATGTTCTTTTATCAAGTGATTCTAGAGTGATGTGTTCTTAGAGCTTGTATGGTACATAGGATCCTTTGCACTTTTATTATTACAATACAAAGGGGTGTGTTCTTTTTTAGGAGGGCCCAAATCTTCAAGTAATCTTTGATTCTCAAGAGCTTCTTTAGATACATGTGTACATTCTTCATATTCATATAAAGATAGAGATTGATCATATTTATTTCTTCAAGAAATAATACCTCAATCTGCAGTAAGGCAATAACCACTAGTAGATCCCCCATCATTGGGATCTCTTCCTAGGTCTAAATTAGTAAAACCTTGTAAAGTAAAATCAGATTGTGAATCATAAAATAAATTAGTCACATAATCAATGATGCAATCATCAATTTTAGAAAACAAATTTGTAATGTATCCATCATTATATGAAAAATGAATAGGAGTGGAGCTATTACAATCAGCATCATTATCACCAGTATTGTCATTATCATAGTCATCATTATTGTCCTTCGCAACAACCATAAGATTAGTATTGCATTTAGAATCTTTAACTTTGGATAAATTATGAAGTTCATCTTGAGAAATACACACATCTCTACTAGGAGATTCAAAAGGAGGTAATGTAACATTGAGAAAAGTAGAAATAATGTCCTCTTCTAGTTCTAAAATATCATCAAAAGGAGAATATTCATCAAGCTTGAATGCATCATATGGAGAGAAAATAATATCTCTTTGAATTAAGGTTATTTCTTTATAAAGATAGTAATCTAGGGGGTTTTCCCAATAAAGCCATCGCCATATGATTTATCCCAAATAGGAATTATTTCTTTAGAATGATAGTAATTAATCTAATATCAGTTAAGGTAACATTTATACCACTTAATTGAGTTTTAATAGCATCAAATTTAAGTAAGAATTCATCCATGGATTTAAAATCAATATACCTGAGGTCTTCCAAGTTGTCTTAGGGTTGAATCATACATAATTCGGTGGAGCTATCATAGGTTTGTTGCAAAATGGTCCATGCTTGATGAGATTTGGTGCAATTTCCAATCAGGACATATAAGTCAGGAATAACCGAAAGACCAATTAGACCAAGAGCTTCTTCATTTTAAACTTTCCATGCATCTTTGACAGTTTGAGCAGCAGAGGTAGTTGGTTCAATAGTGGCATCTGTAGCAACTTGGAGTAAATGTTTAAAACAAAATATAAATGAGATGTGTGTTTTCCATTGATGGTAGTTAGAGCTATTTAACTTGATTTTTGGAATTAGGGTAGACATAATTAACTAATTAAATGATTAAATGAACTTGAACAAAGGGAGATACAAATAATATTTAATGTTAAAGAACAAGGAAAGTGAATTAACTCTAATGTTAAGAATGCTTTGATTAAGACAAATTGAATTCTTTAAAAAACTTAAAATTTTATTAAATGTTTTAAAATAAAGATGATAAATTGATTAAAATTAAATTGAAGGGTGTAAGAGTGAAAAAAAAGAATCAGAGACAATGTATTGATGTTAATTAAGATTTTTTTATGTAAATTGATAGAAACAAAAAAAATTGAAGTCAAAAGCTTATGTCAAATATAGACTAGAATATATTTGATTAATTGAATTTTGAAATAACAATGTGAATCAAATTAACTTACAAATATAAAAAATTGATTTTAAAACTAGGCTAACATTTAAATATAATATCAACTTAAGTTTTAGATTTGAGCAAATTAATTTTTAAAAAATGGTCAAATAGATTTAAAAAATAGTCAAATAAACTTGAATACAATGCTAAGAATAGCTAAAAAGATTGATTCTATTATGAGGAATCAGAATAAATAGAGACCATAGATGATGCACGCTGGCATGTGGAAGCAAGATGCTTAGAGAGGGTAGAGATAATATAGATGTTTTTGTTTTTTGGATAGAAAAAATCAGTTATATTATGAAGGTCATAAATTTTTAATGCACCATTGGATTTTGCTATGATTTTTATATGTTGTTACAAATGACGTTTACAAGGTTCTAAGTGGAGAGATCTTCCTAATCTATCCGGGCTCAAAAGATATGGGCATCAGAGTGAGGTACTGTCAAAATGGAGATTAGATATAAGAGCAGATTTTAAAAGATTAGAAATGTGAAGGGAAAGGATTCATATATAACCAACAACTAGAATGGAATGGATTCTTATTTAAACAACAAAAAAAATTATAACAAATATTTATATGCTGAGAGATATATACTGTCAACCAAAGGATATAGAATAGATTTATTTTAACCAGCAAAGAGAAAGAAATGATTTGAATAAAAGATTAAAATGTATATGATAGTAAATGAAATATAAACTTAGAATGAAATAACAGAGATAAATATTATGAAATTGACAACAAAGTTAGATTTAACCCAAGCTAATGCAAATGCAAATGAGAAATGTCTGCAAAAAGAGTAAAATATCCTGCATGCAAGGGATTAGAAATCTGAAAAAAAGGAGTTAGGCCTACAACAAAATGAAATAGCATGCATGCACAAGATTTTTAGAAAATTGAAAATGAATTGTTAGATGAAACCTGCAAGAAATATTAGATTAGTTCTTGCAAAAAAACCACTTGAAATGAAGAGAGATAAGTTTGGTTTGGCGGTGAACCAACCAAACCCCCAAAAAACTAAAATCTAAGTTACTCTCTGGCAACAAGCCTTCCAAAGAGGGTTAAAGGAAAAAAAATTATGAAATAAACAAGTTAGAGTGCAAAAAAATATTAGATCTATAAAAAACTTGAAAAAAACACTTGCTCCTTTGAATGTCTCCTTCCTACAAAACACTTAAACAAGGATTAGTAGCTCTGATACCTGTTGGCATTAAGCAGAATTGCCACTAGTGACAACACTTATTTGCATTTTGAGTGCAAACCGAGTAGAATAGTGCAAACCGAGAAGAACAGTGCAAACCAAGCAGAACAATGCAAATCGAGCAGAACAGTGCAAACCGAGCATAACAGTGCAAACTGAGCAGAACAGTGCAAATCGAGCAGAACAGTGCAAACCGAGTAGAACTCTGCAAACCAAGCAGGACAGTGCAAACCGATCAAGACAGTGCAAATCGAGCAGGACAGTGTAAACCGAGTAACATTATGTCTACCGAGTCACCAGTATTTACCGAGTTCAAAACCTACCGAGTGGTTAGTATGAACCGTGCCTTCACTTCTACCGAGTGCATGATGATGCCGAGTAATGCAGTGGACACCGAGTATCAGAAAGTCACCGAGTTAGTTTGCAGGAACCGTGTAACCATACTTGGGCTGACTTAGTGGCACTTATGTTTATTTTGTCAAGCCGACTTTGTAATTATAATTAGTTGTTTAGACTTGTATATAAACAATGTTGTAAAAATGTCAAGATGTAATTATATGAGTATGTATGTGAATAAAAAGAAAAGGCAGAGATAAGCCAATTACAAAGGGCTACAATAGTATAGGGAACAACAAAGACAAAATCATCACAGAAGGTGATCAGTACATTCAGTGAATCTCAATCAGCAATCCAGTTGCAAAGCAAGAGATCTACTGTTTCATCCTAACAGGTGAATCAGTACTAAAATCCTTTAACTAGGTAGACTTAATAGTCTGTTGTAAAATCTCTTTACCAAGTGCATACTTCATTGTATGTTTGTAAATCCTTTAACAAGGTGGATTTAGCAATCCTTATTGCTCCTAACAGGGCAGATCATCAGAAGTGACCAAATTGTAAGCCTTAACCGGCCAACTTTATTCTGCAGTACTAAAGCTTTGTGGGTTTCATCCCCACCCCAGTTTTACTTTCTTTTTGGAAGGTTTCTAGGTAACCAAATCTATGTGTCATTGTTGTGAATGCTTTTAAGTTTCATGCTTTCTATATGCATAAAGAAAAAGTGAACTATATGTTAATACATCTGTAATTGTAAGAAAATTTGAAGTTACTGATTCACCCCTCCCCTCTCAGTAACTTGGTTAATCCCTGAATATTTCCAACAATTGGTATCAGAGATTTGTTGGTTCTCAAAATAAAGCTTAACTAGCTTGAGTAAAGATCCAGGATAATGGAGGTATTCAAACTGAACAAGGTGATTGAAAATGAAAAGCTAGATCTAGAAATCGCCATAGCTAAACTTAAGGAAGCAAAAGAACATCTTTCCCAATCCCTAAGAAGAAGGAAGGAACTTTCAAATCAGATGAATGATCAGAATTACACTGAAGAAAAGGTTGAAGATCTTTTTCCCTCAAATAGCTCAGATGAAGCAAACAATGCTGTCAAAGAACTCCTAGAAAAGAATGGGTCTCTGTAGGAAGAAGTGAGAAAATTAAAAAGAGAACAAGAGCTACACTCAACAAGATTTTGTGAGATCTTAGAACAAAGAAACAAGTTGAAAGATGAATTAGATGGAAGGAACAATGAAGTCCAAAATAAAACCCTTCAGCTAGAAAACCTAATTGATCAGATCTCCCATGCAAATGAGGAAATTCTGAATCTAAGATCAGAAATAGAAAACACAAGAGAAGAACTAAGATCTGAAAAGGAAATCAATCTAAGATTGGTGGATGACCTAAACGCCAAAAAACAAATCAATGAAGGAATGCTGAAAAGCCAAGAAGACTTGAATCAGCTGTATGAGCGAAATCTGCATAGGCAGAAAGGAAAAGCAGGACTTGGATACAAAGGAGAAGGTGAATCTTCTAAGCAAGGTACTCAAAGAAATCAAAAACCTACTTGTAATCATTGTGGTAAAATAGGACATACTTCAAATAAATGTTGGAACAATGAAAAAGTAGAATTCAATGGAAAATGCTACAACTACAATCAACATGGCCACAAAGCAAATGAATGCAGGGAAAAACCAAGATTCAGAGGTAATTGTCACAAGTGCAACAAACAAGGTCACAAAGCATCCGAGTGCAGATCCAAGACATTCATTCCAGCAGAACAAATTATGAAAGCAATGTTTGGATGGGACTACAACACCTGGTGTAGATGTCATTACTGTGGAGAATATGGACACATTGGCATGAACTACATAAAACATCATCTAAGGAAAAGAGATACTACCGTAAGATGCTTCAAATGCACTAAACTCGGTCACATAGCCAGAAACTGCATGAATGCTAGTGAAGTTGAAGATAGAAAGAAGAATGAAGCAACTAAGGTCAGGAAACAGGTGAGACAAAAGTGGATTCCTAAATCTACCGAGCAAACCAGTCCAAGTAATGGAATAGGTGGCTCTACCGACTCAAACTAAATTTCCAAGAAAGCACTGGAACTGTATTCTCCTAGAAAAACTCCAAGCAGTTCCAGAACTCAATTAAAAGAAAGATCTAAATCAGCATACAAGATGCAGTAAGATCATAGGAAGGTCGGTACCAGTCTTAACCGAACAAGGTCGGTATTAGTCTTTACCGAGCAAGGTCGGAGCAAGATGAATTCTCGAGTTCACCGAGTTGCAAAGTCATCACCAAGCAATTAATTCTTAGTGGGTGACAATCTGTCAGAATTCATACCCTAATTTGTACTGAGCATTAATGACAGAGTTGTAAATAAAAGGCAAGAAATCGAACTCATTTCTCACTGCGAATTTTAGCACTTTGAGAGTAGAAAACTTCAAGAGCAATCCAGCGACTCAAATACCTTTTGCGAAAAGAATTTTCTATGAGCTACCATGGCATCATCCAGCACTTCAGCGAAGAAAGGATCTGAAATGTTAGTCCAAGGGGAATGGAGAGCACCAGATTTCAAGATCGTGCCCACAATTGCAGCAGCCCTAGACCCGAACGGAGCTCAATCTTAGATTCCTCTTAAGGTACTACTTATTAACGATATTCACAATCATTTCAACTGTGCAATTCATGAAATGGGAAAACTAGAACTAGATATTGTGCGTGAAGAACTGTGTGTGAATGGTATTCTAAAACCCGACCACAAACATCTGGAAGATAAGGGATTAGTTCACATTGCACATTTACCTCGAAACTTTTGAGAGAAATGGGTTAGATACATTCTCAGCCGTATACATGATGGCAAGATTTGGCTTGAGCAACCCATAGAGATCACCAAGAAGATGATTCATCAAATCACCGGTCTTCCCATGTTGAACAAAGCAAAAACTACCAAAACCCTAGGTCGGTCGGAACTGGAAAAGAAAACCCTAGCTGAGTGGGACGGTAGAGGCATGAAAGTTAGCAGCATTACCGATGCTGAACTAAAGTTTGGTACACACATAATTGCCCCTAAAATATACAGTTCAAGTCGACAGAATAGTGTCTCTTGTGAAGCTATTGACCTAGCATACAAAGTGGTCAACAACAACTTATCATTTGACCTTGCAGATTTATTGTTAAAACAATTTAACAAGAACATGGAAAGCATTCAAACTTCCAAAAACAATCCATGTAAGTTTGGATCCCTACTGGTCTGTTTATTCTTCTATGTTCAAAAGTTCTTCCCTTCCAAAGGAAAAGTTGTATGGAGAAAAGATGTGCCAGTCCTTTATGAGATAAACGAATACATCATAGAAATGGGTGAAAATTTTGAAAGCATCATGGATAGTTATTTTGAGTCTTTCAAAGAGAAAATGAATGACAGATTCTGGATTCCACAGAAGTTGGTGGAGGATTACAAGGATGACATTTGTTTCATGGTAGACTATGACAATGTATATATTCAAGCAGCTAAACTGAGGATTGTATATGTAAAACCTCTTCCTTATGAGGTAAATATTGATGAAACCAAGAATATCATTGAAGCCCTTCTTAATCAGCCTGTCAATCCCAAAGCTCCATATTTTGGAACATATGACGAAGCAAAGGTGAGAATTGAATTAAGCATAAAAATTCCATAGGCGGTAAACAAAGGAAAGAAGAGGATAGCCAAAATGCAAATGCTAACCGAGGACAAAGGAGATAATGATGAAGAAGAAGAGGAAAAGGATGAGAAAATAGAGGAACCAGAACCTGCAAAGAAGAAAGGAAAGGTTTTTATCACTAAGGCACCTAAGCCTCCCACTGCTGTATTTACAAGGAGAAGTGCAAGAGGTAAGGTAGATAAAGATAAGGCAGACAAGGAAGACAAAGATATAGTATTCAAAAGGCCTCCTCTAAACTTTCAAGAGAGGATCAAACTTTTTAGAGATGGATCAAGATCTGGAGTAAGTAACATAAAATCTTTTAAATATGAAACCAGATCAGAAACAGAATAGAAGGAAATAGAAGATGCTGTTATTGAAAAGATGGGACAATGGAAATACTCTCCTGATGAAATAGCCCCACAGGTTCCAGCAGTCTTATTAAATCCAATAAAAATGAGATGGAGCAATGCAAAGCAAACTGTAATAGACATATTTGATCAAACCCTGAGACAGTTAATGCTGAGCTTGAAAAATGATGAAGTAAAGAAGGCATTAAAGGAAAATGAAAGTAAGATGACACTAAAGTTCAATACTTGTTTGATTCTGATCAACAATATTGAATCGGTTGTGAAGTCTGCAAATCCCACATGGAAGAACATATACTATCTTCACCAACCGAGTATTGAAACAGTAATAATAAAAGATATTGAAGATGACAGTGATGAACAAGAAGAAGCCACTAAGGTAGATGATACTGTGAGAATAGCAGCAGAAGTCATTGCATCACTTCCTACCTCTCTAGTAAAAGTTTCTACATCTAGCTCGGAGACACCTTCAAGCATGGTTGTGACAACTTCAACTTTTGTCCAATCACCTATAGCAACAATAGAAGCAACCACCATTTCTTCTACCAAGTTGCAGTCTCCCACTTCATCATGTTTTCCAGCAGTAAGTATTCCAATTTTTGATTCTACAAGTGTAAATATTTTAAGTTCTCCAGTAGATAGTGTGCCAGTCTCTATAACCAGTCCTACTATGTCTATTGTCACTACTACTAAGGCATTAAGTACAGATAAGCCTAAGGCTCTACCGAGTATAAAATTTTTGGGTAAGAATATAGTAGAGGATATAGACCTAGATGAAGAAATAGAGATTCCAACATTAGATTTTGCAAATCTATCAGCGGACCAAATGCAAAATATAGGTGAAATCCTCCAAAGGAAAGCAAAGCAAAAGAAGCTTAAAGAGGAGAGAGACAAGGAATATCAAATCATTAAGGATGCTAAAGACATTTTGTCTGATGCATTAGGTATTAAAGTAGACTCCTCTCAACATGTTTTGCTACAATTAGCTGAAGCAGTAAATAAATACAATGAGGATTCATCTGGGATAGAAAATTTAGTTGAAAGAGCTGAGAAGAGATTCAACAATAAAGTGCTTGAGCACATTGCTCAGCACATAGCTATTAATCAAGTGGAATTGTCTTCAGATTTGTCAAATATTGAATCTACCTATTCGAATGTCACCTCTCTTTTGGCCAGACTGTGCAATATTGCCGAGTTCACAAAGGATGTTAAGGATAAAATGGATGAGGATATGAAGATTAACATACAAAAGTTTCAACTTGAACCAAATTCAAGCTCTGCTCATCACATGAAAGTCTCATACCTATCAAATATGTAGTCAGATCTACTAAAAGAAGACACAAGGATCCGGTCCACACTGCTAGACATCCAGAACATGATCCTTCCCATCATGAATACAATGTATAAGCACATTGAACATTCCAAAACATTGATTCATGACAATCAGTTCTCTATAGCAAATCACATGATTGAACTCTCTACAGAAGTCCAAATTGCAATCCAAACATGCAAGATTCTGCAAGAAAATTGGGACAAAACCCTGGCACTAATCATGAAGGTACATTCTGATTTTCTATCAAATTTTGGATTCTCTCTGTAAATCACTTGTATATACACCTTTGGCATTATCATCAAAAAGGGGGAGATATGTATAGAAGGAGATATGTATAGAAGGAGATTTGTATATAGAAAAAGTTAGCACATTGAAAGGGGGAGATAATGTATAAAGCCCTATGACAAAGACAAAAAAATAAAAATCAATAAGTGTATATAAGTTTTGAGCAATAAGTGTTTTTGTCACTAATGCCAAAGGGGGAGATTGTTGGCATTAAGCAGAATCACCACTAGTGACAACACTTATTCGCATTCTGAGTGCAAACCGAGCAGAATTGTGCAAACCGAGCAGAACAGTGCAAACCGAGCAGAATTGTGCAAACCGAGCAGGACAGTGCAAACCGAGCAAGACAGTGCAAACTGATCAAGATAGTGCAAACCGAGCAGGACAGTGTAAACTGAGTAACATTATGTCTACCGAGTCACCAGTATTTACCAAGTTCAAAACCTACCGAGTGGTTAGTATGAACCATGCCTTCACTTCTACCAAGTGCATGACGATGCCGAGTAATGCAGTGGACGCCGAGTATCAGAAAGTCACCGAGTTAGTTTACAGGAACCGTGTAACCATACTTGGGCCGACTTAGTGGCACTTATGTTTATTTTGTCAAGCCGACTTTGTAATTATAATTAATTGTTTAGACTTGTATATAAACAATGTTGTAAAAATGTTAAGATGTAATTATATGAGTATGTATGTGAATAAAAAGAAAAGGTAGAGATAAGCGAATTACAAAGGGCTACAGCAGTATAGGGAACAGCAAAGACAAATTCATCACAGAAGGTGATCAGTACATTCAGCAAATCTCAATCAGCAATCCAGTTACAAAGCAAGAGATCTACTGTTTCATCCTAACAAGTAAATCAGTACTAAAATCCTTTAACCAGGTAGACTTAACAGTCTGTTGTAAAATCTCTTTACCGAGTGCATACTTCATTGTATGTTTGTAAATCCTTTAACAAGGTGGATTTAGCAATCCTTATTGCTCCTAACAGGGCAGATCATCAAAAGTGATCAAATTGTAAGCCTTAACTGGCCAACTTTATTCTGCAGTACTAAAGCTTTGTGGGTTTCATCCCCACCCCAGTTTTACTTTCTTTTTGGAAGGTTTCTGGGTAACCAAATCTATGTGTCATTGTTGTGAATGCTTTTAAGTTTCATGCTTTCTATATGCATAAAGAAAAAGTGAACTATATGTTAATACATCTATAATTGTAAGAAAATTTGAAGTTACTGATTCACCCCTCCCCTCTCAGTAACTCGGTTAATCCCTGAATATTTCCAACAATACCATGTTAGAAGTATTAAAAGATTGAAAACAAGATCAAAAAGATAATCCAAGAAAGTGAAGAGCAAGAAGGATTTTACCATAAACCAAATATGAGAGAGTTGCAAGATCAAACACTAAAACCTAGAGAATACTCCAAGGATCCAACAAGAGCCAAGAGATTATTTTTAGGGGAAAAGCAAAGAAAAACCCCTTTGTGTATTATGAATGAGGCATGAAAATCATAAAGAGAGAGAGAGAGAGAGAGAGAGAGAGAGAGATAAAATATGAGCAAGAAGCTCAATACAATATGATAGAACTAGTAGGAGATAAGTTGTGCATAGGAAATGTGATAAAAAATTGTCAAGTGTGTGGAGAAACATCTCTTAAGTAGAGATGAGTGAAGGATTTTACATGTAACTCCCTATGTGTATGAGTGCCACATTCATATTATGTGTTTTCCAAGTGTGAGCATCCTCATAAGGAGGAATAACCTATTTCCTTATTAAAGGAATTACAAAATATGAGTTGTCCTCCCACTTGGACTAGAGGACAAAATTACATGTAGAGATTCCTCCAAGAATATCCTAAAAATAAATAAAAGGAGGATACCTTGGTTTATCCTCAAATTAAATAAAACAACTAAGGAAGGATTACTAATTCTAATACCTTTACCCTATTAAGAATAGCCTTGTTATAGGGCTTTGAACACTTGAGAAAGTGTCACCTTTCTAGAGGATTTACATCAAATATCTGTTAATATCTACCCAGTTAAAGGATTTAACTTGTAACTGTTAGCGAATAGAAAAATGAATGATTTGTAGAACACCACTACCTCTTCTTGATCATATCCACTCAAGCACACAATCTCTTCTCAACACACTTAACTCTTTCCTAGCTTGAAGTCAACTCACACTTTACAACCGTACTTTTCCAATCACATAATCAACACATGAAAACTTTCCACTTCATCCATTATATATTAAAATTTTAAGTCCACCACCTTAATCAAGCCCTAAAAAACAAATATCATGCTCAAATCCAACACACCCAAAAACAAAATTGAATGTGTAAACCATATTTCTAAGACCTCTTCGACCATTACAATGATTTCCATACAATTTTATGTCAAGGGGTCAAACACATTTTGACCAAACACACACTTCCTCTAAAATCTTCTCTACGTGCTAGCATCAAATAATGCAATGTCAGATCATCACCTCCATTTATGAAGACACTTCACTAGATCATGACTAACTCAACCAATTCCACCACAACCTTAACACTGATCACCGATCAAAGATTTATCAATTGTCACTCAAGAACACAAGAACTTTAACTTGTTAACAACTCTATCTTTTCTCACTGATCACCAATCTTTCACGCTGATCACTCAAATTAGTTAAGGTCACAAAGGTAGCATATGAATACCATTTACCACCATTTCCTACAGCCATGAGACAAGACACAAAAAATATTTAATAAGACATTCAAATCATCTATCACCTATCATTAACTATTGTAGTAGTTACACTATTATACTTCAATCGATCACAACTTTTACTTAAGATTACTTTATTAGTAGTGGTCGTGCATTAGATATCTAGAGACACACCTAAGTCTCCCATAAAGATAGAAACAACTCAAATTCACTGAAACCCTTCATTCATCACAACTATGCTTGGCAACACACTAAGAACACAAGGTCAATAGTGTACACCAATGACAACATAATAACTAATCATATTGTAATTAAATATGCATCACAACATCTCCAAAAATCACTTACCATCACTACATCAGATATGCCAACACCTCATTCTACACTCTATGGTAAGGTTTTAAAGTTTTCTATGACTGCACCTTCTCCTTTAGCCCCTACCTTTGAACCTTCAAGGGATTCCTTAGTTCCTCCTACCAAATATTGGGAAAAAAGAGGAAGGGCACCCTTGAATGAGTTGGTGGTTTCTATGGAAGTGTCACCTCCTACTCCATTACTGGGTCCCTCCTCTTTTCCAACAAAAATAATGATTACATATTCCATGGATTATGATGCCACTGGAATCTCACAATCTTCATAGCCCAACTCACAACTACATAGGAACAACCTTGCACACAAGCATATCATCACTATCAAGAGAGGGCCTTGATATGTGAGGCTTCCATAAGAATGGATAGTACATATTTTAATACTATTTCCTCTACTTTCATTTATGATCATAGTAATGCTCCCACCTTTATCTCATTTGATTCAGCCTTCTACTTAGCAACTTCCTCCATATCACTTTTCCCTATACCATGAGTGATAATTAAGCCTCATGTCAAGTGGGTCGAAGTCTTCATCTATCTATTACACATGTCACAACTTGTAGAACAATGGATTTTATATCTTTCAAAGGGAAAATATTTCTTACACTACCTCACTTCTTCTATCACGAAAGACTAAGGGGAAATGACTTAATCTAAATAAAAATATATCAACCTAATAAAAATATTCTAATATTATGAATAAAAATACAAAAAGAGCCAATATCTAATAAATTCTAACTATTTTGGTTATTCTGACTATAGAAATAGAAAGAAAAGAATATAAAATACTTAATGGATAAATCTGAAGCTCTTAGCCTTGGATGATAGTGCGACACACTGTAGTCACATTTTCTAGATAAGGGAGAAGCGTACAAACAACTTTGGATGTTCTAGATTTTATTATCTTCATACCTAATCATCACCTACACACATTGAAATGGAGAAAAGTATCAGGGTCGTATAGATTTTTGCTTCAGTCAAACCCCCTCTTTGGTGTTCCCACCTCTACGGACAACTGGATTTATAAAATTTATAAAACTGAAATGGAGACAAGTAATAGAAATAGCTCCCCACTTAGTGGAGGAGAACCCCTACTACACAAAGATAAGTAATAAAAATAATTTCTCTTAAGGGAGGAAAGCCCTTATTGCATAGAGATATGATATATAGACAAGTAGTAGAAATGAAAATTACTTGAGAGAGGAAATCCCCTACTACAAAATGAATTAGTAACCCAAGATATGATAAATGAAATAGATAAATGTAAGAAGCTAATGAATAGAACAAGAAATATCAGTAGAGATAGAGACGTATAATGTAGATCTTCTCCCCAAGTGGGGCTAAGAGTGAGAATACATGAGAGATTTGGTCTAGCTTTATTGTAAGAGTTCTAGAGAGAGAGATTTATTGAGAGAGTTAGAGAGTAGAGACCCTAAAAATGAGAAAAAAAAAAGTGTTTTAAATCACCATGAAAGAGAAGAATAGCCATTTTTATGTATCTAAGAGAAGGGACACACGTTAGAAGTGACATTGTATTTTCAAATTTTGGGACGCGAGTGCACCGTCAAGATGTCATAGCACTACATTCTCATCCAATATTGTGAGGCTCAAACTTGGATGTGGGATTATAGACGTTGTGCTCTAGAAAGCCATGATATCAAAATGTGACCATTTTATCATGATCCTATTTATTAATGAATAAGGTTTGATGCACAAGTTCCATAAATGAAAGGTTGCAATTTTAGAACACTACATTGTGCTCCCACTTTAGAGCTCTTATCGCTACGAGGGATTGGGTGCACTAAAGCCACTCAAAATATGAAATATCATTAAACACATGGATCAGGTTAAGTACATTTACTACCTTTCAAAAATTTACCTATGTCAGGTACTAAATTTTTTCAGGTGTGATGCCCTATCACTTAGTAGGGGATCATTTTGATATGATCTAAAAAGTAAAAATTTATCAATACCAAAACTAGAAAAAGCTACCCCAATGAGAAGAATGTTTAAGAAGCATTAGTTTCGATTGGAAATGAAAAATCAGTTATAGGAAATAATATTCCCCCCATGTTTTTCCCCCTTAGCTAGGAAAAATAAAAAGGAAGATGGAGCCAAAGAGCCCGCAATCATTTTTCATATTTTAAATCTATTTTTTTTCTATATATGCTCTAGGTGGGCCCCTAGAAGGGTCATCGTCACTATTCACTATGTATATTTTAGCTAAGATTTTTAGCATTTGGTAAAATATGCCTTGTAGATGAGATAAGCAGATATAGAGTTGTATAACCTAGATCATTCTTAAATGAGTCAGAGATTAGAGACCATGCAAATGAGAAAACATGAGTTTTTTATTACTACAATTGGGTGGAAGTATCTATTTTGTATGCATCCAAGAGAAGGGACACATGTTGAAAATGGCATTTTATTTTTAAATTTGGGGATGCTATCGTACAACATAGATGTCAACACATTGAATTATTTTCCAACTTTGTGAGGCTCAAAATTGGATGGGAGATTATAGACATTTCTTTCTAGAAGGCCATGATGTCAAAATATAGCCATTTGATCATGATCCTTTATTGTTAATTCTTGTGGTTCAGTACAAAAATTTCATAAATGCAAAGGTGCAATTTAAGGACACTACACCACTAATCATCACTTTTCATGATATCTTTCCTTTTCCACATTGGTAAACATGTTGCACACCTAAGTGGTATCCAACATAGTAGTGTCCTCCTAGCCCATGTCAACTCCATCCCACAATTTTAATCTTGAATTCCTTGATGTCCCTAAGGTTTCTATAGTGTATTAGAGGTCTTCACACCCATCCTCCAAATGGAAGTTTGAGTGGGGCCTAATGCTAGAGTACCATTGTTGCAATTCTACTTTGGTCGATCCTCCTTCTATCTGAGTCCTCTCAGTAGAGAAATATTTTATTTCTCCTTAGCTCATATCTCCCCCTTTTGTATAGGTCAGAGGGGAATATTCTACATCCTTACCTCACCATGGATCACCTATAAGCCCTGACGATTTCTTATTTGACTTACATGAGGATATTCTAGCATCAATGGGGATCTTCACATAATTCCTCTCACCTGTGTCAGTGAAGCTATTCGATGAGAATGTCTAAGATAACTATCTCTAGCTACTGGTGGGGTACTTGTAGACGTCATCACATCCATACCACTAAAATCTCAACCACCCTTTCCATATGATCAAGATTGGGAGGATGATAATTCACCAGTGTATGACCTATGAAATTAGCACCCTATTTTACATGTCTAGATTAAAGTATTGTTTCTTGTGTTCTCCAATGATTTTCTTTAGTGTTGTTCCCTCCTAGACAATCCTCACACTTTATTGGTACTTGAAAATATAATTTTATCTATCATGCACCTTCTTCTATATGTTATATTGTTATTCTATTTGTCCTACCTCAGATTTTGACATTTGGGAATAATGAAAATTATTGGGGGCATTTAGGTTCCCCTTCCCTGTTGAACCAAATTTTTATTTTTCTTTCTCTTCATATGTTATTTTTTAGATCCAATTCATGATTGGATGTGATCAAATATCTCCTAATAGGATGTACATGTCAAACTTTTGGGTTCTAAAACTAGTCCTTCATATCTTCCCATCTTTGTTTGGATGTTGTGCAAATCATGTATCACCTAATTCAGGGTGACATTCCATGGAAACATTTTTCATTTTTATATGCCACAATGTATTATCTCTCCTTTGAATGTGTCATGCTGCCTTCCAAGCAACATAGTCCACTCTAAGGGGTGTTGTTATATCTATGTTATCTGATTGTCTTATTATCCATCATAGAGTTTTCTTGGAAAATTAAGAAATTTCTTATCTTGATGTTTACCATTGTGGGGGCCAATCCACTATCTTGTCAAATATTTCCCTATCATATGCCTATATAGACATTTCAGTGTTTTTTGTCATCTAATGATGTATCCAAGGATAGGAGGGACCTTAAGAAATTCAATCCAATCCTTGTAGCACAAGACACACAATAGAAGCAATAAGGAACAAGAGAGAAGAATGAAAGATAAACCTTGAATTATCATGAAATCTATTACATTTCATTTGTAATATGCATTCTTACATTCTAGGTGTACATGCCTATTATTGGAACCTTTAAGAGTTTATCTTTTTTATACCATCTATAGAAAACTACCACTAAAATTTATAATCATAAATTACTAACTCAAAAAAACTACCTAAGGATCAATCACAACATTTTATAAAGCCTTCACAAGCATCAAGTTGTCCTAGAAAAGATTACATTCACCAAGAATAGGAAAACATGTTACATTATAGGTCAAGACCTAAATCATAAGAATCCCTCATAAACAGATGTAACATAATGTGAAAAAAACAAGGTCAACTAGAGGTTAGGGAATATTGAGATATGAGCCATGAATCTTTTTCAACTAGGAAAATCCTTTACAAGATCACAAAACATAGATTGGATGTGAAACATAAAGAACTAGGAAGCCCTACCAATAATCCAAGATATCTCAAGAATGAAGAAACCAATCAAGGTGTGAACCTAAGTGAAGGTAAAACATGATGCTTATAAAACTCTATGAGGTGTGCAAAAACAACTGATCCAAATTGAGAGAATACTTAAATAAACTCAATGAATGAAAAATGGAGAACAAGAAATAAAATATATATTTTTGGTTAATGTAAGATTTCCAAGAATCTAATATGCTCCTTCATCAAACACCCTTAGGGTTATAAGTAAACTATGCCTCTCACTTTCTTGGGCCCAAATAAGAACTAATAAGATCAACCTTGGCCTAGCTCTTCAACTAGTCTATCTTTCCACTTTACAAGATGCTCCTTATATTGTCTATCTATGGTAACTCTACTGATTCTACTATCTAAAATATCTTCTATCTCATCCAAATGCTTCTTAGGATACTATTATTCATCATATGACCCAAATGGTTCATGAAGAT
Source organism: Chamaecyparis obtusa (assembly GCA_027943335.1). Taxonomy (NCBI): domain Eukaryota; kingdom Viridiplantae; phylum Streptophyta; class Pinopsida; order Cupressales; family Cupressaceae; genus Chamaecyparis; species Chamaecyparis obtusa. Next base: position 13,139,106 of record BSBK01000529.1, read on the forward strand.
CAATCTCATGATACTCATACAAGTATGCAACCTTAAAAATAGTTGATATATACATATCCTTGGGCAAGTCCACTTCATATGCATTCCTTGAGTCAAATTTCTTGATAATATTACATGGGTCCAAACTTCCTCATTTTCATCTTATTGTATGTTCCTACTAGAAATATACCCTTCTTCATATAAACCATTACTTTATAGCCTACTACAAACTCCTTATGTATCCTTTCTATATCTTCTTTCTCCTTATAATTCTAGTCAATTTTCTCTAAATGTTGTTATCTTCATCATCCAATGATTTCATAACCTCAGAAAATTCTTCTCCTTCTGCACTCCTATTAACATACTGATTGATATTCCTTAACTCTGACACTCCTTTAGGATTCATGTTTGTGACTATCACAAATGGTGTCTTCCCTATACCTCTATTTACCAAATTATTATATGCAAATTCTACTTGTGTGAAACGAAATCCCAGTTTCCAAGCTTCTCTCCAAGAAAACACCTGAAAAGATTCCCTAAAATCCTATTTACTACCTATGTTTGTTCATTTGTCTATGGATGAAATGTGGAACTAAATTTCCACTCATTATTCATTTTTCTCCAAAGTATCCTCTAAAAGTAAGTAATAAACTTATTATCCCGGTTTGAAACTATACTCTTAGGTAATCTATGCAATCTTATAGTTTCTCTATAAAATAAATCTTTTATATGCACTTCATATTTAGTCTTCTTTCAAGGAATTAAATGTGACATCTTATAAAACCTATCCACAATAATGAATTTTTAGTCACTACCTCTTTGTGTCTTTGGTAACCCAAGTATAACATCTATGCTAATGTCTTCCCATGGTCTAGTTGGTACTGTCAAAGGTTTATACTGTTAGAAATTAAAGTCCACCAAGATAACTGAGAGGGGGGGGGGTGAATCAGTTATCAGATAATTATAAATTTTATCATCTTCAACAACATTAAACCATATAAGCAATATAATTACCAACCATAGAAAGATATTCATACACAATAACATAATGACACAAGATACGTTGACTACGGAACCTCTTGATCAAAGAGTGAACCCCGGTGGAAATGATGCCCACAAAAGATGCACTAATATGAATATTCCTTGTGAAAGGATGGAATCTATTAGGAGTCTTATGAAATACATTCAGTACATATGAATCCCTGTTAGGAGATTTTGAATCCCTGTTAAAAGATTCTAACCCTGTTAAGAGTTATGGAAGACAGAAGGACCCATTGCCCAAACAGCTCCGGGGTAAGATCATTGAGCACATTGTCTAAATAATATTTGCATTACTCAAAAAAATAATATGTTACCTCTTCTTTGACTATGCCAAACCGCACTCACTATTACATCATATCTCAATTTCAGATCTCTGTACCTTGCATGTCTTCCTTCACAAATTCGCTTTCATACTTAGCTCTTTTCTTCACTTCATGCATATAGCATCACACAAAACCACTATTTCCATATCACAACTTCACACTTACACACTAAAACAAAGAAATGCATTCCTTCCTTTATACCACACTCAAATAATTACAAATGAGTCGGCATACAATTACAATAAAAAAGTTTCCACATGCTACACTAAAATTACACAGAACTGTCGGCTTCCAAATACAATAAATCTTCACTCATGTGACCTCAAATTCTGCACTATCATCCACATCACTATCAATGTGTCTTCAACTTCCCTTTAACTGTGCAAAACCAGATTCCATCCTGATTTGGAGATATCATCTAATTTCCACAAACCGCTACTCAAGAACACTGCCTGAATACTGCTTCCACCAAAATGATCATAACTTCCATGAATAAATGAATTACTATCTATGGTCTTAACTATAGACATATGATGTAGGAGCATCCTAGGTGTAAGAGCAATCTTGCATCACCCAAAAATATTTCTATTTTTTTTATTCAATAAGGGCTATTTTGTGCAGAGCTGCTATTTATGGAAAGTTACTATTTTTGGTAATTTTTGTATGTGCTCAGAATGATCTGATTTCTTTCTTGGAGGTTCATTTTGGCCATATAAGTCTGCCAGTAAAGTTTCATTGCCAGATCAAGTGTATATTGGAAGATATTGAAGATTTTCGGTATTGGCAGCAGGGTACAGAAACTTTGAACTCAGTTTTGAAGGCTTTAGAGGCCCCGGATGAGGTCAAAAATTTGGGTGATGAGCACTTGCGCCGATCAAGCCTGTAGAGCGCTTCGTGGCATTTCTGAAATGGGGTTATATTAGCCGAGCGGGTCAACGGGTGATGACTTATGGTCTTCGGAAGTTGGGCCACCCGAAATGGCGAAAAATAATTTTCTTCAAAATTTCTGTTCGGGTTTCAAAGGTTATCTTGAGCCGACTATGATGTAGTAAAATGTAAAATAAAATAATTCTAAGTTTGGTCGGCCTTATTGGCTAAAAATTTTGGAACCTTCCCGGGCGGTGGAAAATTGCCTATATAAGGAATGTTGTACTATTGTCTTAGGCAGTTCAGAATAGTTCTGGGTAGTAGATCTGGGTAATAGCTCGAGGCTTTGTCCTACAGAATATTGTAAGGGAATTCCCATGTGGCTTTGCATATTGCAATTCTGAAAGTTTGTAATTCCACATTTGTGGAGATAATAAGAAGCCAAATTTCTGTTCTTGCATATTGTTGTTGTTTCTCTATTTCTGTTATGTGTTTGTGGTATTAAGGGGAGCACCCTTCATCAAGTGGTATCAGAGCAGGATTTCCTGAGTGTGTAAATAGATCACCAACTGTGAGGCAGTTTGCACCAGGACCGTGGTTAGGGTTTCAACGCGCATCACGAAAATGCCTGCACGAAGAGAACGTGGCAGAAGACCTGGTGTTGTGACACCTGAGGTTAGAGAGTTGCAGAGACAAGTGTGAGCATTGCAAGAAGAGATTCATAGAGGAATGAATCTTAATGTCAGAGATGAAAGTGAGGATGAAGCCGAAGAAGAATATCAAGAAGGAGAAGTTGAAATTGTGAACCAGGAGGAAGAAAGACTTTTTCGGGCGATTTCCAAGATTGGGAAAAGACCTAAGATTGAGGTTCCTACATTTTTTGGAAATCTTAACCTAGAGGAATTGATCGACTGGATCAATGAATGTGAAGAATATTTTGAGTATGAAGATGTTGAGGATCTTGATAGGGTCAAATTTGCGAAGGCCAGACTGAAAGGTCATGCGAAGATATGGTGGCAAGAGATTCAGTTGGAGCGAAATAGAAGGGGAAAGGAGAAAATCACGAGATGAGATCGGATGGTGGATAAATTAAAGCGACAGTTCATTCCTGTTGATTACGAGCTTGACCTACTGAAGAAAATACAAAGTTTGAAGCAAGCAGGAAGATCTATTCAGGAGTATACAGAAGAGTTCTATCGACTTCTCATCAGAACAGGCCATGCAGAAGCTGATAAAGAGAAAGTTGCCCGATACCTTAATGGGTTAAGGCCAAGCATTCAGGAGGAGTTGAATCTGGTTTGAATGAATAGTATTGAGGAGGCATACCAATTTTCCCTAAAAGTAGAGAAAAAGCTGAACAAGAAGTTCGAGAACAGACAAAACGGAAGAGGTCGCGGTGGACGATCTGGTGGACGGTCATATGGTGGCCAAAATGAAGATCCGAAAAAGAAGGATGAGGCCAGTAGCAGTCAAAATTAGTGAGGAAATAATTCCAATCACTTCCAAGATCAGAATAATAGAGATCAGAGAGGAAGAGGAAGAGGACAAGGATCTAGAAGAGGTGGCTTCCGTGGAACATGTTTTCACTGTGGAGAAGAAGGTCATAGGGCATTTGAATGTCCTCAGTGCCAAGGCAGAACAGACAAGAGAAATGAAGGCCAGGCCAGAGTTGCACATGTAGATGAAGATGCTAGATCATCAAATTCTGAAGATGCTGAAAGAGGAGAAACGTTGATTAACAGGAGAGTCCTGTTGAGTGGTGAGAATGAACCTAAGCAAAGGAGGAGCCTGTTTTGCACCAGGTGCAAGTGTGAAGGTAAATGTTGTGATGTGATTATTGATAGTGGAAGCACTGACAATTTGGTGTCAGAAGAGATGGTGACAAAGTTGAAGCTCAAGAGATACAAACACCCACATCCATATCGGATTGCCTGGGTACAGGATGACCACAAGGTCATGGTCAATGAACAATGCCTAGTGAAGTTCAAGATCGGCGGGTACCAAGATGAGGTACTATGTGATATCATCTCTATGGATGCATGTCATATGTTATTGGGTAGACCGTGGCAGTTTGACAGATGTGCTGTACATGATGGTCATGTGAATACCTATTCCCTGACAAAGGATGGAGTGCGACATAAGCTAAAGCCATTGAAGGAGACCGAAGAAAAGGTATGTGGTAATGCAAGAATAACATTTGTTGATGGAAGGAAATTCCTAGATGGTGTGAGGCATGAGCATGTATGTTTTACTTTAATTCCAAAAGCTGGTAAAGAGGAAGTAGAAGATGTTCCTGTAGAAGTTGCAGATTTGTTGAATGAGTTTCAGGATATTGTATCCGATAACGTGCCTGATGGATTACCACCAGTCAGGAAGATCATTCATCAGATGGACTTGATCCCAGGAGCAAGTTTACCGAATAAGGCAGCGCACAGAATGACACCTGCAGAAAGTGAGGAGTTGAATAGACAAGTACATGAGTTGTTACAGAAAGGATTGATTCGAGAGAGTCTGAGTCCCTGTGCTATACCTGCGGTATTAGTACCAAAGAAGAATGGAGAGTGGAGGATGTGTACAGATTCCAGAGTAATAAACAAGATCACAATCAAGTACAAGTTTCCATTGCCACGAATGGATGATATTATGGACTGTTTGAGTGGAGCTGTGTATTTTTCAAAGATAGATCTGAAAAGTGGATATCATCAGATTCGGATCAGAGAAGGAGATGAATGGAAGACTGCCTTCAAGACAAAGGAAGGACTGTATGAGTGGTTAGTCATGCCTTTTGGGCTAACCAATGCACCGAGCACTTTCATGTGGCTCATGAACGAGGTTCTGAAAGAATTTCTGGGTAATTTTGTCATTGTTTACCTAGATTATATTTTGATCTTTAGTAAGACATTGGATGAGCATATGATGCATATTCGTATGGTATTTGAGAAGTTGAGAGAAGAGAAATTGTTGATTAATATGAAGAAGTGCTGTTTTGTGAAGAAAGAGTTAGTGTATTTGGGATTTGTAGTTTTAGTAGAAGGTCTAAAAATGGACCCAGAGAAGGTACAGGCTATCCTTGAATGGCCTACTCCAAGGAGTGCTACTGAGGTAAGATCTTTTCACAGTCTAGCTAGCTTTTACAGAAAGTTTATCAAAAATTTTAGCAGTATTTGTGGACCCTTGACTGAAACAATGAGAGGGGATAGGAAAGAGTTTAAGTGGACTAAATGAGCAGAAAATAGTTTTCAATTATTGAAATAAAAAGTTACAGAACAACCTGTTTTAGCACTTCCAGATTTTAATAAGGTGTTTCAAGTAGATTGTGATGCTAGTGGTACTGCAATAGGAGCTGTTATGAGCCAAGAAGGTAAACCTGTTGCTTATTTCAGTGAGAAGTTAAATGATGCCAAGAGGAAATATTCTGTTTATGATCAGAAATTTTATGCTATAGTTCAGGCATTAAAGAAGTGGAGACATTATCTGCTTCCTAAGGAGTTTGTTTTGTATACTGATCATCAAGCTTTGCAATATTTGAATAGTCAAGAAAAATTGAATCAAAGGCATTTGAAATGGGTTGAGTTTTTGTAGAGTTATACATTTGTTTTGAAACACAGGAGTGGAAAGTCTAATAGGGTTGCAGATGCTCTTAGCAGAAGGCAACTATTGCTGACAAAAATGCAGATTGAAGTGGTTGGGTTCAAGGAACTCAAGAATTTGTATCCAGAGGATCCTGATTTTGGTGAAGCTTGGAAAGCTTGTGCAGAACCTGTTACTCTAGACAGGACAAAATGGTTGGATTTCATCATCCAGGATGATATGCTATTCAGAGGGAATTAGTTGTGCATTCCATGAAGTTCTATGAGGGAGAATCTCATCAAGGAGAAGCATAGCGGAGGATTGGCTGGACATTTTGGTCGTGATAAAACCCTTGGTCTGGTTAGTGAGAATTATTATTGGCCACAGTTGTAGCAAGATGTGAAGAAGTTTGTACAGAGTTGTAGAGTATGTCAGATGGCGAAAGGAGTGAAGCAGAATACAGGGTTGTATCAGCCATTACCCATACCAGAGAAGCCTTGGGAGGATATCAGCATGGACTTTGTTCTTCGTCTACCGAGGACTCAGCGGGGACATGATTCAATTTTTGTGGTGGTTGACAGATTTTCAAAGATGGCACATTTCATTCTCTGCAAGAAGACTAATGATGCTATTCATGTAGCAGGATTGTTTTTCAGAGAAGTGGTGAGACTACATGGTTTGCCAAAGACCATAGTTTCAGATCGAGATACTAAGTTTGTTGGATATTTTTGGCGTACATTGTGGAAGAAGTTGAAGATAGATTTGAAGTTTAGTTCATCACATCATCCACAGACTGATGGACAGACAGAGGTGGTGAATAGGAGTTTGGGAAATTTGCTGAGATGTTTGGTTGGAGATAAGCCAACAGGATGGGATTTGATTTTACCATAGGTAGAATTTGCATACAATAATTCTGTCAATAGGAGCACTGGTAAATCACCATTCCAGATTGTATATGGAAGTAGTCCAAGAAATGCATCTGAATTGAGGAAGATAGATAAAGGAGAAATAAGTAGTGCTGAAGCTGAGGATTTTGCAGAACACTTGAAGAACATCCATGAAGAGGTGAGGAAGCATATTGCCAAGATGAATGCACAGTATAAGGCTAAGGCAGATGAGAAAAGGAGGTATAAAGAATTTCAAGTTGGTGAGGAAGTCATGGTTCATTTGCGGAAGGAGCGGTTTCCGGTTGGTACATATAAAAAGTTGAAAATGAAGAAGTTTGGACCATGTAAGATACTGAAGAAGCATGATTCGGGAAATGCATATGAGGTAGAATTGCCTAGTGGGCTGAATATTTCACCAGTGTTTAACATTTCAGATCTGACAGAGTATCATGAAGGAGGTGTTGAAGATGAGATCACAACAACACAGTGGAGTATTCCAGCAACTAGTTCAGACACTAAGGAGATCGAAGATATACTGGATAGTCGTGTTGGTAGAAGCACAAAGAACAGGACATATGAAGAATATCTGGTCAAGTGGAAAGGATGACCTATTGAAGATTCATCATGGTTGACAAAGGAGGAGGTTAGCCATCTTGGTTTTCCTCTGCACACCTGAGTCGTGACAGGGTCACTTCTCAAATTACCCTGGGTGTCTGATGCAGGAGCATCCTGGGTGTAAGAGCAATCTTGCATCACCCAAAAATATTTCTATTTTTTTAATTCAATAAGGGCTATTTTGTGCCGAGCTGCTATTTATGGAAAGTTACTATTTTTGGTAATTTTTGTATGTGCTCAGAATGATCTGATTTCTTTCTTGGAGGTTCATTTTGGTCATATAAGTCTACCAGTAAAGTTTCATTGCCAGATCAAGTGTATATTGGAAGATATTGAAGATTTTCGGTATTGGCAGCAGGGTACAGAAACTTTGAACTCAGTTTTGAAGGCTTTAGAGGCCTCGGATGAGGTTGAAAATTTGGGTGACGAGCGCTTGCGCAGGTCAAGCCTGTAGAGCACTTTGTGGCATTTCCGAAATGGGGTTATATTAGCCGAGCGGGTCAACGGGTGATGACTTATGGTCTTCGAAAGTTGGGCCACCCGAAATGGCGAAAAATAATTTTCTTCAAAATTTCTGTTCGGGTTTCAAAGGTTATCTTGAGCTGACTATGATGTAGTAAAATGTAAAATAAAATAATTCTAAGTTTGGTCGGCCTTATTGGCTAAAAATTCTGGAACCTTCCCGGGCGGTGGAAAATTGCCTATATAAGGAAGGCTGTACTATTGTCTTAGGTAGTTCAGAATAGTTCTGGGTAGTAGATCTGGGTAATAGCTCGAGGCTTTGTCCTACAGAATATTGTAAGGGAATGCCCATGTGGCTTTGCATATTGCAATTCTGAAAGTTTGTAATTCCACATTTGTGGAGATAATAAGAAGCCAAATTTCTGTTCTTGCATATTGTTGTTGTTTCTCTATTTCTGTTATGTGTTTGTGGTATTAAGGGGAGCACCCTTCATCAACATATAACATATCAAAGAGTATAACCTCAACATTGCATAGCTCCAACTGCAATAACCCACGTGCACTAATCCAAACTCTGTCTGCTTCTCTGCAAGTCTTTAGTAAATCACTATGTTGACATCAATGACAATCATAGTCATGAATGCAACAACAACTACTACAGAATGGCTGCCAAACATTTAGCATTCATTCCTAACAATCTCCCCCATTTGCATTGATGGAAACATAGATGAAAAACATCTAATGTTCCAAAAATCCAATATTGCAACATTGCTTCTTCAAATCCTCTTCATCAATCAAATCTTGCTTCATTACCCTAATTAGTTCTCTCCAACAGATGTCTCGGATTGTTTTTCATGTATACTTCTCCCCCATTGACATCAATGACATGAATTTCATCACTATGTCAACAACAACTCAATGTCAAAAGACACTTTTCAGAAAAATACATTTACTAGAGTCTTCATGACTTAGTTCAGATACACATACTCCCCCATAGAGGAAGTACCAACATCCAATCCAGAAGAAGGATAAGGCTCATATACCATTGGATAGATAAAACCAACTACATCACTTTTCAAAAGTAGGTTGGGGCATAACCCCAAGCATACCTCTCAGATACTCAAATATATCCTTAGGCAAAGGCTTTTTGAATATATCTGCTATCTACTCCTTTGTACTTATGTACTCAAGTCTGACTTCTTTCTTAGAAACTTTCTCTCTTACAACATCATACTTAATTTCTATATGCTTTATCTTAGAATGTAATACAAGATTCTTAGACATACTAACTGTGCTGGTGTTGTCACAATGTATGACAATAGGCTCAAAAAATTTTACTCCAATATCCTTCAGCATTTACTTCATCCAAATTATCTAGTTACAATTGTTTTCTATTGGTATATATTCTTCTTCTGTTGTGCTTTGTGAGATACAATTCTTCTTCTTTCTTAGCCATGAAACTAATCTTCCTCCAAGGAAAAATGCTCCACCGCTGGTGCTTTTCATATCATCAAAAATACCTCCCCAATCAGCATCTGTATATGCACATAGGGTAAAATCATCAAATTTTTCATACCATAGTCCATAGTCCATTGTGCCTCTTAAATATCTTAGTATCCTCTTTACTGTTGCATACTGTGATTCTCTAGGTTCAGCTTGAAATCTTGCTACAATTCCAACTGAATGTGCTAGATCAAGTCTTGTATGAGCCAAATATTGCAATCCTCTAATCATAGATCTGTATTTCTTCTGTTCTACTGCAGGAGTCTCATCTGTGCTAGACAACTTATGTCCGGTCACCATGGGTGTTCCAACTGGTTGCAAATTCTCCATTCCAAACTTTTCAACAAGTCATTCAAGTAATTTTTCTGACTTACAAAGATACCATCATTGTTTTTTGTTATCTATAATCCAAAAAAATATTTCATCTCACCAATCATACTCACTTCAAATTCAGTCTTCATTTCATCCACAAATTTGTCACTAGCTTCATCTTCTCCTCCAAAGATAATGTCATCAACAAAAATAACTATAACTAACAAACCATTTCCAATTTCTTTCGTGTACAAATTATTATCAGTTGTTCCTTTTGTAAACCCAATTTTAACAAATACTTATCCAGTCTTGCATACCAAGTTCTAGGTGCTTGTTTAAGTCCATATAAAGCTTTCTTCAATTTACATACCATGTCTCCTTCTTGAGTAAAAGGAAAACCTTTAGGCTACTCAATGTAGACTTCTTCTTCCAATTCTCCATTCAAAAATGTTGACTTCACATCCATTTGATATACTTTGAATTTCTTGTAAGTTGCATAAGCCAAAAACATTCTTACTAATTCAATTCTTGCAACAGGTGCAAAGTTTTCTTCATATTCAATTCCTTCTTGTTGTGAGTAACCCTTACATACCAATCTTGCTTTGTTTCTTACTAGTTCTCCTTGTTCATTCATCTTGTTTCTGAATACCCATTTAGTCCCAATAACATTCTTGTCTTTAGGTCTAGGTACCAATTCCCATGTCTTGTTCTTTTCAATCTGATCTAGTTCTTGTTTCATAGCATTAGTCCAACTTTCATCTTCACAAGCTTCATTAGTAGTCTTAGGTTTAATTTGAGAAATCAGACATAACTATTCTTGTGCCTTATTTCAAGTTAGAACTCCTCTTTTGATGCTCCCAATAATTTGTCCAATAGGATGATTTCTTAACAAACTCTTGCTAGGTGTCATTGTCTTAGATCTCTCTTTAGATGTAGGTTCTTCAATGACTTCACTGTGGCTTTCATTCAACAAATCACTGTCAGTTTCATAAAATAATTCAGTAGATCCAGTATTAGGTTTAGGATGAGCTTCTTCATCAAATTCATAATCAAGCATTCTTTCTTGAATTTTGAACTTTTCATCAACTTTAACATTTGCGCTTTCAACAATAGTCTTAGTTCTTTTATTGAAACATCTATATGCTTTTCTTTTCAAAGAATATCCAAGAAATATACCTTCATCACTTCTAGGATCAAACTTTCCAATATCATCATCTCTCTTTATATAACATTTGCTTCCAAAAATTCTAAAATACTCAACTGAGGGTCCATGTCCAAATCATAATTTATATGGTGTCTTGTCTATGTCTACTCTAATTTTTACCCTATTCATTGCATACACTACTGTGTTCACTGCTTATCTCCAGAATATCTTTGCCAAATCATTTTCAAACAACATAGCTCTTGCTACTTCAGTCATTGATTTGTTTCTTCTTTCTGCAATGCCATTTTGTTCAGGTGTTCTAGGGGCTGAATACTGTCTTTTAATGCCATTTTCTTCACAAAAGGTGTTAAACTCTCTAGAAGTAAATTCTCCACCTTTATCAAATCTCAAACATTTAATCTTCATTCCAGATTCATTCTCAACTTTATTCTTAACAATCTTAAACTTATCAAATTCTCTAGATTTTTCTTTAATAAATACAATCCACATCATTCTTGTAAAATCATCAACAAGAATCATAAAATACCTTTCTCCATAGAATCCTCTAGTCCTGGTAGGACCGCTCAAATCTGTATGAACAATCTCTAGCTTCTCTGTAGATGTAAACTTCTTACTAGGAAAAGAACTTCTCTTCTATTTAGCCATTACACATTCTTTGCAAATCATGTTAGTAGGCTTCATAAATTTAGGTAAATCTCTTACTGCAAGTGTAGTACTTACTTTCACAATGTTATCAAAGTTTATATGAAAAAATATTCTATGCCATAACCAACTGTCATCAATATTAGTAATCAAACATTTCATCTCAGTAGGATTCAACTGAAATACATTACCTCTAGTTCTAGCTCCAGTTCCAATCAAATTTCCATCTTTATCCTTTATCACACAAGTTTTCTCAGTAAACCAAACTTGATATCCCTTATCAACTAATTGTCCAACACTCAAAAGATTATGTTTCAATCCATCCACAAAATAAACATCATCAGTATTAGTCTTTCCATCAAGAGTAATAGATCCTATACCTTTAATCAAACAAGGTGCATTGTTTCCAACTCTAACAACTCCTCCATCATATTCATTCAAATTTATGAACTTTTTCATGTCTCCAGTCATATGATATGAATAACCACTATCTATAATCCAATCATCTTTCTTTTCAACTTGAGAAACTAAGGCTTTTTCTTCCTTAACATCAGTTTCAGGATTCTCTTCTTTAATAGCTACAAATCCTATGTCATCATTATTCTCAGTATCACTTTCACTTAAAGTTCTTTCTATACTAGCTTAAAGATCTTCATCATTAGCATAATAAAATTTGTTAGATCTTCTAAGTTTGAAATTGTTTCTATATTTTTTAACTCTCTTAGGACATTTAGATGCAAAATGACTATATTCTTGACAAGTCCAACATTTAAATATTTTCTTACCATCTGGTTCTCTTTTCACAAGCAATGAAATACCTTCTTCAATCTTCTTATCTTCTTCATTTCTAGATCTGCTGCTGCCAGCATAATCTCTGTTGGCATTAAGCAGAATTGCCACTAGTGACAACACTTATTTGCATTCTGAGTGCAAACTGAGCAGAATAGTGCAAACCGAGCAGAACAATGCAAACCGAGCAGAATAGTGCAAACCGAGCATAACAGTGCAAACTGAGCAGAACAGTGCAAACTGAGTAGAATAGTGCAAACCAAGCAGAACAAGTGCAAACCCAGCAGAATAGTGCAAACCGAGCAGAACAGTGCAAACCGAGCAGAACAGTGCAAACCGAGCAGGATAGTGCAAACCGAGCAAGACAGTGCAAACCGATCAAGATAATGCAAACCGAGTAACATTATGTCTACCGAGTCACCAGTATTTACTGAGTTCAAAACCTACCGAGTGGTTAGTATGAACCGTGCCTTCACTTCTATCGAGTGCATGATGACGTCGAGTAATGCAGTGGACGCCGAGTATCAGAAAGTCACTGAGTTAGTTTGCAGGAACCGTGTAACCATACTTGGGCCAACTTAGTGGCACTTATGTTTATTTGTCAAGCTGACTTTGTAATTGTAATTAATTGTTTAGACTTGTATATAAACAATGTTGTAAAAATGTCAAGATGTAATTATATAAGTATGTATGTGAATAAAAAGAAAAGGCAGAGATAAGCGAATTACAAAGGGCTACAACAGTATAGGGAACAACAAAGACAAATTCATCACAGAAGGTGATCAATACATTCAGTGAATCTCAATCAGCAATCCAGTTGCAAAGCAAGAGATCTACTGTTTCATCCTAACAGGTGAATCAGTACTAAAATCCTTTAACTAGGTAGACTTAACAGTCTGTTATAAAATCTCTTTACCGAGTGCATACTTCATTGTATGTTTGTAAATCCTTTAACAAGGTGGATTTAGCAATCCTTATTGCTCCTAACAGGGTAGATCATCAGAAGTGATCAAATTGTAAGCCTTAACCGGCCAACTTTATTCTGCAGTACTAAAGCTTTGTGGGTTTCATCCCCACCCCAGTTTTACTTTCTTTTTGGAAGGTTTCTGGGTAACCAAATCTATGTGTCATTGTTGTGAATGCTTTTAAGTTTCATGCTTTCTATATGCATAAAGAAAAAGTGAACTATATGTTAATACATCTATAATTGTAAGAAAATTTGAAGTTACTAATTCACCCCTCCCCTCTCAGTAACTCGGTTAATCCCTGAATATTTCCAACAATTGGTATCAGAGCTTTGTTGGTTCTCAAGATAAAGCTTAACTAGCTTGAGCAAAGATCCAGGACAATGGAGGTATTCAAACTGAACAAGGTGATTGAAAATGAAAAGCTAGATCTGGAAATGGCCATAGCTAAACTTAAGGAAGCAAAAGAACATCTTTCCCAATCCCTAAGAAGAAGGAAGGAACTTTCAAATCAGATGAATGATCAGAATTACATTGAAGAAAAGGTTGAAGATCTTTTTCCCTCAAATAGCTCAGATGAAGCAAACAATGCTATCAAAGAACTCCTAGAAAAGAATGGGTCTCTGTAGGAAGAAGTGAGAAAATTAAAAAGAGAACAAGAGCTACACTCAACAAGATTTTGTGAGATCTTAGAACAAAGAAACAAGTTGAAAGATGAATTAGATGGAAGGAACAATGAAGTCCAAAATAAAACCCTTCAGCTAGAAAACCTAATTGATCAGATCTCCCATACAAATGAGGAAATTCTAAATCTAAGATCAGAAATAGAAAACACAAGAAAAGAACTAAGATCTGAAAAGGAAATCAATCTAAGATTGATGGATGACCTAAACGCTGAAAAACAAATCAATGAAGGAATGCTGAAAAGCCAAGAAGACTTGAATCAGCTGTATGAGCGAAATCTGCATAGGCAGAAAGGAAAAGCAGGACTTGGATACAAAGGAGAAGGTGAATCTTCTAAGCAAGGTACTCAAAGAAATCAAAAACCTACTTGTAATCATTGTGGTAAAATAGGACATACTTCAAATAAATGTTTGGAACAATGAAAAAGTAGAATTCAATGGAAAATGCTACAACTACAATCAACATGGTCACAAAGCAAATGAATGCAGGGAAAAACCAAGATTCAGAGGTAATTGTCACAAGTGCAACAAACAAGGTCACAAAGCATCCGAGTGCAGATCCAAGACATTCAATCCAGCAGAACAAATTATGAAAGTAATATTTGGATGGGACTACAACACCTGGTGTAGATGTCATTACTGTGGAGAATATGGACACATTGGCATGAACTGCATAAAACATCATCTAAGGAAAAGAGATACTACCGTAAGATGCTTCAAATGCACTAAACTCGGACACATAGCCAGAAACTGCATGAATGCTAGTGAAGTTGAAGATGGAAAGAAGAATGAAGCAACTAAGGTCAGGAAACAGGTGAGACAAAAGTGGATTCCTAAATCTACCGAGCAAACCAGTCCAAGTAATGTAATGGGTGGCTCTACTGACTCAAACTAAATTTCCAAGAAAGCACTGGAACTGTATTCTCCTAGACAAACTTCAAGCAGTTCCAGAACCGAATTAAAAAGAAAGATATAAATCAGCATACAAGATGCAGTAAGATCACAGGAAGGTCGGTATCAGTCTTAACTGAACAAGGTCGATATTAGTCTTTACCGAGCGAGGTCGGAGCAATATGAATTCTTGAGTTGACCAAGTTGCGAAGTCTTTACTGAACAATTAATTCTTAGTGGGTGACAGTCTGTCAGAATTCATACCCTAATTTGTATTGAGCATTAATGACAAAGTTGTAAATAAAAGGCAAGAAATTAAACTCATTTCTCACCGTGAATTTTAGCACTTTGAGAGAAGAAAACTTCAAGAGCAATCCAGCGACTCAAATACCTTTTGCGAAAAGAATTTTCTGTGAGCTACCATGGCATCATCCAGCACTTCAGCGAAGAAAGGATCTAAAATGTTAGTCCAAGGGGAATGGAGAGCACCAGATTTCAAGATCGTGCCCACAATTGCAGCAGCCCTAGACCCGAACGGAGCTCAATCTTAGATTCCTCCTAAGGTACTACTTATTAATGATATTCGCAATCATTTCAACTGTGCAATTCATGAAATGGGAAACCTAGAACTAGATATTGTGCGTGAAGAACTGTGTGTGGATGGTATTCTAAAACCCGAGCACAAACATCTGGAAGATAAGGGATTAGTTCACATTGCACATTTACCTCGAAACTTTCGAGAGAAATGGGTTAGATACATTCTCAGCCGTATACATGATGGCAAGATTTGGCTTGAGCAACCCATAGAGATCACCAAGAAGATGATTCATCAAATCACCAGTCTTCCCATGTTGAACAAAGCAAAAACTACCAAAACCCTAGGTCGGTCGGAACTGGAAAAGAAAACCCTAGCCGAGTGGGATGGTAGAGGCATGAAAGTTAGCAGCATTACCGATGCTGAACTAAAGTTTGGTACACACATAATTGCCCCTAAAATATACAGTTCAAGTCGATAGAATAGTGTCTCCTGTGAAGCTATTGACCTAGCATACAAAGTGGTCAAGAACAACTTATCATTTGACCTTGCAGATTTATTGTTAAAACAGTTTAACAAGAACAGGGAAAGAATTCAAACTTCCAAAAACAATCCATGTAAGTTTGGATCCCTACTGGTCTGTTTATTCTTCTATGTTCAAAAATTCTTCCCTTCCAAAGGAAAAGTTGTATGGAGAAAAGATGTGCCAGTCCCTTATGAGATAAATGAATACATCTCAGAAATGGGTGAAAATTTTGAAAGCATCATGGATAGTTATTTTGAGTCTTTCAAAGAGAAAATGAATGACAGATTCTGGATTCCACAGAAGTTGGTGGAGGATTACAAGGATGACATTTGTTTCATGGTAGACTGTGACAATGTATATATTCAAGTAGCTAAACCGAGGATTGTATATGTAAAACCTCTTCCTTATGAGGTAAATATTGATGAAACCAAGAATATCATTGAAGCCCTTCTTAATCAACCTGTTAATCCCAAAGCTCCATATTTTGGAACATATGATGAAGCAAAGGTGAGAATTGAATTAAGCATAAAACTTCCACAGGCGGTAAACAAAGGAAAGAAGAGGATAGCCAAAATGCAAATGCTAACCGAGGACAAAGGAGATAACGATGAAGAAGAAGAGGAAAAGGATGAGAAAATAGAGGAACCAAAACCTGCAATGAAGAAAGGAAAGGTTTTTATCACTAAGGCACCTAAGCCTCCCATTGCTCTATTTACAAGGAGAAGTGCAAGAGGTAAGGTAGACAAGGCAGACAAAGATATAGTATTCAAAAGGCCTCCTCTAAACTTTCAAGAGAGGATCAAACTTTTTAGAGATGGATCAGGATCTGGAGTAAGTAACATAAAATCTTTTAAATATGAAACCAGATCAGAAACAGAACAGAAGGAAATAGAAGATGTTGTTATTGAAAAGATGGGATAGTGGAAATACTCTCCTGATGAAATAGCCCCACAGGTTCCAGCAGTCTTATTAAATCCAATAAAAATGAGATGGAGCAATGCAAAGCAAACTGTGATAGACATATTTGATCAAACCCTGAGACAGTTAATGCCGAGCTTGAAAAATGATGAAGTAAAGAAGGATTAAAGGAAAATGAAAGTAAGATGACACTAAAGTTCAATACTTGTTTGATTTTGATCAACAATATTGAATCGGTTGTGAAGGCTGCAAATGCCACATGGAAGAACATATACCATCTTCACCAACTAAGTATTGAAACAGTAATAATAAAAGATATTGAAGATGATAGTGATGAACAAGAAGAAGCCACTGAGGTAGATGATACTGTGAGGATAGCAGCAGAAGTCATTGCATCACTTCCTACCTCTCCAGTAAAAGTTTCTACATCTATCCCGGAGACACCTTCAAGCATGGTTGTGACAACTTCAACTTTTGTCCAATCACCTATAGCAACAACAGAAGCAACCACCATTTCTTCTACCGAGTTGTAGTCTCCCACTTCATCAAGTTTTCCAGCAGTAAGTATTCCAATTTTTGATTCTACAAGTGTAAATATTTTAAGTTCTCCAGTAGACAGTGTGCCAGTCTCTATAGCCAGTCCTACTATGTCTATTGTCACTACTACTAAGGCATTAAGTACAGATAAGCCTAAGGCTCTACCGAGTATAAAATTTTTGGGTAAGAATATAGTAGAGGATATAGACCTAGATGAAGAAATAGAGATTCCAACATTAGATTTTGCAAATCTATCAGCGGACCAAATGCAAAATATAGGTGAAATCCTCCAAAGGAAAGCAAAGCAAAAGAAGCTTAAAGAAGAGAGAGACAAGGAATATCAAATCATTAAGGATGCTAAAGACATTTTTTCTGATGCATTAGGTATTAAAGTAGACTCCTCTCAACATGTTTTGCTACAATTAGCTGAAGCAGTAAATAAATACAATGAGGATTCATCTGGGATAGAAAATTTAGTTGAAAGAGCCGAGAAGAGATTCAACAATAAAGTGCTTGAGCACATTGCTCAGCACATAGCTATTAATCAAGTGGAATTGTCTTCAGATTTGTCAAATATTGAATCCACCTATTCGAATGTCACCTCTCTTTTGGCCGGACTGTGCAATATTGCCGAGTTCACAAAGGATGTTAAGGATAAAATGAATAAAATGGATGAGGATATGAAGATTAGCATACAGAAGCTGCAACTTGAACCAAGTTCAAGCTCTACTCATCACATGAAAGTCTCATACCTATCAAATATGCAGTCAGATCTACTAAAAGAAGACACAAGGATCCGGTCCACACTGCTAGACATCCAGAACATGATCCTTCCCATCATGAATACAATGTATAAGCACATTGAACTTTCCAAAACATTGATTCATGACAATCAGTTCTCTATAGCAGATCACATGATTGAACTCTCTGCAGAAGTCCAAATTGCAATCCAAACATGCAAGATTCTGCAAGAAAATTGGGACAGAACCCTGGCACTAATCATGAAGGTACATTCTGATTTTCTATCAAATTTTGGATTCTCTTTGTAAATCACTTGTATATACACCTTTGGCATTATCATCAAAAAGGGGGAGATATGTATAGAAGGAGATTTGTATAGATGAAAAATTTAGCACATTGAAAGGGGGAGATAATGTATAAAGCTCTATGACAAAGACATATTTCAAAAAAAAAAATCAAAATAAATCTCAGTATGATTCATGTATATAAGTTTTGGGCAATAAGTGTTTTTGTCACTAATGCCAAAGGGGGAGATTGTTGGCATTAAGAAGAATTGCCACTAGTGACAACACTTATTTGCATTCTGAGTGCAAACTGAGCAGAACAGTGCAAACTGAGCAGAACAGTGCAAACCGAGCAGAACAATGCAAACCGAGCAGAACAGTGCAAATCGAGCAGAACTGTGCAAACTGAGCAGAACAGTGCAAACCAAGCAGAACAGTGCAAACTGAGCAGAACAGTGCAAACCAAGCAGAACAAGTGCAAACTGAGCAGAACAGTGCAAACTGAGCAGAACAGTGCAAACTGAGTAGAACAGTGCAAACCGAGCAGAACAGTGCAAACCGAGCAGAACAGTGCAAACCGAGCAAGACAGTGCAAACTAATCAAGATAATGCAAACCCAGTAACATTATGTCTACCGAGTCACCAGTATTTACCGAGTTCAAAACCTACCGAGTGGTTAGTATGAACCGTGCCTTCACTTCTACTGAGTGCATGATGATGCCGAGTAATGCAGTGGACACCGAGTATCAGAAAGTCACCGAGTTAGTTTGTAGGAACCGTGTAACCATACTTGGGCCGACTTAGTGGCACTTATGTTTATTTGTCAAGCTGACTTTGTAATTGTAATTAATTGTTTAGACTTGTATATAAACAATGTTGTAAAAATGTCAAGATGTAATTATATAAGTATGTATGTGAATAAAAAGAAAAGGCAGAGATAAGCGAATTACAAAGGGCTATAGCAGTATAGGGAATAGCAAAGACAAATTCATCACAGAAGGTGATCAGTACATTCAGCGAATCTCAATCAACAATCCAGTTGCAAAGCAAGAGATCTACTATTTCATCCTAACAGGTGAATCAGTACTAAAATCCTTTAACCAGGTAGACTTAACAGTCTATTGTAAAATCTCTTTACCGAGTGCATACTTCATTGTATGTTTGCAAATCCTTTAACAAGGTGGATTTAGCAATCCTTATTTCTCCTAACAGGGCAGATCATCAGAAGTGATCAAATTGTAAGCCTTAACCGGCCAACTTTATTCTACAGTACTAAAGCTTTGTGGGTTTCATCCCCACCCCAGTTTTACTTTCTTTTTGGAAGGTTTCTAGGTAACCAAATCTATGTGTCATTGTTGTGAATGCTTTTAAGTTTCATGCTTTCTATATGCATAAAGAAAAAGTGAACTATATGTTAATACATCTGTAATTGTAAGAAAATTCAAAGTTACTAATTCACCCCTCCCCTCTCAGTAACTCGGTTAATCCCTCAATATTTCCAACAAATATCCACTCACACTGATACTTCTTGACAAAGTAGGTTGAACACTAAGAGCACTGAATGTTGTCTCCATTCTAGGTAAGTCTCCTGATAATCTCAGGTTCATTTCTGCTGCTTCCAATCTTCCACGAAGAGTCTCTCTTGTAAAGTTTGTTGTACAAGGTATGACTTGTTAAATCATCTATGTTGTCTACTTAAATAGAGGAGTCAATGTCCTTAGAATTTTCCATATCACTTCATTCTCTGTCTTTGTTCCTCCATAAGATTTTATACCTATAATAATTTTTGACATTCTACCAATATAACTTCTAATAGATTCATCTTCCAACATTATTATATCTTCAAATGCACATATTCAATTATGTAATCTAACTCTTTTTGCATGTTCATCACCTTCAAAAGTAGAGTGTAAAGCTTTCCAAATTTCATGAGACATTTTCAAACATTTTACCTAACTGTACTCATTCTCCGGAAGTGCTGTCAAAAGTGCTTCTCTTGCAAGTATGTTACACGTGAATAGATCTCTCTCATCAGTAGTACATGTGTCAAGATTTTCCACTTTAATGATGGTCTTATCATTCTTTGTAATCAACCAATAACTTGGTCCTAAACATAATAGGTGTGTCTTCATCTTTTCTTTCCAACTATCAACATTTACTCCATCAAACTTAGGGCTTTGTTTCCTGAAATTCATCATGGATCTCCTTAAGCTGTTAAATTTCTTTTTCAAGGACCTACCGCTCTGATACCAATTGTTATAAAGTAAAGTCAAACAAGATAACTGAGAGGGGGGGGTGAATCAGTTATCAGATAACTATAACTTTTATCATCTTCAACAACATTAAACCATATAAACAATATAATTACCAACCATAGAAAGATATTCATACACAATAACACAATGACACAAGATATGTTGACTAGGGAACCTCTTTATCAAAGAGTAAACCCCGATGGGAATGATGCCTACAAAAGATGCACCAATATGAATATTCCTTGTGAAAGGATGGACTTTGTTAGGATTTTTATGAAATACATTCAGTACATATGAATCCCTGTTAGGAGATTTTGAATCCCTGTTAAAAGATTCTAACCCTGTTAAGAGTTATGGAAGACAGAAGGACCCACTGCCCAAACAACTTCAGGGTAAGATCACTGAACACACTATCCAAATAATCTTTTCATTACTCAATAGAATAAGTTACCTCTTCTCTGACTATGCCAAACCACACTCGTTGTTACATCATATCTCAATTTCAAATATGTGTACCTCGCATGTCTTGCTTCACAAATTTTCTTTCATACTTAGCTCTTTTCTTCACTTCATGCATACAACATCACACACAACCACTATTTCCATATCACAACTTCACACTTACACACTACAACAAAGAAATACATTCCTTCCTTTATACCACACTCAAATAATTACAAATGAGTCAACATACAATTACAATAAAAAAGTTTCCACATGCTACACCAAAATTACACAAAATTATCAGCTTCCAAATACAATAAATATTCACTCGTGTGACCTCAAAGTCTATGCTATCATCCACATCACTATCAATGTGTCTTCAACTTCCCTTTAACTGTGCAAAACCAGATTCCATCTCGATTAGAAGATATCATCTGATTTCCACAAACCGCTACTCAGGAACACTGCCTGAATACTACTTCCACCAAAATGATCATAACTTCCATGAATAAATGAATTACTATCCACACTCTTAACCATATACATATAACATATCAAAGAGTATAACCTAAACATTGCATAGCTCCAACTGCAATAACCCACGTGCACTAATCCAAACTCTGTCTGCTTCTCTGCAAGTCTTCGATAAATCATTGTGTTAACATCAATCACAATCATAGTCATGAATGAAACAACAAATAGTACAGAATGGCTGCCAAGCATTTAGCATTCATTCCTAACATATACAATCTAGTGTTTTCACTACTAGACTTAGAAAGTTAAAAAACTCTACAAATGCAAACAAATTTCCTAACATCCTTCTGAATCTAAGGCCAAAAATAATTCTCACTCACTAAAGACATTCTCTTGTCAATACTAAAATGTCCAGCTAATCATCCATGATGATTTTTCTTAATCAAATTATCCCTCACTAAAATCCTAGGAATATACAACTAAGATCCTCTGAAGAATATACCTTCCTGAATAAAATAAGTTAACTATTTTCTTCAGTTAGATGAAATAGGTTCTCTCTAAGTTTTCCAAGGTTCTACAAAATTAGGGTTACCCTTATACAAGGCTTTCAACTCTTTAAATCCTAATGTTGCAACCTTCATCTCTATCAATAAATTTCTTCTCCCCCTCAAGGAATCAACAACCTTGTTTGACTAACCACTCTTATGTTTCAATAGAAAGGTGTAGCTCTTCAAGAATTTAACACATCTCATATGTCTTTGATTCAATTTACCTTCACTATTTAAATACTGTTGGAAATATTCAAGACTATCTAGGTTACTAAGAGGGGAGGGGTGAATCAGTAACTTCAAAACTTTTAACAGATTCAAATCTTAATAATATTATATTGATAATCTGACTGCATGCATGAGTAACAGAAAGAATAAAACATTCATAACACTTAGAACACAGAGATTTGGTGACCTAGAAACCTTCCAAGTAGAAAGTAAAACTAGGGTGGGGATGATACCCACAAAACTTCAATACTGTAGTATAAAGTTTGTCGGTTAAGGCTTACAATGATCACTTCTGATGATCTGCTCTGTTAGGAGAAATAAGGACTGCTAGGTCCACCTTGTTAGAGGTTTTACAAACATACAATGAAGTATGCACTCGGTTAAGAGATTTTTACAAAGACTGTTAGGTCTACCCGATTAAAGGATTTCAAGCTGATTCACCTGTTAGGATGAAATAGTAGATCTCTTACTTGCAACAGTACTTTCTGATTGAGATTCTTTGATGTATTGATCACCTTCTATGATGGATAGATCTTTGCTACTTCTTATACTACTGTAGCCCTTTGTAATTCGCTTATCTCTGCCTTTCTCTCTTTTTTATACTTCTCTATATATCTTCCTTTTTGGATATGACATAAAACATTATTTATATATCAATCTAAGTCAATTCCAAAACAATTACAAAGTTGGCTCTTAAAAAAGTAAACACAAATATTACTGAGTTGGCCCAAATATAGTTACATGATTACTGCAAACTAACTCGGTGACTTTCTAATACTCATCGTCCACTGCGTTATTCGGCATTGTCATGCACTTGGTAGAAGTGGAAGCTCGGTCCATACTAACCACTTGGTCATAGTTTAGAACTCAGTAAATACTGGAGACTCAGTAGATAAAGTGTTACTCAGTAGAAACTAAATTTCCTATTTAATTGTGCAGCACTCGGTAAACATTGTGAAACTTTGCAAGCTCGGTATGCACTGTTCTGCTCGGTAAGCTTTGTTCTGCTTCGTAAGCTCTGCTCTACTCGGTAAGCTCTATTCCGCTTAGTATGTACTATTCTACTTGGTATGCACTATTCAGAATAAGTGTTGTCACTAATGACAATCATGCTTAATGCCAACAATCTCCCCCTTTGGCATTAGTGACAAAAATAGTTATTGCCAAAACTTATATACAAGAATCATGCTGAATCTTTTTTTTGATTTTTCAAAATTTATCTTTGTCAAACTGTTGTTTATACATTTCATGACTCCCTTATATAGAGTACTTTCTCCCCCTTTTGTATTACACACCTTAATCTTATACACTTTCTCCTATACATTTTCTCCCCCTTTTTGACAATAATGCCAAAGGTGTATATACAAGTATTTTACAGGGAGAATCCAAAATGTGAAAGAAAATCAGAATGTACCTTTATGATTAGTGCCAGAGTTCTATCCCAATTCTCTTGCAGAATCTTGCATGTTTGGAGTGCAATTTGGACTGTTCCAGAGAGTTCAATCATGTGATCTGCAATGGAAAATTGATTGTCATGGAGAAATGCTTTTGAGTGAACAATGTGCTTTTGCATTATGTCCATGATGGGAAGGATCATGTTCTGAATATCTAGCAGTGTTGACCGGATCTTTGTATCTTCTTTTAATAATTCTGACTGCCTATTTGATAGGAATGTGATTTTTATATGATGTGCAGAGCTTGAACTAGGTTCAAGTTGCAACTTCTATACACTGTCCTTCAGATCCTCATCAATCTTATTCAATTTATCCTTGACTTCCTTAGTGAACTCGGCAACATTACATAGCTTAGCAACAAGTGAGGTAACATTGGAATAGGAGGACTCAATATCTATCAAAATTGAAGATAATTCTGCCTGATTAATAGCTATATGCTGAGCAACATGCTCAAGCACTTTATTGTCAAACTTCTTCTCGGCTTTCTCAAGAATATTTTCTGACACAGAGGAATCCTCATGGAACTTGTTTACTGCCTTAGCTAATTGTAACAAAATATGTTGAGAGGAATCAACTTTAATACCTAATGCTTTTGACAAAATATCCTTTGCATCTTCAATAATTTTATATTCCTTGTCCCTTTCTTCTTTTACTTTCTTCTGCTTTGCTTTCTTTTGGAGGAGTTCACCAATGTTTTGCATTTGGTCTACTGAAAGATTTGAAAAGTCTAATTTTGGAATCTCTATCTCCTCATCTAAGTCTATATCCTCTTCTACATTCTTACTCAAAAATCTTGTACTCGGTTGAGCCTTAGGATCAACTGTTATTGCACTTAATGCCTTTGTAGAAGTTATTGTAGACATTGTAGGACTAGCTGTGAAAAATGATAAACTACCGACTGGAATACTTGAAGGGCTCAAAACTAAAGTATTCACAATTGTAGAATCAAAAATTGAAATACTTACTAAAGTATCCAAAATTGAGGTACTTACTACTGGAAAACTTGATATGGAAGTAGGTACTGAAGTAGATACAGGAGACTGCAACTCGGTAAAAGAGGTGGTAGTCATTTCTATCGATGATACATTGAGTTGTGCTAGTGATGATTTGACATTTGATGTATCTGTGGAAGTTGTCACAATCATACTTGAAGTTATCTCCGTGCTAGGTGTAGCAACTTTTGCTGGAGAGTGAGGAAGTGAGGCAATGACTTATGCAGATATCCGAACAATATTATCTTCCTCATCACTTTGCTTGTCTACCTCGGTATCTTCTTCATGTTCATCACTGTCATCATCAATATCCTTGATTATCATAGTTTCGGCACTCAGTTTCTGAAGATTATAGATTTGTTTCCATGTGGCAATGGCACTCTTCACAACCGAC
Organism: Chamaecyparis obtusa; assembly: GCA_027943335.1. Classification (NCBI taxonomy): domain Eukaryota; kingdom Viridiplantae; phylum Streptophyta; class Pinopsida; order Cupressales; family Cupressaceae; genus Chamaecyparis; species Chamaecyparis obtusa. Next base: position 13,164,130 of record BSBK01000529.1, read on the forward strand.
TCAATATCTTTGATCAAAATCAAACAACTATTGAGTTTGAGTGTCAACTTATTTTCATTATCTATCAATGCCTTATTAATTTCAGCATTTTTCAAACTTGGCATTAATTGCCTCAAGGTTTGAGCATAGATGTCCTTGACAGTTTGTCTTGCATTGGACCATCTCAACTTAATTTTGTTCAGCAGAATTCCTGGGATTTGAGAAGCTATCTCTTCAGGTGAGTATTTCCATTTTCCTATTTTCTCGACAACAGCATCTTCAATTTCCTGCTGCTCTTCCTCAGATCTGATTTCATATTTGAGAGATTTGAAGTTTGCAATTCCAGATTCTTCTCTCAAATCCTTGATCTTTTCTTTTAATGAAGGAGAAGGCCTTTTGAATACTATTTCTTCACTGTCTTTTCCTGCCTTGCCTCTTGCACTCCTTCTTGTAAATACTATACAGGGTTGCTTGGGTGCCTTGGTGATAATTACTTTTCCTTTCTTCTTTACTGGTACTTGTTCTTCTTCCTCCTCATCCTTTTTCTCTTCTTCTTCTTCAAAGTCCTCTCCTTTTTCCTCGATTGACATTAGAGGTGTGCTAGCTTGTATTTTGGCCATCCTCTTTCTTCCTTTGTTAACCGCCTGTGGAAGCTTTATACTAAGCTCAATTCTCTCCTTAGCTTCTTCATATGTCCCAAAATATGGTGCCTTTGGATTAACAAGTTGATTAATTAGGGCTTCAATAATATTCTTGGTTTCATCAATATTTACCTCATAGGGAAGAGGTTTCACATGTACAATCCTTGGTTTTGCTACCTGTATATATAGATTATCACAATCCACCATGAAACAAATATCATCTTTGTAATCTTCCACCAATTTTTGTGGAATCCAGAATCTATTGTTCATTTTCTCTTTAAATGATTCAAAATAGTTATCCATTATGCTTTCAAAATTGTCACCCATTTCTGAAATATATTCATTCATCTGATAAAGAACCGGCACATCTTTTCTCCATACTACCATGCCTTTTGATGGGAAAAAATTTTGAGCATAGAAAAATAAACAAACCAACAGTGAGCCAAACTTACATGGATTGTTCTTTGAGGTTTGGATGCTCTCCATGTTCTTGTTGAACTATTTCAACAAAAGATCTGCTAGGTCAAATGACAGATTGTTCTTTACAATTTTATACGTTAGGTCAACTACTTCACATGGAACACTGTTCTACTGACTTGAACTGTATATCTTGTGAGCTACGATATGTTTACCAAACTTCAATTCTGCATGAGTAATTCTACTTATCTTCATACCTCTACCGTCCCACTCGGCTAGGGTTTTCTCTTCCAGTTTTGTCTGACCTAGGGTTTTTGTAGATTTTGCCTTGTCGAGCATGGGAAGACCAATGATTCGGTGAATCATCTTCTTCGTAATCTCTACTGGTTGCTCAAGCCATATTTTACCTTCATGTACTCAGCTGAGGATATATTTGACCCATTTTATCTAAAAGCTCCGAGGCAAGTGTGTGATGTGAACTAAACCCTTATGTTCCAAATGTTGATGCTCCGGTTTGAGAACACCATCGACACATATTTCCTCATGAATTGTATCTATCTCTAAGGTTCCAAGATCTTGAATTGTACACTTAAAATGACTGTGAATATCATTAATAAGGAGTACCTTAGGAGGGATCTGAGATTGAGCTCCACTCGGGTCTAGGGTTCCGGCAACTGCGGGCACGAGTTTGAAATCTGGTGCTTTCCATTCTCCATGAACCAACATTTTTGAACCTTTCTTCACTTTAGCATTGGATGATGCCATGGTAGCTCGGTGAACACAGTAAATTCTTTGAGGAAAGAGAATATCTTGCTGAAATATGCTTTGAAATGCTTGATTGCACTAGGAGACTTTTGTTTGCGGTGAATAGTGAACTTGATTTCACTCTTTTTGTTAAAACTTTATCATTAATGCTGAGTACAAATTAGGGTATTGAATTAGATAGGCTGTCATCCACTATGAATTAATTACTCGGTGAAGACTCCACAACTCGATGATCATATGAATTCATACTTCTCCGACCTTACTCGGTAACCAAATGAAGTTAGGTTACTCCTGACCTTGCTTGGTGGTAACTGATACCGACCTTCTTATGATCCTGCTATATCTTGCATACTGATTTGGATTTGTCTTCCTTTCAGTCCGAGAACTGTTTTGGAATATGTCTATGAAGATACAGTTCCAGTGCATTCTTGGAGACTAGTTAGAGCTCATAGAGCCACTCCCTTCATTAGTGACTTCAGGATTGGTTTGCTCGGTAGGTTTAGGAATCCACTTCTGTCTCATCTACTTCCTAATGTTATTTGCTTTTGCTTTCTTTTCATCTTCAATTTTGCCTAAATTCATGCAGTTTTTAGCTATGTGACCAAGCTTAGTGCAATTATAACATCTTATGGTAGAATCCCTTTTTCTCAAGTGGTGCCTTACACAATTCATGCCAATGTGTCCATATTCTCCACAGTAATGACATCTACACCAAGTGTTGTAATCCCAACCAAACATTTCTTTAATAATTTTTTCCGTTGGATTGGGTGTTTTAGTTCTGCATTCTGATGCATTATGACCTTGTTTTCTACATTTGTGACATATGACTTTAAATCTTGGTTTTTCCTTGCATTCATTTGCTTTATGACCAAGCTGATTGCAATTGTATCATTTTCCATTGAATTTTTCTTTTCCATTGCTCCAACATTTGTTTGAAGTATGACCAATTTTTCCATAGTGATTACAGGTAGGTTTCTGATTCTTTTGAGTACCTTGTTTGGAGGATTCACCTTCCTCTTTGTATCTAAGTCCTGCTTTTCCTTTTTGCCTATGAAGGTTTCGTTCATACACCTGATTCATATCTTCTTGAGATTTCAACATTCTCTCATTGATTTGCCTTTTAGCATCTACCTCACTCATCACTCTTAAATTGATTTGCTTTTTAGATCTCAGCTCTTCTCTCATATTTTCATTTTCTGATCTTAGAGTCAAGATTTCTTCATTTGCATTGGAGATTTGATCAATAAGATTTTCTAGCTGAAGATTTTTATTCTGGATTTTATTGTTCTTTCCATCTATTTCATCTTTCATCTTGTTTCTTTGTTCCAAGACTTCACAGAATCTTGTTGACTGAATTTCCTGTTCTCTTTTCAATTTTCTCACTTCTTCTTGCAGAGATCCACTCTTTTCTAGAAGTTCTTTGATTGCATTGTTTGCTTCATCTGAGCTGCTTGAAGGGAAAAAGTCTTTAATCTTTTCTTCAACATACTGGTGGTCATTGATCTGATTTGCAAGTTCCTTCCTTCTTTTTAGGGAAAGGGAAAGATTCTCTCTTGCTTCTTTGAGTTGAGTTATGGCCATTTCCAGATCTAGCTTTTCATTCTCAATTACTTTGTTCAGTTTGAATATCTCCATTGTCCTAAATCTTTTCTCAAGCTGTCAAACTTTATTCTGAGATCCACTGAGCTCTGATACTAATTGTTGGAAATATTCAAGACTATCTAGGTTACTGAGAGGGGAGGGGTGAATCAGTAACTTCAAAACTTTTAACAGATTTAGATCTTAATAATATTAGATTGATAATCTGACTGCATGCATGAGTAATAGAAAGAATAAAACATTCATAACACTTAGAACACAGAGATTTGGTGACCCAAAAACCTTCCAAGTAGAAAGTAAAATTGGGGTCGGGATGATACCCACAAAACTTCAATACTGTAGTATAAAGTTTGCCGGTTAAGGCTTACAATGATCACTTCTGATGATCTACCCTGTTAGGAGAAATAAGGACTACTAGGTCCACCTTGTTAGAGGTTTTACAAACATACAATGAAGTATGCACTCAGTTAAGAGTTTTTTACAAAGATTGTTAAGTCTACCCGTTAAAGGATTTCAAGTTGATTCACCTGTTAGGATGAAATAGTAGATCTCTTACTTGCAACTGTACTTGCTGATTGAGATGCTCTAATGTACTGATCACCTTCTGTGATGGATAGATCTTTTTTACTTCTTATACTACTATAGCCCTTTGTAATTCGCTTATCTCTACCTTTCTCTCTTTTTTATACTTCTCTATATATCTTCCTTTTTCGATATGACATAAAACATATTTATATATCAATCTAAGTCAGTTCCAAAACAATTACAAAGTCATCTCTTAAACAAGTAAACATAAATGTTACTGAGTCAGCTCAAATATAGTTACACGATTACTGCAAACTAACTCGGTGACTTTCTAATACTCGGCGTCCACTGCGTTACTCGGCATCATCATGCACTTGATAGAAGTGGAAGTTCGGTCCATACTAACCACTCAGTCATAGTTTCAAACTTGGTAAATACTGGAGACTCGGTAGATAAAGTGTTACTCGGTAGAAAATAAATTTTCTGTTTAACCATGCAGCACTCGATAAAAACTATGAAACTTTGCGAGCTCGGTATGCACTGTTCTTCTTAGTAAGCTCTGTTCTACTTGGTAAGCTCTACTCTACTCGATAATCTTTGTTCTACTCGGTATGTACTATTTTTCTTGGTATGCACTATTTAGAATAAGTGTTGTCACTAATGACAATCATGCTTAATGCCAACAAAATACTGTAATCCTTGTTTATTGATATATAATACAAATTCCTTTGACAACAGGTAATGTCTCCACTTCTTCAAGGCTTGAACTATGGCATTAAATTCATAATCATAAACTAAATATCTTCACTTGGCATCATTCAACTTATTACTTAAATGAGCAAAAGGTCTACCCTCTTGAGTTAACATTGCTCCAATTGCATTCCCACTTACATCATAGTCCACTTGAAACACCTTATTAAAATAAGGTAAAGATAATACATATTTTTTAATTACCTTTTATTTTGGTAATTTAAAACTCCTTTGTGCTCCATGTGTCCACTTTAATTCCTTCATATCTCCTCTCATTATCTCACTCACTGGGTTCCAAACTGAACTGAAATTCCAAATTAACTTTCAATAGAAACTAGAAAATCCATGAAATGATCTTACCTCTCTAACAATTTAAAGTGTAGGTCACTCAATAATTACTTTAGCCTTCTCAAGATCCATATTTAATCCTTCTACAGAGATTAAAAAAAAAAACCCAAGTATACTATTTCCTCTTTCATGAAAGAAAACTTTTTTATGTTTATCAACAACTTATCTTCCCTTAATCTCTACAATACGTTTCTCACATGTAGAAAATGATCCTCCCTACTTGTACCAAAAATTAGAATTTCATGAAGGTAAATAATTACAAACTTACAAAACAATTTCTGCAGTACCTCATTCATAAGCCTCATGATAGTACTCGACACATCAGTCAATCCAAAAGACAACACCAACCATTCATACAATCCTTTATTTGTCTTGAATGTTGTCTTCCACTCACCGCCGTCTCTGATTCTAATATGATGATAACCACTCTTCAAATAAATCTTTGTGAAACACTTTCCTGAACTCAAATAGTCCATTATATCATCCATCCTAGGTAAAGGAAACCTATACTTTACTATGATTCTATTAATATCTTTGGAATCAATACACATCCTCCACTCCCCATTTTTCTTTGGTGCTAGTATAGCAGGTACTACACAAGGACTAAATATTTTTCTAATCAGAACTTTCCTCAACAATTCTTTCACTTTCCTTTTCAATTTTTCATTCTCTATAGGTGTCATTTGGTGTGCTACTTTATTAGGAAAACTATCTCTAGGAATTAGATCCATACAATCACTAATACCCCTCATAGGTGGAAGTCCATTAAGTACCTTATTTGAGATTACATCTTCATATTCAGTCAACAAATCTTTTATTTCCTTAGGTTGTTCTTGAAAATTTAAGTCAAATTTGATAAGAATCAAAGTACAAAACATACCATTATTCTTTAATACATCCAATGATATCCTTCCTTCTACCAAACAAATTCTAACAGTGGTACAAATATCACTCTTAGTAATCTCTATTAAAGGAAAGAATTCTTGTATTTTCCCATTTGAAAAGATGGTGTATCTTTCCCTAATACCATTATGTAGGGATTTACTATCATATTTCCATGGTCTACCCAACAATATATGACACACATCCATAGGCATAATATCACAAAGAACTTCATCTTGATAAGATTCTTTTTTTATTCTCACTAAAAAATGTTCACTTACCAATACATTTTGATCATCCTTTATCTATACAATCTGATAAGACTTTAGATGATTCAACCTCTATAGTTGCAAATATTCCACCAACTCCTCGGAAGATAAGTTATCTAAGCTCCCACTATCATGATACTTTGCAACATTTTCCTACAACTTTGCATTTGGTCTTGAATAAACTCTTTCTCAATAATTTCTCTTGATCCATCTCCTCGTGACATAGGGATCTTCTCACCATTAGTGATTCTCTATCCTTTGGTTTATTCAAAGATTCATTAGATTCCTCCCCTGCATAATAAAATCTACCCTTTCTCCTAGTCCTCTTATTTGAGTTTCCTTGGGTACATTCAAAGGCTTTGTATCCTTATCCTCCACATTAAAAACAAGTTCCTCTAAATACTCTATTACTTGATCCTTCTCCTCTATGGAAACTTCTCTCATCCCTTTGGTATGAACTTTCTTCCTTAATTTGTGCTTTCCCTTTGTTCAGATCTGAGTAAGATCTTCCTCCTCCTAAAAATGTTCTTCCCCTTTGAAATCTTTCACCTCTTCCACTTTGTCTTTTCTCTTGACTTTTGTTAAATTTTTCTTCTTCCTTTGGGGCATATTGATAGGCCTCTTCTATATTCTGTAATTTACCCAAACTGATTTCATCCTGAATTGAAACCCTTAAACCATTGAAGTATCTAGCTACCCTCTCAACCTCATCATTTGTATGTCTAGAACTAATATCCAACCTATACGATTCTTTAGTGTACTTCTCTATACTAAGATCCTTTGTTTTAGGTTTTATAATTTCCAAAAAAACTTATTTGATAATTGACATGTAAGAACTTGGCCTTCAACTTGTTTACCTTCTAATTTCAAGGTTTAATTTTATCCTTGCCTCTTTTTTGTGTATTGGTTGGAAAATGTTACCACCATAAAGATGCATGTCCTTTTAGTTTTGTGCAAACTTCATCCTTTTAGCTTATCAGTACCCTCATAGTCAAAGTATTTCTCCATCTCTATGATCAATTCAATAAATTCATATAAACTCAACTTTCCATCATAATTAGGTGGATTAAAATGTTGTCTAGCATTAATTCTAGTTAGGTCTCTTAATAATCTTTCATCCCCTTTGTCAATTTTAGGTTTCTCTTTACCTTCTTCAGTGGCTTATCCACCTTCCTTCTCTTCTTCATCACTTACATCCTCAATATGTTGACCTCTCCTCTAGGTTGTTTCTGAAACTTCTAACCAAGATGCAATTTGACTCAACATTTCTAGTATTTTTGGATCTACATCTCTCCTTCCTCCACCTCTAGCATGTCCTCTACAAGACATCTAATAATAATGTTCTATAATTGTAGTTCAGATCCTCACTTTGCCACCCCACAAAAAAATGTTTTAGGACTTAACAAATTTAGAAACAAAGAATTCACTTCAAAAAAGAACACAACCTTGATCTAATACCAACGATAGGAGTGACCTTAAGGAATTTAATCCAATCCTTGTCACATCATCCACATGACATAAGAAAAAGGGACATGAGAGAAGAATGCAAGATCAACCTTCAATTATCATAAAATCAAGTACAATGCATCTGCAACATACAGTCTTACATTCTATGAGCATAAGCCTGTTAATGGAACCTTTAAGAGGTTGTCTTTTTAATACTATCTATAGTGAACCACCACTGAAATTCCTAATAAAAAATTGTTAACTCAAAAAACCTACCTAAAGATCAATAAAAAAAACTTATAAAGCTTTCACAAGCATCAAGTCAGTCTAGCAAAGATTAAATTCTCCAAGAATAGGGAAACACGTTATATGATAGGCCATGACCTAAATCATAAGAATCCCTCAAAAATAGATGTAACATAACATGTGAACAAACAAGAAGGTTAATTTCTGGTTAGGGAACATCGAGATATGATCCATGAAGCTTCATCAATCAAGAAAATCCTTCACAGAATTGGAAAACATACAATGTCATGAAATGTGAAGAAAAGTGAAGCCCCACCAAGAATCCAAGATATCTCGAGAATGAAGAAACTAATCAAGGTGCAAACCTAAGTGAAGGTAAAAAAATGATGCTACAAGCACTCCATGAGGTGCACAAAAAAAATTGATCCAAAATGAAGGAAAGCGAAAAGAAAAGAAATGAATGCAAACTAAAGAACAATCTAAATAAAATATTTTTGTTTGATGCAATATTTCCAAGAACCTAGTGCTCTTGTATCATCTAAGTCACCTTATCACATGCCTATCTATCATTTTATACGTATGTTAGTGCATGTCTAATTTGTCCTATAACATGGATATTTATCCTTTTCTATGCATAACACACTATCTAAAGTCACCCAATCATGTGACTATGCAAATTTCTCTACTTGCATCAATGCACTATCAGAATCACCCTATCATTGGAATAACACAACTTGGTACTCATACCAACATACTATCAATGGTCTTTATCAAAAGGTTTCCTTCATCATCTAGCATGGTCATTTGTAACTTGCATGATGGATGCAACTAAACAATAATTTAGGGATTTTTCATTGGGGGAAACCCTATGTGAATGAAATCCCCGTAGGTAAGTTATGTTTAAGTTCTCTTTACTTTTGGTTGCATCTCTTGTCATGATATGCTCATAAAGTGGGGCCAAAATGTAATATTATGAATTTACACCCTAGTGTGATTTTCCATTACACAATGCCTCTAACTTATCCCAAAACATGAAAATATAAGCAATCCCTCTCTATCCACATTATTGAATAATTATTTTTGGAGTAAGTTGTTTATATTTTTCCTTTCAATGTTTTAGATCACAACCAATGATCCATCATTAGGAAGAGGAAAGCGTGAAATATTAGATTGCATAAAAAACCCTATAAACTATGTGGAAAATCCACTTAATCCCTAGGCATCCATTCACCTCATCTTTTCTCCACCTACTCATAATCTCAATCAAGCAACTCAGATGGCCTGCATGCATACATGCCATGGAGATGCCCACAAAAACACACTCATTTACAAATCTGCAGATGTGATGAGCATTATTGCAGCATTAAAAACTACCAACTTGCAATATAACATTTGATTCCTCCACCCACCAATTCCTAGATTCAACTTCCAACCATTATAATCCTATTTTGAACATTAAGTTTCTCTTCTTGGATCACTCTTGTCTTTGTAATTCCATTTTTCTTGATCCCATACACACATAGATTATTTAAATTACATTCTTAATCTTCATACCAAAGTTGCATAGCTTGTTTGTGATCTCTCATTGGTTCTTTTCTTCACTTTGTGAAGCCTTGGCTTCATGATTTTGAAGAGGAATCTCTCATTGAATCACTATTCATGGTCAACAACATATTTCATCATCTTTATCATAGTCTTCTTATTTAGCTATTGCATATTTCTTGTATATTATCATCTTTGGTTATCTATCATTGATTGTCTATCTAGTTGATGTGGACGTGGAAATACCAAAATAGGGATTTAACTAAGGAAGGTCTCCAAATAGTCCCAACACTTTTCCTTGTTTGTATTTGTGTAGGATCATTGAAAGGAGAAGATAAAAAAGCAACTTTTTGGCTTCATCAACATTCTTTGGAGGTTGTAAGTTCTTCATTATCATTTTCCTTGTATCATTAGACTACTAGTTTAGTTATTTCCTTCATATTTTGGTACTCTACCATTTTTATTGTTTTTTGAGTTGTCCTTTGTAGTCTATCCATGCAGGTTATATGCACCTCACATTGTCATGTTGTACATGTGATAGCATTATAGACCCACACATGCAACCTAGGTAGTCTATCTCTGTAGTTTACTTTTTTCAATTTTTGTAGTCAGAATATTATTACAGATTAGTAGTTAGCATATGATTTATTTTCTCTTACATTTAGTCTTTAATTTATTCAAATTCCTTTATCACGTTGGTGTCTTGATCCCCTATCTCACTAGAGTGCTAGAAGAAGTGAGGTGGCATAAGGGATACTTAATCCCTTAGAACTTTAAACGGTCTTGGGGTCAGTTAATTTTCCCTTCTCCACAAAAACATCATGAAATCATAAATAAAATAATACTTGAAGATACCTTGAAGCAATTTTTTATGGCTTAAATTTGATCTACCATTGAATTTGAAGATGATAGGATCTAATTGTCAAAAAATTACCTTACATGGAAAAAATGAATTGATGATGAGGGAAAATGTCTCTAGATCTTTTAAATAAGGTAAGATGTAAAAAATAGATTAAAATAAAAGGCACACCTATACTTAAGGGCTCAAATAATAAAATGTTCACATAATAAAGTGGAAGAGGACTCAGAATATTAATTTAAATAAATGAAAGTTTTTCAATGAATGGAGGAATGAGAAATAATAAAATGAGCAATAGGAGAGTGTGAAATTGGACATTTTAATTAGAGGTGTACAATTTATGACACTACAATGATGAAACCTAAATACTTGTAATATTAACATACAAAAAAAATCAATTAGGAAATCCAACAAGTCTAATAATAAAATATAGATATCAATTTTTCCATAATGGGGCTAGGGTAGAAATAAGTCTAGAGTTAGTGAAATATTTAGTATATCAATAATGCACCCATTCTAAACATGGTGTTATCTCCAAGACTAGAATGTTATTCTTGAAACCTTTCATAGCTCAAAATAAATATTAAAAACTAAGTTACCATCTCATGCATTATTCCTATAAAAGAACACACAATTAAAACAATATTAGCTATGTATATATATTAGAAAACTATAAATAAACAATAAAACACATCTCCTTCTTTCTTTCCATATAAAATAGCCTTGCAAAATATTGGAAGAAAATAATAGATTATAAAGAGCTCAATTATAGAATGACAACTCATAATGTGCAACCCCATAAGATGAATTGTTAAAGATATTAAAAACTTTAACAAAATAATGATGACACATGTTTAAGTTTCTTACTCATAATCGTATATGAAATGCAAGACTGCAAGGTGACAATTGTTAAAGGAATAATCTCGTTGATTACTTCTCTCTTTTTATTTCTTACATGTCCAAACAGTTAACCATTTGTCTAGAAACACATCATATCTGCGTTACTAGGGGAAACAACCTAGTATTAATGAAACCTAACTTATCACTACTCGAGCTCTTAAATAATAACTCAAATTTTTATCATAATTTTAATGCACTTATGTTCTTGAATTAAGATCTTAATACTAGTGTTTAGCATTCTAGACATCAACAATGCAATGACATCACATATTTTTGCTTACTTGCCTCACAACAAAACACCTGAACAACATATTATTAGCTTTCTTAATTACAACATATTGACGATTAATAAAAATAAATACTCACAACTATTTAAATCTACTTATTTACTAAATTCTCTCACCTAAATATTCTTTCAATAAAATCAAATTAGTTGAGATAATAGCAAGTGATGGCTTAGTCCACTCCCCAAGGCATTTATGAGTTTTTTTAGGAAACCATTTAAGAGATGGGATATATCATGGACAAATTTGACCCACAAACGTTTCCAAGTATTCTAATCAAAACATACTTTAAATAATTAATAATAATCTGTTTCTATTATTATTTTGTTCTTGCTTTCCCTTGCCATTGTGATGAATGGCGAAAATACTTCCTCCTGAATGGCGAAAATACTTGTTTTGCAGAATAATTGAATCTGCATTATTTTCTCTTTACAAAGGATTCCCTCACTGAACTTTTGTTAAAGTTAATGATATAGAATTTCCTTCCACTCTCATAGATATTATATTCTTGAACTTGACTGTAAAATAAATTTTTTGACTTCGGAGTTATTTGACGCATCCAAATTTGATGATACAATCGGGAAACATTTAGTGATACATGTGATTATCCTTTTCTAATGTTGGTTAAGACTTTTGGTACTCATCTCATTTGTCTTTGAGCTTTATGCTTTGTCATCTTCCCATGACCAGTAACAATGATGCATATGAGTCTGATAATGTGTTTCGTTCATGTATCTTTCAATCTTATGTTTTAAATCATGATAATGACAGCTTTTATATGATAGATAAAGTTGAGGCAATTGAAGTACTTTCTTTTGTTACATCTACAAATAACTTGAACTCTAATAAAGTGTTTTTCCCATTTTCTATTTGTGATAATACGATTTGTGGTGATCAATTCTTTTATATCTCATGTTAATTCCTTGTCGTTGAGGGAGATATTTTTTGATTATGACATGCATTATAATATTAGTTCATTATGTTCTTTTCATATAGATGTTATTGATGTTAAGTTTATTCTTAGTGAAAAATTATAAGACAATGAAGTCCATTGTATTGTTAATGCATATTTAAAAGTTCAGTATTTTTTTTCTTATTAACTATAACTATTTAGGTGATGAAATTTAAATAATTTGTGAGTTTACATTTTATTTGAATTGTCAAGATTAACAAGTATTTGATTCATCTTGTTTATTTTATCATTTACTTATTAGTTTTACACATGATTTTATTGCTTCTTTTATTGTCATAGTATGCTTAAGGATAGTGTGGACTTAGTTGAACCTTCTTGTGGTATATGTTTAATGTGTCTTCACCCTTTACATTTATTATCAACATGTATTATGCATCTTCCCATCCTACCTTTCATGATATGTTATCTGCAACCTAGAACATGCCTCCTCTTCATGCAAAAACTATTTCATAGTTATCATATAGCTAGATACATATGGATTTGAAATTGGCTATAGTTCAAAATGATCCATTTTGATTGTTTATTTTCCATCTAAGATAAGAAATCTTCCTCCTTAATTGAAATATACATCTAATTCATCAAATAAATATGATATTTCCAATAATCATACTACATAAACTAAGATATATCTTGAAGATTTAGTGAGTTCATTACCTTTATAGAAGGATATCATGATTAGTGCAAAAAGATGAGGGAAGAAAAAGTCACTATTTGGTCACATGTACAAGATTTAATGGGAGTGCTTCGTGACACACACATTATTATGTTCTCATTTTATAGATTTCTCTATGGTTTTCCTTTCTTCTATTTTATGTATATATTGACAAGATGTTTGAGAATGGTTTAGATCTCTTGGAGTTATAATGTAGATTTTGGATTTTAAATCTTATAAATATTAAAGCTTTGTCAAGTTTCAATTATCACCAAGCTTATATCATTATGCTCTCACCCATTATTCTTTATGTCTCCCTCAAGATCTAGACCTTTCTCTCTCTATATAAAGCTCATTATGTCATACTCTTTCTCCCTACCTCTAACTATCTATCTCCTCTCCCTACCATGATATTGATTTTTACAAGTTTTTAGACTTAACTCAAATTTAAGAAATTAGGACTCTCTCTCTCTCTCTCTCTAGGAATAACAGTCCACAATACAACTGAGAGGGGGGGTGGATCAGTTGTATGCAAGATTATTAAACTTTAAATTTTAAGTAGTAGCAATATCAGATCCAATGAACACAATGATTTCCAACACAACAACATAATATTTTGGTCTCGGGGATATGAAGAAATACACAATCTTTTTGAACTATTCGGCAGCAATTGTCTTTTCTTGATCAGTTCTAATGAAGTCCACTAGTAAACCTCTTCTCTACATACAACAAACACAAGCTCACATCATTCACAACTTCTTTATATCACCTTTTTCCCATCCCTATCTTTTCTAAAGAAAAGACCTTTCATTTACACCATATTACAATTCTCATGATCAGGTCAGCCTATAAGCCTTTTCTAATTAAAAATAATTACATAAACCCTTGCTAAGATACACATGGTATCTATAACAATTAAGGACCGACATCCTTAATTTATAATTTGCAAAATAAAATGCACGCTACATCTCCTGAGTCGGCTTCCAAATAATTATTTTTCAAAACACATGCCACAACTAACATCACCAAGAAATCCCTACCTTGCGCTGACCAATGAACATCCTTCAGTACTTTTTATGTCATCCCTCAAGCTCGCATACCTTGAATCCATATCATCTAGAAGATATACCAGAAACACAGAGACTAACTCTGTCATTTCTCACTCTCACAATCAATGACCAGTCTTCACCAAAACATCTGTAACTCATCCAATATGAAATACTACATGATGCGATCTTGGATATAAGATCACAACACCCTCCTGAACTCTCATCTGTCTTCGCAGCATCTGAAACATTCATACAATGTTCGTACATTGTGATAACCAACCTGTTTACTTCATAGAAACATATGTTGACATCAGCGACAAAACATAGATGACAACAGTATGAGTGCTCATTCAGTAACGTAGTGATTGAACATATTGAATGTCTCAATCACCTCCCCATGCATTAACAATATCCAACATCTCTCTCTCTCTCTCTCTCTCTCTCTCTCTCTCTCTCACACACACACACACACACACACACACACACACACACACACACTCTCTAGAATCTATCTATCATGTCCCTCTCTCCACCTACCTCTCTCACACAATCCTCTATATATTTTCTCTCTCCTTAACTTTAAATCTCTCTACTTATCTCCATATTCCCTCTTTATATCTCTTTATATCTCCCATTCATTACATCTCTACCATTATTTTACAGCATACCTCTCCCTCTCTCACTCTCTCTCCCTCTTCACTTATCTCTCTCACCTCTATTGGAAATATATATTTATTAGTTTATTCTCTAGTTATCATTGATAGTCAAACATTATGGTCTGGATGTGTTGGAAGTATTTTCTATAACATTGTGGTCTAGAGGTTTTTTCTAAAGACATGTTCTGATATACCTATGATCATGAGAAGATGGTTTTTATCAGTGATTCATTGTTATATTCTTATGTCTAGAAGTCAGTATGGTCCAAATGTTTGTGATTTAGTGACAAATATATACAATTTCAAATAACATATTTACACTTGCAGATGATAGTGCTACAATTGTTCTTTCTAAAAAAATTCTGCTCTCAAAATAAGGTTGAAGATAAGCAAATATAATTTGTATTATTTTTAGGTCTTGTTCTTGGTTGTGGTGTTTCTTGGTGATCTAAAAATAATATTACTAAGTGTTTTCGTTATGATAAGCCTTTATTCCAGTCTGATAATGCTTTGGGATATGAGAAAAAAATCCAAGGCTTCGGGATATGAGAATAAACCTTAAAACAAACAACCTATCAGGTTTTAGGCCCTATCCACCACGAAAAATGAAAGATACGAAATTTTATTTAGCCACTATTTATCCTAGCACATTGCACACTTGTTTTAAGTAAACTTGGTATATCTCCCTTCTTACTTAATGGAATAGCATCCAATAACTTTCATAGAATAGTACACATAATTCTATCAATTTCATATCATATTAAACTTATATCAACAAGAATAAAATGATTAAAATCAAAAAGACATAGAAAGTTACAAAATATTACATTATATTTCATTATTCTCTCTCTCTCTCTCTCTCTCTCTGATGTAGTCAAGGATGGTGGATCCAATGAAGGACAGTCCAAACCTTGCAGCCAACAAAATTACATAGTGGAATACTCAACACAATAGGTAACACAACAATTGTTTCAAGCAATTTGTATTAACATGCCCGGCTGTAAGGCCTTCCGGGTTAGGGCCAATTACAAATGAAACAATTCTGCAAGATCCACAATAGATCTAGTACAATCTTAACTAGTTTAGCTCTGAAGACTATCAAAAGCTAATGGAAACTCTAAGGTAGATCTAAACTTGAGCTCGCAAGCCCCAAAGCAATCTCCTTGTCTCCAAGTGTGCAAACCACTAGCTCTACTACAAACAACTATCAGATTACAATATGATCTGCAAGATCATGCAAGAAATTTTCCACAACTTTGCCAACTCCAGCTTTTAGAACCTTAGATTTGATTCACTAAGAATTCCAAGTTATGAACTTCTTTGATCTCCTAATGATCTGCCCTAAACATCTACCCAAACATCCTATAAATACTAATCATCAGCCATAAGTCAGCTGGATGAAACCATTAACTCCCTAAACAAATAATTAAATGTCATACAAGTTAGCTTACAAATGTATACAAACATTTAATTCAACATGTCGGCCTATAACAATAGCTACCAACAATAAATGCACCAAGTCAGCTCAACAAATCACACAAAACTCCAGTCAGTAAGCTAGAGCTACCAAGTGACAGTGAATTAACCGAGCATGCCAAGTGTCACCAAGCACTAGTGTCAACCAAGCACTACAAGCATGACTGAGTAACACTTTCACCAAGTGCCAGAGACTACCGAGTTCCTTCAGTGACTGAGATTCCTTCAATGACCGAGGTCGTCGATCAAAGCTACAACTGAGTAACACCGGCCAAAATACCAACACCCCATGCAGTTTCACCGAGGACAAAGAATGCCCCTACCTTAACCTTGGATGCCCCTGTATCAGACACCCCAGGTTCCAAAAGATGTTCATATGTGAGAAGAACATCTTCTAGGATTTAGCACATAAATCCTGAACTAGTTCTTCACATACAATTCCTCCACCTTTTCTCCTTGCAAATTCTTCCACTTTAGTTTCCTCTATCTCTTCAAGTCTTTTCTTGACAATGTACAAGTCAGTTCTCCATACTGATCATTCATTTTCTCTAGATACACAATCTCAACTTGGCTACCAATACTTAGGCTTCTCCTACCAAGTATTGTATCCATCAAAGGCATCATTGAAAACTTCCTATCATCCTTCTCAATAGTAAACACATTTCAGACACAGTCATAAATAGCTCTACAATCATATTTCCAAGGTCTACAAAGCAATATATCACAACTATTCATCTTCACAATGTCACATAACACAAGATCCTTGTACTGGCCAATATGAACATCAATGAAGCATTGTTCTCTAACTTCCAAAGCATGAAAATCTTGTAACCAGCCAAGCCTATAAGGACAAGGATGCTTCATTCTATTCAAATGAATTTTCTGAACCAGGTCCTCAACAACAAGGTTATTAGTACTACCACTATCAACAGTAACATCATAGATTTTACCTTCAGACTTGCATCGGGTCCTAAACAAGTTACTCCTCTAACAAGGTTCCTCCTTTGTACTAAGAAATGTTCACTGAAGTAGCAAGTTCTTTGATTCAGGTTCATTATAAATGTTCTCATTCATCATAATAGTTCATTGGTCAACCTTCTTCTGTGTACACTCAAAAGAATGGTGTCCTTCCTCTCCACAGTTATAGCAAGTACCCTTAAAGATAAATCTACCTATCTTATTCTTTGGTTCTATAGATTTCTATTCATCTTCTGCATCAGTCAACTTATCCTTCATCGAGTGATCAATATTTTCCTTCCCTCGGGAGTTACTAGGTTTTTTCTTCTTCAACTTATCTTCTACCTTTAGAGCATACTGATAAGAATCTTTAACAGAATTGATCTTTAGCATACCAAGCTCATCTTGAATATTGAATTTCAAACCATTCACATACTGAGCTACATTTTCCTTACCAAGCTCTCAGTGTCCTGATCGAATAGTAAGTTTTTAGAACTCCTCGGTATAATCTTCAACAAAAAAATCCTTTTATTTTAGATTTTGCAACTTCTTACACAAGTCAAGCTCATAGTCAGAAGGTATGAACTTAGCTTTCAACTTAGTCACCATCAACCTCCATAGATTGATCTTTGTTTCACCTTCATCTTCTCTATCTCTTTGTAGTTCTTTCCACCAAAGAGCAGCATGTCCTTTCAACTTTGTCTATGCTAATCTCACCCAAAGAGGATCTTCAATTTCTTCGAGCTCAAAGAAATCTTCAAGTTCACCAATCCAATCAATCAGATTATCGGGCTTCAAAGTACTAGAGAAAGTAGAAACTTCCATTCGGTAAGTACTGCTAAATCGAGCTCCAGATCTATACAACAGAACAATTCTATCTTCACCAAATTTGTTCCTCCAATCATCACCACTAGATCCAACAGTTTCAAATTCTTCAGCAGCTTCCTCATAGCCATCTTCAGTACCAACATTATGAGGTACACCAACAAATTATATCTCAGATCTGACATCCCATCTAACTTTACCAGAAATCTTTGATTCCATAGCATCATAAAGATCAGCAATAGCTCTAGGGTCCAATCTTCTCGGAGGCATCCTTAAAGATAAGGGAAACTCTCTGCAACAAGCCCTCACCGACCACCTTGTGACAATCTCCAAGTTGTGTACAAGTCAGATCTCAACCTACCACCTTGAACAAACAACTAGGGAAAGATTTAACAAGTTCGGTGCTCAAGATCTACAATCTAGATTGTCGACAATCTCTACTCCAATAGGATCAACTTTGCAAGATCAGCCTTGCTAGGTTAACCTTTGCTTCACAAGATCAACTATCAGCTCCAACAGGAATAAACTTCAGCTCTGATACCACCTAATGTAGTCAAGGATGGTGGATCCAATGAAGGATAGTCCAAACCTTGCATCCAAAAGAATTACATGGAGGAATACTCAACACAACAGGTAGCACAATAATTATTTCAAGCAATTTGCATTAACATGCCTAGCTGTAAGGCCTTCCAGGTTAGGGCCAATTACAAATGAAACAATTTTGCAAGAACCACAATAGATCCAGTACAATCTCATCTAGTTCAGCTCTAAAGACAATCAGAAGCTGATGGAAACCCTAAGGTAGATCTAAAATTGAGCTCGCAAGCCTCCAAGCAATCTCCTTGTCTCCAAGTGTACAAACCACTAGCTCTGCTACAAATAACTATCAGATTACAATATGATCTTCAAGATCATGCAAGAACTTTTCCACAACTTTGCCAACTCTAGCTTTTAGAACCTTAGATCTAATTCACTAAGACTTCCAAGTTATGAAATTCTCTGATCTCCTAATGATCTACCCTAAACATCTACCCAAACATCCTATAAATACTAATCACCAGCCACAAGTCAGCTGGATGAAACCATTAACTCCCCAAAAAAATAATTAAATGCCATACAAGTCAGTTTACAAATGTATACAAACATTTAATTCAGCATGTCAGCCTATAACAATAGCTACCAATAATAAATGCACCAAGTCAGCTCAACAAATCACACAAAACTCCAGTCGGTAAGCTAGAACTACTGAGTGACAGTGAATTAACTGAGCACACCAGGCATCACCGAGCACAAATGTTGACCGAGCACTGCAGGCATGACTGAGTAACTGATTCAGGAGCATCTTGGGTGTAAGAGCAATCTTGCATCACCCAAAAATATTTTTGTTTGCTTTTCAATAAGGGCTATCTTGTGTAGAGCTGCTATTTATGGAAACTTACTATTTTTAGTAAATTGGTCATATGATCTCAAAATGTTTTGATTTCCCAGTTGGAGGTTCATCCTATTCATTTCATCTTCTTTATCTCTTTGTAGTTCTTTCCACCAAAGAGCAGCATGTCCTTTCAACTTTGTCTTTTCTAATCTCACCCGAAGAGGATCTTCAATTTCTTCCAGCTCAAAGAAATCTTCAAGTTCACCAATCCAATCAATCAGATTGTCAGGCTTCAAAGTACCAGAGAAAGTAGAAACTTCGATTCAATAACTACTAATAAACTGAGCTCCAGATTTATGCAATAGAGCAATTATGTCTTCACTAGATTTGTTCCTCCGGTCATCACCACTAGATCCAGCAATTTCAAATTCTTCAGCAGCTTCCTCATAGCCATCTTTAGTACCAACATTCTGAGGTACACCAAAAAATTCTATCTCAGATCTGACATCCCATGTGACTTTATTAGAAATCTTTGATTCCCTAGCATCACAAAGATCTGCAATAGCTCTAGGGTCCAATCTTCTCGGAGGCATCCTTAAAGATAAGGGAAACTCTCTACAACAAACCCTCATTGACCACCTTGTGACAATCTCCAAGTTGTGTACAAGTCAAATCTCAACCTGCCACCTCGAACAAATAAATAGGGCAAGATTTCACAAGTTTAGTGCTTTAGATCTGCAATCTAGATTGTCCACAATCTCTACTTCAATAGGGTCAACTTTGCAAGATCAGCCTTGCTAGGTTAACCTTTGCTTCACAAGATTAACTATCAGCTCGAATAGGAATAAACTTCAACTCTGATACCACCTGATGTAGTCAAGGATGGTGGATCCAATGAAGGATAGTCCAAACCTTGCATCCAAAAGAATTACATGGAGGAATACTCAACACAACAGGTAGCACAACAATTGTTTCAAGAAATTTGCATTAACATGTCGGGCTGTAAGGCCTTCTGGGTTAGGGCCAATTACAAATGAAACAATTCTGCAAGAACCATAATAGATCCAATACAATCTCATCTAGTTCAGCTCTGAAGACAATCAGAAGCTGATGGAAACCCTAAGGTAGATCTAAAATTGAGCTCACAAGCCCCTAAGTAATCTCCATGTCTCCAAGTGTACAAACCACTAGCTCTACTACAAATAACTATCAGATTACAATCTGATCTATAAGATCATGCAAGAACTTTTTCACAACTTCACCAACTCTAGCTTTCAGAACCTTAGATCTGATTCACTAAGACTTCCAAGTTATGAAATTCTTTGATCTCCTAATGATCTACCCTAAACATCTACCCAAACATCCTATAAATACTAATCATCAGCCACAAATTGGCTAGATGAAACCATTAACTTCCCAAAAAAATAATTAAATGCCATACAAGTCAGTTTACAAATGTATACAAACATTTAATTTAGCATGTCGACCTATAACAATAGCTACCAACAATAAATGCACCAAGTCAGCTCAACAAATCACACAGAACTCTAGTCGGTAAGCTAGAACTACCGAGTGACAGTGAATTAATCGAGCACGCCAGGCATCACCGAGCACAAATGTCAATCGAGCACCACAAGCATGACTAAGCAACTGATGCAGGAGCATCTTGGGTGTAAGAACAACCTTGCATCACCCAAAAATATTTTTGTTTTCTTTTCAATAAGGGTTATCTTGGGCAGAGCTGCTATTTATGGAAACTTACTATTTTTAGTAAGTTGGTCATATGATCTCAGAATGTTTTGATTTCATAGTTGGAGGTTCATCCTAGTCATCTCATCTTCTCTATCTCTTTGTAGTAGTTTCCACCAAAGAGCAGCATGTCATTTCAACTTTGTCTATGCTAATCTCACCCAAAGAGGATCTTCAATTTCTTCTAGCTCAAAGAAATCTTCAAGTTCACCAATCTAATCAATCAAATTATCGGGCTTCAAAGTACCAAAGAAAGTAGAAACTTCCATTTGGTAACTACTACTAAACCGAGCTCTAGATCTATGCAACAGAGCAGTTATATCTTCACCAGATCTGTTCCTCCAGTCATCACCACTAGATCTAGTAGTTTCAAATTCTTTAGCAGCTTCCTCATAGCCATCTTTAGTACCAACATTCTGAGGTACACTAGCAAATTCTATCTCAAATCTGACATCTAATCTAACTTTATCAGAAATCTTTGACTCCATAGCATCACAAAGATCTGCAATAGCTCTAGGGTCTAATCTTCTCGGAGGCATCCTTAAAGATAAGGGAAACTCTCTACAACAAACCCTCATCGACCACCTTGTGACAATCTCCAAGTTGTGTACAAGTCAGATCTCAACCTGCCACCTTGAACAAACAACTAGGGCAAGATTTCACAAGTTCAGTGCTCCAGATCTTCAATCTAGATTGCCCATAATCTCTACTCCAACAGGATCAACTTTGCAAGATCAGCCTTGCTAGGTTAACCTTTGCTTCACAAGATCAACTATTAGCTCCAACAAGAATAAACTTCATCTCTAATACCACCTGATGCAGTCAAGGATGGTGGATCCAATGAAGGATAGTCCAAACCTTACATCCAAAAGAATTATGTGGAGGAATACTCAACACAATAGGTAGCACAACAATTGTTTCAAGAAATTTGCATTAACATGCCCGACTATAAGGCCTTCCAAGTTAGGGCCAATTACAAATGAAACAATTCTCCAAGAACCACAATATATCCAATACAATCTCATCTAGTTTAGCTCTAAAGACAATCAAAAGTTGATGGAAACCCTAAGGCACATCTAAAATTGAGCTCGCAAGCCTCCAAGAAATCTCCTTGTCTCCAAGTGTACAAACCAGTAGCTTTGCTACAAACAACTATCGGATTACAATCTGATCTACAAGATCATGCAAGAACTTTTCCAGAGCTTCACCAAATCTAGTTTTCAGAACCTTACATCTGATTCACTAAGACTTCCAAGTTATGAACTTCTCTGATCTCCTAATGATCTACCCTAAACATCTACCCAAACATCCTATAAATACTAATCATCAGCCACAAGTCAGCTGGATGAAACCATTAACTCCCAAAAAAAAATTTAAATGCCATACAAGTCAATTTACAAATGTATACAAACATTTAATTCAGCATGTCAGCCTATAACAATAGCTACCAATAATAAATGCACTAAGTTAGCTCAACAAATCACACAGAACTCCAGTTAGTAAGCTAGAACTACCGAGCGACAGTGAATTAACCGAGCACGCCAGGCATCGCCGAGCATAAATGTCGACCGAGCACCCCAAGAATGACCGAGTAACTGATGCAGGAGCATCCTGGGTGTAAGAGCAATCTTGCATCACCCAAAAATATTTCTGTTTGATTTTCAATAAGGGTTATCTTGTGCAGAGCTGCTATTTATGGAAACTTACCATTTTTAGTAAGTTGGTCATATGATCTCAGAATGTTTTGATTTCACAGTTGGAGGTTCATCCTAGTCATTTCAGTCTACCAGTTGAGTTTCATTGCCATATCATCAGTATTGGTGAAGTTATTGAGATTTTAGGGTACAAAATCTTTCAGGTCAATTTTGAAGGCATTAGAGGCTCCGGATCGTGATCGACTGCTGGCTGATAGGCACTAGCACATGTCAAGCACTGTAGCTCTTGTCATGGCATTTCTAAAAAGTGGTTACATTAGAAAAATAGAGCTCCGGTTAAAAGGTTATGGCCTTTGGAAGTTGGGCTACCTAAAAGCATATTTTGTATTTCTTTTGAGCCGACCCTATTGTAAAAATTGTGAAAATAAAATAATTCTATGTATAGTTGGCCTTTAAGGGCTAAATTTCTGGAACCTTCTTGGGCAATGGAAATTACCTATATAAAGAAGGCCCATAGTGTTTTCTAGGCAGTTCTAAGTAGTAGATCTGGGTATTGATTCGAGGCTTTGCATTACAGAATATTGTAAGGGAATACCCATGTGGCTTTGCATATTCTAATTCTAAAAGTTTGTAATTCCACATTTGTGGAGATAATAAGAAGCCAATTTTTTATTCTTGCATATTGTTGTTTCTCTATTTCTATTATGTGTTTTTGGTATTAAGGGGGGCACCCTTCATCAAGTGGTATCAGAGTAGGAGTTCCTGAGTGTGTAAATAGATCACCAACTGTGAGGCAGTTTGCACCAAGATCATGGTTAGGCTTTCAGTGCGCATCACGAAAATACTTCCACGAAGGGAACATGGTGGAAGAGCTGGTGTTGTAACACCTGAGGTTAGAGCACTCTAGAGACAAGTGCAAGCATTGCAAGAAGAGATTTGTAGAGGAATATATTATCTCTATTGAACCTTCCAAGGCTGTCATTAGTACCAAAGGTATGTATAGATATCGGTTGGTCACTTACAATGAGCTAATCGGTAACATAAAGTTGAACAGACTAGTCGGTAAAGCCTATACACCAAGAAGCAGATAGTTTACCAAGTACCAGTAGACACCGACACCGACAAATAGTAAACATCGAGTATTGCAGTATACACCAATTAGTTTACACAGTGTTTACTGAGGATCATAGGAAATGACATAGTAATCAGGAATGGCACATTCTTCTATGCAAATGGTTACAACGGTTTGTAAAATGTTTTACCAAGATTGAGGAACATTTAATGTAATGATATTCATTAAATATAATGTAGATCTTTTGTAATAGATGATCTAGGTTATTATTATACACCATAGATCTTAGGGTTATGATTATAGTGTGTAACCTAATTGTGTTAAAGCGGAAAAAATAGAACACTATATATTTATGTGTTCACATCATTTTTGAAGAGAGCTGATAAATGAATCACAAAGCACTTGAAGCACTTTGCCTATCTTCAAGTCTATCAGTTTACAGAACAAAACTGAGCACAGTAGAATTCAGTTTGAGCAGAATTAGCAGAGGCTACTGAGCAGATTCAGAGTAGAGATTCATCACAATTAAGGTGATATTTTTATCAGAGCTTATAGATCTGTAATAGACAAGTGAGAGTCAAACAAGAAGATAAATACCTATTGTTTTCTGACAATTGTAATAGAGTTTTTGGATAAAATCTCTTAACAGAGTAGACTTAACAGTCTTATGTAAATCTCTTAACCGAGTGCACACTTCATTAGTGTTGCTAAAATCCTATAACTAGGTAGATCTAGTTGATATAACATGTCACTCCTAATAGGGTGAGATCATCAGAAGTGATCAAAACTTGTAGCCCTAACAGGAAAACCTTTTCTATCTGCAGTAGTGAAGAATTTGTGGGTGTCATCGCCACCATAGTTTTTACCTTCTAACAAGGGTTTCTACATTACCAAAATACTTGTGTCATGTGATTGTGTTATAGATTTCATGTTGTTTACTTACTTATGTTAAGTGGATAAATGATTCATGCAATTATATTCAAGTTATATTGGTCGATTATCACTGTTTATAGTTTTAGATCTGAAAGGTTTTACAAGTAAAGTTTTGAAGGCATTGATTCACCCCTCCCCTCTCAGTTCCTATCTCTCCTAATTCCAAAAATTGGTATCAGAGCCTATTCTCTTGTTGAACAATTTAACCATTGAAGGGTAAAGATCTAAGTCATGGAGAGATACAAGCTTGACAAGACTATTGAGATTTAGAAGATACAAATGCAAATGTTTGTGCAACAGTATAAGCAAGCCAAGGAAGGACTGAAGAAATTACTGGATGAAAGGAAGAACCTAGCAAGACTACAGAATGAGATCGGTTATCATGAAGAACCTATTGATGACATATTCAAGCACACTAGATGTAGTTCTGGAAGCATCTCCAATGGATCTAAAAGTATAATCACTGATCTATCTGAAAAGAATCAATATTTAACTGATCAAGTGAAAGCACTACAAATCGGTCAAGAATCTCAAATGGTGAGAATGATAGAAACAATGAACAAAAAAAATCAAGCTGAGCAAGAAATAAATCTAGCAATCGATGACCGAAGACAAATGAGTGATCAACTTCAAACTAAAGAAAGTGAGATACAAAGACTCACTGACCGACATTTTCAAGTAACTAATCAAGTGATGACTGTGAATCAAGAGGTAAACCGAGTGAATGCAGAATTGTCAAGAAAGCTAGAAGATGTTGCAAGACTCGGAGAAGAAAATGAGAAGTTGAGAAATGAAGTGAAAAATTAATAGCAGTAAAATGAAATGAAGAAACTTCCCGAGGATAGTTCTAAGAAGATTGATGACTTTTTAACTAATCAAATAAGATTTGGGAGCAAACCGGTATAGGCTACACTAGTGAAGGAGAAACATCACAACAAGCTGATTAAGTCAACATCAGTCAAAATAAAAAAACTAAAGTGTTGACATGTTATCATTGTCACAAACCGGGACATACATCTAATGTGTGCAGAAGCAAAGCACAAGGTAAACCTCCTGTCACTCCTAAGTTTAAAGGATATTGTTATTACTATGAAAAGTTTGGACATCCTACTTATGAGTGTAGAGCTAAGCAAAAAGATCTTGCTAATAATACTACTATGGAGAAAATATGCTATACTTGTAACAAGCCTGGACACACTACAAGAGATTGCAAGGCAAAAATGAAGCAAGTCTGGACACCTAAGGAGAAACCACAATGCAGACCATATCAACTGAAGAGACAAGGTAACTCTTATGTTTGGGATTATAATACATGGACTAACTATGTTGTATGTGGTAGATATGGACACATTGTAGAAAACTATTATAGAAAGAGTCAAATTGGACAATCAAGAAACAAACTCTGGGATGGCTTGTATGCACTGCCATAAGGTTGGTCATTTAAGAAAGAACTGCAAAGACTGAGCACAAGATGAAAACCATATATTTGAAAGTGGATATACTATTGCTAATATCACGAAGTTAAGGAACACTATGTGGAAGAAGGCATCTAATGAGAATGCTGAGTCGATTAATGTTGTCAGTGAAACCTTGTCCACTGGATTGGGTGACATCGGTACCTCTAATTAAAGTGAAATAGGTATGTATGGGATTGATATTTCAAAAGATCACATTTTAAATACAGTTCCTTATGCATAATGTTTTTATACCAAATCAGCATGAATAAAGATGCACTATGGTTTAGTTGTCATGAGCTAACAATGTTATATAGTCGGTAAAAGAGAGACCAAGAGTTGGTTACCCGTTGGTAATCACTATCTAAGGTTAACCAAGCATATGTATCAACTAATGAAGAAAACCTATGTTAACCGAGCGGATGAAAGTTTTAGTAGTCACCGAGCTAATAGCTGTGTCATACCAAAAGTTAGATGGAGCATTTATTACATAAAAGTTTGAGCGGGAACATTGAAAGTCTATAAATACATGGGAACAAAGTTCATTTCTACAATGTGATTTTGAAGAGCGGAGAATTCAAAGAAGTAGAGTTTGAGCTAAAGGATTTTTTGAAGGATTCAAGGCTACGCTAGATCGAACCAAAATCACTCTTCATGATACTGAGTAAGTTCATTTGCGATCAAACACTCCCTATTCTGTTGCTTATCAAAACCCTAGAATTAATTTATGGCATCGACATCGTTTGCAAGAAAAACTCAAAGTGTTGAAGAGGAAGTTAACCTAATTATTAGGGAAAAAAATTTTGAACCGAAGTTTAAACCACATCCTAAGGTTGTAGCACAGATAGATTCAATGGGCACATTTTGGAGCATACCAAAAAGGGTTCTACTGACAGAAGATGTAAGGTCTTATATTCACTGCAAAATCGGAGAAGTTGGAGACTATGAAACAATTGCAGCATATCAACCCCTTTGTGGCCCCAATGGAAAAATAAAATCACACTACAAGAAGATTGAGGAATCAATTTTATCATATTTTACGCACTTGCCACAATCATTCAAATCAGATTGGATCATAATCATTTTGAGCAGATATCATGATGACAAGTTCTGGCTGGATAAATTGATTGAGGTCACCAAGAAAGTAATCAGTAGGGTTACTGAGCTCCCTACTACCGAAAAAGCTAAGGCTTTTTGAAGTTTTTCATGACCAAATGCTAAAAAGTACACTGGAGCACAATGGGATGGTCGGGCATTAAAGATTTCAATAATCAAGGACCCAACAGTAAAATTTGCAGCACGTGATCGAGTATAAGCTATTTCAATCGCGCAAACTCAACAACGTACCCTGTAGTGCAGTAGACATGGCGCACAAAATTGTAGTGAAAGGTCACCAAGTTGATCTTGCCGAGGTACTATTACATCAACTCCAAGAGAATATGAAGATTATAAGGAAAAAGGTATCTAACACATGTAAGTACGGATCTCTACTTGCATACATATTCTTTTATTTACAAAAGTTTGTGCCTGGCACCGGTAAAGTAAACTAGATACCAGATGTACCAATAAAAAAATAGATTGGTGAAATGATGAACAACTTAGGATATAAGTTGAATGTAGAGTTCAATGCTTACTTCATTGAATTTCAATCTAAAATGCAAAAGAGAAGCATAATTCTGAGGGAATTAGTTCAGAAATTTGAAGATGACATATGTTTTGTGGTCGACACCGATTATACCATGATAAAAGTAGTTGAGCCTAGGATAAAATGGTTGGCACCGATGGGATATGAGACAAATCATCATTTCACACTAAAATCTATTAATGCACTACTTTCAGTACTAAAGGATCCCATAGCCACTAGGTTCAGAGTATATGAAGAAGCTAAATCTAGGATATCTACTAATATTGAGATCGGTAAAATAACCAGAAAGGTAAAGAAAATGAAGAAGAATCTCACTGCTAAATATGGAGATAAGTTAGAAACATCTGAAGGGATACCAGTTGAACAAGAAACTAAAGGTTAGCTATAGTTAGCCGACAAACCATATGATAGTGAGGAGACCGAGTCCAAAAAACAAGTAGATCCTACACAGGTTCCTCCACCTGAAATTCCTACAAAGATGCAGTCATCGATACATGAAGGTATGAAGACACATTTGTCAATTGCAGCACCACCTACTGAGAAAGAAGAATCAGTAAAAGTAACAAAAAGAAGAGTAGCTACACTGAAAAAGAAATACATTAAGAGAAAGAACAAGACAGTAGCTGAGGCACCGAAGAAAAAGAGGAAATACATAAGAAATAAGGAAGATTTAGAGGATCCAGAGACAGAGGATGATATAAATCAATTCAAAGTGGTCAGTAGCAAGGCCAAAACAATAGATGAAGTCATTGAGGACATAATTGAACATGGAGACCTCACTGATCCTTTGCTAGACAGATTTGATAAAATATCAAAAGAAGATCAAACTAAAATTGAAGAGGTTGTCATCCAAATGATGATAAAGTTTAAGAAAGTTCCAATGGAGTTTTCATGTGCCTTACCAAAGAAATTGGATGATATAATTACTTAGAAATGGGTTGTTGCATTAGACACTGAGAAGAGAAAGAGAAAACACTCTCTAGTTCGGGTAGCCACATACTTAAGCTTTGGGAAAGTTAGTGAATACTTGACCAAGTACCAAGAAAATTTTATGATCAAGAATAGAGCCTTAATGATCATGGATGACAATGTAGCAAATATGGATGTCACTAAAGATTCTATATGGACATCAATTCTAAAAGCAAAAGAAAAAGTTGAGGAACAAGCATTTTTGAACCTGTCTAAGAAGAGACAAAATTCTAAGGGCAAAGGTATTTACATTGATGAAGGACCAGCAAAGAAATCAAAGAGTACCAGTATATCAGTTACCGAGGCAATTGATATAACTAAGGACAAGGAAGAAATAAAAGTTTCACAGGATGCACCGGATAAAGTTGAAATCCAATTGGAAAAGAAAACCAATGATGATGTACTCGTTGTAGACATCACACATTGTGATCCTGATGACCAAAATGATGAAGATGTAAATATTGTACCAAACAAAGATGAAGCACAAGACACTACTAGTCTATTTACATCTCTACTAGGTGAACTTCCTGTACTTGTTGAAGCAGCAAAAATTCTTTCCCAAGTACAACCCAACGGCTTAGATCCTGAGCAAAACAAAGATACAAATGGAGATCAACACACAAAAACACCTGTAAAGAGAAATGAGCCTACACATACAGAGGCACCTTACACCAAATCAAAGGAAATAGATGAAGCAAAGGACACACAAGAACCATAGGCAACCAAGGTAATTCCACCGAACACCACAACTAAGACTCATACTACAACAACCGAGACCACCACTACTGAGGAGTAGAAGAAGGAAGAACAAGTGCAAATAGGGAAGGACACTCTAAAGACTACAGATAGATCCATTGCTATCATTGAGAATAAATCACCCCTAGCACAGAAGATGAAAAAGAAAGGAAAAGGGTCAGTCACCCTAGATGAAGTGATTATTTTACCTGAGTGTGACCCGAGGACCCTAAAAATTGAGGAATTGAGTAAAGATGGGGAATTATGTTCAAGAAAGGCAGCGCAAGAGAAGCTAAAGCAAGATCACAAAAGAAAAGAAGTATTAAATGATGTGCAGGATATCCTCCAATAGGTAGTACCTAAGATACACATTGATGAGGATACACCTATTATAGATCAACTTCCTACGCTTGTTGAGAAGATCAACACCCCGGACACCGATGCAGATAAAAGAATTCAAGAAAGGGTAGAATCCAAAATACAACACAAATTAGCAGATAAAATCAGCCAAGAAGTGACATTACTTAAGGTCAAATTATCTAAGGTAATTACTAAAACAAAATCCATCACCCAGACAATTTGTCAATACTTATTAAAGCTCTATACTCTAGACACCTTCACTGTTGAAGTCAATGAAAAGATCAAAGGTTTAGAAGAAAAAATATAGTTGAGTTCCAATGTAGCTATCACCAAGCCACATGCTTTCCTAAAGCATATTCACCAAGTTCAAGAACTCTAGCAGTTGATATCAGATTTGAAGAAACAAGAAGCACACCTAACATATTAGGTTACTAAGTTGCAGACCGAACTCATCCCGTACCTAAAAATTTTTGAAGCCCACATTGTCAAAGTTGAGCTCTTAGTTGCAACACCAAAAATTTCAATGTTAGAAAACATCTTTGACATGCATGCACAAGTCGGTCTTGAGCACATTGCTCTCACCAACTTGAAAGAGGAATGGGAAAACCTCTTGAAGTCACTCAAGAAGACCCATCCATCAATTTTTGATAAGCTGTGAGTATACTACCTCAAATTTTGTATTTGGCATTACTATCAAAAAGGGGGAAAATAATGTATCAGATGCTATTATGCCAAATATTATGTACATGGATGTTATGTATACTATATTATCGAGAGCATGCATCGAGGGGGAGTACTTAGTACTTAGAAATTTTTTTGATGTGTATATGTATATGGCGGAGATATAAGGAGATATAACTCACATGTAAATTTTTGTCTTTATACATTCAAAGTTTTGATACTAATGCCAAAGGGGGAGATTGTTATCTCTATTGAGCCTTCCAAGGTTGTCATTAGTACCAAAGGTATGTATAGATATTGATCGGTCACTTACAATGAGCTAATCACTAACATAAAGTAGAATAGACTAATCGGTAAAGCCTATACACCAAGAAGTAGAGAGTTTACCGAGTACCAGTAAACACCGACATCGACAGACAATAAATACTGAGCATCACAGTATACACCGATCAATTTACATAGTGTTTACCGAGGATCATAGGAAATGACATAGTAATCAGGAATGGGACAATCTTCTATGCAAATGGTTACAACAGTTTGTAAAACATTTTACCAAGATCGAGGAACATTTAATGTAATGATATTCATTAAATACAATGTAGATCTTTTGTAATAGATGATCTAGGTTATTATTATACACCCTAGATCATAGGGTTATGATAATAGTGTGTAACCTAATTGTGTTAAAGCAGCAAAAATAGAACACTATATATTTATGTGTTTGCATCATTTTTGAAGAGAGCTGATAAATGAATCACGGAGCACTTGAAGCACTTTGCCTATCTTCAAGTCTATCAGTTTATAGAATAGAACCGAGCATAGTAGAATTTAATTTGAGTCAAATTAGCAGAGGCTACCAAGCAAATTCAAAGCAGAGATTCATCACAAGTAAGGTGATATTTTTATCAGAGCTTATAGATTTGTAATAGACAAGTGAGAGTCAAACAAGCAGATAAATACCTATTGCTTTCTGACAATTGTAATAGATTTTTTAGATAAAATCTCTTAACAGAGTAGACTTAACAGTCTTATGTAAATCTCTTAACCGAGTGCACACTTCATTAGTGTTGCTAAAATCCTATAACTAGGTAGATCAAGTTGATCTAACATGTCACTCCTAATAGGGTGAGATCATCATAAGTGATCAAAACTTGTAGCCCTAACAGGCAAACCTTTTCTATTTGCAGTAGTGAAGAATTTGTGGGTGTCATCCCCACCGTAGTTTTTACCTTCTAACAAGGGTTTTTGCGTTACCAAAATACTTGTGTCATGTGATTGTGTTATGGATTTCATGTTGTTTATTTACTTATGTTAAGTGGATAAATGATTCATGCAATTATATTCAAGTTATATTGGTCGGTTATCACTATTTATAGTTTTAGATCTGAAAGGTTTTACAAGTAAAGTTTTGAAGGCATTGATTCACCCCTCCCCTCTCAGTACCTATCTCTCCTAATTCCAACAAAATGAATCTTAATGTTAGAGATGAAATTGAGGATGAAGCTCAAGAAATAAATGATGATCAAGAATAAGAAGGTGAATTTTTTAATCAAGAAGAAGAAAGGCTTTTCTAGGCCATTTCCAAGATCAGGAAAAGACCTAAGATCGAGGTTCCTACATTTTCAAAAAATCATAACCTAGAAGAATTGATCGACTGGATCAATGAATGTGAAGAATATTTTGACTATGAAGATATTAAGGATCCTGATAGGGTCAAATTTGTGAAGGCTAGACTGAAAGGTCATGCGAAGATCTGGTGGCAAGAGATTCAATTAGAGCAAAATAGAAGAGGGAAAGATAAAATCATAAGATGGGATCAGATGGTGGATAAATTGAAGTGACAGTTCATCCCTGTTGATTATGAGCTTGACCTACTAAAGAAAATGCAAAGTTTGAAGCAAGCGGGATGATCTATTCAGGAGTAGACAAAGGAGTTCTATGGAATCCTCATCAGAACAGGCCATGCAGAAGCTGATAAGGAGAAAGTTGCTCATTACCTTAATGGGTTGAGGCCAAGCATTTAGGAGGA
The DNA here is from genome assembly GCA_027943335.1 of Chamaecyparis obtusa. NCBI lineage: Eukaryota > Viridiplantae > Streptophyta > Pinopsida > Cupressales > Cupressaceae > Chamaecyparis > Chamaecyparis obtusa. The sequence goes on from BSBK01000529.1 coordinate 13,196,824, forward strand.
GCTGAATCTGGTTCAAATGAACAATATTGAAGAGGCATACCAGTTTTCCCTAAAAGTAGAGGAAAATTTGAACAAGAAGTTTGAGAGTAGACAAAATGGAAGAGGTTGTGGTGGACGGTCATATGGAGGCCAAAATGAAGATCCAAAAGAGAAGGATGAGGCCAGTAGCAGTCAAAATCAGAGAGGAAACAATTCCAATCATTTTCAAGATCAGAACAATAGAGATCAAAGAGGAAGAGAAAGAGGACAAGGTTCAGGAAGAGGAGGCTTCCGTGGAACATGTTTTCACTATGGAGAAGAAGGTCATAGCGCATTTGAATGTCCTCAATGCCAAGAAAGGATGGATAGGAGGAATGAAGGCTAGGCCAGAGTTGCACATGTAGATGAAGATGCCAGATCATCAAATTCTGAAGATGCTAAAAGAGGAGAAATGTTGATTAATAGAAGAGTCCTACTAAGTGGTGCGAATGAACCTGAACAAAGGAGGAGCCTGTTTCGCACTAGATGCAAGTGTGAGGGTAAATGTTGTGATGTGATTATTGATAGTGGAAGCACTGACAATTTGGTGTGAGAAGAGATGGTGACAAAGTTGAAGCTCAAGAGATAGAAACACCCACATCCATATCGGATTGCCTGGGTGCAAGATGACCAGAAGGTCATGGTCAGTGAACAATGCCTAGTAAAGTTCAAGATTGGTGAGTACCATGATGAGGTACTATGTGATATCATACCCATGGATGCATGTCACATGTTATTGGGTAGGCCATGGTAGTTTGATAGATGTGTTGTACACAATGGTCATGAGAATACTATTCCCTAACAAAGGATGGAGTGTGACATAAGCTAAAGCCATTGAAGGAGACTGAAGAAAAGGTATCTGGTAATGTGAGAATAACTTTTGTTCATGGAAGAAAATTCCTAGATGGTATGAGGCATGAGCATATGTGTTTTGTTTTAATTCCAAAAGCTGGTAAAGAAGAAGTAGAGGATGTACCCATAGAGGTTGCAGATTCATTGAATGAGTTTCAAGATATTGTATCTGATAATGTACCTGATGGATTACCACCGGTAAGGAAGATCAGTCATCAGATGGATTTGATTCCAAGAGCCAGTTTGCCAAATAAGGTAGCACACAGAATGACACCAGTAGAAAGTGAAGAGTTGAACAGACAAGTACATGAGTTGTTATAGAAGGGATTGATTTGGGAGAGCTTGAGTCCATGTGTTGTACCAGTAGTATTAGCACCAAAGAAGAATTGAGAATGGAGGATGTGTACAGATTCTAGAGCAATAAACAAGATCACAATCAAGTATAGGTTTCCATTGCCATGAATGGATGATATTATGGATTGTTTGAGTGGAGCTGTGTATTTCTCAAAGATAGATTTGAAGAGTGGATATCACCTGATTCTTATCAGAGAAGGAGATTAATGGAAGACTGCCTTCAAGACAAAGGAAGGACTGTATGAGTGGTTAGTCATGCCTTTTGGGCTAACCAATGCACCCAGCACTTTCATGCGGCTCATGAACGAGGTTCTAAAATAATTTCTAGGAAAGTTTGTCATTGTGTACCTAGATGATATTTTGATCTTTAGTAAGACATTGGAAGAGCATAGGATGCATATTCGTATGGTGTTTGAGAAGTTAAGAGATGAGAAATTGTTGATTAATTTGAAGAAGTGCAATTTTTTGAAGAAAGAGTTAGTGTATTTAGGATTTGTAGTTTCAGCAAAAGGTCTAAAAATGGACCCAGAGAAGGTACAGTCTATCCTTGAATGGCCTACTCCAAGGAGTGCTACTGAGGTAGTGTCTTTTCATAGTTTGGCTAGCTTTTACAGAAAGTTTATCAAAAAATTTAGCAATATTTGTGGACCTTTAACTGAAATAATGAGAGGGGATAGAAAAGAGTTCAAGTGGACTAATGGGGTAGATAAAAGTTTTAAATTGTTGAAACAAAAGGTTACAGAACAACCTATTTTAGCACTTCTTGATTTTAATAAGGTGTTTCAAGTAGATTGTGATGCTAGTGGTATTGCGATAGGAGTTGTTATAAGCCAAGAAGGTAAACCTATTGCTTATTTTAGTGAGAAGTTAAATGATGCCAAGAGAAAATATTTTGTTTATGATCAGGAATTTTATGCTATAGTTTAGGCATTGAAGAAGTGGAGATGCTATCTGCTTCTTAAGGAGTTTGTTTTGTATACTGATCATCAAGCTTTGCAATATTTGAATGGTCAAGGAAAGTTGAATCAAAGATATTTGAAATGGGTTGAGTTTTTGCAGAGTTATACATTTGTTTTGAAACACAGAAGTGGAAAGTCTAACAGGGTTGTAGATGCACTTAGTAGAAGGCAACTATTGTTGACAAAGATGTAGACTGAGGTGGTTGGGTTCAAGGAACTCAAGAATTTGTATCTAGAGGATCTTGATTTTGGTGAAGCTTGGAAAGCTTGTAAAGAACCTATTACTCTAGACAGAATGAAGTGGCTGGATTTCATCATTCAGGATGATATGCTATTCAGAGGGAGTCAGTTGTGCATTCCAAGAAGTTCTATGAGGGAGAATCTCATCAAGGAGAAGCATAGCGAAAGATTGGCTGGACATTTTGGTCGTGATAATACCCTTACTTTGGTTAGTGAGAATTATTATTAGCCACAGTTGCAGCAAGATGTCAAGAAGTTTGTACAAAGTTGCAGAGTATGTCAGATGGCGAAAGGAGTGAAGCAAAATACAGGGTTGTATCAACCATTACCTATACCAGAGAAGCCTTGGGAGGATATCAGCATGGACTTTGTTCTTGGTTTACCAAGGACACAGTGGGGACATGATTCAATTTTTGTGGTAGTTGATAGATTTTCAAAGATGACACATTTTGTTCCCTACAAGAAGACTAATGATGTTGTTCATGTAGTGAAATTATTTTTTAGAGAAGTGGTGAGACTACATGGTTTGCCAAATAGTATAGTTTTAGATAGGGACACTAAGTTCGTTGGATATTTCTGGCGTACATTGTGGATGAAGTTGAAGATAAATTTGAAGTTCAATTCATCACATCATCCATAGACTAATGGACAGACAGAGGTGGTGAATAGGAGTTTGGGAAATTTGTTGAGATGTTTGGTTGGAGTTAAGCCAACAAGATGGGATTTGATTTTACCACAGGTAGAATTTGCATACAATAATTCTATCAATAAGAGCACTAGTAAATCACCATTCCAGATTGTATATGGGAGTAGTCCAAGAAATGCATCTGAGTTGAGAAAGATAGATAAAGGAGAAATAAGTAGTGTTGAAGCTGAGGATTTTGCAGAACATTTGAAGAACATCCATGAAGAGGTGAAGCACATTACCAAGATGAATACACAGTATAAGGCTAAGGAAGATGAGAAAAAGAGGCATAAGGTATTTCAGGTTGGAGATGAAGTCATGGTTCATTTGTGAAAGGAAAGATTTCCAGTTGGTACATATAACAAGTTGACAATGAAGAAGTTTGGGCCATGTAAGATACTGAAGAAGCATGATTTAGGAAATGCATATGAGGTCGAGTTGCCTACTGAGCTGAATATTTCACTAGTATTTAATGTTTTAGATCTAACAGAGTATCATGAAGGAGGTGTTGAAGATGAGGTTACAGCAACATAGTGGAGTATTCCAGCAACCAGTTCAGATATCAAGGAGATTGAAGACATATTGGATAGTCATGTTGGAAGAAGCACAAGGAACGAGACATATGAAGAGTATTTGGTCAAATGGAAAGGATGACCTATTGAAGATTCATCATGGCTAGCAAAGGAGGAGGTTAACCATCTTGGTTTTCCTCTACACACCTGAGTCATGACAGGGTCACTTCTCAAATTACCCTGGGTGTCTGATGCAAGAGCATCCTAGGTGTAAGAGCAATCTTGCATCACCCAAAAATATTTCTGTTTGCTTTTTAATAAGGGCTATCTTGTGCAGAGCTTCTATTTATGGAAACTTACTATTTTTAGTAAGTTGGTCATATGATCTCAAAATGTTTTGATTTCACAGTTGGAGGTTCATTCTAGTCATTTCAGCCTACCAGTTGAGTTTCATTGCCACATCATCAGTATTGGTGAAGTTGTTGAGGTTTTTGGGTATGAAATCTTTCAGGTCAATTTTGAAGGCATTAGAGGCTCCAAATCAAGATCGACCCCCAGCTGACTGGGGCTAGCACATGTTAGGCACTATAGATCTCATCATGGCGTTTCCGAAAAGTGGTTACAATAGAAAAATAGAGCTACAGTTAAAAAGTTATGGCCTCTGGAAGTTGGGCTACCTAAAAGAATATTTTGTATTTCTTTTGAGCCAACCCTATTGTAAAAATTGTGAAAATAAAATAATTCTATGTATAGTCGGCCTTTAAGGGCTAAATTTTTGGAACCTTCTCAAGTAGTGCAAATTGCCTATATAAAGAAGGCTCGTAGTGTTGTCTAGGCAGTTCTAAGTATAGATCTAGGTATTGATTCAAAGCTTTGCCCTACAAAATATTGTAAGGGAATGCCCATGTGGCTTTGCATATTGTAATTCTGAAAGTTTGTAATTCCACATCTGTGGAGATAATAAGAAGCCAATTTTTTGTTCTTGCATATTATTGTTTCTCTATTTTTGTTATGTGTTGGTGGTATTAAGGGGAGCACCCTTCATTAGTAGCACTTTCACTAAGCACTAGAGACTACCAATTACTTCAGTGACCGAGCTTCCTTCAATGACTGAGGTCATCGGTCAAAGTTGCAACTGAGTAACACTGGCCAAAATACCAACACCCCATGCAATTTCACCAAGGACAAAGAATGCCCCTGCCTTAACCTTGGATGCCTCTCTCTCTCTCTCTCTCTCTCTCTCTCTCTCTCTCTCTCTCTCTCTCTTTTTGACACACTGCAAGGCCAAGAGAATCCCCAAAGGAGATATCCAAGCCCCCAAGCTAAAAAACCACACAATGGAATCACAACAAGAAATGAGATCTGAAAGAAAACATATATCTTTATTCATCAACAACAGATTACATGCAATGTGTTAGGCTCTAAGGCCTTCCCGGTTATGGCCAATCACAATGCAAGAAATAGTTCTGCAAGATCCCTCAAGATCTAACTCCAAGCTCTAACCCTAGCTAGCCAGAGCTGCAACAAAAGGCTACAACAATCTGGTAGGAACTCCAACAAGATCTAAACTTGTGCACATAGGTCACCAAGCAATCTTCTTGTTCCTAAGCTTGCAAGCTACTAACTCTACTAATATGCCATCAACAACTACCCCAGACCTTCATTAAATATACTTCTTCAAACACAAGTTAGCTAGATGAAAGAAATAACTCTAAGCCCAAGTCGGATCCTAAACAAAAAAATATTAAATACAATACAAGTCGGCTCTCAAATAACCTTACAAATAATTAATTCTCCATGTCAACCTCTAGATCCACCTAGGAGAATGTAACACTAGCTACCAACACTAAATACATCAAGTCAGCCCACCAAACCACCAAGAACTCTAGTCAGTAAGCTAGAAATACTGAGTGTTAGTAAAAACAACCGATGAAGCATGTCGACCGAGCACCACAAGCATCAGTGAGCATAAGTTTTTGTCGAGTGCCAAAAGTTTTACCAAGTCCTTAAGCGACCGAGTTCCCTTTAATGATTGAGCCCCTTGGCCAATACTACAATTGAGTATTACCCTTCCAAGAACTCTCCAAAGCAACTACTGAGCACTCCTCCAAGAGCTCCAAAGTAGTCACCGAGCCAACCCAAGATGCTCTCTCTCTCTCTCTCTCTCTCTCTCTCTCTCTCCTATTATGGAATCATGTTTAAATAGTGTAATAGGTGAAAATGTGGATATAGGTAGGGTTTTAAATAATGCACCTAATAGAGATCCTAAGTCCACATTTCCTATAATACATACATATATGAATTGATAGAAATGTAAATCTAGAAATTCTTGAAATTAGATAAGATAAAGCGCATACCTCATAATAAAGTTGATTTGGAAATACCTATTTTCTGATGTCTGTGTATAGTTTCATAGAATTCTTCAACTGAATCTGGGACAAGAAAATAGAGACGAAAAAAACCTAGAAATTTTTTTCAATTCTAAGTAAGGTCATCCTTGACCCAAATGTGGGGTAAGATCTTACCCTGGGGTACAATCTAACCCCTAAAAGTCATCCTTGACCTGAACTACTCTGATGGAAATTATGTTCATGGATCTCGGAAGTTTGACAAAAAGGGTACTAAGATCTGCTCTGTAACTTCTAAAACAATGACTGTAGATATCTTAAAATGGTGTTTTTGGGGTGGCTATATAGGTTTTTTCCTTAGTCAAACCCCCATTTTGGTGATCTCCACCTCCACGAATAGTCAGGTGTAATAGAATATGTGTGTGTGTATTGAATGTGCAATGCCAAGATCTAATCCTCTAGATTAAAAGCCCTAGCATGAATTGATATGAGAAAACAATGCATAGATTTGAATATGATAAGAAAGCATACCAAGCCCCCAAGGTTAAAGTTCTCTCACCAAACTCACAATCCATAATTTCTACCCCATGATTGTATCTTTGGATGCTTGAATATTGAAAATGATGGATCAAGGAAGAAGGAATCTTTCTTGCTCCAAGGAATGTCCACAATAGCTTGTCCACAAAAATGCCTGATATCAACAATGGCTTGATCTTCTATATCATCCTCTTGCAATCTTGCATCTTCACTTCACCATCGCTTGCTTGCATCAATCAATTATATCTCCACTTAATGGATACTTGGTGTGTAGTTGTGAAAATGAAGGCAAGAGTCTTTATATAGAGGTTTGAAGGTGAGGCTCCTCAGGCAATGTAAGGGCCCATAATTCAAATTTCACCTTCAATTATGGTCCAATCACAATAACCAACTAAGGAAGGAAAATAATTAAATGAATGTCAAATTAAAACCCTTCCGCATTCAGATTCGGAAGCCCGACATTGATTTCAGGGTCCTCCAAGACCAAAATTTGAAAAGGGGGATTAAATCCTGACAAAGGTCAACGAAAACCTCAACTTTGACCTAGGTCAAATTTGACCTCAACCTTGACCTAGGTCAAAGTTTACCTTGACCTTGACCTAAGGGTCCAGATCCAGTCAGTGTTGATAACAGGAGGTCCTGGGGATGCCCCGAGACTTGGAAATGATGGTAGAACAGGTCAGAGTGCCAGAAAAGGACATAGAGGCCTATGATGAACATGATGAAGGCTAGGAGGACCTATACCTAGATCTTACCTAGAAAATAGAGTCATAGAGAAGGTAAATCAATGAGAATCATCAGGATCTTAACCCTGATTTCACCTAGAATGAAGGAAACAAGTGCTAATGCATCCTAAATGCAAATCTATCATGATAAATGCACTAAAAGAGGGTGCTAAACCTATCAAGATGGAAGTGCTTCCATTTTAAGATGATACAAATAGACATTACAGACTAGTATAATTATTTATAACTAATCAAAACCAACTCTTTATCCCTCAACTTCCTAATTTGACATCTTGAGAACATTTTTGCATTTTTGTGCAATGTGAGAACTTTTTAACTATTGCAAATTTTACCAAATTTTGGATTTTTTTCCCACTTACATGTTAAATGGCCTTTCTAGGCCTTATTATATCAAATTAACACCCAAAATTTCCTACATTAGGAATAGCAGATAAATATATAATAGTTACATGCAAATATAACTAATAATGAAAAGGAATAAATCACACAAAATGTTAGAATAACTAAGAGGCGGGTGAATCAGTTATCCACTATCCCAAATACAAAATGTATATCCAAAAACAATTTAGACCAATTTCTACAGCTAGGTAACATATAATAGTAAACTATTTGTGCTTTTACCGATTACCAGTCAATAACATAAAGTAACTACCGATCAAATCTAAAATGAAACATGTAAAGTATGATATCCAACAATCATCACAATAAACACATAACACAAGAGATTTAACGTGGAAACCCTGTAAAGGGAAAAACCACTTGGGATTGGCAACCCAAAAATTATTCACTCTTCTAAAGTGAGGTGGGTGAAGACCCAACCCTATTAAAGGTTACAAAACACACTGTAAGGTGTGACCTTGTTAGAGGATTTAACACTAACTATTATCATCCAACTAGCATTCACTATGGGGTTGACAGGATAACAAATGTGCATTCTATGAATGACATTACAAGACTTTCAAGTCTACTCGATTAAAGGATTTATCGGATTATAATGGTTAAACTATAACAATAGTTGATCTGATTAAAATACAACTTGATTTGCCGATGTATAAATCTATATTATGCTCATTCAAATCTCTGGTCAATATATCAATTCTATTTCAACAATATTCAGTAGCTTAATGTCTCTCGGTTATAGCTTTTTGACACTCGATAATCTCTGTAGTTTGGTTCTCCTTAACCAGTTTGATCAAGCATGCATGAAGCTTGTTCATGCGATATCTCTATAGTATCCTTTCCTCCAGCATAAGTTTCATAATGAAACCCTAGTCTCTTAAATAGACAAGTAAACCATTTTCTTTTCATCCATCAGATTTTGTCACTTAATCTCCTTTGTTGGTTTTGCTGCTTAAACCTTCCTGGGTTGATGTGTCAATAACACATTTTAAATTTGTCCTTTTGATCTTCCTTGAATTTTTCTAGTCATTGATCTTGTAACAAACTTTATCTTTCACCTCTTGATCATACACTTTACAGCTCATCAACTTCTATTGGCTCAACAAATCATTTAGTTCTTTTGTCCATACTCGATTAACAAAGAAATGCATCGGTGAGCACAAGCTCGATTTATACTGTGTTCGGTATGCACTACACTACTCAGTGTCTACTGGAATGTTTCATTAACTGACAACACTTCTTTGTAACATTTTTCTCCCAACTTCATAAAAGATAAATGCAACATAATCAAGTCAATAATATGAAGTCATAGACTCATCAATAAGTTACCAAGAGTATTCCTCATCCTCATCTGTCATATCCATCTTCCTCCATGTAGATATCTCGGTTCTTCATCTTTCCATTTTCTTCTATAGATGTGTTAGATGTTTGCAACTCCATGATAAGTACTATGAAAACTAGTTGACATCAATGACAACATAAAACTGATTCAATTATCTTACATAACAGTTCAGTGCTCAGTGATCTCTAATCACTTGAAGTTCTTCAATCAGGTTCTCTATCAATTGTAGTTCATCAATCTCTCCCTTTGGCATTGATGGAAACTCAAGCAATATGAAGTATACCATACACAAACCAAACATGTATTATACAACTCTATAAACAAATGTTGTAGCTCGATAAGCTCTCCCTTAGCTTAATATGTTTAATCACTATGTTACATAATAGCATTGTAATGTGTAGACTATCTTCTATAGATATGATCTTTAGCAGCTCTTAGGTTCCTTCTATTTATCTCCTTTCATCTTCTCAGATTGTCTCTCTCTAAGATAGATGTTCCAGTATTCTCCTTGGTTATCATATTGTTTATCTCTCCCTTTGACAACAATGCCAAAGAAACAAATAAACCATACAGCTCTGTAGTAGCCATGTAACTCTCTGTTGTCTAGTGCATTGACTGTATTTCTCTATACTGTTATGAAAATCTATTCTAGTTCTTCACAACTTTCACAACTTTAGACAAAAATCCAAAGTGTGAACTATGTTGCATCAACATGAATGATCTTTTGATAAGATTAGGCTGATGTAACCTCCAAATCACATTAGTGACCAGTAGATAGAGGTCAGACCCCAAGTCTAGTCCTCAAGTATTCAAATGTATCTTTTGGTAGAGGCTTTGTAAATATGTCTGCAAGTTGCTCTTTAGATGTAATAAATTCAAGCTTCACTTGCTTCTCCTACACTTGTTCTCTTAAGTAGTGATACTTGATAGATATGTGCTTTGTTTTAGATTGCATCACTAGATTCTTTGAAATGTTTATGACACTAGTATTATCATAGTATATAATCACCGGCTCTGTGATTATCTCATTCCTTCCATCTAAAACTTGCTTAATATAAGAAATGTTTGAATAGTTTGTAGTAGCAGCAGCATACTCTGCTTCACCTATAGACTAGGAAATACAATACTGCTTCTTACTTGTCCAAGTAATAAGTCTTTCACCGAAGAAAAATGCTCCTCTGGTTGTGCTTTTTCTATCATCCACATTTACAACCCAATCAGTGTCAGTGTATACTTTAAGTTTAAACTTGCCTTCCTTAGGATACCATAATCCATAATCCTCAGTTTCCTTCAAGTATCTTAAGATTCTTTTTGTAGCAATCATGTGTGACTCCCTAGGATTTGTAGAAAATCTTGCAACAATCCCTACAACATGTGCTATATCTGGTCTACTATGTACTACATACATTAACTTACCAATCATTGATTGATACAGTGTCTAGTTCACCTCTGTAGTTTCATCCTCTTTATTCAATTTGTAGGCTATGACCATTGGTGTTCCAACTGGTTTAGCATCTTCCATGCCAAATGTTTTTAGTACTTCCTTTATATACTTGGATTGTGTGATGAATATCCCATCACTTTGTTGAATCACCTACAGTCCTAGAAAGAACTTAATCTCTCCAAACATAGGCATTTTGACCTTTTTTCTCATCTCATCAGCAAAGGATTTACATATGTGATCTTGACTTCCAAAGATAATATCATCCACACATATCTCAGCAATTATAATAGTATCATCAGTATTTCCTTTCATATACAAATTGTTATTCTCACTAGTTCTAACAAATCCAATACTTAATAAATAAGTATGTAGCCTTTCATACTAGGCACTCAGTGCTTGCTTCAAACCATACAAAGCTTTATGTAATCTACATACCATGTCTTTCATGTCTGGATCAACGAACCCTTCTGGTTGTTCTATGTAGACTTCTTCTTCAAGTATCCCATTCAGAAATGTAGACTTAACGTCCATTTGATAAAATTTAAATTTCTTATGTGCTGCATAATCCATTAACATTCGAACTCCTAGTCTAGCAACAGGTGCAAAGGTCTCACCATAGTCAATTCATTCCTCTTGTGCATACCCCTTGCAAACTAGTCTAGCTTTATTCCCTATAACCTCTCCATTTTCATTCAGCTTGTTTCTAAAGATCCACTTAGTATCGATAACATTCTTATCCTTAGGTCTAGGTATTGAGGTCCATGTCTTGTTTTTCTCTATTTGTTCAATCTCTTCATTCATTTCATTTATCCACTCTTCATTCTCCAATGCAACTTTAACATTTTTTAGTTCATATTCACAAACTAAGCATGTACCTTGTCTTGACTTACTTCTCATTTGTATGCCAACTTTCTTGTCACCAATAATTTGGTTCTCAGGATGATGTCTTCTGAAAAGTCTTTCCGGTATCTGATCTCTTCTTTCTTGTTCATCTTGTTCAAGTTCATTTTCCTTCTCGGTAGATCCTTCCTGCTCGTCAATTTTTCTTTCCTGTTCCTCAGTGTTGTTTTCCTATTGACTGGTTGTCACTGTCTGCAGCTTCAGTTGATACTCTAGATGCTCAATGTATGTGAATCTACCATAGTCTTTTGGTTCCTTTGTGCTTTCTTCTATATTCTTTTCATCAAACTCATCAATCCTAACATTATCACTTTCTATCATTTTATTTGTAACTTTATTTAGACACTTATATGCTTTTCTTTTAGTGGAATAACCAAGAAATATCCCTTCAACATATTTTGAGTCAAACTTTCCATTTCTTTCATTTTTTAGAATAAATCATTTACTTCCAAAAATTCTGAAATAACTTACAGTGGGTTTGTGTCCAAACCATAACTCATAGGGTGTTTTGTTAGTGTCCTTCTTCAACTGTACTCGGTTCAAAACTTAAATAGTTGTGCTAACTGCCTCTCTCCAATATGTTGTACAACATTTTTCTCTATCGTCAGTGTTCTTGCATAGTCAACTATTGACCTATTCCTCCTTTCAGCAATTCCATTCTACTGAGGTGTCCTTGGTGCAGAGACCTATCTTTTATACCATGCTCATTACAAAAGTTAGTAAATTCATCAGAAATAAATTAACCACCTCGGTCAGATCTTAAGCATTTCAATTATTTACAAGTCTCTTTCTCTACTTTTTCTTTATACCACTTGAACATCTTAAATGCCTCTGACTTTTCTTTCAAGAACATGACAATCATTAATCTAGTATATTTATCAACAAAAAGAATGAAATATCTATCACCATAATAACTCTAAGTTCTCATAGGATCACACAGGTCGGTGTGAACTAACTCAAGTATTTTCTTTGTTGAATAATCTTTGCTTTTGAAACTAGATTTTGTCATTTTACCTTTCTGACACTCATGACACATAACATGATCAGGCTTAGATAAGTTAGGCAGACATCTAACCTTTTTCTTTTTACTGATCTTAATAATGTTATCAAAGTTCACATGATATAACCTTTTATGCCATAACCAAGAATCTTCATTTTTCATCATTAAGAAAGAAGACTCATCATTGTTAAGATAAAACAAGTTACCTTTTGATTATGCTCCTATTCCAACAAGTCTTTCTCCATCATCAAATATTTTTACTTTCTTGCTCTTAAAATCAACTCGGTGACCTAAATTATTCAGATGTGCCACACTTAGAAAATTATAGTTTAGTCCTTCTACCAAATAAGCATTATCACATTGGATTCTATCATTTATTAGAAAGGATCCCTTCCTCTAACCATGTAAGGTGTATCATTACCCATTTTTATAGATCCTCCATTATATTGCTCAAGATGATTAAATTTTTCTTCATCACCAATCATGTGATGTGTACAACCACTATCTATGATCCATGTATCATTTTTATTAACCTTAGAAATCAGTGATGTTTCTACATACTTTTCTTCTTCCTCAGAATCATCCTTCATAGCAACAAATACTACCTCTACATCATCATCTGAATCTGAATCAAATTCATTTTCTTCTGCAATGTAACATACCTTTTTGCCTTTATCACTATTGTCTCGGTTGTCTCTGTTGTAGTGTCAATAACTTTTGTTGCCTCTTCTCCCATAGCTTCCTTCACCAAATTGGTCCTTGTTTATGTCATCTTCCTTCCTGTTTGGACATCTAGTGACAATATGACTAACTTCTTTGCAGTTAAAACATGCTAAAGGTAATTTGCCTCTATATATACCTTTTCCTTTAGGTAATCTCCTAGCCATAAGAGCTTCAATCTCATCAAGTTCATCATCAATATTGCTATCGCTATCATCCTTATTATTTCTACTACTAGACTTACCAATCTTCAAAGAAGTCATAAAAGTAGATTCAATAGTCGGTACAACACTATTATCATAGTTGTTTAGTTCAAAAGTTGTTAGCTTTCCAATCATATTATCAAGAGTGAGAGTACTGTTAGGTGCTGACTGATTTTCATGAATTGCAGATATTTTGATGGCATAAATAGGCAATAAAGTCCTTAGAATTTTGCTTACCATAGTGTCTTCATCAATAACACCATCAGATTCTCTGATAGCATGAACTACCTCCTTTATTTTGTTTGTGTACTACAATGTTTTCTCCTTCTTTCATCTTCATATCATCAAATCTTCCTCTTAAAATTTTGGCTTTAGCTCTCTTGACATTTGTATCACCATGATAAACTTGAGCAAGTTTATCCCACATATCTTTAGCAGTAGTGCAATCTTTAATATCTTCAAACTCAACATCTGTCAGAGTACCAGCAATCTCCATCATAGTATTATTATGCTTATGTCTATCTCTTAGTTGATCTAGAGTCAAAGGTCCAATGGGTGGTGCAATGTATCCATTCTCTAAAAGTGTGAGGGTAGAATTCCCAATTCTAGATATATGTAGTTTCATTCGGCTTTTCCATATTGTAAAGTTGTCCTTGTTCAGCTTTGGCACATCCCTCTTATACATTTTGTGATCTTTATGCTGAAGTCCTTAAAACTTTGTTCCAAGAAACCAATATGCTCTAATACCAATTGTTAGAATTACTAAGAGGGGGGTGAATCAGTTATCAATTGTCCCAAATACAAAATGTATATCCAAAAATAATTTAGACAAATTTTTGTAGCTCAGTAACATATAATAGTAAACTATCTATGCTTTTACCGATTACCAATCAACAACATAAAGTAACTACCAATCAAATCTAATATGAAACATGTAAAGTATGATATCCAAAAATCATCATAATCAACACATAATACAAGAGATTTAACATGGAAACCCTGTAAAGGGAAAAACCACCTGGGACCGGCAACCCAAAAATTGTTCACTCTTCTAAAGTGAGGTCAGTGAAGAACCAACCTTGTTAAAGGTTACAAAACACATTGTAAGGTGTGACCTTGTTAGAGGATTTAACACTAACCATTATCGTCCAACCAGCATACACTATGGGTTTGACAAGATAACAAATGTGCATTCTATGAATGACATTACAAGACTTTCAAATCTACTCGATTAAGAGATTTATCTGATTACAATGGTTAAACTGTAACAGCAGTTGATCGGATTACAATACAACTTGATTTGTAGATGTACAGATCTATATTATGCTCATTCAAATCTCTGATCAATATATCAATTCTATTTCAACAATATTCATTAAATTATTGTCTCTCAGTTATAGTTTTTTGATGCTCTATAATCTCCGTAGTTCGGTTCTCCTTAACTAGTTTGATCAGGCATGCATAAAGCTTGTTCATGTGATATCTCTGCAGTATCCTTTCCTTCAGCATAAGTTTCATAATGAAACCCTAGTCTCTTAAATAGACAATTAAACCATTTTCTTTTCTTCCATCAAATTTTTCCGCTTAATCTCCTTCATTGGTTTTTCTGCTTAAACCTTCCTCAGCTGATGTGTCAGTAACACATTTCAAAATTTTCCTTTAGATCTTCCTTGAATTTTTCTAGCCGTTGATCTCATAAATTTGTTTATCTTTCACCTCATGATCATACACTTTATAGTTCATCAACTTTTTTTGATTAAACAAATCATTTAGTTCTTTTGTCCATACCTGGTTAACAAAGAAATGTGTTGGTGAACACAAGCTTGGTTTATACTATGCTCAGTATGCACTGTAATGCTTCATTAACTAATAGCACTTCTTTGTAACATTTTTCTCTCAAATTCATAAAAGATTAATCCAACATAATCAAGTCAACAATATGAAGTCATAGACTCATCAATAAGTTACCAAGAGTATTCCTTATCCTCATCTATCATATCCATCTTCCTCCATGTAGATATCTCGGTTCTTCATCTTTCCCTTTTCTTCTATAGATGTGTTAGATGTTTGCAACTCCATTATAAGTACTGTCAAAACTAGTTGACATCAATGACAACATAAAACTAATTCAATTATCTTACATAACAGTTTAGTGCTCGGTGATCTCTAATCACTTGAATTTCTTCAATCAACTTCTCAATCAGTTGTAGTTAATCACAAAAATAGAACAATAATACATAAAGATTTATCACGGTTCACCTAATCTTATGCTACATCCACCAAAATAGATAGTCTAATCTTATTATATAGTAATTTCAAGCTATTATAATATGAAATCCCTTCTAACTCAATACTATTATAAAAGGCTAGAAATTTATTTTCTAGAAAAACCCTAACCCTTAGGCATTTTTAAAAGACTTATTATGTCGGTTAACAAGTTAACCCTAGGGAAATGTTTGACGAGTCAAATCAAATGTGTGATGAGTTAATCAATTTTTTTTTTTAATTTCTTGATCAATCACCACAAATAAAACATCTCCCACTTGGGGAATGATCAAGCTCCACCCAAAAAAAACCTCCCACTTGGAGACTGATCCTATAGAAACACTACTAACCTTGAAGCTCCCATTGGATTGATTATCCTAGACTTTTCTATTCTTTTTATTGTTTTCAATATTAAAGACCAACCGAATCTGAAGAGGAGTTTAGCTTCTCCCTTTGCACCACCTTTGTAAGAATTTTTTCTAGATTTTCATGTGTATGCATCTTTTTGATCATTAACTATCCATTATCCAACATTGACTGAATGAAGTGATACCTCAATTATATGTGTTTGGTCTTTGAATGCAAGGCATAATTATTTTCAAGATAGATGGCACTCTGGTTACCTATAAATAGATACTTTTTAGTCTGTGATTTTTCTATCTCTTATATGAAAAAGTGTAGCCATATCATCTCCTTAGCTACCTCTGTAGCAACAACATACTCTTCTTCTATATTGGATAAAGCAACCACCTTTTGCAATCGATAAATCCAACTCACTTTTTTCCCACCAATAGTAAATATATAACTTGTGGTACTCTACTAGATATTTAAATCACCTACCAAATCTAAGTCAACATAGACTTTTAAATCAATATTAAAACCCCCAAAACATAAACATTTATTGGATGTACCTCTCAAATATTTGAGAATCCATTTTAGTGCATTCCAATGCTCAACTCTAGCATGACTTGTATCCCTGCCAACAACTCCTACAACATGTGCAATATTTCCTCTGCTGTCTTTGGACACATATCCTTAGTTAATTTCAAATGACTAGGCAAAGATGTGCTGAAAACTTTGCATTCTCCATATGGAATTTATACAACACCTTTTCAACATAATCATCTTGAGATAGAGTCAATTTTTTGTTCTTCCTATCTCTGAAAATTTTTATACCAATCATTTGTTTTGATATTCCCAAATCCTTCATATTAAAAGAATGTGCTAACTCTTTTTTCCACCCATTAATGTGATCCATGCACTAGTACATTTTGCACCATTTTTCAATGCACTATTGGTCAAAGTTTATACCCAACTCCATCAAATAGTCAACCAAATAGTTCATCGCTATTACCTACATTGAAATATCGACCCATTGCTGCAACCGTCAAAATAATCGGCACCAATATTGGTAAAAAATGAGGGCAATCTAGACCGAAAATAACATTGGAAAGTGTTGGTATATTGGTCGATCTTTCGACCAATATATATTAATATTGGTCGAAAACTTTGGTCGCTCCGACCAAGATGCCAAACTCGCGACGGTCATATTTTGACCACATTTGGTCAAAATATTTCGCGGTTCTAACCAGGATGTTAAACCCATAATGCCACATTTCAACACAGCATGGTCAAATTTTAGACCAAAATAGGCCAGACCTTCAATGAATGTGGGTCAAAATTTTGACGAGACGCGGAGTGTTTAAAAAAAATTGAAGATAAATATCCAGACTAATCACCAACGACATCCTAATCAATGATTAGTCTAGATATTTATCTTCAAGTGTCCACACTCATTCTGTTGCTTGTTGCTAGCAAGTCCCTACTCGTTCTATTTTCCAGACTACTTTGGGCTCTAGCAATCCATCTACTCTACTCTGTGTGAAACTGTGGGTTTTTTCATTTTGTTTGAACTATTTGAGAGATAGGCTATGATTGGTGATGCATAATTGTTTTTCATGTTTGTAGCATGGGAGCAATGTTGGGGATGCTGGTGGTGCTGCGAATAGAGTCCTTAACTAGTTGTTGATGGAGATGGATGGTATGGCAACCAAGAAAATAGTTTTCATTATACATAATGGCATTGCCCTATTATACCCAAGGACTCAATGGAGCCGATATTACAAAGATTTGTCAGCGGGCTTTCAAGTATGCTATTAGAGAAAATATTGAGAAGGTGAGTTTCAATTGCGGTAGCTTTTGCAAACTATATTTGGTTATGAATTTCTTAATGGTTTTTTTTAACTAGTTTGTTAGAATTGTATATTTTTTTATTCAATTTTCCTCAACTTGTATCTTATTATTTCAATTTGTCATGTTCTCTTTCCTCTGCACTTTTACAGGATATTGAACATGAAAGAAAAAGAAGTGAGAACCTCGAGGCAATGGATTAGGATGATAGTGATGAGGTGGCTAAAATAAATGCTACTCATTTTGAGGAGTCAATGAAATATGCCTGAAAAGTGACAGTGATGTATTGGTTGTTGTTGTTGTTGTTGCTTCTGTTGCTACTTCAGATGTATTTACTAAGATGTTTTCCCCTGCCAAGATGATGTGCATCCATTTTATGGAGATCTACCAAATGTTTTATATGATAAAGATCACTACCAGTTGGCCCTTGGCTAGATCAATATTGCTCACAATCTCATTGCCAAAGTGGCCAAAGAATATGTTAGGTTGATAAAATATGGGGATTATCTTTATCGCTGCAAATCTTTGAAGGTTGTTGCACTTGGATAGATATGTACCATTGTTAAGAGAATTGGACCGAGTTTGGCTTACCTCAAATAGGTGAGGTAGCATATGGTTATGTTCTTTTTTCTATCTATCTGGTTTTCACTAACTGTTATTCCTTGGGATATCTTGCAAGGGTTCTATAAATGGATGGTCTATATTTTGGTGGGTGTCTTGTATGGGCCTATGAAATTTTTTATCTTGTCTTTTTTTCCAATCCTACAACTAGATTTTGATACGTGGATTGCTTGTAAGGAACTTTGATATCGTCATTTCAATAGTTCTTCATATGATAGTTTTCTATGAAGTCCCCAGTCTAGGCTTTATTTGTAGAATTTTTATCTCAATATTAAAAGAATTAATTTAGTTAAATAAAGCTTAATGTCCCAAACACAATGACAACTAGGATGTGAATTTAATCTTTTTGACAACTAAAGTGTCAAAAAAGATAACAGATGGTTCAATATAACCTACAACTTTGTCCATGTAAGAGTTCAACTCTAAAATTTATGGTATGAAGACCCACAACTTGTAGCTAAGAATATGATACTGAATAATTATGACTTATTTTAAAAATTCAGGAAAACTTAACCATTTTTGTAGCGATTACTTAAAAAAAAGTATACCTAATCGATGACTCAATATTTTTAACCTCTCATAAACTTTTCCTTTCAACTTCAATATCTTTCCTTGATAATTCTTGATCTCCTCAGAACCACTAGAAAAGAAACAATGACAATAGAACTTGCTACTTTAGAAAATTGTATCGATACTTAACTTAAACATTACAGTCATGAAGGGTGTAACAAAATATGATATGCTAATAGAAAAACTCATTTTGCACAAAATGACAGTAAGCATGGATTTTGGTTTACATGTGGTACCTCAATTTCTTCATCGAAGACATTATCTATTACATTTATAATTGTTTATTTAGGTTCCGTAGCACTAGCATATACACAAAAAGAATCTGTATTAAAAAAAACATGAACACTACATATATAAAAATAACTTGTTAAAAAAAAAAGAGGCCACTGAGGAGAATTACATAGGTCTCCAGAAACAACATTACCCAACTCTTTCTCTCAAGCCAAAGACTCAGTGTGTTGAATTTCCCAGACTAGCAGTCAATTCTATGTTGAGTATATCTGTCAGGCCCTTTTACAGTTTGAACGAATTAAGAATAGAAGATAGGAATTAATTTAACACTTCACCTACTCAAAAAGAAAAACCAATGAAATAATCCACATTAGGCCAACAGAGGTTGATGCATTCAATAAGAGAATGCTTACACAAAATGAAGTTGAATCATGCCATACAATGACAATGAGAAGTTTACTATTGGCCCTTCTAGTTTTTTTATTTGATAGTTGCTGGACAATGACACATTCAAAATGCACTTATGAGCAAAGACCTAGAATGAATGAAATTGATTAAATAATGAAGGTATGTTACTTTGAGCTTCACTTGGTTTTGAGAATATTTTTATATTCTCTACTTAACAAGGCCAACCACGTGAAGGTGGAAGATCATCTGGCCTCACCCCCCTCCCCCTAACATCAATCTAAATTCCTCATTAACACATAACAATATTCATTAACATGACATATAATTCAATATTAATACACAAAATTCATAGATAATTACTTAAAACAAAGTTCATGGAGTTATTATGATAGTTTTACAGATATTTTTGTCACAATTTGATGTTCATGATAGGGGAAAAGCACCTGCAACAACAGAGGCAATAGTTGTAGATACAGATGATGATATCCCAGAAATCCCTAATAAAATAAATATGGTGAAGAAAAAACTAAAAAGAGTCAATGCAGAAATTATTACTATTTTGCATGATGCTACTACCGGCCTCACCACGATGTCCATGACTAGGTAATTGAGCAAGCAAAAAATCCTGTAACAAGAACAAATAAATATTTAAGTTCACGACATAAAAGAGTATAAAATATAAACCTTTATTTAACTTTTGTTATAACTAAAGATTCATTATTGCTTACTTCAAAATGACATGCTCATACCATCAATTCATCTGTCCTCTTCAGCATCTCCTCGGTTGGATTTGCATCTTCCAAAATAGTAATAATTTATGCATTACTATTTTTCTTCACTGTATTTATTATATTAGGGATTTGGGATATCCTCATCTGTATCTACAACTATTGCCTCTATTTTTGTAGGTGCTTTTCCCCTATCTAATATTTATCTTCAGGTGTCCACACTCGTTTTGTTGCTTGTTGCTAGCGGGTCACAGTCAATGATTGGGAGAGCCCTATTTTGGCACCAGTCATGTAGTACAAGCACTAAATTTAAATTTTTTGGCACGGCTGGGAAATTTTTGTATATCAACATGCGATAGAGTTTTTTGCCCAAACTCTATCGCATGTTGATATACAAAAATTTCCTAGCCAATGCCAAAAAACTCAATTATAGTGCTTGTACTGAGACCTTGAATTATTGAGCTTCTCTTTGTTTCGAGAATATTTTAACATTCTCTACGTAACAGGGTGAACCACGTGAAGGTGGAAGCTCATTCAGCCCCTCGTAGGAGCCTCTTATGACCCTTTACAAAATTTTAAGACCTCTAAGATGTATTCTTAGGGATCATAAATGGTCGTAAAGGATCATAAGGGGTATTGGGACACAACAACTGAGAAACATAATTTTAGGCATCATGGTCACATTTTTTTGGAGACAACATAATTTAGTGGTATACCTAGATGATGGAGAGAAACTTCTACACCTCTGGTTCCAAGTTGTTCTCCATCCCGCAGTGTCAATTTGGAATTAGAGGTGCAGAAGTTGCACTCCATCTAGGTATAAAACTCAATTATGTTGTCTCCAAAAAAATGTGACCATGATGCCTACAATTATGTTTGTCAGCTATTGTGAAATCGTCATCACCCTTAGCTACCATCCTAAGCCCTTCTTCCCTCTCCAGTTCTTCAAGCCTCTGCAAGATATCTGGATCAATAAAGTCTACAACATTGTGTCCATCCATGATCTTAGGAATATCATCTTCTTTCCACTCTTCATTTGCCAAAATATACCACTTCTTCAAGCTTGAAGAGTAGTCACTAGTGGTTGCAAATCAATCTTATTACAAACTACAATAAGAGGCTTAGTAAGTCTAATTTAATTTGTATATGAAAATTTCATTATTTAATAATAAAAATGTATTAAAATGTTTGCAGTTATCTCATTTAAATTGAGGTTCATCTTGTATTATTTTGGTCATTATGGCCCTTCTCCACTCTCTAAATTTAATCCTTATCTATGGTCTTTGGATCCCACAGTGTCAACTTGGAATCGGAGGAGCAGAAGTTGCTCTCCATCGTCTAGGTATACAACTCAATTATGTTGTCTCCAAAAAATTGTGACCATGATTCCTACAATTATGTTTGTCAGCTATTATGAAATCTACATTTATGTTTCTCATCTGTCATGTTTATGTGCATGTTTTTTATGTGTTTGGGAAGACATCTTTCTATCCTAGGCTTGGATCCTTCGGCAATTAGCTTCATAATAATGTAGATGACAGATGAGAAATTAGCTTCCCAAGAAAAATCCCATACATGAACTATGTGTACCCCAATTCATGTGCCCTTTATGTGTACCCAAATGATATATTTGAAAGAACAAGGGTAAGGCTAAATTTACCCTTGTTGTTTCAAATATGTCATTAAGGTATGTGTAGAAGACATAGGAATTGGGGTACATAGAGTTTATTTATGAGATTTTTCTTAGGAAGCTAATTGCTCATATCTCATTTGCTTCATTTATTATCAAGCTAATTATCGAAGGATCTAATCCCAGGCTCGAAAGATGTCTTCCCATTATGTTTAAGCCATATTCCTTGTTCTTGTCAAACTTCCTTGGTATGGTAGGCCTTCTCTCTGCAGTACTCTTCTTCAATCTAAGTTCAATGATAAGCATCTTCTTCTTCTTCCTAATTGTAGCGAGATTGAGCTTCCTTTTCATTAGGATTCAACTCCACTTCCCCCATCTCATCATCCTCATCCACTCATCCCGATTGATTGATCTCTCAAGGACCTTATATTCAGTAGATGTTGGCAAGTGATCATTCTTAGTTGTTGTTTTTTTATAAGGTTGTTAGTAGTTATAGTCAATTTATTAGAGTTAGGATTTTATTTCAAAGACATCCACGTGAAGTGGAGTGGGTGTGGTCGAATTGATGTATCAAGGAACAAATGGAATAACCAGGAAAACACTATACATTAAATCATGTGATTGATAGTAGATTGGGGCTCACCTGAGCCATAAACATAAAGAATTATGGTAAAAAAATATGTAAACCATATATATGCACACTTGAAAAAAAGAGAAGTTACACCATATCCATATTAAAATATTAGTTACAATATGAAAATACTAAACTGACTAATTCTTGAGCTCATCTCCACATATGGTCGCAACAAAGATATGTGATTACAATACAAAGAAGGCATTGTAAAAATATAATTTTGGCATTTGCCCTAGCCTGACACGTTTTTCACTCAAATCCTTCATCGCGGATAAGTGGAGATGGCCAGATACATGTAGATGAGTTGTCATCAACCCAACTAAAGTATCTGCAACCATTATTTCCCTGTGATGCCCAGTCTACATTAGTTCTTATATTATAATGAATAGTATTTACATTAGAAACATTAAATATATACACATTAGCAACCTTTTTTCTATTTGGGCAGCACCAAAATTGTCAACCAAGGTTTTTCTATGTCCGTGAAGTCTTCAACACACACTACCCACCACCACATTGACATTTTGGCACATTGAGAAGAGTCATTGAGCCTATATCAATAATGCACCGCACCATCGTTACTACATTTATTATTTTTATATGATTCTTTTTATATGGAATACACCAAGGAGTACCATAAAAAATATTAACCATTTACAATAATAAAAAGTAAACCTAAATCAAATAGCTCACTTTTTTATCAACATGTGTAATCTCTGTGTATATGAAAAATGAAAGAAATATCAAGCTAAAATAAAATAGTGAACAAAATAGTATTCCACATAGAGTGAATGAAATATACCATCAAAACAAGGTGACAAAATCCTATCACGAAACACATACATAGGAAATCAAAAAGGGACA
This sequence comes from Chamaecyparis obtusa, assembly GCA_027943335.1. Classification (NCBI taxonomy): domain Eukaryota; kingdom Viridiplantae; phylum Streptophyta; class Pinopsida; order Cupressales; family Cupressaceae; genus Chamaecyparis; species Chamaecyparis obtusa. The sequence continues at coordinate 13,220,224 of BSBK01000529.1, forward strand.
AAAGACAAGAAATAAGAAAAATCATTACGACTATAGAAAAATCATTTATACTATAATCAACAAAAGAAATACTCTTTGTCAACAATTTTCAAAATCATTACGACTATAGAAAAATAATTAAGACTATACAAAATCAAATTTTAGAAATGGATGGTTCTGATGCTTTTCCATTACAACAATTGAGCATTCATCATTTGGTATTGTCTATTCCATTCAAGTATGTCAAAAATGTTCAAGAAATAAGAAAAATCATTAGGACTATAAAAAATCAAGTTCTAGAAATGGATGGTTCTAATATTGCTTTTCCATTACAACAATTGAGCATTCATCATTTGGTACTTCTTGGTGTATTCCATTTATGTTTTTTAGCTGTCGTGGTTATGTGCATGTTCTTTATGTGTTTGGCTTCTCTCCCTCGCAAGGGATGCATCGATAGGTAATTGATCTGAAAGCATAATGATTTGACAATTAGAAGGTTGGTTAATAGATTCCAGTTGGTTCTTTGTAGAGGGCAGTCTATTTGGAGTACACTTAATTTCTCTGCAATTTTGGAGTAAACTGTCCTATAGGTACAGTCAAAACACCAACATATTGATTTGAAAGTTTAGAATGTGGTATTTTCTTGGTGGTAATGTAGGAACATTTCCAAGCATTAGTTTTACTTTTTTATGCAAGAACTTTGTTGTTTTTGGTGTTTGTGATACCAAAGGAGTAACTGGTATTGTGTAGACAGTGACTAGCCAGATTGTTCCTAAAAAAAAATTACAAAACTGGTCACATTTCAAAGTCTTAAGGCTTCATTGTCTTTAAAAGTTTCAAAACTCCAAATTTGTAATGTTGCAAATTCAAAAATTTGAAATGCATCGGTTATTAGAAAATTGAGTGAATTGGATTTTGTTATGTTTTAGTGCAAACTAATCCATCCAATCGATTGGGATTAGTTTCAAAGATGGGTCAAAATGTTTGTATGGTAGATAAGTGTGGTGAAAATGATAATAGTGTATGCAGTGCACCCATGTAGAAAACCTTTTCAAATTCCATAAAGATAGTGACCTTGTGAAAGCTTGAAGATTAAAGAATCATTAGACAATGATAAAGGAAAAAGACTCTTGAGTGATTGTTATGGGAAAAATGGACTATTGTCTAAACTCTCAAGCACCTAGCTACACTTGAATCAAATTTTTGGGTTGTTTGACTACATGAGTATTTTATTTGACATGAAAAAATATGGATCCATATTTCACCTATGCTAAAACTGATAAGTTCACCTCTTACCCCTCACTTATAGTTGTTCCTTTAAGGGATGATTGTAGGGCCCAAATGATAGCCTTCAATTATATGTACTGTTGGAATTAGGAGAGATAGGGTACTGAGAGGGGAGGGGTGAATCAGTGCCCACAAAAATTTTCACTTAAAAACCTTTCAAATCTAAAACTATAAACAATAGTAACCTTGCAAAATAACTTGTATCAAATGCAAGTATCATTCATCTAATAAACTTGTAAAAGTAAATAACATGAAATCAACAATATAACAGTCCCATAACACAAGTATTTTGGTAACGCAGAAACCCTTATTAGAAGGTAAAAACTGTGGTGGGGATGACACCCACAAATTCTTCACTACTGCAGATAGAAAAGGTTTGTCTATTAGGGCTACAAGTTTTGATCACTTCTAGTGATCTTACCCTATTAGGAGTAACATATTAGATCAGCTAGATCTACCTAGTGATAGGATTTTAGCAACACTACTTGAGTCACATGCACTCGATTAAAAGATTTACAAAAAGACTGTCAAGTCTACTATGTTAGGATATTTTACCAAAACTCTATTACAATGATTAGAAAGCAATAGGTAACTATATGATAATGACAACTCAACCTGTCTGATATAGATCAATAAAGTACAGAATATATATCACCTTATACTATGTGAATCTCTACTCTGAACTGCTCGATTAGCCTACTCTGATTATACTCATTCTGATTTCCTCTAAATATTGATCTGCTCTGTCAACTAATAATCTTGAAGGTTGGCTAGTGCTTCAAGTGCTTTTCTCATACATCAGTTTACATAAAAAATGATGTAACATACAAATATATAGCATACTACTTTATGCCGCTTATACAATATTAGGTTTCAACAACTTAGAGAAAAACCCTAAGATCTACGATGTACAAAAATAACCTAGATCTAACATTTACAAAATATCTTCATTGTATCTCAACAATAAATGATCCTCGATCTTGGTAAAACATTTTTTGATTTCGTTGTAACCATTTGCATAGAAGAATGTGCCATTCCTAATTACTATACCATTTTCCTATGATCGTTGGTAAACACTATATAAATTGTTCGGTGATTATACTGACACTCAGTGTTTACTGTCGCTTGGTGTCAGTGTCTGGTGCTCGGTATAAACACTTAACCAACTAGCTCATGATGCTCACTTTAACTAAATAGGATAATATAGGTAACCAACCGATGTCTTTGATAACCTTTGATACTAATGACAACCTTTAATGCTCAATAGAGAACAATCTCCCCCTTTGGCATTAGTATCAAAACTTGAATGTATATAGACCTTATTTCTCAAAACTTATATCTTTTCCATATACATATATCCTTATCAAAAAAAGTTTCTATATACTCCCCCTTGGTGCATGCTTTGGTAATGTGTAGTATACTTAGCAAAAAGTTACATATTTGGCATAAACATGTTATCCCTCTTTATCTTCATCTTCTATATACATGTTTTCCCCCTTTTGATAGTAATGCCAAATAAATAAAAAATGAATACGTACAACTTGTCAAAAATGTGCTGATGGGTTTTCTTCAATGACTACAAGAGGTTTTCCCATTCATCTTTCAAGTTGGTGAGAGAAATGTGCTCAAGACCGACTTGTGTATGCATGTCAAATATTTTGTCCAACATAGAAATCTCTGGTGTTGCAACAAGCATTTGTGCCCTTGCTATGTGCTTCTCAAAAATTTTTAGGTATGGTAGGACTTATGTCTGTAACTCAATAACCTGATCAGCTATCCACTCTTCTTGCTTCTTGAGAACTGCTATCAACCACCTGAGTTCTTGCACTCTGATTATATGCTTTGAAAAAGCTTGTGGCTTGATTGTATCTACATTTGCACTGACTGTGATTTCATTCTCAAATTGTTTAATCTTTGCAGTGAATGTTCTGATAGTGCATAGCTTAAACAAGATTTGGCAAAAAGAATTAGTAATAACCTGAATCCTAGTTATTACCTCTGAAAGTTTAACCTTGTTAATAGCCACTTCCTGGCTTATTCTCTTTGCAAGTTTATCTTGTATCTTTGACTCTTCCCTCTCTTCAATTGTCTTGTCAGCATCAACATCTGGGGCATTTATTCCTTCAACAAGAGTAGCAAGTTGGTCCATAATTGGAGTATCTTCATCTATTTTTCTCTCAAGTACTACCTATTGTAAGATATCTTGGACATTTTCTAATATCTCCTTGTTTTTTCTCTCTTGTCTCAACTTCTTATGTGTTTCTTTTCTTTTTCATAACTCCCCATATTTGCTTAGTTCTTTAGGGCTAAGGTTCCTTGGGTCACACTCGGGTATCACAATTACTTCATTTAGAGTGACTGGCCCTTTTCCTTTAATTTTCTTCATCTTCTTCTTCTCTGGTTCCTGTGGTGAACTCTTGGCAACTAGAACAATAGCTTTTTCTTTTGCCCTCGGAGTGTTCTACCTAGTTGACACATTGTCTTCCTTTTTCTACTCCTTGATAACCTATGTGTTAGTTGTGTGAGATGGAGCCTCTGATGTTGTGTCAAGTGGGGTAGCCTCGATTACTTTGGGCTCTTCTTGTGCTTGTGTTTCTATTTCAGTAGCCTCTTTTCCTTCAGGCTTGTTTGTCTCTACAATTGTCTCGGTGCTTTGTTCCCCTATTGTATCTTTAGGTTGCTTAGGGTTTGAGCCATTAGGTTGTTCTTGAGATAGAATCTCTATGGCTTCAACAAGTATAGGAAGCTCACACGGTAGTGATGGAAATGCACACTTGGTAACTTGTGCTTCATCCTGTGTGTTTTCTTGTGCATTATTCACATCATCATCTTCATCCCTATCATCGGGATCACCATTTATGATGTCCCCAATGAGTACATCCTTTTCATTTGTGTCCTCAATCTAAATCACTTCTAGATTTGGTGCATCTTGTGAACTTTTCTTAATTTCTTGACCAATTGTTCTATCAATTACCTCGATAAATGATACCTTTGACTCTTTAATCTTATTTTCTACATTATCCTCAATGAATATTCCTTTACCTTTTGAATTATGTCTCTTTTAGACAAATTTTGAAATGCAATTTTCTCATTTTGCTCTTTGACAGCTAAAAGTGAACTCCAGATAAGTTAACTAGACTCATCAAGATCTGCCAGATTCTCATTTATTATTTGCATAGCTTGATTATTGACTTTGAATCTCTACACATAAGTATCCATAAGATCTTTAATCTCATCAAGAGATAAGTCTGATGCAATTGATACAAGGGCTTGTTCCCTCATCCTCTTCTCGGTGTCCAAGGCATATGACCATTTTTTATTTATTCGGTCCTCTAATATCTTGGGCAAAGATAATTGAAACTCTAATGGAACTCGTTTGAAGCATATCATCATCTGGATGACTTCTTTCTCAATTTTTTTTTGGTCTTAATTTGACATATTATCAAACTTACTAAGTTCTGGATCTGCAAGATTTCCATTCTCGATTATGTCTGTAGCAACCTCATCTATTGACCTATTCTTATTACTGACAAAATTGAATTGATTGTTGTCATCTTCATCATCCTCAAGGTCTTCTTTATTTCTTATCAATTTTCTCCTTTTCTTTGGTGCATTTGCTATAGACTTGGGTCCTTTCTTTACATAAGTCTTTGTTGGTGTAGCAGCCTTTCATTTTTCTACCTTCACAGCTACCTTTTTCTGTGGTGGTGAAGCTACAGTTGATGACCTTGTGCGTGCACCTGTTTGCACTGGAAACTACCTCTTCTTTGGAGCTTGAGTAGGATAAACCGGTATTGGTTCTTATTCTTCTTTGGACTTAATTTCTTCATTGTCATATGGTTTGTTAGCAACATTAACTGACCTTCAGTTGTAGTTTCAACCGGTGACTCCTTGGATGAGTCAAATTCATTTCCAAACTTCTCAGATAAAAACTTCTTCATTTTCTTTTCTTTCCTTGTCATTTTACCAATGACAAAACCTATTTTAATTCTATACTTAGCTTCTTCAAAGGTTCCAAACTTCTCAGCCTTTATGTCCTTCGGTAATGCTAGTAGTGTCTTAATAGATTTCAAATCGAAATCATGATCCATTTCATAGCCCATAGGTTCTAGCCATTTTATTCTTAGCTCAACTACTTTAATTATAGTGTGTTCAGTGTTCACTAAGAAACAAATGTCCATCCCATATTTTTTGACCAATGAACTCAAAATTCTACTTCTTAAATTCATCTTTACTTTAAAATCTTCAAAATAACTATCTATAACATTCACAGCATTATATCCTAGACCTTTCATAATCTCAAAAATTTGTGAAGTGATCGGTGTGTCATCTATCCAGTCAGTGTGACCGATAGAGGGAAAGAATTTCTAGAGATAGAAAAATAAACATACAAGTAATGATCCAAACTTATAGGTATTGGACTTTTATGTCCTGATTGTTTTCATGTTTTCTTCAACCTGTCTCAGTAGTAGCTCGGCAAGGTCTATCTAATGACCCTTCTTTATCAATTTGTGAGCCATGTCAACTACACTACATGGTACACTATTTTCTCTATTTGACTGAAATATCTTGTACCCAATTACATGCATTGTGAACTTAACTTCAGGATCCATAATTGATGAAATTTTTAGTGCTCTACTGTCCCATGCTGCACCAATATTTTTCTCAATCTCGACTCAAGATGAGCTTCTGAATGCTTTGACTTTATCAGTAGTAGGGTAACCAGTAACCCTGCTAATCATTCTTTTTATGACCTTTATTAGTCTGTCTAGCTAGAATGTGTCCTCATGATAGTAGCTCAACACAACCCCAATCCATTCATTCTTAAAATTCTTCAAGAAATTTAGGGCATTGGTAAGACCAAGTGATTCAACAATTTTGTGCTCTAGTTTCAGTTCTATTTTCTCATTACAAAGTGCCTGATATGCAACATACATATCAAAATCACTTATTTCCCCAATTTTATAGTGTATGTATGATCATACATCTTCAGTTAACAAAACCCTAGGTGGGATGCTTGAAAAAGCACCGATTGAATCCATTTTTTAGGCATCTTTAGGGTGTAACTTATAAGGTGGTTCCTTGTAGCTTGCTAACACAATTAAATTATCTTCTTATTCCACAACTTTAGAAGAACTCGCAGTAGATGCCATTTTAACAAACTAGGTTTTCCGATAAGTATGAGAAATATGCTTGATAGGGTTTCAACTTACTCAGAATGTATCGAAGAGTGTGCTTGATTTGATCTACAGCTACTTTAATTAGCTTGAAAGATTCTTCCTCGAACTCACTCTATGAAATTTTAGCTCTCTAAAATCACAATGTGAAAAAATAAACTCTGTCTTCCATGCATTTGTATAATTTTTTATATTCCCGCTCAAAACTTTATGCAATAAATGCTTGACCTACTTTCCAGTTCATGACAACTGTCAACTCGGTGATAGCTACAATATTTCATCAGCTCGGTTAACATAAGACTTATTTTCTTGGTTGATACTATTATTCGGTTAACCTTGAATAGTGATTACTAACGAGTAAATGCTCAGTCTAACTTTTACCGACTGTGTAACTTTGTTAGCTCAAAACATATAAACCACAATGCATCTTTATTATGAAAATTTGTTATGTGCACAATGTATTTAAGAAACTGTATGTAAAATGTGATCATTTTGAAATGTTAGTCCCATACATACCTATTTCATCTTAGGTGGAAGTACCGATGTCACCCAATCCAGTGGACAAGGTTTCACCGACAGCATTACTTGACTCAACATTCTCATTAGATGCCTTCTTCCACATGTCGTTCCTTATTCTCATGATATCTATAATAGTGTTTCCACTCTCAAATACATGACCTTCTTCTAGTGCTCAATCTTTGTAGTCTTTACTTAAATGACCAGCCTTATGACAAGGCAAACATGCCATTCCAGTGCTTGTCCAGCTTCTTGATTGTCTAGCCCATCTTTTCATGTTACAATTTGCTGCAATGTGCCCATACCTACCGCATGCAACATAGTTATCCCATGTTTTATAATCCCAAACATAAGAATTACCTTGTCTCTTCAATTGATAAGGCTTGCATTGTGTCTTCTGCTTAGGAGTCCATACTTGCTTCATTTTTGCCTTACACTCTTGTGCAGTGTGTCCATGCTTATTACAAGTACAACATAACTTCTCCATAGTAGTATTGTTAGCATTCTATTTAGCTCTACATTCATAAGCTTGATGACCACACTTTCCACAATAATAGAAATATCCATTGAACTTAGGAGTGACAAGGAGGTTTACCTTGTGCTTTGCTTCTGCACACATTATATGTATGTCCCAGTTTTCCACAATGATAATGTGTCAACACTTTAGGTCTTTGATTTTGATTTTTTTTGACCTATTCATCTTGTTGTGATTATTCTCCTTCGTTGGTATAGCCTAGTCCAGCTTTGCTTCCAAATCTTCTTTGATTAATCAAAAAATCATCAATCTTCTTGGAATTGTTCTCAGCTAGCCTCATCATCTCATTATGTTGTTTTTGTGTCTTTATTTCATTTCTCAATTTTTTATTCTCTTCTCTAAGTATTGCAACATCTTCAAGTCTTCTAGATAATTCTCCACTTACTCGATTGACTTCTTGATTCACAGTCATCATTTGATTAGATACTTGAAAGTGACGATCAATGAGTCTTTGTATCTCACTCTTTTTAGCTTGTAGTTGTTCAGTTGTTTGTCTTTAGTCTTCAATAACTAGATTACTTTCTTGCTCAACCTGTCTAGCATTGTTCATTATTTCTACCATTCTCACCATCTGAGATTCTAGACCGATTTGCAGTGCTTTCACTTGTTCAATAAATGCTTATTCTTCTCAGACAAGTCAAAGATTATACTTTTAAATCCATCAGAAATACTCCCTAAACTAGATCTAATGTGGTCAAATATATCATCAATTGCTTCTTCATGGTAGCCAATCTCATTTTGCAGAATAGCTAGGTTCTTCCTTTCAACTAGTAATTTCTTCAGTCCTTCCTTGGCTTGCTTATACTATTCAACAAACATCTGCATTTGAATCTTTTGATTCTCAATAGTCTTATCTAACTTAAACCTCTCCATGACATAGACCTTTACCCTTCAGTGGTTAAAATATCCAATAAGAGAACTAAGCTCTAATACCAATTATTGGAATTAGGAGAGATAGGGTACTAAGAGGGGGGGGCTGAATCAGTGCCCACAAAAACTTTCACTTAAAAATCTTTCAAATCTAAAACTATAAATAGTAGTAACCTTGCAAAATAACTTGTATCAAATGCATGTATCATTCATCTAATTAACTTGTAAAAGTAAATAACATGAAATTAACAATATAACGGTCCCATAAAATAAGTATTTTGGTAACGCAGAAACCATTGTTAGAAGGTAAAAACTGTGGTGGGGATGACACCCACAAATTCTTCACTACTGTAGATAGAAAAGGTTTTCTTGTTAGGGCTACAAGTTTTGATCACTTCTGGTGATCTTACCTTGTTAGGAGTAACATATTAGATTAGCTAGATCTACCTAGTGATAGAATTTTAGCAACACTACTTGAGTGTGCACTTGGTTAAGAGATTTACAAAAAGACTATCAAGTCTACTGTGTTAGGAGATTTTACAAGAACTCTACTAAAATGATTAGAAAGAAATAGGTAACTATCTACTAATGACAACTCAACTTTTCTGATACAGATCAATAAAGTACTGAATATATATCACCTTATACTATGTGAATCTTTGCTCTGAACTTCTTGATTAGCCTGCTCTGATTCTGCTCAATCTAATTTTCTCTAAATACTAATCTTCTCTATCAACTAATAATCTTGAAGGTTGTGTAGTGCTTCAAGTGCTTCTTTGCTCATATATTAGTTTACATAAAAAATGATGTAACATACAAATATATAGCATACTACTTTATGCCGCTTATACAAAATTAGGTTTCAACAACTTAGAGAAAAACCCTAAGATCTACGGTGTACAAAAATAACCTAGATCTAACATTTACAAAAGATCTTCATCGTATCTCAACAATAAATGATCCTCGATCTTGGTAAAACATTTTTTGATTCCATTGTAATTGTTTGCATAGAAGAATGTGCTATTCCTTATTACTATGCCATTTTCTTGTGATCCTCAGTAAACATTGTATAAATTCCTCAGTGATTATACTGACACTCGGTGTTTACTGTCACTTGGTGTCGGTGTCTAGTGCTCGTTTAAGCTATCTAGTGCTCGGTATGAAGACTTAACCGACTGGCTCATGATGCTCACTTTTATCGACTAGGATAATATAGGTAACTAACTGATGTCTTTGATAACCTTTGATACTAATGACAACCTTTAATGCTCAATAGAGATAACATGTACTAAGTGTTACAATGGAACTATATTGACTTTATTTTGTAGTTTTTTAATATGAGTTTGTAGATTAATAGGAGTTCACATTTTTATGGGAACGTATCATTAAAGTGAGCATTAATGCCCATCTATATCTAGTGAGATGAACATAACTCATGTACCTCATGCTAGTGTGCTTGGACTAGACTAGACATTATCCAACTGCCTTTGAGGGTTTTCACTGTTATTAATTGGTGTAAAAGGATGAACGCTTGTGTATTATAGCACTTTATATAAATATGCACTATTTGGATAATGTCTAGTCTAATGAAAAATAGTGTATACAAGGCATCCAAGCACACTAGCATGAGGTACATGAGTTATGTGCATCTCAATAGTTATAGATGGGAAACTGTGGCACACTAGTATCTGTGAACTCCTATTAATCTACAAACTCTCATGTTAAACAACTAAAAAATAAAGTCAACATAGTTCTCTTAACACAACCAAAGTTATAATTAAATTATCTAAAAAAAATGGTGCCTTAGAGGGATAGAGGAACACTTTGCTAAAGAAGTTTGACTATTATTTGTGAAAATGCCTCCAAGGAATGCAGGTACTACCAGGGAGATTTAGGAGTTGAAGGAGAAGAACACAAGGTTGTAGGAATCTTACAATGCACTTTTGGCGAGGCTTGAAGCACTGGAATCCAATCAAAGAAGAGTAGCAAATGAAGGTGTTGATAGTGAAGAAGAGGAAGAAGCCAATAAGGAAGGGTAACAAGAGGAAGAAGAGGAATAAATAGATCCTGAAGAGTAGAGGACAATCAGGATATTCAAGGCTATGAAGAATGAGTAGCATAAGGTGAGGGGAGATATCCCTATGTATGATGGAAGTATGAAAGAAGAAGAGATTTTGGATAGAATAGCAGCAATAGAGGAGGTTCTTCAATGAGGGGAAGAGGAGGAAGGAAAAATCAGGTTTGGGAAGAAAAGTACAAAGGATTGAATAGGACAATGCTGCACAATCCTAGAAATGCAAGCTTTTGGGATTTGAACTATATTCAAATAGGTATAGTCAAGTGTACTATTGAAGGGAAGCCAGTAAACAACCATGTTCAGATGTGGACATCCAGTGGGAAGAAAGAACCAACTATCAAGGCACCATATTCCTAAAGTACAGGTTCAAACTCAGACATCCAATGCCAGGACTGATTCTTGGGACAAGAATCCTTTCAAAGGTGGTGAACATGGTGCAGGGGCACCTAGAATATCCAAGTATTACCAAGAGTCCATAATGACAACCATTCACCTGATGACATCTAAAGACATCAATTCAAATGTATTGGCACCTATAATGGCCTATAAGGTCATTCCATGCAATGCAAATGGCAAATATGTAATAAGTCTTAAAAGGCCTAATAGGCCTTAGGACCAAAATAAGAGCCTAGGATGGCATTTGGTGTTACAAGTTTACAATAGTTTAGATTTGATTTTAATAATGCTTAATAAGTTCATTTGGGTCACATTTCAAAGTCTTAAGGCTTCATTATCTTTAAAAGTTTCAAAAACTCCAAATTTGTAATGTTGCAAATTCAAAAATTTGAAATGCAACAGTTATTAGAAAATGGAGGGAATTGGATTTTGTTATGTTTTAGTGAAAACTAATCCATCCAACTGATTGGGATTGGTTGGGGTAGTTTCTAGGAGTCCATCAAATATGTGAAATTTTTAGTGTACAGACTGTACTAAGTTTTTGATTAATAAATTTCTTTCAAATGTAGTTTCCTTGAGTTCTTAGCGTGATTTTGATGAAGGGTGCTCCCCTTAATACCACAAACACATAATAGAAATAGAGAAACAACAGCAATATGCAAGAACATAAAATTGGCTTCTTATTATCTCCACAATTATGGAATTACAAACTTTCAGAATTACAATATGCAAAGCCACATGGGCATTCCCTTACAATATTTTGTAGGATAAAGCCTCGAATCAATACCTAGATCTACTACCAAGAACTATCCTGAACTGCCCTAGACAACACTATGGGCCTTCTTTATATAGGCAATTTCCACCGCCTGAGAAGGTTCCAAAAATTTAGCCCTTAAGGCCAACCAAACTTAGAATTATTTTATTTTTCAATTTATTACATCAAAGTCAGCTCAAAATAACTTTTGAAACTTGAACACAAATTTTGAAAGAATTTTATTTTCTGCCATTTCAGGTGGCCCAACTTCCAGAGACCATAAGTCATCACCCATTGACCCGATTTCCTATTATAACCCCATTTTGAAAAGGGCATGAAGAGCTCTACAATGCCTAAATTAATAAAGTTTCATTCAACCAAAAATTCAACCTCATCCAGAGCTTCTAAAGCCTTCAAAATTGAGTTCAAATTTTTTGTACCCTATTTTGAACATAGAAAATTTTCAATATCTTCAAAACTAGATGTGATCTAGCAATGAAACTTTACTGGCAGGTTGATATGACTAAGATGAACCTCCACATGTGAAATCAAAACATTCTAAGATCATATGACCAACTTACTAAAAATAGCAAGTTTCCATAAATAGCAGTTCTACACAAGATAGCCCTTATTGAAAAGAAACTAGAAAAAAAAAAAATTTGGTTGATGCAAGATTGCTCTTACACCCAGGATGCTCCTACATCAGACACTTGGGGTAATTTGAGAAGTGACCCTATCACAACTCAGGTGTGAAGAGGAAAACCAAGATGGTTAACCTCCTCCCTTGTTAGCCATGATGAATCTTCAATAGGTCATCCTTTCCATTTGACCAAATACTCTTCATATGTCTTGTTCCTTGTGCTTCCACCAACATGACTATCCAGTATGTCTTTAATCTCCTTGATATCTGAACTAGTTGCTGGAATACTCCACTGTGCTACTGTAACCTCATCTTCAACACCTCCTTCATGATACTCTGTCAGATCTGAAACATTAAATATTGGTGAAATATTTAGCTCAGTAGGTAACTCGACCTCATATGCATTTCTTGAATCATGCTTCTTTAGTATCCTACATGGCCCAAACTTCTTCATTTTTAGCTTGTTATATGTACCAACCAGAAATCGCTCCTTCTGCAAATAAACCATGACTTCATATCCAACCTGAAACTCCTTATAACTCCTTTTCTCATCCACCTTAGCCTTATACTACCTATTCATCTTGGTAATATGCTTCCTCACCTCTTCGTGGATGTTCTTCAAATATTCTGCAAAATCCTCAGCTTTAGCACTACTTATTTCTCCTTTATCTATCTTTCTCAACTCATATGCATTCATGGGACTACTCCCATATATAATCTGGAATGGTGATTTACGAGTGCTCCTGTTAATAGAATTATTGTATGAAAACTCTACTTGTGGTAAAATCAAATCCCATCCTGTTGGCTTATCTCCAACCAAACATCTCAGCAAATTTTCCAAACTCCTATTCACCACCTCTGTCTATCCATCAATCTGTGGATGATGTGATGAATTGAACTTCAAATCTATTTTCAACTTCGTCCATAATGTATGCTACAAATATCCAATGAACTTAGTGTCCCTATTTGAAACTATACTCTTTGGCAAACCATGTAGTCTCACTACTTCTCTGAAAAATAATTCTGCTACATGAACAACATCATTAGTCTTCTTGCAAGGAATAAAATGTGCCATCTTTGAAAATCTGTCAACTACCACAAAAATTGAATCATGTCCTCATTGTGTCCTTGGTAAACCAAGAATAAAGTCCATACTAATATCCTCCCAAGGCTTCTCTGGTACAGGTAAGGGCTGATACAACCCAGTATTCTGCTTCACTCGTTTCACCATCTGACATACTCTACAACTCTGTATAAACTTCTTGACATCTTGCTGTAACTGTGGCCAATAGTAATTCTCACTAACCAAAGCAAGGGTTTTATCATGACCAAAATGTCTAGCCAATCCTCCACTATGCTTCTCCTTGATGAGATTCTCCCTCATAGAACTTCTTGGAATGCACAACTAACTCCCTCTGAATAGCATATCATCTTGAATGATGAAATCCAGCCACTTCATCCTATCTAGAGTAACAGGTTCTTTACAAGCTTTCCAAGCTTCACCAAAATAAGGATCGTCTGGATATAAATTCTTGACTTCCTTGAACCCAACCACCTCAATTTGCATCTCTATCATCAATAGTTGCCTTCTACTAAGCGCATCTACAACATTGTTAGACTTTCCACTTCTGTGTTTCAAAACAAATGTATAACTCTACAAATACTCAACCCATTTCAAATGCCTTTGATTCAAATTTCTTTGACTATTCAAATATTGCAAAGCTTGATGATCAGTATACAAAACAAACTCCTTAGGAAGCAGATAGTGTCTCCACTTCTTCAATGCCTGAACTATAGCATAAAATTCTTGATTATAAATAGAATATTTTCTCTTGGCATCATTTAACTTCTCACTAAAATAAGCAATAGGTTTACTTTCTTGGCTCATAATAGCTCCTATTGCAATACCACTAGCATCACAATCTACTTGAAACACCTTATTAAAATCTAGAAGTGCTAAAATAGGTTGTTCTGTAACTTTCTATTTCAACAGTTTAAAACTCTTATTTGCCCCATTAGTCCACTTGAACTCTTTTCTATCCCCTCTCATTGTTTCAGTCAAGTGTCCACAAATACTGCTAAAATTTCTGATAAACTTTCTATAAAAGCTAGCCAAACCATGAAAAGATCTTACCTTAGTAGCACTCATTGGAGTAGGCCATTCAAGGATAGCCTGTACTTTCTCTGGATCCATTTTCAAACCTTTTGCTAAAACTACAAATCCCAAATACACTAATTCCTTCTTCACAAAACTGCACTTCTTCAAATTAATCAACAATTTCTCATCTCTCAACTTCTCAAACACCATATGAATAAGCATCATATGTTCCTCCAATGTCTTCCTAAATATCAAAATATCATCTAGGTAAAAAATGACAAACTTACCTAGAAATTCTTTCAAAACCTCATTCATGAGCCGCATGAAAGTGCTCAGTGCATTGGTTAGTGCAAAAGGCATGACTAACCACTCATACAGTCCTTCATTTGTCTTGAAGGTAGTCTTCCATTCATCTCCTTCTTTGATCTGAATCTGGTGATATCCACTCTTCAGATCTATCATTGAGAAATACACAACCCCACTCAAATAGTCCATAATATCATCCATTCATGGTAATGGAAACTAGTACTTGATTGTGATCTTTTTTATTGCTCTAGAATCTATACACATCCTCCATTCTCCATTCTTCTTTGGTGCTAATACCACTGGTACAACATAGGAACTCGAACTCTCTCGAATCAACCCCTTCTGCAATAACTCATGTACTTCTCTGTTCAACTCTTCACTTTCTACTAGTGTCATTCTGTGTGCTGCCTTGTTTGGAAAATTGGCTCCTAGAATCAAATCCATCTAATGACTGATCTTTCTTACCGATGGTAATCCATTAGGTACATTGTTAGGACCATCATGTACTACACATCTGTCAAACTGCCATGGTCTAGCCAACAACATATGACATGCATCCATAGATATGATATCACATAGTACCTCATCTTGGTACCCACCGATCTTGAACTTTACCAAGCACTATTTACTAACCATGACCTTGTGGTCATCCTGTACCCTAGCAATCTAATATGGATGTGGTGTTTCTATCTCTTGAGCTTCAACTTTGTCACCATCTCTTCTGACACCAAATTGTCAGTGCTTCCACTATCAATAATCACATGACAACATTTACCCTCACACTTGCATCTAGTGTGAAATAGGATCCTCCTTTGTTTAGGTTCATTCTCACCACTTAGTAGGACTCTTCTGTTAATCAACGTTTCTCCTCTTTTAGCATCTTTAGAATTTGATGATCTGGCATCTTCATCTACATGTGCATCTCTAGCTTGGCCTTCATTCCTCCTATCCATCCTTGGTGTTGAGGACATTCAAATGCCCTATGACCTTCTTCTCCATAGTGAAAACATGTTCCACGGAAGCCTCCTCTTCCTGAACCTTGTCCTCTTCCTCTTCCTCTTTGATCTCTATTGTTCTGATCTTGGAAATTATTGGAATTGTTTCCTCTTTGATTTTGACTACTACTGGCCTCATCCTTCTTTTTTAGATCTTCATTTTGGCCTCCATATGACCCTCCACCAGATCATCCACCGTGACCTCTTCCATTTTGTCTGCTCTCAAACTTTTTGTTTAGCTTTTCCTCTACTTTTAGGGAAAACTGGTATGCCTCTTCAATATTGTTCATTCAAACCAGATTCAACTCCTCCTAAATGCCTGGCCTCAACCCATTGAGGTAACGGGAAACTTTCTCCATATCAGCTTCTGCATGGCCTGTTCTGATGAGGATTCGATAGAACTCCTCTGTGTACTCCTTAACAGATCATCCTGCTTGCTTCAAACTTTGCATTTTCTTCAGAAGATCAAGCTCATAATCAACAGGGATGAACTGTCGCTTCAATTTATCCATCATCTGATCCCATATTGTTATTTTATCCTTTCCTCTTCTATTTCACTCTGATTGAGTCTGGCCTTCATGAATTTGACCCTATCAGGATCTTCAATATCTTCATACTCAAAATATTCTTCACATTCATTGATCAAGTCAATCAATTCTTCTGGGCTAAGATTTCCATAAAATGTCAGAACCTCGATCTTAGGTCTTTTCCTGATCTTGGAAATGGCCTGGAAAAGCCTTTCTTCTTCTTGATTCAAAATTTTACCTCCTTCTTGATCATCATTTCCTTCTTCGGCTTCAACCTCACTTTCATCTCTGACATAAAGATTCATTCCTCTGCAAATATCTTCTTGCAATGCTTGCACTTATCTTTGGAGTGCTCTAACCTTAGGTGTTACAACACCAGCTCTTCTGCTACATTCCCTTCATGGAGGCATTTTCACAATGTGCCCTGAAACCATAACCACGGTCTTGGTGTAAATTGCCTCACAGTCGGTGATCTGTTTACACACTCAGGAACTCTTGCTTTGATACCACTTAATGAAGGGTGCTCCCCTTAATACCACGAACACATAACATAAACAAAGAAACAACAACAATACACAAGAACATAAAATTGGCTTCTTATTATCTCCACAAATGTGGAATTACAAACTTTCAAAATTACAATATGCAAAGCCACATGGGAATTCCCTTACAATATTTTGTAGGACAAAGCCTCGAATCAATACCAGATCTACTACCTAGAACTATCCTGAACTGGCCTAGACAACACTACGGGCCTTCTTTATATAGGCAATTTCCACCGCCCGAGAAGGTTCCAAAAATTTAGCCCTTAAGACCGACCAAGCTTAGAATTATTTTATTTTTCAATTTATTACATCAAAGTCAACTCAAAATAACTTTTGAAACCTGAACACAAATTTTGAAGAAAATTTATTTTCCACCATTTTAGGTGGCCCAACTTCCGAAGACCATAAGTCATCACCCGTTGACCTAATTGACTACTATAACCCCATTTCAAAAAGGGCATGAATAGCTCTACAACACATAAATTAAGAAAACTTCATTCAACCAAAAATTCAACCTCATCTGGTGCCTCTAAAGCCTTCAAAATTGAGTTCAAAGTTTCTGTACCCTGTTTCAAACACTGAAAATTTTTAATATCTTCAAAACTACACTTGATCTAGCAATGAAACTTTACTGGCATGCTGATATGACTAAGATGAACCTCCACATGTGAAATCAAAACATTCCAAGATCGTATGACCAACTTACTAAAAATAGCAAGTTTCCATAAATAACAGTTCTGCACAAGATAGCCCTTATTGAAAAGAAACCAGAAATATATTTTTTTGGGTTGATGCAAGATTGCTCTTACACCCAGGATGCTCCTGCATCAGATTTTAGTTTCATTTTTTCATTTTATTACATCTAAATGCATTTTGAATTGTTAGATATTGATCCTAGACCACATCTATGCATTGGTGAGCTTTGTATTTGTATTTTTCCTCAATTAATTATGATTGGCAGAGTAGTTTTAGCCATTCCTTTGACAATTTTGTGAGTTTCCAATTGAATATGGCCATTCCATGACCTCTAACCACTGTAACACATGGAATTACTAAGTATCAACATGTACTATAGTTCCCTAATCCATTAATGTAATGAGAAGGAAGAATGTTTGGGTGATCACCATAATTTATAGAGAAAACTTAATGAATTTTCTTGGTATGCTACAGTAGTAGCCATTTGGTCTGAAGGAGGAACATAGATTATGATTTGGATCATCTTATAATGATCATCTAATGGTGAAAAAACTACCTATTGGACCTAGAAGTGATCAGAGATAGGAGATTTAAGAAACCCTTGGATTAAGGGTTTAGAAGTGCTAAATTTGGGGATTTTGGGGTTCTCGGTGGACTGAGCTCTATTCCTTTGAGGTTTATTCATTTTTAGACATTATTAAAGACTAATGAAGGTTTGGAGTCTTGGGAGTGCAAGGATTATATGGTTTCTTTTTTATTTGGGGTATTTTTAAGCACTTCTAAAGCCATAGTGTGTAGACAGTCACACTTGGTCTAAAAGACTCCATAGAAAGCCGACTGTAGAAAACTGACTGCCCTAGTTTTATATAAAAAATGGTCTATAGATGACTATCACATCATTTATTTCAGATTTCTCCACCAAATGATCTAAGACCAGTCGCAATTGAAAGCTACGACTCCAAGTAGACTTCCTATGGAGTTAGATTTGACATTCCAATCCACACGAAGTCGGCAGAAAACAAATACCAGTAAAAAAAATGTTAAAAACACAGGTTTCTCAATCTTGTTTTCAATATTTCCTCTTCCAACCTTACAGTCATAAACCTAACACTAGTACATTTACAGTGTAACATGATGCGGTGATTCAAAAATTTAGGGTTTTGCAAGTTCATCTCTGAATCAAATGTATATAAACAATGATAAAAAACATGCCAACAAATGCAGAGTAAGGAAATCCTTATGGGCGGTCCTTCTTTTACACCAGATCATAGTGGCAACCCTCATAGGTAGGTGGTCCTCCTTTTACACCAAATCACAATGGCAACCCTCGCAGGCAGGCGGTCCTCCTTTTACTCTCACCAAATAACAGTTCAAACAATCACAAGCTCTAGCTCCTTCAAGTGCTCCAAGTTAAAACCAAATAATGAAATGAGATACGAAATCTTTTTTCTTTTTAAAGTTATGTCTTTGTTGGTCAAAATTTCATCCTACATGGTATTGGTTGAAATTTCAACCAACACGTGTTAGGAATGAATGATGAATATATCCTATGGGGGAGTATTAGCAGCCATTCTATAGCAGTTTTTGTTGCATTCATGACTGTGATTGTCATTGATGTCAACATAGTGATCTATTAAGGATTAGTAGTGAAGCAGACAGTGTTTGAGTTAGCACACTTGAGATATTCAAGATGATGCTATGCATAGTTTAGGACTTATTCTATGATGTGTTATTAGATTGTGGTTAAGAGCGCAAATAGTAATTCATTTATTCTTGGAAGTTATGAGGAAATCAGTGGAAGCAGTATTTAGGCAATGTTCCTGAGTAGCAGTTTTTGGAAATCGGATGATATCTCCTAATTAGAATGGAATCTGGTTATGTGTAGTTAGAGAGAATTTGGAGACATGTTGATAGTGATGTGGTTGACAGTGCAAGATCTGAGGTCACACGAGTGAAGAATTATATTGATTGGAAGCTGATAGTTTTGTGTAATTTTTATGTAACATGTGGAAAGTTTTATTTTGTAATTTATATGCCGACTCATTTGTAATTACCTGAGTGTGGTGTAAAGAAAGGAATGTATTCCTTTTTGTAATATGGAATGTGATGAATGTAAGTTAATTGTGAAAGTGAAATTGTTGAAAGAGGATATGCAAAGTACTAAGATTTGGTATTGAGATCTAAAGAAGGAGTTGGTGCGGTTTCACACAGTCAGAGAAGGAGCATTGAATTGCTGAGGTTAGTAATATTTTGGTATTATTCTATTGAGTAATACAAGATCATTTGGACAATGAGTTTGGTGATCTTACCCTGAAGTTGTTTGGGCAGTGGGTCCTTTTATCTTCCATAACTCCTAACAGAGTTAGAATCTTTTAACAGGAATTTCAAAATCTCCTAACAGGGATTCATATGTATTAAATGTATTTCATAAGACTCCTAATAGATTCCATCCTTTCACAAGCAATATTCATATAAGTGCATCTTTTGTGGGCATCATTCCCACTGGGGTTTACTCTTTGATCAAGAGGTTCCCTATGTTAGAAAGTAAAGATCCCTAAGATAACTGAGAGGGGGGGGGTGAATCAGTTTTCAGATAATTTAACCATTCAACTACTTTAAATAATATAATCAATGTACTAATCAACCATAGAAAGATAACCATACACAATTGCACAATAACACAAGATATGTTGACTAGGGAACCTCTTGAAAAGAGTAAAACCCCGGTGGGAATGATGCCCACAAAATGATGCACTAATATGAAAGTTCCTTGTTAGAGAATGGACCCTGTTAGAAGTCTTATAAAATAAATTCAATACATATAAATCCTTGTTAGGAGATTTTGAATCCCTGTTAAAAGATTCTAACCTGGTTAAGAGTTTATGGAAGATAGAAGGACCCATTGCCCAAACAGCTTCAAGGCAAGATCTTTGAACCCACTGTCCAAAAGATCTTAGAATTATTCAATAGAATAATATGAAATATATTACCTCCTTCACACTGTGCCAAAACCACACTCTCTGCTACCCAAGATTACAATTCCAGATCTCTGTACTCACAAGTCTTCCTTCATCACTGAATTAGCTCTTTTCTTCACTTCATGCATATATTCACATCTCAACCTTCATAGTACATATTACAACAAGGAAAACATTCCTTCTTATATACCAAACTCAAATACCACTGGACGGATGCAAACATCTGCATCAATTCTCAAAAATAGGTTGGGGCATAACCCCAAGCATACCTCTCAGATACACAAATGTATCCTTAGGTAAAGGTTTTGTAAATATATCTGCTATCTACTCCTTTGTACTTATGTACTCCAATCTTACTTCTTTTTTTGCAACTTTCTCTCTTACAACATGATACTTGATCTCAATATGTTTAGTCTTAGAATGTAAAATAAGATTTTTTGACATACTCACTGTACTGGTGTTATCACAATGTATAACAATAGGCTCATTAAACTTTATTCCAATATCCTTCAACATCTGCTTCATCCAAATAATTTGATTACAATTATTTGCTGCTGCAACATATTCTGCTTCTGTCGTACTTTGTGAAGTACAATTTTGCTTCTTACTTAACCAAGAGACCAATTTTCCTCCAAGAAAAAAGGCTCCACCACTGGTGCTTTTCTTGTCATCAACGTTGCCTCCCCAATCTGCATCAGTATAGGCACATAAAGTAAAATCATCAGAATTCTCATACCATAATCCATAATCCATTGTTCCTTTCAGATATCTCAGTATCCTCTTTACTGCTTCATAATGTGATTCTCTAGGTTATGCTTGAAATCTTGCTACAATCCCAATTGAATGTGCTATATCAGGTCTTGTATGTGTCAAGTACTACAATCCTCCAATCATAGATCTGTATTTTTTCTGCTCAACTGCTGGTGTCTCATCTTTGCTAGATAACTTATGTCCAGTTACCATAGGTGTTCCAACAGGTTTAGAATCTTTCATTCCAAATATTTTCAATAAGTCATTCAAATACTTAGTCTGACTTAAAAATATACCTTCCTTGCTTTGTGTTATCTGTAATCCCAAAAAATATTTCATTTCTCCAATCATGCTCATCTCAAATTCAGTCTTCATTTCATCTACAAATTTGTCACTAGCTTCATCTTCTCCTCCAAAGATAATATCATCAACAAATATAACTATAACCAACAAACCATTCTCAATTTTTTTTGTGTACAAGTTACTATCTGTTGTTCCTTTTAAAAATCCCAATTTCAATAAATACTTATCCAATCTTGCATACCAAGTTCTAGGTACTTGTTTTAATCCATATAAAGCTTTCTTTAACTTACATACCATATCTCCTTCTTGTGTCAAAGGAAAACCTTTAGGCTGCTCAATGTAGACTTCTTCTTCTAATTCACCATTCAAAAATGCTGATTTCACATCCATCTGATACACTTGGAATTTCTTGTATGCTGCATATGCTAGAAACATTCTCACTGCTTCAAGTCTGGCCACAGGTGCAAAATTTTCTTCATAGTCAATTCCTTCTTGTTGTGAATATCCTTTACATACCAATCTTGCTTTTTTTCTTATCACTTCTCCTTGTTCATTCATCTTGTTTCTGAATACCCACTTTGTTGCAATCACATTCTTGTCTTTAGGTCTAGGGACCAATTCCTATGTCTTGTTTTTTTCAATCTACTCCAGTTCTTCTTTCATAGCATTAATCCAATGTTCATCTTCACAAGCTTCATTAGTAGTCTTAGGTTCAATTTGAGAAATCAAACATAAATGTACCTTATTTCGAGTAAAAAATCCTCTATCTAAACTTCCAATAACTTGCTCAACAAGGTGATGTCTTGAAGTATACCTGTTAGGTGTCATAGTTACTGATCTTGTTCCAACTGTAGATTCTTCTCTACTTTCTTCTCTATTTTCTTCTTTGTTTTCTTCTCTATTTTCTTCCTTGTTTTCTTTAGTATGACTTTCATTCAGCAAATCACTTTTAGTTTCAAAAAATAATTCTGCATTTTCAATGTTAGGCTAAGGTTGTGCTTCTCCATCAAATTCATAATCAAGCATTCTTTCCTGAATTTTAAACTTCTCATCAACTTTTACATTTGCGCTTTCAACAATAGTCTTAGTTCTTTTGTTATAACATCTATATGCTTTGCTTTTTAAAGAATATCCAAGAAGTATTCCTTCATCACTTCTAGGATCAAACTTTCCTATATCATCATCTCTCTTTATATAACATTTACTTCCAAAAATTCTAAAATATTTAACTGAGGGTGCATGTCCAAACAATAATTCATAAGGTGTCTTATTTGTATCTGCTCTGATTTGTACTTTGTTCATAGTGTATACTGCTGTGTTCACTGCTTCTCTCCAAAAAGTCTTAGCCAAATCATTTTCAAACAACATAGCTCTTGCTACTTCAGTTATAGACCTGTTCCTTCTTTCTGCAATAGCATTTTGTTCTGGTGTTCTAGGGGTTGAAAGTTGTCTCTTAATACCATTCATTTCACAAAAGGTGTTAAACTCTCTAGATGTAAATTCACCACCTCTATCAGATCTTAGACACTTAATCTTCATTCCAGATTCATTCTCAATTTTACTTTTCATGATCTTAAATTTATCAAATGCTTCAGATTTTTCTTTCGAAAATGCAATCCACATCATCCTTGTAAAATCATCAACAAGAATCATAAAATACCTTTCTCCATAGAATCCTCTAGTCCTAGTAGGACCACTCAAGTCTATATGAACAATCTCCAGCTTCTTTGTCGATGTGAACTTCTTGTTGGGAAATGAACTCCTTTTCTACTTTTCCATCATACATTCTTTGCAAATCATGTTAGTAGGTTTCATAATTCTAGGTAAATCTCTTACCCCAAGTGTAGTGCTCACCTTGACAATATTATCAAAGTTTATATGACAAAACCTTTTATGCCATAACCAACTGTCATCAATCCTAGTTATCAAACATGTCATCTCAGTAGGATTCAATTGAAATACATTACCTCTGGTTCTGGATCCTTTTCCAATCAGATTTCTATCTTTATCTTTTATCACACAAGTTTTCTCAGCAAACCAAACTTGATAACCCTTATCAGCCAATTGTCCAATGCTTAGTAGATTATGTCTCAATCCATCAACAAAGTAAACATCATCAGTGTTAGTCTTTCCATCAAGAGTAATAGATCCTATACCCTTAATCAAACAAGGTGCATTGTTAACAACCCTAACAATTCCTCCATCATAATCATCTAACTTAACAAACTTTCTTTTATCTCCAGTCATATGATGTGAACAACCACTATCTATAATCCAATTAGATTTCTTTTCAACTTGAGAAACTAATGCTTTTTCTTCCCTTTTATCAGATTTAAAACTTTCTTCTTTAATTGCTACAAATCCTATTTCCTCAAAGTTATCATTATCACTGTCACTTAAATGTCTTTCAATTCCTGCTTCAAGATCTTCATCATTTGCATAATAACATTCTTTAGATCTCCTAGGTTTAAAGTTGCTTCTATACTTCTTAACTCTTTTAGGACATTTAGATGCAAAATGACCATATTCTTGACAAGTCCAACATTTAAAGATTTTCTTACCATCTGGTTCTCTTTTTACAAGTAATGCAATACCTTCTTCAATCTTCTTATCTTCCTCAGATTTAGATATGCTACTGCTAGCATAATCTCCATTCACACTAGTACTTCTTGTAGGTCTAATGTTAAGAGCACTGAATGTTGTTTCCATTCTACGTAGCTCTCCTGATAATCTCTAGTTCATCTCTATTTTTTCTAATCTTCCAAGAAGAGTCTCTCTTGAAAAGTTTGATGTACAAGGTATCACTTGTTCAACCATCTATGTTGTCTGCTTGAATACTAGTGTCAAAGTTCTCAAAAATTTTCATATCACTTCATTCTCTATCTTATCACCTCCACAAGACTTTATTCCTATTACAATCTCAAACATCCTACCAATATAGCTTCTAATAGATTCATCTTCCATCATTCTGATATCTTCAAATGCACAAATCCAATTATGTAATCTAGCCTTCTTTGCATGTTCATCACCTTCAAAAATAGAATGTAAAGCTTTCCAAATTGCATGAGATGTTTTCAAACATCTTACCTGACTATATTCATTCTCTAGTAGTGCTGACAAAAGTGCTTCTCTTGCAAGTATGTTACACATGAATAGATCTAGTTCATCTTTAGTTCCTACCTCTAGATTGTCTTCCTCAATGATAGTCTTCTCATTCTTTGTAATCAACCAATAACTTGGTCCTAAACATAATAGATGTGTCTTCATCTTTTCTTTCTAGCTGTCAAAATTTACTCCATCAAACTTAGGGCTTTCTTTTCTAAAATTCACCATGGATCTCCTTAAGTTGTTAAACTTTTCTTTCAAGGACCTACTGCTCTGATACCAATTAATAGAAAGTAAAGATCCCCAAGATAACTGAGAGGGGGGGGATGAATCATTTATCAGATAATTTAACCATTCAACTGCTTTAAATAATATAATCAATGTACTAATCAACCATAGAAAGATAACCATACACAATTGCACAATAACACAAGATATGTTGACTAGGGAACCTCTTGAAAAGAGTAAAACCCCGGTGGGAATGATGCCCACAAAATGATGCACTAATATAAAAGTTCCTTGTTAGAGGATGGACCCTATTAGGAGTCTTATGAAATACATTCAATACTTATAAATCCCTATTAGGAGATTTTGAATCCCTGTTAAAAGATTCTAACCCGGTTAAGAGTTTATGGAAGACAGAAGGACCCACTACCCAAACAGCTTCAAGGTAAGATCTCTGAACCCACTATCCAAAAGATCTTAGAATTATTCAATAGAATAATATGAAATATATTACCTCCTTCACACTGTGCCAAAACTGTACTCTCTGCTACACAAGATCACAATTCCAGATCTCTGTACTCACAAGTCTTCCTTCATCACTGAATTAGCTCTTTTCTTCACTTCATGCATATATTCACATCTCAACCTTCATAGTACATATTACAACAAGGAAAACATTCCTTCTTATATACCAAACTCAAATAACTACAAATGAGTCGGTCCTCAATTACAAAATAATAAATTATACACGCTATACACAAAATTTCACATAAAACTCTCGGCTTCCAAATACTGTAACTTTCTCCAAACATATCTTCAAATTTTGCGCTATGAACCACATCATCATTAATGATTATCAAACATCCCTTTAACTACACAAAATCATATTCTATCCCAACTAAGAGATATCCTCCGATTTCCAAAAATCGCTTCATAGAAACACTGTCTAAACACTGCTTTCACCAAAATGCTCATAACTCTCATGAATGAATGAATTTATTTTTGTGCTATTAACCATAGGTTAATAACACACCAAAGAACATACCATCAACTATGTAAAATCCAATCTACAATACAACATGTGCGCAAAACAAAATTGTACCTGCTTTCCTGGTGATATCCAAAATACCACTGTGTTGACATCAATGACAATCCAAGTCATGAATGCAACAACTGCTACAAAATGACTACCAAAATACTTTGCATTCATTCCTAACACCCTAGTCAACATATCTTGTGTGATTGTGTTATTGTGCATGTATATCTTTCTATGGTTGATGGTTACATTGCTTACATGGTTAAAATCTATTGAAGTTGATAAAAGTTATATTTATCTGATAACTGATTCACCCCCCCCCCCCCCCCCCCCCCCCTTCTCAGTTATCTTGGTGGACTTTACTTTCTAACAACATAGGCATGGATTAAAAATAAAAGGAAGTTTTCCCTCTATAATCTGACCAACCTAAACCTTTTTAAATGATGGTCAAAAATTTTGGTAGAAAAATGAGGTCAAATGTAGTAGTGATGTTATACCCCGCTACAAGCATATCATCAACATATAAACATAAAATAGTTTATTTGACATCATCCAACCTCTTAAAGTAAACACAATGGTTTGAATTACACCTAATGTAGCTATGTTCAGTCATAAAGATATCAAATTTATTACACCATTTTTGAGGTGCTTGCTTCAAGCCATATAAACTTTTCTTCAATCAGTACACTAAGTTCTCCTTAACTTTGACCTCAAAACCTTGTGGTTGTTGCATATATATTTCTTCTTCAAAATCATCATGGAGAAAGGCTATGTTAACATCAAGTAGTTTCAAATGAAAATCTTCACTATAAACAATACTTAAAATAGTGATGCATATAAGTCATTTTTACAACTGGAGAAAATATCTCATCAAAATCAGTGCCCCTTTTTTGTGCAAATCTCTTTACAACTAACCTATAATTAAAAATATATTTTTTACCTCTATCCTCCTCTATCAGCTTATAAACCCATTTATTTGGTAAATTCTTTTTATCTACAGGCAACTTACATATTTCCCAAGTCTTATTTTTCAACAAGGATTCCATTTATTGTTCCATTACAAGCTCCCACTAAACCTTTGTATCCACTTTCACAACTTCTTCATATCCTTTTGGTTCACTAGCATCTATTAATAAAGTGGAAAAAAAAGAGGGAGAGAACCGTTAAAGAGGTCTACTTATCCTTATTGACCGTCTAATATTTACTCAAATTTATGGTATTTGTTGTTGTTTTTATTTTGGAGCATGAGCAACCACTAGAACATCATCTTTTGGAGTATCATCCAACACTACATAATCATTTTATTTCTTCTCATGTTGTTGCAATTGATCTTTATACTTAAACACTTTCTCATTGAATATGACATCCCTGCTTCTTAAATTTTTATTAGTTTCAACATCCCAAAGTCTATAGAAAAATTCATCAATGCAATATCCAACAAATATACATTTCCTTGAGTTAGTTTTCAACATGGTTCTATTTTTCAGAATCTATATTTGTAAATACTTCACAACTAAAGGTTCAGAGAAAAGAATAACTCACCTTCTTACTTGTGTATGATTCCTATGGAATACCACAAACCAAAGGATTAGAGGTGCCTCTATTGATTAAATAAAAAATAGTGTTTATAGCCTCTATCCACATGTTTAAGTGAAACCTAGCATGCAACCTCATACTCCTTACATGCTATATTATTATCCTATTCATACATTCAACAACTCTATTTTCTTTAGGAGTCCTTGGAACTATTTTTTGCCTACAAATACCTAGAGGAGAAATAATATTTAAACTCTTTTCTAAAATACTCACCACCATTATTAGATCTGAGACATTTTGTTCTTTTAGGTCAATCTTAATCTCAACCAAGATTTTCCATTTTTTAAAAGTTTCAAATACTTTTGATTTCTATCTAAGGAAATAAATCTATACTTCCATAGTTTCATCATCAATGAATGTAACATAATATAGAGACCCACCAAGGGATGATACCTAAGATGGCTCCCATACATCTGTATGCACAAGATATGATTTCTCATCTTTCTTTTCCTTCACAGTCTTTAGAAAATTAACTCTCTTTGGTTTTCCATACACATAAATTTCACATAGATCCATATTGACACATTTTAGACTCAATAAAACTTTCTTTGATTTAAGTAATTGCATACCTTTTTTACTTGAATGTGTCAAAGTCTATTGTGCCATATTGCTATTTTGGAATCCATAATAATGGTTTCATGTTCTATCTACTCAACTGCAACAATTGTTCTTGAACATTGATTTTTCATTATAAAAATTTAAGTATCAGGAATTTAGTATGACGTGTACAAAGATATAAGGTGCCTAATTTCACACCTTTTTCTAATATTAAGGAGCTTTTTGAAACCTTCCAATTTTTATCATTAAGAGTAACTATGCAACCTTCATCACCTAGTTTCCACATTGAAATTAAATTCCTACTTAGACTTGGAATGTGCCTTACCTCTTGTAGTAGCCAATGATTCTCATTCTGCAACTTAATCTTAATTCTTCCCTTTCCAATAATCTGACAGGGTTCATTATCTCCCAAATAAACCATCCCAAAATCACCTTGGACATAATCAAGAAAATAACTTCTATGGGGTGTAGCATGAAATCATGCCCTTGAATCTAGAACCCATGAATCAGTAACATTTTTAGGGAAAGAAGCAAAACATCCTCTTCAAAGTTAGTACTTACCACATTTTCCTCCTTATTGCCTTCTTGTTTTTCTCCTTCTTGGTTCTTTTGAGACCAACAATATTTCTTCTTATGACATGGTTTTCCACAATACTACCAATCATTTGGTCCTATGGATTGAGACCTCTTTCCCTTTTAATTTCCTTGTGATTTCCCACGACTTCTAGAATTGTTTCCTCTCTCGCTTGATTTTTATCTACTTTTTGCATTCAAAACACTACCTAATGTGGGTCCACCTGATCTTTTCCTACAAATTTCCTCACTCAAAATAACACCAACAACATCATCAAATTTTAGGGCATTTGAACTAGAAACAAAATTTAATAACAACCATTACCAAGCCATTCTAGCTTTTAGGCAAAGAACACATAATCAAAAGAGCCCTAATTTATTCATCAAAACTCGCATTAAGAGAAGATAATTGACTATTAATTATATTAAACTCATTTAAATGATCACCAACTAACCCACCTTCTATAATTTTCATATTAAATAAATGCTTCATAATAAATACCTTATTCGAAGCAGAAGGATTTTCATATAACTTCACTAGGGTTTCCATCAACTATTTGGTTATCTTTTCTTGTGTAATATTAAATTCCACTGATTTTTCTAGGCATAAACAAATACTACCAAGTTCCTTGTTATCCAAAATATCTCAATCCTCATTAGACATTGTTGTTGTTTTCCTTGATTTTCCTCCCAATAGCTGCCATAAATCCTTCTGATAGAGATAGACCTCCTTTTTCATTTTCCATAACTAAAAGTTGTTCCCATTAAACTTCTCAACCTTCAACTTAACCTCATTTTTTATTACTCCCACTTAACCGTGAGACTCCCACTCAACCATGAGACCTTCTTGTAGAGGATAAATGAAGAAAATCTGCTCTAATGCCACTTGTTACGATATTCTAGAAAAACATCTAATAGTTACATGGAAATATACCAATAATAAAAAATAAATACACAAAAATAGAATAAGAAGACACAAAGGTTTAACATGGTTCAACCAATCTTGGTCTACATCCACCAAAGTAGTGAGTCCAATCTTGTTATCCAGTAATTTCAAGTTGTTGCAATCTTCAATCCCTTGCAACTCAATATTGCAACAAAAACAAACAAAATTCTCCTCATGAAAAACCCGAATCCTAAGCCATTTTAACATTGTACTTATGTTGTATAACAAGTTAAGCCCAATTAATACTTGATGAATCAACCTAGGGAAATGTTTGATGAGTCAACTCAAAAATGATTGATTAGTTAACCTATCTTTTTTACTTACTCGATCAGTCACCATAAATCAATAACCTAAACATAACCTTAGACCTATTGTGACAAGTTTGACCAATTGGTTTAAAGAAGAGTTGCTCGACAATTTTTTTGGCAAGTTAACAACTTTTCATTGCATGACCTTATTGACTCCTCTGATCATCATTACGTCTTGAAAGGTCTAGTATGACCTCATTACAATGGTAAGATGGCTTACAATGTCACAATTCATCAATTGACCTTGTTTGATAATCAAGAATATGCACCCCTGCACCATACTCCACATGGAAATGAAACTTGAGTCCCTTGGGTGAGAACCCCCAAAATTATGCTTGATCTCCTTCTTCTTTGATTTCTAAATACTCCTATTATTTTGTGTACCTTTCCAATGCACTAGGTACTAGAAACATGTATCCTCTCTTAAACTTGCACCAACACTCAACTTCATCTTCACCATAGGTCTTCCTAATCTCTTGCTTTTAAGTATATAGAATTATCAAGAAAAAATTATTGTCTTTCCAAATCTAATTTTTTGATTCCTATAGTAGAATAAACATAATAAAAAATTCATTGACAAAAAACAAACTAATTAGTATCAACATTGCAGATGAAATCTTGGTCTTGTCTTTGAAATTACCTTAGAGGCTCTTACCATTCCTTATCATCAACACCTTGGTTCTAATTATTGCCAACCTTATCCACCTCAACTCTATTAGTAGCATTAACTCTATCACCAATATCAACCTCCATGTATTCTTTTTATTCTACCATCATCATAATCTCAACTTGTTTAACTCCAAATTTACTTTTCCATTCTTCCTAAATGGATACATATATTGTCCACAAGTCTAATTATCCACCTTTGATTATTTTCCTTACATCTATATCTTCTCCTTTACCTCCCTTTATTTTTCACTACCCTCTTCCATTAGGGTTTCTTTTGTCTTCACATTTGGTTCCAATGCCTTCACTTGTCTTCTTTTTTGAATCATCATTTGAGCACCCCATACCATTCTCCTTTTAACTATAAGATTTTAACTAGTGGCTTTCATTTCAACCATCTTGTCCAATTATTATATCCTTCATTTCACCACTTCAATAATCTTTGTCAACTCTCATATCTCTTGATTAACCTCTCTTTGCCTCTTCTCTTCCTCTTTCATCTATTGGAGATTTGCCAGCAAGCCAGTGTTGACTATATGTTTGTCATTGATGAAAACATATGGTAAGTAGCATGTGTGGAAGCATAATGGAGAGATCCTTGAGTATATGGTTCCTAGATATGTTATTAGCATGATATCATAGATGAGAGGTTGATTCTGAGTGAAGACAATAATACAATTGTTTGTATCAGTAGTGTTCCTGATAGGTCCCAAGAAGAGTTTTGTACATTATTTGCAGTACAGTTGTGATGGAGCCTTGCACATTTCTATTTATGTTTTAGAAATGTTAGTGAGGTTATGTTCATGGACACAGAGTCATTTGAGTAGTACAAGTTGAGTTATGATGTTTCCAGTTGCTGGTTATAGTTTCTTGAGTTTATCTGATAGAGCCGACATTGTTTATATTGTTGTAGTAGTTGCACCTATCATTTGGATATGCATGTTTGGATTACTATTTTGAGAAGAGTTAATAATGTTTGGTTAAGATCTCATAACATAATTCAACATGAGAAGAAAGTTATAGTTAATTTGGTGGAGCCAACTCTATGAAGCGACACGTCTACTCATATTGAGTTGTGCGGTCCTAATTTATGTTGTGTGCTTAGTATAGCTATCAGAAATATTGTTGGAGAGTTATATAGTTTCTCTAATATGATTTCAAGGAAGTTCTAACAAGCTGACTTCATTATATCATTTGGAAAAAGATACTTATAGATGACCAGTTGTGATCGCTAAGTATGGTGGATAGTTGAAAGAAAAGAGCAGAGTAGAAGGTGTGAAGTATTGAGCTATCAGTAGAAGGTCTATGTGACAAGGAAGAGAGTGTATTCTATTAATTGGAACTAATCAAGACACTAAGTCTAACTCATAGTTCACCAAGATCTAGATATAGTGTGTATCTATTATGTAGAAGGTTGCAGCCTTCACCCTTTGAGCAGTGTGCTCTTAGAGAATGTGTCCTCACCCCTAACAAGGTTAATTGTAAAAGACTCCTAATAGCATATGATCTTTGACAAGGTCACTATACTTAATACATTGTAGAGATCAACTCCTAATAGGGTTGTAAGATCTTCTAATAGGGATCATTATACTCTAGTATAATTCATAGTGGGTGCTAATTCCCACCGGGGTTTTTACCTATTTGGATTTCTCTGTAACAAAAATTATGGTGTTGTGTTAAGTGTTCTCATATTGTGTTTATGCTTTATGTTATTCTATACTTAATTGAATAAAGAATTGAATCTTGTAGATAACTGATTCACCCCCCCCTCCTCTCAGTCATCTCTGGGGACTATTCCTAACAATTGGTATCACAGCCAAGTTCCTTAGAGAGAAATTTTAACAACTTGAGGTTGATCAAATGACATTCTTTAGAAAAGAAAGTCCTAAGTTTGATGGAGAGAACTATCTAGATTGGAAGAACAAAATGATGACACATTTGT
This sequence comes from Chamaecyparis obtusa, assembly GCA_027943335.1. Classification (NCBI taxonomy): domain Eukaryota; kingdom Viridiplantae; phylum Streptophyta; class Pinopsida; order Cupressales; family Cupressaceae; genus Chamaecyparis; species Chamaecyparis obtusa. The sequence continues at coordinate 13,252,608 of BSBK01000529.1, forward strand.
AGTGCATTGCCTTTGAGATTTTTGAAGTTGCTACTAAAGAAGTTCATATTCCTTCTTTATGAGATCTTGAAAAGGAAGATGCAACTCTTAAGAAAAAGGAGATGTTCACTCAAAATGCTATTGCAAAAGAAGCCCTTATTAGCGCCTTGTCTGACAATGAGTTTTCAAAGATCAAGAAAGTAGATAAAGCCTACAAGATATGGAATTATCTAGAAGACATGTTTAAAGGAGACATGCAAGCCAAGAATGCACATAGAAAGACATAGAAGAAAAACTACAATACATTGGAGAGGCTACCTAAAGAGAACATCAGAGCCTACAATCAAAGGATTAATGGAACAGTTACATGAATCAGAAACAATGGTGGAAAAATTTATGAAGAAGACACAATCAATAAGTTGATGAGTACTCTGACACCAAAATATGAGAACAAGATAAACATCCTATATGAGACTATGCAATTTTCAAAAAACTTCAAAAGAGAGAACTTAATCAACAAGATTTCAACATTTGAGATCTCAAGTTTGAAGATAGAGCCTAAAAGTGAGACAGCCTTCAAAGCTTCAGTCCATGGTAGGAAATCCCTGAACACTTCTGGTAATTTTGATGATGATGATGATGAAGAGAAAGAACTAGATGATTTCATTTCTATGATGTAATGCCCCGCTAGAAACCCAGGAGAGATTAATCTATAATTTGCTACTAAGTTTGGTGAACACATTTTTTTTTCTTCTAAAGTTAACATACAAGAACACAACAGTGTGGGAGCAATTACCATTTACTCACATTGAAACAACATCCAACATAGATTACAAAACTCGAGGGTCCCTTGATGTAGAATTACTTAAGAATAAATTACAACTAAAGAAAGATAACAAAAGATTCCATAACATAAATGATACAAATACAATTTGCATCAATAAATACAATCATCATGGACATCCATGATAAATAATAAACTGACATCCACTGCACATGTCGCAGGGTATGTAATAATAAATCTAACATATAGGTACAATGATCATACTAGGTATCACATGCGATACACTAATATAGGATTACATAAATGAAGAAAAGATAAGAAACCAATAATGAAGAATCAATGAAGAACCATAAAGGCATCCAACTGCAGAAGTACCAATAGCACCGGCACTAGGACATCAAATATCAAATGGTAAAGAATCACTACCAACCGTCCGTGTAGAACCACAAAGGCCTACCCCACCGTGCTGAGGAGATAACCACAAACCTCAATTGGATGACCAAAACCAAACAAGGATAAAACCACTGAGCAAGGAATCCTGAAAGCTCTCTACTCAAGGTTTACAAAAATAAAGAAAAAGGTGGAACACACTAATCCAAAGGCATAAATAGAAACTCGGGAGATGACTTAGGCTACATGCTATGGGAGTTTCATCACATGTCTATTTACTTGAGTTACCCTGGACTGGTCACTCTAGACCCCGGACCCTCAAGCATTGAGTTACCCTGGAACTGACCACTCTGGGCCCCGGACCCTCAATACAATACATGTGGGATTAGAATACTCTCTCTTAGATATGAGGAATTCTAATCAAAACCATACTCTATATTATCTTTTTAATGATCTCTACACATTTTAATTACTATGTTATCACTTAAGTACATAACCTACAATAGGTTACCCAGGTGCCGACCACTTTGGGTCCCGGCCCCTATTGTAAGCCACTCCCCTAAGATGCACTTAATCAATCTCCCCTAGGCTCATAATCTCACAAATAACCAACAGGTATACAACCAGGTAATCCTAAATGCAGTTTCACACATAGAAACCCAAATGATTACACAGATACCAAAAATAGATATTAACCAATAAGAGCCCATAAGATTGATTCATAGATGACATTCAGAATAAACACTCACATAAAACATGTTGTTGAAACAAGTACAAATGACAACATTCCCAGCCTCTGATTTCCCCTAGGTCATTCTAATGACTGACATCACATAAAGCACAAGAATATAGTTCAGGCACGAAGAAGACACGATTGCATTTTAATGAAACTGCTATCCAATACTTAAGCATTTAGAATCCATAAAGAATATAATTTAAATCCACATGCAGAAACACCTAAATCTACAAAAAGATACTTAACATTAAAATAACGCCAAATTAAAGAGTATTCCCTATAGTCATTCTAGGAATTCAATAGAAAATTTGCCCAATTTTAGTATATACATAAGCATTTATCAAGTAATTGTTTCTAATAAAGGAAAATATTCTACCTTCCTCAATATTAACATTCAAATATTAAATCTAATATTCAATTAAATCTATAAAGCATGGTTAGGAGAATTGATTTAAAATTAAAATCATAATTTAATTTTAACCAAATCCAATAACAAATATATCCTATCGAAACAAAATTGATAAGCATTTATTCAAATTTAAATAAATCAATAAGATTGATTTATTAACAAAGGAAAATAAAGACAAATACCACTAGTAATTAAACCAATTTAATTAAAGACAAAATTTATCTTATAATAAACTAAAATAATCAACAATCTAGACATGCATACAAAACAAAGTAGCCCTTATTAATTTAATTTACAAAATAAACCAATTCACAAGATAAATTATAAATCAAATTATTTACAAGTTTATTAATTACCAATTAATAAACTTAAATAACAAATTAACAACATAAAAAAAAAACTAATAAATTTATAAACTAATTTACAAAGCATAAAAATTAATTAACAACTATTTAAAAATAACTAAATTAAATAAAAGTTTAATAATTAATAAATTCGAATTAAAAAAAAACATAACAACAAATTTAAAAAGGGGGGGGGGGGACAGTGGTCCCCACTCCCCCTGTCGTCGCGCAGGTGGCAGACCTACCATGCGGTACCCTCGAGTACCGTCGGTCGGCCTGCGCCTGTCGCACGACAGTCAAGGGAGGTGGTGGGAGGTGGTGGCCCCCACCTCCATTCTATCATAATTTTTCCTTTATTAAATTTTTTTAAAAAAAGATTTCCTTAATAAAAATAAAACAACCAATAAAATTTGCCTTCCCTTTTTAATTTAATTTTTTTTTAGAATGTTTAATTAAATTAAAACAATTCTAAAGCACTTAAGATATATATACAAGAATATATATATATTAACAATAATATTTTCTCAAAACAAAATAAAATCAGTAACAGTATATATATATATATATTTTAATCAGGATATAATTTTAACAAAACTATAATCAGATATTTATGAGAAAGCATATGTATTCCTTTGACAATGACAACTGTTTGTCTTTAATCCAAATCATGCCACAATGCTAATTTCCTTTGACTAGTGTATTTTTTTTTTTTGCTGAGGATAATTTATGCGGGGTGAATTTTTTTTTCCCTGGCCTCTTTTTTGTGAATATTGTACTTTAATATTTCTTTTAATAGTGAAGGCCTCTATTCATAAAAAAAAAAATTTATATCAAAATTGGGTATTTTTCCTAAACATGATTTCTCTTAATAGGGGATTAATTTTTCTCCCAACACTATAGTTAAACTATACAACAAGATTGATTTATTGATTTATAGGCAAACCATGAAGAATTAAATAACAAAATTTTGCTAGAGTAACACTACAATGCCAAGTAATAATAAAATACAAAAATTAACTACACTAGGGTTTCTGAATACCCAGATCTATTAAAAACACAGAAAGACAAATGAATGTAGGAACAGAGATAACAGGCAAAATTCAATGCCTACCTTAGATCCAATGCCAAAAACTGAAAATGAAAACCCTTGCAGATCTGAGAATAGATTTCTCTCCAAAATCAAACACAACCTGCAGATCTGAAAGCTATGTTGCAAACAGGTGCCCAATCTAGATGCATAGAGAAACTCAATTCAACAAGTAGCCATAACAATCCACAATTCTCCAAAATACTAAGCACACAAGTTCTCCTCCAAAAATCCTCTCCAAAACCTGTCTCCCCAAAAATGAATGCAAAAATCTCCTAATAGGAATTCCATTCCCAAATTCAAGCAATCCCAAATGACAACTCAAAAGCTAACTCAGAGTCAACTCCAAATCAGAAAATGACTCATAAGACAACTCCTAATCCAACTCCAATTCCAAAATTGAGAGTAAAAAAAATTAATTAATTAAAATATATTTTAAATGCACAACTCAACTTGACTTTTGAAAACTAGTTATCTTTTTGAAAACAAACACCTTTTTCCAATTTGCACATGTTATAATTTAAATACATTTATTAAATAAATTAAATACTTAATGCATCACAAATTCATGCAATTAATTATTTAATCATTTAATAAAATATGCAAGCGTAAATCAAATCATTTACCATTTAAGCACAAGTTAATAATTAAAACCCAAATTAAATAAATTAAATATTTAATACATCCTAAAGCATGTAATTAAATATTCAATTATTTAATAATACACTAAAGCATAATTAATCCTAATTCTAATTAATCAAATAATTGACTTTAGATAATTTTCCAAATTAAATACAGGAACATAATTAAATCATTAAATTCAACTATGATCCTAACATCGATAATCATATAAAATCACCTAAATAATCATGAATCAACTTAATCAAGCACAGTAAAATCAAGCACAATAAAATCAAGCACAATAAAATTAAGCACAATAAAATCAAACAAACTGAAATCATGCACAGACTCAAGAACGGGATCCACAAATTCATGCCAACCAAGTGAATTCGGGTAGGGTAGTAAGACTGACACTTGTCCAATCCTAGGACAATTAAGCTTAGGTTAGGGTTTTGGGTCTGTGTATTATCTCCCCTCTTTACCATTGAAATGAATGTTTGTGGGCACGCTCACTCCTGCCAATTCAATGAAGACAATGCCCTGTACCTACAAACCTAACATCAAAAGATGAAGCATGTACATACAATAATATATAACAAAAAATGGCGGGGATCAGCCGATCGTGTAGATCTCGCAAGCAAGTAACTACGACTCTGTCCATCAACCACATCAGGCACGTCAAACATAAATATAAAATAAACACATCGACCATACACATGCAAGTATGGGATTAGTAAAATCATAAGCATCAATGATCTCCTAACATATAATCTCTCATCCTAAAATAATCATAACATTTATAAAATTAGACTAGGGGCGAGGTACTACATATGATTTCTAAGAAAGAAAGGAAAGGAAAAGGGAAATATGAAGGTCAGTTAACATTCAAATGTTTTCATGTAACAAGATTGGTCACTTTGCATCTAAGTGTCCTACAAGAGTCAAGAAGTTCAAAACTAATTACAAGCCTAAGTATACAAAAGAATGTTACTATGTTGGAGATGTAGTATCAGATGAAGACTCGGCAAAAGATGAAATTGGATTCATTTCTATTGAATATATGGAGAAAATGTTTGATGAAATGGAACTTGAAGATGAAAAGAAAGCACAAGAGTTAGCATTGATTTCACAAGAAGATATTAGAACAAATTGGATCATTGACAGTGGTTGTTCACATCACATGACAGGAGATAAAGATAGATTTTTACATCTAGATAACTACAAAGACAACATGGTTAGATTTGGAGATAATACTCCTAAACCTATAATAGGTAGAGGAGCTATCACCTTGAATGGAAAGAACAACATTGATTATTTTCTTTATGTTGATGGTTTACAACATAACCTACTAAGTGTTGGAGATTTTCTTGACAAAGGATATCAATTTGAATTCAAAGACAATAAGTGCATCATTAATAACAAGGAAGGAGAAATGATTGCATCGGGCTCAAAGAAAAAAGTTAATGTTTTTTAGCTTAATTCAGAAGCAAGTTGTTTTGTTGCTAAAGTAGATGACATTTGGTTATGGCACAAAAGACTATGTCACATCAATTTTGACAACATAGTGAAGATAAGAAATGTAAAGGAAGTAAGAGACCTTCCTAGCATTGCAAAACTAGTTGATACAATATGTAGGGAATGTGTGATGGGAAAGCATGTGAGGAATTCATTCAGAAGAAAGCATAATTCAGCAGAGAACAAATTGGATCTAGTGCATACAGACCTATGTGGACCAACTCAAACAAGATCATACTATGGTGAAAGGTACTTTATTTTATTTGTTGATGATTATTCTAGAATGATGTGGGTTGCATTCTTAAAAGACAAATGAGAAGCATTTGAGAAGTTCAAAATATTCAAAGCTAAAGTTGAAAATGAGTCTGGATTAAAGATAAAGTGTCTGAGATCAGATAGAGGAGGAGATTCACCTCTGACAGATTTAATGAGTATTGTGAAGAACATGTGATAAAAAGATAGCTAAGTGCATCTAGAACCCCTCAGTAGAAGTGAATTGTAGAAAGAAGAAATAGGATCATAATTGACACAACGTGCACTATCATGATTGAAGGAAAGGTCGCACACACCTATTGGAGAGATGTGGTCAATATTGTAGTCTATACTATCAATAGAATTCAATGGAGGCCTAGCGCAGACAAGACACCTTATGAGCTATGGTTTGGTAATGTACCTACAGTAAAATACTTCAGAATCCTTGGAAGCAAGTGCTACATCAAGAGAGATGAAACTATTGGCAAGTTTGATGCAAGAAGTGATGACGGTATTTTTCTTGGTTACTCTACTAAAAGCAAACCTTATAGATATTTTAACTTAAGATTGAAGAAGATTATTGAAAGTGCACATGTAAAGATTGATGAGAAGTTTATGATTCAAGAAAGATATCATGATTATGCACCTATGATTGAAGAAGAACCTAGACCTACCAGTAGAGAAACAATTATTGATGAAATGTTTGACAGCATTGATGTATTATTCAATGACCCTGAGACAAGTGAAGAAGAATCACAAAATACAAATGAGAGAGTCACACCTAATGCTCCTAAATTCACATCTAGATACCATTCAAAAGAAGATATCATTGGAGATCAGAACAACAAAGTCATGACAAGATCAAAAGAAAAGAGTTCCATAATTGATGAAGTGGTATGTTTACTTTCATAAATTGAACCCTTAAGTGTTGAAGATGCTTGTACTAATTTAGATTGGCATGAAGCAATGAAATAAGATCTAGATCATATAATTAAGAATGATACATGGGAACTAGTCCCTAGACCTAGTGATAATTATGTGATTGGAACAAAGTGGATATTCAGCAACAAGATGAATGAAGATGGTACAATAGTAAGAAAAAAAGAAAGACTAATATGTAAAGGATATACACAAAGAGAATGAATTGATTATTTTGATACATTTTCCCCTGTAGGAAGATTGGAAGCTATAAAATTATTTCTAGCCTTTGCTACAATCAAGAACTTTAAATTATATCAGATGGATGTCAAGTCAACATTCTTGAATGGAGATTTAAAGGAAGAAGTTTACATAGAGAAGCCTAAAGGATTTACTTTATTAGACAAACCTGATATGGTATGGAGATTGAAGAAAGACCTCTATGGACTTAAGCAATCCCCTAGAGCATGGTATGAAAGATTAGATGGTTACTTGACTAAGATTGGATTCAAGAAAGGAGTAGTAGATTGTAACTTATTCATAAGAGAGACACCTGATGGATTATTGTTAGTTGCTATATTTGTTGATGATATTATCTTTGGTGGAAATGATAAGTTTAGTGTTGAATTTGCTAAAGAAATGCAGAGAAAATTTGAAATGAGCATGATTGGACCTATCAAATACTTTTTGGGACTGAATGTGCAGTAGACAGACAAATATACTTTCATTAATCGGTCTAAGTATGTGAAAGTGATATTGAAGAAGTTCAAGATGGATGATTGCAAGCCAGTAAGTACCCCTATGATAATAGGAAGCAAGCTTTCAAAAGAATGTGATTCAGAAGTAGTAGACATGACCTTTTATAAATCTATGATTGGTAAACTAATATATCTTAGTCAATCTAGACCTGATATTTCTAATGCGGTTGGTATTGTTGGAAGATTTGTAGCAGATCCTAAACAAATTCATCTTATGGTAGTAAAGAGGATATTTAGATATTTGAAAGGAACTATAGACTATGGTTTATGGTATCCTAATTCAGAGAATGTAGAATTTCATGTGTATACATATGCAGTTTGGGCAGGTTGTGTGGATGATAGAAAGAGTACCTCAAGGGGAGCAGTATTTCTTAGAGATAGACTTGTTTCTTGTACAAGCAAGAAGCAAAATTGTATTTCTCAGTCAATAGTAGAAGAAGAGTATGTAGCAGTAGTATTAAATTGTTCTACAATTGTGTGGATCATGTAGATGATAAAGGATTTTGGAATTTAGATTGATTATCCTATTGTTATTCATTGTGATAACACTAGCACTATGAATATATCAAAGAACCCTATGATGTATGCAAAGACAAAACACATTGAGAGAAAATATCACTTCCTAAGAGAGAAAGTGGTAGAAAAAAAAGTAAAGTTGGACTATGTGAATACAAAAGAACAACTAGCAGACATATTTACAAAGCCTTTACTGAAGGATACATTTGAGTATCTTAGGGAGAAGCTAGGAGTAATTCCCTTCCCTAAATCTGATTAGAGTTTGCAAGAGTGCATCAGTCCTTAGTGGCTGATGAATGGTTGACTAATCTACTTTAGGCTTAGTACCGATGCTTATTTGTTTCAGTTCCCTTTGCCATTGATGTCAAAGGGGGAGTAGTATATAGTCATGAAAAAAAAAATAGTTTTTTTATTCTAGAAAGGGGGAGTGAGTATTTATCAAGGAGAAATAAAATAGTAAGGAGGAGTATACAGTAAGAGGATACAACAACATATATTTAGAGCATTCAACAATAGATGGAGGATTCATCCTTGGGGGAATTTTTTTGAGGAAATGGAGAATGTTATAAAATGATTGTACATTTTGATTGGTGGTGTTTCTCATTCTATATGTTGCCATCAATGCCAAAGGGGGAGATTGTTGGAGATTTTCCAGCAAGCTAGTGTTGACTGTATGTTTGTCATTGATGAAAACATATGGTAAGTAGCATGCATGGAAGCCTAATGGAGAGAGCATTGAGCATATGGTTCCTAGATATGTTTTCAACATGATATCATAGACATAGAGGTTGATTCTGAGTGAAGATAGTAATACAGTTATTTGTATCAGTAGTGTTCCTGATAGGTCCCAAGAAGAGTTATGTATGTAATTTGAAGTACAATTTTGATGGAGCCCTGCACATTTATATTTATGTTGTAGATATGTTAGTGAAGTTATGTTCATGGATGCAGAGTCAATTGAGCAGTACAGGTTGAGTTGTGATGTCTCCAGTTGTCAGTTACAGTTTCCTAAGTTTATTTGATGGAGTCCATATTGTTTATATTGTTGTATTAGTTTCACCTATCATTTGTATATGTGTGTTTGGATTAGTGTTTGGAGAAGAGTTAATAATTTTTGGTTAAGAGTGCATAACGTAATTCAGCATGAGAAGAAAGTTATAGTTAATTTGGTGGAGCCGACTCTGTGAAATGATGTGTCTACTCATATTGAGTTGCGCAATCCTAATTTGTGTTGCATGCTTAGTATAGCCATTAGAAATGTTGTTGGAGAGTTATATTGTTTCTCTAATATTATTTCAAGGAAGTTCTAATAGGCTGACTTGATTATATCATTTGGATAAAGATACTTATAGCCGGCTAGTTGTGATCGCTAAGTATGGCAAATAGTTGAAAGAAAAGAGTAGAGTAGAAGGTGCGAAGTATTGAGCCATTAGTAGAAGGTCTATGTGACAAAGAAGAGAGTGTATGATATTAATTGGAACTAATCAAGACACAAGTTCTAACTCATAGTTCAACAAGATCCAGAAATAGTGTGTATATGTTATGCAGAAGGTTGTAGCCTTCACCCTTTGAACAGTGTGCTCTCAAACATTGTGTCCTCACCCGTAATAGGGTTAATTGTAAAAGACTCCTAACAGGGTCCAATATTTGACTAGGTCACTATACTTAATGCATTTTAAAGATCAAATCATAATAGGGTTGTAAGATCTTCTAACAGGGATCATTATACTCTAGTGTAGTTCATTGTGGGTGCTAATTCCCACCGAGGTTTTTACTTATTTGGGTTTCCCCGTAACCAAAATTGTGGTGTTGTGTTAAGTGTTCTCCTATTGTGGTTATGATTTATGTTCTTCTATACTTAATTGGATAAAGAATTGAATCTTGTAGATAACTTATTCACCGAGCCCCCCCTCTTAGTTAGCTCTTGGGACTATTCCTAACATCATATTCTTTTATTTCTCTTACCTTCTCTTTTATTGTTTATTTCTTTATAGTTTCTTCTTTGATGAATCCTCACCTATGAAATACCTCTTCAACAAATCCATTTCTCCTTCAAGGAAGTCCCTTTACCCTTACTTCCATTGTTCTTTTGCCTCACCTATGTCTCTTCTCCTCTCTACCTAGTATTTTGGAAACTAGGTTCTCTTTTCAACCCACACAAACAAAAACTCACAAATGTACAACCACAAAAATATCATTTGTCTAGACCTTCTAATCTTTGATACCACTTTGACATAGAGGTGGGGCTCACCCTCCACAACATGTAGACATGTCAATTCCTAGTAGGAATATTTCACAACAATGGACTCAAAACTCTTCCCTAACCAAAAAATTAATCCCGTGGAGCACTTCTCCCTCATGAATAACTTCTTGAGAAATCACTACTTCACAATGGATAAGGAATTTCATATGGTTTGTTTCAAAACTTTGTACATCACCATTACAGTTTGAAAACTCCATAATTTCCCTTCACAAGAGCACCTTAACCTATAGGATGCAAGTAGAAAATGAGGGCTTTACAGCTCACCAGACTCAATCTTATTTTAATGGAACATCTTGGGATAGTCAAACACACCATTTTTACACCCTTGGTATAGTTTGAGAACCCTAGTTTCATTAACTATCATTTCTTCTCAAAATTAGGCTCATTGTCTACCAACCCTTACAAGTGGAAAAATGAGACATAAATTATTAAAACCAAATCAATTCCACCAAAAAAATACAGTTTAAAACACCCTTTTTGATACCCTAAAATATATTTCAAAATGAATATGGGTCACTTTGGACCGACACCTTCAAACTAGGGCTTCTTTGTTGACTTACAAGACCAATTAGGCCACACATAAAAAGGAAATATTCTTTAAATATTCTCTCAACTTATAACTTATGCCTCCTTCACATGTTACAAATGACTAGAATAAATAATTTTCATGTCTTGAGAAACTCATTTTTGCATTAAATAAAGAAACCCTCATTCTAGGCATCTTCTAGGAGGGTTTTGAGAAACCTATATTAATGGCTTGATCACTTCTTTTAATTACACCAAATATATTCCAATGGATAGAAAAACTATTCTAAACTATCTAACCTACTCTCATGCAAGATATTTATCCATTAAAATCATAAAAATCAAACCTTTTATTAATTTCACCAGCTTGTTACACCATAAAGAGGACCTAGGGTATCACCAAATCTTATGAAAACATCACGATATAAATCCTAGACTTTGGAATATGAGAATAAACCTTAAATAAAACCACCTCTTAGATTTTAAGCCCTATCCATTGGGGGAAATGAAAGATATGAATTTTTCCTTAGCCATTGTTTACCCTATCCTATTACATGCCTATTTTATATAAACTTTCTATATCTCCCTTCCTACTCAATGAAATGACATCCAATCACCTCCATATAAAAATAGACACATAATGATATCTATTTCATATCATATTAAACCCATATTTATAAAAATGGTGTTAATGATTATAGCTTCAGTTAGATAAATGATATCATTCATTCATTGACATTTATGTTAACTAAAGTTGTCTCTAGCTAAAGGTGGTCGATAGTTCATCGTGGAGTCACCACCACAATGGGTGTGACTCCATGAGTAGTCACGACCATCGTGGAGGTAACTTGACAATGGGCTGCCAGCCACACATATATATGCACACTATTTTGTGTACTAAGAGATAATGACAACAACGACATAACTTAAAATAGTCCTCAGTATATTCTCTCTAGCACACTCAACATTATTAAATATAATTCTATGGTATATTCAGTGTCATATTCACAACATTTTTTAATTATTCAAATTCAATATTAATATCACTCAAATTAGTAGTTGATTATATATATAGACTTGAAGATATTATCAACAATTTTAAGAGTGATACTCATTCAATAGCAATATACATATCTTCAGTTATAAAACTCATATATATCTGATCATTTTTTTAATTTGGCATCAGAGAAAGCATAAAATTATATATATATACTTGAATACCACATTGAAAATGGTAAATGGAATGAGATTAGAAGATCGTCTTAAAGGAGCATCAAACTATGTGGCATGGAAATTATAAATGATGCTCACATTAAAAGAGCATGATCTAACACCCATAGTGGAGAAACTCAAGACTGAACAGAGTGAAAACAATGAACAAATTAAATGGGATAAGGACAATACCAAGTTAATGAAATTATTACTTGTAGATGGAGTTAAAGATCATATAGTGCCTATAATCATAAAATTAAAAACTGCATATGAGATGTTTAATGTAATAAAAGATATGTATGAAATTAACAACATGAGCAGAATGTTTACCCTTAAGAGTCAACTTCATCAAATAAAGATGAAACAAGGAGAAACCATCTCATCCTACTTCATGAGAATTACAAATTTAAGAAATCAACTCTCCACTATTGGTCACTCTTTTGATAGTAAGGAATTAACAATGATTGCACTTAATTGACTACGCATTTCATGGGAATCTTTCATTCAAGGAATAAGTGCTTGAACCAAAATTCCTAAATTTGATCGATTAAAATAAGATTGCATTCAAGAAGAGTCTCGATTATCAATTAGTGGGATAAATACAAATACTTCAAAAGAAGTCTCCCAAGTACTTAATACATAATCATGCAAAAGGAAAAACAAGACTAACTTTAAAAGGAAAAGAGGAAATGAATCAATTAAGAAACTAATATTCAGACATATAGACCTATCAAAAGTATAATGTTACAAATGTGAAAAATTTGGTCACATTTCTCAACAGTTTCCTGAAAGAAATAAGGTACAAGCCTCCTTTGCCCAAATCAGTGATATAAAGGAGAATATGAATTCAGAGAAACTTATTTTCTACTCTACCTTACCAAGTCAAGTTTCAAACAATTGCAACACCTAGGTTGTTGATAGTGGGGCCTCTCAACATATCACTAGATTCAAAGAACATCTAGACTATATAGAAGGATGTTCTAAATAAGAAGTTATGATTAGAGATGATATTGATTATCTAGTTATGGGTATTGGGACCTACACCATATATCTATTAGATAAGTGAGAGGGGGGGTGAATCAGTTAGTTCTAGTTATCCTATAGTCCCAAATCTCCTAGATGTATATATTCAAACTTTTCAAACAAATTATCAAGTTGGTAAGCTATCAACAATATATTTTTCTTCATCTACCGATTGACAGTCAATTCAATATTGTATTTACTGATCTGACTAGTTATGCAATGTGTAAAGTAAAATAACAATTAAATCACATCAAATACACATAACAAATATAATTTTAATGTGAAAACCTTGTTAGGGGAAAAACCACATGGGACCGATAACCAAAAATAATCCACTCTTATGAAGTGGGCCCAGGTATGAGCCATCCATGTTAAAGGTTACAAAACACACTATAAGGTGTGACCTAGTTAGAGGATTTACCAGTAATAATTCTCCCTTGAGCAACATTCACTATGGTGTCAAAAAGAAAACCAACAACATTCATTGAATGTCATGTTGAAATATAAAAAGACTATTAAGTCCACTCAGTTAAGATATTTTGTTTTAACAATGGTTAAAATGATATAGTAATGATTTGATTCAAATACAACTAAGATTTGCATATTTTTAGATCTATGCTAAGCTCAAAATACCTCCCATGATCAATAATAAATTTTAAATTCTTCATATCCTCCAACTTATTCCACTTGATGTATGCTTCTCTGATGCTCGATAATGTCTACAGTTTAGCTCGGTTCTATCTGTAACCAAGTTTGATCAGAAGTGCATGAAAATATTCCTTTCATGTGAATTTTCTTGTAGTAGCAATAATCCCCAGACTCAATAATGAATCTCATGTCTCTTTAAATAGACATCATAAACTATTTTGTTATCATTCATTATATTTTGCCTCTTAATCTTAATCATTCATTTTGTCGCTTCAAGCTTCCTTGGTAGTTGTGTCTATAACACATTTCATTCATCTTCATCTGATCAATCTTAAATTTTGTTAGTTGTTAAATCATCATAACAAACTTTATCTTCTACCTTAGAATCATAATCAATTGTCCATCTCATCAGTTCATTCGGCTATTATAAAATTTATTTCTTTCTTTCACTTAGTTAATACTAGAATGTGTCGGTAAATACATACTTAGTTAATACTATACTCGGTATACACTACAATAGCTCAGTGTATAGAGAAATCTTCAATTACCGACCACATAAACTTGTTCAATTCTGATCTTTAATACATAATATAATCATGTAATATAATCAAGTCAACAACATGATGCCATAGACTAATCAATAAGTTACCGAATGTATACCATAGCCATATCTTTCATATCCATCTCATCATGAAGTAGATATCTCATTCTTTTACCATTTTTATTCTTCAGATGTTTGTAACCATCATGATAAGTACAGTCAAAACTAGTTGACATCAATGACAATACATTGACTAATTTAATTGCCTTACATATTAGTTTAGTAGCTTGGTGACATTCAATCATTTTCTTTCACTTTTCCATTCATTTCATCAAGATATTCATGTTAGGAATGGGAACACTGAGAGGGAGGGGGTGTGAATTAGTGTTCACTGTATATTTATCTTTTTACTTAATCTTTAAACTGAACTTAAATGCTTAAGTACTGAAATGAACATCCACATAAACATGAAACATGAAATCAACACATAGCACCAATATGGTTACGAGAAAACCCAAATAGGTAAAAACCTCAGTGCGAATTGACACCCACTAATATTATGTACTAGTGTTTAGTGATCCTTGTTAGAAGATCCTTAACCCTATTAGGAGTTTCTTTACAATGTATTAAGTACAGTAGACCTTGTTAAGGGTTGGACCCTATTAGGAGTCTTTTACAATAGTCCCTGTTAGGGGAGTGGATGCACTTTCTTAGATCTCACTACTCAAGTGGTGAAGGCTACAACCTTTTGATCTCAAATACACACTATATCTTCTGGATGAACTATCACTGTGACACTACTTGTCAGATCAGTTCCTTTGATGTGCTAATGCTTTGACCTCTTGCAAAGCTCTAATACATCTTATATACTCTTTGCACACTTTTTCTCTACTTATCACAACTCTATATCAACTTACATACCAAATACAATGGGCGCATCTCATATTTATATGTGCATACAAAATAAACAACTAGGTCCACCCTTAGACCTATTACATACAACACTTCCAAATGAATTGGCTCAAGCATGTTTACAAACAAACATATATACATGTTGGCAACCTAATTACAATAGGTGCATAGCCTTTACATCAATAGAATATAACCGCAACTCAAAATGATAACAGTTGGTTGCTTACTCTGTTCTTCACTGGCACTCACTGGCTATGTAACTTCATATGTTTGTATCTTCCTCATACTTGTATATCTGATCATGTGCTCATAGACTAAGCATTAATATAGTCTAACTAACTTATCTTCTAGGGTGCACACCATAACTTGGTCATACACACATGCATTGATGCTCTGAGCTGTAGGAACTTTGTACACTATCTAGTCTTCAACACTTAACCAATTTCTGATCTTCTCATCAAGTGCCCTAACTCCAAAATACTATATGACTTTATTGCCATAATGACAACACTATATTAATTCATATACATCAGTATAGCCAACTTGCCAGCAATCTCCCCCTTTTTCATTTATGGCAACAAAGGAATATGGCCAAGTTGCTAATTGTCATTAATACAAGAAACTTTTTGTCTTCTATACACACACTTATATCTCCCTATACATATTATGATCCATATTCTATACACAACTCCCCCTTTGACATTAATGACAAAGGTGTTTCAAAAACTGTATCTACACATACTCACTAAGGGAAAACATCTGGATATGCTATCTTTAGGTTTTGGATATCCTTCTTCCAAAATGTGATCAAAGAGTTTACTATCTGGAGATGAGCGCATAGTGCATATTGTAGCTTCTCCATCTTCTTCAAGTCCATGCTAGGATGGTGATCATATGTTACCATTGTGGCATCTATGTCCTTGATGTTCTAATTGAGTATATCTAATGAGGGTGCAAGAGCATTCCTAAGCTGTGTTTGCCTTGCCCTCATCTTTGTCATTTCTTTTTTTGCCTTCTCAATCTTATCTATTTTCCCTTGGTATACATTATTACACATGTTTACATCTATGGATGTGTCTTTCACTAAAATCTTGACTTGCTCAATCATAGCTTCCACCTCTTTTATTTTCTTGAAATGCTCATCAGTAAGCTTATCCTGATCCATGCATTCTACAATGACTCTTCTTCCTTGATCTAAAAACTCTTTTAATGATGCTTGACTAGTCTTGAGTGAGCTTAGGTCAAGTGAAAAGTTTCTCATTAATTCACTCAACCTCTTCTTCAGGTACTTTTCTTCTGCAAATAGGGATGCAAATTCTTCAAGGCTTGAGAAATTAATTTTGAAATGTGAGATGACTGTACTCACATCATCAGCAAAGTGTATTTTTTACACTTTCTTGTCCTCTAGCAACAAATTGTTTAGAATTTTTACTAATTCTACCAGGACGGGATTCCTCATCACTTGTTTTTATTTAGCCTTTTCCATGGCTAGGATGTTGAATTTTATCAGATCTTCTTCTTTCCATGAGTCCAAACTGGATGTGTCAGGTGTCAAACTTGACAACAATGCTTCTGAGGGAGTGATGGGAGTGCTTGTTGGAATAATGTTCAGTGCTCCCTATCCCCGATTTGTGACATGGCTTAACCACCTCTTGTGTCTTCTATAAGTCTAGTGGTTGTATCGGGCATTAACAGGTTGATCTTTTGGTGCAATGAAAACCACTACTTGTAACAAGTGGTATCAGAGCTTGGTCATAGGTTCGAATCTCCTTGGATAATGCTAAGGGGGAGATTGTTGGCATAATGGTCAGTGCTCCCCTCAGGATTTGTGACATGGCTTAACCGCCTCCTGTGTCTTCTATAAGTCTAGTGGTTGTATCAGGCATTAACAGGTTGATCTTTTCGTGCAACGACAACCACTACTTGTAATAGTGCTATCCATCACTTCTTGTTTTACCTTGACTAGTTCAACTGATGGTTCATTACTCTCTTCTTCTTTTTTTATTTCTTTTTTATCTTTTCTCCTTCTTTTTCTGTGATGTCCTCAATCAAAATTTCTTGTGGATTTAGAGAATTACTACCACAAAGAATTTCAGCTTCTTGAGTGCTGACAAAAGCTTCCTCAAACTTGTCCAGATCCTTATCTATGGCCTCCATGGCTATCTCCACATTATCAATGATAATTGTGTTGTCTTTTTGTGACTCTATAGTGGGCGCAGACTTATCTACCTCAGATTGTGCTTCCACTATAGGTGTTGAATCTTGAGGACCTGTTACTGATGCATTAGTGGGCTCTACCACCTTGACTTCCTTAATGGATACTTGTGCTTTGGGTGCAGAAGGTGGATACATGTGTCTATTCATAAAGACCTTTTTAAAGGTTGTCTCTATTTCTTTGGCAACTAATTCATAGTTTTTATCCATTATATTCAATGTTCTTGTCTTGGTCCTGAGGTGAGGCTTCACCAGATCTAACAATAGTGATTTTTCTTCTAAGGAACATACTGGTAGACTTTCATATAGGATATTTTCTCTTATCCTAAGATCTTCTTCAATGGCTTGTTTCTTCAATGACTAGGATATTCCAAACCTTGTCTGGAATCATTATTTTTAGTTCCAAGACTATCCTTTTGAACTTGATCATATGCTTTACGATTACACCATGAATCTCTGACTTATCAATTTCATTGTACTTATCATAGAGCTTCCCTACCTAATTCAGTCTTCACTCATTTATGATTCTTGTACTCAACACTTTTAAACTAGGTCTGAAACCTACATCAGGAGGAGCTTGAGTGTTCTTTCTGCTTCTTGTTGCTCATGAGGATGGATGACTGGTGCCAATCTATTTCTTCCTCTTTTCCATTTTCTTATACTCTAGAGGAGCAGTAGGGTCGATGGTTTCCTTGGACGCAGAGGGAGTATCATTAGTTTTATCCTTTTGTTCATCAAATTTCTCTACCTTTACCTTCTTCAATTTGGGATCATGTGATTATGCTTTTGCTTCATTTGTGATCTCTAATTCCAAAGAAATATTTTTTTCTTTTTCTTTGTCTAGATCTGCTTGAGATACTCCATGTATTATCAAGATCTCTGAGGTGACTTTAGCAACCTTTCTTTTTGTTGTTGTGCTATTTAGTTTAGCATCTATCTCTCTTATCTTCTCCTCATAAGTTCCCCATCTTGGCTCATTAGGGTCAGAAGGAGCTGAAAGAAATACTTGAGCATATGCTTCTAAAACTTGTTCATCTACTGCATATCCAAGTGGATGAATCCACTTTGTTCTAGGTACAACTACCTCCATGCATGTTGTATCTATTTCAACCATAAAATAAATAGTATCCTTGTATTTCTCAACAATGTTTTCTAAAATTTTGTACCTCATTTGCATCATGACCCTGAAGGTCTTCAACTCCAATGTTATGTAATCTCTCAATGTACTTTCAGTGGATGCCTTGTAAGATATTTGTGGCATGGTTGGAATGGACTTGTCCAAATATGAATCTAATACTTTCCCAACTATATGAAGGTACATGTAAATGATCAAAGACCCAAACCTGAATATCTTGGTCTTATCATTCTTGATTTTCTTGATGTTATCAATCAACTATGTGTGCAAGATCTCACACAGATTGAACTCTCCATCTTCCTTCACAAGTCTAATGGCTACTAGAATTATGTTCGTAGACACACTATTCACCCTGATGGTGTGTTGAAAACTATATCCAAGTATCATGGACATCAATTTGATGTCATCTTGCTCAATAGGCTCAATTGTCATCCTACGCCTATCACTCCTTGACTTACATGTTTGCTCAACAATTTTTCTAAAATCCTCGCCCATAGGAAGGATAGTGCCAGACTTAGATAGGCCTTTCATCTCATATATTAGGTCACTAGTGATTCTTACTAGTACATCACCTATCCAAAATAGGTCATCATGAATTCTACTTAGAAGTGTTTTAATCCATTCTATCTCATAGAACTCATATGTCGTAGCATACTCCACTATAGGATGATCATTCCACTTCACATATTCATCCAAGAAGGTTTTGTCTGGTTTTAGCATGGTTTCCATGTGCGCCCTTAATCTGTCCAATCTTAATGGTTCCTTCTTATAGTAAATGTATTCCCTAATGTATTCGACATGAATAACACCCATAGGCATGCGAGAGAATGCTCCCTCTAAATCATCTAGGGTAGACTTAAATGGATGCTTCTTAAACACATATCTTTTCTTTTCTACAATATCAAATACTATGGGAGTGGCCATCACTTACTTGTTTTATCTCTTTCCAAATGTTCTCTGAGATAATCTAAAGACTTCTGAATTGGCACGATGAACGAGGGTTTATGCAACCGATCAAATGTACTACTAATCACTGATATATCAATCTGCAAATCTTCACAATAACTTATAAAGCTCTTTCTACTCTCCAAAAACTCTGAATTCAAATGCAATGAGTAATCAAAAAGCTTTTTGTGTACTTAAAGTGAAAATTTTGCCATTAATGCTTACCGCGTAAACTAGGTCGTCACTTAAAAATTTCCAAATTTTGTTCTGTGAACAATCAGTATGTGCACTTTTGCACGAAGGTTCCTTTATTCTCCAAAAGCTTAAGTTCAAAGGTGCATACTCTGAGAGTGAGTATACCAGCCACGTAGGAGTTTAGAGCTAAATTAGCTCCCCCTATGACCCTGAGAGCCATTCATCTAGATGTAGAGGGTGCGTCCATTGTGGATGCATCCAATACATACTCATCAACTTTGGCCTTCTTTCCTTCTGACCAAATCAAGCTTGCATTATTTGAGGCTTTTACAAAATTAAATTTTCCTTCAGGATCCAATACTGGTTCTTTGGTCTTTTTAGGGCTTTCTTGACCTTGTGTCCTTGATCTATAGAACTTTGAGATATGTTCAGCCTTGTTACAAGAGTGAAAAATTACTGGAGGCCTTATATTCCTTGGCGCATTGACATGAGTCACCATTTTACATTATCTAGTAGAGCGACCATTATAGTTATATATCTGACATGTAACATTATGAGAACTTCTTATATTTGTTTGATTCTGATTTTTTTGATTATGAGTCCTGTTCTTTCGGATTTTTTTTCAATTCATAGCTCTATGATCAAATTTATTGCATGAATAATAGTAACCATTGAAAGGTCTTACCTCTATACAGTTCCTTGCTATGTGTCCATGTGTGTTACATGCATAACAAGTGTGGTCTATAGGCTTGCACTCATTCTTAGGTGGTTCAGTAAGATCCTTGGTCTGACTTCTAGTCTCTTTAGCATCTGAGGTGCCTTCTGGTGCTTTCATTCTTGTTCGCATGTTATCAATTTGATTCTGTGCTTCATTGTATCCAATGTAGCTAGTATCTCCTTTGGCTCTTCTTGCATATAACTGAGATTCTATTAAATCAAAATTGGTGTGTAATTTATCAAGGTGATTCTTAGCCTCTTTCAATTCAGATTCCAAGATTTCCTTGTTGTTTCTTAGTTCTAAGATTTCTATGTTTGCTTGCCTTAATTCTTCATTCAGTTGAAGGTTCTCTTTGACCTGTTCATCATAGACTTCCTGATTGTTAGTCATCTTATCATCAAATTCTTTAAGTTTCTCTTTTAAGGATTTATTTTCTTCATTCAAAATCTTGACCATTGTCCCTAGATCAGTGGTAGAGCATTCTTTCAAATCTTTCCTTAGCCTTTTGATGACTAACTGAGCATCACTGAGTTTTTCCCTTAGTTCTTCAGTTTCTCTTTTAGATTTATCCAGGTCTTCAAGAGCAGCTTCCAGATTTCTTTTCAAATGTTTCATTTATACTTTTTCCATGATCTCCTCAAGTGGTTAAACTTCTTTATTAAGGACTAGAGCTTTGATACCAATTAATAGGAATGGGAACACTGAGAGGGGGGGGGGGTGTGAATCAGTGTTCATTGTATATTTATCTTTTTACTTCATCTTTAAACTGAACTTAAATTCTTAAGTACTGAAATGAACATCCACATAAACATGAAACATGAAATCAACACATAACACTAATATGGTTACGGGAAAACCCAAATAGGTAAAAACCTTGATGGGAATTGACACCCACTAATATTTTGTACTAGTGTTTAGTTACCCTTGTTAGAAGATCGTTAACCCTGTTAGGAGTTTCTTTACAATGTATTAAGTACAGTAGACCTTGTTAAGGGTCAGAACCTATTAGGAGTCTTTTACAATAGTCCCTATTAGGGGAGTGGATGCACTTTCCTAGAGCTCACTGCTCAAGTGATGAAGGCTACAACCTTCTGATCTCAGATATACACTATATCTGCTAGATGAACTATCACTGTGACACTACTTGTCAGATCAGTTCCTTTGATGTGCTAATGCTTTGACCTTTTACAAAGCTCTAATACATCTTATAGACTCTTCACACACTTATGCTTTGCTTATCACTGTTAATATGATTTAGAACAACATAGAGGGGGGGTGAATCAGTTGTTCTCAGGTCCTAATGTATAAATTTTTTTCAAAAACTTATCTTTAAATCAAATCTAATAACCAAAACAAACTTGGTCATCACTGATTCAATAATAGAAACATACAATAATGCAGTTCACTACCCAGCTATAACTTAACTTGCAAAACATAGTAATGTTCAAATCGAAACATTCACACAAGTATTAACACCAAGATTTATAGTGGAAACCCAATTTGGGAAAAACCACTTTGTAACATGCTACTATTATTTTCACTCTTTTGAAGTGAGCTCTGTAAAAAGCCAACCCTATCAAAGGTTACAATACACACTGTCAGGTGTGACCCGGTTAAAGGATTTCAATCACCTTGTTAAAAGTGAGCCTAGTCATAGGACTTACATACACTCCATTAGAATGCAACCTTGTTCAAAGGATTTAACATATGACTATTAGGGCAACCTTTGTTAAAAGGATTTTGACTATTACAATGGTTAGAAAGTAGCAGCAATATTATCTGAAAAATATACAACTCACTTTGCAAATATCAGATCTAATTCCATACACTAATGCTGGTTTGCTAACTTTGAAACTTTTCTATTTCCATCTTTGATCTACTCAGAACTTTTCTTCAAGCAACCACCACAATTTTCCTTCAGCCTTTTCTGCTTATTCAGTCAATAAAACTTTCCTCTTCCAACATTCTTTGTTCTCCATGTACATACA
The DNA here is from genome assembly GCA_027943335.1 of Chamaecyparis obtusa. NCBI lineage: Eukaryota > Viridiplantae > Streptophyta > Pinopsida > Cupressales > Cupressaceae > Chamaecyparis > Chamaecyparis obtusa. Next base: position 13,275,236 of record BSBK01000529.1, read on the forward strand.
TATCCAAATGATCAGGTTCCCTTTATACTTTCTTCAATTACGTTAACTCATCTTATGCTGCTCAATCTCATTTGTAGATCTTAGGGTTAGGTCAGATTCATTGAATCTACCTACTTCATGTTTTCGGCTCCTTTTCTAGAATCATCTCAAATATCTTAAAGATTTACAATAAAATGTTGTACAGTGCATTTAACGCTTCCAAACAATCAATAAATAAAGTCAACACATTTTACATAATCCAAGAATTCAACAATGTCAGCTCCAAAATTAAATTCTTTTCAAATATTAAATTATTGATGCTCAGTCAATACTGTGATTGTCCACTCGGTCTTCATGTAGAAAGCTCGGTCATTACTAACACTATTTCCTCGGCTTACACTGTCTTCCTCAGCAATTAATTATTGTTTGGTCAACACTATAATTTTGTTCGGCATACATTTACTTGGTCGACACTAACATTACTTGGCTTAAACATGATTTTTCCATTCTTTGCTTGGTCAAGCCTACCAGTTTAGTCTTCAGTCTTACTAAGATAAACAATACATTATCTCATCATTGTGCAACATAGTCAAGTACACTTTGTAGTATCAAGATAACTCAACCTTTCCTTAGGTGCTGTTGTTACCAACCTACCTATCCCCTTAGCAACACTCAAATAGATATAGTACTTTCCTAAGTAGCAGCAATCTTACCAATTAAGGTTTGACATCAATGACAATACAATAATTGTTTCAACAACAGTTTCCAACAATCTCCCTCTTTGGCACTGGTGGAAACACCATATGATATCACCTAAATAACACATGGATTACTAACCAATCCAAAAAACTTATCTATCCATCAGAGAATTATTTATAATATCCTTAGCTTTATTCTGATTCAAAATCCTATAAGCCTCACTTTTGTGACCGTTAGAAGTATTCAAATCTCCCTCTATCCGAATTCTTCATTTCACTTTATCATTCTTATCTTCAACATCATTAGTTCATCTCCCTCTTATTTTTCAGTATCATGTGTTATCATATCAATTCATCTCCCTCTTTGACAAAAATGCCAAAGCAACAACTAAAACATACATCCAGCAGATGTAGATAATATCTATGCAGCTCAGTGTTTCTCCCTCTGTCATCTTGCTTATGATTGATTCCTTGTCTTTGCTTCTTTTCACAACTCTAGGCCAGCTCTAAAGTGTGATAAACTTCTGCATCAATTTGTCAAATATTCTACTATAGCACATTTGATGCAGTGTTCCTAGCTTGTCTAGGCAGCCTCAATTAGGGGAAGAACCCCTAATTGACATCTCAAATACTCATGAGCTTCTCTGGGTAAAGCTTTAGTGAATATGTCTGCTAATTGTTCTTTTGTATTCACATATTCCATTCAAACTTGTTTGTCTTGTACTAATTCTCTCAAGTAGTGATACTTGATTGCAATGTGCTTGGTCTTAGTGTGCATCACTGGATTCTTAGAAATATTGAGAGCACATGTGTTGTCACAGAAAATAACAATAGGTTCAGTGATTTCTTCTTTCATGCCTATCAACAATTGTTTTATCCATACCAAGTTTGAACAGTTTACCACAGCAGCAACATACTCAGCCTCAGCAGTAGATTGGGAAATGCAATTTTGTTTCTTCCTTGTCTAGGAGACTAATCTCAGTCCAAGAAAGAAAGCTCCACCACTAGTACTCTTTCTATCATCTACATTTCCTGCCCAATTAGCATCTATATAAACTTAGAGTTCAAATTTGTCATCCTTCTTATAATATATACCATAGTCAGCAGTTCCTTTCAAGTATCTCATAATTCTTTTCATAGCCATCATGTGTGTTTCCTAAGGATTGGTAGAGAATCTTGCCACAATCCCAATAGCTAATGCTATATCTGGTCTACTATGTACAACATACTGCAATTTTCCAATCATGGATCTGTACAAAGTCTGATTCACTTTTGCAGCATCATCATTCTTAGATAACTTTTGTCTAGTAACCATAGGAGTTCCCACTGGTTTAGCATCTTCCATCCCAAAAACTTTTAGTATTTCATTAACATACTTAGACTGTGTAATGAAAATTCCATTCTTCCTCTGATATACTTGTAAACCAACAAAGAATTTGATCTCACCAAACATACTCATTTCAAATTTAGTTTGCATTTCATTTGAAAAACTTTTACCTTCTTCATCCTTCGTGTACAGATTGCTTGTGTCATTTGTTCTTGAAAATCCAATCTATATCAAGTAGTTGTGTAACCTCTCACACCATGCTCTGGGAGCTTGTTTCAATCCATATAATGCTTTTTTCAATTTGCACACCATGTGTCTTCTATTTGGATCAATAAAACCTTCTGGTTTTTCTATGTAAACTTCTTCTTTGAGTATAACATTCAAAAATGCAGACTTGACATCCATTTGATATACCTTGAAATCTTTATAAGCAGCATATGCCAGCAGAGTTCTTACTCCTTCCAATCTAGCTACAGGGGAAAATGTCTCCCCATAATCTATTCCTTCTCCTTGTGCGTAGCCTTTGCATACCAGCCTAGCTTTGTTCCTAATGATTTCACCATTTTCATTCATCTTATTCTGAAACACCCACTTTGTTCCTATAACATTTTTGTTTTTAGGTCTCGGCACCAGAGTCCAAGTATCATTCTTCTCAATCTGGTCAATTTCTTCATTCACTGCTTGTATCTAGTCTTCATTCTCCAATGCTTCTCTAGTTGTCTTCAGTTCAAATTCACACAGTAGACATGTTGGATCCTTAGTCTTACTTCTAGTCTGGATTCTAGTATTTTTTTCTCCAAATATCTGTTCAGGCTTGTGATGTCTTCTTACATATTTTTCCAAAATAGGTTCAGCTCCTCTCTCCTCTATTTCATCATGTTCCTCAACAAGATTGTCAAATTCAACTTCAGAATACTCAAAAACCTCTTCCTGATACTCAACAACATTTTCTTGTAGCTCGGCATGTTCTTGTTCTCTCTCGGCACTATTTTCCTGACGCTTGGTAGCTTCTGTTTGTCGCTCGACATTTCTTACCTGAGACTCGGCATCAAGTACAAGTCTGTTACTTGCCTCTTCTTCTTCCTTAATGTACACAAAAGATCTATAATCTTCTATTTCTCTTTTGCTATCAGCTTCATTTCTTTCTGCATACTCATCAATTTTGACATTCACACTTTCCACAATTTTGTTAGTGTTAGAGTTCAAACACTTATAAGCTTTACTTTTTGTGGAGTACCCTAGGAATATGCCTTCATCACTCTTAGCATCAAACTTTCCATTCCTAGTGTCTTTTAATATATAGCACTTACTTCCAAAGATTCTAAAGTATTTAACACTCAGTGCAAGCCCATGCCATAATTCATAGGGTGTCAGATTTGTACCTTTCTTGATCTGTACCTGGTTAAGAGTGTAGACAATAGTGCTTATAGCTTCTTTCCAGTATTCATGTGCCACATTCTTTTCAATCACCAATGTCCTTGCACAATCCAAGATAGATTTGTTTCTCCTTTCTGCTATACCATTCTGTGGAGGTGTTCTAGGTGCAGACATTTGTCTTTTAATTCCTCTATCATTGCAAAATAGGTTAAATTCATTTGATGTAAATTCTCCACCTCGGTCAAATCTAAGACATTTTAGGTTCCTACCTGTCTCCTTCTCAACCTTAGCCAAATACCACTTAAAGAATTGAAAAGCTTCATATTTTTCTTTTAGAAACATTACATGCATCATCCTAGTATGATCCTCAACAAATAAGATAAAGTATCTAGCACCACAGTAACTTTGTACACTCATAGGTCCACAAAGGTCAGTATGAACCAAATCTAAAATGTTTTTAGAAGTAAATGATTTTCTCTTGAAACTTGACTTTGTCATTTTTCCTAAGTGGCATTCCTTGCACATCACATTCTCAGGTTTCTTCAATCTAGGTAGACCTCTTACCTTTTTCTTCTTACTTATCTCTACCAGATTGTCAAAGTTAACATGACATAGCTATTAGAAATAGGGAATACTAAGAAGGGGGGGGGGGGGGGGGGGGTGAATTAGTATTCTAAAAACTTTATCTTTTTCCCAATTATGGATATAACAGATTATCTTTATACATGCATAACATAAGAAGCTAAACAACATGCATAATAATAAAGAACTCATAACACATTATTTGTTCTCGAGGAAACCCTGGCCAAGGGAAAACCCCGTGGGTATGGTACCCAAAAATATCCATTAATCAAAATTATCCTATTAAGGATGTTGACCCTATTAGGAGTATATTACAAGCATATAGTGTATCAGTCCTGATTAAGGGACTATAGGCCTTGTTAGAAGCCTCAACCTTGTTAGGAGTTGTAGTAAAAAATGTGATTACCAGATGAGCCCACTGCCCAAAAAAGTAATGTACAGTATACACTGATTACAAAATAGGTTAAGGTACATAACCTTATACTTCTTGCATCAATATCACTTTGCTTCTCTTTAACTATTGCTATTACATATGCTTCATATACTTCGCATCATACTTCTACAATTACTTGCTACTTGTTACAGTTACTACACTTTACAATTACAATTACAATTACATTTATAACAATAGCTTTATCAAAGAGTTAACATCTAGGATGTCATCCCTTTATATTGTTAAGTCATTATTTTGATAAACAAAATAATCCCTTAATTCGTTACTAGTTCTGACTTCATATTCTATCCTATCGGCTTCACACTGTCTTCGATAAAACTTTCATAACTTCTTCCGTACATGCTTTATTGACTTGTGCTCTGAGATGGGTGATCAATAGACATCATAGAGTCTCTATTCAAGTGTGAAAGCACTGAACTTACTCTAGTTGACATCACAAACAAAAATTGCATCTAGGTTCACTAGTAAAACATTGTCTCACACTTAGACAAATTTGCAATGCGCTTTGTCATACTTTCTCTCTAACTTGTGTGATCTTCATGATGATCATATGTTTCCATAATGACAACATCTATGCAATCAACTTAGCCAAATTACCAACAATCTCCCCCTTTGTCGTTGGTGGCAACATATGAGAAAATTGGCTAAGTGTACAACTCAAAAATCTCAAAATTGTTCAAAACTGTGGCCATAGTATAAAATACATACTATCCTTATAAATCCTCAAAAATTATTTCCTCTAATATAGTACTCCCCCTAAGAGTAACAACCCTTATCATATACTTTTAATTTTCTTCTATATATCTCTCCCCCTTTGACAACAATGACAAAATAAGGTAGGGAGGGTCACAAAATTGTATCACAAAAATATTATACCTCAATTTATTTATTGCAAAGCCAGTAGGCTTGCAACACAATCTACAAAATCTATCTTCATGGCTTCTATCTCCTTATCCCATGATTTCTTAATGGAATCTGCCACATTGAGTAGTGCGCTCAGTCCATAAGAAGCAATTTCACATGCTCGGAGGTTTTCAAAATTAAATTTCTGAAAATATGTCTTTGTTGAAAGACAATCTTCCAACTGTTCTTCAATTATGCTCAAGTTCATAGAAACATGCTCTCTCAAAAGAGTATATCTTCTCAGTTTCCGTCTTTCATCTTGTACAATTCTGATTTCATCATACAGTTTTCTAACTTTCTTCTCAATATTACAGACCTTCACATTGGGGTTAGATAGAAGGTTTTTTTAATTTAGAATCTCTGCTTCCTTCAATTTTATCTTCTGATCTTTGTTAGCTGTCAAGGTCTCTGATTTTGTACACTATATGTACAAAGATTTTCCTATTTCCAAATGCTTCCTCAAATCCTTGATACAGATATCAAGAGTATTGATATCATTGCTGATGTACTGACTGATGTTCAAAAGCATTCTAGCCTCATAGTCTACTTGTGCTTTCACTTTTGCAATATCAGCTAGGTGTGTGAATTCATTATCAAAGGTACTCATTACCTTCTTTGCCTTCTCCATAGGGTCTGCATCTGAAATTTGCGTGGTCACAATACTTTGTAATTTCTCAGTTAGTTCCTTTAGACATCCTTCAAGACTCTTCACCTTCTTGCTCTTACCAATTATTTTGTTCAAGGATGTAATCAGCTCCAACTGATCATCATCATCTACTTCTTTTACCAAATGCTCAATCATAGAGCCAATTTGAGTCTTCTTTCCAGTCTCAGGAGTAAGATTGATATCTTCTTTGGTGGGAAGGGGAACTTGTTCTTCTACAACTGGTGGTTCCACAATAGTGGTCTCTATCATTTCTTCTTCTTTTGTAGCTTCATGTTCCTCAAAGGCCCAATTGTCAACAATGTTCTGCAGATTCTTGAATACATTCTCATCAGTATCCAAGGTGATTAGTGTACCTTCTACATTCATTGTTTCATCTTCAATATTAATAGCTAGAGAAGAGGGGATGTCCTCTTGTACTTTCTCACCTTCTTGCTTTGCTGCAACTGATGATTCTCAAACATACTCTGCCATAACCTTGATAATTGCCTGTTCAATCTTAGAATTTACTTCTTCATACCTTCCTCCCATAATCTGAATTGTTCTCCTTTTGGTTCTTAGATGGGTGCTTAGGGCCTTCATAATCTGGTTGAAATGAGCTTCATCTTTTATCTCACAAAGATTCCTCACAAGCTTTTCTATGATAGTTGTCTCTTCATCTGATGCTCTCTTCTTTCTATTCAGAATTTTGTTATATAGATCATCAGGTATTTGTCCTTGAATAGTATCAAACTTCTTGCCAGTCAAGATCATATGCTTCACAACTGCATTCTCTAGATTAAGTCTATCAGTATAATCATAAAGATCATAATATTTTTTCATTCTTGCAAAGTCACCATTCTCAATAATATGCTCATTAAGCTTTTCAACTTTTGGTTTCCAAGCTTTCTTCTTTGTAGTGACATCATCTTTAACTTCTACAATCTTTCTTGGAATAGGTTGCACTAGAGTTTTATGCCTCTTTCCTGGTCCAGTGGCACTCTCCTTAACTCTTTTCCTAGGTGAGGAGGAAGTGGATCTAGTAGACATATTTGTTTCTATGTCCTTCTCAGGTACTTCCACTTTCACCTTTACTTGTGGTTCTTCCTGTGGCACTGCAATTGATGATAAAGGAGGGATAGAAAAAACTTCCTTTTGTCCACTCTCTCTAATTGTTGTTTTTGTCTACTTTGCTACCAAAAAATATCTCTCTTTCATTCCTGTATCCTTTAAGATTTTCTTAATGGTGCTCTCAACTCTCTTCTTAGATTGTTTCTCTTCAATTAGAATCTTTGCGGAGTTGAAGTTCTCCTCAAAGGTTCCAAACCTATTACACTGTGTGTCCAACTTACACTTTAGTAGTCTACTAACATACTCTTTAGTTGCTACCTCAGATATTTCATAGCCAAGAGGGTCTATGAAATTTGTTCTAGGCTCTACTGCTTCAATATAGGTAAGGTCAGTATCCACCATAAAATATATATCATCTTTGTATTTCTCAACAAGAGACTTAGGGATCCTTGATCTGCTAGACACAATATTTTGAAATGTCTTAATAACAAGTACTCCACTTTCATTAACACTGTCAATAACATGCTTTCTGTATACTACATTAATCCTTTCCATTATGGTTTGTCCATCATTCCAATAATTTCCTATGGTGTAAGGAAATCTCCTCAAAAGATGAAAGAACATGTATGTGATTAGGGATGAGAACCTAAACTGTGTATACTTAGTTTTCTTGACCTTCTCCAAGTCGTCAAATAATTCAATTCTCATAATTTCACACATATCAACCGGTACCCTATCAACACATATAATATAAGCTGCATGTACCATTCCAGCTGCCATGTCATCTTCTCTTGAATTAGCACAAAACTTAGTAGATAGGATCTTGCATATGTATCTCACATCAACTTGTTTGATCTTGCTAATCATAATTCCTCTACCATTATAGGATGAATTAGTGTTGTCAATGACTATTTTTCTCATTAAAAGGAATAGCTCTGGTCTTAGATAATCCAATGACTTCATGAATCAAATCAGCTGTAATATCTATCACTCTATCCTCTATCCAAAACTTTCCATTATGAATTCTACTCAAAATTATCTTAGTGCATTCTTCATTATCAAATTCATACTGTAATCCATATTTGACAATTTCATTATGTTCTAAGTATTCAAAACCTTGTTTCAGTGTCATATCCTGATTGTACATCTTTTGATATTCATCTATAAAATCACTATCATTTACTATCTCTAGTTTGCATCCAAGATAACTCCTAACATTCTCTAAGTGTAAAACTTCATCTGGTACGGATGATAATGCAAACCTAGGGCCTTCTTCCAATGGTTCCACTGGTTCCCTTTTTACTTTAGATCTATTCTTATCTCTGACATTGTGTATTAATGAAACATCCATGATTTCTTCAAATGCCTTTACTGATTTAAATATTTGTCAAGTAAAATACCTCAATTTTGTGATTTTAGGGCTTGCGTAGATTCGGCACATTATTCTTTTCCAAATCCTTGCAAAATTCTTTCTATCACTTCTCTTTGATCTCCTTGACACTTGAATTCACTTTGATGATCAAATAATACCAATCATAACCTTTTATTAATTCAATCTCACTTAGATCTAACATCGCATTCAATTCTTTTGCTGCTTCTTTCCAAAAAGTTGTCTCTGCTATCCTGCAAAACTTAAAACTTCTTGTGATCTCGCAAAACATAATATTTTTCTTTGCACTCTTAACCATAGCATTAGAATATCATAAAATACCTTGCATTAACTATGCAAGACTCAATTCATCATATATCTACTTCTATACTAAATCTAAGTTCCTATTCTACTGCAATTTACATGAATTAAGTACTTTGAGATAGGTCAGGTAAAGATTCATTCTTACCTTTTGATACTTCACCTTTCTTATTACCTTCAATGTTGAATATGTCTCCTTGATCTGTGCTTTTGATAAACTTCACTTCATTTGAATTACTACAACATCCTTTCTGACTGTTACTAGCATCTTCATTTCTTCTTGCATGATTCCTGGGGTTAGGATTAGGATGAAAAACTCTATTGTTCATTCTGTAAAACCTTGTTGTATGTCCAATCTTGTTACACATCTGACAAAAAATTCCATTGTTTCCATATCTTGGTCCAGGTTGATTGATTTGTGATATGGAGTTTCTTGCAATGTGTCCAACCTTGTTGCATCTATAACATACTACTCCACTTCTTCTGTTCATATCTTCAGTAGGTTTCTTATCTGCATTGTTAGTATTCCTAAACATTCTACTATCGTCATTATTTTCAATAAATTTAGGTTTCCTACAATTAGTAGCTCTATGTCCAAAACCATGACAATTGTAACAATAACCATTAAGATTTTTAAATTGTTTGCATGTGCAATCTCTCTTCATATGACCAATAGTATTACAAGGAAAACATCTACCTTTGAATTCTCTTTGCATACCTTTGGGTCATTCCTCTTGCTTTAGTGATTCTTCTTCTTTAGGCGTATCTTTAGATTTTTTGATATCATTAGGCTTCTTCTCATCCATGCTTTCAGATATCTTCAGATCTGGTTCCTTGCCTTCATCATTTGCTTTGAAAATGTTGAATCCAAGACCAGTCTTATCATAGAATGGTTTCTGATAGGATATTTGTTCATCAATCTTCTCACTAGTTGAATATAGCCTTTCAAGTTGTTGTTTGGATTGAGTCAGTTCACCTTTCATAATCTTATTGTATTTCTCAAGTTCATCATACTGCAAATTGACTTTCTCAAGTTTAGATGTTACTTTAGAAAGTTTAGATTTTAGTCCTTCATTTTCAGTCTTTAGACTTCCATTCTCAGATTTCAGATTTGCTTCATTCTTGCCATTTCCATCTTTCAAACTAATCTTTAAATTTTCTATCTTCAATTCATGTTTAAGGATCTCATTTTCTTTTTCCATATTGTCATCGCAATCTTCAATAAAAACTTTGGATTCTTTTTCAGATCTCAGATCTTCCAATTTGTTTTTCAGTTTCTCAATAAGGTTCTTTGCATCATCATACTTTCTTTTCAAAGTATCTTTTTCAATAGTAAGCAAGTCAATCTGTTCAAGAGCTTCTTCAAGATTCTTCTGTAGTTGATCCATATCCATAGAGATCTTACTCAAGCTACTAGGCTTTCCTTGAATGATTCTTTTCCAATTAACGAAGCTCTGATACCAATTATTAGAAATAGGGAATACTGAGAGGGGGGGGTGAATCAGTATTCTACAAACTTTATCTTTTGCCCAATTATGGATATAACAGACTATCTTTATACATGCATAACATAAGAAGGTAAACAACATGCATAATAATAAAGAACTCATAACACATTATTTGTTCACGAGGAAACCTTGGCCAAGGGAAAACCCCAGTGGGGATGGTACCCACAAAGATCCACTAATCAAAAGTATCCTGTTAAGGATGTTGACCCTGTTAGGAGTCTATTACAATCATATAGTGCATCAGTCCTGATTAAGGGACTATAGGCCTTGTTAGAAGCCTCGACCCTATTAGGAGTTGTAGTACAAAATGTGATTACCAGATGAGCCCACTACCCAAACAATTAATGTACAATATACACTAATTACAAAATAGGTTAAGGTACATAACCTTATATTGCTTGCATCAATATCACTTCGCTGCTCTTTCACTATCACTATTACATATGCTTCATATAATTTGCATCATACTTTTACAATTACTTGCTGCTTGTTACAATTACTACACTTTACAATTACAATTACAATTACATTTATACCAATAGATTTATCAAAGAGTTAACATCTAGGATTTCATCCCTTTATATTGTTAAGTCATTATTTTGATAAACAAAATAATCCCTTAACTCTTTACTAGTTCTGACTTCATATTTTGTCTTGTCGGCTTCACACTGTCTTCGGTAAAACTGTCATAGCTTCTTTCGTACATGCCGTATAGACTTGTGCTCTGAGATGGGTGATCAACAGACATTATAGAGTCTATGTTCAAGTGTGCAAGCATTGAACTTACTCCATTCGACGTCTCAAAGAAAAATTGTATCTAGGTTCATTGGTAAAACACTATCTCACACTTAGACAAATTTGCAATGCGCTCTGTCATACTTGCTCTCTAACTTGTGCGATCTTCATGAGGATCATATGTTGCCATAATGACAACATCTATGCAATCAACTCAGCCAAATTTCCAACAATAGCCTTTTATGCCATAACCAAATATCATCAAGTTGTGCAATTAAACATGTTTCTTTAGATAGGTCAAGATAGAACAAATTACCTCTAGTATGATCTCCACTTCCAATCAGTTCTCCAGTAGCATTAAATATTTTAGCTTGCTTGTGATGAAATTCCACTCGGTAACTAGTTTTGTTAACCTGAGCAACACTTAACAAATTGTAATTTAGTCCTTCAACCCAATATGCATTTTCACAAGATATCTTATCAGTCAGTTTAATCAAACCTTTTCCTCTAATAAGACATGGTGCATCATTACCAAATTTTACACTTTTACCTCTGTAATGATGTAAGGTCTCAAACTTATTTTTTTCACCAGTCATGTGATGTGAACAACCACTATCAATAATCCATTTATCATTCTCGTTCACATAGGATATCAGTGCACTTTTCTCATCCTCATCAAATTCATCTTTCATTGCAACATAGACTACCTCAATTTCAAAATCATCACTATTAGTGTCAGTTTCTTTTTCAACAATGTAACAAGATTTCTTACCTTTTCCCTTGTAGTCTCTATTCCATCAGTAGCTTCTGTCATCTTTTCTATCTTTGTGTTTGCTTTTCCTTTCATCATTTTTATCCTTCCTGTTAGGACATCTAGCTGCTATATGACCAACTTTATTACATGAAAAACATATAATAGGGAGTTTACCTTTATACTTTCCTTTTCCCCTTCTCAGTCTTCTAGCCATAAGAGCTTCTAGATCTTCTAGATCTTCATCAGAAGTGTCACTGTCACTTTCACTTTCACTATCACTTTCGCTTTCACTTTCACTGATGCATCTTTCTTTTTATTTCTTTGGCTTGTTCAGAACTAGCTGTGACTTGAAAGTAGATTCAACATTTCCAATGCTTCCAATAGTGAAATTATCATAATTAGAGAGTTGAAAAGTAGTTAGCTTACCAACCAAACTTTCCAAAGTAAGCACATTAGCAGAGTTACATCTCAATTCCTGAATAGCTAAGATCTTAATAGCATATATAGGGCACAAGGTTCTTAGTACTTTCCCAATTATAGTTTCATCATCAATAGCCCCATTTGCTCCTCTAATAGCATTCACAACTTCTTCTATTCTACCATAATATTGTGTAATGTTTTCACCTTCTTGCATTCTCATTTCATCAAACTTACCTCTAAGACTCTCGGTCTTTGCTTTTAGCACATTCAAGTCACCACCATAGATCCTTGCAAGAGTGTCCCACATATCCTTAGTAGTTGTGTAGTCCTTAATGTCCTCAAATTCTGGGTAGCTTAGGGAAGATGCAATTTCTAGCATTGCTTGATTATGTTCTTTCTTAGCTCTCCTTTCTTCGGCAGTCAAAGAAGTGACAGGTGAGACATAATTGTTCTTAATGTAGTACTTTGCAAAGTCACCAATATTGGCCAGATGCAACTTCATCAAGCTTTTCCATGCAGGGAAGTTTTTCTTGTTCAGCTGCGGTACCTCCTTCTTATACATGCTGATCATTTGCTTCAAGCCCCTTTAAACTAGATTTTGTCAACACTAATGATAAGCAACAAAGCTCTGATACCAATTGTTAATATGATTTAGAACAATAGAGAGGGGGGGTGAATCACTTGTTCTCAGGTCCTGATGTATAAAACAATTTCAAAAACTTATCTTTAAATCAGATCCAATAATCAAAACAAAATCGGTCATCACTGATTCAATAATAGAAACATACAACAATGCAGTTCACTACCCAACTATAACTTAACTTGCAAAACATAGTAATGTTCAAATCAAAACATTCACACAAGTATTAACACTAGGATTTATAGTGGAAACCCAATTTGGGAAAAACCACTTTGTAACATGCTACTATTATTTTCACTCTTCTGAAGTGAGCTCGGTAAAAAGCCAACCCTGTCAAAGGTTACAATACACACTGTCAGGTGTGACCTAGTTAAAGGATTTCAATCACCCTGTTAAAAGTGAGCCTAGTCATAGGACTTACATACACTCTATTAGAATGCAACCTTGTTCAAAGGATTTAATATATGACTATTAGGTCAACCTCTATTAAAAGGATTTTGACTATTATAATGGTTAGAAAGTAGCAGCAATATTATCTGAAAAATATACAACTCACTTTACAAATATTAGATCTGATTCCGTACACTAATGTTGGTTTATTGAGTTTGAAACTTTTCCATTTCCATCTCTGATCTGCTTGAAACTTTTCTTTAAGCAACCACCACAATTTTCCTTTAGCCTTTTCTGCTTATTCAGTCAATAAAACTTTCCTCTTCCAACATTCTCTGTTCTCCATGTACATACATATCCAAATGCTTAGGTTCCCTTTATACTTTCCTCAATTAGGTTAACTCATCTTATGCCTCTCAATCTCATTCATAGATCTTAGGGTTAGGTCAGATTCATTGAATCTACCTGCTTCATGTTCTTCGACTCCTTTTCTAGAATCATCTCAAATCTCTTAAAGATTTATAATAGAATGTTTTACAGTGCATTTAATGCTTCCAAATAATCAATAAATAAAGTCAACACATTTTACATAATCCAAGAATTCAATAATGTCAGCTCCAAAATTAAATTCTCTTCAAATATAAAATTGCTGATGCTCAATCAATATTGTGATTGTCCACTTGGTCTTCATGTAGAAAGCTCAGTTATTACTAAAACTATTTCCTCGGCTTACACTATCTTCCTCGGCAATTAACTGTTGTTTGGTCAAAACTATAATTTTGCTTGACATACATTCACTTGGTCGACACTAACATTAATCGGCTTAAACATGATTTTTCCATTCTTTGCTTGGTCAAGCCTACCAGTTTAGTCTTCGGTCTTACTAAGATAAGTAATAGATTATCTCATCATTGTGCAACATAGTCAAGTATGCTTTCTAGTATCAAGATAACTCAACCTTTTCTTAGGTGCTATTGTTACCAACCTTGCCTATCCCCTTAGCAACACTCAAATAGATATAGTACTTTCCTAAGTAGCAATAGTCTTACCAATTAAGGTTTGACATCAATGACAATACAACAATTGTTTCAATTGCAGTTTCCAATAATCACAACTTTATATCAACTTCCAAATACAATGGGTGCATCTCATATTTATATGCGCATACAAAATAAACAACTAGGTCGGCCATTAGACCTATTACATACAATGCTTCCAAATGGATTGGCTCAAGCGTGTTTACAAAAAAACATATATACATGTTGTTAACCTAATTACAATAAGCGCATAGCCTTTACATCAATAGAATATAACCGCAACTCAAAATGATAATAGTCGGCTACTTACTCTGTTCTTCACTGGCACTCACTGGCTGTGTAACTTCATCTGTCTGTATCTTCCTCATACTTGCATATCTGATCATATGCTCATAGACTAAGCATGAATATAGTCTAACTAACGTATCTTCCAAGGTGCACACTATAACTCGGTCGTACGCACGTGCGCTGATGCTCTGAGCTGTAGGAACTCTGTACACTATCTAGTCTTCAACACTTAACTGATTTTTGATCTTCTCATCAAGTGCGTTGACTCCAAACTACTATATGACTTTGTTGCCATAATGAAAACACTATATTAAGTCATATACATCAGTATAGCCAACTTGCCAACAATTCAATCAATTTTAGGTTATCAATCTCTCCCTTAGGCATTGATGGAAACACAATATGAAATATGTCATAGAATACCAAACATCTATTCTACAACTCTGTAAGTAAATATTGTAGCTTGATAAGCTCTCCCTAGCTTGTTCATTTAATATGTTTAATCACTACACAACATTTCATGCAAACACTCCCTGTGGATTTGATCTCTCTTATCCTTGTGATTCTTCTCTCCCTTTTTCTTCTCTCCCTGTGGATAAATATTTAATTGATTATTCTCCTCTCCCTTTGACAACAATGCCAAAAAGAATAAACAACTCTCTAGTAGCCAAACTATTAACTCTGGTGTTTGGTTCAGATCAAGTACATTCATGTACCAATATGTGTTCTCTATATAGCTTTTAAAACGTTAGGAAACCTAAAGTGTGAACAAAGTTCATCAACATCATTTGATATTATGATAAAGAATAGGTTGATGCAACCTCCTGATCACCTTAGTGACTGATAGACAGGGGATGGACCCATAGTCTAGTCCTCAAGTACTCAAATATATCCTTAGGTAAGGGTTTGGTAAATATGTCTGCAAGTTGTTCTTTTCACTTCACAAACTCTAGTTTCACTTTCTTTTTTGGTACTTGTTCCCTCAAGTAGTGATACTTTATAGATATATGTTTTGTCTTTACATGCATCATTTTATTTTTAGAAATGTTTATAGCACTTGTGTTGTCACAATATATTATCACTAGATCAATGATCTCTTCATTCATCCCTTTCAAAAGTTGTTTTATCCATCTAATATTTGAACAATTAGCAGCAACATCAACATAATCTGCTTCGACAGTGGACTGATAAATACATGCCTATTTCTTTCTTATCCAAGTAACTAATCTTTCTCCCAAAAAGAATGTTCCACCGGTAGTTCTCTTCCGAACATCAATGTTTCTAGCCCTATCTGCATCGGTGTAAACTTGTAGTTCAAAATTTCCCTCTTTCTTGTAACATAAACCATAATTCTCTATGTTTTTCAAATATCTCAGAATCCTCTTAACAATAGTCATATGTGATTCCTTAGGATTATAGCAAGATTTCTTGCTATAATCCCAACAACATGTACAATATCCGGTCTACTATATGCACAACATACATCAATTTTATAATCATTGATCTGTATAGTGTTTGATTTACCTCAGTTGACTGATCATCCTTTGTTAATTTGCATTCTGTGACCATCAGTGTACCAACTAGTTTTGAATCTTCCATTCCAAAGGTCTTAAACACTTCTTTGATGTACTTTGAGTGTATAATGAATATACCTTCCCTTTGTTGTAGAATTTGCAAACCAAGAAATAATTTAATCTCTCCAAACATTGACATTTCAAATTCTTTTCTCATTTCATCAGCAAATGATTTTCATAGATTATCATGTCCTCCAAATATGATATCATAAAAAATAAATTCAACAATATGAATCTTGTCATCAGTTTCACCTTTCAAATATAAATTGCTATTGTCACTTGTTCTAACGAATCCCATACTGATAAGATATGAATGCAATCTCTCATACCATGCTCTCACTGCTTGTTCATACAATGATTTGTGCAACTTACATACCATGTTTTTTTTTTATTTGGATCAAAAAAACCGTCAGGTTGCTCAATGTATAACTCTTCCTCAAGTATTTCATTAAAAAATGTAGATTTAACATTCATTTGATATACTTTAAATCCTTTGTAGGCAACATATGCAAGTAATATTCTAACTCCTTCAAGTCTTGCAACTGGTGCAAAAGTCTCACCATAAGCAATACCTTCTTCTTGTGCATACCCTTACATACAAGTCTTTCTTTGTTTCTAGCGACTTCATAATTTTCATTCAACATTTTTTTGAATATCCATTTGCTTCCAATTACATTTTTATCATTCGGTCTTGGTACCAATGTCCATGTTTTGTTCTTCAGTATTTTCTCAATTTCCTCATTCATTGCTTTAATCCATTCATCATTCTCAAGTGCATCCCTAATATTTTTAGGTTCAAATTCAAAAACTAAGTATGTGGTATTTCTCAACTTACTTCATGTCATCATGCCAGCTTTCTTGTCACCAATAATATGATTCTTTGGATGGTGTCTTCTCAAAAAAAATTCTAACACTTAATCTCTTCTTTGTTCATCAATTGGTGTAGGATCAAGATCTTCCTCGGTATCTATTTCCTAATTCTTGATCTCTATAGGCTGATGCTTGGTGTTATTATCCTATTTCTCGGTAACTTTAACCTATTACACAGGTAAAATGTTAGGTTGCTCAATATATGTGAATCTACCGTAGTCTTCTGGTTCCTTTTTGCTTTCTTCATCATTTTTCTTAGCAAATTCATCAACTCTCATATTTTCACTTTAAATCATTTTGTTAGAAACCTTATTCAGACATTTGTAAGCTTTGCTTCTAGTAGAGTATCTTAAGAATATTCCTTCATCACCTTTAGAATCAATTTTTTGATTTCTATCCTCTTTCATAATGTAACATGTACTTCCAAATATTCTAAAATAACTTACATTCAGTGTGTATCCATACCATAATTCATAGGGTGTCTTGTTTGAATATTTCTTTAGTTGCACTCAGTTCAATGTGTATACATAAGTGAAAATAGCTTCTCTCCAATACATTTGTGCAACATCTTTTTTAATCATCAGTGGTCTAGCACAATCAACTATGGATCTATTCCTTCTTTCAGCAATTCCATTCGGTTGTGGTATTCTTGGTATCGAAACCTCTCTTTTAATTCCATGCTCATTACAAAAGTTAGTGAATTCATCAAAAATAAACTCACCACCTCTATCTGATCTTAAGTATTTTAACTTTTTTTTCACTTTCTTTTTCCACTTTAGCTTTGTGCCATTTAAACATCTTGAAGGCTTTTGAGTTTTCTTTCAAAAACATAACTGTCATCATCCTAGAGTAGTCATCAACAAATAAAATAAAATATGTGTCACCATAATAACTTTGAGTTCTCATAGGACCACACAAGTTGGTGTGAACCAACTCCAAACTAGCTTTAGATGAATAGTTCTTGCTCTTGAAACTAGATTTTGACATTTTTCCCATTTGAGATTATTTACACATGACATGGTCAGGTTTAGATAGGCTCGGTAAGCCTCTAAATTTTCTTTTCTTAATGACCTTAACCATGTTGTCAAAATTTACATGACATAACCTTTTGTGCCATAACCACACATCTTCAGTTCTAGCCAATAAAAAACAAGTTTCAATATTGTCAAGATAGAACAGATTACCTTTTGATTGTTCACCAATACCGACCAACTTTGCAATTTCATCATATATTTTCACCTTTCTACTTTCAAATGCAACTCATTGACCTGATTTATTTAGTTGTTCTACACTCAACAGATAGTAATTAAGTCCCTTCACCCAATATGCATTCTCACATCTAATCTTATTGTTCAACAAGACAGATCCTTTTCCTTTTACTAGACAAGGTGTATCATTTCCCATTTTAACAGATCCACCATTATAATGTTCAAGGTATTCAAATTTGTATCCATCACTAGTCATATGATGTGTACATCCACTATTAATAATCCATGTATCATTCTTGCTAACTTTAGAAATAAGTGTTGTTTGAACATACCTTTCTTCTTCTTTTGAATCTTCTTTCAAAGCTACGAATACCACCTTAATGTCTTCATCAGTGTCGGTGTCATCATCATCATATTCAATAAGGTAACATGCTTTCTTTCCTTTGTCTTTATAGTCTCGGTTACTTCTCTTGTCATTTTGTCGGTTGCCTTTGCGATCTTGGTTATCTCTTATGTCAAACTAGGTTATGTACCTTACTCTCTTTTGTAATCAGTAATCATTGTACATTACTTGTTTGGGTAGTGGGCTCATCTTGTAATAATTTGTAATTAGTACTACCAACTCTTAGCAGGGTTGAGGCTTCCAACAAGGCCTATAGTCCCTTAATCAGGATTGAGACACTATATGCTTGTAATAGGCTCCTAATAGGGTCAACATCCTTAATATGATACTTTTGATTAGTGGATCTTTGTGGGTACCATCCCCACTAGAGTTTTCCCTTGGCCAGGGTTTCCTTGAGAACAAATAATGTGTTATGAGTTCATTTACTTTATTGCTATGCATGTTATTTAGTTTACTATGTTATGCATGTATTAAGACAATCTGTTATATCCATAATTGGGCGAAAGCAAAAGTTTGCAGAATACTGATTCACCCCCACCTCTTAGTATTCCCTATTTCTAACACTAATAGGGTTAAGGATCTTCTAACAAGGATCATAATACACTAGTGCAGAATATTAGTGGGTGTCAATTCCCACCGGAGTTTTTAACTATTTGGGTTTCCCTGTAACCAAAATTTTGGTGTTGTGTTCAAGTGTTCTTTCATTGTATTTATGCTTATGTTTAAGTATACTTAATTGGATAAAGAATGGAAACTTGTAGATAACTGATTCACCCCCCCCCCCCCCCCCCCCCCTTCTCAGTTATCTCTTGGGACTATTCCTAACATTATATATATGGAGTTAGTACATTTTTGAGTTTATCGGTACATATACATATTTATATACATGAGGTTTTGATACTAAAGCCAAAGGGGGAGATTGTTATCTCTATTTGAGAATTAATGGATTCTCATTAGTATCAATTAGTTATTCAGCCGATAAGGAGACAAACAAGTTAGACGATCAAGTAGACAAAGCCTTAACACCAAGCAAAGACAAGGAAGAATGTTAAGTTACCCGAATACAAGTTTGACTGAGCACACTCATTGAGCGACATGCATTTACCGAGTACCAAGCTAGTAATCACCAAGCATTCATAAACACCAAGCATCTGTAATTTACTGAACAACAAATGGAGTGATTACCAACTAAACTAGTAAATGACATAGTAATAAGGAATGGCACATACATCTATGAAAGCAGTTTATACTGATCAATTTAAATGGTTTAGCAAGATCAAGACAAAATTTAATGTGGATGTAATCATTAAATTTTCTAATGATTCCTATGTAATGGTAGATCTAGATTATTTTCTTACACCGTTGATCTTAGGTTTTCTAAGATATTGTAAACCCTAATTAGGCCAAGATTGTTTGATATAAACTTGTAAAAGATGTCATTATGATTATGTATCATGAAGTAGTAGTTGCACTAAGGACATTAGGATATTAGACAAGGGTTTATGACAGAAGGTTTATGAGAGGCAGAATCAGTTTATTAGAACACATACAAGGCTACCGAGCAGGGCAAAAGGACACATACATCACACTAAGGTGATATTTATTTGGTATTTCACATATCTGAATTAGATAAGATAAAGTTGTTATTTACAAATACTTTACTATTATCAATTTAACCATTGTAGCATATCAAAATCTCTTAATAGAGTGAACTTAATAGTTCTTGTTTAAATATCTTAACTGAGTACACACATACTTTGTGATGTTAAAATCCTTTAACCAGGTAGATCTAGTTGATCTTTTTTTACTCTCAACAGGGTAAGATCATCAGAAGTGATTACCAATTGTAGCCTTAACTGACATACTTTATTGTTGCAGTAGTGAAGATTTGTGGCTGTCATCCCCACTGTAATTTTTACCTTCTAACAAGGGTTTCTACGTAGCCAAAATATCTGTGTCATGAGTATGGATTTTCATGTATACTTTATTGTTTTGTTTACATGCACTTTACGTTTTCAGTCATATGAATGTATGGTTCAAACAATGGAATCAATCAGTTAATTAAGATATACTATTGCAAAGTTTTGAGTGTTAAAAGATTTTGAGGGTATTGATTCATCCCTCTCCTCTCAGTACTTATCTTTCAAATCCCAACACATACTTCAAAATCTCAACTCCAAAAAAATAACCAAAACAAAAAGGAATAATGAGAAGTATTCATTGCTACTATATTTAAAATGAAGTTGAAACTTATTATTGTTTTCAATGTTATGCTTTAGAGATTTGGGATCTTATTTTACATCTACAAATACTAAGATCCTTAGATAAGTACTAGGACTCATGTTATGTACAAAAATAATTCATATAGGACTATTAAGGTCCCTAGATACATACTAGGAGACATGTCAACAAGGAGTCACAAGGCTACCATGTTAGGTTAGGTGGATCATGAACTAGTGAAGGTCTCAAAAGAACTAGCAATTTTTGTTATGCTAGGTGATCTTCGCACCAATAGAAATTATAAGACTAAGAGAAATCTCTAATTTTTGGGTAATAAGTGCACTGTAATAATTTTACTCCTTAATTGTGTGTACAATTCCAAACTCTCCTTAGCAGTTCCTTTTTTTCCCACTTGCCTAAACAATTTAGGACAAGTTCTAGCCTCGAACTTCATGCCTAACTCATGGAGATGTGTCCTATCATACTCCAAAATTAAACTACTTATTCCACATTCAATCATCATAAAAATAGAAAATTAGGACTAGAAACAACATAACAAGTTTAAAATCTTGCATCCCACTTATAAAGAGCCTATTTGAACATGACTATGCGGATTTTGTACACTTGTCTTACCAAAATATTTCAAGATTTTAATTATTTTAAGTGTTTGACTTGACATTACAGAATCTAGTCTCAATTTTTGTTCTTTTCATGTTACATTCTTAGCCAACATTTTTGTTTATGTTACCACCAACTCATTTGAGAAGATCCCAAATAGAAATGACATGAAGATGAATTAGAATTATTTTTTTATCAGCACCTTAAACTGATTGGTCTCGTAGACATCCTTAAATTCATCATTCATTTCATACATTCATAAGTCTGCAGTCATCTTTCACCAATTCGTTGAAGGCCAGATATGGCCGTCAGATTTAAGCCCCAACTTGTCCGTACCTTTCCTTAAAAAAGTAGAAAAAGCTGGATCTTACTGACCTCTAGTACAGTTATTATACGAGCAGTCCGTCCATCTCAACCTGGTGGGCACGACATTCGTGAAAGCCATGTGAACTAACCAATGAGAACAACGTTTGCGTGCCGAAACTGCAATGTACAGACTATAAGCCTGCATTATTTAATTAGGGTAAAAAAGTAGGATATCCACGTTCAGAAACTAAACGAGCATACAAGGTATATCTATTTATAACGTATTTGAGTGGTGGGGCTGTGTGAAGCCTTTGGCATCTCTGCTAACAGAGTAGAATGGTGAGGGGAAAGGTGCATCTGAAAATGATTCAGAACCCTGTTAATCGCAGGGTTACACTCTCAAAACGCAAGGGGGGGATGCTGAAGAAGGCTCGGGAGCTCTCTGTTCTCTGCGATGCTGAAATTGGGCTCATCATTTTTTCGCCCACGGGGAAGATGTACGAGTTTGCGAAGCCCAAGTAAGAATCCTCTTTTCGCTTCTGGCTTATACTCTGCAAGCTATGCCAAATTACGTTTTAATTTATCTAGAAAGTTAGATAGTTTTTGAGATTTGAAAATTCGTACAAGCATTTAGATACATCACATGTGGAATAAAATCAAGTCCAGGAGGGTAGAAGAAATAAAATATTTTTTTTTGTTGTGGCTACGAGTTCTGCACCATAAGTGCTATAGAAATTTATTGCTGGTATTTAGTATAAGGAAGAAGCGTGGAAGTCACGGCATTGATCTAGTGCAAGTCGCGTTTAGATCGAGTGATTTGGTTCGCTAAGTTTGCACTGCCATTCACGAGTCTTGCTATACTTTACCTCATTCTTAATTAAGACCTGCGCATTTGCAGAGACTGTTCTGTTACGCAGCCTCGACAAAACTTTTAGAGTACCTCGTACCCGCTCGGAATAGGCAGATTTAGAAATTGGGCGGGAAAAGCATCAAGTTTTGAAACAGCAATCAAAACATTCACTGAGAATACAAACATATACTTGCAGAAACTTCAAATAATTTTTATAGTCATGTAGTTTTTGTTTGTTGACATCTTATTGGATCTGTCGAACAACTGAAATTAGATTGATAGCTAACGGAGACTTAGAGACAGATCTACCGTTAGCGACAGCAATATATTTGGACCAGCAACAATTTTGCCTACTTCAGGTTCGCTAATCAATTGGCTGCAGAGACTTGGGCTATGAAGATTGTTTTTCTCCCATACAAATTCAAGAATCGAAACAACAAATAAAACACTCATTTGCACTGTTCATCAGTTCAGAGAATATAAATAAATACGCAGTTGCATAAACATCAACTAATTCCTGTAATCATGCTAACTACGCTGATAGCTAACTGCTCAATTATTTAATAGGAACTAGAAATAGGTTGACAACTAGACCTATTCAGCATTTGATGACAACTAACATTATTTTTATGATTGAATTAATGAATTATTCTGCACATTCTAAATAGTAGTTTGTCTCCAGCATATATATATGAATAAGGATTCAACTATATAGTTTTTTAATCAAACTCATTATTCTATATTTCATTATAGTTGTTCATAAGAATCTATCTCTCATCAGAATGAATTGAACATATAACACTCATTGCGTATAGGTGATTTTCATAGAGGTGAAGCACCGAGACTTTCCAGGAGGTCACCCATCTTAGTAATACTCCAACTCAAGCACGCTTAACCATGGAGTTTCCTCCAAAGTTAAGCCCACTTTCCTTGCAACCCCATTTGCACTACAAGCGAAGTGAGCTTAACCTTTGAGGAAACTTCGTGGTTAAGCGCGCTTGAGTTGGAGTAGTAGTGGGATGAGTGATCTCCCTGAAAGTCTTGATGCTTCACCTTTGTGAGCATCACCTAGATACAATGAGTGCTAAGTATTTCATTCATTCTCATGAGAGATGGGTTCTTGTGAACCACAGCTCATAAAATATGGGTCAATGAGTTTGACTCAAAAACTACACAGTTGAACATTGATACTAATATCAAAATTTGACTTGTTGTTGTAAATATCCCATACTTACCAATTGAGCATATATTCCAACATAAAGACTCATGTGGTTCAAAGACTTGTCTCACTATAAAGGATTAGCTTGTTGACTATTAAAAGTTTCTTAAAAACTTAAATGAAAATATTGGATACAGAATTTTTAATGCTCACAAGGTCAAAGATAGTTTATAAGATAGTAGATGTTGTTATTTTATTTTTTAAAGTTTTATTTGTTTGTTATTTAATTTGCTAATGAGTTTTTTTCATTCTCCCAATCATCTATTCATTGAATAAATTTTAAAATGAATCAACTGCAAAGTTACTAGCATACTTGACTCATATATCATTGGAAGAAGCGTTACATTCCAAAGTAAAGCACTTTTTTATTTCCACCACCCTAATTGTGCAAAAGGCACAAAATTGGTCTTCTCATACCTCTTCTAGACTTTTTCATTTGTGTGCTTTATATCGAGATGATGTAAATTAGATTCTAACTGAGCCTTGAGAATATTTTCTCTCCAAGGGGTATTGGCTTCTAAATAGGCTTTTTGTTGATGGTATAAAGTGGGGTTAATTCTCAAGGTAATATTTTTTTCTCACTAACCCCTTTTCCCATATAGACTTTTGAAACTTATCTAGAATAAATGTCTTTATTTATTTTCCCTTACTAGGTTAAGTGTTCAAGTGAACAAGACATTTTCTTATCCACTTTCATTATTGATTTAGCCACGACTTCTTTCTTTCACTCAAGAAATATTTAAAGATAACATTGGACCATTAATTTGCTTCCATCTACTCTATTTTTAGATATGCTAAAAGACATGTTGGCTCTCAACTTACTTTTAGTGCTTCCTAGGAGGTCACAAATCTCTATGGTCAAAATCATTGAGATGAGGGAACAATGAATGAGAGAGAACTAGATCTCGTCTAGTCTTTAGGTTTTACAAGAAGTTGGGGTAGTCTAATTATTATTTGTTGGATTACAACTATGAAAAAGATATATTACACAAAGAATAGCAAATAAATTGTTCATATATGAAATATAAGGGCTCTAGAAATATGACACATTCATATACTCCTCACGTATCCTTAATGGCCAAGCATAAAAAAAGAAGAAAATAAAATAAGAAAAGTTTATTTATTGATGATTTTTTTTATTGAGGGGTTTGGATCTAGCTAACTTCATCTACAAAACTAATTATGCATATTCATATAATAGCATAATTAAATATTGATAAAACCCCAATGACCAAGTAAACATAATGTTTGGATACGCCTAAAATTCTTGGCTCTATCTTGAAAATCTTAGATTCTCAAACACCCTTCTATCTTATGTGATAATCATCATAATACTAATGTAATAAATATTTTGAATAATTTGGTGCTACATTTAATGACAAAACAAATTTCAATCTGGTATCACTTTCTGAGAGAGAAAGTTTTGGAGCATAAGGTGACACTAGAGTATGTTCCTAAAGGCTAAAACAATAATAGATTGCTGGTATCTTTACCAATGTTCTTTCTAAGGATACTTTTTAATATTTCTGGGAGAATTTGGGGGTTATTGCGCCCCTTCGTTTAACAACTGGATGCATATAGAGGCGTATTAGTCAAGTGGACTTCATGTATAATCTTAATACAAACTAATGGAGGAGGCTTCCTCTTACGGGGACCTAAGTGTAGTTGTGAGCTGAAATGTACTCTTCATGGGGAGATGAGAAAAATGAGAAAATAGTTTTTGAGACTGGCCATTTCCATTGATGTTGAAGGGGGGGCGTATTAGACATGAAAGAGTTAATTTTGGGAGAATCAAATATGATATAGTTCAGTGTCGTTGATGTGTTTCCATCAATGATAAAGGGGGAGATTGTTGCAGCTTTGAGGAGAATAAATAGTTGGTTGAACTATCAATGTTATCATTGATGTTGACATATTTCTATTATCATTAGTGACTGGTTGTTGCAAATGTTATTGAGTTTTTTATGTAGTAGTATTGAGAGATATTCTCTACATTTCTTCTATGTTGCAAATCTATAGATTCCATTTGGATGTATTGGATTCAACGTTTTGTGGTTCGTATCACAGGTCAAAGAATT
The DNA here is from genome assembly GCA_027943335.1 of Chamaecyparis obtusa. Classification (NCBI taxonomy): domain Eukaryota; kingdom Viridiplantae; phylum Streptophyta; class Pinopsida; order Cupressales; family Cupressaceae; genus Chamaecyparis; species Chamaecyparis obtusa. The sequence continues at coordinate 13,301,078 of BSBK01000529.1, forward strand.
TGGTGTTTATCTTAGTGTAACATTGGTTGACATAGTTTTGTATGTGAAATACATGCTCCACATTCCTCAACGTATTATTTTTTGGTGTTGACGTTTAGGGATGTGTGCTAGAAAGTAGTCACACTTCTGTGAATCATTACATTCAAGAACATTCAACAGTGAGGTCTCAAATATCAATTCACAGCTCTTTATTTGTGGAGTGCAAAGGTTGTGTATGAGGCCCTTAGATTGACCTTATTAACTCATGCAAGTACACCAAGAAATGAGAGATTCAAGGATGAGAAGCAAGAATGCTAATCTCCATTGATCTTCAAGTTATTGCATGTAAATGAAACTAATCTAGATGATAGCAATGCAAAGAAGCAAACTATTCTATTGAAATGGAAGTTGTACTCTCCTTTGCTAATTAAACTATATGAAGATTAAGCTAAAACAATGAAAGAGACTAAGTTAAGATGCTATGAAGATTAAGCTAAAATGTAAATGTGAAAGCTAAAATGAAATGATCTTCAAAGCTCCAATGTCGCCAAGAAAACCTACAACATAACAATACTATGAAAATTCTGGATTCTCAAATGAGAAGGAGAGGGCTCCTTATATAAGAAACTGTGGAAGAGAATGCATCTCCAAGAGCAATGTGGGATAAATCGAAAAAGAGGAAACAAAGCTCATTTTTAGAAAGTGTGGAGAGAAAAGGAATTTTCTTTATTTTTAATTATTTGTTTCCCTTTTTCATCACAAAAGAGCTTTAAGAGGATTTATTTATTTAAAAGAATGTTTCTCTTTTAATTAAATAAGATAATATTATATATTTAAAAGGGAGATATTATTTAAACAAGATAAAATCATTTAATTAAAAGGGATTTTAATTAAATAAAATTATTTTATTTAAAAGATATTTCTTTCAATTAAAGAAGGCTATTTTATTTATTTAAGAGAGAATATTTCTTTTAATTAAATAAATTGATCAAACCTTAGGAAATATTGAAATGATTGAACTAATTAGGATTGATCAAAGGAATTGATTTGAATTTTACAAAATATTGATTCAGGAATTTGATAATTTAATAAATGGGGCCCAAAGTCTAGGCGACCATTTTAGGGTGTATACATTTGCCCCTCTTTGACTAATGTGAGGTCGATTTGGGATCACAAAACAACCCAGATGTGTGTTCGACGGATGGGAACACATTAAGACAAAGATAAGTTGATTGAAAAAGACAAGGCCAACACCCCTATAAATAGGTAATTGTCAAGTCTCAAGCAAGGTTTGATTGATAGGTTTGATAAAGCTGAATCAAGGATTGAAGTTTGATAGGTACTGCCCCCTCGTGATCGAAATTGAAATGAGATAGAGGAGAAACAGTAAATTGACAAATTTGATCAAATTGAACTAAAGATAAGGATCACAAAACCAAGGTAGATCATCATGAAAGGTTATGCCCCAAGGTTGAATTAGAAGAAAAGAAGTGGGGTGAAAGCGAATGGAAGATAGAAGTTTGAAAGAAATGGAAAGAAATGGAGAGAAGAAAGAGAATTTGCCTCAAGAAAGAAGATGCCCCAAAATCAGTCAACTGTTTAAGATAGAGAATTTCGATTGAGATCACGAAATAAGATAAGGAAATGAAGATCGGAATGTGATCATAGTTGATTAAAAGTCCATAAGAAAGATGAAGGAAAACCCTCTCAAACTCATAATGCAGCCTAAAAATGCAATTTAACATGAAATCTAACAATGCAAGCTACATGAAAATGCAAAGGTGTACTTGCAATAGAGCAACTGTAACATAGGATTTTTGTTCATCATTCATTAGAGAATGTTAAGAAACTTATTTTCATCATTGGGCCATTATTAATGGACATCGAAAAATCACATAATCATCACTAGTCACAAGCGTAGCTATGAAGATATGAATGTGATTTATATCGGATTGAAATGTGGAAAGATTCTAACATAAGCATCAAAGACATAAAGGTCAGGATGACTTCGATGTTAGCTTACCCAATTTAATGTAGCAAAACCACTCTCGCATCAAGGCATAGATGCTAGGATGACTATAAGAACGGTTGTGCAAAAAAAAATCAAGGATGATGCCCCAAATCTCCTAAGTGTTTCAAGGGAACACCAAGAGACACTCAAGATATTCAAGAACACACCCACAAGCAGAAAGAAAATAAAAATATGCCCCATGCCCCAAGTCCTCTAGTTATGCATCATGGAGAGACTTATTAGACAAGGACACTCAACGAAAATTAATAACAGTCAGCACACAAAGAAAAGATCATGACATAGCTCAAGCATTAAGTGTTGTGTTTAAAAATTTAAGTGTGTTCACTGATACTAAGTTCTGAGGATAAGGATCAAATGCTTGCAAGCAGGTAAAAGCACATGACAAAATTGGGTAAGACCAAACCAAGAAGTGTTGAAAAACACTCGATGTCAGGGGTTGTGTTGAAAAACACAGTTGGGGTGGTGTTGAAAAACATTGTTTGTGAGGTGTCCTAAAGACTGGCGCATCCAAGAGACCAAAGCTAACATAGTTATGACCCCTAAACAAAGACAAAGACCAATTCCAAACCAAGGCAACAAGGAGAAGGCATGATGAAGAAAGGCTAAGTGTCGAGTACGCATGCTAAGAAACAGTGGTGCAAAGGCCTCAAGTAGCGCCCAATTCCAGGTTTTCACCACTTGGATTTTATTGCAATTTTTTTCAAGACTTTTTATATATATATTTTTGTATTTTTGCTACCAAGGCGCCTGTTTCCAGGTTTTCAGCAAGGCACTTTTTCTATTTTTTTGAATTTTTGAATTTTTTGATTTTTTTGGTGAGACATCAAAGTGCCTATTGCTAGGTTTTCTCTAGGATGCTCTTTTTTAAGGACATTTTTTGATTTTTAGAATTTTTTTTCAGCATTATATATGAATTTTTTTGGAATTTTTTTGCAGGATCAATAAATATGTACAAAGGATGCCCCTAGACAGAATAGGCATCATGGATAGAACTTCTTCAGGTGCAAGATATTGATAGGCTTAGGGAGCTGCTCCCCCTTTTCAGTCGATAGTAAATAAGCACCTATCCCAAAAGTTGCTGTGATTATGTAGGGTCCAAGCCAATTAGGTTCAAATTTTCCCTTTTGTTCTCTATGTTGTTGGTTCTTAGGATTTTCTCGTAAGACAAGATCTCCCACTTGGAATGCTCTAGGGCGAACCTTTTTGTTGAAGGCTTTGGACATCCGCTTTTGATAGACCCTCATATGGTCAAATGATACTTTACGCTTCTCATCTAAAAGTTCTAACTCTTGCAGTCTCATGGCACGGTAGTCTTCATCGGTAACTAGACCTTTGAGAGAGACTCTAAGTGAAGGAATCTCAACCTCTAAAGGTAACACTGCTTCAGCACCATAAGTAAGGGCAAAAGGAGTGGCCCCTGTTGGAGTACGAATACTCGTTCTATAAGCCCATAAGGCTGGATTTATCTGTAAATACCAATCTCTACCATTCTTATGAACTGTTCGATGGAGAATTTTGAGAATGGTTTTATTTGAAGCCTCTGCTTGTCCATTTCCTTGCGGGAAGTAAATGGAGGACTAATGTTGTTTTATCTTGAATTTCTTGCAGAGTTGTGTAAGGTCCTTATTTTTAAACTGACCTCCATTGTCAGTGATTATCTTAGATGGCACTCCATATTGACAGATGATATGGTTCAAGATAAACAGAGAAACTGTCTTGCCCGAGGCAGTAGAAAGTGGAACAGCTTCTACCCATTTGGTAAAGTAGTCAGTAGCAGTGATGATAAATTTATGTCCACTTGATGAGTTGGGATGAATCTGCCCAACAAGATCAAAGGCCCAGCGCTGAAACGACCAATGAGATATGGAAGGAATGAGCTCCCTGCCTGGAGCATGGATTAGGTGACCATGTTTTTGACATTTTTTGCATGATTCGCAAAAGCTACTGCATCCATCTGCATGGTAGGCCAATAGTACCCTACCCTAAGCAACCTTCGAGCCATGGAAAGACCATTGAAATGTCCCCCACAGATGCCCTCGTGAATATCAACTAGCGCTTGATCGGATTCCTCCTTTTCTAAGCACCTAAGAAGTGTCCCATCTAAACCCCTCCTATACAAATCACCAAAGATGAGGGAATGGCGAGAGGCGTTTCGGGTAAGGTTTCTTCTTTTGGATCGGTTAAATGTTTCAGGGATGATGCCATCACGTAGGTATGAGTAAATGGCACTGTAGCGGGATGATTCATGACCAATAAGGGTACATATAACATGGCTTTCTTGGGATTCATAAATAGGATAGTGTAGCTCTTCCACTAGAAATTCAAATCTAGACTCATGTTGCTCTAACTGAAGAAGCGAAGCAAGTGTGACCATAGCATCAGCTGCTTTATTTTCTGCTCTGGGGACTTGCTAAAATGTGACGAATGTGAAAAATTGTCTCAATGAATCAACCATTTTCTTATAAGGTACCAGTTTCTCAGCTTTGGTTTGATATTGTTCATTAACTTGGTTGACTATCAATTGTGAATCCCCATAGATGTGCAGTTATGTGATATTCCATTCAATAGCCATCTTGAGTCCATTTGTCAAGGCTTCATATTTAGCAATGTTGTTTGTGCATGGGAACAATAGTTTGTAGGACTTAGGAATTGTGTACGCATGAGGAGAAACAAACAACACTCCATCTCCTGAACCATTCTGCATAAAAGAGCTATCAAAGAACATCTTCCATGTTCTCTCAGTCATGTACATTAGGTGCTCATCTAGAAATTCAACTTGAATGGGCATGCTATCTTGAATTGGGAAATCGGCCAATTGATCTGCAATGGCTTGGCCTTTTATAGCTTTGCGCTCAACATACTCTATGTCAAATTCTAAAAGAACCATCATCCATTTAGCAAGTCTACATGTGAGGGCAGCCTTACCGAGCAAATACTTGAGAGGATCAATTTTTGCTATGAAGTGTATTGTATGCGCAAGCATCTAATGTCGCAATTTTTGGGAAGCAAACACCACAGCAAGGCAAGCTTTCTCAATACTAGTGTAATTGACCTCATATGCAAGAAGGGTACGACTGATGTAATATATGGCTCGTTCTTTCCTAGTGTCATCAAGTTGAGCTAATAATGCCCCCAAGAAAGATTTTGTTGCTGAAACATACAGTATGAGAGGTTTTCCTGGAATAGGAGGCATCAAAATTGGAGGATTTGCCAAGTATTCCTTAATCTGATCTATGCTCCTTTGACAATCCTCATTCCAGACACATTTGACCCCCTTATGCAAGTTATTATTGAAGGGTTAAGCTCTATCTGCCAGTTGTGAAATGAACCTCTTGATAGATTGAAGACGTCCTTGCAGACTCGACATTTGGCTAATGTTTTTGGGAGGTGGCATATCCAATATTGCTTGAACTTTCTCTGGGTCTACCTCTATTCCTTTAGTTGAAATGATAAATCCTAGAAGCTTTCCAAAGGTGACGCCAAATGCATATTTTTTTGGATTTAATCTTAACTGAAATTGCTCCATATGATCTAGAATGACTTCTAAATCGCCTAAGTGTGTGTCTCTTTTCTTTGACTTAGCCAAGGTGTCATCCACATAATCTTCCATATTCTTATGCATCATGTTATGAAAATTTTTTGTCATAGCTCTTTGATATGTAGCTCCTGCATTCTTCAATCCAAAAGGCATGACGTTCCAACAATAAGTACCCCATGTGCAAGTAAATGCAGTTTTTTCCTTGTCCTCAGGAGCTATTTTAATTTGATTATATCCAGAAAAACCGTCCATCAAGGAATAGATCTCATAACCCGTTGTCATGTCCACTATCATGTCTATGTTAGGGAGTGGAAAATCATCCTTTGGGCATGCTCTATTGACATCTCTGAAATCTGTGCAGATTCAAATGGATTTATTATGTTTTGAAACTGGTACAATGTTTGATATCCATTATGCATAGTCAATAGCCCTTATAAATCCTGCACTAAGGAGTTTTTCCAGTTCTGCTTTGACTAAAAGAGCAATGTGAGGATGCATTTTTCTCAACTTTTGTTTGACTGGTTTAACACCTGGAGCTATGGATAAGTGATGCATAATGAGATTAGTGTCCAATCCTGGCATGTCTGAGTAAGTCCAAGCAAAACTGACCTTGTTCTGTAGGAACTTGGTATATGCTTCTTTTTCTTGTGTTGATAGAGACTGAGCCAAATGTACTATTTGTGGTGCCTCTTCTGTACCCAAATTTACTGGCTGTGTAGGCTCAACAAGCATTGATGATCTGTCTTGAAAATAACTGGGAGGATGATCAAGTACCTCATCCTTAGGTGCCTCGGAGAGGTTTTCACCTTTGGATATGTCATTTATTTTTACTTTTTTTGGTTCTGACACCGCCACATAGTGGTTTTCACCATCAAAACTCCTATTCTTTTTATTTTCTTTTCTCTTTATTTTGTGACTAAGGTACTTGATATCTGGTTCTATCATGCTTGTAGTTGGTTCGCTGGTGGAAGAGACTATAGGCTCAAGAGCATTTAGGTAACAAGCTATCTCATAGTCATTCTGGAGAGTTAAGAGCTGAGGCTCTTGATAGCGTTGAGACCAATCAATTAAGTGGGGGTGAGCAAGGGGTAAGTCAATGGCTGGTTCAATGTTGTGGATATGGATGGTATCATCTTTGGTGACCGCAGAGTTAGAGTCTATCAAGTATTCTTCTAAGTTACCCAAATCAGGATTCGGCCTAACAAGCGAAGAATCATCCAATAATGCAACACGCGGGTTCCAATTGTCTAGCCCTACACGTGACTCGTCAGCTAACTCGGGTTGAGAACTATAGGAATGGATGACATCAACACCCATGTCAACTGTGGAACAATCAGAGAGAGAGTCCCACTCATACTCATGTGAGTCTGTTTCTGAATCCTGGCTGGGATGTTTACACTAGAAAGACTTGGGACGCCTTGATGTAGAAGCTTCGATGTCATGAATGGTAACACCTTCTCTTGGGTCAATGTCTGATCCATCTTGTTCTATGCTTGCAACTGTTGCATGAGTGGTTGGATTATTTGAATCTTCCCAAAGGAGACTAGTAGAAGGAATCCAATCATCACACATGTCTTACTGATTTGTCAAATTTGGTATGCACTATGATTCATCCTCACTATCTAACTCATCAAGGATAGGAACAATATTCTTGTTATATTTCAGAAAACCTAGGCCAACCGTCTTCTTAGACCTGCGTCCAAAAAGAGCATGATTGAGAGGTTCGGCTCTAGTGTCTAATCTTTGACTGAGAGGGCCACGTCCAGGATAGCCCATTTGTTTGACCAACATATATCCTCTCCCATAAGCCTTAGGAGAAGGAGAGAAGTTCTCATTGTGCATATACTTCTCCTCTTTGTAGATCCAATCTTTAACAGCTACTTCTTCTTTCTAATCCTGGATAGGCACTGAAAACTTGACAAATGTGTCAAACAAAGTCATGGCCGAAGAAGAAGGTCTCATCTCTTGAGAAGGCTTACCATAAGACCTAGGGGAAATAGGCATCTTTGTAAAGGAGTTAAGTTGGTATCTCCCCATACCAAGGTCTATTGATTTGAACTTATCTTTGCACTGTGCTAGAGTTGCATTGAAATCCTCTGCTTCTCTGTTGAGGGGAACATGGGTCCCTGCTGAAATGGAGTTGATAGATAAGGTTTTATCCCCAAGTATACAAACTTCTACTCTGTTGTAGGGGAACTTAACACACTGGTGGTAGGTGGATGGCACTGCTTGCATCTCATGGATCCAGGGCCTACCAAGCAAGATATTGTATGCTAGAGGACCAACATCAACAATTTGGAACAAAATGTCTCTCTCAATGGGGCCAATCCTGACAGGAAGAACAGCCAGCCCCTTGGAACTCCTTTCTGCCTCATCATAGGCTTTTATAGTGATCTTCTTTTTGGTATTGATCACTTCCTTAGAATAGCCCAAAGTTTTTAACAGACTCAAAGAATAGATATTGAGCCCAGCACCCCCATCTATCAACACACGCTTGACACGGGTTTTATGGATCATGACTTCGATGTGAAGGGCAAGATTATGCGGGTGGTTCAAGGCTTTGTCATCATCTTCTGAGAATGTAAGGTAGTGAGGATTGGTAATATGATTAACCATGCCTTGGAATTGGTCGACATCTAAATTGTTGGGAACATTGGCTATGCGCAAAGCATCCTCAAGGACCTGTTTGTGTCTTGGGGACAACTCTAAAAGCTCCAAGATTGAAATTTGAGCTAGTGTTCTTTGTAACTGATCAACAAGGTTATAATTCGGCTTGGGGTTGATAGCTAGTTTTATGGTGGCATTCTTGGATACCACTTGCTTTGGTTTATTGGGCTAACCTAAACTGGGCCCCCTAATGACAACAGGGCCTTGACTCCTTGTGACAACATTAAGAGCCTGGGATGAAATCCTAGAGTGAGGACCCCTCAGCACTACAACAGGTTCTTCATCAAAGATAGGGGAGAGTTCGCATAGGAGTCATAACCATATGGATCCTTGTTCCTCGTCATGTTGACACTTTCCTCCACAACTTCAAGCATGTTGACCACGTTTTCTGTAGCTATGTAGGTGTAGTTGATTGCAGCCTTGCCATCCTTATGTTTCGAGGTTTCCCCCTTCTCGTATTTGGGCAAGGGCTCTTTGAAAGCCTTATGGTCGGCATTGGTGTTCAGGCCATCCACCTTAAGCTTTCCATTCTCAATGAGATTTTGGATAATGTGCTCGAGTTTCCAACAATTCTTAATGGTATGCCCAATGCCATTATGAAACTTGCAGAAAGCCTTTTCATCCCACCAGTGTGGCTTAATGTCAGGTATGTAATGCTTTGTGGGATCTTGTGGATGCACAAGATTATTGGCAATGAGCATTTTGAAAACATCCTCATACGAGTCACCAAGTTTGGCAAATTGACATTTTTCCTTCTTGGGTTTCTCTTGATACCTTGGCCTACTCTCTTGTTGAGGAGGTGCATTGAGCTTCATAGCTTGAACTGCACTAGACAAGTGAAGGACACCTTGATCCTTAGGTTGGGGAGAATCCACAACTCCGTCATTAACCACTTGCTTGTTTTTGTTCCAATGTGCATTCTTCCCTTTATCTTTGTTGGAATTATTATTGTTTTGACCATTGTTGTTATTGTTGCCATGTCTGGTCAAAATTCCTTCCTCTTTTAAGACATCCTCAATTCTACACACGGTTTCGACCATGTTATCGAAGGAATTGAAGATCATCTTTCAAACCTCATACCGCATTTCAGGCACTAAGTTGCTGACAAGGATGTCAATTTTCTCATCTTCATGAATGGTCCTAGGATAACGAGAGCATTGTTGCCTCCACCTTTGCAAGAATGAGACAAAGGGTTCCCCTTGGGTTTACTTTCGGCTACATAGGTCCAACATAGTGACAGATCTTGAAAGATTGTATGCAAAGTGTTGAACAAATCTATGAACAAGCTCTTTGAAAGTCTTGACGGGGGGAGTTATGTTGGTAAACCATTCCATTGCTTGCCCCTTAAGACTCCTTGGGAATAACCTCATCAGATAAGAATCATCTTGGTCAAACTCAAAGCTCATAGTATAAAATTGGCGCACATGATCATGTGGATCGCCACTACCATCATATTTGTCATACTGAGGGAGTTCAACCCTTCTGGGAAAATCCTTCATGCTCACACTCTTGTCGAAAGGATTAGGACAAATTGAGTCTAGTGAGAATGAACTCTTAGGTGCCAAAAGTTTCTCCATCATTTTCTTCATTTGTCTAATTTCTTCCTCTTGTGATGGATTTTGCTTCTTAATTTTGTTATCCACATCAAAATTATAAGGGACTCTTGCGCCCTTGTTGATTAGACTTTCGAGGAACGTATCTTTGTTTTGTTCCAAGTACTTTTCCACATATTGTTGGAAGAGTGGCTCTTATTGCATTCTCATGAAGTCCTGAGAATTAAGATCAAAGTCTGAGCTACTGCCCCCATATTGAGAACTATGACGAGCATGCTGCGAAGGCTGCCTCGAGTGCCTAGGAGGTGTTTGTCTCCTATAGTGAGCATGTTGTGAAGTCCTTCTTCCTCTAGGACTAGGAGATCTTGAAGGGGTTCTTGAACGCCTTCTATTGCGTGGTGTTCTAGGAGTGGAGGAAGGAGAGTTGTTGCCACTATTGGCACCCCTATTGTTGAATCGGGTATTAAGTTGTTGGGCTAAAAGCCTATCTTGCTCTTCTTGGCAGGCTTTCCTTTCCAATTCTAACAAAGCTTGTCTCTCCACCTCAAGTTGTCTAAACTTTTCTTGCTTCGCAGCTTGCTCATCTAAAAAGGCTTTCTTCTTGTGCTCAATTTGTTTAAGTCTTTCACTTTTATACCTTGAGGTTGTTTGAAGTGGTGAGTTTGGTCTTGATTGTTTGAACAAGTCATTGGTATACGTTGCATTGACATGAGCATCACCAGGTTCATTGTCTTGGTCTTCGTGTTGTGACCATGTTCTGGGTGAGCTTGTTTCTCATGCCTTTTGGCTCTTTGATGTGCATCTAGGTACCTAGTATTGATGGGGGGTGAACCAGGTTGAGCATCATGAGAGGAATTACCAAACAGAATGTTGTCTCTGTGTCTTTCATAGAGGTCATCAAGGTTTTGATCCATAGCTTCCCTCTCCCATCGAGTCATGGTATAACTCATATCCATACCTGAATGGGAAGATGCTAAGGGGGTTCTCAACTCAGTAGACTTGCTCCTAGGTGATTGGTCAAATATGGATTCCTTTCCCTTATGCTTTTGATGAGTTTGGACTAGGGGTAATTGATTAAAGACAACCTTAGGTCGTTTCCCTTGACTCACTTGATACCTTGTCGTAACCAACATGAAAGGAAAAGCACTCGGTGATAAGCTGACCCTAAGATACGTTGGTATCAAACTAGGATAGTAAAAGTGTTCAATTATCCAAAAGAGAGATGGTGAGATAGAAAATTGCAAAAGGTGTCAATCAACACTGCCACAGAGGTGCCCAATCAATGGATAAGTATCCTAGCACATATGGATCAAGAGGATGATTTTAACCGAGTTATATATGATTGAAATTGATTTTGGGTAGAAGTGAATTGGACAAGAGACTACTAAGACTCTCCAAGTATGTTATCAAAGAATCTAAACGCGTATCAACTCAACAAGGATGATTTTTGACTTACCAATTCCAAGCAAGGTTACTTGTAAAATCAAAGGTCACTAATTCAAGAGGTCAAAAATACAAGAATCCCAAGTGAAAACAGGTTTCCAACAGTAGGGTGAGTAGCCTGATCTGATCTAGATCAACTAAGGAGGGCTGAAAATGAAATCTCGCGTGATAAAATACCTGGCTCGCACGAGAATGTGCACAGCGAGGTGACGAAATAGGATCAGACCGCTTAATTAGCAAGTCTGTAAACTCAGGAACTCAATTTTTTTTTTTTTTTGTTTTAAAAGATTAACCAGGCATATTAACAGATTTTCAGCACTTATCAAGCACATAGAACAGCAACCATGGATTTTTTGCAAGCAAACGTCTTCAACCAATGAGCAAGGGATAAAGCAACCTTGCTCATGAACATGAATATTGACTTAGTATGCTATTCCTTAAAGATACTATTTGTGTATATTCTCCAAAATGTTTTTCCAATCACACACAGTCCTAAAAAGAAAAATTTGGCTGCACTATGGTTCTTAATAATGGCTTGACTCTGTAACTTTTACAATTTCAAGAAGGCAAACTCCAATCTAGGCGCATCAGGGTTTTGACACATTCCGAGAAATTAATCAATTGGAGATGCTGAGGAGATCTGATAGCCCATCAAGAAACTGTACCCGTGGAGATTTCTTCCATAAGGACATTTGTATAGCGGTTGTCACTACCACGGCAAAAGTGGCTATTACCACTTGAGGTTCCGTCAACATGGTTTACCCAATGAAGGGAATGTCCACTACGGTTAACCCTCTCTAAAAGGTGACTCACAACAAGGACCACATGAGGACTTGGCTTAGATCCAAGGGTGTGAGTTTCTGTTACTACACAAAAAGGGAGTAGAGCATAATCCTCTATCCTTTTCTCTTCACCCAAACATAGAAGACAGATTCATTCCGACACGCTAAGACTAAAACTATCTCGCCAAGATTCGTAATGTCAATAACCCATGATCTATCAACCTCTCCGGAGAGAGAATGCATCGATCAAAAAGTCAAAGACTACAAATCTAGTAGAACGCAAAGACAGTTCTAGTAACCTCCCTACCTACAAGGGTTCTCTTGTTGAGAAGAGTTTCACTGGAAACCCACTCTCTCAAGAACCACGAATAGTGTTAATAGGGCCTACTTATCTATGTGAAACACATGCAGGAAATGAATCTATATTCTTTTTAAAAACCCCAAAATTGAAATGTGGTTTATGAAAGCGATAAATCACTCAAGCCAAACACACAAGATTAATTTTATGTCCAAAATCCAAATGTTATAGAGATTGTAGTAACTCACCTTAGGTCCAAAGATCTGCAATCCAAAATTTAGCACACATCCAAAAGTACAAAATCAAGACAAATCAACAGCAAACCGTAACCATTAGAAATCAATAATCTGAAATTACAAATCTGCAAATTCTGTCTCTACTGTCATGGAATTCCGCACGAGACAGTACTAAGGGCTGCGCGAGAAAGTACCGAACCGTGCGCGAGAAAGCACAAGCTCGCGCGAGAAAGTACGAAGGCTCACGCGAGAATTTGGTGTTTATCTTAGTGTAACATTGGTTGATAAGGTTTTGAGTGTGAAATACATTATCCACATTCCTCAACGTGTTAGTTTTTGGTGTTCAGGTTTAGGGATAGTACTTATAATGTTCTTACCTTCCTTGAGTTTAGTTTGTATGAGTTTTTGTGTTTTGGAAGCATGATTGCAAATTTCTATGATATTTACTCTAAATTTGGGCAAGCTTGGGTGTTCACACGTTCACATTAAATACTTTGGTGAATGCGGGATGAATCATAACATGTATGATGTATATTTTGGTCCTAGTTTAAGATATGTTGTGGTTTACTTTTTCATTCCTTTTCATCATGGAAATGTTGAGTTGTCCACCTAATTTGAATTATGTTCGATTAAGATGCTTAGACAACTATTAAAATTTTAAGAACTATAAGTATCTAGTATAAGTAAAGGATAAATTATGGAGGGAGAGTGTCACATTTATGTATGCTTGGACAAGTATGTATGCAAGTATGTGTATATGTGATAAAGATGTGTGAAAGAGAATATATCTCCTTGTATGCATATATATGAGGTATTGTTAAGTGTAGTGTTTTGCAATGTAAACTTTAATTCTCTAGCTACTATTTCAGTACCTAAGTATTCTTTCTTTTATTCTATGTTATCTGAACAATGATCCCTTTGACAACAAGCCTTTATCTTCTAGGTAATGAGTGCTCTAGTAGTGTGCCTTTCTATAGTGAGCATTCTTTTTTAAAAATTACCGTAACCGTTGTCACCTTAACTGTTGTAAGTGGGAAGAGATCATGGATACAAGATTAGGGGAGGAGAATAAAAATGCACCCTTTTAGCCCACTTATTGCTATGTGAAAAAGGTATCTTTTATGAAGTATGAGACACTTTAACGCCCCAAGTAAGGTTATTTGTTTAGGATGAATATTATAATTTTTCAAATAAGGAAGAGTTTATGATAAAGGATACTCACCTCTTGCATAAGAGATCTAATCTAGAATCAAAATGAACAAATTCCATATCAAAATAGAATGTCACATGATAAATGAATGGCACTGCACCATGAAAATTGGATCCTTAGTGAGACAAGGGAAATGAAGATTTATAAATGAAAGCCTGATCCCCAATGCAATGGAAAATATAATTAATTGTAAACTCTAAGTGACAGATCTTTTATAATAGACATACACTTTCAAGAAATGATAAGGTTGTTAACAAGGATGTACATATTCTAAAAAAAGAGAAGATCCTCGTGTAAAATAAACAAAATCATGCAAGAAAGGATATCATGTTATAAAAGAAAAAAATCAATAAAAGAATAATGGATCAAGTAGAAAGGAAGAGAAATATCATTCTCTTTGTAAGTGAAAGATGATTGATAATAGACATGCTCTTGAGGCATGAAAAATATTGTCAAAAAATATGATAATACCTTGTGTGAAAGAAAGTATCTTATGCTACACAGAATGTACCACTATAAAAAATGCAAACCCACAAACACAAAAATGGGTCATATGAAGGAAAAAGAAGAACAATGCCACATTATACAAACTTAGCAGAAAAATCCATTATGAGAGATATGCACTTCCAAGCAAGGAATTGGCTATAAAGAATGATATGAATCCCCTAAAGAGAAAGTTCCTCAACAAAAAAGTCTATTCTTGGAAGGACATCGTAGGATAAAAGATTTAACCAACAAAAAGATAATACTTTGGAAGGATAAATTAAAAATATAGAGAGACCTTTCTCTCTCGAAGAAAGACAAGGTAAAAGACTTGTTATGTGGCTCACAATGGACATCATGGAAAAAAAAGACCCCCTAGTGAAGTAAGCAACTAAAATTACACAACAGAGAACAACATAATAGGAAAGAGAAATGCTAAGGTATATTTTTAATATCAAGAATAAGCATAAGATCTTTTTTTTATTCTTTGGAAAATATGTAAAATGAAAACAAATTTAAGTGTCATATTTAAGTGTCCAAAAGATTCTCTTAGTCAAAGCCAAACAGTCATTAAAATGAGGTGTAACAATGGATTGTGTTGGTAAATGAATGTCTAGACGAAATTTTTAGTGTGATGAATAAGGATGCATAGGAATAAAAGAAGAGGGAAAAGTGTTGTCTTAAGGTTATAATCCTAGACCATATTTAGTAACTTGTGTAGAGATTGTTATGCCTTGTTTATTAATGCCAAGACCTTCTCCACTATAACCTTGTTTAGTAGTAATTTCATAATCCACATTGTAATTAGCCTTTAGTATTGAGGGGGAAGGACATTCAACTTGAGCTTTATGAAAGTATTTGGTATAAAGATGAATAGGAAGGGAAATGTTCTCTTTATGGAGATTAGGATTCCTATCACTATTCTTATCTTCTTTAGGTGGAGAAGAAGAACTTTTATCAAGATGTCCATGTCTACTTAATGTTATTCTTGGAAATAAATAACCAAGGAAATGCTTAACATCATGATTGTGAAAAATTCTTTGATAAAAGAGGGAATTTTATAACTCATCTAAAAAAGTACATAAACTAGCTTTCTTAAGACTATCTATTAAGGTGGGTTACGGAGGAGAGGATCTAGGTCTCACTAATATGGGATTGTAAGGAGCTTGATCTCTATCCTCATGATTAATAGGTACCCTAGGAGAAGGATTAAGGTAGTTTATGCTAATTTCATCATTAGTTTCATCAACAAAGACCCTTATGTAATCAATATTCTCCATGTATTTTGCTACAATTTAAATGAGAAAACCACATGAAATATTGATAAAATTATTAAAAAATGCTTTTGAAGAAAGAAAGATTTTTGAAAGTATCATAGTACTATACGTAATAATACCATGATGGAAAACAAACAATCTGAAATGCAAGAGAGTATTATCCATTCCATGTGATTGAAAAAAAGAGGTATAGAGAAATGTAACAACATAAGTTATCACACACCAATCTAACTTAGTAAAATCCATGATGAAGAATGAAAATTACCCAAATCAAATCTAATGATGCAATGTATGAGATCTAAACACCAAATCAAAACAAGAAATATCACGTATCAGGTTCAAAATGTATAATAAAGAAAAATAGAATCGATGGGTAGATTGTTCCTCTTTCTTAATGCAAATTAGAAGGAAGATTACCCGATAGGATCAAGCATGACTTAAACACTAAATGAGTCATTGATCCTCCATTGATGATAAATTAGGGTAAGATTTATTTCAGGGGAAATGATAGGGTGATGCAAGATAAAATTCCAAATAATTAAATATTATAAGTTACAACAAGTACATATTGACAAAAAATGAACAACCACCTAATTACTTGAAACAAAAACCAAAAGATTCTTCTGACCTCCATTTTTGAACTTAAGATAATTTATAGGTTATATAACACTTGGGGTATTCTATTCTTGCGTATAGATAGCTTTGAGCACTGTATATCGAGTGATTATGCCTAAACATTTCATGGACAATCTGTCAGATCCCGTACTTTCTAGATTAAGTGTTGATTGAATCATTACTTATTCTTGCACACAAAAAAATATAAAACACGATTGTAAATAGTGGTTTGCCTTAGTCAAAATTATATTTGGAATCAACCTGGAAATGAAATAAAGTAAATGAAAGGGTGATATCATAAAGAAGAGGCTAGATCTGAGAAATAAAGCATATCATACCTTGGAAATGTAAATGCTTCTTTGGATTTGATCAAATATGTCATGCAATAGCTTTGACTTCATACAAAAACCCAAGAGCAAATCATGAAAGACCAAACATGTGTAATAGATGTATTTTGACACAATATTTGATTAAGGAGAGAAAAAATAATGACTTGAAGAGGTTGAACATTTGGAATGCTTGAATGAATGTAGATCTTGCCCCTTGATGGTTGACTCCTTTGCTTGTCCTTCAATGAGGGAAATAAACTTGATCCATGGAAAAGATTCTCTTAAAAATACTTTACAACGATTGAGATCTTGCTTGGGAAAAGATAGGATTACAAAAATCTCTTGAAATATTATGTGCCTTATGAACTTGATTGCTTGCTTCTCGATGATAATGGATGTAGGATTACAAAATGAGGAGAGATGGGATTCTTATATATACTTCTTAGAACATTTCAAGGGTTAAAAGTCAAAGAATTTTTGGATGTATTGAATTCAAATTTTTGTGCTTTATATCATAGGTCAAAGAATATATCATACTTGTGTTGGATTCAAAATTTTGTGCTTCATATCATAGGTCAAAGAATTTGGTGTTTATCTTAGTGTAACATTGGTTGACAGAGTTTTGTGTGTGAAATGCATGCTCCACATTCCTCAACCTATTAGTTTTTGGTGTTGAGGTTTAATGATAGTACTTATAATGTTCTTACCTTCGTTCATTTTAGTTTGTATGATTTTTTGTTCTTTTGAAGCATGATTATAAATTTCTATGATGTTTATGTTGGGATAATGGAAAGGTGAGTTACTAAGAGGGGACGGGTGAATCAATAATCCTAAAAACTTTTATCTTAACCCTTGTAACAGAGTAATTCATTAACCAACTGTAGTATTTACTTTCTCCA
The DNA here is from genome assembly GCA_027943335.1 of Chamaecyparis obtusa. Lineage (NCBI taxonomy): Eukaryota > Viridiplantae > Streptophyta > Pinopsida > Cupressales > Cupressaceae > Chamaecyparis > Chamaecyparis obtusa. The sequence continues at coordinate 13,318,419 of BSBK01000529.1, forward strand.
TACATTCATTAACATAACTAAAATGTAAATACTTCTAATCTAATCAAATAAGCAATAATGAAACTTCATACACATAACACTAGTATTTTGGTATTGCAGAAACCCTTGTTAGAAGGTAAAAACTATGGTGGGGATGATACCCACAAAGCTTCATTAACTGTAGTAATAAAGTTTTCTGGTTAAGGCTACAATGTTTGATCACTTTTGATGATCTTACCCTGTTAGGAGTAATAATAAAGATCTGTGAGGATCTACTTGGTTAAAGGATTTAAACAACACAATTAAGTGTGCACTCGGTTAAGAGATTTACAAAAAAGATTGTTAGGTCTACTTTGTTAAGAGATGTAAGTTTGTAGCAATTGTTAGAATGCAACAGTGAAATTGATTTGTATATAGCAACTAAATTTACCTGATTTCAGATTTGATAAGTACTTAGTTGTTATCACGTTGCTGTGATAGATCTCTAGTTTGAATTTTGTTCGGTAGCCTTCTGATCTAATATCTGATTCAATCCTTGAATGCTTTGTCACTGCTTCAACTTCACAACCCTGTGCGATCTTCAGATGCCTGTAAGTGTGGCTACTACACGTGTGATCCATGTCCAAATCACATCTTGACAATTCTTATAGCAAAGGATTTTGACCTAATTAAGGTTATGAAAATATCTAGAAAACCTAAGATCAACGATCCAAATGAATTACCTAAACAACATTACATAGCGATCATGAATCATTAAAGGATTATATCCATAATTCATCTTCACCTCGATCTTGGTAAACTATTTTCTAGCTCGGTGTAAACCATTTACCTTGTAGTCTGTCATTACAAACTTCTATGTCATTTCCTGGTTTACTTGGTATAGACTACATTCATCACTTGGTAATTTACAGAGGCTCGATATATATGAATGCTTGGTTAAACTGTGCTCGATGCTCGGTAATCATTTGGCCCAATATGAGTGCTAGGTCAAGGCTGTGTTCAGTTTTTATGATATTCTTGTTGGCAGTGGGCCAGCATCCCTCGTAGGGTTCACGACATGGCTTAACCACCTCTTGTGTCTTCTATAAGTCTTGTGGTTGTATCGGGCATTAATAGGTCAATCTTTTGGTGCAACGACAACCACTACTTGTAACAAGTGGTATCAAAGCTTGGTCGCAAGTTCAAATCCATGCAGGCCATGACGAGTGACGCTGGGAGGTGGATTGTTGGCAGCGGGCCAACATCCCTCAGAGGGTTCGCGACATGGCTTAACCACCTCTTGTGTCTTCTATAAGTCCAATGGTTGTATCGAGCATTAACATGTTGATCTTTTGGTGCAACAACTACCACTACTTGTAACGATTTTGCCTTGTGTTCTACTCGGTATCTATTCTTGGTGTACTGAGCGACTAGTCTATTTGCTTCCTTTATCGACTCTATATTTGACACCAATGACAACATATAACTAACATTCTCCCCCTTTGGCATTAGTGACAAAAACACATATGTATGGCTTGCAATCAAAATTCCAAAATTGTATACTTAAAACTGTAAACTCCTCCTTTGCATGTGCCTTAGTAAGTATACAAGCTATTTATACATATCTTTTCCCTTGTGAGTATACATAACTATACATATCTTTTTCCCCCCTTTTTGGAATAATACCAAAACTGGTATGTACTTATAGCGTATAAAAAATGTTTTGATGGGTTTTCTTCAAGTTCGCGAAGAGGTTTTGCCATTCCTCTTTCAAACTGTCTAAGGCAATCTTCTCTAGACCAACTTGTACATGCATATCAAATATATGATCTACTACAGATAGCTCGGGAGTAGCTAGTAGATATTTAGCTTTCTTTACATGCCTTATCATCACCTGAATGTGTGGTAAAAACTTTTCTTGAAGCTCGGTTGTTTGATCATGTATTTTGTCTACTTCTCTTCTCAACTCATTCCTTAACCCATGTCTATGATTGACCTTAGCATAATGTTCTTTGAATGCATTGTTGTCTATGAGCAAGCTTTCTGCACTCTTCTGCAACTCAACATCTAATTTCTTCAATTGTTCTTGGATCTCTGTAGTGAAGAACTCGCTAGTGCAAAGCTTTTGCAAAGTGGTTATTATCTGTTGAATGATAGCTTCAATTTCACTTATGGTTTCAGATAATTTGACCTTATTTATTGCCACTTCCTTGCTGATTTTCTCTACAATATTAAATTGAATCTTAGATTCATCTCTTTCTTCTATTCTCTTTTTTGCATCAACATTTGGAGAGTTGATGTGCCTGGTTAAAGTTGCAAGGTGGTCAATGATGAGAGTTGCCTCATCAAAATTGACATCAGGTACAACCCACACTAATATCTCTCGCACATATTCTAATACCTGTTTTTGCTTACTCTCTTGTCTTAGCTTCTCTTGGGCTTCTTTTCTTGTGCATAATACTCCATATCTCCTTAGTGCTTCAGGGTCTAAGGTTCTCGGGTCACATGAAGGTATTTCAATGATTTCATCTAAGGTGACTGTACCTTTACCATGTTTTTTCTTCTTTCTCTTCTCTTGTGAACTTGATAAGGGGTATTTCTCATAAGGTATTAGAAATTTCATCTCCAGATTTCACTTTTTTTTCTTGGCGGAGACATTTTGCTCCTTGTCTTGCCCTTTTGTTGTTTCCTCGGTCTGAGGTCCTTGGGCTTCTTACCTTGTACTTGTTGTAGAATCATATACATTTGTTTCGGTTTTAGCTCCTTTATTTTCTGCCTCTTTTGTCTCAAGCTCATTGGTCTCCGTATTTTCTTCTTCACCCTGTCCTTTGGTAGTGTCCATTTGTTGCCCGGGTGTGTCCTCCTCAAGTTTCTCTTGAGTAGCAATATTTATGGCTTGCACCAAAATAGGTAAATTACTCGGTATATATTGTAGCCGCCTCGGTAGTTTTATCTTCTTCCATATTCTCGGAAGTAATAACAATAACATCATCATCTTCCTTTGCCTCGTCATTAGGATCTCCTTCAGTGATGTCTTCAATTGTCACTTCATCATTCCCGTTTATGACTAGCTAATCGGGAGTATCTTCTTTCTCTTCCTCGATATAGGCAGCATGATAGAGATCTTCTGCGTAAGTTTCATCTTGTGGCTTCTCTGTGTCATATATATGAATAGGCTCTTCAGTTGGGCTTTGTGTAGTTAGATCAACATCATCTTAATGTACACCTTTTCCTTTTCCCTTGACATCTTGCTCAGGGAGAACTGCAAGTGTAGTTTAATCTGCTTCAACCTTTGACTTCAAAATCTTTGTCCATAAAACTTTACTGTCCTCATCAACCTCTTCAAGTTTTCCCTGTAGTATTTTCAATGTTCTACCTTTCATCAAAAATCTATTGGCTTATTGTTTCATCAAATCTTCAATTTCTGTAATAGATAGATCCAATATAAATGCACAAGTCGGCCACAACAGGAAACAAAATTAAACCTATCGGTAAGCAAGATAACTGAGCAGCAAACAGACAATGCCAAGCTCCAGTGAAATAACCGATTGCCCAGGAGATAATCGACCACACTCTGTAACCAAAGGAAACTGACCAACTACCGATCAACTCGGTCAAAGAAGAAACCGAGCAACACAGACAAAACTCAAAATTATTTTTGGTGACACAGGATTTCCAAGGACCCGAGATCCTCCTGCATAAGACACCTGGGGTTGTTTGAAATGATTCTCAGAATCATTTGGTAGGTCTAGTCCGAGTTGCATCCAACTTAGACTGTGAAATCCATGAACTGTCTTCCATCGGTCTATTCTTCCACTTAACCAGATATTCCATGTACTATTTTCCTCTTGTACTTTTGCTAACTCTTTCCTTCAAAATCTGTTCAACTTCATTATTCTTCTTCTTAAGATATTCTGTTAGTACTGTCACTTCTTCATCAGGTTCATGATACTCATTTAAATCAGCAATGTTGAAAATCGGTGATATGTCCATGTCATCAGGTAACTCAATCTCATATGCATTTCCATTGTCAAATTTCCTCAAAATTTTGTAAGGTCCAAACTTCTTCATCTTCAGCTTTTCATATGTGCCAATAGGAAATTGACCTTTCTTCAAATAAACAATCACTTCATCACCAATATCAAAGGTTTTATGTCTTCTTGATCTATCAGCTCTATCTTTGTATGTCTGATTACTGTCTTCCAGCTTCAACTTCACATCTTCATGCAATGTCTTCATGTATTCAGCAAACTTTACTCCTTCAACACTTTTCTTGTTCTCATCAGCAATGTCTCTCAAATCAGATATTCCTCTCGGTTGTGTGCCATTCACAATCTCAAATGGTGTCTTTCTAGTACTTCTATTCATTAAATTATTATATGCAAACTTTGCTTGTGCCAACACAGAATCCCAATTACTTGGTCTGTCTCCAACTAAACATCTCAAAAGATTTCCCAAACTTCTGTTCACAACCTCAGTTTGTCCATCGGTTTGTGGGTGAAATGTAGAACTATATTTCAACTTAGTGTCAAATTTCTTCCAAAGTGTTTTCCAAAATAACCAACAAATTTACTATCTCGGTCAGAGATAATACTCCTCGATAATCAATGCAATCTGACAATTTCCTTAAAGAAACGATCTGCTACATGTATTGCATCTGATGTCTTTCTACAAGGTATAAAATGTGCCATCTTAGAAAATCTATCCACAACAACAAATATAGAATCATTACCTCTTACAGTCTTTGGTAAGCCAAGAACAAAGTCCATACTGATGTCAATCCAAGGTTTCTCAAGAACAACAATCGGTGTATACAATCCAGTATTCTGACTTACCCCTTTTGCAACTTGACAAATACCACAACTTTTCACAAATTTATGAACATCTCTATACAACTGCGGCCAATAGTACTTCTCTTTCAACAAATTCCATGTTTTATCAATGCCAAAATGTCCAGCCAAACCACTACTATGTTTCTCTTTTATCAAATTAGATCTCATCACTCCTCTTGGTATACACAATTGAATACCTTTAAACAACATACCTTCTTGAATAAAATATTCATCCCATTTAATGTCTTGTTGATCTTGAGTAGGTGCTCTGCACTTTCTCCACGGCTTAGAAAAATCAGGGTCATTTTCATACAAACCTCTCATCTCATCAAAACCGCGAACTTCAATTTTCATCTCGGTCATCAAAGATCTTCTTCTACTCAATGCATCAGCAACTCGGTGAGTGACTCCACTCTTATGCTTTATCACAAATGTATAACTCTGCAAATACTCAACCCATTTCGTATGTTTCTGATTCAACTTATTTTGACTACCCAAATATTGTAAAGCCTTATGATCAGTATACAACACAAATTCACTTAGTGTCAAATAATGTCTCCACTTCTTCAGGGCTTGAACAATAGGATAGAATTCTTGATCATACACAGAATATTTCCTTCTAGCATCATTCAACTTTTCACTAAAGAAAGCAACAGGTTTACCTTTTTGACTCAATACAGCTCCAATTGCACTTCCACTTGCATCACATTCTACTTGAAATACTTTACTGAAATTAGGTAATGCCAAAATAGGTAATTCAGTAACCTTCTGCTTCAAAGTCTCAAAACTTCTGTCAACTCCATGTGTCCACTTGAATTCTCTTTTGTCTCCTCTCATAGTATTAGTCATAGCATTACAAATTGAATTGAAATTCCTTATGAACTTTCGGTAAAAACTTGCCAAACCATGAAATGATCTTACCTCACTAGCATTCATAGGTGTAGGCCAATTCAAAATAGCTTCAACCTTTTCAGGATCCATCTTCAAACCATCAGGTGAAATAACAAATCCCAAACACACAATCTCTTCTTTCATGAATGAACACTTTTTCAGATTTATCAGCAACTTCTCCTCTTTCAATCTCTGCAAAACTTGTCTAACATGCAACAAATGTCTTCTCTGGTCTTACTGAATATCAGAATATCATCAAGATATATAATCACAAATTTACCCAAGAATTTCTCCAAAACCTCATTCATCAACCTCATAAAAGTACTCGGTGCATTAGATAAACCGAAGGGCATAACCAACCACTCATACAAACCTTATTTTATCTTGAAAGCAGTCTTCCATTCATCACCTTCTCTGATTCTGATCTGATGATACCCACTTTTCAAATCAATCTTTGTGAAATACTTTTCTTCAGTCAAATTGTCCATTATGTCATCCATTCTCGGTATAGGAAACCTATACTTCACTGTTATCTTATTGATTGGTCTGGAAGCAGTACACATTCTCCATTCTCCATTCTTCTTCGGTGCCAATACATCAGGTACTGCACAAGGACTCAAACTCTCTGATCAAACCTTTATCCAACAACTCTTGAATCTGTCAGTTCAATTCTTGATTCTCGATAGGTGTCAATCGATGAGGTGCCTTATTCGGTAAACTAGCTCTAGGGATTAGATCCATACAATGATCAATGCTTTTTTACGGTGGCAAACCATCAGGTACATTATCATAAATGATATCATTGTGCTCGGTGAGTAACTTATCAATCTCCTCAGGGACATTATCCTCTATTTTCTTACTCGGCTTAGTAGGAATCAGAACAAAACATACATCATTCTTCTTCAAAGAGTTAACAAATTATCTTCCTTCCATGAAGCAAACTTTCACAGATGTGCAAACATTACTAACAGGTTCTTCCATCAAAGGTAACAAGATTTGTTTCTTTCCATCAGCCACAATAGTATACTTATGCAATCTCCCATCATATATAGCATGTCTATCATATTGCCAAGGTCTGCCCAACAAAATATGACAACAATCCATAGGCATGATATCACATAACAATCCTTAGGACCTAATATCATTAATAGTATGTTCCTTAGATGTAATTAGACAAGTAGTTAGATATAATAAGACTAATAAACACCTAATAAGACACGTAACTAGTCCTAAGTATACTTAATATGAGTAATAGGACCCCTTAAGTTCTAATTGGACATAATACCTGACCTATTATGACCTAATTTGGTAAATTTAGTAATAAGATGTAAGAGTACCCCTTAAGACCTAATACTTGACTAATTAACATAAGTAATTTAAGACCTAATTAGTCCTTTAATAAGACTAAGTAACACCTGCTAGTATACCTAATATGAGCAATAGGACCCCTTATGCATAATTACCTATTATGATGTCTAATATGGATAATATAACCCCTAAGGCCTAATTCTACTAATTAACCCTTAATAAGACCTAACAAGACCTAATTATACCTAATTATACTAATTAATGTACCTAATACATATGAGTAATATGACCTAAAATTAGTAATAGGAACTAATATTGAATAGTAATAGTTCCTAATTAGGGGCCTATTTATGAACTTAATAGGACCCCTTAGACCAAATTAGTCCTAAAAAGCCCTAATTATCTACCTAATATGAGTAATAGGATCCCTTCTACGTGTAATTAGATCTAATTAGACTAATTAACACCTAATATGCTCGTACTAAGACCCCTTAAGATCTAATTAAATCCAATATACTTAATATGGTCTCTTAAGACCCAATTAGAGTTATTAGGACCTAATTAGACCTAATAAGATACAATTAGACCTATTAGGACCTAATTAGAGGATGATCGCAAATATTTGAGAGTCAAGGGTTTGACAAATACCTTGCATTTTCTGAAGGTTTTCAGGAATGAGTGGATAGGAATTGTGTTGAGTCGTGACCATGATGGGAAACTTTGGTTGGGTGAGCTCGTAAAGATCACAAAAGATATCATACATGCAGTAACTAGCTACCCTACCATTGACAAAGTCAAAGCACTAACGAGTGCACCGAGAACCAAGCTAGAGAAAGCAACTGGAGCAGAATGGGACGACAGAGGATTGAAAGTTCACACAATCAAAGATCTCAAAACAAGGTTGGGTGCATATGTCATTGGATATAAATTTTTTCAATCAAGCAGACCCAATAGTGTGCCATGTGGAGCAATTTAAATTGTATACAAAATGGTGAAAACAGGATTTCAGTTGGATTTTGCCGAGTTGCTGTTAAAAGAGGTTGAGGAGAATATGAAGACTATTCGGTTGGCAAAATCCAACACATGTAAGTGTGGATCTCTATCGCTTTGCATATTCTTCTATGTGCAAAAGTTTTTCCCTTCAATCGGTAATATTGATTGGACTACTGACAAACCTGCGACACTACAAATTACTGATTTGATAAAGAGTTTGGGTGATAATTTTGTGAGCATGGTGGATATTTACTTTGAGCAATTCAAGGACAAGATGAACACAAGGAGTAGAATACCGAGACAACTGGTAGAAAAAAATGAACATGACATTTATTTCCTAGTGGATATAGATTACACATTGATTAAGGCAGTTGAACTGAGAACAAAGTGGTTAGCCCCAATGGGATACAAAATTCATATTGACCAAGCCTCTAGGTCAATCAAGGATTTACTAGTAGAGACTAAGGATCCAAAAGCTACTAGGTTTAGAACCTATACAAAATCTAAACAAAGAATTAAAATGGATATAGTCATTGGGAAGGAAACCAAGAAATCCAAAAAAAAATGATAAATAAACTGATGCAAAAGATTGGAGATGATGATGTAGAAGCATCTGAGTACATTCCGGTTGAACTAGAAACCGAAGGTCAGTTACTTATTAGTGACAAAGTACATGATAATGAGGCAATCGAGTCTGACAAAGATGCAGAACCTACACCGGTTAAGCCCACTCCTAAGAAGAAGTAGACGGTAGCACAAAATAAAGCATGAACAAGGTCAACTACTGTAGCTTCACGACCACTGAAGAAAGGAGTTGTCAAAATATCAAGGCCTACACTGACCAAAACTTATCAGAAGAAGAGAGGTACTAAAGCTATCTCCGAGGCACCGAAGAAAAGAAGGAAGCTGATAAGAGGAAAATATGATATTGATGATGAAGAAGAAGATAACATAAATCAATTGAAGGTTGTTGTGAATAAGGATCGTTCAATTGATGAGGTTGCAAACAATATGATAAATACTAGAGGTCTTAGCGACCCAAAAATAAGTCAGTTTGAACACTTGTCAATCGAGGATCAGAACAAAATAGAAGAAGCAATAGTACAGATGATCAAGTTCAAGAAGGTAACAATAGAGTTTTCAAAGTATGTACCAAAAATTCTATATGATAGAATATCAGCTAGATGGACTTATGCTTTAAATAAAAAGAAAAGAATGAGGGAGCAGTCCCTAGTAATGACAATGCCAACATTTACAGTCCCCGAGATTGAGGAATTGATGAAGACATATTCCAAGAGATTTCTAGTGAAAAGCCGAGCACCACAAATACTTGATGAAAATCTTGCGGATATTGATGAGAATAGTCAGTTGCTATGGTCTTCTATTTTACAAGCTCGAGGAGCTGAGGCAAACAAGATGGATTTGACCATAATCCCCAAGAGGAAGACTAAAAGGAAAGGTAGAGGCATCCATGCAGATCTGGCAGTTGAGAAACTCATTGAGCTATCAGACACCGAGGCACCTGATACTACTGATGCCACCGAGTACCTAGATATAATCCAGGATGCACCTGAGTAGGTAACAATACAAGGAATCAATGATGGTTTAAATGATGTACTCATTGAGGACACCACTAATGGTGATTCTGATGACATCAAGAATGATGAGGACATTATAGTTGTTGGAGCTCAACAAGAAGAACAAACCCCCATTGAGCCAGCAGTAAGTATTATACCGGGTGACCTTCCTATACTGGTTCAAGTAGTTGAAATTATAACACAAAAGGAACCCGAAGGCTCAATCCTTGACCAGCCAAAGGATACAACATGGGGACAAGGAACAAGCACTCATGGTACTAAAAAGACAAATGAGCCTAAGGTGAAAGAGGCTGACACACAAGCAGATGCTACATAGATCACACTCACCAACACTACATCAGAGGCTCCAACCCAATCGACCAAGACTCAGGTCACCAAGGAGAAGAAGGAAGAAATAGTGTCAATTGAGCTAGACAAGACAAATGTAGAGGTAAAAGCTCTAGTTCCATTTGTTAAGTTATCTCCACAAGAGTCTAAGAAGAAGAAGAGGAAACCTGGCAAAGGACCAGTTACCTTGGATGAAATACTTATAATTCGAAAATGTGACACAAGGACCTTAGATGCCGAGGAATTGAGAAAATATGGAGAGTTGTGTACAAGAAAGGAAGCACAAGAAAATTTGAGGAAGGAGAGTAAGAGTAAGACGATTTTAGAGGATGTAAGAGACATTCTACAACAGGTTGTTCCCGATGTCCAAATAAATGAAGATACACCTATTTTGGACCAACTTGCATCTCTTACAAGTTCTATCAATGCCCTATACATAGATGGTGAGAAAATGATAGAGGAAAGGGCAGAGGCAAAAATACAATTCAAACTAGCAGAGAATATCAACCAAGAAGTGGCCATAAATAAGGTAAAGCTTTCTGAAGTAATAACCGAGCTACAATTAATCACTTAGAAGATAATGAAAATTTTGTTTACATTGTGCACTGTGGAAACATTCACTGTCGAGGTCAATGAAAAGATCAAGAAGCTGGATGCAAAAATCTTAGCTAGTGCAAATGTGTCTCTAACCGAGCCAAATCCTAAATTCATAAGCATATCATTAAAGTACAAGAATTAAGGTGGTTGAGAGCGAATCTAAGGAAGAAGGAAGAAAACATAAGTGACCAAGACACCGAGCTGCTTCCTTTCCTAAAAATCATGGAGAGACACATTGAAGGCACAAGCCTTTGTAGCTACACCAGAGATATCAGTTTTGGAGAACATATTCGATATGCATGCACAAGTCGGTCTTGAGCACATTGCTCTCACCAACTTGAAAGAGGAATGAGAAAACCTCTTGGCTTCACTGAAGAAACCCACCAACATATTTTTGATAAGCTGTAAGTACATTTTGTTTTGGCATTAATTTTAAAAAGGCGGAAATCATGTATGTGCCTTATATGCCAATGTAGTTCACTACATACCGTGAGCATGCACCGAGGGGGAGTTTTTGTATTGAGTTTTTGTAGAAGAGTTAAAATTTTGGTGTATATGTATATATGGAGTTAGAAATTTTTTGATTCAACACATATACATTATAGTTTTGATACTAATGCCAAAAGGGGAGATTGTTATCTCTATTTTTGTATTAAGTGTTGTCATTAGTATCAAGTAAGATCAGTCGGTAAAAGATGAAATAAGAAGCTATAGAAGCTAGTTGGTTGAACTTACAAAGCCTTCATATTGAGCAATCTCAAGGTAAAACCGAAAGTTAAATGGATACAGGTTTAATCGAGTATGTTTATTGAGCGTTAGAGTATACCAGGCACCAAGTCAGTGAATACCGAGCATTCTACACACCGAGCATTAGGTTATACACCAAACAGAGAATGCAGTGTTTACTGAGTTATTCATGAAATGACATAGTAATCAACAATGACACATTTATCTTTGCAAATGGTTTACACAGATCTATAAACATTTTACCAAGATCGACGCACATTTATTATGGATGTAATCATTAAATGTCATGATGATTCTTATGTAATAGTTAGATCTAGGTTATTTTTGTACACTGTAGATCTTAGGTTTTCTAAGATGTTGTAAACCTAATTAGGTCTAAGCAATTTGTTATATAATTGTAATTGATGTCATTTCGACATAACAACATGACAAGGAGATCATAAAGAAGTAGCCGCTTACAAGACATCAGAATTCAGACAAGGGTTTACATGACAAAGTAGTTATCAGAGATAGTATCAATTTATTCTAAAACACACAAGGCTATTGAGCAGGACAGAGAGTAATAAACTACACTTCAAGGTGAAATCTATTTAGTATTTCATAGATCTAATTCAGACAAGTTGAAGTTGTCAATTGCAGATATTTTCTGTTATCTTCTAACCATCATAGTAGGATTGTAAATCTCTTAATAGAGTAGACTTAACAGTCTGTTGTAAATCTCTTAACTGAGTGCACACTTATTTGGTATTGCTAAGATCCTATCACAAAGTAGATCTAATCGATCTTAAGTTACTCCTAATAGGGTAAGATCATCAGAAGTGATCACAATTTTAGCCTTAATCGACATACTTTATTTATTGCAATAGTGAAGAATTTTTGGGTGTCATCTGCATCGCAGTTTTTACCTTCTAACAAGGGTTTCTGTGTAACCAAAATAATTGTATCATGTGATTACATTCATGTATGGTTTTTTTTTTTTTATCATGCACTTTATATTTACAAGTTATTTGAATGTATGTTGTAAACAATAGAATCAATTAGTTAGATAGACACTACTATTGTAGATTGTTTATTCACTAAAAGTTTTTGAGGGTACTGATTCACCCCTCACCTCTCAGTACTATATCTTTCCAATCCCAACAGATCCATGCCACAGATTCCACTAATTCGTCAAAACCATGAGTTGCAGTGGCTCTTGCAACTCAAGCATTCTCTCCAAAAGAATGAAATAGGATGAGTATCCAGTCTCAACTAGTTTCAAGAACTCATTTGTGAAGCTTCTGAAGAGTGCATGTGAAGTGTGGTGGTTGCAGATATACATCTGCACATCTCTAGCATCGTTGACCACTCACTTAATTCAGTCAATCTTCCCCATGTCCTTGAGTGCATTGTTCATGGCATGCACACAACATGGAGTCCACGATATATGTTTATATGCAGCCTCAATAAGCCTCCCTATAGCTTTGCACACAAGTGCTGAGTCTATCACTTTGGACCACATTTTGTGGCCCAATATCCTCAATAGCTGTCCGAAGGATGTCAAACTGAAAATCAGCATTCTTTTGATGCCTTGAACAATCAATTGCTCTGAGAAAGAATGGGCCCTTTGTGCATGTAACTAGGATATTGATGAGTGGAAGGTTCCTAATGTCCGTCCACACATCCATGATAATGCTGCATCTAGACTCCTCCCAAACTGCCCTCATGCTCTCTATTGTTGTACCGATCTTGGCATACTCTTTTTCCAAGATTGTCGTCCTTAATTTGTGCTCACCTGGTGGCACAAATGATGGTCCTCCCGCTCGCCACCAACTGCATCATCTCCTTATAATAAGGAGATCTATCTACATGAAGTGGTATGCCATTGGGAAAATAGAATCTCCCAATGGCATCCTCTATCTCCTCTTTCATTCGTGCATTAAAAAAATCTTCTATGCGGTTACTTTCAAGTGTCACCTTTCATTTCCCCATTCTCAGTTGTGCTTCAGCCATAGCATTAGAAGTGGAAGAAGGTTCTGAGGTTGTCCCTCCTAATGATGTTGTTGTTTGCTGTGATCTAGGAGTGAATATGTGTCTGCCTTTGTATATTTTTTTCATGAGCCTGTTGAATACTCTAAATCTGTTGCCTACGAGATAAAGTATGATGCAGGAGCATCCTGGGTGTAAGAGCAATCTTGCATCACCCTAAAATATTTTTGTTTTTGTATTCAATAAGGGCTATCTTGAGCAGAGTTGCTATTTATGGAAACTTGCTATTTTTAGTAAGTTGGTCTTACGATCTCGGAATGTTCTAATTTTACATGTGGAGGTTCATCTCAGTCATATCAGCCTGCCAGCAAAGTTTCATGGCTAGATCAGGTGTAGTTTTGAAGATATTGAAGATTTTCGGTATTGGCAGTAGGGTACAGAAACTTCGAACTCAGTTTTGAAGGCTTTAGAGGCCCAGGATGAGGTCAAAAAATTGGGTGACGGGTGCTTTGCATGGGTGAAGCCTGTAGAGCGCTTCGTGGCATTTCTAGAATGGGGTTATAATAGCCAATCGGGTCAACGGGCGATGACTTATGGTCTTCGGAAGCTGGGTCACCTGAAATGGCGGAAAATAATTTTTCTTCAAAATTTCTGTTTGGGTTTCAAAACTCATTTTGAGCCGACTTTGATGTAATAAATTGTAAAATAAAATAATTCTAAGTTTGGTCGGCCCTAAGGGCTAAATTTCTAGAACCTTCTCGGACGGTGGAAATTGCCTATATAAAGAAGGCCCGTAGTGTTGTCTAGGGCAGTTTTGGGTAGTAGATCTGGGTATTGATTCGAGGCTTTGTCTTACAGAATATTGTAAGGGAATGCCCATGTGGCTTTGCATATTGTAATTCTGAAAGTTTGTAATTCCACATTTGTGGAGATAATAAGAAGCCAATTTTCTGTTCTTGCATATTATTGTTGTTGTTTCTCTATTTCTGTTATGTGCTTGTGGTATTAAGGGAAGCACCCTTCATCAAAGTAGTAGGCATTGAAATTCCCAATTCATTTGGAACACCCCATAGCTTGTTGAAAATCAATAGATGGTGGACTAGGTGGCCAACTATCTATGGATTCAGTATGCTCATCCCCCTCATTGGTGTCATGATCATCACCATGCTTAGGTTAGTAATTTGAATGACTATCAGTGCTACTATGAGAATGAGTTTCCAATTGCACCTCATCATCATGTGTTTCATTATCATAACTGTGGGAGCGCGTTTTGACACTTGATTTCACCAAATAAAAAAGAAATGAATAAATACATGGTTTCAGACTTTCAAGTTTCAGCCTATGCCCTACATTAAATTTTTAAATTAATTTATTAAACAATAAGAATTTAGAAATCAAATGAAATAACTAAAACTTAAAACAAACTTAAGAAAATGAAATAACAAGAAATGTAAAACTTAAAACAATGAACATTCATTTGAAAATGAGAAAAAATAAATAAAAATGAGTTACAAACCCTACCTTTTCTTGAGAAATCTTTTCAACAAGGTGAAGAATCTTCTTCCTCCTCTTCTTCTTTCTCCTTCTCACTCTTTTTGACTTGCAATCAATCTTTTCACTCTTACAATCAACCTTTTCTTAGCTATTCACTCTTCTTCTTGCTTCTGTTGCAAACACAGAAATGAAAAACTCAATAGAAATGAATCTTCAAAGTGTTTTCGTGCAATAAAACATAATAGACAGGCCACACATATGTCTAGGGTCATAATTAACCAATTAAAAATAGTACAAGTGGTGGAGCATTTTTTATTGGAGGAAGATTGGTTTCTTAGCTGAGCACGAAACATAATTGTATCTCACAAAGTACAACAGAAGAAGAGTATGTAGTAGCAAAATTTTTTTATAATCAGATAATATGGATGAAACAAATGTTGAAGGATATTGGAATTGAGTTTAATGAACCTATTACATTGTGATAACAAAAGTACAGTAAGTATGTCTAAGAATCCTATGTTACATTTAGAAACAAAACACATAGAGATAAAGTATCATGTTGTAATAGACGAAGTTTCGAAGAAGGAAGTCAAACTTGAATATATTAGAACAAAGGAGCAGATAGTAGATATATTTACAAAACATTTACCTAAGGATACATTTGAGTATTTGAGAGGTATGCTTGGGGTTATGCCCCAGCCTACTTTTGAGTAGTGATGCAGAAAGTTGTATCAGTCTAGTAGTATAGATCACTATTTTCCTGGACTATATGCTAATGTTTCCTCTATGGGGGAGTATTTGTATTTTGACCTGAGTCATGAAGGACTCTTGGTAAACGGTATTTTCAAATAGTATCTTTAGACGCTTGAGTTGGATAATATAGAGATCAGGGTGACAGTGTGTTCAGTGATCTTTCCCTTGAAGCTATTTGGACCGTGGCTCCTTCTATCTTCCACAAATCCTAACAAGGTTGGGGCCTCCTCATAGGGATTCAAAGTCTCCTAAGAAGGACTAATGTGTACTGAATGTATTTCATAGACTCCTAATAGGGTCCATCCTGTTACAAGGAATTTGCATACTAGTACATCTTTTGTGGGTACCATCCCCATCGGGGTTTACTCTCTGATCAAGAGGTTCCCTAGTTAACAAATATGGTGTCATTGTGTATGGTTATCTTTTTATGGTTGATGTTTATGCTAATCACATGTTTTAGATATAATAAGGTTAATAAAAGTTGTTTTATTCAGATAACTGATTCACCCCACCCCCCCTCTCAGTTATCTTGGTGGAATTTTCTTTCTAACACCATTATTGTCTCAGATATTTTATATTCACTGCTATGCTCTATTTTCATTAATTTATTCATCAAGGGTGATTTAAGTTGAACTTAGTGTGATTAGATCTTTCAAGGAATGATAGTTATATTTAATCATAAAAATAGGGGCATCATATTTTGAATTATAAAAGGGATAAGAGACAGATTTACATTAGGTGTAAATAAAATTTTTTTTAGCAGTTTCATAGAAAAATAATCATCATCTGACTCTGCACCTAATAGTAACAAGGCAATAATCAGATATATATTATTTACATTTTATTTTTAAATTTTATTGTTTGATTTGAAGATAGTAGACAAGTTAGACGGTCATAACCATACATATAGATAGAAGCAATCAAATTAGCTTATTTTTCATCAATTCTGCTTTAAATAAATAGTAGGTATACCCACCTAGGTAATAGTAGAGCCTAAAGTGTAGGGGAAAGAAGCTAGAGTTAGCCTCATTCTGTTCTTTTACTAAAACTAGTTGAAAGGGTTGAACATAGAACTTGGCCTATTCTTAGAGCCCAACAACTTGTAGTTTTGAGCTCCACTAGACCTAATAATCACTAGAAGCTAGAGGAATGTAACAAACTCCAATAATGATGTGTCAGAGGCGGGGGGTAACACATGAGACTCAAACCCACAAGAACCTAGCTGAATCATTTGAGAAGACAATTGAAGTGTACCCTTGAAACTAGTCACTGACAAGATGTGCCACTTCCATGAACCTACAAACACCTCATGAAGCACTAGTCTCCTGCCTATAAACTCAGAGTTAGTGAAATCATATGACATCGGGTAGAGGATGAGCATGACACTTATGCGTTTCTCTAGGGAATAAGATATTAGAGGATCCTAGAGCATCATTCAGTAGGTCTAGAGAAGACCAAAATGTCCCATTGGCATTCTAGTAATTTATAAGTAGAGTATAGCCTGTCAGTTCCTTGTCAACAAATTAGATTTTTTAGGATTAAGACCAATTCATTTAGTCAAAGAAACAACTCTAGAAATCCACTTGGGAGGAAAAGAGTCTCTAATAACAACCTTCAAATTTCTGATAACTACCCATTTTCTTGCATGTCTAGCAACAACCACAAGCTCTGTAGAGTGTTTAAGTTCAATAATTTGTGTTTTAGTACGGTCTTCATCTAGAAAAAACTTTGTAGGTAGAGGAAACAACTTCATCATTTCTTTGAGAGCTTGTAGGTGGTCTACTATGGAATGGAAGCAAAGGAAGAGTGTTGAGCCATACCTAATCCATGCATTTTCCAATATAATGTCATCAATGTCGAGATAATCCTTAAGAAAAGAATGACCAACAAAGAGAGGGTCAGGGGGAGGTAGACAGAAGACCGCAAACCTTAAGATTGAGAAGAATGATATATAGAACATTTTGTAAATTTAAGGTTGATAAGGAAATGGAGTTTGGAGCATTTATTGTGTGATTGTCCCCTCAATGAGTGTGTTTGATCCTTTGGAAATATTGAAGCAAGTTTTCACTATTTCATAACTATAAGTTTGTTGTAGTTTATTTCTTGATTTCTTCGCTATTCTATTGGAATGGTTAAATATTCTTGGATCAGAATTTAAGGGGGTTGAATATATTCATTAATAATATAGAAGAATTATATTATAAAATTTGTGGGAAATTTAGTGTAAGGCATTAAATCTATTAGCCAAAGGGTTTGGAATTGATGTGTTATAGTTGTGAATGGTTATATTTTGATATGACTCTATTGCCTTAACAAAGCATTGAACTATAGGATTTTCGTATTAGGGTTTTAAATAAATCTCTCAAATTGTAAAATCAAAACATTTTTACTTTTAGTTTTCTTTCTAATTTTTTCTTGATTAGGGTTTCATATTTTCTCATTCTAAAATAATTAAATCCAAAGAACATCTAGCCTAAATGGATTGCAATGTGAATAATGGATTTCAAACAAGGAAATATATTTGGTAAAAAGATATCAGTGTTATAAAAGATCAAATTTACAAGATATTATTATAGAATCACCCTCCTTGGTTTGCAGAGTCCAAAGTGGAGAAGGTATTAGCTTAGGGTTGAACCTCATTTGTTGGCAACTATCTTGATAATCTTCGAGCATAATAATGGCTAGTATTCAAAGTGGTTCAATGAAATTAATTGAAAAAATTTAGTTGAAAAATGCCAAAAGGCTATGTGCCAGCGTCTTGAAAAAATTAACCTAAAATTAGTGGGATAAGAGGATTAGGAAAATTAGACCGAGGGTTATCGTTCGTTCAAAAAAAATAGATAAACATGTAAAGAATTGATGAACTTACGCCATATTATATTAAGTGTGAAACCCTTTTGGTAGAATTTCACACAAGCCTTGATACACTTGAGAAAGTATTATAAGATGTTAGTGCATGTTTCAAATATAAGGAAACACAATTCAATGGCTTATGGTTTTTGTATCTAGCTTGTATGCTTGAATTCTCTACTTGTTGAATATTCATATGTGCTTATTTAATTATTTTAATGATACAATTCTTATTTAACTTTCTAGATTTTCAAATGGGAAATGGAGTTGTATTTATAACTAAATGATACCTTTTTGAAATAAAATTTTGGTGAAGGTGATAATGAAAGGTAGATTCCCACTTTTGGCAAGGCTGGCTTTTATTACTCAAACATTAGGCTCCTTTCTTTCAGACAAGAGAAATGAGAATTATAGTCCTAGAGAAATGAACCAAGAAAAGGTAGTGAATACCAGAATAAACTATGTTTATAGAAACGTTCATAAAACTAGGCACAACTAAGCATAAATTAGACATATCCACCAAAGTGAATCCGAACCCAGTGTGAAATTTATAATACTATAGCAAATAATTATGTAAATCAAATTTGTATCTCTATAAATGAATCCCCATACACTTTGTATACACATGTACAACTTGGAATCCACATAAGTGTGATTCTCTAAATATCCTTTAACTTGGACCTTAATTATTGTTTAGGCAAAGAGTACAATATCTAATCATGTGAATGGGTAGAAACTAAAACTACATCTAAAATACAAAGGAGAATGATTATATGTTTTAATTTACTATGTTGAAATCGAAATAGTCTATCTATAAAAGTTAAAATATGTTCTATATAAGGATACTTAGGTATCTATAAATTTAATTATATGTGACATCGAAGTCAAGATAAAAATAATAGTATTAATAAGTGAATAATTATTCCAATAAAATTATAATTATTAAAAAATTCAGGCTGTGACAATAATGAATCCAATATAGATAAGTATATCATGATTCAGATTCTAACTTAAAAGTTAGGTTTATATAACTCACAAGGAATATTAAATAATTTCTGGAATAAACCTAAGGAAAGACTTTATTTTTTGTCATTTTATTACTTAAACTTAGAACTCACAATTAATAGTATTTAAATTAACTCAAATCTTTCTTTTTTGGGTGATCTTTTGGGTTTGAATTAGTTGGATAGACAATTCCTTGAGAACTAGATTTTAAATTTTGCAAATCAATATTTTAAAGGTTCACTGAAAATTGAAGAAATGATATTATTTTAAAATCAAAGCAAATGAAAATAATCATACGGTCTTTAACTATTTTTATTTTTCAAATATTTAGAGCTTTGTAAATTTTTTAGGTTTGCAAGTGTTCATTTCATACTACTTTCTAAATAAGGATCCCTCAAATATTTTTTGACATTTATTTTGGTATGCTTTAAGCTGCCACACTTGTAGAATTTTACTGCCCCTTTTAGATGACATTTTCCTTTCACAACTCTACAATTGTTTTTGGCTGAAGAATTGATGATAAAGAATGGCTCCCCCTCTCAAGTGACTCAAGAAGTTTATCTCCAAGGTGTCTCATGAGGAAGGTTCCTTGAAGAGCCCCTTTGTTCTCATTCCTTAATTTGAAAATGCATGTTAATGGCTAGAGAATTTTACTTTGATAATGTATTTTATGGGAAAAATCACTCTCAAAGCATGGTTAAAGAGTAGGTGAAAAAGGATTGATCACTAGATGGAATTCACCTTGAACTCATACAAAAACTTACAAATTTTTATTTTGTTATGGCCAACCATGTTTAGGTGATTCTTAGTCATGGCCCTTGTATTTCTTTCCATTAATTGGTTTTCAAACCATGGACTTGTGACATTATCATCTTTAATAAAAAGACTCTTTCGATCCCTATTTGGGTTGCATTACTTGTGTTACTCTTTCCACGTTAGAAATTTTGTGTCAAATATCTTCCTCTTTAGCCTTTGTGGATTTTCTTGAATATGAATTGTTCTATTTATCTTACCATCAATTTTAAGATTATTTTGATGTATCCTTTAGTTTAATTAATATGTAGTAATTAATCTTCCAAATATAATATCTAGGTTTTTTCTTGGCTTTTCTCCACCCTATAACTTCCACAGTAACCACCTTTGGATTTCTACCTATAGAAAAGACATGAGGTAAGACAGCTTGTAGTTTTTGGCCATTAAGAAATAAAACGTTGATAATCATAGTCATCTCTCAACCTTCCTTAATACTTACAAGTTAGGATTTAAAAAATGTTTCAAAATCACTAGATTGAAGACAATTTGATCACTTCTCTCTAAGGGATACTTTTGATAAATCGAATTTTATAAGAGTCTTCCCAGTGACATCATTTTTATTTCAAACACTAGTAAAAGCTACTTGGGATGCTTTCCCTCCTGTTTGGGTAGAAATTCCCATTTTAAATGAACGTCTTCTATGAAGAAATTTTATTTTTCTCTTGATAAGATTGATAACAAGAAGATGAATCATGATACATATTTATGTTTTTTTCTCTAGGAATATTTGAGTTCTTATGGACCTCCCTTATAAATGTTTCATATGAGATGCTTAATTGTTAGAATGTGAAGTAGATGCTATTCTTGTTGTTGTCATTAATATTTGTCATTGATGTCAACATTTCCAATGCATAGAAGAGGTTTAGATGTGGTTTGATTATTTTGGTGTATCAGTAGTGGTGTATCGGTAGAAGTTTGCATTGAAGGTTGTGCTTTAAATATTTTTGCTTATCTATTTTGGTGTGGGTCTTATTTAGTGTGCAACATACTATTGAATGTTTGTCTAGGTTCGGTCCTATATATTGTATGCATTCATTATGCTTTGATTGATGCATTTGAATTGTAATGTATAAATCCAATCCGTTTTATGCTAAAGAAGAAGAAAATCTAGGGATTGATATTTCTAACATTTTTTTGGAAGTTGATGCTAATGTTGAGATTAATTTTTATGTTAGAACGAACACGAGTGAATAGTTTATTGATAGTGATTGTTCAAATCATATGACTAGTGATAAAAGTAAATTTACATAGCACTTGAGAAATATGATGGCAGTTTTGTTAGATTTGGTGATGATAAGGCAACATATATTATTGTTAGAGGTTGAATTACTTGTGGTGGAAAGCCTAATACTGGAAACATTTGTTATGGGAAGGTTTTGTGTCACAATCTTTTAATTTTTGTATAGATGTGTAATAATGGCTATCATTTTATGTTGAAGAATAAAGTGTGTGAGATTTGGAAAAGAT
Organism: Chamaecyparis obtusa; assembly: GCA_027943335.1. NCBI lineage: Eukaryota > Viridiplantae > Streptophyta > Pinopsida > Cupressales > Cupressaceae > Chamaecyparis > Chamaecyparis obtusa. The sequence continues at coordinate 13,340,020 of BSBK01000529.1, forward strand.
TTTGAGCCATGATTGTAGTTGGTAATAGGATAGGAAGGGACATTTACCAACTTGTAGGAGCTATAGAAGGATTTTTACTATTTGGGATTGATGACAGTTGGCTTTGGTATGTGAGGATGTGCCACATCAATTTTGATAACTTGGTAAGAATTAGCTCATCATGTGCAGTAAGAGATTTACCCAGATTGTTTAAACCAGACAATGTTATATGTAAAGGATGCCAGGAAGGAAAGAAAATAAGAGAATGATTCAAGGAAAAAGATTATTCATCTACCAATTTACAAGGTGAGAGATATTTCATACTTTTTATTGATTATTATTTCATATTATCTTGGGTTGCATTTCTAAGAGAAAAATTATAAGCATTTGAGAAATTTAAGATTTTTAAAGGAAGATTTGAGAATGAATGTGGTAGGAAGATTAAATGTTTAAGATTTTATAAAGGAGGAGAATACTGTTGTAATTCCTGGAATTCATTGTTTTGTCATTGATGTCAACATATTTCTCAGTAAGAGGATCTAAAAGTTGTAGATGGACTGGATAAACAGGTTACAGAGTGTAAGAATTTTCCTAAAACAAATAATAAAATGCTATGATATAGAAGCTCAAGAGATAGCACAAATAAGAGAGAAAAAATAATATGATCAAACGAATAACTCAATAATGATCAAATGATAATGGATAATAGATGCATCAATCAATCTAAGTACAATGTAGGAGTGCCTGAATATATAGGCAATGCAATAAGAGTACATGATAAGGAGATGATAAGATATCAACCACACTAGGTGGAATCACATGTCCACCAAAGGTGGATCATCTTCCATTGTACATCAAAGTATGTGCAACATGTGCAACAATGAGAGGATGATAATGTGATAAGAGCACTAAAGTTGGATCTCACACACAAAGAGGTATAAGATGACAACTATCACCATCTAAAGTGAAATTTCTCTTAATCATGTGCTAAAATGAAATGAAAACTCCTAGGTGTCTCAATGCCAACTAATATGCAAATGTATTATCCTAAGTAAACTTATGTAAAGTGTAATTAGTAAATACTTAATTACACCAACATCCACCCTTTAAATGAAAATTAGGGAAATTCACTTAAGCTCACAATGTTATCTGACAATGTAAGATGGGTCCTGACTACTGGGCCATGTTAGGTACCTAGGTAAAAAATGCAAGAGCAATGCAATGCAATGCAATCTCTCATAAAGTGGAGAAAGAGGGAAAACCTCATGGGAAAAACCATCCCCCCAAAAAAGAGATGAAAACAAGATGCATGGATGGATGGAGTAATGAAAACCCCCCCATTATGATATATATATTGTATATACAATAGAGAAGTTGTTGGAGATTTGCCAACAAGCCAGTGTTGACTGTATGTTTATCATTGATGACAACATATGGTAAGCAGTGTGTGTTGCAGTTCTATGCAGAGAGCCTTGAGCATATATTGTATGGATATGTTATCAACATGATATCATAGAAGCAGAGGTTGATTCTGAGTGCAGTCAATTGTGCAATTCTTTGTAACAGTTGTGTTCCTGAAAGTGTTACAGACATAGTTTTGTATGTGATTCTCAGTATGGTTATGTTGGAGCCTTGTGTGCTTATAATTGTGTTGTAGACATGTCTTTGGAGCTATGTTCATGGACATAGAGTTATTTGTGTAGTACAAGTTTAGTTATGATGTTTCTATTTGCTAGTTACAGTTTCTGGAGTTAATGTGGGGAAGCTGACAATGTTTATATTGTTTTAGTAGTTGTGCCTATGATTTTGATATGCATGTTTGGTTTCGTGTTTGGTGATGAGTTAAGAATGTTTGGCTAAGAGCACATAACGTATTTCAGCATGAGAATAAAGTTTCAGTTAATTTTGTGGAGCCGACTGTGTGAAGCGACACGTCTACTCATATTGAGTTGCGCGGTCCTTTTTGTGTTGCATGCTTCGTTTAGCCGTTGGAGATGTTATTAAAGAGTTATATTATTTCTCTAATATGATTTCAAGAAGGTTCTAACAGGCCGACTTGATTATATCATTTGGAGAAAGATACTTATAGCCAGTCAGTTGTGATTGCTAAGTGTGATTGAGAGAGAAGAGCAGAAGATGCGAATGTACTGAGACAGTTAATCATCAGTTGAAGATCTATGTGATGAAGCAGAGAGTATATGATATTCATTGAAACTGATCAAGACAACAGGTCTAGTTCCCAGTTCACCAAGATCCAAATATAGTGTGTATCTGTTATGCAGAAGGTTGCAGCCTTCACCATTTGAGCAGTGTGCTCCTGGACAGTGTGTCCTCACCTTTAACAAGGTTATTTGTAAAAGACTCCTAACAAGGATCGACCCTTAACCAGGTCACTGTACTTCATGCATTGTAAAGATCAACTCCTAACAGGGTTGTAAGATCTTCTAACAAGGATCATTATACTCTAGTACAGTTTATAGTGGGTGCTAATTCCCACCAGGGTTTTAAGCTATTTGGGCTTCCTTGTAACCAAAATTGTGGTGTTGTGTTAAGTTTTATCTTATTGTGTATGTGCTTAATGTTATTCTGTACTTAATTGGATAAAGAATTGAATCTTTAGATAACTAATTCACCCCCTCTCTCAGTTATCTCTTGGGACTATTCCTAATAATTGGTATCAGAGCCAAGTTCCTCGGAGAGAAATTTGAAGAGCTTCAGGTTGATCAGATGACATTCTCTAGAAAAGAAAGTCCTAAGTTTGATGGAGAGAATTATCTAGACTGGAAGAACAAAATGACAACACATTCGCAATGCATTGGTTTTGATATTTTTGTAGTAGCTACCTTAATCAACAAGATTTCAACATTCAAGATATCAAGTTTGAAGACAGAGCCTAAAAGTGAAACAACTTTCAAAGCCTCAGTCCATGGCAAGAAATCCTTGAACACTTTTGGTAACTTTGATAATGATGATGAGGATAAAGAACTAGATAATTTCATTGCTATAATTGCTAATAAAGAAAGAAAAGGAAAAGGAAAATATGAAGGTCAGTTACCATTTAAATGCTTTTCATGTAACAAGATTGGTCATTTTACATCTAAGTGTCCTACAAGAGTCAAGAAGTTTAAAACTAATTTCAAGCCTAAGTATACAAAAGAATGTTACAATGCTGGAGATGGAGTATCAGATGAAGATTCGGGAGAAGATGAAATTGGATTCATTGCTATTGAAAATATGGAGAAAATGTTTGATGAGATGGATATTGAAGATGAAAAGAAAGCACAAGAGCTAGCATTAATTTCACAAGCTGACATCAGAACAGACTGGATCATTGACAGTGGTTGTTCACATCACATGACAGGAGACAAAGATAGATTTGTATATCTGGATAAGTGACGCAGACCAAGGCAGGGAGGATCCAATTAAGGACAATCCAGCCTTGCACCTTCATAATTACACAGCGGAAAACTCAACACAACAAGATATTTCAAATTAATTTTCATTAAATGCCCGGCTGTAAGACCTTTCGGGTTAGGGCCAATTACAATAGAAACAAGTTCTTCAAGATCCACATAGATCCAATACAATCTTAGCTAGTTCAACTCTGAAACAATCAGTAACTGATGGAAACCCTAAGACAGATCTAAACTTGAGCTCGCAAGCCTCCAAGCAATCTCCTTGTCTCCATGTGTGCAAACCACTAGATCTGCAACTACAAACTATCATATAAGAATCTGATCTGCAAGATCATGCAAGATCTTTTCCACAACTTCACTAACTCCATCTTTCAGAACCTCTGATCTGACTTGCTAAGTCTTCTAAGTCATCTGTTGCCTAACCATCTACCCAAACACCCCCTTTAAATACTAATCATCAACCACAAGTCAGCTGGATGAAACCTTTAACTCCTCCCAATAAATATTAAATGCAATCAAGTTGGCCCTCCAATAGCCTTACAAACATTTAATTCAACATGTCGGCCTCTAACAACATCTACCAACAATAAATACACCATGTCGGCCCAACAAATCACACAGAACTCCAGTCGGTAAATCGGAATTACCGAGCAACAACCCAATAACCGAGCATGCCAAGCACCGTTGAGCACCATTATCGATCGAGCACCACAGACATCGACGGGTAACACTTTCACCGAGCACCAGAGATTACCGAGTTCCTTCAGCGACCAAGCTTCCTTCAATAACCGAGACCGTTGGTCAAGGCTGCAACTGAGTAACACCAGCCAAACAACACACCCCCATGCAGATTCACCGAGTACCCTAGAATGCCCCTGCATCAGACACCCCAGGTTCGAAAAGATGTTCATATGTGAGTAGAACATCTTCTGGGATTTAACACATAAACCCCGATCTAGTTCTTCACATACAAGTTCTCCACCTTTTTAGTTTGCATACTCTTCCACTTTAGCTTTCTCTGTCTCTTCAAGTCTTTCCTCGACAACACACAGGTCTGTCCTCCATACTGATCATTCATTTTCTCCGGATCTACCAACTCAACTTAGATACTAATACTCAAGCTTCTCTTACCGAGCATTGTATCCAGCAACGGCATCAGGGAAAACTTCCTGTCATCCTTCTCAACAATAAACACATTTCTAACATAGTCATACATAACTCTGCAATCATATTGCCAAGGTCTACCGAGCAATATATCACAACTATTCATCTTCACAATATCACATAACACAAGATCCTTATACTAGCCAATTTGAACATCAACAAAGCATTGTTCTTTTACTTCTAGATCATGAACATCTTGTAACGAGCCAATCCTACAAGGACAAGGATGCTTCACTCTATTCAACCCAAGTTTCTAAACCATGTCCTCAGCAACAAGGTTATCAGTACTACCACTATCAACAATAACATCACAAAGTTTACCTCCAGACTTGCATCGGGTCCTAAACAAGTTACTCCTCTGACAAGGTTCCTCCTTTGCACTGAGCAATGTTCGTTGAAGTAGCAAGTTCTCAGATTTAGGTTCATTCTCATTCACCACAGCAGTTCATCTATCACCAAGCTTCTTCTGTGTACACTCAAAAGAATGGTATCCTTCCTCTCCACAATTATAGGAAGTACCCTTAAAGATAACTCTACCTGTCTTTTTTTTTTGGTTCCACAGGTTTTTGTTGATCTTCTGCATCTGTCGGTTTATCCTTCACTGAGTGATCAATCTTTTCCTTCCCTCGGGAGTTACTATGTTGTTTCCTATTCAACTTATCTTTTGCCTTCAGGGCATATTGATAAGCATCTTTAACAGAATCAATTTTCAGCATACCAAGCTCATCCTGAATATTGAATCTCAAATCATTCACATACTAAGCTACCTTTTCCTTACCAAGCTCTTGGTGTCTAGACCGAATAGTAAGTTTGTAGAACTCCTCGGTGTCCACCAATTGATCTTCATTTCACCTTCATCTTCTCTCTCTCTTTGTAGTTTTTTCCACCAAAGAGTAGCATGTCCTTTCAACTTTGTCTGTGCCGATCTCACCCGAAGAGGATCTTCAATTTCTTCCAACTCAAAGAAATGTTCAAGTTCCCCAATCCAATCAATCAAGTTCTCGAGCTTCAAAGTACCAGAGAAAGTAGAAACTTCCATTCGCTAATTGCTACTTAACCGAGCTCCAGATCTAGGCAACAGAGCAGTTATGTCTTCACTAGATCTATCCCTCCAGTCATCACCACTAGATCCAGCAGGTTCAAAGTCTTCAACAGCTTTCTCAGAACCATCTTCAGTACTGACATTCCGAGGTACACTAGCAACAACTCTCATGATCTTGGCGACCATGTCATTCTTCATCAACTCCTTCTCAGATTTGAAATCTGATTTCACCTTCTCTGTAATCATAGATTCCACTGTATCATAGAGATTCACAAGTACTCTAGGGTCCAATCTTCTCGGAGGCATCCTTAAAGATTAAGAGAAACCCTCTGCAACAAACCCTACACCGACCACCTTGTGGCAATCTCCAAGTTGTATGGAAGTCAGATCTCAACCTGCCACCTTGCACAAACAACTTGGGCAAGATCCACAAGTTCAGTGTCACGGATCTGCAACCCAGATCATACGATCTTTTCACCAACAAGATCAACTTCACATGATCAGCGTTGCTAGGTCAACCTTCACTCCACAAGATCAACTCTCACTCTAATACCACTTGACGTAGACCAAGGAAGGGAGGATCCAATTAAGGACAATCCAGCCTTGCAGCTTCAGAATTACACATCGGGAAACTCAACACAACAAGATGTTTCAAATCAATTTTCATTAACATGCCTGACTGTAAAGCATTCCGGGTTAGGGCCAATTACAACAGAAACAAGTTCTTCAAGATCCACATAGATCCAATACAATCTTAGCTAGTTCAACTCTGAAACAATCGGCGATTGATGGAAAACCTAAGGAAGATCTAAACTTGAGCTCGCAAGCCTCCAAGCAATCTCCTTGTCTCCAAGTGTGCAAACCACTAGCTCTGCAACTGCAAACTATCAGATAACAATCTGATCTGCAAGATCATGCAAGATCTTTTTCAGAACTTCACCATTTCCAGCTTTCAGAACCTTTGATCTAACTGGCTAAGTCGTCTAAGTCATCTGCTGCCTAACCATCTACCCAAACACCTTGTTTAAATACTAATCATCAGCTACAAGTCGGTTGGATGAAACCCTTAACTACTCCCAACAAATATTAAATGCTCTACAAGTCAGCTCTCAAATGGCCTTCCAAACATTTAATTCAACATGTCGGCCTGTAACAATAGCTACCAACAATAAATTCACCATGTCGGCCCAACAAATCACATAGAACTCCAGTCGGTAAACCAAAACTACCGAGCAACAGTGAAATAACTGAGCATGCCAAGTACCACCGAGAACCAGTGTCAACCGAGCACCACGGACATAGTTGAGTAACACTTTCATTGAGTGCCAAAGATTACTAAGCTCCTTCAGCGACTGAGCTTCCTTCAATGACCGAGACCGTCAGTCAAGGCTACAACTGAGTAACATTGGCCAAACAACACACTCCATGCAGATTCACTGAGTACCCTAGAATGCCCCTGCATCAATAAGTACAAAGGTGGCATAGTTAGATTTGGAGATCACACTCCTAAACCTATCATAGGTAGAGGAGCCATCACCTTGGATGGAAAGAATAACACTAATGATGTTCTATATGTTGATGGTTTGCAACATATCCTACTAAGTGTTGGACAGTTGCTTGAAAAAGGCTATCAGTTGGAATTGAAAAACAATAAATGCATCATTAATAACAAAGGAGTAATGATTGCATCAGGTTCAAAGACAAAAAGTAATGTTTTTCAGCTTAATTCTGAAGCAAGTTGTTTTGTCGCTAAAGTAGATGACAGTTGGTTATGACAGAAAAGACTATGTCACATCAATTTTGACAATATAGTAAAGATAAACAATGTAAAGGCAGTTAGAGACCTCTCTAGTATTGCAAAACCAGTTGATACAATATGCAGGGAATGTGTGATGGGAAAACATGTAAGGAATTCATTTAGAAGCAAGCATAATTTGACAGAGAACAAATTGGATCTAGTGCGTACAGACTTATGTGGACCAACTCAAACAAGATCATACTATGGTGAAATGTACTTTATTTTGTTTGTTGATGATTATTCTAGAATGATGTGGGTTAGGTTCTTAAAAGATAAATATGAAGCATTTGAGAAGTTCAAGATATTCAAAGCTAAAGTTGAAAATGAGTCTGGATTAAAGATTAAATGTTTGAGATTAGATAGAGGAGGAGAATTCACCTCGGACTGATTTTATGAGTATTGTGAAGAACATGGGATAAAGAGACAGGTAAGTGCACCTAGAACTCCTCAACATAATGGAATTGTAGAAAGGATAAATAGGATCATACTTGACACAACGCGCACTATCATGATTGAAGGTAAAGTTGCACAAACCTATTGGAGAGATGCAGCCAATACTGCAGTCTATACTATCAACAAAATTCAATTTAGGCCAAACGCAGACAAGACACCTTATAAGCTATGGGTTGGGAATGTACCTATAGTAAAATACTTTAGAATCTTTGGAAACAAGTGTTGCATCAAGAGAGATTAAGCTATTGGCAAGTTTGATGCAAGAAGCGATGAAGGTATTTCTCTTGTTTACTCTACTAAAAGCAAAGCTTATAGATGTTTTAACTTAAGATTGAAGAAGATCATTGAAAGTGCTAATGTAAAGATTGATGAAAAGTTTATGATTCAAGAAAGATATCATGATTATGCACCTATGATTGAAGAAAAACCTAGTCCCATCGGTAGAGAAATAGTTGTTGAAGAATTGTTTGATAGCGTTGATGTATTATTCAATAATCCTGAGACAAGTGAAGAAGAATCACAAAAGACAGATGAGAGAGTCACACCTAATGTTCCAAAATTCACATCTAGATACCATTCAAAAGAAGATATCATTGGAGATTAGAACAACAAAGTCATGACAAGATCAAAAGCAAAAATAGTTGATGAAGCGGTATGTTTACTTTCACAAATTGAACCTTTAAGTGTTGAAGATGTATGTAATGATTCGGATTGGCATGAAGCAATGAAAGAAGAATTAGATCAAATAGTTAAGAATGATACATGGGAACTGGTCCCCAGGCCTAGTGACAAAAATGTGATTGGAACCAAGTGGATATTCAAAAATAACATGAATGAAGATGGAACAGTATAGAGAAACAAAGCAAGACTAGTATGTAAAGGATATGCACAGGGAGAAAAAATTGATTACTCTGATACTTTTGCCCATGTAAGTAGATTGGAAGTCATAAAGTTATTTCTAGCCTATGCTACATTCAAAGACTTTAATGTATATTAGATGGATGTCAAGTTAGCATTCCTGAATGGAGAGTTGAAGGAAGAAGTCTACATAGAGCAACCTGAAGGATTTAGCTTATCAGACAAACCTGTTATGGTATGCAGACTGAAGAAAACCCTCTATGGACTTAAGGAAGCCCCTAGAGCATGGTATGAAAGACGAGATGGTTACTTGACAAAGATCAGATTCAAGAAAGGAGTAGCAAATTGTAACTTATTTATAAGAGAGACACCTAATAGATTATTACTAGTTGCTATTTTTGTTGATGACATTATTTTTGATGGCAATGAAAAGCTTAGTGCAGAATTTGCTAAAGAGATGCAGAGAGAATTTAAAATAAGCATGATTGGACCTATCAAGTAATTTTTGGGATTGAATGTACAACAGATAGACAAAATAATTTTCATTAATTAGCCTAAGTATGTGAAAGAAATATTAAAGAAGTTTAAGATGGATGATTGCAAGCCAGTAAGTACCCCTATGATAACAGGAAGCAAGCTTTCAAAAGAAGATGATTCTACAGCAGTAGACAAGACCCTATATAAGTATATGATTGGTAAACTCATATATCTTACTCAATTTAGACCAGATATTTCTAACGCAGTTGGTATTGTTGAAAGATTTGCAGCAGAACCTTAACAAAGTCATCTTATGGCAGTAAAGAGGATATTCAGATATTTGAAAGGAACTATAGACTATGGTTTATGGTATCCTAATTCAGAGAATGTAAAACTTCATTTGTATACAGATGCAAATTGGGCAGGTTGCGTTGATGATAGGAAGAGTACCTCAGGAGGAGCAAGATTTCTTGGAGATAGACAAGTTACTTGGACAAGCAAGAAGCAAAATTGTATTTCTCAGTCAACAACAGAAGTAGAGTATGTAGCAGTAACATTAAATTATTCTATAATTGTGTGGATCAAGTATATGATAAAGGATTTTGGAATCCAGATTGATTATCCTATTGTTATTCACTATGACAACACTAGCACTATCTATATGTCAAAGAACCCTATGATGCATGCAAAGACAAAATACATTGAGATAAAATATCACTTCCTAAGAGAAAATGTTGTAGAAAAAGAAGTAAAATTAGATAATGTGAATACAAAAGAACAGTTAGTAGACATTTCACAAAGCCTTTACCAAAGGATACGTTTGATTATCTTATGGAAAAGCTGGGAGTAATTCCTTTCCCTAGATCTGATTAGAGTTTGCAGTAGTGCATTGGTCCTCAACGACTGATGAATAGTTGACTACTCTACTTTAGGAGTAGTACCTGTGCTTATTTATTTTGGCTCCCTTTGCCATTGATGTCAAAGGGGGAGTATATAGTAATAAAAAACAATATATTTGAGGAGTATGAAGTAAGGGGGAGTATATAGTAAGAAGACGCAATAATTGGAGAGTTCATCCTTGGGGGAGTTTTGTTGAGGAAATGGAGAATGTTATAAAATAATTGTACATTTGGATTGGTGGTGTTTTTCATTCCCTATGTTACCATTAATGCCAAGGGGGAGGTTGTTGGAGATTTGCCAGTAAGCCAGTGTTGACTGTATGTTTGTCATTGATGACAACATATGGTAAGTAGCGTGCATTATAGTTCTATGCAGAGAGCCTTGATCATATGTTGTGTGGATATGTTATCAACATGATATCATAGACGCAAAGGTTGATTCTGAGTGCAGTCAGTTGTACAGTTGTTTATAACAGTTGTGTTCCTGACAGTGTTACAAACAGAGTTTTGTATGTGATTCTCTGTATGGTTATGTTGGAGCCTTGCGCGTTTATAGTTGTGTTGTAGACATGTTTGTGGAGCTATGTTCATGGACGCAAAGTTATTTTTGTAGTACAAGTTGAGTTATGATGTTTCTATTTGCCAGTTACAGTTTCTGGAGTTACTTTGGTGGAGCCAACAATGTTTATATTGTTTTAGTAGTTGCACCTATCATTTTGATATACGTGTTTGGTGATGAGTTAAGAATATTTGGTTAAGAGCACATAATGTATTTCCGCATGAGAATAAAGTTTTAGTTAATTTGGTGGAGCCGATTGTGTGAAGCGACGCGTCTACTCATATTGAGCTACGCTATCATTTTTGTTTTGCGTGCTTGGTTTAGCCATTGGAGATGTTATTGAAGAGTTATATTGTTTCTCTAATATGATTTCAAGAAGGTTCTAATAGGCCGACTTGATTATATCATTCAGAGAAAGATACTAATAGCCAGTCGGTTGTGATTGGTAAGTGTGATTGAGAGAGAAGAGCAGAAGATGCGAATGTACTGAGACAGTCAATCATCAGTTGAATATCTACGTGAAGAAGCAAAGAGTATATGCTATTCATTGGAACTGATCAAGACAACACGTCTACTTCCCAGGTCACCAAGATCCAGATATAGTGTTTATCTGTTATGCAGAAGGTTGCAGCCTTCATCATTTGAGTTGTGTGTTTTTAGAGAGTGTTTCCTCACCTTTAACAAGGTTATTTTTAAAAGACTCCTAACAGGGTTCGACCCTTAACCAGGTCACTTTACTTCAGGCATTGTAAAGATCAATTCCTAACAAGGTTGTAAGATCTTCTAACAAGGATCATTATACTCCAGTGTAGTTTATAGTGGGTGCTAATTCCCACCGGGGTGTTTACCTATTTGGGTTTCCCCGTAACCAAAATTGTGGTGGTGTGTTAAGTGTTATCTTGTTGTGTATGTGCTTAATGTTAATTTTAACTTAATTAGATAAAGAATTGAGTCTTGTAGATAACTGATTCACCTCCCCTCCCTCTCAGTTATCTCTTGGGACTATTCCTTATAGAAGTATGAGAAGGACAAAACCCCATGTGAGGAAAAAGTCCCGTCATAAGAGAGAAGTAGTAGAATAAGAGAGGCATGGTAGCCCCCCCTCAATGTAGAATGCCCATCAGTGATAGCTTCTCCAGGATGAATATAAAAGCTGGTCCAAGAATGTCGAACAATGTTCCTTCCATTAGAAAGCAACAATTACACCAACAGAGAAAATTGTACATACACTGTACGACAACTTAGCTGTTGTGAGCTAAGATTTGTGTAGAATTTCATGTTTAATACATGTGGTTATGTTCCCATATGTTTATATCCTCATTTTCTCAAGTTATGGATGAATTGGCAAAGATTGGTTATAGAGCTAGTAACTGGAAAACTCACAGAGTTGGTCTTAGTATGTAAAACATATCTTTAGTACAGAATTAGATTAAGCCTTGCGAACTTAAGGAATGTCAAAAGACACATGGGATAGTCTATTATATGATCACAAAGTACTTGTATAATTGGTGATGTCATCTATAGTATGTACTCCAGTAAAGATTCATTTGGAAGCTGACCTAGGAGTGGTAGCGTGTTCTTGATTAATCAAGTATGGATTATTTATGTGCCTGACTATTTTATGATTTGTAATTTTTGTAATATTGTTAATGATACCGTGTGTATCCTCGCATGGGTCTATGTAATGTTTAATTTATAGGAGAGATCCTATAATTGGCCGACCTAGGATTAATGTATGTAACCTCTATATAAGAAATTCTTTCCTATGACTATAAAAAAAGGGGGAATGTGCGAGCTTGCGAGATGCAAGGACTACTTATGTAGAGTAGAGGTTGCGTATTGAGGCACAAGGAAGGGACTGGATTGGAAGACGTTAGTTCTGGAAGTTAGTTCAGATAATATTATTGTAAATCTTTCAGATTTTTGGATAGTGAGTCCTGTATAATAAATTTTTAATAGGGTTGACTCCTAACAGGGTCTTTCCTCTAAATAGGGTTGTACTATTGTACTTAATCAGCTCCTAACACGATTATAACTCTTTGCCGGGTTATTATACTTATATTACTGATTTGTGGGTACCACTGCGATTTTCCCCTTAACAGGGTTTTCCTCAAAAACAATATTGGTGTTATTGTGTTATGGTTGTTTTTCTTTGTGAATATGGTTTTTATTTGGAATTAAGACTAATAAGTATGAACTGATTCACCCCTGCCCCCGTCTTAGTTGATTGGGACATTGTTACCTTAACAAAATTTACTTCTGATGAGTTTGAGAATTTCTATGAGAAACATGATATCAAGAGATATTCTTTAGTAGCTAGAAGACCACATTGAAATGGTGTAGTGGAAATGATGAATTAGATAATACATGAAGAAACAAGGAAAATTATAGAAGAAGCAAGTTTACCAGAAGTTTACTTGAGAGAAGTAGTACATACAGCTCTGTACACACTTAATAGAGTTCTTTATTGGAAGAAGTATGGAAAGACTTATCATATGAGCTATGGCATGGAAGAGAACCTATAGTGAAGTATTTAAAGATATTTGGAAGCATATGTTACATTCAAAGAGATGAGGACAATATTGGAAAGTCTGCATCAGAGCGGATGATATATTTCTGTGATATTCTACAAAGAGAAAAGCATACCAGTGTTACAAAGAGAGACTAAATAAGATTATTGAAAGTGTGAATGTGAAAGTTGACAAATATTTTCAAAAGACTCCTGAGAAATATATCGTATATGAAACTGATACAAATCATAGAGGAAAGTAAGACAATAAAGATGAGGAAGAGATAAGGTAGGCTCCGACATCTACAATTAAGACATCAAGGTATGTATAGAGAAATCATAGTGAGAATTAGATTATTGGTGATAAGAATAGAGTAGTGATTACTAGAAGTGGAGAAGCACAAGGACAAGTTTTCTTTTATTTACTTTGAGAAATTGAGCTTAAGATTGTCAAAGAAGCATGTAATTATTAGAACTGGTAAAGAGAAATGAAAGAAGAACTTGATCACATAGAGAAGAATCATTCTTGGGAACTTGTGCCTAGACTGGTTGACAAGAATGTGATTGGTACGAAATGTTTTTTCAGAATAAGCTAGATGAGAATGGTAAGGTAATAAGGAATAAGGAAAGATTGGTTTGGAAGGATATAAATTTTGATGATGTTGGCAAGTGGTCAGCACATGCACACATATATGGAATGTTATCATTTATGGAAACACTTATCAGATTTATGAATGCACATATTAGACATCATTAATATGTTTGTATGCAGTTGATGAAGGAAAAATGCCTAAGTCCACAGACTGTTCCTGTGACCCATTTTGACAGAAAAGGTTAAGCAAACTTCATAGAAGCTTCCTCAAGGCATGCAATCTTGGTTACATGATTTATGGACATCAATGAATACATGTGTAAGGTCACACTTGTTAATATTGCGGTATCAAAGAGATATGTTCAGTTGATTGGATGCGATGACATTAAACAGAGTATAACTTGTTGGCGGTCACTTAGGTTGACTTTGTGAGTAATGGGAAAGTTATTTTTGGATGCACCTTTAGATCTAAGGCCGAATAAGAATGTTAATGAAGCATGAAAATGCGTATTAAATAATATGATGTTTTGCTAGAGTAATGCTGAATAGCTTTTGTAATATACCTCTAATAAGGTATAAGTATATAGATACTTTTATAAAAGTGAGTGTGTAGGATAATGATGATATAGATGGATGCGAACTGTGAAGCGATCGAAGGAGAAGAGTAGAGATTGAGAGAAAGGAGAACAAGAGAAGTTCTTCAAGGAATACTTTGACAACTCTTTGTATTCAGAACAACAAATTGATTTCAAGTGTTGTTCCACCTATTGTACTCCCCTAATAGGGTTTGATTTCCTTTAACAGGGCTAGACTCCTAGCAGGGTTGATTCCTTATTGGGGATTACATTCTAAAGACTCCTAACAGGGTCTATCCTTTCACCAGGACCCGCCTATTGTAATACTTGACTCCTAACAGGGTCAGAATTCTTAATAGGGCTATTATATTTATAGTGCAGATATTTGCAAGTACCATCCCCACAGGGTTTTTTCCCTTAAAACAAGGTTTTCCTCGAAAACAAATATGGTGTTATGAGTTCTTCAATGTTTGTTTATGTTGCATGGTTATTTATCTTATGCTATATCTTTATATGTTATTTGAAGAAAGTTAAGAAGTTTAAGAATCAAGAGAAGTATTGTAACACTAATTCACCCCCCCTCTGAGTGTTACGAAATCCTAACAATTGGTATCAAAGCATCAGGCTCCTCAAGGAAAATCTTAACAAATTTGGGGGGATCAAGATGGATTTGGAGAACTTGAAGAAAAATTATGAAATAGCTTTGGAAGATGTGGACATTGCTAATGGGTATGTGTAGGATCATGGTATGCCAAAAAGTGGCGATGTGAAAAAGAAGTCTTGATTGATAGACTCTTTGAAAAACAACTATAACTTTCAAACAATATAACATTTTTGAAATCTGAAATATACATCACATTCTATGCTTCACCTAATAGAATAATAATAAATAATTCTTTCAATTTGATGAAGTTTAGAGTAATTTATGGTGGTCAGACATGAGAGTTTTTATATTCAGGAAAATTTGTAGTAGAAGAATCATAATTAATTATTACTTAATAAAAAAATACAAAAAAATATACATCACATATCAACATGAGTCTACTACTTTTATCTAGAATCTTATAAAAAAATATTATCATTTGATTTTGTTTAATGTGGTCAGACATACACCTACTTGTTATCTTTCTAGTCCTGATTGATAGACTTATTGAAAAATAGCTATAACTTTCAAACTGTAAACAATTTTTGAAATCCAAACTATGTGTCACATTCTATAATTTTCCTACTACAAGAAAAAGAAAAATAGTTTTCAATTTGATAAAGTTTAGACTAAGTTAACATGGTTAGACACGAGAGTTTTTGTATTCTGGAAAAGTTGTAGAAGAAAAATAATAATTAATTATTTACTTGGAAATAAATTACAAAAAAATGTGTCACACCCGGACATGAGTCTACTACTTATATCTAGAATCTTGTAAAAAAAATTTATCATTTGATTATGTTTAAGGTGGTTAGACATACACCTAGTTCTTATTTTTTCCTAAAATTTTTGTACTCCTACATTGAAATTTGAAATTTTCAACATATAGAATAATTGTTTTTCAAAAAAGGCCTAGTATCTTAGAAACTAAATTCAATTTTCTACAGATTATCTTGTTACATATTTTTGATATAATATTTATAATTTGTTCAATTTTTTATGTCAACTTGCCTAAACCTGATTTTTTGAATTTTGATTGCCACTTAAGGGCCTATTTTGGCATAACATGATCTTGCACATACCCTAATGCAAATATAGTGGATTTGAAGTACAAACTAAGGAAGGCAGATGACTTCATCAAGAAGTTGAAGTAGCAGCTTGAGCATGAAAGAAAATTAAGAGATGATCTCATGGAAGCACAAACTGAGGAACTATCAGATCAAGATCTTATTGAGCAGCTAAGACATGAAAATGATTCCTTGAAGGATGAATTGGAAATCACAAAATTGAACCTGATGAAAGAACTTGATACTGAAAGAGAGGGAAAAGAAATTTTGTAAAATGAACTATCAAACACAAGGGATAGATTGCAAACTTTGGAGAATGAATTGAGTGCACTAAAAACAAAGTATGATAAGGTAAAAATATATTGCATAACCGTCACTAGAGAACTTGATCAGATGAAAGGTCGCATAGAAAAACTTCATGAGAGAATAATGAAATGGCATGAGAAAATTGACATGTAGAAACCCGTTGGAGACATGACAGGTGTAGCATTCAATGAAAATATTGATCAGAGAAAAGATAGAGTTGTGGTGAATCTTGATTCACCTAAGAAGTCATATTCTGAGGTTGTGATGACAAAACCTGAGATACCTCTTTGCAAGGACAATGACATGCACTGCAGTCATGAAGATCAATCAAAGAAATCAATTGAAAAAGGTATTGCTAAGCCCAAGTTTACTGGTTTTTGTTTTAATTTCTATTTGTATGGACATAAGATAATAGAATGTAGAAAATAGGATATGAGGTTTAGCAGACCTACATATGATCACTTGAATGATTTTATCAAGAAACAAAAGGAGAAAAGTCTGAATGAGGCAAATATTGAAAAAGGTGAATGTAGTAAGAATACAAAGCATAGACAATCTGAGCGTGTGGAAATATGTAAAGCAAATGATGCTATGCAAGATAATGTTTCTAATTCAAGGATAAAGTCAACAAGTCAATAGAAGAAGTTAAGAAACCTTTTACTAGACCTAGAAAGATTGTATGTTACAAATGTAGTAACTTTAGTCATATTGCCAAGTATTAGAAATTACAGATTGATTATAGCCAATTGAAATCTAAGAAGAAGGTAACATGCTTCAAATGCAACAATGATGGACATGTTGCAAAGTATTGCAGATTTAAAGGACCAGTAAAGAAGTCCTTCACACCATTCACAAAAGAAAAGGAACTGAATGAATAAGAAAAAGAGCTAGCAGAACTAAAGACATAATTCAAGGAGAAATGGGTCAATCAAAATGAACTTGTTAAATTTGAAGATAAGAAAGATAAAAAGCAGAGTGCGAGCACTCACAAGAATCCTAAAAGTCTTATGGAATCATTACTAGGGTGCGTTTCCCCACCATATTTTTTATGGGAAATGTATGCCTTAGGGGGAGCATGACAGATTAACACCAGTCATATACAAAGCCCCTATATGGATGAGTTAAGCTGTGCGAACTTGAAAATAACTTAGTTACTATATTATTGGATCTTGGAAAAGATCGCATATGCTTTGGAGATATATGTGAGAAGATGTACCAGTTTGAGCCAACGCTAGTTTATTACATCTTTATGGGCAATTTTTGGAACTTGTACTCAATTGTGTAAAAAGGTAGTGATGTGGTCGAATTGCTTACCATTTACATTGAGATCAGGGAGCATTCAAGAGCTTGGAGCAATTATTGGAGCTTAAAGAATTTACAGTTATGTTCACAAAACCCTCACACGGTTGCGCAAGCTAGGTATTTTTCATAAACTTCTATAATATTTGTCATTTGCAGTAGTAAATTAGTTAGAATGGATACTCCCAAGGTGTTTAATGTGCTTGAGGGGAATATATACAAGTTTAAGAGTCATCCCTTCAAATCCACTCAAGATGATCTAGAGGGTGCGTTCGCACATACTCTAGTCGGTGTTCTTGATGTTGAAGACATCAAGGCCTATATACACAACATGATTCAGTTTATAGGAACCTCAAAGATATTTGATGAGATGTTAGGGTTAGACAATGTAGATCAAACCCTAAGAGATGAATGTAGAAAGTTTCACGGGCTGCCAATAGTCAAATACATGGAAAGATTTGAGTTTGATGAACTAGACTAGATCAAAATTGTATTGAGTAGAATTGATGATGAGCTCATATGGATTGGTGGAAATCCAACCAATATCACCAAAGAACTATTGCATGAGATCACTAGTTTACCTATGACAGGTAAAATTCCCACAACAGAAAAGAATATCAGATTTGAAGTGGAGAAACTGACCAAAAACAAATAGAACAAAAGAGCAATGATCGTAAATGACATCGCACACGAATATGTCAAGCTTGTTGCAAAAATATTGGGATACAAGTTTCAGTATATTAGCAGGTTAAAAAGTGTATTAGCCAATTTTGCACACATGGCTTATAAAATGGTAGTAGAAGATGAAGAATATGACCTATACGAGGTCCTAACACATCAGCTAATGGAGAATTTGGCAAGAATAAAGAAGAACAGGACAACAAACTTTAGATTTGGATCACTTATAATGTACATATTTTTTCATGTTATAAGAAGATTCCCTAACATGTGTCTATGGAGATCTGGTAGATGCACCATGTAGATAATCAGTAACTGCTATAGTAGAAGTGATGGGCAGAATAGGTATTCTGAAGTTGCAGGAATGATGAAACTATTTCAGAAATAAATGCATGAAAGGGAAAGGATCCCTTGGAGACTAGTGGACATATACAAAAATTGCATATATTTTATGGTTGAAGCTGATAGCATATGCTTTGAGGCAGTAGAACCTAGAACTTCATGGGCTACTCCTATAGGGTATGAAGTTGATTATACTGTTCTAGAGCTTCACATTCAACATGTCTTGCAATCCCCTAAAGACCCCAATATTCCAAGATGGGGTACATATGAAGAAAAGTACTCAGTAGTTAGGGAAGAACTCGTGAAAGGGAGAATGGAGAAGAAAGTTGAATCCCTTGTTGACAAACTAGCAGGGCAACATGGCATATCAAAAGAAGAAATGAAAACTATCAGGGAAAAGGTAGCAGAACTTGGGGAGAAATAAAAAAATTCCCCCTTGTCAATCTAACATAGACACACCTCAAGTGGTGGAGGTTGAAGAAGAAGATGAGAAAGAGAAAGATAACACTCCTACACCTTCTAGGAGAACATTGCAGAGACCGGAAGCAAGGGCTCCTACACAAGGCCAAAATCCTCCCAAAGCCAGACTTAAGGCCATGGCTAGCGGACCAGGAAAGGAGAGGAGAACATCAGATACTCCTCCATCTTTGCAAGAAAAAGATAAGCAACAAAAGACTTCTCAAGAAGATGATCCAAATAAGGAAGTCCAAATGATGGACAAAGAGGAAGAAAAGGAGCAAGAAGAAGAAAACGAGAGAAATCTTCAAGAGGATAATCTAAGGGCACTTGAAGTAGATAGGAAAATGACAGAAGAATCTTAAGAGAAGAAGGGCTAGGGTACACAAAGAAACGTATTCAAGGCCTACCTCAAAGTTCTACAAAAGAGAGTGATAAGTGATGGTAATTTCAATTCTATTGAGAAATAATTTGATAGATATGATGAGGAAGATAAAAACCAAATAGAAGACATAGTTGTGGACCACATGCTCACATTTAAAAAGAATTTAATTGAAATAGAGGGTCAAATAAGTAAGGACCTATTTGAAAGGTTAGAAGTAAGAAAGAAAAGAGCTCTTGATGAAGACATCAAGATGAGACAGGATATTCTGTTGTAGAATATGCCAACCATGACAGGGAATGAGATTGGAAATTGGCCAAAGTTAAGAACTAAAACAAGAATCATCAAGTTCATGGTCCAAAAGTATGAATAAGTGGAATAGAAAACTCATGACAAGGTTGGACAGCTACTCCTAGAGGAGCGACTTGATCTTGGTAAGTCTACAAGGACCCCAACCTCAGTAGTAATTTCTACAGAGATTACAAATGCAACAAAGGTGAAAGATCCAAAACAAACAAAGGTAGTTGACACAACCCTACCTAATTTCTTTATTGATAAGATTGGGATTTCACTTAATACACTGCTGGATACATTTGATACATTTCACATAATTGAAACCTTGATCAACATAGATGAAATAGTGAAGAATCTTGAGTCTCCAAAGATCGCTCAAGTAGAATCAGCTGAAAAAGTGCAGCAAGGAGAGAAAAATCTTGAAAAAGCACAGGTATGAGAAGAAAAAGGGGAAAAAGGAGGAAAAAAAGAAAAAAGGAAGAAGAACAAGGAAAAGAAGAGGAACAGGCAAAATGATTACCAATCACTCCTTTTGTTACACCTAGTTTGTTGGCAAGTGGCTCTCAATCACTTCCAACCAACTTAGAGGACATGGATGTCACATATCTGATGCAGTGATCTTCATGAAATCTATGTTAGAAAGTAAGTCCACCAAGATAACTGAGATGGGGGTGAATCATTATCTGATTAAAACAACTTTTATCAACCTTATTATATTTGAAACATATCAGCAACTGATGAAAATACTAAGGCAGATCTAAACTTGAGCTCGCAAGCCTCCAAGCAATCTCCTTGTCTCCAAGCATGCAAACCACTAGCCCTGCTATTACAATATCAGATAAACCATCCGATCTTCAAGATCTTGCAGGATCCAATTATGATTCTTATCAATCTATCGTGATTCCCCATTTTCTCTTCTCTACATCCTACCTACAACAACCCAAGATCCCAATATATAACCAGCTAAGCCACAATTCGGCTAGTCGGGCATTAATTAAATTATAGGTCCACCCTAGGGAGAGAAACCAAAACTAAAGAAAGAAATAAGAAAACATGATGCGAAGATATATTTAGGTCCACACATGATCCAAGAACATATCTCAAACTTCACAAGATCCAATTCCCTCATAAGGAATCATACAAGGTGAAACACTCCACGTTTCATGTGAAACTGACGGAAAATTGATACACGAGGAAAATGAAGATAACTCCCAAATCCAAATGAATTAGGATGTGTGATCTTAGGATAGTGCTCAAGGATAGGTCCATAATACTATGTTAACTTCGGAAAACAAGAAACCAATAGCAACAACGGCTACAAAACAAACAAACAGGTACAAGGATAGAAAATGTTTTTGGTGATGCAAGATTGCTCAAGACCCAAGAAGCTCCTGCATCAGACACCCCAGGTAAATAACAAGTTCTCATGAACATCTTAAGGGAATTAGCATAGGTATACCATATCTGTTCTTAACCCAAATCTCCTCATGTCGTTTATTCCTTGCTGTCTTTACTTTATGCACTGTCACACTCAACAAAGTATCTTGTCTTTCACTTTTCTCATCTTTCTATTCTGCAACTGAAAAAAGCTGACTCTAACCATCTTTTCCACTGTTGATTACACCATTACTTTGGTGAATCATATCTTCTCCAAACTTTCTAATCAATTCGGCACCATCTGTATCTCTCTGTGTCATTAGTGCCATCATTTGCTGCACTATCTTTGTCAGAAAGACCATCTGTCTCTTAATTTGTATAAATTCCTCAGCTAGGTTATCCTCTTTTCCTTTCAAACTCGACTCCCTTTCATCCATAGGAATAGGTTCATCAGCTCTCTACTCTTGATGTTTTTCACTATCACAAGGACAACACCTGATAACTCCACACCCACTAGCCCCAACTTCCTGCAAGGGTAATAACTTATGCCTGGATCCACCATGCATTACCACATATGTATTTGCACGACCATCAAACATAACATGCCTATCAAATTGCCAAGGTCTCTCAAGCAATAGATGACAAGCATCCATAGGAAATACATCACATAATATTTCATCATGATAAGATCCAATCTGAAAACTAACCAAGCATTGCTCTTCAATCCTAACCTTAGACACATCTTGTATCCAACTAATCTGATAAGGATTAGGGTGTTTCTTCCTTTCCAAGTTCAATTTATTAACCATCTCTTCTGAAAAAAAGTTTTCAGAACTGCCACCATCAACTATAACATTACATACCTTATTCTTGCACTTGTATCTAGTTCTGAACAAATTTCTTTTTTGTACCGATTCCTGAGCAAATGTAGCCAACCTCCTAGTGATAAGAAATTCACCTTTTTCTGCAACGTTCTCAATGTCTTTTTTGGTAGTTAGTGCAACTCTTTTTCTAGGACATTGAAAAATTCTATGACCCTCTTCACCACATTGAAAACAAGTACCAGTGAACTCATTTCTCCATCTCCCTCTTTGTCCATTATTGTAGTTCTTAGTGACTTGACCACTGCCAGATCCTTCATCAGTCTTCTTAGGATTCTCTATCACATTACCTCCAGCAATTGTTTCACCCATAGATTAAAATATCACCGATATATCGGTGATAAGATGACTTATTGCAATAAGTTTCAGCTCGCGACAAATAACATAAAGATATCGCGAACCTATAAGTTTGGATCTTATCACCAATACCAATAAGTATCAACTTATCGCCAATAAGTTTCAACTTATCATCGATATATCAGCAACTTATCGTTGATTAGTAATAAACTTATCTTGCCCGTGCCAGTTAAAACACAGATGGCCCAACAAAGGACCAGTTTGGTTTTTAATTGCATGCCAGTCATTTTTTTGGAGAGGCTAGAAACTTAGAGGGGCTTTGGAGGAGAAAGATTGACATTTGAGGCATTTTAGATCGATTCAAAGTGGATTCGAAGCAGATTTGAAGGGATTTTTCAAGAAAATTCAAATTCACAAGTAAGTTTTCAAAATTCTTTCCCTTTTGTTTTAAAATCATTTTGGCTTGTATTAAATGCATTCAAGTTTATACAAACTATATAATATCATTTCCAATCTAGTCTAACTTATTTTAGAACGTAATGAATAAGATCTAACACCATTTTTTAGCCATTTTTGCAATATTTTAATAGTTTTCTAAAAAATTTCATAACCTTACAAGTGTTTTGGTTTTTTCCTTCAAGTTTCAGCTATGTTTAAACTTATTTAAAGTTTTAAACTAACTTAGTTTGTTTCTAAATTTATTTATTAAATTTGTAAATTTGTACACGTTTTATATGTGACACGTGCAGTTTGATTCTTCATCAAAATGGCAAATAGGGATTCTTCTACAACTAGGTCAGTTGCAGGGTCTGCCATTCCCCTAGTAGATGCATGTCCATTAGGATATGTAGGAACGCGCCGTAAAGGGGCTAGAGACAAGGCATGGGCATGTGCTTTTGAAGGACCCGAATATAATACTGTGATATGCATAAAATGTGAAAAAGTAGTTAGTGGAGGCATGTCTAGTTTGAAATACCACCTTGGAGGGATCACAAAGTGTGACACAAGGGTTTGTGACAACACCACTCCAGACATAATGAGAGAGATGAATGCCTTGCTCGCTGCTAGAGAAGAGAAAAAGTTGCAAATGAAAAGGGCAAAATTGGCCATGAGGGAAACCATTTCTGATTCACAAGGTATCTCACACTGTCCCATTTTTAAGAATCATTTATTATTTTATAATCACCTCAACAGTTTAGATTTTGCTAAAGCCTATAAGTTTATAACTATGGTTTCACCAGTCTTACCACCTCGGTTCCTATTATTTTATCTTCCTTCAAACCTCTTCTTCAACTCCTCCTCAATCTTCAATGCCATCTGATAAGCATCTCCTATAGTTGTCATCCGAACAATAAGTAACTCTTTTTGAATACTAGGTCTCAAGCCATAAACATACCTAGCAACCTTCTCTTTATCAACTTTAGAATGACCAGTCCTAATGAGGATTGTATAAAACTCCTAAGTATACTCCTGTACTGATTTGTTATTTTTCTTCAAGGCTTGCATCTTCTTAAACATCTCTAACTCATAATCCACTGGAATGAATTGCTTTTTCAACTTGTTAACCATTCAGTTCCATCTAGTGATCTTTTCTTTTCCTCTCCTACTTCTTTCCAATTGAACTTCTCTGCACCAAATATTTTCATGACCCTTCAACTTAGTCTTTGTAAATCTAACTCTATCAGGATCTTCTATTTATTCATACTCAAAGTACTCATCTATCTCATTAATCCAATCAATCAACTCTTCTGGCCTAAGACTTCCAACAAATGTGGAAACTTCGATCTTAGGTCTTTTCCTAATTTTAGACATAGCCTTCAGGATTCTAGTCTCTTCTAGATCCTTGGCTTCGTCTATAGCTTATTCAAAATGATCTTCTTCCTCAGACTCATCTTCACTATCTTCTTTCGATGTATTCTTGTTTTTCATTTCCTCTTGTAGATCTTGCACTTGTTTCTGCAAAGCCCAAAAATCAGAAAGATTGAATTCCCCAGTAGGTTCTTCCTCTGAGATCTCATGAGCTCTCCTCGGAGGCATCTTCAATCCAAGGTCCTGGTGAAAACTACCTCACCTTCGGTGATCTGTCCACACACTCAGAATCTTCAAGCTCTGATACCACTTGACATAGGGTAGGGATGGAGGATCCAACAATGGATAGTCCAAACCTACACCAACACTTATAACAACAATAACCCTAGCGGAATACAACAAAATAATGCTTCAAAATAGAATTTCATTCAACAAGCCCGACTGTGAGGCCTTCCAGGTTTCGGCCTTATACAATGAAATTACAAAAGTATTTCAGCAATCTCCTAGCTAGTCCAACTCTGAAACACATCAACAACTAATGGAAATACTAAGGCATATCTAAACTTGAGCTTGCAAGCCTCCAAGAAATCTCCTTGTCTCCAAGCATGCAAACCACTAGCCCTGCTATTACAATATTAGATAAACCATTTGATCTTCAAGATCTCATAGGATCCAATTATGATTCTTATCAATCTTCCTTGATTCGCCCTTCGATCTTCTCTACATCAATATTCTTCAACTTCTACTTTAGATATCTCATATTCAAGGGGATCTATAAATTTTGTCCTTTGTTCTACTGCTTCAATGTAGGTGAAATCAGTGTCCACTCAGAAGCATATTTCATTCTTGTAGTTCTCAACTACATAGGGTGGAATTCTTGAACTCTTTTTCATTTCATTCTAAAAGGTCTTGATAGCATGTGTGGCACTCTCATTTACTTTTTCAATAGGATGTCTGAGATATACATTGTTAATCCTATCCATTTAATTTCTATGATCATTCCAATCAGCTCCTATAGTGTAAGGGAATTTCCTCAAAAGATGGAAAAACATATAAGTGATTAGGGATGAAAATCTAAATTGGGAATTCTTTGTTTTCTTGATCTTCTGAAGATTCTCAATCAACTGAATTCTCAGAATTTCACACATATCAACTTCAACTCTGTCAATGCACATAAGATAAGCTGCTTGCACCATACCTACTGCCATGTCATCTTTTCTAGAACTTGCACAAAATTTTGTGGTTAAAATATTAAACACATATCTCACATCATCTTGGTCAATCTTGCTAATAACTATGCCTCTTCCATTATAAGAAGGCTTGGTGTTATCTAAGACTATTTTCTTTACATTCTTTTCATTCAAAGGAATTGCACCTTTCTTAGATAATCTTGTTACCTCATGAATTAGATAAGATGTTTTATCTATTACTTTGTCATCCAACCAAAACTTTCCATTATCGATTCTGCTCAAAATGATCATAGTCCATTTGTCATTCTGAAATTCATAGTGAAATGTATACTTGATAATGTCCATTTGACCTAAATGTTCATATCCTTCTTTGTAACTCATATCCTGTTTGTATATCTTCTTGTATTCCATGGTCAAACTACTGCCTCCTATTGTCTCAAACTTGCATTTCAAATACCCTTTTACATCTTCTAAATGGAAAACTCCGTCTGGAATGTTTGACAAAGCCAAACTAGGGTCCTCTTCAGACGGTTCTATTGATTCCTTTTTCATCTTAGGTCTAGCATGATTGTACCGAAAAGTAACTACTTTAACAAAGAATTCTTAGCAAAATACCTCAGAATCGTGATTTAGGGTTTTTCGTAGGTGTGGTGAAGAATCTATCTCCAAATCTTGTAAAATGCTTTCAATCTCCATTGGCTAGTTCTCTATATCTTTTGTAAACACTTGAATGATCAAATGATGTCAATAATCTGCTTTTTATCCTTCAAATCCTTCAAGACATTATCATCGTATTAATTTATTAGGTGTATACATGCCAAAAGTTGTTCTTGGTTACCTGCAAAACTTCTTTCATTTCGTGTAATCGCATACATGTTCATAAATTCATGCATTCTTAACCATAGTTTCCTTATATCATATTCTAGCTCATATTAACTTCACAAGACTTAATTCAACTTCTTCTAAATTCTATACTATTTTGATGATAATTTTAATACATAATTCATGAAATTTGATGCTTAATTATTTTGAGATGAATTTGTAATTGATTCAAACTTACTCTGAAATACTTCACCTATCTGATTTCCTGGTATACTGAGTGTGCTTGCTTGATTTGTAGCTTTGACAAACTCAACTTCGTCCAACTTACTGCAATTTTCTTTCTGACTACTGCTGGTGTTCATATTTCTCCTGGTGTAGTTTACAGTTCTCTTAAGATTAGGATTTCTCATGTTTTTCATTTGGCAATACCTCATTGTGTGACCCATGTTATTGCATATCTGACAAACTATTCCATTGTTTCCATATCTTGGTCCTGACTGACTGATTTGTGATTTGCAATTTCTGGCAATATGTCCAAAATTGTTGCATCTATAACGCACAACTCCATTTCTTATGTTGTTTATTGCTCCAATAGGTCTATTATCTGTAGGGTTAGTATTTCTAAATAATCTACAATTACCATTATCATTAAATCTAGGTTTTTTACAATCAATAGCTCCATGTCCAAAACTATGACAATTATAATAATAACCAGAGATAGGTTTAAATTGCTTACCTGTACAATCTCTTTTCATGTGTCCAAAAGAATTGCATGAAAAGCATCTACCTTTGAATTCTCTTTGCATCTCTTTAGGTGGTTAATCTTTCTTAGGTGGATTAGGAACATTTTCAGATTTATTAGACTCATCTAGTTTCTTTTCTTCTTTGTTCTTAGGCTGTTCCGGATTTGGTTCTTTGCATTCTTCAATCTTCTTTGGGAATTTATCTTCAAAGTATCCAAGACCAGTTTTGTCATAGGAAGGTTTCTAATAAGAAATCTATTCATCAATTTTTTCACTACTGGAATATAGTTTCTCAAGATGTTGTTTAGATTAAGTTAGTTCTCTTTTCACAATTGTGTTGTATTTCACAAGTTCAGCATAGTGCAATTTTGTAGTCTCAAATTTAGATGTCACTTTGGTAAGTTCAGATCTCAGATCTGCATTTTCAAACTTTAGATTTGATTCATCTTTTTTGTTATCATCTTTCAAGCTTAGCTTTAGGTTTGTAATCTTTAGTTCATGTTTAAGGATCTCATTCCCCTTCTTCAGTTTTGAAATTTCATCACAGTCCTTGACTTGACTTGTAGGTTCTTTCTTTGATTTTATATCTTCTATCTTTTTTTTTAGTTTCTCAATGTAGTCTTTCGCATTATCATATTTTTCCTTCAATGTATCTCTTTCTTTAGTAAGACTATCAATCTGTTCAAGAGCTTCATCAATATTTTTTTGCAATTGATCCATATCCATAGAGATCTTACTCAAGCCGTTAGGCCTTCTCTGAATAACTTTGTTTTGAGTAACTAAGCTCTGATACCAATTGTTAGAAATAGGAAATACTGAGAGGGGGGTTGAATCAATATTTCACAAAATTTTACTTTTGCCCAATTATGGATATATGAAATTAACTTGTAGCTTGCATAAGAAACTAAACAAAATAAACAGAACAATAAGCATAACAATAAAATGAATGAGCTCATAAAACCATGTTTGTTCTCGAGGAAAACTTGGCAAAGGGAAAAACCCCCGTGGGGATGATGCCCACAACTGATCCACTAATCAAAAGTATCCGGTTAAGGATATTGATCCTGTTAGGAGTCTTACATACGTATAGTATATGTCCTGGTTAAAGGACTTTAGGCCTTGTTAGAGGCCTCAACCTTGTTAGGAGTTGCAATTACAAAACATAAATGTATGCAAGAGGAGCTCACTTCCCAAACATGCAATATACAATGATAACTTCAGATACAAAAGGTAGAATACAAAAACCTTTTACTGCTGCTAAATATCTTCAATATTATGATCTAGCTTTGTATTCTCTTTGCACTGATTTACATTACTTTCTTATATCTTGGCATTACATACATTACTTTATTTCTTACTTTCTTACAACTTATAATTTCGTATTATATCACTTCGCATTACATTTTTCTTTCTTATATACAAGTTATTATAAAATAACCTTCCGTGTCGGCTTACAATTCATAACACACTTCTCAAAACATAAAGTCATTTCATGTTGCCTTAGGGTTAACATCTAGGATGTCATCCCTAATTAGTTAAGTCATTATTTTGATAAAAAAAAATAATCCCTCAACTCAATATAATCAATTTCTGATCACTGCTCTGCTCTAGTCGACTCAACATTGACTTTGTAAAACATTGATATCTCTTTCCGTACATGCCATACAGACTTGAGCTCCTAGATGTAGCTTCAATATACCTGGAATGATCTATGTTTAAGTGCGTATGCACTGAATGTGCTTCTGTGAATGTCGCTAGTCAAAACGGTCTTTATGTAGAAAGATAAATACTGTTATACTTATATAATTTTCATTAGTTCTTATACAAAACTTCCTCCTCAGATCATGTTGTCTCAATACTGAATATGTGTTTCCATAATGACAATATTATGATATCCTACTTAGCCAAATTGCCAACAACATTATGGCAATTTGATCATCATGCAATGCATGGTGGATATGCAAATACTTATTCTTTAAAAAAGGACGGAGTCCAACACAAGATGAAGACAGTTAAGGAAACAAAGGAAAAGGTATGTAGTAATACAAGAATATGATTAGTTGATGGAAGGATATTTCTAGAAGATATGAAGCATGAGCATACATGTTTTTCTTTAACTATAAAATTTGATGAACTAGAAGTAGAAGATGTGCCTGTAAAAGTTCTAGATTTTTTGGTTGAATTTTACAAAATTTTATATCATAATGTGCGGGATGGATTACCCTCAGTAAGAAAGATAAGTCATGAAATGGATCTAATTCTTGGAGCTAGTTTTTCAAACATGGAAGCTCATAGGATGGCTCCACTAGAGAATGAAGAGTTGAATAGACGAGTACAAGAGTTGTTGCATAATGAGTTGATTCGATAGAGTTTGAGTCCACTTGTTGTAATTATAGTACTAGCACCAAGGAAAAATGGAGAATTAATGATTTTATAGACTCTCGAGCTATCAGTAAGATTACTATCAAATATACATTTCCCTTGCCAAGAATGGATGATATTATGGATTGTTTGAGTGGAGCCAAGTACTTTACAAAGATAGATTTGAAGAGTGGATATCACTGAATCTGAATTAGAGAAGGAGATGAATGGAAAACAATCTTCAAGACAAAGGAGGGCTCGTGCGAGTGGTTAGTCATGCCTTTTTGGATAATCAATGCGCTAAGCATATTCACATGGCTCATGAATGAGGTATTGAAAGTATTTTTGAGTAAGTTTGTTATTATTTAATTGGATGATATTCTAATCTTCAGTAAGACATTGGAAGAGAATATGATTCAAATTCCTAGGGAGGTTGAGAAATTAAGAGAAGAAAAGTTATTGATTAACTTCAAGAAGTACAGGTTTTTGAAGAAGTTAGTGTACCTAGGATTTTTTGTCTTATAAAATGGTCTTAAAATGGACCCAAAGAAAGAGAAGGCTACCCTTGAATGGCCTATTCCAAGGAGTGCTACTTAGGTAAGATCTTTTCATCGTTTGTCTAGCTTTTAGAGGAAGTTTGTAAAAATAATTAGTAATATATGTGGCCCCTTAGCAGAAACAATGAGGGTATAAGAATGAGTTTAAATAGACTATAGAAGTAACAAATACTTTTAATTTTTTAAAAAGAAAAGTTACAAAGCAACTTTTTTTAGCACTTCCAAATTTTAATATGGTATTTTAAGTAGATTGTGATGCCAGTGGCTATACATTTGGAGCTGTTTTGAGTCAGGAAGGTAAACCTATTGCTTATTTTAGAGAAGTTGAATGATGCCAAAAAGAAATATTCTTTTTATGTTTAGGAGTATTATGTTTTAGTTTAAGCGTTGAGGGAATGGAGATATTATCTTTTTCTTACTGAGTTTGCCTTATTTATTGATCATCAGGCTTTACAATATTTGAATAGTCAAGAAAAGTTGAATAAAAGGTATTTAAAGTGGGTTGAGTTTCTGTAAAGTTACACTTTTATTTTAAAGTACAAATAGAAAGTAACAGAGTTGTAGATGCTTTGAGTAGGAGGCAAATTTTTTTGATAGAGATGTATGTTAAAGTTGCTGCCCGTTCCATGAACTCAATGAGGAGTTTGTATCTACAGGATCCTAATTTTGGTGAGGTCTAGGGAGCTTGCATGAATCCTGTTACATTAGACAAGACCAAATTGTTGCATTTTATAATCCAAGGTGGGATGTTATTCAAGGGAATCCAATTATGCATTCCTAAGAGCTCAATGAGAGACAACCTAATCAAAGATAAGTACAATGGAGGATTGGATGAACACTTTTGTCCAAGTAAGACCATCGTTGTAATTAGTGTTATTTATTATTGGCCACTATTGTAGCAAGATATTAAGATGTTTGTGCAGAGTTGTAGATTGTGTAAGATGGAAAAAGATACCAAACAGAATATAGGGTTATATCATCCATTACATGTATTAGAGAGGCCATGGGAGGATAATAGTATGGACTTTGTTCTTGGTTTACCAAGGACTCAAAGAGGACATGATACCATTTTTGTGGTGGTAGATAGATTCTCAAGGATGGCACATTTTATTCCTTGTAATAAGACATGATGTTTTTCATGTGCTAAAATTTATTTTTAAAGAATTTTTGAGACTACATGGTCTACCGAGGACCATAGTTTCAGATAGAGACACCATGTTTGTTGGTTAGTTATAGAGGACATTGTGGAAAAATTTGACAAATTTGGTGTCTGGTTCAATGTACCATGAACAAACTATGTATAGACAGAAGTGGTAAATAGGAGTTTGGGGTATCTATTGAGAGGCTTAGTAGGAGATAAACCCAAGGGGTAGGATACCATTTTACCAAACGAAAAATTTGCATACAATAATTGTGTCAATAGGAGTACTGGTAAATCACCATTCCAAATAATATATGGCGTTGGCAAGAGATACTGCTTATGTTCTTCAGGTGTTATCATTAATAACAACTAATATCAATACACACATTTGCATAACATTATTCGATCAGACTCGAAGTCATATTGGAGATTGGGCTAAGTCTGCCAGTGAACAAATTATATAGCAGGTTTTAGTATCTGGTCTATTGAGCACTAGTATGATATTTTAAGGTGCGATCCTAGAGGAAGAATTTTGAATCTATACTCTACCTTATCCAGATACGCAAGGTCTTATGTTATATTTTATTCAAGTGATGAAGATTTGTATAATAGTTTGTGGGTAATTAGTGAAGAATAGTAGAAGGATGTAATTAGAAGGATTTTAGTGGTTAGTTTTTGTCTTTGAATATGGTTAGCCGACCTATAAGTTAGCATGTGGTGAATCATTTTGGTCCACATTAAGTTCTTCATCTAGATCTAGCTGACAATTATGAAACATTTCATTATTTTGTAAAGTGTTCTCGGAGATGACTTGAAAATGATTAAGTCTTATGTAGCTGATATATATGATCGACATCTTTGAAAATTTTTGTATGTGACATATATATGTATGAAAGAATGACAATTTGAGGTCCGAGTGAAGGAAGACAAGAGAAATATCATGAGGTGTGAAATTAGTGTATTGTGCCTAACTGGAATTTCTTTTGGCATTTGTAGATGTTGTGTATCAGTTCAATCTCTCCGTGATTTTTTAATCATCATATGGGAAGTAATCCCTTTTTTAATTGAGTAGTGAGCTCTAAACAGTGTGCTTGAATGCATGTGCATTATTTTTTTAAATCTTTAACAATGTATAATGCTTTTGTAGAGTATTTTTATTAATGGACTCTATCCCCACTGTGGTTTTTCCCCTAACAGGGTTTCCACGATAAAAACATTGGTGTTATGGTGTAAAGATCCCTGCTGGCTCTATGTTGAA
This sequence comes from Chamaecyparis obtusa, assembly GCA_027943335.1. Classification (NCBI taxonomy): domain Eukaryota; kingdom Viridiplantae; phylum Streptophyta; class Pinopsida; order Cupressales; family Cupressaceae; genus Chamaecyparis; species Chamaecyparis obtusa. The sequence continues at coordinate 13,372,244 of BSBK01000529.1, forward strand.
GACTTATTTTTTTAAAAATTGTTTTGGCATTTTGTTTTGTTTGAAACATATACAGGTTTTTGAATTTTCAAATATATAAAATTCCAAAAGAAAATACTTCAACTTGAAAGCTCACAAATCTAGTGCTTGTGAAATTATTAAACAACAATACTTAAATTAATGGAATATACACCTTTTGTATGAAATGCAGCTGCTTAGAGAAGACAGGCAACCTCTATCAAGGGTAACACAACCTTGTATAAGCTATATACAAATCCTTGTTAACAAGACGCAGCCCTCAAAGATAATCGCCACCATCAAGGAGAATTATCACAGCCACCAAGAGATTATCGCAGCCACTAAGGGAATTTTTGCAGCCTCTAGAAATGAAATCGCAGCCACTTGGAAAGTATCGCAGCCTCTATACAAGCCACAATTGTGCATAAGTTTGAATATTTCTTTCAAACAAATCTTCAAATAGATCCAGTGTCAATTGTTGTTAATCTCCAACACAATTCATTGGCAATTATGTCCAACTCAATGTGTATACATCTCCAAGAAAAATACGTATCACTCAAACCCATGAAACTTCAACCCCAAATTCGATTATTGTCAAATAGCATAATAATGAGATAGATTTAGAAAACCTAAATGTAGCTTTTTTAATACACCAAATGCTTCAAAACTTCAACCTCACACCTTTCACTTAAGAAGCTTCAACAACACACCATCAAATTAGAACATTAAATCTCATAATTTATTAATTAAGCCAAGCTCAATTAACAACTTCATATGCAAACGATTTAATTGAATGCTCTTGACACTCAACACCCTATACCTACATTGCCTTGACAAAAAAAGAAACCATCCCAAAATAGACTTACTATAAATAGTAAATCTATTGCAAAGACCCTCAAATCTAGATGTCAGCTCACGAGGGCCGCGATGATGAATTGACCAAAACATCCTCCCGACTCTTGCTAAAATGGGGACATCACATATAGTGTTGTTAATGTTTGCATTATGGTTTAGCATTTTACTTGTCATTTTATGTGTTATATGGTTGAAGAATTAGGTTAACAAAGATTGCATAACATAGATTTACCCTTCCTTCTCATTGTTATTTAATTCCAACAATTTTTATCAGAACATGGTTCCTTAGAGGAAGTCTACTAGCTTAAGGAAGATCGTGATAAGTGATTCAATGGATTCAGACATTATTCAACAAAAAATCATTGTTGCAGTTGTATATCTTGATCAGTCCAAAGCTAAACTCATGAATTTGAATAAGAGTGTCAAGGAAGCTGAAAATGTCATTCAAACATTGAAAGGACAATTGAGAAAATCCATGGATAAAAGGAACGATCTCTCTAAGAAGCTGAAGTAGAAAGGAAGCACTGATGATGATCAAGCCTTGAAGGAGAAAAAAAAAGTGTGTGAGAAACTTGGTAAAGATAAAGAAGTGCCGAAGCATGAGATAGAATTTGTAGTGATCAAGCTAATAAAGGAAATTAAGGAAAGAAAGAAGATTGAGAACCTTAATCAGTCCCTGAAAGATAGATCTGATGAATTCCACAGATTGAATGGCGAGATTGGCCAACTACAACTAGATTTAGAAGAATCCAAGCATAATGAGGAATATCTTGAATGGGTGAATGACATTTAGAGGAAGGAACTTTTTGCTACAAGTGAATACATAGATAAGTTCATGATTAGCTTAGTGAAGCTAGATGCGCTACTTGAAAGTCAGAGGATGAAAGGCAACACACAAGGCCTTGGATTTGAGAAAGGCAAAAGCTCTAGATCTGGTAAAAGAAATCCCTTATCAGACAATCAGAAGGACAATCCTAAAAGGTCTCTGGCAAGATAACCTAATGCTCAATATTTCAATGGTAGATGCTTTGTTTGCAACAAATTTGGTCATTGAGTTGTTCAATGTAGAAATAGAGCGAATGGTTTATCATTTTTTGGTCAATGCTTTAAATGCTATAACTATGGAACTATAAATAAAGTGAATGCAAAAGTGTGGTGAAAAATTCTTCCAATAGAGGAAATGTTAGATGTTTTACTTGGAATAAATTTGGACATATTGCTGAACAATGTAGATCAAGAGGGAAGCAAGTGAATTATAGGTATAGTCAAACAATTGTGGTATACAACAAACACAACAATCCTAGTTACATTGCAAAATTTTGTAGGAGTAAAAACATGAACAATAGAGGTCCGATAAACAATAATAACATGCAAAATAATAACAAGGGAAAATAGAAAGTTGACGTGGATGAGGTTAAGAAGCAGATGAATAAAACGTTGGTGAGGAGAGGTGATGACAATGCCAATAATTAGTCTATCCCTGAACCAGGTGTGGAGAATCTCTTAAGGAATTGAATTTAGTTCTTTGGCCTAGGAAGAGCTCTCAAGAAAATCCTAAAAATCCTTTAATATGACTTGGTACTTAGATGGAAATGTTTGATTCAGATTTATGAAGATGTTGAAGACATGTTTGAGGAAATTGTGAAGGTACGAAAGTGAATTTGGATATCTACATAAGGATTTATGTATTGCAATAGGGTATTCAATGAGTTAGGGTATGATGCATTTATTGCATTGAAAAGCTGGTATGCAAAGGTTAAATGGGATATTTTTTCACTCATTCATAACTTTTCATTTTGAGGAGAAGCAAATATATTTCTTTGTAAAGCAATTCCAGTGAGATGAAAGGCGAAGAACAAGATTTGGTGCGCAAATCCTTATTCTTTGTAAAGAGGTGTTTTACTGTTGAATTTGAGATCTTTCACTTTCGATCATGGATACACCTAAGACTGTGGATGCTACTGAGAAACCTAGACATAAATTCAAGAAAAACGCATACAAATGTATGGAGGATGATCCATAAGGGGTGTTCTGAATCATTCCGTATGGTGTTTTGCATGTTGAAGATATTAGGGCATATATCGATAAAAATCTAAAGGAATTGGGTAGTTTACAGATCTCAAAACTTCATTCAACCCATCTTTCTCATGATTCTCATTTCAAACATGAATTCAAAGTGCAAGAACAGAGAAACCTAGCTCAAGTTATTAAGTTTCCAACTTTTGATGAGAATAAGTGGGTCTGAGATGTATTGAGCGAGGTACATGCAAAATTCACGTGGTTAGACAAGCCTTATAAAATCACGATGGAGGTTACCAAAGCAATAATTAGATTTAATTCATTCTGTGAGGTCCCTTTTTTGAAATTTGTGAAGAACCCGATAGTGACTAATGGTACGAGATCACAATTTGACAAGAGAGCTATGACTATTAATGACATTATTCTTGGCGGGATGTAAGATTTTCTTCTATGTTTATTGGATATAAGATCTACTATTATAGCATAGAAAACTTAGTATCAAGCGCAGCTATATATATAACATACAAAATGATAAAGAAGAATGGACAATATGACTAGTGTGAGGTGTTGAGAGGTTAGTTTATGGAGAACTTTTCAAAGTTCAAGAAGGATATAAAACAAACCTTTAAATACAATACCTTGATCATGTGTCTATTATTTTACTTTATGAATGAACTCCCTAGTGTAGGAAGGATTTAGTGGTCGAATGATAGACTTGTTGTAGTTCAAAGTAGAGATTTTCTCTATATGCTTGACATGAAATCTAGGAAGTGTGCTCTGTGGCGTATCTTTAAAGATTTCTAAGGTAAAATGTAGTCAAGGGAGAGATTTGCAAAGCCCATTATTTAGAAGTATAAAGACACCATTTTCTTCGTGGTTGAAACAGATCAATGTCTAATGGAAGCAGTTGTTGGATACAATTGTCTGAAGGAGATTGTTGGAATGATTATGTGTTGTCTTTGATGTCACACAGATGTCATGTCAATTGTCAGCTCAGTTTGTCAGCAAAGCAGTTCCCAGTGTCTACCGAGCTCAGTCGGTTAGCAAAGCAGTTACCAGTGTCTACCGAGACCTCTCGGATGTCGAAAGAAAAGTATGGCAGAAAATAGTGTTAACCGAGCTTCCTCGGTTATCGAAGGAAAGTTAGTGTCTACCGAGTTCACTCAGTCTCCAAAGGATGTTGAAGAATTCGCAGTACTTACTAAGTTCTCTCGATCGCCAAAGGAAATCTTCTTCAGATTAATGTTTACCGAACAAGGTCGGCCCAGTAAAGGATTTTGTTAATTTAAGAAATAAAGTTGGTTTATTCCAGCCGATTGTTGTAATGATTAGTGATGTTTGTAATAATTATTATTGCCGACTTGACAATCCGAATGGTATATATATAGAAGGTCAAGTTGTGAATTATGAGTAAGCAAAAAGAAGTAAGAGAAGAATAGTATGATCGAATTTTGAAGGATGGTTAGATATCCTTGAAGAGCAGCAGAGATATATTTGATCAGGAAGGATCTAGTGAAGCAGAACAGAGATATGTAATCACCAATTCAGTTGCATCACTATTCTTGTCACTTCATTGTTACTTTCTTACCATTGTAGCAGTGATTTCAAAATCTCCTAACCGAGTTGGTTTAACAGCATTTTGTAAATCCTCTAACAAGGTGACAGTTCTATTGAATTGTTTCAAGACCTCTTACAAGGCCACTCCTAGCAGAGTGATTAAATCCTCTAACAAGGTCACACCTAACAGTGTGTTTTGTAACCTTTTACCGGGTTGGCTCCTAATAGGGCATCACTTCAGAAGAGTGAAAATCAGTAACTAGTTACATTGGTGGTTTTTCACATATTGGGTTTCCACGTTAAATCTAGTGTCTCTTGTGTTCATGGTATTTTCTTTATTCATGCATGTTAATCACTGATGAATGCTTAAGAACAGTTATAATTAACACTCTCTGCAATTACCGAGTTTCAACATTTCTCTGTATGTCAGCAGTAAATAATTTATTAGGACATCTAAGGGATCAGTGGTAATATTTTGTGGTTAACTGATTCACCCCCCCCCCCCCCCCCCTCTCAGTTACTACATCTATATTTCCAACAGCAGTAGAGCCGAGAACTTCTTGGATCATGTTAGGATTAGGTAATACTGAGAGGGAGGGTGAATCAATATTACTAAACTTTGATTTAAACTTTAACCAATTATAAATAAATCATAACATTGCTGAAATAAAAAGAACAATAAAACATAACACAAAACTCATGACACCATGATTTGTTCTCGAGGAAACCCTGGCCAAGGGAAAACCCCGGTGGGGATGTTAACCACAACTATGGACTAAAATATTTTATCCCTATTAGGAGATCTAGCCCTTTTAGGCACTGATGATTACATAGTACATCTCCTTGTTAAAGGATTAGAAAACCCTGTTAGGGGTATACAAAACACCTGGTTAAAGGTAGTGAGCAAACTGCTCTTACAATCAAGACTTGTTACAAAGAGTTCTTCAAAATGTGAACAATACAAGCACTTATCTTGTTTAGATTGTTCCAGTTATAGCTCTTCCTCTTACTGATCTTGCATGTGATCTCTAGTCTCAGATTCACAACCTTGCTTCATACTCATAATCACAATCAATATCACTTTCATAAAAGCACTCTATAGTTATACATAAACATCATACAAAACATAATAATTAATTATGTAAAGAAAAAGTATGAAGTCAGCAATCATATATTACCCAGGTGTCGGCAATATATTCCATTCACCTGACTTAGCACGTTACCATATCTGCTAACCTTGCCTTAATCTTTGCAACTGCTCATATGTCCTGTTATACTGAATCTTTGACTTCACCTACCTTCAGATCACTGAATCTCACTGATCTGATCACCAAAACTTATGCACTCTTAACTGAAGTATGTATATATATATATATATATATATATATATATATATATATATATATCAAAATACCTTCTGCTAACTTTGCAAGCCATAATACCTTATACAATTCCATCATTGACCAAAACTGTAACACTGTACCCTATTACCCTGATTGTGGACTTATTCCTTTTCATGACTGTGAATCCAGTACTGAACTTCTCAATATCTGATCACTTCAGCATAAGTGTTTCCATGAATGACAACCCTTAAGTGATCCCTCGTGCTCCACAACATCACTTTCCAACAATCTCTCCCTTTTGCATTGATGACAACACTTACAAAAATGACTAAGTGTCAAAATACCACTTTCTTCTTGTCATTTAGTCTTTTCTACTTTTTTTTGTTTTATACATCTTTTTCTTCTCCTTGTTATTATTATTTTCTTCTCTCCCTCTCTTTTAATTTTTTTTTCTACATAATACTCTCCTCATTTTGATTTCCCTTCCTCCCCCTTTGACATCAATGGCAAGGGTTCATTCAAAATTTCAAATACTTAAGCACAAAAAGATTTAGTGCTTACTCAGAAGCTTTAAGACATCTTGGAAGGAGTTTTCCAAGGTCTTTATTTCCTCATCCCATGACTTTATCAGTAGCTCACTGACATGGATTAATCCATTCAGTGCATATGAGGGATCTCCACTGCCTTAAGCTCAGTAGGTATAGACATCACTTTCCAACAATCTCTCCCTTTTGCATTAATGGAAACACTTACAAAAATGACTAAGTGTCAAAATACCACTTTCTTCTTTTCATTTTCTCTTTTCTACTTTTTTTTGTTTTATACATCTTTTTCTTCTCCTTATTATTTTTTTCTTCTCTCCCTCTCTTTTACTTTTTTTTTTCTACATACTACTCTCCTCATTTTTCTTTCTCTTCCTCTCCCTTTGACATCAATGGCAAAGGTTCATTCAAAATTTCAAATATTTAAGCACAAAAAGATTTAGTGCTTACTCACCAGGTTTAAGACATCTTGGAAGGATTTTTCCAAGGTCTTTATTTCCTCATCCCATGACTTTATCAGTAGCTCACTGACATGGATTAATCCATTCAGTCCATATGAAACGATCTCCACTGCCTTAAGCTCAGTAGGTATATTAATGGATTAATCCATTCAGTGCATATGAAGAGATCTCCACTACCTTAACATTGGATCTAGTTCAGGAAGTATTTCTGATGGTTCTAAAAGTGCTATCTCTAATTTATCTGAAAAGAATATTCACTTGATTGAAAAAGTGAAAGCACTATAGATTGGTCAAGAATCACAGATGGTGAGAATGATTGATGTAATGAATAATGCTAGACAAGCTGAACAAGAAAGGAATTTATCTATTGAAGACAAAAGATAGATGACTGAACAACTTCAAGCAAAAGAAATTGAGATACAAAGACTTACCGATCATAATTTTGAAATATCCAATCAGATGATGATTGTAAACCAGGAGATCAACCGAGTAAATGGTGACTTGTCAAGAAAACTTGAAGATATTGGAGTTCTCAGGGAAGAAAATGAAAAACTGAGAAATGAAGTAAAGATGTAGCTATAGCACAACAAAATGATGAAAAAGGCTGAAGATAGTTCTAAGAAGATTGATGATTTTCCAATTAATCAAAGAAGATTTGGAAGCAAAGCTGGATTAGGCTACATCAGGAAAGGAGAATCATCCAAGCAAGCTAAATAAGTGAACAACAATCAAAATCAAAGACCTAAGATGATGACATGCTATCACTGTGGAAAACCAGGACATACTTCAAATGTTTGTAGGATTAAAGCACAAGGTAAACCTAAAGTCACTCCTAAGTTTAATTGTTATTGTTATTATTGTGGTAAATTTGGACATCAAGCATATGAGTGTAGAGCTAAGTTGAATAAGACTTCTAACAATCCTACCATGGTGAAACTATGTTACACTTGCAACAAGCATGGACACACTTCACAAGAGTGTAAGGCAAAGATGAAGCAAGTTTGGACACCAAAACAAAGGAACAAACCTTATCAATCGAAGAGACAAAGTAGTGCTTATACTTGGGATTACAACACATGAGTTAACTGCACAGTATGTGGAAGGTATTGACATATTGGAAAAAATTGTATGAGGAAGAGATGGGTTGGAAAATCTCAAAGCTGGACAAGAACTGGTATGTGGCATGTTGGCATTGTCATAAAGTCGGTCACCTAAGCAAGGATTGCAAAGACTGAGCACTAGAAGGACATATATTTGAGAGTGGCAACACTATTGCAGAATCATGAGGATTAGGAACACTACATGTAGAAAGGCATCAAATGAAAATGCTGAGTCAAACAATGGAGTCGGTGAAACCTCATCCATTGGATTAGGTGACATCTGTACCTCCACCTAAGGTGAAATAGGTATGTATGGAACTGATATCCCAAATTGATCTTATCTTACATACAGTTCCTTATATTTGAATGTACATGTACCAAATCTACATGAATTAAGATGCATTATGGTTTATAAGTTTTGAACTAACAAAGTCATACAGTCGGTATATGCAAGACTGAGAAGAGAGTTACCCGTCGGTGACTATTATGCAAGGTTCACCAAATATCAGTATCAACCAAGTGAAAAATTATGTGTTAGCCGAGCTGTTGTTATTTTACGAGAATCACTAAGTTGATAGTTGTCTCCGTGTTGGAAGTAGGTCGAGCATTTATGACAAGTACTTTTAAGCGGGAATTTGAAAAAGGCTATAAATATACGGAAGACTTAGTTCATTCTAAACATAGGGATTTTGTAGAAGCAAAAATTTCCAGAGAGTGAATTCAAGCAAGGAGTTTTCAAAAGCATTCAAGGTAGTTTCAGATTTAACCAAGCATGTTCTTAATCGTTTCCAAGTAAGTACAGTTTCTACCGAGCACATTCAAAGCACTTACTGAAACCCTAAGTTGAGTAAAATGGCATCCACGTCCAAGACAAGAAAATCTAATCTTGTAGAAGAGGAAGTGAACCTAATCATGTCAGCCAACTGGAACAAACCTAGATATTAACTTCATCCTGAAGTTGCTTCTAAGATTGATTCAGTGGGAGCTTTCTCAAGCATCCCTCCTAGGGTTTTGTTGGTTGAAGATATTAGATCGTACATTCACTACAAAATAGGTGAAATTGGAGATTTTGAGTTGTATGCAGGATATCGGAGGCTTTGCAGTGATGATGAAAAACTGAAACCAGAATATAATCAAGTTGAAAGGATTGGACTTACAAATGCCCTAAGTTTCCCGAAAACCTTTAAAAATGAATGGATTAGGGTTGTACTCATCCGGTCTCACGATGGGATATTTTGGTTGGATGAACCGGTTAAAATCACAAAGAATATGATTCACAAAGTCACCGGGTATCCAACAATTGACAAGTCCAAGGCATTTTGCAGTGCATCAAGGACTGACATTGAAAAGTATACCGAAGCAACATGGGATGGATGAGCACTGAAAATTGGTATAATTTAAGACCCAAAGGTTAAGTTTGCAACTCATGTCATTGGTTATAAGATCTCTCAGTCAAGTAGACTGAACATTGTGCCATGTGAAGCCGTTGACATTGCATATAAAATGGTAAAGAAGAATTTTTAGTTAGACCTTGCCGAGCTTCTTCTGAGGAATATTGAAGAGAATATGAAGACTATCCGGCCCACAAAGTTGAATACTTGTAAGTTTGGATCACTTCTAGTTTGCATATTCTTCTTTATACAATGATTTTTCCCTTCAATCGGTAATGTAGAGTGGTCAACCGACAAGCTAGTCATAGTGCAAATATCAGATATGATTAATGACTTGGGAAACAATCTGAACAATGTTCTTGATAATTATTTTGAGCAATTTAAGACTAGAATGAATTCTTGGAGTAGAATTCCCAGTAAATTGGTTGAAGAGTATGAGATGGGTATTGGTTTTCTTGTGGACACCAACCACACACTGATAAAGGCCGTGGAGCCTATGATTAAGTGGCTAGCCCCCGTGAGTTATCAAATAGATATTGATTTTGCCTCAAAATCAGTCAAGGCTCTGCTAGCTACACCAAAAGACAAAAATCCAGAGAGATTCAGAACAGTTGAGGAGGCCAAGACAAGAATAAAAATAGGCCTAGTTATTGGTAAGTTAACTAAGAAATCAAGAAAGATGATGAAAAATTTAGTTGAGAAGTTTGGAGATTATTCTGGATCATCTGATAGTTCACCAGTTGAAGTTGCAACTGAAGGTCAGTTAATGTTAACTGATAAACCCCATGACAGTGAAGAAACCGAGTTGGAAAAGGTAACAGATTCTACACTGGTTTCCCTTTCATCAACTCCGAAGAAGAGGAAATTAGAAGTGCAATCAAGGGCACGAACAAGGTCAGCAACTATAGCTTCACCACCATTGAAGAAAAGAGTTGTGAAGTTCACAAAACCAAAGGCAACATCACCTACAAAAACATACACAAAGAGAGGAACAAAAGCTATTGCAGAAGCACCGAGGAAAAGAAGAAAAATGATAAGAGGTAAGGAAGATTTAGAAGATGAGAAAAATGAAAATAATCAATTCAAAGTGGTCAGCAACAAAGATAGAACAATTGATGAAGTTGCTGAGGATATCATTGAGAATGGTGAACTTATTGATCCTGAAATCAGTTGGTTTCAGCACATGTCAATCGAGGATCAAAACAAAATAGAAGAGGTAATCATCTAGATAATGATTCGATTTAAGAGAGTTCCACTTGAATTTTCCAAGCATCTACATAAGGCATTAGATGAAAGAATATCACATAAATGGTCCTATGCCTTAGAGACCAAGAAGAAAATGACGGAGCAATCCCTAGTTTTGGAAATTCCTAATTCATCTATTTCTAAAATTGAGGAGTACATGACAACATATTCAAGGAGATTCAGAGTAAAAAGTCAGGCAATGCATATACTAGATGAGAATCTAGCTGATATAGATGAGTCTAGTCAACTCATTTGGAGCTCAATAGTTGAAGCCCGAGAGCAAGCAGAGAAGATGGCATTTTCCAAATTATCTAAGAAGAGACTAAAATAAAAAGGCAAAGGCATTCATATTCAATATGCAGACTTGGAAATGAACCAAGAAAAAGTAGATATATCAGATATCGAGGCACCTGATACCACAAATGCCACCCAAGACCTAAGTATTTCACAGGATGCACTAGATCAAGTTGAGATCCAAATTGTAGATAACAAAGCATTAGATGTACTCATTGAGGACATCACAAATGCTGATCCTGATGATCGAGATGATGATGATGATGTGAACGTCGCTGGAGGCATAACACAAGAATAAATTCATTTTATTGAGCCTATAATCACATCATTACCGGGTGAACTTCCTATCTTGATGGAAGCTATTGAGATTATAACCAAGGAACAACCCGAAGGCTCAAACCCCGAGCAACTGATGGACACATCAGGGGAACAAGGAGCTGGAACATCTGCAAAAACAAATAAGCCTGAAGAAAAAGAGGCAAAAGAGACAGATACAAAGGGCCAAGATGACCCCAAAGCAACCAAGGCTACCCCACTTAACACAACATTAGAGGCTCCATCTCAGTCAGCCAACACACAGGTTACCGAGGAGCAGAAAAAGGAGGATACTGTGTCAACCAGGGAAGACACACCAAATGTTGAGGAGAAAGCAATAGTACCGTTTGTAAAGAGCTCACCTCAAGAGCCAGAGAAGAAGAAGAAGAAACAAGGATAAGGGTCAGTCACACTAGATGAAATCATAGTTATACCTGATTGTGACCTGAGGACCCTAAGCCCCGAAGAACTAAGAAAATATGGGGAGCTTTGTACAAGAAAAGCAGCACAAGAAAAGATGAGGATGTAATGCAAGAGCAAGGAGATATTGGAAAATGTAAGAGACATCTTACAACAGGTCGTACCAGAGGTACAGATTAATGAGGACACACCTATAATGGACCAACTTGTTACCCTTGCAGAAGAAATTAATGCCCCTAACATGGAAGATGAGAAAAGAATCGAAGAAATGGCAGAATTAAAGATTCAACATAAACTCGCAGAGAAAATCAGCCAAGAAATGGCAATAAACAAAGTAAAATTATTTGAGGTAATAACCGACATACAATCTATTACTCAGTTAATTAGTCAGATATTAATTAAGATTTGCACTGTGGAAACCTTCACTGCTGAGATCAGTGAGAAGATTAAAAAGATGGATACCAAAATCCAAGCCAGTGCACAAGCAGCCTTAACCGAGCCCGATGCTTTTACTAAGCATATACTGAAGGTTCAAGAACTTAGGCGGTTAGGTGCAGATTTAAGGAAGCAGGAAGAAAGGATAAGTGACCGACTCACCAAGCTACAAACAGAGTTGCTTATTTGAAATTTTTTGAGAAATACATTGTCAAAGCGCAAACACTTGTTGCAACACCAGAAATTTTTGTGTTGGAAAATATCTTTGACATGCATGCACAAGTCGGTCTTGAGTAGATTGCTCTAGCCAACTTGAAAGAGGAATGGGCAAACCTATTGGACTCTTTGAAGAAAACCCATTTGCAAATTTTTGACAAACTGTGAGTACACATTTTTGTGTATTTGAAATTAATATCAAAAAGGGGGAGAACTAATGTATATGCCAAATTATGTAAATAAATGATAAGTGTACTACATACTACTGGGAGCATGCACCGAGGGGGAGAAATTTTTGAGATTTTGTTAAGTTATGGTATCTACGTATATATGGTGAAGTAAGAACAATTTTTGAGACATCAGGTATATATACATTCAAGGTTTTGATACTAATGCCAAAGGGGGAGATTGTTATCTCTATTTGAGCATTAAGGATTGTCATTAGTATCAAAGATGATCAGTCGGTTACCTATGCTATCTAGTCGATAAAAAGAAGCACTACAAGATATACATGCTAGTTGCTTAAGTACATAGGCCTTCACACCGAGTTATCTCAAGGAAGTACCGAGAACAAAAAGATATTAGTTCTAATCAAGCACCAGAGCAGTTTTACCGAGCATCAGTGTATACCGATACCGAGCGTCAGTAAACATCGAGCAAAACGGACACTGAGCAGCAGTATAACTACCGAGTAGTATTGATAGTGTTTACTGAGCAATCCAGGAAATGACATAGTAATCAGTTTTGGCACATCTATCTATGCAGATAGTTACAATAGAATCATAAAACATTTTATCAAGATCGAGGATCATTTATTATGGATGTAATCATTAATTGTGATGATGATCTCTGTAATTGCTAGATCTAGGTTATTTTTGTATATAGTAGATCTTATGGTTTTTCCTAAGGTATTGTAACCTAATTTTGTTAGGCGGTCATAGCAGTATGTTATATAATTTTATTTCATGTCATTTTGACATGTGTATGGTATAAACTAGCGAAGGAGATCTTGAAGCAAGAAGCCAACTTCAAGACATCAGTTATCAGACAAGGAAGAGTAGAATGCAAAGACATTCAGATTAGATGGAATCAGACAAGGCTACCGAGCAGTTTAGAGACAATATTTTCACATATCAAGGTTATATTTATTTGATATTTCATAGATCTATTTCAGACAAGGTTAACTTCTCAATTACAGATACATCCTGTTATTCTCTAATCATTGTAACAGAGTTAGCAAAAATCTCTTAACAGAGTAGACCTAACAGTCTTTTGTAAATCTCTTAACTGAGTACACACTCAAGTAGTGTTGTTAAAATCCTTTAACTAGGTAGATCTATTTGATCTAATTGTTACTCCTAACATGGTAAGATCACCAGAAGTGATCACAACTTGTAGCCTTAATTGACAAACTTTATTATCTGCAGTAGTGAAGAATTTGTGGGTGTCATCCCCATCGCAGTTTTTATCTTCTAACAAGGGTTTCTGCGTAACCAAAATATTTGTGTTATGTGATTGATTTATTGTTTGATTTCATTCAATTTACACTTACAAGTTAATTAGATGAATGATGCATACAATAGATTCAGTTGATAGATGAGTTTACTACTATTTGCTAATTGAGTTTTTGGAGTTAAAGTTGCACTGATTTAACCCTCCCCTCTCAGTACCCTATCTCTCCATTCCAACATGTACATATGGACTAAAAAGGACGCAAACCTAAATGTTTTAGTCCTATATTTCTTAATCACTTCAACATTTTCAAGGAATTGTTGTGCAAGTACTTCACAAAGGTTATATTTCTTGTTTTCCTTCACCATTTTTGTATGCCATCATAACAACTGCAGTTGATACAGAGTTTGGTCTACTACTATGAAACAACTTATAACCCAACAACATTTCTACCAACCTAACATCTTGCTGAAAGATGTCAGTAACTGTCATTACCCTCTTGTCTCACTTGGAATGGGTTAGGGTTTTTGTGTGTTTCCTCAAATTCTATTCTGATACACATAGGGCTCCTTCATTATCAAGGCCTGTAGTCTCATGAATCATTTGTGCACAAATCTTTACTTGTTCTCCAATCCAAACAAACTGATCATGAACTCTGCTAAGAATGATCTTTAACCATTCTACTTCTGTGAATTTTGCGAGTAGGGTTAGCTTAATGATTGATTGATCTTGTAGATGTTTGAATTCTTCTAACATGGATCCATTTGCTTCTATCATACTATCCAATTCATTATAAATGTTTACATATCCAATGATTTCATACTTATAGTGTATGTATGCCCTAATGTCTTCTACGTGCAATACGCCTACGGGGGTTCGTAAAAACGCTCCTTCCGGATCATCTTCACAAGACTCTAAAGGATGTCTCCTAAATTTATACCTAGGTCTATCTACGACATCATAAACCACTGGTGCATCCATAACTTCTCTATGAGATTAGGTCTAAATACCTTAAACACGCTTGAATCTGGCACTGTGCTTCTTGCAATCATGAAATCTCTCTACTAGATTATTGCAATACTTCACAACTCTTCTCTCCTTAGTCGATGATAATCAAACAGTGTAGAAATGATATCTTCCAAGCCGTTTTATCCTTCACAAGTTGAGTGAGTGCATTAAACACAAGGAGCTCAACGTTGCATCCCGTCCAGTCAACATAAAACTCACGAACACGTAGAAAGAATCTCCAAGTGATGTGCTCTCATAAACAAACTCCAAAGTGTCTGTACACACCATACCTAAGCTCGCATGAGCTTACTCAACATATACATGGCCTGGATATATTTTGTTCTCTGCATCCAATGCTCCCCTTAAGGCCATGCGACCTTCTAGGTCGATGCCTCAAAGAACTTATCATGCAAAGACATAGTATCATCAACTGTCTCTCCCTGAACTGATGCCTTGTTTAAAAATTTCACCTTCCATATCTTTTCATCCTCCTTACTGTTTGATTTTTTGAATTGATTCTCAAATCCACTCATATATTCATTAAGACTCTTACCACAGTCACAAACATTCTTTCTTATGACTATAGGAGGTGGTCCTCTCAGTTCACTAGATCTTCTTGGTCCTCTTCTATTGTCCTCTCCATTGTATCTGCAAAACTTTGCAATGTGTCCAAGGTTGTTGCATTTGTAACATGTAGGAGGTCTCCTATCCTGATTTACTTGTAGTTTACAATACCTTGGAGTGTGTTTGAAGTTGTTACATTTTTGACATGTGATCTTGGATGTTGATTCTTCTCTGACATAATCTTGCTTGTACCTAGATTGATCTAGTTTTTTGCAATCTTCTTTCTTGTGTCCATACTCATAACAGTTAAAACAGTAGCTGGTAAAGGGTTTAGAGGAACCTTTACTTCTGCAATCTCTTTTCATGTGTCCAACTTTGTTACATCCAAAGCATCTACCTCTGAAAGGTCTGATTTGTTCTTTAGGTTCTTCATGAGTAGGTCTTTCTTCATTTGTAGGTCTTTCTTCATTCTTTGCTCCACTTGCTTCTTCATTGGTTTTAGAACTTTTTGCTTCATTGAATCCAACTCCAGTCATGTCTCCTATAGGTTTCTGATGCAGTCAAGGTTGGAGGATCCGATTAAGGACTGTCCAAACTTGTAGCCAAACCAAAACACAGCGGAATTACACACAATAACACGAGATTTGAGACCAAATAAGCATATCTAATCATCAACAACTAATTACATGCAATGTGTTGGGTTGTAAGGCCTTCCCGGTTACGGCCAATTACAAAGCAAGAACAGCTCTATGAGATCAGGCAAGATCCAATACATCTCTCAGCTAGTGCAGGTTTGTAACATGACAGGACACTGGTAGGTCCACCAAGGAAGATCTAAACTTGTGCACGCAGGCCACCAAGTAGTCTTCTTGTACCTAATCTCACAAGCTACTAACTCTGCTATATTTCTAGACCCAACTTCAGATCTCTCCTCTCACTCTCTTTTTTTTCTCCCTTAAACAATTACCCCATCATCCTCTTAAATACTAAATCCCATCCACAAGTCGGCTTCCCAAATATACAAATATTAAATGCAAAACATGGTCAGCTCTCAAATAGCCTTACAATAATTAAATTATCCATGTCGGCCTTTAGATCCACATAGGAGAATGCAACACGCTAGATCTAGGTCCCCACACGTCCAACGGTCAATCCATGACTTGAGGAACGTGACCCAAATTAAATGCATCAGTCAGCCAAGCCGATTCATCCAATCAACCAAGTTGGTTTGCAAGAATACCAAGTGCCACCGAGCAATAGAGAAATAATCGAGCGTCAGTGAACTGATCACGCCAAGCATGACCGAGCAACGCAATTATCATCGAGCGCCAGAAGAAATTGATGCCTTCAGTTACCGAGCGTTCTTCAGAGACTGAGCACCCTGGTAACCACAGAAATCGAGTAACCAAACTCCAAAACCGAGCAAATACTTCACCAAATAAGATCAAAACTACTAATCTACCTTTCAAAACAAACATATTTTTGGTTGATATAGGATTGCCAAGAATCCTAGGATGCTCCTGCATCAGACACCCCAGGTAAAGAAGATTTTCTCATAAGGAAATCAGGAACACCTTAAGGGAATTAGAACAAGTATGCCATATTTGTTCTTAACTCATATCTCCTTTTGTCTTTCATTCCAAGTTGTCTTTACTTCATCCATTGTCCCTTGCAGCAAGTTTTCCTGCTTCCCACTTCTCTTATCTTTTCTGTCTGCAACTAATAACAACCGACTCTGACCATCCCTCCCACTACCGATCACATCGATATCTCGGTAAATACAATCCTCTTTGGACTCCTCAATTAACTCAGCATCATCCTCATCTCTCTATGTCACAAATGTCATCATTTGTTGTACTATCTCTTTCAAAAAGACCATCTGCCTCTTAATCTCAACAAACTCTTTAGATATATCATTCTCCTTCTCTTTCAGACTAAGCTTTGTAGGAATAGGTCCATCAATCCTCTTCTCCTGAGGTTTGTCATAAGGACAACACCTTATAACTCCACATCCCTTAGCCCTTGTCTCCAGTAAAGTTAACAGCTTATGTCTAGATCCTTCATGCCTAACTACATAGGTATTTTCATGACCATCAAACAAAAGATTTCTATCAAATTGCCAAGGCCTACCGAGAAACAAATGACAAGCATCCATAGGCAATATATCACACAACATCTCATCATGATAAGATCCAATCTGAAAACTAACCAAGCATTGTTCTTCAATCCTAAACTTAGACACATCTTGTATCCAACTAATATGATAAGGATTAGGATGTTTCTTTCTTTCCAAATTCAACTTAGTAACCATCTCTTCTAAAACAAAGTTCTCAGAACTGCCACCATCAACTATAACATTACATACCTTAACCTTGCACTTACATTTGGTTCTGAACAAATTTCTCCTTTGCATTGGTTCCTAGACACATGTAGCCAACCTCCTAGTGATAAGAAATTTCCCTTTCTCTGCAACATTCTCAATGTCTTCTCCAGCAATCAAGACAACCGTTTTCTTAGGACATTGAAAACTTCTATGACCTGCCTCACCACATTGATAACAAGTACCAGTGAACTTATTTTTCCACATTCCTCTCTGTCCAGTATTGAAATTCTTAGTGATTTGACCACTGCCAGATCTCACATCAGTATTCTTAGGATTCTCTACCACATTACTTTCAGTAACTCTTTCACCAGCCTTACCACCTTGGTTCCTATTGTTTTGTCTTCCTTCAAACTTCTTATTCAGCTTCTCTTCAATTTTTAATGTCATCTGATAAGCATCTCCTATTATTGTCATCCGAACAGTAACTCTTCTTGAATACTAGGTCTCAAACCATAAACATACCTAGCAACCTTCTCTTTATCAGCTTCAGAATGACCAGTCCTAATTAAGATTCTATAAAACTTCTTAGTGTACTCTTGCAGTGATTTGTTAGTCTACTTCAAGGCTTACATCTTCTTAAACATGTCCAACTCATAATCCACCAGAATGAATTGCTTCTTCAAGTTGTCAACTATTTGGTTCCATTTAGTGATCTTTTCCTTTCCTCTCCCACTTTCCAACTGAACTTCCCTCCATCAAATATTTGCATGACCCTTCAACTTAGTCTTTGCAAATCTAACCCTATAAGGATCTTCTATTTCTTCATACTCAAAGTACTCATCCATTTCATTAATCCAATCAATCAACTCTTCTGGCCTAAGGCTTCCAGCAAATGCATAAACTTGAATCTTAGGTCTTTTCCCAATTTTAGACATAACCTTCAAGATTCTATTCTCTTCAGGATCTCTGGCTTCTTCTACAGCTTCTTCAAAATGATCTTCTTCCTCAGATTCATCATCACTATCCTCTTTTGGTGTAGTCTTCTTCTTTCTTAATTCGTCTTGTAGGTCTTGTACCTGTTTCTGCAAAGCTCTAAAATCATCAAGATTGAATTCTCCAATAGCTTCCTCTTCTGAGATCTCATGAGCTCTCCTGGGAGGCATCTTCAATCCAAGATCCTGGTGTAAACTGCCTCTCCTTCGGCGATCTATCCACAGATTCAAGATCAACCTGGCTCTGATACCACTTCATGCAGTCAAGGTTGGAGGATCCAATTAAGGACTATCCAAACTTGCAGCCAAACCACAACACAGCGGAATTACACACAATAACACCAGATCTGATAGCAAATAAGTATATTTATTCATCAAGAACTGAGTACATGCAATGTGTCGGGCTGTAAGGCCTTCCTAGTTACAGCAAATTACAAAGTAAGAACAGTTCTATGAGATTGCATAGGATCCAATACATCTCTCAGCTAGTCCAAGTCTGTAACATGACAGGACACTAGTAGGTCCACCAAGGAAGATCTAAACTTGTGCGTGCAGGCCACCAAACAATCTTCTTGTACGTAAGCTCACAAGCTACTAACTCTGCTATATTTCTAGACCCAACTTCAGATCTCTCCTCTCACTCTTTTTTTTTCTCCCCTAAACAATTACTCCATCATCCTATTAAATACTAAATCCCAGCCACAAGTTGGCTTCCCAAATATACAAATATTAAATGCAAAATATGGTCGTCTCTCAAATAGCCTTACAATAATTAAATTATCTATGTCGGCCTCCAGATCCACATAGGAGAATGAAACATGCTAGATCTAGGTCCCCACACGTCCAACGGACAATCCATACCTCGAGGAACGCGACCCAAATTAAATGCATCAGTCGGCCAAGCCGATTCATCCAATCAACCAAGTCAGTCGGCAAGAATACCGAGCGCCACCGAGCAACAGAGAAATAATCGAGCGTCAGTGAACCGAACATGCCAAGCATGATCGAGCAACGCAGTTATCGCTGAGCGCCAGAAGCAATCGACGCCTTCAGTTACTGAGCATTCTTCAGAGACCGAGCACCCCGGTAACCACAAAAACCGAGCAACCAAACTCCAAAACCGAGAAAATACTTACCAACTAAGATCAAAACTACTAATCTGCCTTTCAAAACAAATATATTTTTGGTTGATAAAGGATTGTCAAGAATCGTAGGATGCTCCTGCATCAGTTTCTATCTTGCTCTGTGCTCATCAATTTTGTCAATGCTGATGTGCAATTTCTCGATGTGTAGTTTGGCTTGAGTGAGTTCACCTTTAATGATCTGATTGTATTTCTCCAATTCCTAATATTTATCTTTGTAGTGGTCAAGTTCAGTCTTCATTAGTCCTATCTGCTCATTTGCTACTTTCGGTGATTCTTCAACTTTATTCCTAGTATCCTTTTCATGTTGAATCTCTTTTATCATCAAAAGATTTCAATCTCTTCTTTTTCTTTCCCCAGCCTCTTCACTTGATTTGATGTATCATTGTCTGAATCTTCTTGCATTTTTTCCATAAGATCTTGTTTCTGATTTCTTGAAGCTTCTAGATGTTCCTTTAGTTTCCTGATGAAACCTTCTGTTCTTCTCAATTTGAATTTCAGTATACCATTCTCAGCCTTCTCTTTGTCCAGATCTTCAAGTGCTGCTTCAAAGTTCTCTTGCAAACTTTCTGAATCCATTCAGATCTCCCTTAGGCTGTTAGGCTTTCTCTCCAAGGGCCAATAGTTGCGATACCAATTGTTAGGATTAGGTAATACTGAGAGGGGGGGTGAATCGGTATTACTGAACTTTGATTTAAACTTTATCTAATTATAAATAAACCATCATACTTCTGAAATGAAAAAGAACAATAAAACATAACACATAACTCATTACACCATGATTTGTTCTCGAGGAAACCCTGGCCAAGGGAAAACCCCGGTGGGGATGGTACCCACAACTATGCACTAAAATATTGTATCCTTGTTAGGAGATCTAGCCCTGTTAGGAGCTGATGATTACATAGTACATTTCATTGTTAAAGGATTACAAAACATTGTTAGGGGTATACAAAACAAAGAGTTCTTCAAAATGTAAACAATACAAGAACTTATCTCTCTTAGATACTTCCAGTTATAGCTTTGCCTCTTACTGATCTCGCATTTGATCTCTTCTCTCAGATTCGCAACCTTGCTTCATACTCATAATCACAATCCATATCACTTTCATAAAAGCACTCTATACTTATACAAAAACTTCTATCCAGTCGGCTGAACACAAATATCATACAAAACATTATAATTAATTATGTAAAGGATAATTATGAAGTCGGCGGTCATATATTACCGAAGTGTCGGCAATATACTCCATTCACCTGACTTAGAACGTTACCATATCCTCTGATCTTGCCGTAATCTTCGCAACTGCTCATATGCCCTGTTATATTGAATCTCTGACTTCTCATACCTTCAGATCACTGAATGTCACTAATCTGATCACCAAAACTCATGCGCTCTTAACTGAAGCATATATATATATATATATATATATATATATATATATATCAAAATACCGTTTGCTAACTTTGCAAGCCATAATACTTGATACAATTCCATCGTTGACCAAAACTGTAACACTATACCCTGTTACCCTGATTTTGGACTTAGTCATTTTCATAACTGTGACTCCAATACTGAACTTCTCAATATGTGATCACTTCAGCATAAGTGTTGCCATGAATGACAACCCTTAAGTGATCCCTAGTGCTCCACAACATCACTTGCCAACAGATCATGCCCATGGGGTATGAAGTAGAGTAACATATTCTTGACATATATGCTCAACATATATTGAGAAAGCCTATTGATTCTAAAGAAGAAAGGTTTGGAACCTTTAGATAGAAAGGTATGAAGGTGCACTTGGATTTGAGAAGGCCAGATAGAGAAAGGAATGTCTAGAAAGAGGTTGAAGACCTTGTAGAGAGCATGGGAATCCAGTACAGGCTATAAGGGAAGCTTGGAAGAGGCAAATGGAATTAGAAGAGAAGATAGTTAAGACTGAGGTAGAAAGTCCTAGTGTTTCTTTACCAAGAGCTAGACAAACTAGAAGTGTTGCACCCTCTGCAAGAGCTAGCGAAGTCAATTCATTGGTGGATGAGAAGATAAGCAAAAAGATGAATACTAATTCTGATTCAGTCAATATGACTGCTAGTGAGGCATAGGAACAAAGAAAAGGTAACGGTAATTTAAATCCTCTTAAGAAATGTTATGAAAAGTTTGGTGAAGATGGTAAAAGGAAATTAGAGGAAACCACTGTAGTATACTTGGACGCATTTAGGAGAGCACTTGTGGAGATAATGTTTGAAATGACTAAGAGTCTATTTGATATACTTGAGATGAGAAGACTCAATGCAAAAAGTCAAGATGATCAAATAAAGGAACAAGTTTTGATAAGCCTATGTCTGGTCATAGCTAAAGATGAGATGAAATCAATTCTGAAGAAAGCCAATGATTATTTCAAAAGTAAGTGAAGGATTAATAGGTTAATGATTGGGAAAACTGAAGAGGTTATGCGAGAGACAAGAAATATCTTTAAGAAAATATAGTTAGATGATCAATTTGAAGTTGTAAATGATGATGCCCAAGATGTACATGACACCTCTATTCCTGATGTTGAAAGAGTTAATGCTAGTATACCTATTGAGGTAAGTGCTCTAGAGATTAATGTATTTTTTTCTAGTGAAGGCAATTTCGTTGGTGATGTTGTGGGAGAGATGAAAGGTGAAGAGAATGAGAAGATGACAGAGATGATGCAGACTAAAGTGAAGAGTGAGGTAAGTGACACTACAATGGCAGTGAAAGATTTCTTAGAGAATGATTTCTTGGAGTTGGATGATCCATAACTTACTCAAGGGACTATTAATTTGGCTACTTTGTCTCCAATTGAGAAGTTAAAGCTTGGTTCATTTGCTCAAAAAAAAGCCTGAGAAGAAATTTTGTGGTCTCATATTGAGAATAATGAGCTACTAAGTTTTTCTTCAGATGTTGTGGAGAAGATCATGTCCACCTATGTTAGAGATCCATCAAATACTCCATCTTGTCAATTGAAGGGCCTTATCAATTCGGTAAGTACTCAGTTTGAATCTCTTGAGAAGTCTTCTATGATAAAGGTTAAAGTTGAATTGATGATAATAGATTCAATTAATTGAATTCTCTAATTACAAAGGATAGAATGTTGTTAGGAGTAAGTATGAAAAGCATTCAAGATTCTTTATGTGAAGTAGGTAATGTTTATAAAGCATGTCTATTATTTCCAGAATGTGTTGAGCATATTGAGAAGCTGGTTTTAAAGAAAATGAAAAGCAATTATCTGATTTATTATAGTTATTTGATCCTTGAATAAATTTTGTATCAAATCATGAGGGTCAAGTCGTTGCTTTGATTGAAAAAATAAAGAGTTTAATGAATGAGAAGGACAAAGTTGTTGGTAGGATAGGTGAACTTGGAAGCCTAATTGCTTCTAAGTTGGGAACCAAGTTCAATGAAATGGAGTAACAAGAAAAAATGGTTACAAGTGATCCACATGATCTTAAAACTGTTGAGATGTTTGTATATCTATTTTTTGGACAGATTCATATTTAGAGTGTCTCAAACATGGTTGGGACAAAGAGTTGAGTTCATTGAAGAACATTTTTCAGTTAATATAAGTAGCTAAAATCTTTTTTACATATGTGGTGTATATATATATATAGAGGCTTGTGGATCCCTTCCTTTGCCATTGATGCCAAAGGGTGAGGGAAAGTAGTAAAAATTGTATGAAAATATATATCTATCCTAGGGGGAGTAAAATTTTTAGAGTTTTGCAATATATATGTGTTTGGCTCTAATTTTGACACTTAGTCAAGAGTTTCCATGAATGCAAAATCAGGAGATTAGTGGCAAGAGACATTGCTTAGGTACTTAAGGTGTTGTAATTGATAACAACTAATATCAATACACTTGTTCGCATAAGATTATCTGATCGAACCGGAAGTAAGATTAGAGATTTCGCTAAGTCTAGTAGTGAACAGAGTAGCCGACAGGTTTCAATGTTTGGTCCGTTAAGAACTCCTAATATAATATTTTGATGTGCAAACCAAGAGGAATAATTTTGAATGTGGATGCTCCCTTTTTCTAGATTCACGAGGTCTAATTTTATGTTTTGTTCAAGTTATGAAGATCTGTATAGCAGTTTGTGGTTAATCAGTGAAGAACGATAGCAGGGTATAGTAGATCCTTAAGTAGATCTATTAGATGAATTTTGGTGATTAGTTTTTCTATTCGAAGGTGAGTTTCCGACCTATGAGATAGTGTGTGATGACTCATTTTTGTTCACATTAAGTTTTTCATGTAGATCTAGCCGACTATTATAATACATTTCATTATTTTATAAAGTATTCTTTGAGCTGACTTGCAAATGATTAAAGCTTCTGTGGAAAATATATAAGATCAATATCTTCGATCATTTTGGTATGTGACATATATGATAAGTGAAAAAGAATGAATATTTAAGGTCCTAGTCAGAGTCGATTAGAGATATAGCATGAAGTTTATGAAATCATAGTATCATGCCTAATTGGAACAACTTTTGGCATTTATAGATGTTGAACAGAAAGTTGGAACTGTCATTGGCAAAGTCATTGGAAAACATCAATCCCACCGGAACACTGGTACATTACACCGATACTCATGATTGGTGAACCAGTAGAATGAGTAAGAAAGAAGTATACCTTAACTAGTCAGGCTTATATCGGTCTAGGCTTTGTCCAACTGGTCTTGGCAAATACACAGGGAACAAATGACTAACCAGATATATGTTTTGCACCGGTTAAGTGCTTGATAATTCGAACCAAATTATGCGTAGCGTCTTTCAGTCAAACTTTCTAGTTAGCTTTTTCAGTCAAACCAGAGTTAGCTTTTTCAGTCAAACCGGAGTTAGCTTTTTCAGTCAAACTGAAGTTAGCTTTGTTTTTTCAATCAAGAGTTTTGCATGCATATTTTTTGGGAGAGTTTACATCTTGGCGGAACTGTTAGATGTATTAGTAATAAGATAATTTCTTATAAATACATGTCATAAGAGATGAGAAATATTGTTGTTGAAAATTAAGATCATAGAACGAGAGAGAGCAGAAGAGCAGAATCTTCTAAGAGGAAACACAGTCATAGAAGGTGAAATAGAGAGAGAAAGATTCAAAAACCAAGCAGAGGAAAGAGTGAACATGTATGATTTGAATTGACAGAGAGTGTCATCATAAGATCATTGCTTTTGTTGTGAAGCATATTTAAATCTCTCAATTAGGGTGAACCCTAACAGGTTCTATTGTATAAATCCCTTTACCGGGTAACATCTTTGTTGGTGTTTTAAGTCCTCTGATAAGGCAACTCCTCACACGGTCAAGATCCTAACATGTCTTCTATTAAATCTCATAACCGAGTAGAACTCTCACCAGTGCTTTGTAAGCCTCTAACAGGGCAACTTTATTACTATAGTAGTGGAGTTTCCTGGGTTCTGTCCCAGCATAGTTTTTTCCTTCTAACCGAGGGTTTCCATGTATAAATTATGTGTTGACCTGTGCATTTAATTTCTGCTTATGATTGTTAAAATATTCTTTTGATTTTAGTATTGACAAGAATATCTAATTGCATAAAAGAAGAATATGAATTGAATTTACTAATTCACCCCGCCTCTCAGTAACCGGTTAGGAATAACAAATGCTTTGTATTAGTTCAATCTCTCTATGATTTTGTAATCATCAATTAGGCAGTAAGCCCTTTTGTAATTAAGCAGTGAGCTCTAGGCAGTATGCCTGAATGTATGTGCATTCTTTTTCTAAACCTTTAATAGGGTATTATAATTTTGTAGAATATTTTATTTGTGGGTTCCATCCTCACTATTCTTTTTCATGTAATAAGGTTTCCATGATAAATTTTTTGGATTTATGGTGTTGTGGATGTTTGCATTATGCTTTGGCATTTTACTTTTCATTATATGTGCTCTATGGTTAAAGAATTGGGTGAACAACAATTGCAGAACACTGATTCACCCCTCATCTCAGTCTTCCTTAAGTCCAACATATGGAAGTAATCCTATAAATGCTTCAGAGTGAAGGAAATCAGACATAGGAGAAAAGAGTAGTGCCGAAGCTGGAGACTTTGCAGAATACCTAAAGAATTTGCATGAAGAGGTGAAAAGGCATATTTGTAAAATGAAAATTCAATACAAGGCTAAAGAAAATCTAAAGAGGAGATGAAAGGAATTTTAGATTGGTGATGAAGTCATGGTTCATATACAAAAAGAGGTTTCCAATAGGAACATATAATAACCTGAAGATGAAGAAATTTATAAAATGCCAAATGCTAAAGACACATGATTTTGGAAATGCCTATGAGGTAGATTTTCCAGATGGACATAACATTTCACTTGTGTTTAATATTTCAAATGTGGCAAAATATCATGAAGGAAGAAATGATGAAAAAATTGATAGAGCACAATAGAATATTCCAGCACCTACTTTAGCTACAAAAGAGATAGAGGATATCTTGGATAGTCATATGGGTAGGAGCACTTGAAATAGGCAATATGAAGTCTTCCTGGTTAAATGAAAAGGAAGACAGACTTATTGAAGATCCATCATGGCTACCAAAAGTAGAGGATAATCGCCTTGGTTTTCCGTTGAACACCTTAGATTTGACAAGGTCACTTCTCCAATTAACCAGGGTGTCTAATGCAGGAGCATCTAGAGTGTAAGAGCAATCTTACAAGAACAACAAAAGTAAGAGAGAGAGAGAGAGAGAGAGAGAGAGAGAGAGAGAGAGAGAGATTCCTAAAAAACTAGGGGATCCCAAAATATAGGGAATCCCAAATATATAGGGAAAACACAAATAAGTGGGAATCTCTTATTGTAAGAGGTTGTAATTATCTCACATTATAAGAAGTTGTAATGATCTATTTCTCAAGAAGTTGTAACGATCTCATCCTCAAGTATTTGGAAGCATTGTAATCGTCTTCATGTATTATCAATCCATGTTTTGTGAAGCATTTTTATTCTCTCTTTGTGATTTTGTATTTGGTTTCTGAGTTGATAAGGGTGGTGTGGCATTTTATCGGTTGTAGGATCAACGACCTCTTTGTAGTAGTGATCCATATCAACCATGAAGGTTACAACATGCTTATCACATTATACGTTATCTTGTATTTCATTTTTAAATATTGTAAACAAACCACTAGACATAATTTCACATTGTCTGATATCTAGAAACCTTTCGAGATGATCATTTTTGCTTCAGGTATATCTCTGTTCTAGAACACATTCTTTAATCAAGGCAATTCTTTCTTAAAGTAAAATAAGAGACAAATGATCATTCTACCATACCGAAGGGGTAGTTCATATCCTTTACATTGTGTAAGTTCAATTATTTTGCTACATGAGCTCACAAAGGTCATAGTCATTGCCTTCCTTCACCTGCTAATAAATTGTGTATTTAGTGGTGGTGGTAGCATATCGTTCCGTATTTGTGTAATATTCTTTGTAAGTAATACCCATAGTGGCATACTAGATTCCTAGGTTAATGATACCATCTATAGTTAGTGTTCTTTTGTGAATTTTTTTACAGCACACTTGATAATTTCATTATTGATAAGTAGGAAATATTTTTCCACAGCAAGTCAAATTGTAATATTGCTATTAGGATTCAACTGTGTAGTTTTTTGAGTTAAACTCCATAGTTGAGTCCCAATAGCAATATCACAACTTTATTATTCTTCAAGGATGTTAGTTCCGATACAAATGTGATAGAACGTAACCTTGTTAGGTCTTTAATTACTTCCTTTATGGCTGATCAAGATGTATGAAGTCTTCATGAATTTGGCTGAGGATGATCCTTACTTATTCATCTTCATGGCTAATGTTAGGGAAACCCTTCCATACATCTAACCCTTCCATACATCTAAGTACTTCATGTCTACACTTGCATACTCCGGCTTGATCTTGAACTTTCCATCTAATAACCAATTGCTCTTGATTTCTCATTTAGGGGCACATGGCTATGCATTCAAGTATCTTTTGTATGCATCACGTTTATTGAAATATAGGAGAGGGTGCCATCTTTGTCAGTTAACTTGGACACGTAGGGGTGTTTTCAAAATTAGGACTTGGTTTTTCAGCAACATAAAGAAGCTGAGTAGCCGTCTAGAAATGTTTGAAAAACGAGGGTTCTAGACAACTTTTGTTGCTAGGGTATCAAATGGCTTGCATAAAATTTTCAACTCTCTCTTCTTCTCTGTAGCACTTGAGCTCTCTTGAATGCCTAGAATAAGATCAAATTTGATCAAGCATCACTTAAATACCCTTCTCGTCTTCCCTAGCAGATCCACATTGAATGCACTAGGTATTACAAAATTTATGCTACTATGTGATATCATTCCTCAATAAATAATCAACAATCCTCTGCAAAGTGAGTATCAGCTCCATAATTTCTAGAAAATACCATATTACCAGTAATCAAACATATCCATGTCACCAATAACTAGTACAGTGAAGATTTCAGCAACTCTTACTTTATTAGGGTTAGAAAAATCTTCCATTATAACTCCCCCCGAACCAATGCTATCATTTTAAATACCGGAGGACCCATCTGTGCCATCTAGACGTATAAATCCATTCTTCACACTCTTTTCCTTCTTCCATATTCCGTCCATCTTCTTTTCCTGATTTATGTCAATGTTTTTCTAAAGAGAATGTTCTCTTACATTATTTTCCTTACAAAACATACCAATCTATCTGGGTTTATTGTAGCTTGAGAAGATGATATAATGTTACGAAGCATTTCCACTTCTTCTCATATTAGATCTACAATCAACAAATCTATGAACAAACTTTTTGCATGTGTATTACTAACCATAGGAGGATTAATAAGTCAGAGAATTATTTTTATTCTCAAAACTATTCCTCGTCACTTTACTTTTGTATTCGTTAACCTTATGAGAAAATTTACTGGAAAAATAGGACAATATTAAATAGTTGAGAGTTCATAGCATTATATCTTGGAGGTATAAATGAGTTCTTACTCATCCGCTTTCTACATTTAGTAGTCTAATGTCCAAACTGATTGCAAGAATAATAATTACTATTAAAATATTGAGAGTACGTGTTTGAGAAGGTCGATATCCAAAATTCTTCTTTTAGTTCCAAACTTGCTTGGAGTTGTTATTGCGTCCTTCTATCGTCTTTGATTTATCATGACCTTTTTCTTTCTTCTTATCATTAGTCTTATTTTTATAACGTTCCCCTTCAAAAAGACGACCGCGCTTGTCCCTTTGTGGTTTTTCACAACTAAGTATCTCATCAAGGCTGTCACGTCCATCTTTGAGTTTTAAGCTTTTATCAATATTCTTTTGCATCTTCCAATTTATTTTTTGGTGTAGCAATCTCTTATTCAAGTTTTGAACTTAAAACAGAATTTTCACTTAATTTGGAACTTAGATAGTCCTCAATCCTATTTCCTTCCTTAACTTAAATTTTTAACTAGGTGATTGTTTCCTCAGACTTCTTGAATTTGGTGATATATTAATTGGTCTCTTTGATTTGATACTTCAGCCTTACAATTTCATTTACTCTCTCCTTGAGTTTGATTTCACATTTCTTTCTTCCTATAATTTGAGCTTTCAGTATCACAGTTGTCTTTTCTACCTTATTGAATTTGTTCATGTATTCTTTACACTGTTTTGTTAAAGCTTCTATGTCATCAAGAGAAGTAAGTTCTTGAAAATCTACTTCACAATCATTCGAATCGATGTTCCAACTACCATTAGGAATCCATTGCCTCTAGGAAGTTCTTGAAAATCTACTTCACAATCATTCGAATCAATGTTCCAACTACCATTAAGATCCATTGCCTCTAGGTTTTCTTCCAGAAGAATTTCACTATCAAATATTGTTTCAGTTCTTATGTGTTCAAGTGTAAGATTTACCTTCAGTTATTAGACTGTTATCTAGGAACCTCACTTTAATACCAATTGTTGAGGATACCGAAATGCTGAGGTTCAAGTGAACTAGCTTATATTTAAACTTATGTCATTCCATTTGCAATTCAAACATCAAACTATATTAGTTGAATAAATAACTGAAAGCATAGCATACACCACAACATCTAGCACGGGGACACCAATATTTTTACTTAGAAAATCCGATTAGAGAAAAACCATGTTTAGAGTTCACTTGCAGTATATGAAATAAGTATTATAATATTTTATAGGTATTATAATATTTTGTTTGAAGGCCCACTATCTGTGGAAGCTCATTGCTTCTGGAAAGAACTTGCTTAGAATGATATAGTGATATAGGGACCTAGTATACAGATACATCATCTCAGAGTAGGATAAATGAAATATTGAATGAGAAAAAACATGAACTAAACTCTTATAGGGGTAGCATGTGTCATATGCTAGTGTCAAAGTTCTTTTTTGCACAATTACTCCATCATACTTCACACACTTCATACTTAGACACACATCTGATTCATTCAGCCCACTTCACAAGTGATTTAATCTTCTTTATCTATCCTCTGAGCCAACTCAAAATATCATAGGTTGGCTCCACAATATATGAATCATGAAGTAAAAAGAGTTACAAATGGACTCAAGTCATAAACAAACCCTAACGATATGAAAACACATTCCCTAAAGAAAATATTAAAGGTCAGGATCAATTGTGAATGAAGAAGTGAATGTTGTCCACCGTATGCCTAAAACTATCTCCTATAGTGATTGATCATTAAATGTTGGGGAAAGGAAGAAATTGAATAGACTATGGTACTTTAACGCATTGAATATCATACTACAGTATACAAGAACATCCTAAATCATATGAATGAAGTCTTATAGTTCACTAATTAAATCCCCAAGTCCACATAAGCATACATTTCAATTTGGAGGAATATAGAGCATTCTGGTGAATAACTAATACACATAACCCTGTTAAACTACAATCTGGAGAAAATCCACATATAAATTTTTGTGATAGAATTATTCATGACATGAAACAATGGAAGTAGCCTCCTCGGCGACTGATAATTTTAACTCTAGAGGTACAAGGCAAAGCCATGCAAGGAGGAGGAATCCAGATAAAAATACACAGTGACAAACATAGAAAAATACAGTGGTGACAGTTGGATAACTTTCTGAAAAACACAAGTATGGACCCGAACTCAAATGTTGATCAACTAACTACTTGAGCATGTAGACAATAATTAATGTAAATGCATCACACAATCAATGTATAAATCATGTGTAGCAGTTGGCTTGACTAAGCGCACATCATATATTTGGATTGTAATATTGCGGATACATCAACTTGTCTTTTTGACTGATTTGTATATCTTCAATCATGTTGATCACATGCTATTAATTGTGTTAAACCATCATTCTCAAGTATCCCTTTCAACCATGTTGATTTCACAACATTTCTTATTCTTTTCAATTATATCAATCAATATATATATAAGCATTATAGGTCATTAAGTTAACCTAAAATTGACATCAATGACAACACATTGTCAATAAAATCATTAATTAGTTTTTCAAAATTCTCTCTTTTTCTTTCTATTGTGAATAAACAATAGAAAGTAGAGTAATGTAAATTGTAATCCTTTATAATTTATAGCACTTTTTGCGCCCTTGCTTTAGTTTGTTCTCTCCTATATCTTATCCAAGGCTATTTCTAGTTTTAATACTACAAATTAGATGTCATATATTCACATGGCAATCTAAACCTCTATCTTTAATTGAGTGCACATGTTTCTTACTTTATCCATCCTATTTTTAGAGGAAAATGGCTCCGTTTGGTACCCTTGTTTGGTAAATGGTGTTTTGGGGTGCCATTGAGCAATCAAATTGGGCTCAATTTTGAATATGTTGCTAGCAGGTTCCTACATATTTTTTCTCAACTGGGGTGCCTTAATATTCCCATTGGAGGTAGGCTTAATTCATCAAATAGCTTGAGAACCTTATATAAGAGAATTTTGTCATTTCATTTTCACATCAATCAGCCACATCTACAATCATCACAACACATAAATCTAGTTTGAAGCATCAAAGCAAAAATTAATCCTACCATATCCTTCAACCTTTCTTTCGATCAAGTTATTATGGAGCAACAAGTAACAACAATCTTTGTGCAAGCCTATTTTTATGATTAATCTCCTTTATATCTTTTCATATTGTGTTATTGTATCCACACCTGTGATTACATTGAAAGAGCATTAGTTCGTCATCGGCATAACATTCAACATTCTACTTGATACGTTCTTTTTCTATTTAGCAATTTCAATTCAAGGTTTACTCGAAACCGAGGTTCGACCTAGGAGAACCCTTTCTAATACAACAAATTTTTCTCTTTTTTGCACATGAAGAGGACAACATTTGAAGATATAAGTCTAGATTCAAGAAGAGCTGGCAACAACGTACAAATTAGGGTTTGGTCAGGCAATTTAAAGCAGGGTAACTATTCCTTTAAATAGACATTGTTCAACACTTTTTTGATGAAACTTTTAGGAAAGGTTTTAGAAAACATCATAACCTATGTTCAACACAATTTCTTCTTGCATCTAACACTTTTGGGTTATTGTCACTTTAGACCAACAATGATGTCACTTTCAGGCTCAAATTTCAAACACAGGTTGCCTTGTTTCTCTTCATTTTGGATCTATTCTCTTTGTTTGCATATCTGAGATCTAAGATATTTTGTGCATTAATTACCATCAATTTTATACTTTTGGCCCTAGATGTGGCATTCGATTCACATATTTCAAGAGCTCATTTTCAACTAAATTAAGGAGCATTAAATTCACCTTGTGGCCAATCTTTTTGACTCATATTTTTGGTTGAGCCAAGTGGATACATTATGCTTAATATAATTAAGGTAAAAAAATTTAGTTTTTAGTTTGCATGCATAAACTAGTGAATGCCCTTTACCACATATTACATTCTAGTGAATTTGACACTAGACTTATAGACTTGTAAGTTTAATTTTCAGATCTAGTTTGTATGTATTAATTTGAGTAATATTTACGAGCACTTCTTAAATATATTATCTATGAGCATCTAGTTTGAACATAGTATATTTTATGATGTAGGAGCATCCTTGGGTCATTAGCAATCTTGCATCACCCAAAACTATTTCCTTTTAATTTATTTGTATCCTATTTCAGTTGGGCATTTTTCCGTGTTTTAGGTAGCGATTGTTCCAGTTGGCTCATTATCTTATGTGATCCTTATGGTTTGATCTAGACATCATTTAGATCCTATGTCTATTTTCGCTGCTCGATCTGATGTTTCGAAATGAAATTATCTTATGACTGGTTTGGTCATATATTGCTTTCCTGTTCTATTGATCAGGTTGGAGAGATGCGGCTTGCAATAGAGATTTACATTATGCAAATTTTTATGGTGCATCTTTCTATGTTCTTATTCATATGGCCAAGCTCCTTGTGTATTCACATGTCATGATCTATCTATTTGGGGGTGTTCTTATGGTTTTAGGTTCTGACCTATATGTTTCTAATACCTTTCCTTTATCTTGGGTATAGTTGATTGGATAAGTGGACTTTTGGTTGGTGATCTTGTATATAAGTAGGGTAGTAGTTCTTATTTAGTGGAAGGAGAGTAACATTAGAGTAGTAGGAGGGTAGCATGGTAGAAGATAGAGGATAGCTATAAGGTTAGAATCTGATTTTGAAATTAATCAGGCCTGTAGGCTTGGAATGTAAGACTACATATTGCAATCCAACTTGATGTAAATCCATGTTCCTGTGGTTATTGCAGAACATTATTTGTCCTACATGTTGGTGTTAATTATTGCTTTGTTTTTTCATTTCCGCTGTGTAATCTCTAGCTGCAAGGTTGAACATCTCCTTTGGGTATTCCTCCTTAGATTGTGTCAAGCAATATCAAAGCACATTTGTGATTCTTGGATTGCAGACTTGAGTTCCTGAGGTTGCGAAGTTGCAGATTTGTTGTTTGCAGGGTAGAAGAATTGAGGATCTGACGTACATCAACAGGGGGTTTGCAAAAGGTGGTAAGGAATAGGATTTTTCCTTATTGGGCATATTAGGAGTTTCAACAATAGTGTTGAACATATCAAATTCTGGAGGTTGTGAACCCTGAAAAATCTTGGTTGTGTGGTGGCAGAAGAGAGATCTGACATATAATCGTAGGAGGTTACACAAAAGAAGCCTCATGAAGAGTTCGTAGATCAGTTGAGAGGCAAGTTGGTTATTTTCAAGGACTATATAGACAGATTGTTTGAGGCAGATTGTTGGTGTTGGTAGATTGCTTGATTATGTTAGAGTAATCAACACTTGTGATTAGATTGTCGAAGCTGTGGAAGTTGAGAAGGGGATTTCTTAAGTTTGCAAGAATACCGCCTAGAAGAATGAATCCTAGAAGGCTAGGACAAATGATGGATGAATTGAGGAATGAAATGAGGATTGAGATCTCAAATGCTTTGATTAGGGTCAGAAGGAACCTTGAAATTGAAGATGAATTTGAAGAAGCTGTTGTAGATCTTGAGACAAGTGAAGTTGAGATCTATGTAGATGAAGAAAGGTTATTGAAATCTATGATTGTTTGGACTTCTTTGTTGGTTGATTACACCCCGAGGAATCAATAGATTACATTAATTTGAGCATGAAGATTTAAAGGATCGACAAAGTGTTAGGTTAGCATAGACTAAGTTGAAAGGTTGTGCTTCCTTATTGTGGAAAGAGTTCCATAAAGATATGGTTCAAGATAATGGTGAACCTAAGATCACTAGCTGGAGAGTTATGGTTTCTAGAGTTAAGGCCAAGTTCATACCAAACGATTATGAATTTAAATTATTTAAGAAATTGAAGAATTTGAAGCAAAAGGATTTAGGATTTGACAGTTAAGGAGTATACCGAAGAGTTCTACAAGATGTCAATTAGATCTGGACATCAAGAATCATGTAAGGAGAAGGTGTCTAGGTATTTTATTGTCTTGAGACCTAACATTCAAGATAAGTTAAGCATGCTAAGGATTAGTACAATTGAGGATGCTTATCAGTACACCGTGAAGGTAAAAGATAAGTTGAAGTGAATACAAATTACCCCTCGGGTAAGGGATAAACCGGTTGGTGACAAGAGCAAGGATAAACTTGTTATTAAAAAGGAAATTGATTAGAAGACTCATGGTAGAGGAAATGGCAATAGAGAGTTCAAAGGTACTTATTTCAAATGTGGGAATGTTGGATATAGAGATTTTCAATGTTCAGCTGGTTCTAGAAAAGGGAAAGGAAAATAGAATCTAGTGGCACACAAAGAGAAAGCTGAAGATGAACCTATTGAAAGAGAGGCTAGACCTAAGACAAGAGAATCGTTGATGTTCAGAAGAGTTATGTTGAGTAAGAAGGAAATGTAGATTGTGCAGAGAATGAAATTATTTCGAACAATCTGTAAATCAGAAGATAAATGTTAAAAAGTGATAATGGACAGTGGTAGTAGTGAGAACCTTTTTTCAGAGATGGTATATAAGATTAGTTTAAGGAGACTTCAACACACTTGTCAATATGGGATAAGTTGGCTTCAAGATAACCATATGGCGGAAATGAAAGAACAGTGTTTCGTGAAGTTTGACATTGGACTATACTCGGATGAGGTATTGTGTGATGTGGTTAACATGAGTGCTTGCCATATTCCGTTAGGAAGACGTTGGCAATATGATGTTTGAGCTATTCATGATTGTCGAAGGTATGCTATGTCTATAGTTAACGATGGTAGGAAGTTTACTTTAATTCTTTTAAAGGAGGAAGGAAGGCTAAGAATCTGAGTGTAATGAGTACTTACACCTTAGGAGATCAAACTACTTCAGATCCGAAGGTGATGGAATTGTAGCAGGTGGCTGAAAAGATTTTTGAGGTTATTTGGTTGCTAAAGGATCTGATGAATGAACCTAAACAGGTGGAGTTGAAGATTGATGGTGACTGGATGGTGTTGTAGCAACAGGTTACTGAAGTGATATTAGATAAGTAGGAGGATCTTGTGAATGGATCAGAGAGAAGGGTTTTAGTCAATGATATCAGAGGTGGAGTCAAAAGACAGGAGAGGAAGCAAACATTCATTGCTGATTGTAGGAGCGACAAAGGAAGAAGCAGTTGGTGTGAGTTGGATAATTAGAGCAGTGGCTATGGAAGTAGTACCAGAGAAGTACCTGGTGATGGATGGTATACTAATGGGTTTAAGAATTTGGATAGTCGATGCAACCATTTGAAAAATTGTACCTTTTCTAATGAGGACATGTGGGTTAAAAATGAGCATGGGATTTATGTCTTGAATCCTGTTAGATGTTCATAAGTTCCTCTTATGGAACATCTTCTATTCAGCTGGGGTGTCTAATATAGGAGCATCCTTGGGTCATTGGCAATCATGTATCACCCAAAAGTATTTCCTTTTAGTTTTTCTTTATTCTATTCCAGTTGGGTAGTTTTCCCTATTTTAGGTAGCAATTATTCCAGTTGGCGTGTTATGTAATTCGATCCTTATGGTACCATCTATACATAGTGGAGATCCTATGCCTAGTTTTGTTGCTTGATTTCACGTTTCCAAATGAAGTTATCTTATGATTGGTCTTGTCCTATATTGCTTTCTTGTTCTAATAGTCAGGTTGGCGAGATGCAGCTTGCGACGGAGATTCACATTATGCGAAGTTTTATGGCACATCTTTCTGTGTCCTTATTAATGTCGTCGACCTCCTTGTGTATTCACACATCATGATCTATCTATTTGGGGGTTTTCTTGTGGATTTAGATCCTGATCTATATGTTTGTAATACGTTTCCTTTACCTTAGGGATTGTTGATCGAGTAAGCCGACTTGTCACTCACGATCTTGTATATAAGTACAATTGTAGTTCTTGTTTAGTGGCAGGAGAGTGACGTGAGAGTAGTAGGAGGGTAGCATGGTAAAGATAGAGGATAGTTAGAAGGTTAGCATCTGATTTTGTAATTAATTGGAGTTGTAAGATTGCATGTTGCAAGCCAACTTTATATAAATCCATGTTCCTGTGGTTATTAAAGAACATTTGTTTCCCTACTTGCTGGTGTTGATTATTGCTTTGTTTTATCATTTTCATTGTGTAATCTCTGGTTGCAAGGTAGGACATCTCCTTTGGGGATTTCTCCTTCCTTGGACTGCATCATTTTATGAATGAAATTGTTATCTTCTTTTGTTAGTTCAATTTCAAGTTTTATCCATGATCGTCAAGATGCTCACTTCTTTGTGTATGGTATAGCTCTTATTTCATCCATAGCTATGATTTAGCCTTTGTAATGAAGGAAATAGGAGTTTATTAACTTGCATAGACAAACTATGTGTACTGTCGTAAATTGTAAGCACCTAATTGGTTTACAATTTCAAGATAATTTAGCACCTACCTTAGTGTGTTTTCCATAATATGACTCCATATGGCAGTCAATGGACACCTAGATTCAAATATGATTCCTCTATCATTTTAAGTTTGTTTAAAATCAATTTAAGTCATTATTTCTAAGTGAGCTCCTCTATATTTTCTCCAATCCAGTAATTTATTTGATTACCTAGGCCCTATGTTACCATTTGTGGTCTTTGTGTTCTTCCCTGACCTTGAAATCAACCGTACTTTGCAATTTGACATCCCCTGATTAGCTAGGACTTGTCCTCCTGATTTTAGCTCTTACTGGGTGGAACATAATGCCCAAGGGTTTATGTTCCTAGGAAGAAAATGCCTAGGATGATTTGTTCCCCCAGCTTCGGGCCAAAATTGAGTTTGGGGCCTTGTATTGATGATTTAGTGGGATATTAGGACTTAGAGTCGGCCTACTTGAGTTTTGACCCTCTAGATGTTGTCAAAGGTATATGAACACCCTATCTTTGCTTATTTTGGATCAAGACATAAATCTCAAGCATTCATAGTCATGATCCAACAATCAAGTTCAAAGTTTCAAGGTACATTCAATGTCTATACTTCTTCTCAAGCATTCAAGGTGTTCTTCTCTATGGACAAACTTCTTTTCCTCTTTGAAGGCCTAACAAAGGAGCTTTTCCATCAAGGAAGGAATTACATCTACATTCATCCAAGTCTTCTTCTTCTTCTTTTCAATCAAGCATTGTGACGATCTAAAACATCCATCACTCATTAGTAAACTTCTCAATAAGATTGGCATAGCTTATTGCAAACCAGTTAATACTCCTACGATGCATAGTTTCAAACTCTCGTGTAATGATTCTATTGGATTGCTCGATGCATCTGCATACAGGCAACTTGTTGGTTGCCTGCTTTGCTGCTGGAGTTCTCTCCAGATTCATGCAACAACTTAGAGATAATCATTGTTTAGTAGGGAAACGAATTCTTCAGTATTTTGAAGGTGCTCAAAACTACGGGCTCAATACTCCAAGGCAACACATTTCTATTTGCTTAGGTAATGAGATTCTGATTATGCAGATGACTTTAAAGATGGCAAATTGACATTCGGTTTCTTAATGCATCTTGAGTCCGCAGTCATTAATCTAAGAAGTAACAAATGCCATCTCTATCCTCTGCAGAAAAAGAATCTATGGGAGCCTTCAAGGCAATTTAGGAAATCTTACAATTTTGAAGAGTTCGTGAAGATTAGTAGGAACAAGTTTCATCTACAGCAGTCTTTATTGACGATCATTTTGCAATAAAAAAGGTCAAAAATCCATTTTTTCCACCATCAAACAAAACAGATCAACACCAAGCTCAATTTGTTTCGATATAAGTAAAAGATAACAGTGTACAACTCAAATATTCTCCACTGTCGATCAGCCAGTAGATATTCTTATCAAAAGTTTCGGACGGGAAAAGTTTTAGAAATTCTGATAAATGGTTGGTTTAACTCCGTAAAATCAATGATGGATATCAATGTATCAATCATCGGATTAATCGCTTTTCAGTTTTTAGTGTTTAAGTGTTTTTCCCTGTTGAAACAGTTTAACAATTTCTGACTGCCTCTGAGTAAGTTAATTATAATATCTTTCATTTTGAGATCCAAAATTGTATTTCTTTTCTGCCCCAACCTGGCCTGACAGCACGATCAATCCAAAATCAAACTTAAGACTAGGTATAAGAATTAAGTTTCTCATGCACTTTGTCAGAAATATTGCTTACACAGATCAACTCAAATTTAAAAATTATTATAAAAATAAATAATAAATACAACTAATCCATCTACTAGAACAATCTAAACTGTGTTGAGATTGGTGAAGAAGTCGTGAAACTATTTAAATTGATGTAGAATGATATAGCTTCATGTCTAGGAATTCCTATATATACAACTGTATACCGTGGAAAAGGATTAATAAAAACAGTCGCAACAACATTTTGGTATTCTCTATATGATCTTTATTTTTAAGGGAGTTCGGCATAATTATTAGTCTAAAAATAGAACTTGATTAAAACAGATCACACAAAGCCCTTTCAAAGTGGTACCAGTGCTTCCCCTGTTTAGCGAAAAAGCAGATTGATCTTTTCACTCAGTTCAAACGAAGAATATTAAACAAACGCTTTTTTAAGACATTACCAGGCTTCTAGAAGACATTAGTGATGGTTGCACGAGAAACAAATGAAAAAGTGGTGGATTTTGATAAATCAAAAAGTCAGTAAAATTTTTGTGGTCAGAATGCAGGAAAGGAAAATAATATGACATATATTTATAATCTGATAAAATAAATATATAAAGAATTTTAACTTGACACCTGGCTGGCCAAGTAAACTTAGCTACTAAGCACTTTTTGGAGCTATTGGAGGTGAGAGCAGTCATTGAAGCGTTGAAGTGGTGCTGGATGATTTAATATAAGGTTTCCATTGTCGAAGAGGTTAGGAAACAAGCATCTAGAATAAAGCTTACAATCGAATATTTTTTTGAAAACAATGTTCTGGTCCACATTTTGCGCTCTATACTAATGGTGTGAGGCATTTTTAATGATCCTTTGCTCTAGAGTTTATTAGATTGAATATGTTTTATTAGGGCTGTCATCATTTTCATCTTTCATTTACGATGTTGCAACCTTCCATCCTCTTTTTGAGGTCTAGTTCATCTCTTATTTCAGATTATGTATGTGAAAAATCTAAACTATTTTTTATGAAACTGTTACATTTGTCATATATAAGCATGTCTTGTAAGAAACAAATCTCTCTATCGAAGTACCTATATGACGATGTTTGAATCTGACTATTTGATACATACAGAAAATTGTGCTCTCTTATATTTTACTGTATATGTCCATTTTGTCTTTTTCTGCCCTAATATTGTTACCTCTATCAATTTCGACTATATCATACTGTATGTCCTCTTTTTCAGTTCATTGCTGCTACTCTTTTCAATGCCTTTACCATCAGAGCTGTCAGTTTTACTTCACTCCCCTTTTCATAATTAAGAGTCCGATCTAGTTACAAATGCTGATATTGTTTAGTGTTTTGGGAGGAAATGGTTCCAGCCCCTATAATGCACTAAAGCATCTATAATGATGTATGAGGGATATGGATGCCTCAGTGCACTTTAGAGTCTAGATAGCCATCTCCTTTTTATGATCTCTTTTCCTTATCAAAACCATTTAAACAATCCTTAGTTTCCAAACTGACCTAAACCTCTTAAGGTTCCACCAATTTACAACTTAATTCTATATGCAGTTATGAATATAATAATAGATGTTAATTGCCCTACCATTTACACTTTTCAACCATTTATTCTCATTCCAATGGCATCCTAAACCTGAACGTATTAAGGGCTTGTGTAAGTTCCGTAACAGCTTTTCTTAAAATAGCATATTGATAGAAAATGTTAGCAGGAACAGAAAAATATGAATTGCATCACAGTTCATCAGCTCTCTATTCAGGTACGAAACTCTTCAGTTTTACAGCCTCAACTTAATATTGCGAATTCTATGGATCCCGGCGATATATATTTTTACACCTTGCATGTTGGACATTTTTCTCGAGTCCACACCATAGTATATCATAAAACTTTAACTATTTCATTTTTAATTAACGTTTACTCGATATGAGGATTTTAATTTCAGACTTCTGAAGTAATATGAGTCAGAACAGTATAAGAATGAGAGCTTGTCTCCAAATTAACAAGGAAGGATATCTGTGATCAAATATTACTCTTATTTAAAATGATTCACAATTATTCAAAGATTATTAATGTGTTTGTTTTAAATGAAATAATTGAAAATAAGTCATGTTTTTTTTAAAATATGAATGTAAGTCTGATATTAATAAAGATTTTTAATTACATATAATGAATAGGAAAAAGGGAATAGTAGATTCATATACACTATAACGAATTAAACTAAATGTATTTTCTATTGAATCAAAATGTAAGATTGAGAAAGTCAAATCTTTAGAAACACATAATGTTACTTAGAGATATGAATGACAATGTTGGTAGAAAGGTTGATAGCCTCCCTATGAATCCATTTCAAAAACCTACAGACTCACACAATTAAAACTCAGATCAAATATATGTAAAATAATAATTATGCCATAGACTTCACTTCAACTACATTAAGAATATAAATATATTTAAATATTTATTTAATAAGTTTAAATAATAAAATTGTAGAGATTTAAAACTAATAATTATTTTAAAAATAAAATTCTACAACAATCTCTAAACTTACGTAGGAAAAAAATACTTAGCATAAAATATGTTTTAAACAATGAAGCAAAATAGCGTAAACATAGGCAGTCTTTATATGCCAAAGGATAAAATGACCAATATGAAAGTTCACCCTCAACGAGAATGATTATTTTGACACCTTAATCCACTTTGCTTCCAGTTTCACTGCAACCTTCATCATTTTATTAAAATTTGAATGGAAGATCTGGTAAGTGTATTTGTTTGTGTTCCACGGGGACTGGTTGCTATGGCTTTTATCGCCACACCTGTGCATTTCCTTTTTACGATGTGAAACATATTTAAAAGGGGCAAGGGATGTGGTTGGGCTGGAGGGGTAGTGGCTATCCAGCCACGAAAACCGTTTTCTTTATATAATATTTTTGCAAACTTTTGAAAAAAAAACTAAGTGTTTCCCCTCCGTATGGTTAACGATTGTGGCTGTATAGCCGCTGCCGCTGGAGGGGATGGCTAGGGGGTCCTAGTCTTTGCTCAACCGTCCCAGGGTGTTTGGCCATTACTTACGGTCCATCCACTTTTGGGAAAGTAAAATATAATGATTTTTTTTTCAATTTATTTGGTTCTCCTATTTGACCTCAGAAGGGCAATAAGAGACCGTTTAAAAAGAAGAAAGTCTAACATAAGTCTAAAATAACAAAATCGAAGCAAAATACATCATTTTTTACATTTGTAAATGAGGAAAATAGTAGAAAGAGAAGGAACACCTGGTCATGGAGTAAACATCAGTTGAAAGATGAGGTTGTGACATCAAATCTGCTTTACTAGAGCTAAATGTTTCATTTTTCATTTGTTTTTGCAATAGATTTTTTGTAAGTCTTCTAGCACATATGAGCCAATTGTGGGTTTTAAAAAAAAAAATTGAACTTGCAACTTTCTTTGACATTCTTATAAAATAATATCACTAGAAGCAATGGGAGTGATAGGAGAAGCAATAGTGAAGATGTTGAAGTTCAAATGGAAAAAAGATCCCGAAGCACTAGACCTAGAATTACAGTAGCCATTGAGCGGTCTTAAGGGAATGTGAGTGTGGTGGGAGTAGCAAGCTCAAACCCATTTGATACTCCTTTCCAATTCCTCTAATCCTTTGCACAAGGCCCATTCAACCCCTAAAAAACCTATTTTACAGATTTCTACAAGAGTTGTTAAACATATCAAAATAATACCTGGGGTGGAAAAATATGGGAGTGTCATTTGTGCTACAAACAATATAGGG
This sequence comes from Chamaecyparis obtusa, assembly GCA_027943335.1. Lineage (NCBI taxonomy): Eukaryota > Viridiplantae > Streptophyta > Pinopsida > Cupressales > Cupressaceae > Chamaecyparis > Chamaecyparis obtusa. The sequence goes on from BSBK01000529.1 coordinate 13,414,753, forward strand.
GCAGCTTTACTAGAATCTATTGTTATTTTTAAAAAATAGGTAGTCAATTAGTGAAAGGTTGTAAAAAAATAGCACAAGTTAAGATTTTTCAGGCAACTAGAGCGCATATGGAGGGGGGTGGGGGCATTAATTAAATGGATTCTAATGGAAAATTCTCAGCCTAGTGTGTCAATGCTTACAAGATCCATGGATGACACTTTTAATAGCGGAGAAGGTGCCAATTCTAGTAGAGGAAAGAAGACTAAGGGAATACCAGTGTTGCTGATTTGTTTAACATGCAAGCAGGAGATATGTCTGAAGCATCTGATGCTAAATTTCTTTATGCCCATGCTGTACCATTCCATGTCTCACGTTCATTATAGTTTAAACCAATGTTCGAAGTTGTCTATGATGCTGGTCCCACATTTGTTACACCTAGAGAGACTAATCTATGCATCACCCTTCTTGATAGAGAGTACTCCAAGGATTGTATTTTGATGGAGAATATGAGACATGCATGAATAAGGATGCTCCATGATCATTGCTGGGTGGACCGATATCAAACATTGGCCACTCATCATGTCTATGGTCACTAATACAGTAGGCTCTTATTTTCTTATAGCTATAGATGGAAGGATGCTCTTGTCTAATTTCAGATTTTGAAAGAGGCTATAAAAGAGTTTCCCTCTAATGTTGTGCAAAGGGAGACTGATTCAACATGTGTGTGTAAGTCAGCTAGGTTGATGGTTGAGGGTGCTTATAGGAACATATTTTGGATCATATGTTGCATACATGGATTGAATAATACCTTGAAGGAAATTGAAATTTTTTATTGTGTGTAGGAAATGGTGTCAGAGGTTGGACATATGTAAATGTTCATTTGCAGCCATCACTCTTCTTTTGTATTGTTTAGGACATTTTTTAGCAAAGAATGCCTCAACGCCATGGAGACTATATATGCCAGCTATATTAGTTTGTTAGATAGGATGCTTCAGGTCCGGGAAGTTCTAGAATCCATTATTGTCAATGCAGAATGGGGTAGATGACTTGAGGCAAGCACACCAAATGGAAGAAATGTGAAGTGAAAAATCGTTGATGATAACTGGTGGTACACGATGAGATAAAATAAATTGTTATTGCTGATTTTATTATTTACCTTTTTCTTAAAAACTATTCATTTAAATAATTTAATGATTAATATCCGTTTCAACTTGTATCTTGTTTGCACTTGCAGATATGTTTTCTCCTTCATTGAGCCTATTATGAGACTAATTAGATATACTGATATCGAGTTGCTAGACCTTTGAATTATTTATAAGACCTTTGATAGCATGCTTGGGCAAATCACGCAAGCTATTCATAGCAGAGACATTACTTCGGGATTTTGTGAGGAGCATCTCAGGTTCATTTGATGCAGCAATAGAAAATTATTAAAACCTCGCCTCATAGTATATCCTATGCTCTCAAATCCCAATGGTATGCAATGGAACGTAGGAGAGTGGTTCCGTCTAGTAATGAAGAGGTGAAAGATAGCTTCATTAAGGGCCTGGCGAAAATATATAGTCAAGATGAATCTAGTAAACTTTTTTAAACAATGGCTGGCATTTGGAAGTCTTCATAGCCCAATCTTTAGACGACTAGAGGCAAGGATGGATAGAGATACAGTGGCTGAAATTGTCCCTTTTGGATGGTGGATGTAGCATGGTAAGGATGCATTGGAGCTGAGAGTATTTGTCACTCATCTTATTTAATTGGTTGTTAGTTTCTTTGTTGTGGAGAGGTATTGGTCCACATATAGCTGCATCCAATCAGTCAAGAGGAACAACCTTACCTCGATATCGAAGAAGTTAGTGATTGTTCACAGTGCATGTCGGCTATAGGATGGACAGACTCTTGAGAATTGTCAAACTTCAACCTTATGTTGCAATGTCAATTTGGAAGTTGCCATGAGGGTTGAGGTGGATGAGACACTACTAGAATATTTTGATTTAGACTGAGACCTACATGTGCTATTTATGCAAAGCCATATATTTTCTTAGTTCTATCTTGACATTATTTTTGACAACTGATTATGGATTTTTATTGTTTATTTTTTACAGTTTATTTCATTTCATAGTTAAACTTGAATCCTTTAAGAATTTTTCCTGTAATATAATAATTCAAATTATCATGTATATAATATATATATCTACATTGACAATACAAACATTTAAATTATATTAATTTCGTTATCGATTTTCATGTGAAATCTCAGTTTAAATCTAATATTACGTATTAAACTTCTACAATATCTATAATGAATGCTGTATCAATATTATGATATGAATATATAAAATTTTCTTATATTTTTAAAAATTCCCCAATTTATTTAACAGCAGTCACCTGCTGTCCTTAACAAATTGGCCCAAAACTACCTTCTTGCTGTCAACATGTCTATCATCCAATCATCCTCTGCCATCTACAACCCTGAAACTCGATGGATTGTAGGCAATTGTCCAAATGCTTAAATATTTTGTTACTTCTTCGCAAGTTGTTATGTTTTATCAAGAGGAGATTTAGATTGTATTTTTGAAATGATTCTTTTTAATGTTTTATTTATACCTAGTTTGGTGGATAAAGGAGAGAATCAAAACCTGTAACGGATTTCAGCTGAGTGCAGTAGATAACAACCTACATTAAATAAAATATTCATAGATACACCATTTACATATATCAGACACGCTAATCTTCTTACACACATTATAATCTCCTGCAGTACATATTCATGTCAGTTTCCTTTTACATTTTAACTTTTCATACAACGATATCACATATGATCCTCAGAAATCTCTCTATATCTTTGACATATCTGTCATATATCTGTTTCCCTCTATATTGTCTTCTTATTATATACATACATATTTACATATGTCGTCCAAATATTTATGTTTATGGTCCTACATAAAGGATTGTGTTTCTCTTCATTTTGTTTTATCAGTATAACTGGAAATTCTATAGAACCTGTTTCCAACCTGACCTGGACCTCTTACGTTTCCACCAATTTACAACTAATCTACAACTCAATTTTATGTACAGACATGAATACAATAATAGATACTTTTTGCCCTACCATTCACACTTTTCAACCATTTATTCTCATTTCAATGGTATCCTAAACCTGAACGTATTAAGGGCTTGTGTAAGATCCATAACAGCTTTTCTTAAAACAGCATATTGGTAGCAAATGTTAGCAGGAACAAAAAAATTATGACTAGCATCAGTGTTCATCAGCTCTCTATTCACGTACGAAACTCTTCAGTTTAATAATGAGACAAGCCTCAACTTAATATTACGAACTCTAGGGATCCCAGCGATAAATACGTTTGAAGTGTTGGATCATAAAAGTTCGACTATTTCATTTAATCAATGTTTATTCGATATGAGGATTTTAATTTGTTTCTTACGAGATAATAAAGATTTCCAATTAAATACAATGAATTATATCATTAGTGTTTCTTGCTAAGGCTAAGAAATTCTTAATGTCCAAGGAGTTGGATGTAGATAAAGAAGATTGATTATAATTGGGAATCTTGGTTCACTTAAAGGACCACACCATCGTCAATATCTTCAATAGCACAGCAGTTCCAAGAGTCATTCATGTATATCATGCACCAACTATATGCAACAAAGAGGGCCACTCTCAAAGGGAGCTATAAGAAGTGATCCTTTCCATATGAGGTTGTATTCCTGGGAGTATACCAAATCTTGAACAAAAAAGGGTTTTATGTTGTTGAGAGCAAACTGAACAGGTACCATCTGTCTTTTGTGAATTATATATTTTATGATTGTAAATTATTTGTTCATAAGATTGTTTGAAAATCTTCTGATGATTTGTGGGATGAAGAAGAATATAGGATGAGAAATACAAAATATTATCAAGAGGTTCTAAAGATGAAAAATATTATAAGAAAGAAGAAATGCTCTTGAAACAAAAGTATGAATGGAAGGCAGAATTCCTAACACATATAAATCCTATGTTAGTGGATATACATTTGAATATGATGCAGGGGCAGTCTAGGGTACTCATTGAATCTGCATGGTGGTGTGTTGTTTTGGTTCTGTGTTACTCGGTTGCAGCTTTAACCAATGGTCTCGGTTATTGAGGGAGCTCAGTCGCTGAAGGAACTCGGTGAAACCTCTGGCGCTTGGTGGAACTTGTGCTTGGTGATGCCTGTGTTGTGCGGTGTTGTGTTAGGAATGAATGCTGAATATATCCTATGGGGGAGTATTCGCAGCCTTTTTGTAGCAGTTGTTGTTGCATTCATGACTGTGATTGTCATTGATGTCAACACAGTGATCTACTAAAGATTAACAGAGAAGGAGACAGTGTTTGTATTAGTGCACGTGGGATATTGAAGATCAAGCTATGCGGAGTTGAGGACTTAATCTATGATGTTTTATAAGATCGTGGTTAAGAGCACATACGAAAATTCATTTACTTATGATAGTTATGTATAATTCAGTGGAAGCAGTATTTAGGCAGTGTTCCTAAGTAGCGGTTTGTGGAAATCAGATGATATCTCCTAATCGAGATAGAATCTGAGCATGCAAATTTGTATAGATGATGAAGACATGATGATTGTGACGTGGACGTGACAGCAAGGCCAAAGGTCGCACGAGTAAAGAATTATCTTAATTGGAAGCCAACAATTTTATGTAATTGTGGAATTTTTGTGTAACATGTGGAAGATTTTATTTTATAACTTGTATGTCGACTCATTGGTAATTATTTGAGTGTGGTATATAGGAAGGAATGTTTTCCTTATTGTAATGTAAGATTGTGAAAGTGAATTGTGGAATTGTGCAATACTTGTTGTAAGAGGATATGTGAAGTATAGAGATTTGGTATTGAGATCTGATGAAGCAGTTGGTGCGGTTTGGTACAGCCAGAGGAGAAGCGATAAGTTGTTGAGATCAGTAATCTTTTAGTATTATTTTGTTGAGTAATACAGAGATCAGTTGGACAATGTGTTCAGTGATCTTGCCCTTGAAGTTGTTTGGACAGTGGGTCCTTCTGTCATCCATAACTCCTAACATGGTTAGAATTTTTTAGCAGGGATTCAAAGTCTCCTAACAGGGATTGATATGTATGGAATGTATTTCATAAGACTCCTAACAGAGTCCATCCTCTCACAAGTAAATTTTATATTAGTGCATCTTTTGTGGACATCATTATCACCGGGGTTTACTCTTTGATCAAGAGTTTCCCTAGTTAACATATCTTGTTTTATTGTGTTGTTGTGTATGTATATCTTTTTATGGTTGTTGATTGCATTACTTACATGGTTAAAATCTGTTAAAGGTGATAAAATTTGTATTTATCTGATAACTGATTGACCCCCCTCACTCTTAGTTATCTTGGTGGACTTTATTTTCTAACATGTTGCCTGGCTTGGTTGGTTGTTTCACTGGTGCTTGGTTGTTTCTCTTGCGCTCGGTAGTTCTAGTTTACCGACTGGAGTTATTGGTGATTTGGTTGGCCGACTTGGTGCATTTATTGTTGGTAGCTTTTGTTGTATTCTCCTATGTAGATCTAGAGGCCGACATGGAGAATTAAATGTTTGTAAGGCTATTTGACGACCAAGTCCAGTTGCATTTAATATTTGATTGTAATAGGAGCCGACTTGGCTTAGGAGTTAATTGTTTCTTCCAGCTGACTTATGGCTGAAGATTAGTATTTAAGGAGTGTTTGGGTAAGATGTTTAAGGGCAGATTGGTAGAGTGTGAAGCTAGATTTGGATCCTATGAGATTTTGAAGATAAGATTGTTATCTGATAGCTTGTAATAGCAGAGCTAGTGGTTTGCATGCTTGGAGACAATGAGATTGTTTGTAGGCTTGCGAGCTCAAGTTCAGATTTGCCTTAGGGTTTCCATCAGTTGCTGATTGTTTTTCAGAATTGGACTAGCTGGGGTTAGGGATTGGATCTTTGTTGATTTTGCATAAATGTTTCTTGATTGTAATTGGCCATAACCCGGAAGGCCTTATAGTCGGGCATGTTAATGAAAATTTAGTTAAAAATAGTTATCTTGTTGTGTTAATCCGCATTGTGGTGATTGGCTGCTTGTGGGGACTGTCCTTAATTGGATCCTCCTTACCTATCCTGCGTCAGGTGGTATCAGATCTTGAAGATCTTGAGTGTGTAAACCGGTTGAGGCTGTTTACACCAGGACCTTGTTGGTAACTTATTGCTTTGGGTTTTCAAAAATCTTAAAGGATGCCTCCGAGAAGATTGGACCCTAGAGCGATTGCAGATCTCAGTGATGCTGTGGAATCGAAGATTACAGAGGAGGTGAAATATGATTTCAGATTCGAGATGGAATTGATGAAGAATGAGATGATCGCTGAGGTCATGAGAGCTATTGTCGGTATGCTGAGGAATCCTTGTAGTGATGATGGTTATGAGGATGCTGCTGAAGACTTTGAAGCTGCTGGATCTAGTGGTGATGACCGGAGAGACAAATTTGATGAAGACAGAACTGGTCGGTTACATAGAAATGGAGCTCGGTTCAGTAATAGTTACCGAATGAAAGTTTCTACTTTCTCTGGTACTTTGAGACTCGAGGACTTGATTGATTGGATTGGTGAATTAGAAGACTTCTTTGAGCTTGAAGAAATTGAAGATCGTCTTCGAGTGAGATTGACACAGACTAAGTTGAAAGGACATGTTGCTCTTTGGTGGAAAGAATTATAAAGAGATAGAGAAGATGAAGGTGAAATGAAGATCAATCGGTGGAGGTTGATGGTGAGTAAATTGAAAGCTAAGTTCATACCTGCTGACTATGAGTTTGGGTTGTTTAAGAAGTTGCCAAATTTGAAGCAAAATGATTTGACTGTAGAGGACTATACTGAGGAGTTCTATAAGTTGGCTATTTGGTCTGGACACAGAGAGCTTGGTAAATAAAAAGTAGCTCGGTATGTGAATGGTTTGAGATTTAATATTCAAGATGATCTTGGTGTGCTGAAGATTGATTTAGTTGAAGATGCTTATCAGTATGTTCTGAAGGCAGAAGATAAGTTGAAAAGGTGACAACATAGTAATCCTCGAGGGAAGGAAAAGGTTGATCACTCGGTGAAGAATAAACCGACTATTGAAGATGAACCGAAACCTGTGGAATTGAGGAATAAGACAGGTAGGGTTATCTTTAAGGGTATATAATTGTGGTGAAGAAGGACTCCGTTCTTTTGAGTGTACACAGAAGAAGCTTGGTGACCGATGGACTACTGTGGTAAATGAGAACATTCAGAATGAACCTGAATCTGAGAACTTGGTGGTTCAGAGAACATTGCTCGGTGAAAAGGAGGAACCTTGTCAGAGGAGTAACTTGGTTAGGACTTGGTGCAAGTCTAGAGGTAAACTTTGTGATGTGATTGTTGATAGTGGTAGTACTGATAACCTTGTTGTTGAGGACATGGTTCAGAAACTTTGTTTGAATAGAATGAAACATCCACATCCTTATAGGATTGGTTGGTTACAAAATGTTCATGCTCTGGAAGTGAGGGAGGAGTGCTTTGTTCATTTTCAAATTGGCCAGTATAAGGATCTTGTGTTGTGTGGTATTGTGGAGATGAATAGTTTTGATATATTGCTCGATAGACCTTGGCAATATGATTGCAAAGCTATGTATGATTGTGTCAAGAATGTGTTTACTGTTGAGAAGGATGACAATAAGTTTTCCCTAATGCCTTTGATGGACACAAGACTCGGTAGGAGTTTGAGTACTGGTAGCCGAGTTGAGTTGGTGGATCCTGAGAGTAATAATGATCAACATGGAGAACAAGCATGTGTGTTAGAAAGGAAAGACTTGAAGAGACAGAGGAAACAAACGTGGAAGAGTATGCAAGTTGAAAAGTTGGAGGACTTGTATGTGACGAACCAGTTCGGGGTTTATGTGATGAATCCCATAAGATGTTCTTCCAGCCTATGAGAACATCTTTTTGAACTTGGGGTGTCTGATGCAGGGGCATTCTAGGGTACTCGGTGAATCTGCATGGTGGTGTGTTCTTTTGGTTCTGTGTTACTCGGTTGTAGCTTTAACCGACGGTCTTGATTATTGAGGGAGCTCGGTCACTGAAGGAACTTGGTGAAACCTCTGGTGCTTGGTGGAACTTGTGCTCGGTGATGCCTGTGTTGCTTGGTGTTGCATGGCTTGGTTGGTTATTTCACTAGTGCTCGACTGTTTCTTTGGTGCTCGGTAGTTCTGGTTTACCGACTAGAGTTCTTAGTGATTTGTTTGGCCGACTTGGTGCATTTATTGTTGGTAGCTTTTGTTGTATTCTCCTATGTACATCTAGAGGCCAACATGGAGAATTAAATGTTTGTAGGTCTATTTGAGGGCCCTCTGTTGTTGCATTTAATATTTGTTTGTAATAGGAGCCGATTTGGCTTAGGAGTTAATTGTTTCTTCCAACCGACTTATGGCTGAAGATTAGTATTTAAGGAGTGTTTGGGTAGATGTTTAGGGGTAGATTGGTAGACTGTGAAGCTAGACTTGGATGCTGCGAGATCTTGAAGATCAGATTGTTCTCTGATAGTTTGTAATAGTAGAGCTAGTGGTTTACATGCTTGGAGACAAGGAGATTGCTTGGAGGCTTACGAGCTCAAGTTCAGATCTTCCTTAGGGTTTCCATCATTTGCTGATTATTTTCAAAACTGGACTAGCTGGGGTTAGGGATTGGATCTTTGTTGATCTTGCAGAACTCTTTCTTGATTGTAATTGGCCATAACCTGGAAGGCCTTACATCCGGGCATGTTAATGAAAATTCAGTTAAAAATAGTTATCTTGTTGTGTTATTCCGCATTGTGGTGATTGTTTGTTTGTGGGGATTGTCCTTAATTGGATTATCCTTACATGTTCCGTGTCAGAATAAAACTCTTGTTTTAAAGAAATTGGATACTAGATTGATTAGAATGGATATTGCAAGGACTAGGATCAATGATAATAAATATAAAGGATAGTTGAAGAATCAAGGGGATGGGGCCTATGATCATTTTTGTTGTCTCTGTCGAAGTTTATTAAAATTTTGAATCAGGAATTGACCATTAGCTTCTCGCTAGTTTTTTTTAAATTTTTTTTTTTGGCTTTGGGCAAATAAAGAAATAGTTTGATCTTCCAGGGTTGATTTCCATCATGCCAAAGATATTTTGGATTTGTTTTGAGAAGATTTGATCAATCAATAAATATTTGTATAAAAGTTTACAACAATCAACTTTCTGTCAAGGTACCTTAAATAGGCCTTCAAGATAATCATACATTTTACCATCTTGTTATGTAGGTTTGTTCAAAGACAAGGCTTGAGGAATATCAACTCTAGCAACCCTTTGTGGAGAATAGGAAATGAATGCCTGAAATCATTAGCAGGTCAAAAATTTATTTATCTTTTAGCGGTCACGTAGTTACCTACTACCCTCATCAAATTGTAAAGAGCCCAAAAACTTATTGGTCTATTATCTTATAAAAGTGAATTCAAGACTCTCTTCGAATGTTTCTAGTTGTCCATATAGGTCATGTATGCCATTGTAAAGGTTGTATTTTGTTTGTAAGTTTAAAGAACATGAATGCAAGGTGTCTTTGTTCTGTATTCAGATGCAAGTGTTTGGTGATAGTTGACAATTTTGAAAAAAAAGTTGAAATCTTAGAGACATCTTGAAATCAAATTCAACAGTTTTATGGTTTCCACCATGTGTATCTCCAAAATTTTGATGAAATCATAGTTAAGAAGTTTTTGATTTCATCTTTTGTACTGGGTTGCAATTGTGCTATTGGATTTTGATTTTTCTAAAGTAGGGAGTTAAAACTTTTTAGTCATTCACTAATATGTTGTAGGATTCCAAAATGATTGATAAGTATAGTATGCAACTCATTGTCATAGCTTGGTTGATATAATGAGTTAATCAGGTGGGACATACATGTTTTGAACTATAATATCATAGTCTTTTTCATGGCTAAGGTTCATCAATGATTGTGTGTGCCCTAGAATTAGTATTGATATGATTCCTCTATTGTGGAACATAAAGATAGTCTTAAAATACAAAACAAAAAATTTCCCTTTCATGTTATGTTATGTTAGGTTAGTTTTAATTTTAATTTCTAGAGTTAGAATAATCTATTCTGGTTGTCTCTAATAGTTTCCAAATCAGGGATATAGCCAAACTTAGGAGAGATCACACATATAGTTTCTTTCATATATTGAGAATATATTTGCTACAATACCCATAAGGAAAGTGAATTATGATCAAAAGGGCATTGTTTTAGGTGCACTCACCTAGGTTTCACAGAGCCTGAAGTGAAGGGGAATGTGATTAGTTCCTTATCCCTAATCACATCTTGTCAAGTTAGCGATTGATCTAATTCCTTGAAGATTGAAGATTGGCTTCCTCATATAGGATTTTAGGTCAATTAGTTGGAACAACCAACAAGATGTTTTGACTTTGTTTATCATCTTCTCATTATTCAAGTAGTATTTTCTTGGGGCACTCATACATATTGATCCTTATCATCATCTTGGTTCGAGAGGAGGTTCTTCATTCAATATTGTGGTAGTGATCGCTTGATTGTTTTCCACATTTTTCTAGTGTCTCAATGGATGTTTATCTGGGTTTCATGTAGTTGCATCTCTTTCTTTCGGAGAGGAGATTTTTCCTACGTGGTTTTTTTTCCTTTTCTCTATTGTGAGTGGCTTTCATTGTTCATGGGTACTTAATTAGGCTTAGTTTCTCTAGGACCCATGTTGAACATACAATAGGACTAAGAGTGGGAGTAAATCAGTCTTGACAACAATAATAGCTTCAATTAAGATCTTCACAAACTTCAAATCACCATACATAATTATCACATATGAATCAATAAAGCAAAAAGAAAGATCAACACAAGAATGGCAAATTTCTGTGGAAAACATAAGAATGGGAAAAACCATATTGAGAATCTAATTCACCATATGAGTAATTTGTATTGTAATGATTAGGCTCACTACTTGGACTTACACAACTAGGGCTTACGGCCTTAGAGAAAGATGCAAGAGATTTGTAGAACCAAAACTCACCGTCTTAGGATAAGATATACAAATATTTTCTAAAAAATTCACTATCATCCAACAACATGTATCTTAGAATAGATTTGACAAGAATCTTTTGAACATGTGAATTAGCAACACCCAGTCTATTAAATATTTTTTTCTACGCGTAGACTTTTGATCCACTATACACTATCTTTTAATATTTTTCTTTACGCTCAGACTTCTATCCAACAACACACTATCTTTGAATATATTTCTTTAGGTTTAGACCTTTGATCAACAACACACTACCTCTAAATACATTTCTCTCAAGGTCAAAATTTTGATGGACATCCAATTCTCTTCTTTGGCACATCCATTCCTCAACACCACACACAAACTTCTATCCAACAACACACTATCTTTTAATATTTTGCTTTACGCTTAGACTTCTATCCAACAACACACTTGTTAATATGATTTAGAACAATAGAGAGGGGGGGTGAATCAGTTGTTCTTAGGTCCAGATGTATAAAAACAAACTTTAAACTCTTCAACAAATCAGATCTAATAACCAACACCTACTCGGTCATTACTGATTTCATAACAGAGACATATAACAGTGCAGGCCACTTATCCAATAGCAGCTAACTTGCAAACTGCATAAATGTTCAAACCAAAACATTCACACAAGTATCAACACCAGGATTTATAGTGGAAACCCAATTAGGGAAAAACTACTTTGTAACATGTTACTATTATGTTCACTCTTCTGAAGTGAGCTCGGTGAAAAGCCAACCCTGTGAAAGGTTACAAACACATTGTCAGGTGTGACCTGGTTAAAGAATTTAAACCACTCTGTTAAAAGTGCGCCTTGTTATAGGACTTACATACACTCCATTAGAATGCAACCTTGTTCAAATGATTTATACCTATGACTATTAGGTCAACCTCTGTTAAAAGGATTTTGACTGTTAGAATGGTTAGAAAGTATAGTAATATTGATATGAGAAACATACAACTCACTTTGCAATATCGGATCCAATTCCGTACACATATGCTGGCTTATTGACTGTGAACCTTTTCCATCTCCATCACTAATTTGCTTGGAACCCTCTTCAAGTAATCACAACACTTCTCCTTCAGCCTTTTCTGCTTAGACAGTCAATAATATCAACAATACTTCCAGCATCTACTCCTAATGATGGATCACAATACTTCCATTTTTTAACTCTTAATCCTTGCACTTTCTCTTTCCTGATGATGAGTCACAGAGTGTGATCCGAAATGTTGATGCTAAAAATACTTACACAATCGAATCCAAAAAATTTACTTTGCATCTACTCCTTTTCAACAACCTCTCACTTAGGTTTCCTTAATACTACCTCTATTAGCTCAATACATCTTTTGCCACTTAATCTCCTTCGTAGATCTTAGGGTTAGGTCAGATTCATCGAATTCGTCCTACATTATGTTCTTCGGCCATCCTTCTAGAAATATCTTGAATTTCTTAAAGATTAACAATAAAATGTTTTACAGTTCATTAAATGCTTTCATATAATCAATAAATAAAGTCAACACATTTTACATAATCCAAGAATTCAACAATGTCGGCTGGAAATTTGAATTCTTCCTCAAATGCAAAATACTAACGCTCAGTCAATACTGTGTTCAACTTCTTGGTCTTCTGTGGAAAGCTCGGTCATCACATAAATTGTTAGAAATAGGAAATACTGAGAGGGGGGGGGGGTGAATCAGTATTTCACAAACTTTTTCTTTTGCCCACTTATGGATATAACAGATTACTTTAGTGCATACAAAGATTATCAAGCTGATTAACAAACATAGCAGTAAATAAAAAGAACTCATAACACATGATATGTTCTCGAGGAAATCCTGGCCAAGGGAAAACCCCGGTGGGGATGGTACCCACAAAGATCACTAATCAAAAATATTATGTTAGGGATATTGGACCCTGTTAAGAGTCAATTTACAATATATAGTAGATCTGTCTTGGTTAAAGGACTTTAGGCCTTGTTAGAAGCCTTAACCCTATTAGGAGTTAGATTACAAAACCTGATCACCAGCTGAGCTCACTGCCCAAACAGGTAATACAAAATGTTTCTGACTGTAATATGGTACTGCTTACAACTTCGCATCAATAGCCTTTGCTGCTATCACAATATACAACTATTGCAAGCTATCTTTTCTTTCTTTTTACATATCACACATATTTCATTACATTTCAAGTATGCCTAATATATGAGTTATTAGAGCTAATAGCTTTATATGGTTGGTTTCCAAAATCTTTATCCAAGAGTAAACATCTAGGATGTCGTCCCTTCATAATGTTAAGTCATTATTTTGACAAGCAAAAATAATCCCTTAACTCTTTTGCTAATACTGTCTTCAAAACTGTTCTGTCTGCAAAAATTGTCTTCGGTAAACTTCAAATAACTTTGTCCATACTGCTCCAAACTTTATGCGCACTGAGATGGGGTATCATCATACTTTGTAGAAGCTTCAGTGAACTGCGCAAACAAAAATATTGCTCCAGTGGACGTCTCCAACTAAATCTTCATCGGGTGCTCTGTCAGGATCACTGTATCCATACTTAGACAATTTCCTCCTTCAACTTGCCATACTTGCATTCCAGATTTTGCGCTCTCAATAGAGATCATATGTTGCCATAATGACAACATCTATGCATCCACATTAGCCAAATTGCTGACAATCTCCCCCTTTGTCATTGGTGGCAACATATGGGAAAATTGGCTAAGTGTGCAAACAAAACTTCAAAGTATTTACACATAATTGTGGCCAAAAGTTATACAACACATATACAATATTGTACTCCATAGAATAGCTCCCCCTATGAGTATCCTTCCTCATAATATATTCAATTTTCTGCTATCTCTCCCCCTTTGACAACAATGACAAAGATAGGGTGTACAAAATTTTTTAAAAAAACTTTATACCTTGTTATCAGCGATTGCAAAGCCGGTAGGCTTGCAACACAGTCACCAAACTCTGACTTCCATGATTCAAAATCTTTCTCCCATACCTTCCTGAGGGATTCAGCAACATTGAGTAGAGTACTCAATCTGTATGCTGCTGTCTGATAAGCTTGCAGGGAATTGAAGCTAAACTTCTGAAAAGATGTCTTTGCTGAAAGACACTGCTCAATTTGGTCTTCAACAATTGAGGTCTTGATTGGGATGTGCTCTCTCAAGATATTAATCCTGGGCATCTTTCTATTCTTCTCCTTTGCTAACATTCTGATTTCATCATTTAACTTCCTTATGTTCTTCTCTACAGAACTTATCTTTACATTTGGGCTTGACAAGGTGTTTGTTTCAGCTATAATTGCATTTATATTCTCTCTGATCTTCTTATCTTCTTCAGCTGTTAGGATTTCTGATTTTGTGCATTGTATATACAAACTCTTTCCAATCTCAAAATGTTTCCTCAAATTCTTTATGCATACATCCAAACTACCAATATCATTTCGAATATTTACACTCAAATTTTGTTGCATTTTTGCTTCAAAGTCTTCCTGAACTTTTATTCTAGGAATATCCTTTAAGTTAGAAAATTCAGAGTCAAAATAGTTTATTATTGTTTTAGCTTTTTCAAGTGGATCCAATTCAGATACCTTAGTGTTGATCACACTCTCAAGTTTATCTGTCAAAACTCTAACTTTGCCTTCAAGGTCCTTCACCTTCTTATTCTTTCCAATAATTTTATTAAGAGATGTGATGAACTCAAGCTGATCATCATCTTCAACTTCTTTTCCAAGGTCTTAAAAAATTGAACCAATTTGTCTCTTCTTACTGTCAGGTGCACTAGGGGTAGTGACCTCTGTCAAAATTTGTTTACCTTTAACTGCTTGTTCTGCTGGAACTGATTCTGATACTGCTAGTGCTTCCACTGCCTCTGTATGCTTTTCTGATTCTGTAATCTTCTCTTGCTCTTCTAAAGCCAAATTGTCAACAATGTTTCCTAGATCATGAAATACTACATCATCTGACTCTAGTGTCTCTTTGGTTCTTTCAATGTCCATTGATTCTTTGCCAATATTGATATGTGAAGAAGATGGAACTTCTTCAATAGCAACTTCCTATGCATACGGTTCGTCTGATTGCTTCTGCTGAGGGTCTGATTCAACATGCTTTTCTGCAACTATATCTGCAAGAACTTGCATTACTGCTTGCTCTGTCTCTTTCTGTACTTCCTCTTTTGTGCAGTGCAGTACTTGCATTGTTCTTCTCTTAGTTCTCAATAAAGTTCCAAGAGACTTCAAGAATCTCTTCAAATGATCTTCATCCTCAACTTCACAAAACTGTCTGATTACATGTTCTCTCATCTTTATATCCTCTTCTTGTGCTCTCTGTTTTCTATTCACAAGTCTGTTATACAAATCTTCTGGGATCTTACCGTGAATAGTGTTAAGTTTCTTATCTGTCACAATCATACGTGTAATCATTGCATTTTCAAAATTCAATCTGTCAAATGATCCGTATAGATCATAGAATTTATTCAACTTAGTGAAGTCTCCATGCTTCAATATATCTTCATTAACTCTTTCAATTCTTGGTTTCCAAGTTTTCTTCTTGATTGAAACTACATCATCATCTTTAATTAGTGCTACATTTCTAGGTACAGGTGGTACAATTACTTTCTGTCTCTTGTTGGGTCCTGTTGCACTCACTTTTACTCTTTTTCTAGGAATAGGAGAAAAAGATTTATCTCCTTCATCTTTTTTAGGTACTTCAACTTTTACCTTTACTGCAATAGGATCAACAGGATCTGCACTAGATGTCTTAGGTGAAATTACAAGATTTTCACTTTGCTTCAAGGCTTCTGCAGTCTTCTTAGCTATGTCAAACTCATGACTTGACATACCAGATTCTTTCAGTATTTTCTTCATAGTAGATTCAACTCTCTTATGAGATTTCTTTTTTTCTCTCAGACTTATTACAGAGTTGAAATTCTCTTCATAGGTACCAAACCTATTTGCATGACCATCCAACTCACACTTTAACAATCTATTCACATATCCTATTGTTTCTGCTTCAGATATTTCATAGCCAAGAGGGTCTATGAATTCCATTCTAGGCTCAACTGCTTCAATGTAGGTGAAATTAGTGTCTACCATAAAACAAATGTCATCTTTATGCTTTCCAACTAAGGATTGAGGAATCCTTGATTTGTTCTTAACAATATTCTAAAAAGTCTTCAATACAAGCTTCACACTGTCATTAACTTTATCAAAAAGGTGCTCCATGTAGACTGAGATTATTCTTTCCATTGTGTTCACATTGTCACTCCAATCAACTGTGTAAGGATATCTTCTCAAAATATGGAAAAACATATAGGTTATTAGAAATGAAAACCTAAACTGTGTGTACTTAGCCTTCTTAATCTTTTCTAATTTCTCAAATAATTGAATTTTCAGAATTTCACATAGGTCTACCTGTTTCTTCTCAATACACATAAGATAAGCTACATGAACCATTCCTACAGCTATGTCATCTTCCCTTGAACTACCACAGAATTTAGTTGTTAGGATCTTGCAAAGGTACCTAACATCATCTTGCTTAATTTTACTTATCACAATTCCTCTACCATTATAACTAGATCCAGTGTTTTCTAAAACAATCTTTCTCATGTTCTTTTCATTCAGTGGAATCTCTCCAACTTTAGATAATCCAGTAACATCATGAATTAGGTCGACAGTTATATCAATAACTCTATCCTCCATCCAGAATTTCGCATTGTGGATTCTACTTAAAATGATCTTGGTACATTCCTCATCATTAAATTCATACTTCATGGAATATTTGATAATTTCATTGTTCTCTAGGTGCCCATAAGCTGGTTTAACTGACATGTCTTGATTGTACAATTTCCTGTAATCATCACTAAAATCTGCATCTCCCAAAGTTTCAAATTAGCAACCTAAATATCATTTAACATTCTCAATGTGCAATACTCCGTCTGGTACGGATGATAGTGCTAGACTGATATCAATTTCAGTTGGTTCTACTGGTTCTTTCTTAATCTTAGGTCTATTCTTATCCGTAACATTATGAACCATAGGAATATCCATCTTATCAACTGATTAAAGATCAAAAAATACCTCAACTTTGCAAATCTAGGGTTTCGGTATGATCGTCGCTGCAAACTGCTTCCAAACTTCTTCAAATCGTCCTCAACTCGCTTTTTCTTCTTTCAAATCTCTTTTCAATCGCTTTGTAATCGTGATAACTTTGATTTCGACCTTATAACACTTCACATTAACTCGATCTGACATCGCATTCATTCATTTTGCCGCTAAAACCTCAAAAAGTTGATTCTACAAACCTGCAACCATAAAACTTTTTGTGACCTCGCAAAACACAATATTTTCTTTTGCGCACTTAACCATAGCATTAGTACAACATAATAAACCTATATCTAACTGCGCAAGACTTAACTTATTCAAATTTCTAATCTACACTAATCCTAAGTCCTAAACTACAAAAACTTACATGATTTAAGTACTTAAAGAAGGGTCAGGTAAAGATTCATCCCTACCATTAGTTACATTACCATCCTGACTACTTTCAGTGCTGACTATACCTCCTTGATCTGTGCCTTTATCAAATTTTACTTCATCTTTATTGCTACAACAACCTTTCTCTTTGTTTCTTGCATTTTCATTCCTTCTTGCATTGTTCCTAGGGTTAGGGTTATGATGATAACCTCCATTGTTCACTCTGCAAAATCTTGCTGAGTGTCCAAATTTGTTGCATAACTGACAAATGATTCCATTGTTTCCAAATCTCTGTCCTTGCTGGTTAATCTGTGACTTGCAATTTCTAGCAATATGTCCTACTTTGTTGCATCTAAAACATACTACCACTTTTCTTTGATTCATTTCTTCAATAGATTTCTTATCTGCATTGTTAGTATTCCCAATCATTCTATCATAATTATTCACAATTACTTTAGGTCTTCTACATTCATTAGCTATGTGTCCAAAACTATGACAATTATAACAATGTCCATTAAGAGGTTTAAATTGCTTACCTGTGCAATCTCTCTTCATGTGCCCAATAGTATTACAAGAAAAACATCTACCTTTGAATTCTCTTTGCATATCTTTAAATGATTCTTCCTGTTTTGATTCTTCTTACTTTGATTCTTCTTTCTCTCTAGGTGGTTCTTCTTTAGATGGATCTTCCAATGTGTTCTCATCTAGCTTTATTTCCTTGACACTTTCAGATGTCTTCAGATCTGGTTTCTTACTTTCATGGATTGTTCTAAACATACTAAATCCAAATCCAGTCCTATCAAAGAATGGTTCTTCAAAAGAAATTTGTTTTCCAGTCTTATCACTATTTGAATATAGCCTTTCAAGTTGTTGTTTAAATTGAGTTAATTCACCTTTCACAATTTTATTATACTTCTCAAGTTCCACATATTGCACTTTTACTTTTTCAGATTTGGATGTTTCCTTTTCAAGTCTTGACCTCATATCTTCATTCTCAATTTTCAATTTTTCATTATCAGATCTCAAATTTCCATCTTTCATACTAAGCTTCAGATTAACTATCTTCAACTCATGCTTAAGGATCTCATTTTCTTTTTCTAATTCATCACAATCTTCAACAACCATATTAGATTTCTTTTCAGATTTCAGATCTTCAATCTTACCTTTTAATTTGTCAATAGCATTCTTTGCATCTTCATATTTTCTTCTTAAGGAGTTTCTTTCATCAGTAAGCATATCAATCTGTTCAAGAGCTTCTTCAAGATTCTTCTGAAGTTCATCCATATCCATAGAGATCTTACTCAAGCTGCTAAGCTTTCCTTGAATGTTCCTTCTCCAAGTAATTGTGCTCTGATACCAATTGTTAGAAATAGGAAATAATGAGAGGGGGGGGTGAATCAGTATTTCACAAACTTTTTCTTTTGCCCATTTATGGATATAACAGATTACTTTAGTACATACAAAGATTATCAAGCTGATTAACAAACATAGCAGTAAATAGAAAGAACTCATAACACATGATATGTTCTCGAGGAAATCCTGGCCAAGGGAAAACCCCGGTGGGGATGGTACCCACAAAGATCACTAATCAAAAGTATCCTGTTAGGGATATTGGACCTTGTTAAGAGTCAATTTATAATATATAGTAGATCTGTCCTGGTTAAAGGACTTTAGGCCTTGTTAGAAGCCTTAACCCTATTAGGAGTTAGATTACAAAACCTGATCACCAGCTGAGCTCACTGCCCAAACAGGCAATACAAAATGTTTCTGACTGTAATATGGTACTGCTTACAACTTCGCATCAATAGCCTTTGCTGCTATCACAATATACAACTATTGCAAGTTATCTTTTCTTTCTTTCTACATATCACACATATTTCATTACATTTCAAGTATGCCTAATATATGAGTTATTAGAGCTAATAACTTTATATCGTCGGCTTCCAAAATCTTTATCTAAGAGTAAACATCTAGGATGTCGTCCCGTCATAATGTTAAGTCATTATTTTGACAAGCAAAAATAATCCCTTAACTCTTTCGCTAATACTGTCTCCAAAATTGTTCTGTCTGCAAAAATTATCTTCGGTAAACTTTGAATAACTTTGTCCGTACTGCTCCAAACTTTATGCGCACTAAGATGGGGTATCATCATACTCTGTAGAAGCTTCAGTTAACTGTGCAAACAAAAATATTGCTCTAGTGGACGTCGCCAACTAAATCTTCATCGGGTGCTCTGTCAGGATCACTGTATCCATACTTAGACAATTTCTTCCTTCAACTTGCCATACTTGCATTCTAGATTCTGTGCTCTCAATAGAGATCATATGTAGCCATAATGACAACATCTATGCATCCACATTAGCCAAATTACCAACATAAACTGTTTCCTCGGCTAACACTGTCTTCCTCGGCAATTAACTAGTGTTCGGTGAACACTGATTTTACTTGGCATATACTAGCTCGATCGACACAAACAACACTCGGTTTAAACTAGATTTCTTCACTTTTGCTTGGTTAAGGCTACCAATTTAGTTTTCATTCTTACTTAGATAAACAATAGATTGTCTTATTATTGTGCCACATAATCAAGTACTCATTGAAGTATCAAGATAACTCAACCTTTCCTTAGGTGCTGTTGTTACCGACCTTGCCTATCCCTTTAGCAACACTCAAATAGATATAGCACTTTCTTATATAGCAATAGTCTTACTACTTAAGGTTTGACATCAATGACAATAGAAAAATTGCTTTAATTGCAGTTTCCAACAATTGTCCTCTTGGGCATTGATGGCAACACCATATGAATATCACATGAATTACCAACCAATCGAAAACTTATTTGTCCATTAGAAAAATTTATAATATCCTTAGCTTCATTCTTATACAGAATCAATTAGCCATGCTTGACCGTCCACTGAATTTCTTCCACTGTCCTTATCTTCTCATTTTGTATATTCATCTGTCATCATCTCCTTCTTTGACAAAAATGCCAAAGCATCAACAAAAAACATACATCCTGGAGATTTAGATATCATCCTTTCAATTTAGTACCATATTTCTCCCTCTGTCATCTTGCTTATGACTGATTCTGACTTTGCTGTGCTCTTCACAACTCTAGGTTGCTCCTAAAGTGTGATCTTTCTCTTCATCAATTTGTTAGATGTTCTTTGTAGCACATTTGATGCAGTGCTCCTAGCTTGACTAGGTAGCGTCACTTAGGGGAAGGACCCCTAATTGACTTCTCAGGTATTCATGGGCTTCTTTAGGTAAAGCTTTAGTGAATAGATCTGCTAATTGTTCCTTGGTATTCACATATTCCATGCGGAGCTCTTTATCTTGTACCAATTCTGTCAAGTAATGATACTTGATGGCAATGTGTTTGGGCTTTGTGTGCATCACTGAATTTTTAGAGATGTTGATAGCACTTGTGTTGTCACAGAAGATGACAACTCGTTTAGTGATTTCTTCTTTCATGCCTACCAACAATTGCCTTATCCATAAATCAAATTTGAACAATTCACAGCTGCAGCCACATACTTAGCTTCGGCTGTAGATTGGGAATTGCAATTTTGTTTCTTGCTTGTCTAGGAAACTAATCTCTGTCCAAGAAAGAAAGCTCCTGCACTAGTACTCTTTCTGTCATGTACATTTCCTACCCAATCAACATTTGTATACACTCTCAGTTCAAATTTGTCATGCTTCTTGTAGTACAATCCATAGTCAGCAGTTCCCTTCAAATATCTGATGATTCTTTTAACCGCCATCATATGAGTTTCCTTAGGTTTGGCAGAGAATCTTGCCACAATCCTAACAACTAATGCAATATCTGGTCTAATATGTACAACATTTTGTAGCTTTCCGATCATAGATCTATACAATGTCTGGTTAACTTCTACAGCATCATCATTCTTACACAACTTTTGTTCAGTAGCCATGGGAGTACTTACTGGCCTTGAATCTTCCATACCAAAGGCTTTCAGTATCTCATGAACATATTTAGACTGGTTGATGAAAATTCCTTTCTCCATCTGATATACTTGCAAACCAACAAAAAATTTGATGTCCCCAAATATAGTCATTTCAAATTCAGTTTGCATTTCATTTGAAATTTTTTTACACAAGACATCTTGTCCACCAAATATAATATGATCTACAAAGATCTTAGCCAACAAGATTCCTTTACCTTCTTCATCTTTCATGTACAAATTGCTTGTGTCATTTGTACTTGAGAATCCAATCTATATTAGGTAGTTGTGCAATCTCTCATAGCATGCTCTCGGAGCTTGTTTTAGTCCATACAATGCTTTATTCAGTTTACAAACCATGTGTCTTCTGTTTTGATCAATAAATCCTTCTGGCTGTTCAATATATACTTCTTTCAATATACCATTTAAAAATGCAGACTTGACATCCATTTGGTATACCTTGAAACCTTTATAGGCAGCATATGCAAGTAGAGTTCTGACTCCTTCCAATCTTGCCACAAGGGAAAATGTCTCCCCATAATCTATTCCTTCTTCTTGTGCATAGCCTTTGCATATGAGCCTATCCTTGTTTCTTGTGATTTGACCATGTTCATTTAGCTTATTATGGAATACCTACTTTGTCCCAATGACATTCTTATCTTCGTTTCTTAGCACCAGAGTCCAGGTATCATTCTTCTCTATCTAGTCTATTTCTTCATTCATTGCTTCTATCTAGTCTTCATTTTCTAATGCCTCCTTTCTTGTCTTAGGCTCATATTCACATAGAAAACATGTTGGATCTCTTACCTTGCTTCTGGTCTGAATTCCAGTATCTTTGTCTCCAATAATCTATTCAGGCATGTGATGTCTCCTTACATATTGTGCTAGGACAGGTTCTGCTCTTCTTTCATTTTGCTCATCAGGTTCACCAACAAGATTGTCAGATTTAGCTTCTGAATGCTCGGCAACCTCTTCCTGATACTCGGCAGCTTCTTCCTATCGCTCGACACGTTCTTCTTCTCTCTCGGCATTGTTATCCTGATGCTCGACATTGCTTACCTGAGACTTAGCATCAAGTGTAGGTCTGTCACTTGCCTCTTCTTCCTCTATATACACAAAAGATCTGTAATCTTCTGGTTCTCTGTTACTGTCAGCTTCATTTTTCTTTGCATACTCATCAACTTTAACATTCACACTTTCTACAATTTTATTAGTGTTAGAATTCAAACACTTATAAGCTTTACTTTTTGTGGAATAGCCTAGGAGTATACGCTCATGAAATTTTCCATTGCTACTATCCTTCCATATGTAGCATTTACTTCCAAAAATTCTAAAGTACTTTACATTCGGTGCATACCCATGCCATAATTCATAACATGTGAGATTTGTACCTTTTTTGACCTGTACTCGGTTAAGAGTATAAACAGCTGTCCTTATAGCTTCTTTGCCATACTTTTGTGCAACATTCTTTTCAATCATTAATGTCCTTGCACAGTCCAAGATAGATATGTTCCTTGTCTCTGCTATACCATTCTCTGGAGGAGTTCTAGGTGCAGACATCTGTCTTTTGATCCCTCTATCATTTCAAAATAGATTAAACTTATTTGATGTAAATTCTCCACCTTGGTCAGATCTTAGACACTTCAAGTTCTTACTTGTCTCTTTTTCAACCTTAGCCACATACCACTTAAAAAATTGAAAAGCATCAGATTCTTCCTTTACGAACATTACATGCATCATTCTGGTATAATCATCAACAAACATGATAAAATACCTAGCACCACAATAGCTTTGTACACCTATCGGTCCACAAAGGTCAGTATGAACCAAACCTAAGATATTCTCAGAAGTAAAGGTTTTGCTCTTGAAACTAGACTTAGTCATCTTACCCAATTGACATTCTTTGCACATTACATTCTCAGGTTTCTTTAATCTAGGTAGATCCCTCACTTTCTTTTTCTTGCTAATTTCTACCAGATTATCATAGTTAAATGACATAGCTGTTTATGCCATAACCAAATATCATCAAGTTGTGCAATCAAACATGTTTCTTCAAATAGGTCTAGATAGAATAAATTACCTCTTGTCTGTTCTCCACTTCCAATCAGTTCACCTGTAGCATCAAATATTTTGGCCTTCCTGTGATGAAATTCCACTCCGTAACCAATGCTATTAAGCTGTGCAACACTCAGTAGATTATAGTTAAGAACCCTCAACCCAATAAGCATTTTCACAAATGATCTTATTAGTCAGCTTAATCAATCCTTTTCTTCTAACAGGACATGGTGCATCATTACCAAATTTCACACTCCTACCTTTATAATGATTTAAGGTATCAAAATTACTCTAATCTCGAGTCATATGATGTGAACAACCACTGTCAATAATCTATTTATCATTCTTGTTCACGTAAGATATCAATGTAGTTTTCTCATCCTCATTAGATTCAACTTTCATTGCAACATAGACAACTTCAATTTCAAAATCATCACTATCAGTGTCAGTCTCTTCTTCGGCAATGTAGCAGGATTTCTTACATTTTCGTTTGTAGTCCTTGTATCTTCGGTAACCTCTATCTTCTCTTTTGTCTTTATGCTTGTTGTCTCTTTCCTCATCCTTATTATCGCTGTTAGGACATCTAGCATCTATATGACCAACTTTATTCCAAGAAAAACATATAATAGGGAGTTTACCTTTGAACCATCCTTTTCCCCTTTTCTGTCTTCTAGCCATAAGAGCTTCTAGATCCTCAAGTTCTTCATCAGATGTGCCACTGTCACTATCACTTTCACTTTCACTTTCACTGATGCATCTTTCTTTTCCTTCTTTGACTTATTCAGAACCATTTGTGACTTAAAAGCAGATTCAATACTACCAACATTGCAGTTATCATAGTTAGAAAGTTAAAAAGCAGTGAGCTTACCAGCCAAACTTTCTAAAGTAAGAGCATTAGGAGAGTTACATCTAGATTCCTGAATTGTAGAAATTTTGATTGCATAGATAGGATGCAGAGTTCTCAATACTTTTCCTATTACAGTTTTATCCTCAATAGTTCTATTTTCTCCCCTAATAGCATTTACAACTTCTTTTATTCTACCACAATATTGTGCAATATTCTCACCTTCTTGCATTCTCATTTCATCAAATTTACCTCTTAGGCTCTCGGCTTTTGCTCTCAACACATTCACATCAGCGCCATAAATGCTTGCAAGGGTGACACACATTTGCTTTGTAGTACTGCAGTCTTTGATGTCTTCGAATTCTGGATAACTTAGGGAAGACGCAATCTCCAACATTACTTGGTTGTGCTCTTGTTTAGCTTTCATTTCGTCGGCATCAGAGGTGCAACAGGTGTGACATAGTAATGTTCAATGTAATACTTTGCAGAATCACCAATACTGGTCAGATGCAGCTTCATCAAGCTTTGCTATGCAGGAAAGTTTTTTTTATTCAGCTTTGGTACCTCCTTATACATCTTGATCATTTGCTTTGAGTACCTTAAAACTTGATCTCTGTAAACACCAGCAGCTCTGATACCAATTGTTAATATGATTTAGAACAACAGAGAGGGGGGTGAATCAATTGTTCTCAGGTCTAGATGTATAAAAACCAACTTTAAACTCTTCAACAAATCAGATCTAATAACCAACACCTACTCGGTCATTACTGATTGCATAACATAAACATATAACAGTGCAGTCCACTTATCCAATAGCATCTAACTTGTAAAACGCAGAAATGTTCAAACCAAAAAATTCACACAAGTGTCAACACCAGAATTTATAGTGGAAACCCAATTCGGGAAAAACCACTTTGTAACATGTTACTATTATGTTCACTCTTCTGAAGTGAGCTCGGTGAAAATCCAACCCTGTCAAAGGTTAGAAACACATTGTCAGGTGTGACCCGGTTAAAGGATTTAAACCACTCTGTTAAAAGTGCGCCTTGTTATAGGACTTACATACACTCCATTAGAATGCAACCTTGTTCAAATGATTTATACCTATGACTGTTAGGTCAACCTCTGTTAAAAGGATTTTGAGTGTTACAATGGTTAGAAAGTAGCAGTAATATTGGTTTGAGAAACATACAACTCACTTTGCAAATATCAGATCCAATTCCGTACACATATGCTGGCTTACTGACTGTGAACCTTTTCCATCTCTATCACTGATTTGCTCGGGACCCTCTTCAAGCAATCACAACACTTCTCCTTCAACATTCTCTTCTTAGACAGTCAATAACATCAACAATACTTCCAACATCTACTCCTTTTCAACAACCTCTCACTTAGGTTTCCTTAATACTACCTCTATTAGCTCAATACATCTTTTGCCGCTTAATCTCCTTTGTAGATCTTAAGGTTAGGTCAGAATGTTAATTTCAGTCTCATCTTTGCGCATGGAGACCCGCATGCTTCAAGAGTGGTTTGGAAGATGTTTCTTGTTTTAAGATTAGGTAGCACATCCTGATATATATCAACATAAAATAATTGAGTATGTTGAGTGTAGAACATTATATCTCACTTGTGAACCGTTTATATCACCAAAATAAATATTCTATAACTGAGCATGATCATCATCCATCAATATAGGATACTTCTTACTAGTCTGAAAGAGCACACTGCTTGTTGGAGAAAATTACAAATACCAAAGTATTAAATTTGTCCTCTAATGCAATACATGTGTTGCCAGAAATAGTCGCAGTAGACCAAAACATCATTTTAGAAATAGTAATAGGTAGTTGTATATCAACAACATGTACAATTGAACGATTTCAAATCTTGTTCATTAATCATTATCCTACTCTTGTACAATTATTGTATCCGGACATTATTATCATACTCGGGATGAATGGCATAAATAACATCACAAAGTATAAACCTAATATTCAACAAATGAATAGAACCACAAAGGAAACTTTTGAAAAGTAGTAGACCAACAAAAATATTCTAAACCAAATTGATCATCACTAGGCAAGTAGTGATATCACTTTGAAGACATACCTACCCTAATTTGTGATTGTATATAAACTAGAGTATAAAATGAGAGTAGATAGGGAATCCATCATCACAATAGTAGTATACAAAATATAAAAAAATTTCTTGTAAGAACGTCTCCCAGACTAAATGAACACATGTATAAAATGTATGCTATTAAAATAATTACTTTCTATATTCCTGCTACACACTTAGTTGACTGATTTTTATGCCATAGCATAGACAAGATACCAACAGGTGTGTTAATACCATATCAACACATCATCCTTCCAAATAGTTTAAGGTCATCAATACTTCTTCCAACAAGCTTGACACCAATGACAACCAACATGCCATATTTGCAACAACCCATTCATGAATTTCATGCTTAGAATTTTTTCATCTCCCTAAGTTTTACTTCAGAGGAGGTAACATAGAGGATGGATATTTGTTTCATTAGGTATATTTGTATATCCCTCATTAATTAATTGTGTGCATATTCAGAAATTGTCTTATGCATATTATTATGAATAATATAGCACATATTTGTAGATTCATGTTTTCGCTTAAGTTCACTCAGTTGAGCCAAAACTTAGAATAGTCTAGTCTAGTCAGGCCCCAATTTTTACATTAAGCATATTGTTTTTAGTGTGAGTTAGCTTTTGCATATTTTTAGGATGACTGCTTTCTATAAAAAGCAATTAATCTCTTCATTTGAATTGTTCTTGCAGTCCCACACTCATGTAATTTTGCATATTGTAACTTCTTTGCGTCTTCAGGAATGTAGCTATTATTTTCTTACTACCATATCTGTGGAAGGTGTTCTTGTTTTGATGTTTGATCTTTGAATGCTTGTGTTGCAAACTTTAACATGGTATGAGAGAGTCATATCTTCAACAACGAATAACATGTTATATAGTGCTTATTTAAAGTGTGGTAAATAATAGATCTCAATTAATGCAATTTTAAAAGGTACATATAAAGTGATATAAAGTGAATAGAAAGAATAATTTAGTAATTAATACAAATATTATTCAAACAAATATGAGGATCTAGTTTACTATACTAAAATGATGAATCTTGATTAATTAATTAACCAAAATAAATATAAATTAATTTTGGATTTAATGAACTTTGTTCAGAGGTAGAGGATTATAGTAGGTTATATTAAGTAAAATATATGATCAAACCACAAATATATTAATGAATGAAAAGAGAGATTGGCTAACAATCTTTTATTAAAAATTGTATTTTAGTTAATCAAAATAGTGACTTCTATGTATCTTAGAAAATTTGGGGACATACAAACTTGGTTTTTCTTATTCAACTTCACTATTTGGTTTTAATTTAGAGCTATAAAATCTATCAGTATATACAAGCTTGACCTCTAATGATCTTTGACTTCTATCTCTGTAATGATCTTTGACTTCTATCTTGTGTATTCTTATACATTAAACTATTAGAAAATGTTACCACAATTTAGAATCAGAGTTTTTTCCATCAAGTTGCTACTATTTAAAAGTACTCATTGAAGATACTTCAAACATGCATATATTATTTCTAGAAATATTTCTAAGAGATTAACTTAGAATGCCATGAATGTATCATTAGGTATGACAAATGTAAAAATAATTCTTTTTTCTTGAATTTTGTTACAATAAAATATTTTTTAAATTTCATTGATTGCATGTGTTCTTTTCTTTTTGTGTATAATAGATAAGTGATGTGTAGAGAGTCAAGCATAAAAGTACAAATATTAGGAATTTTTTTATATTTGTACTTATATAAATGTATCAAGACATTAAAGTAAACAGGCACACAACTAAAGAGAAAATACAGATTTTTTAAATTCATCATTATTTTCTCTCCGATTCTGAGGTAAATATAAATTTATATGTATAAATCATGTATTTTTAAGTATGTGACAATTTAAATTTATGTATGTATATATGTGCGTGTATATACAAATTGAAGTGGAAGATAACCAAATTCAACAGATAACTAGAGAACGAGGCAAAGAAGAGGAAAAACAGAATGTGAAATATCATAGACATCACTTATAAGGGGCTTAGCCTTAAAAAAAGATTATATAATTTCTAGATAAATATTATATCTTCTTATTATAATATAAATAACAACCATCCATTGCAGGTGCATTGATGTATGTGCCAATAATTGAGTTGCTCTAAGATTTAAGGAACTATATAATTGGCACAAGAAAAGGAAAACAAAGGAAAGTTGTTCAAAAATTTAAATGGAAAATGTGGTATAGCCTAAAATATGGTTGGCATTTATGAAGTGGATCACAATGCACATGCAAACGACAATACTATGATTTTGTACTTTCTTTTGTAGCATGACTTGAGAAATTCAATAAATGGCCAATTAGTTTGAAATCACAATATAAGATTTAAAGGAAGTAAATCTTCAAAGATAGATTAAATTACTGATTAAAATGAAAAATAAATGTCAGTAAAAATATTTTTTTTGTTTATGTTATAATATATTTAGGAGTAGTCCAAAATATTCTAATTCTATGTATTTTAAAACATTTCTTTTTGTTATTGAATGACATTTAAAAAAAAATTAATAGGTGTTCATAATATAATTGAAATTGAAGTATACATATAATTGAACAAATTGAAATAATTAACTTTATGATTTTTTTTCAAATTGCTTATTGAACTTAACATCAAATGACTAATTTGTGAGTTTTATTGCTTCTCCCCTGTTGGAAACTGATATTTTTGGTTTTTGTGTGTTAACCTACCTAGTTTGTTCTTTCCTAAAATGCCATTCTTTTAGATGTTCAAATAGATATGCAAAATAAAAATTTGATGTATTTTTAAACTCAACTTTATATAAATTATATTTTTTATGTTTATAGATAGATTTGCGAAAATAAAATTTGTTCTATTTTAATCTCATGTGGGTTTGAAAATATTGATCCATGATATAGTATGTTTATAAGTACTAGATGTTTCTATATTCGAGTCTGTATGTTTATAGTATGTTTACAAGCTTAGATTTCCAGTTGCTTTGTTCCTCTGGAATATAATAATGTTTGAGTATTCTCATTTTGTCACTTGAATATTTTTGGTCCTATGTTTTTTGGACAAGACTAAGCATTGTGTTTAACATGTGAATTCTAGTTGGCATTAACTTTTCTTATATATTGGCTGACCTATGCAAGTCAAAAATTTGAAGCATTTTGGTGGAAGTGTGTAAATTATTTTCCGAAGTAGACTTCTTAGTGGAATCATGTTTGTTTGACTTGAAGTATGATGTGATCAACATACATATTTGGTGTGCTTCTTTCATGAGTATATAGAACAAATGATGAAGTAGCGAATGGATGTGTAACAATATATTATTGAATTAAATACAAATTACAAAAGAGATAATGAAGTGTGCAAACTCTATTTGGTGAGCCTCAAAGGAATTGAACTCATGTATATCTTAGATGCATGCAACTATAACAGTTCATTTTGTCTAGTTATTCTCTTTTGGGAAGTGAGCCCTTTGGTAGTAAGCTTTGTAGTAAGAAATCTTGTAATATATTATAACTAGTTATATTGTATTGAGAATTCACCCTCTTCGTGGTTTTTCCCTTAACATGGTTTCCATGATAAAAATTTTGTGCTCTCTTGCGTATATTGTTGTGAACGATGTCTCTACTTCAACTATTTATTTGATTACACATCTTTCTGTTACATGTATTTTAAGGTTAGTTTTAAAAGTTTTAAGTAAATTAATTTTAAAGCTTTAAGAGAATATAGATTTACCCCCTTCTCCCTCTTAGTATTCCAACTATTCAACAATCGGTATCAAAGCTTGGTACCTTGCTTTAGCTTAATCGCTTAACATGGATATTGAAGGTTGAACATATTCAACATCTAAGGAAAATCCATCACCTAAAATGGATATTGAAGAAAATGGTATAGCTAGAGAATTGTAGACTTTTCTTGAAGATATTTAGAATGTGGAAAATGAAAATAAGGATCTAGAAGAAGATAATCAAGAAAGCAAATGAATGTGTTAGAAAGCCAAGGGAACAAATCAGGAAGTTGAGGGAAAGGCATAAACAGGCTAGCAAGGAATTGGACTAGGCAAATGAAACAATTCCCAGTCTAAAGCTACAAGTTAAGAAAAGTAAGAAAATTGAGGAATGTCTAAATAATATAATCAAACATAAGATAGAGCAACGTGTAAGGTTGGAACAGGAAGTAGTGAGTCTGACAGAAGAAGATAAACTCAAGGAAAGTACTTTAAAGCTTGATGAAATGATGTCTATGTAAATAAAGTTCGCAATGAAAGAGATGGATTAGGTTTTGAAAGAGGTAAATACTCAAATTACTGCACATCGCTCTAATGAAGAGATTTCCTCTAGAAGGATTTGGCTCAAGAGGATCTACAATGAAGATCTTATTCACCCGCCAGACAATTTAATGTTGTTCTCACAACATGTCTGTAGGTTTGATAAATTAATATACTTAAACTCTTGGTGAAACATTATGATAGAAAATATTATCACGTGAAAAATTGCAAAGGCTTGAAATGTGACAGTATTTAATGATGTTTTTGGTGACAAAGTTTTTGGCACGCAAAACCCTAGGTTATTCAACAATGTATATAATTTTTTTTTGATGTATATTTTGTTATCACCGAATTGATAAATTTGAGAAGTAAAAAATAGGTTTCAATGAGAGATTACTATCAGCTATGCTAAGGTATTTGAATTTTTTTCAATGGATTGTAGTAAACTTTCTAAATTGTAAAGTTGAAGCATGACCTAAATTGAAGAAATTTGTGAAAGAGTCAAACATAAATATCTTAGTTGTTTTATTTTTATCACTAGTGACTATGGTA
Organism: Chamaecyparis obtusa; assembly: GCA_027943335.1. Taxonomy (NCBI): domain Eukaryota; kingdom Viridiplantae; phylum Streptophyta; class Pinopsida; order Cupressales; family Cupressaceae; genus Chamaecyparis; species Chamaecyparis obtusa. Next base: position 13,446,114 of record BSBK01000529.1, read on the forward strand.
GTATGTATTGAAGATATAGAAAAGTATGTTGATGTACAAATAAAATAATATGACAATATATAGATAAAGAGTTTTAAAGTTTCTCTCTCCAGAGAAAACTTACCGTAGATCACTAATTTAGGGTACAAGGGTTTGAATTTTTGGAGTGAATTCTTGATCATAGTTAATGAAAAATTTGTCAAAATTGTATTGAGGAGAATTCAAGATGATTACATTTTGTTGTATTAACCATACCATATTAAAAAGTAATCCTTAATGACTATTACTAGTCTTTGTTAAGATGGACTAGAACTTGTGATGAAGTCAATAAGAAACTAGTAAGTTGAGGTATTGACAGGTGGGATTGGAGATCAAAGATCTCCACGAATTGACTGTTACAAAGTAAAGTCCACCAAGATAACTGAGAGGAGGGGGGGGTGAATTAGTTATCAGATAAATACAACTTTTATCACCATTAACAGATTTCAACCTTGTAATCAATATAAGAAACAACTATAGAAAGATAAACATAGACAACAACACAATAACACAAGATATGCTGACTAGGAAACCTCTTGATCAGAGAGTAAACTCCGATGGGAATGATGCCCACAAAAGATGTACCAATATGAAAATTACTTGTGACAGGATGGACTCTGTTAGGAGCTTGGTGAAATACATTCAGTACATATGAGTCCCTGTTAGGAGACTTTGAATCCTTGTTAAAAGATTTTAACCTGGTTAAGAGTTATGGAAGACAGAACGACCCACTATCCAAACAGCTTCAAGGGAAAGATCACTGAACACACTGTCCAACTGATCTCTGTATTATCCAAACAGAATAATATTAATAATTACTGATCTCAACAACTTATTTTTGCTCCTTTGTCTGTGCCAAACCGCACCAACCTCTTCATCGAATCTCCATATCAGATCTCTGCAATTCGCATATCCTCTTACAACAAATATTGCTCAATTCTGCGATTCTCAAGCGTTACATTACAATAAAGGAAAACAATCCTTCCTTTATACCACACTCAAATAATTACAAATGAGTTGGCCAACAAGGCTTAACCAATAACAAAATATAAACCTTCACACGTTACATAATATTCCACAATTACATAAAGACTGTTAGTTTCCAAATAAAATAATTCTTCACTCGTGTGACCTCTGACCATGCTGTCACGTCCATGTCACTACCATAATGTCTTCATCAAATGTACAACTCTGCATGCCTAGATTATATCCCGATTAGGGGATATCATCCAGTTACCAGAAGCCGCTGCTCAGGAGCACTACCTGAATACCGCTTCAACTGAATTACACATAACTATCATGAATAATTGAATTTCTATAGGTGCTCTTGATCATGATCACAAGACATAATATAGAATAAGTCCTCAACTTTGCATAGCTTGATCTGTAATACTCCATGTGCGCTAATTCAAACACTGTTTGCTTCGCTGCTAATCTCCAATAGATCACTGTGTTGACATCAATGACAACCACAGAAATGAATGCAACATACAATTGCTATAGAATGACTCTGAATACTCCCCCATAGGACATATTCAACATTCATTCCTAACATTGACACCATTACTGACCCACAGGTATGATATGTTTCTATGGGTATTACCTATAATATTAACTTTCAAAGTAGAGAAGGTTCTACATCTTCTATTTCTGTATATGTTACTAATAGTATGGTTAAGGAAGGAAGAGACTATGATTTATGTGAATTATTGAGACAGAAAGTATTGATAAACCTCAAGCTAACAAATAATTAAGAATATGCTTTTTGTTTTGCATCGTTAGTTTTATACTTGGATTCTACTTATTAAATTCATTACCAATGAAGGAGAATGTTGTATTGGATGATAACTCACATATAGGAAAATAAATCAATAGATACTTGAATGGTTTGAATGAAAAGTAATGTGTGTGGAAAGAACATTTCATTGGACTTTAGAAGAGATTGAATTCAAGATTTAGGATCCCAAAAATTCTGTGGAGATGTACATAGACAATAGGTTGATCCGATGATAGTGTGTCCTACTTTTTTTCCAACTTTAAGAATGAAATTATCTTTCTTAAAAAAACTTTGCATTCAAACACATATTTGCTAAAAAACCATTGGGAACTTGAAGATTATGTAAACTAGTGACTTTTAGCATTTTGTGTGTAGGTTCTAAATATATTGTTAAAAAAAAATTGGAATTTATTTGTATCCATTTTTCCATCTCCTTCGAAAAGTAGTTTGTATTAAAAAAAACACTTTTAAAGAGTGACATTCAGTTAGGTTAGCATAATATTTTTTCTATAATGAAATGTAATTCTTTCAAATTTAGAGTTGTAACAGCAATATCTAGTGTATCTAATTGGTTTCACTCAAATTAGTTTAATATTTTATAGTTTATTAAGTTTTGAAGTGACATTAAGTATAATTTAGACATAGGTTCATTTTGAGGCCCCTAACTTGTTCTGTATATATTGAAATCCATTTTTATTTAGAAGAGAATATAAAGACCCAGTGTCTAGATATTTTTCATAATTTATTTTACCCATTTTACTATTTTTCCATAAGCATTGAACATAGATATTGATATACAGTGCAAAACCTATGTTTAGTAAAACTTAAAATACAAACTCATAATAAACTCAATATATATTAAAATTATAATAATTTTAGAAATATTTCTCTCACTAGCACCATCTTTGTTTGTCAAATGAATTTATTTGGCCTTCTAAAAAGCTAATATTAAAGTGATATTTTGTTAGCATTTTGATAGGTACAAAGGAGACTCAGTTGTAGGCATGTTTAAGGAGTAGAGAGATTATGTCAAAGAGAGTTTGATCTAAGATGCTTTTATGTAACCATTTTCAATTTACTCAATCAACTGCAAACTATCAAGCCTTAAATCATCATATTTTCTTAAAAATATGTAGTTTCAACAAATTTGATGACATTTAAATAGAGGAATACACTATTGTGGGACAAACCAACATTACCTTTTTGGTCGATACTAATCACTTCTTTATGGAAGCATTGTTTCCCTAAAAAATCCAGTTGAAAGTGTTTGGATATCAGATAAGTGCAAAAGATTGGATTCAATATATATAGAAAAGATTCTTAAAAGTCAAGTGGATATTAAAGAAGATAAGTTTGGTACCTTCAAAGAACTCTCAAACTCAGTTAATGCTAGACACATTCCTTTGGAAGACTCCACCTCCAATAAGAAAATCCTCTGAAAATCTATTGAGGTCTCCCCTCAGACATGAAAGGTGAAGATGTTACATATCAAAAAGGAAAGGATTCAAATCATTAGCATTGATGATGTTTAACTTGTTGAAGTTTATATAAAGCAAAAGAAGATGGTTGCTAAAGAAGAAAAGCCTTAATAATCCTTTGGTTCTTCTAATGAACACCTCTCTATTCATTCACATTTATGAAGAAATTACATCCTCCTACCTTTGAATTAGATGATGAAGTTAGGACTACATTATACTTATGAGCACAACATTTGAAAGAAAATCAGTTGTCCATTTTCTTCATGATATAGGTCAGTAAATCCAATTGATGTAGAAGATATAATGTGTTGGCATGATCAATATGGAAGCAAAGGCAAATCAATGGAGGAAATACTGTTTGGCACCACAAGTGGTAGAGAAGAGATACAAAGTCTAGAACTTATTGGAAAGTTGTTGAATGTCTTGCATAATTAAGGTTTTCTTACCATTTCTATATTTCTTTAATTATTGAATGCCATAACAGCCATTTTATGTAAAATTTTGGTAAATTTGATTTTTTCAGGGAGAGATAGGGAGTTTTGTTTGAGTCATCAGGTTAATTTGTTTTGAACAGTAGAGTTATTTTGGAATAGTATGTTTAATTTTTGGAGGTATATGGTTCCATCATTTGTTAAAATCAACATTGTCATCTTTTAATCATGGTTACACATATATCAGATTTTCCCTTTTCTTTCAGGGTGCTCTTTGTCACACAAAGTTTTATTAAAATCACATGACTTGTGAATTGAATACAGAATAGAAAAGATATTATGATAGGTTGGAGGCAACAGAGTAGGAGGAGACCTATCATCTTGATTTAGCTTATTGCTCAGAGATGGTTCATTGGATGAGAGGCATCATATTTTGATCCCTGAAGAAATGAGGAGGCTTAGCATATTTATCCTTGAAGAAAAAAGGGGGCTTAATATATTTTTGTGCTTGAAGAAAAGAGGGGTCATGACATCATGTTTGCCCCTTGAAGGAGTGAGGGGGGTAAGATTTGGTTGATGATTTGTCGAGCGCTTGAGGAGGCATTTGTCACACTTAGAGGAGATGTGGACTTTTCAGAGGAAAGGTTATCTCGTGTGCAAACATTTATTGTTAATTTGTATAGAAGAGGAGGGATCGTTTCCACAAAACTTATGAAGGTGTTAGACACACTTGGAGGAGATTTAAAATTTTAGAGGAAGGACGTCTCATGTACAACACTAGAGGAGGCATTAGACACACTTGGAGGAGATTTGGAATTTCAGAGGAAGGACGTCTCATGTACAACACCAGAGGAGCCATTAGACACACTCTAAGGAGATGTAGAGTTTTAGAGGAAATGTGTCTCATTGTGCATGAGAGGTGGAAACACTCATTTTGTGCAGAAGATTTCAAGTTCTATGGTTAGGATATCCAACGATGAAGTTAGTTTTGTGTCTCTTCGTTAAGCAATAAAGTTAGGAGATCTATTGATGTAGTTAGTCTAGTGTTACTTGGGCTAGTGAGGATGATTGGTGAAGATGCTTCATCAATGTCTCCAGAAGAGTTGGATTCAAAACTGTTGAAATGTTCCACTCTTGTTCACATCAATGTAACAAGAGGGGAATATTGAAGTATTATATTAGTTTAGGTTTAGGTTAGTAGTTTGGGTTGATAAATAATAAATTAGGTGTGTTAAAATAATGGGAAGTTACACTTTTGTAGGTAGTTATTTGCAGGACCTGTGGCTTTATATAGCTAATGGTAATCAGTGTAAAATAATCCAATTGAAATCTAAGTCAATTCATTTAATATCAACTTTTGTTTTTGCAGTTCTTGCATTTATAATATTTTTGGAGAAGTATTTTGAAGAGAGTAAATTTTTGGTATGTTACCAACAATGACAAAGGGGGAGATTGTTTGAAGTTTTTTTATTGATTATTTTCTTGAAGGAGAATGTTGTGCATTGGCTGCAGTGGTTTTCATTGATGTTAGCATGGCAAAAAAAAACTCTCTTCAAGATACTTCTCCAAAAATATTTCTCTTCAACAAAGATACCAAAGTTGTCAAAACTATCTTATTGCTCTCCTTCCCCATAATTCTCATCCTTTGCTACTACTAAATAGCCAAAATGAAAGATCATTGATTATCTACGTGTATAATTAGGAGTTTGTATTTTGGTATCTATACAATATTATAATAGTAATGGATTTCAACACATATGTCTTGTAGATTTTGTTTTGACAAAATTCTCATGAAGGGGCACCCATCTGTTACACCTTTAAAATATTAAATAATTGTCCTGTACTTAATTATTTTCAATCTTTATTTTTTTCTCTCTCATTCTAATGACCTAAAGTTAAAAGAAATACCAAAATATCAAATAATGTATGTTGGAAATGCTAAGTTTCTATGTAGTTAATGACTCCGCTCATTGGAGAATGCATGCAACTAGTGAACTGTCAAGTACCATCATGAATAATTAGGATTACAAACAAGTCACTCAAAACTCTTTTAACAAGAATGTAAAAACCCTTTTGTTTCATGGTCAATAGATTTATATAGCAATTGTTCAAGTATTTAAAAATTGTATAAAAATACTATTTTATATAGTTAAAATATTACAAATTAATATAATGTATCTTCTATGTAGATATCAAATTGTTCTCTCGAATATATTAACTCATATAATTTTCTATTAGTGCAATCCTTGCACGTTGTCTTGGTGCAAACACTAGTTTCAATCTTAAGTTAGAGTGGTGTCAAGATAGCATGACAATTTAATGATAATGGTAGAAAACAAGTTACTCTATGACACAAATATAATCTATAGAAATATCCTTATAATTAGAACTAATGCATGATCTCAAATTCTTTTATGTAAGTCGATTCTCATTAAGAATTATTATATTATATTTTTTATTTTTTCTAGAGTTATTGATAAGTATTTTATTTTATGTATTATACTGAAATTAAATTACAATTCATGCAGTTTAATGAAAGGAAGACATGTATAAATTTTTTCTAATATTTATAAGCTCAATAAACTTTTAAGTGATTGGAACGACTCTTTGATAAAGTATGAACAGAATAATCGGGAAGTATCAAAGCTATTTTGGTTTTACTGAAGACAATCTAAGGCTATCGAATCAGCTGGAGGTATAATTTGTACGTCATTTATTAAAAAATCATTAAATTTAATGATTTCACAATCAGCCAAAATAGATAGTTAAATTTTTTTTTTTAATTTAAGTTTATATTTATAAAGTTATGGTAATTTATATAAGATTATTTTATTAATTTAATTATTTCTATTTTTTTTATAAGGTCCACCAATGACAAATAGCCTTAACCATATGTGATATCAAGAGAGATGCTAACTGTCTCTTCTTTTCAAAAAACACTATTCAAAAATTTGTTGAAAATTAGTAAATAATGATTTAATAAGATGTTTTTTATTTTAATGTTATTGTAATTTTTCTTTTTAAATAAAATACTTAGGCCGTAGCTAATATATTAATATAGTAAGGAAATTTAAAAAAGTTGTGAGATTTTTATATTACAAAATTGGTAATAAGCTGTAAGTGCCTTATCGTAAATGTAGGCTAATAAAATATATTGCTATCAACTTCAACTATTCCCACAATACAGGTAACATATCAATAGGAGCAGAAGAAGAAATTTCAATCTGCATAGCCTTAGTATCCTTTTGCTTATTTGATACATTAGGTGTATTGGGCACCCTCATCTTTTCAATCTTATCCTTTGTGTTAACTGGCTTCTCAATCTCATTAGAAAATCTTTCAACTCCAACTCCCTTAGGCTCACAATTCTTACCTTTTACATTCTTGAATTTCACCATGTGATAACCTTTTGATTTGTTCTCATTAGGCTCTCCGGAGTTGGCACTCTTTATAAACATTCCTGCAGCTTTCTCATTTGTATTCCTTGCCACCATGCCTCTAGTTTGCACTTGGGCAATCATTTCTGCAGTAATCCTATCCATCTCTTCTCTATAAGGTCTTCTTAAATTTACTGGCTTAGAAGAAGAGTTCATGTTACATGTCTTCCTATCAATGTCTTCACTATTAGAAAAAACCTCTTGATGAAAAAGGGCCTCTGTGTGTCTCTTCACATTTACATTTGCTTCTTCATCAAAATCAGAATCATCTTCATATCCTAGATATGAAGTAGCCATGTTGCATCCAACATCATCTTGAGTCTCTTCTTGATCTATCTCCTCATTGCCACCATCTTGATTTGCAGCCATAGAATGTGCAACCACACAATGCTCCGTAGAATGAGGGGATTGGCATGCAACACACCAAGGTATGTCTTCCATGACATTTATTGAAGCTTTTTGTAGAGGGTCAGGGACACCTCTGTCATTGTTTCCTCTTGCAACAGGGACAATAGGCTTTCCGTCCTTCCATTGGGTGTTGTAGGGGTAATTCTGCAGTCTATTCTGGTTATTGAAATTGTTGTTGAGCTGAGGCCTTTCATTGGTAGGAGCATTGATGTTCCTATTTGCAGGTGGCTTCAAATCGTTCAATGCATTGAGCATCTTATCTAGTTTATCTTCTTCTTGCCTCCTAGTTCCAACATTCCTATCATTTTCTTTTTTGTATTTCTTGTCCCCAAACAACTTTGGATCATCTCTCTTCCCACCCAACTTCCCTGATATCTTCATATTGTTCTCAATATTGACAGCAATCCTAAAAGCATCTCTAAGAGTTCTTGGTTCCTTGTCCCTCAAAAAATATCCCATCTTTCCATGAAATGCATTGAAGTATGTGGTCCGACAGACATTGTGATCTAATCGCATAACTTGGAATAACTTATGCATACTCTTCTGAAATCTCATATTGAATTCAGCTGCGGATTCATTCTGATTTTTCCTTATGGTATTGAATTCATTCAACATGAAACTAGCATTAGGCCTGTCACCATACTGCTCTTTAAAACATCTCTCAAAGGAATCCGAAGTATCAATACATTTATTAGGAAGTCTCTTAAACCAATCTCTAGCATCTTCCATTAGAGATTGAACAAACAATTTCATGACTACATCCTCATGCTCTACCTCATAATCATTAAGCATATAAACAAATAACCTAAGATGCTCCTCACAACTAATAGCATTATGACCAGCAAACTTAGGTACCTTATCTCTTATATCATTTGGAAAAGCATTTGGGTAGCCAGGAATTCCATCAAAACTAATTTGCCTATAGCCTTCTAATTGCATAGGTCTTCTTTGAAAACTTGAACTAGTGTTAACCCTAGGGTCAACATTTGCATTTACATTTCCGTCTACTTGTGCATTTGATTGTTGTCTAGGATCAGCACCTATCCTAGCAGATGAAGAAGGAATTGAACTAGTAGTAGCATTACTAAGTGGAATAGTAGTAGTCATAGATGACATACCTAGTTTAGTAGCAGATGGACCAAGAGCATTTGCAAATGAAGCCTTGAAGAACTAGATCTTTCTTCTCTTTTCTGCAATGGAAGCTTCGATTTTAGCCCTCTCTAATTCTCTTGCAAGGTCCTCATCTTCTTTGCTTCTTCTTTCTATCTCTATGTCCTTATTTGAATTGGGTGGTGGGACCCTTGGTATTGTCAATGATCTGCTTGTTTGATGTCCCACCATATTTTGCTTTCCTTTCTCACCAGCGGCAACAACAGGCCTAGTGATCTCATGCCCATCTTTATCTTTAGGGAGGGAAGCATAACTTTGAACCTATCTAAGCACAGGGCCCTCCTTATCAAATTCATGATCTTGGAGTAAGCGCTCCTGCTCACTCCTCAAAGCATCAAGATCACCAAAGACATCATGTTGCAAAGTCTTTGGAGTAGAAGCAAGCATCTTGTTTCTCTTTTTCATTTCATTAATCTTTCTAAGGAGAGACTGTCTTTCTATCAGAGCATTCACCTTTTCAGCTTCTCTCTCCTTTTGTAGCCTCTTATGTATGGCATCTTGCTCTGCCAACTGTAACCTTAGGGAGTTCAAATCATCCAAGTCTATCATAATGTCATCAGAACCTGAGGACACATCCATATCAGTGAGATTTTGATATGGGAAATGGACTTGCCTTGGTCTCATGGGCTCCATTCTGAAATTATCTTCATCAAGATCTAAACCAATCTCCAAACCCATCTCTCTGGCTTTTTCATCGTGATCTGCAGGCAAGGGACCCTTGTCTTGAAATACAACCTCTAGGATATCATAAAATTTATCTTCAGAGCGACCACCATCTGATCTAGAAACTCTATCTTGTGAACCTTCCTCACTTGAGGAAACATATGGTTCTCTACCTCTGGTATTTCTTTGTTCTCTTATGGGAGCACTAGTAGACTCACCATTTCTCCTGATCCAACTCCTCTTCTCCTGTCTAGGCAATTGTTCCAGAGTGACCTCTGGATTCTTTTTGACAAATGACCTAGTATTCCTTCTCTTGTCCATGATTTACAGTATGACACTGGTTCTAACCTCTTTTGAGTCGCCATCCACCTAGATGGGGAAACCTTTTAACTGAATACAACACGAAAATAAGAGTGCACTTAGCAACCTTATCTCTAGACTCTCCCTAGCAGAGTCGCCATTTTGTTGGTGACTCGGATGGGTAAATCAATCTGTTCAACAAAATATTTTGAACATTACAATATAACCACAACCAGAGATCCTAACACATATAATTCTTCATTGTTGTTCTTCGCAACAGAGTCGCCATTTTGTTGGGAGTTCCATTTGATCTTCAACTTGTAGATTTATACTTTGATGGATAACTTTAATATAACTTTGACTCTATCACCACTCCAAAGTCTACAAGGAAGAGGGCCAATTAACAAGGATCAAGAATGAGCTCCTCCTACACTTTGGGCCTTAATGCTCAGGCGGGTGTACCATTGACTCATTTCTCCAAAGGAGTCTCAAAACAATATACAACTATACCCCTTACTAATTGATTGAAAGATTTTATCATTTAATTTGTGTGTGATTGATGATGATGGACTACCTCTAGAGAAGGGATCAATGCCTTAACCAGGGCATAGAGTCACCTAATAGCATACATCAACTGAAAACCTAACTGAAAAACACTTGAATTGAGGATAAGTGCTTTGCCTATTATCCCTCTCACTCACATACCAGGACATCAAATTCTTATCAAGCCATGAACTCACTGAAACTACCTGAAAGACTTTAATCCTAACTTTGTTAGGAACTCAAAGATAATCTCAAAATACTCTTTGTTTACCATATGATAACCCACTTTGTGAAATTAACATATATGAGCTCAAGAACAAAACAAGAAGACATACACCACTATGAAATTGGAATTCAACTATATTCTGATTAAGACTTGCAGAATCAATACATTACCAAACAACAAAATGCCAAAGAAATAGACCCAAAATCTAGGCTCTCTTTGCTCAGTGTAATACACTGAACAACCCTTACAAAATATCACCTTTTCCAATATATACCACCACTAGTCATCTTGGAAACCCAAAACAGGTTGCAACAAGCTACAGATGACTAGGGTTAGGGTTTCAACCACCCAACCAACTAGAAACAGTCATAAAATTATTACAGGGGAAGAAACCCAGGCAACCAGGAGAAAACAGATCCCGAATTGATCCTCAATGAATGTAATCTTAATGAGAAGGTACTGAGAACAACAAAAATGCCCAAATGTCAACCAGTTCGGCCACCTGCAGTACGCCTTGAGCACAAAAAACATAGTACAGATCCCTGCAGATGATCATGGAACACCCTGGACCACACTGCAACAGCAAGCGCCACCAAACAAATCAAATCCGGCTGTGAAAGCATTCAATTCTGGTCCTTTCTGTCACTGAGAAACCCTCTGCAAATTTGAATTTGAAAAATAATGGTCATTTCCAAGCGCTAGCAGCAAATCGGCTATCGACATTTAAAATCAGCTCAACTTTATATCGTGACCATCATATCCTTCCTTTTCCTGGGCTTTATGTCCTTAACTCAATTGCCATCCTTGGGTTACCTTTTAGCGACTGCGCGACAAGGCATTTCTTATTTGCGAAGTGAAATATTAACTCACCGCTTAACCCCGCTTAGTAGTGACCAAAGGAATTTAACTCATCCTAGTTACATCTGGCGAACTGGTGACTGAAGGCTTTCATCAGTTCGCAATGAACTTTATCTATCTGCCAGATAGTTTAGCAATTACGCGAATACACACTTGCTGAATCGCCAACTTTTTTAGAGTACCGCCATGTCATTTCGCGAATGAGCGAAAAGCATTGAAATTCATTGGGCCGCTAATCCTATTTGTCAGGACTGCCAAAAGACTGAGAAAATTTTAATGGGCCCGCATCAAGAAGATCGACGGTTGTCTCATCTTCGCATAAACCTTCCAGATTCCTTCAAATCATAACACAACTTAGAATGAAGAATCTTACCCTGCTCTGACAACCTTCTGACACCAGGAGAGATCAACGGCTGTCTTAAGATCGCAAGTGTTAGAAAAAAACCCATCAAATTACACGTCGTCCGTCGATGCTTTGTCACTGTTAGAACCCACTAAAATTTGGAAATGCTTGGCCCCACTGACACAATCCAACTCATCACCACGCGGACGAGGGAAAAGCAAACAACTCAGCACACCGTGGTGCATAAAAACCATTTGGCAAATCAGACCCACCTTTATACTGGCGCTTGAGAAAAGGTAACATTGACGGTTGGCATAAGATCTCAAAGCTCTGACACATCTCATGAGAACTTACGCCAGTCATTGATCAACTACGGATGTCAGAACCCTCTGAGTCTCAAAAAATCAGGTCCCACTGACAGCATACCCAATCATTCACCCGTGGACCAATCACAACTTTCCATTTGTACCTACGTGTCACTTTGGACCCACCTGTTTGAAGCGCCGTGTTATAAAGAGAATCAACGGCCGTCGCAAAAGCGCATAGCTCTAACACATCTCATGAGAATAAGTGCGCATCGTAAGATCGAGATGGTGTCAGAGCCGGGCCTAGGAAAGAAAGAAGTCAAAACATAGGAAATATTAAGGTATTGACTTAGGAAAAATATTAGCACTGGGACTTTGGAAAATTAAAGGCCACCGGGGGTTAGAGACTTAGGAAATATTAAAAGGGGCCCGGAAATAAAACCTTTAGTTGCAAGATCGTGTAACATGAAAAAGGTTCATGCGATCATGCGACAAAGGGGGTTAAGAATTCTAGCACATGCGTTATATGACTTTTAAGTGACCAGAATAAAGTAACATGAAATTAGAGCAGGCCCAGGGCACTTTTAGGGCTTTTTCACACCAACAGCTAGTTTTCAAAAATTTGAACAAGGGCTTATGCCAAAGACCTAAAAACAACTGCAGAGACTAGGGGGAAAATGCCACAACCATGAAATTTTTTGCACGTGCTAACAGAAGGAACCTTGTCAAAGAAGGAATTTGTTTAGAACTTGATGCAAGTCTCTTAGTAAGATTTGTTATGTGATTGTGGATGGTGGTAGTAATGATAACCTTGGTGCTGAGGAGATGGTTTAGAAATTTGGTTTAAAGAGAGTGAGACATCCTTATTGTTATAAGATCACTTGGGTACAAGATGAACATGTCTTGGAGTTAAGGGACCAGTGTTATGTTAATCTTCAGGTAGGGTAGTATGCAGATCAAGCGTTGTTTGATATTGTGGACATGAGTACTTTTTACATGTTGCTTGGTAGACCTTGGCAATATGATTGTAAGGTTGTACATGAATGTGTAAAGAATGTATTTACTATTGAAATTTATGGCTAGAGGTTTTCCTGATTCCTTTGCCAGATACAAAACTCAGTGGATTGAACCTGAGCTTTGGTAGGACTGAGTTGAAGGATTCTAAAAGGGTTCGAGATCAACAAGGAGGAAAAACCTCTTCTTGTTGAGGAATGATTTGAGAAGGCAAAGAAACTAGAAGTGGCTCTGAGGAAAGAGTGTATTGGTTGAGAACTCAGAAGACTTGTATGTAAAGAATTAGTTTGGGATTTATGTGCTGAATCCCGAAAGATGTTCGTTGAGCTGCCAAGAACATCTCTTTTGTACTTGGGGTGTCTACTGCAAAAGCATCTTGGGGTAGTTGGCAGTCCTATATTAATAAAAAATATGTTTAAGTATGGTTTTGGATTTTGGTTTTGTTTCTCATTTGGAAGTTTGTTTGGCTTAACTGATGGAGCTCAGTGGATGAGATTGGTGTTCACTTTCTACTCGATAGTATTCTTCACCAATTGGGTCTTGGTGTGTTGTCATAGACTAGTGCTGGTTTTTCGGTGCTCTAGCTCACCAAATCGATTCTCTCGATGAATCGTCTTTGTCGACTGGTGCATTTATTTTGGATCATGTTTGTCGAATTGTAGATTGATTGTGGATGTGTGTGGACCTAAATCTGGCATGTTGCATTCTCCTATGTGGATATGATGACTTTTGTAGGCTGACTTGCAGAAAGATGTATTTATTTAATATTTTATGAAGTCGCCTGATGTTTGTAATTTAATTGTTGTTTTAAAGATTACTTGTGGTTGAGTAGTATATAAGGAGGGTATGGATAGTTGTTTATGGAAAAAAGAGAGGAGTATTATCAGATTGTGGTGATAAAAAAATCTGATTATAATAGCAGAGCTAGTGGCTAAGTGTCTTGGCTTAGGAGACAAGGATATTGCTTGGTTTCTTGTGACCACAAGTTTAGATCTTCTTTGGTTTTTGTACCAGTTCCTATGTTTGTGCAGATCTGGACTAGCTAGGTCATTTTTGGATCCTGCGAGATCTAGATTATATTTTTTGATGTAATTGGTCGTAGCTGAGAAGGCCTTACAACTTGTCATGTTGCATGTAATGCTTGTTTATTGATGAATACAATTTGAATTATGGTTATATCTTGTTATTTCTATGTATATCTGTTGTGTTGATGTTGGTTGCAAGGTTTGGACTCTCCATTCTTGGATCCTCCATCCTTGATTGTGTCAACCTAAGGGTGGGTGTTGGAGTGGTTAACTGTTGCACCTATTAAGTCATTCTACTAGGTTCTTAATATACATGTTGTTTAAGTTTAGTAAGGGACCATATAGGAGTATTCCCACTTTAGGTGATAATATAACATTATGAATTTTTCATTCTAAATGGGATTTCCACCTTTAGTGGTGGTGCAGACAAGATCGAAGGGAAGTCAAAGAGATTTATTTAAATCTTGTAGCAAAAGTCACATAACAGAAATCACAGGTAACAAAAGAGAGATATGAAAAATCATTCTTCCTTATTATCATCAAAAAATGATATACAAAGGATATACAATATGTTGTCATACAAGACCAGCATACAGGCCTGATTACAGTAAGAAATCCTTACAAATTCATTCACATTAAGATAAAGGAAGATGCCTTATCTTCATACCCTGAAACATTTGTCTACAAGGACCAATTACATTAATTATAAAGCATTCACAAGCATCAGGTCAGCCTAGAAGGATTCCATTTCTCAATGAGAAATAAAATGTCATACAAAATAATAGGTCAGAACCCAAATCATCACGTTCTAATTCCAATGAAAGAATTATGAATCATGATCCCTTAAGAAGGCTGCGCCAAATTTAACACCATTGAGAAATGAGTCGTTAATCTTCGTTGATCAAATAATTCCTCTGCAAGATTCGAAATTATAAATTGGTCGAAAAACACAAACTGGTTGGAAAACATGAAGAACAATTAAGTCCTACCAAGAATCTGCAAGATCTCATGCGCGAAGTAACCAAATATTATGAGAACCTTGGAGAAGGTCCAACATGATTCCATGAACACATTGCAAGGATCACAATGACAAAATATCCAAATTGAATAAATGCAAAATAAACTCAGAGACTAATCGAATAGGAAAATAGGAACAAGTTTTTTTATTTGATGTAAGATTGTCAAGAACCCAAGATGCTCCTGCATCATACACCCAAGGTTATTTAAAAAGTGTGACTCTCACTTTGGTGGGGCTAAAGGAAAATCAAGATGGTTAACCCCAACGTGAGAAATCCATGAAGAATCTCTTGATACTATTTACCTGTTGTTTCTTTGCTAATTCTTGTATCCAAAATCTCTTCTATCTCATCTAGCTGCTTCTTGGGATATGATTGTTCAATATCTGATCCACCCCCCTCACATAAATCTGATTCATAATATTAATACAAGTATGTAACATTTAATATAGGTGAAATATCCATATCCTCTGGGAACTCTACTTTATATGCATTCCCTGAGTTAAATCTCCTCAAGAGTTTACACGGTCCAAACTTCCTCATCCTCGGCTTGTTATAGGTTCCAACATTAAATCTACTCTTCTTCAGATATATCACCACTTCATCTGGTACTTGGAATTCCTTATATCTCCTCTTCACATCGTCTTTCTCCTTATATGTTTGATTCATCTTCTCCAAATGTCATTTTATCTACATGTGTAATCTATTCATGTTTTCTGCAAATCCTTCTACTTCAACAATCCTCTTAATTTGATGATTAATATATCATAATTTTGATACTTCTTTATGTTAATATTTGGTAACACTGAGAGGGGGGTTCAATCAGTGTTACAGTACTTTTGTAAATTCTTAAACTTCATTACTTTCCATAAGAAACATATAAAGATGTCACATAAAATTAACAACCATGCAACAAAGATAAACATACATTAACTCATAACACCATATTTGTTTCCAAGGAAACTCTGACCAAGGGAAAACCCCGGTGGGGATGATACCCATAATATTCTGTATTATGAATCTTAAAACCCTGTAAGGAGTTCTAGCCTTGTTAGGAGCTGATTAATACAATATAGGCAGATCCCTATTAGGGAATGTATACAATAAGATCCATGTTAAGGAATCAAACCTGTTAAAGGTCCTAGCCTTGATAAAGCTAAACAAACCTTGTTAGGGGTGTACAATAGGTGCAACAACACTTACAAAAAATCTTTTGTCCTAAATACAAAGAGTTAACAATGTATTCATAGAAGAACTCCTATTTTTCTCCTTCCTCTTGATCTCTGCTTTTCCTTTTCGATGTCTTCACAATTCACATCTAACCTCCATCCATATCATCTTATCATCATCACACACTTTTAAAAAAGTGTATGTATACTTATACCCTGTTAGAAGTATAATTCTAAAAGCTAGTCGACATTACTCTAGCTAAACATCATATTAATTCAAGTGCAATTGCACCCTTCATTAACATCCCTAGTCAACCTTAAATGTAAGATAGCATCCAAAAATAACTTCCCAAATACTCACAAGGTTGGCTTGAATGATCACTAACATGTTATACTCTATTGTTTATTTGAACGTATCCAATCAATTGAACATATCTCTTCTATCCTTCAATACTAACACTTGCGACCTCACACATATGGTCTTCAAGCATTCCATTAAGATCGCATACCTTATTTTAACTTCTGTGAAGCTCGCCAAGATTTTTTGTCAGATTGGGTTACTGGAACTGTCTGTGGACTTAGGCATTTTTTCATTCAACAACTGCATTCAAATATATTCATCATATCCAATATGTGCGACCATAAAACTGATAAGTGTTTCCATACATGACATCATTCTATACATGTGTATTTGCATATGTGTGCATGTGCTAGCCACATATCAACACTTTAATATTAAATCAAGTAAGTCTCTCAAATGGTGTCTTTCATGTACTCCTATTCACTGAATTTTTATATGCAAATTATGCTTGCAGTAAGACTAAATCCTAATTTCTAGGCTTTTCTCTAGCCAAACATCTCAATAGGTTTCTCAAACTTTTGTTCACTACCTCTTTTTGTCCATCTGTTTATGGATGAAATGTAGAACTAAACTTCAAATGAATCTTCATCTTTTTCCAAAGTGTCCTCAAAAAATAATCAATAAATTTACTATCTTTGTCTAAAACTATACTCTTAGGAAATCCATGCAATATCACAATCTCCTTGAAAAATAAGTTAGGTATATGTACTCCATCTTTTGTGTTCTTAGAAGAAATGAAAGGTGACATCTTATAAAATCTATCTACCACTACAAAAATAGAATCATTACCTCTTTGTGTCTTTGAAAACCGAAATGCAAAATCCATGCTAATATCCTCCTAAGTTCTAGTCGACACTTGAAAATGTTCATACAATCAGGTATTTTGACTACCCCCTTTTGCAACTTGACAAAATCTACAACTTTGAGCAAACTTTCTTACATTCTTATGAATTTGAGGCCAAAAGTAATTTTCATTCACCAAAGCCATTGTTTTGTCATTATGAAATTGTCTAGCTAATCCTCCACAATTCTTTTCTTTTATGAGATTATCCCTCAAAGAACTTATGGGTATACAAAAATGAATTGCTTTGAATAGAATACCATCTTGAATAATATAATCCAACCATTTTCTTCAGTCTTCTACAATAGGCTCTCTGCAGGACTTGTAAGGTTCTGCAAAATCAGGCTCATCCTCATATAAAGTCTTCAATTCATCAAATCCCAACACTTAAATTCTCATTTTGGTCAGCAAGGTCCTTCAACTCAAAGATAAAAAAAAGTTTAATTGATTTACCACTCCCATGTTTCAACATAAATCTATAACTCTACAAAAATTCAACCCATCTCACATGTCTCTAGTTCAACTTACTTTGACTGTTCAAATATTGTAATGCTTGATGATCAATATACAACACAAACTTCTTAGGCAATGAATAATGTCTCCACTTCTTCAAAGTTTGAGCTATGCAATAGAATTCCTATTCATGAACCGAATATCTTCTCTAGGCATCATTCAACTTTTCACTGAAATAAGCAATAGTTCTACCTTCTTGACTTAACACTGCTAGAATTGTATAACCACTTGCATCACAGTCCACTTGAAATACTTTATTGAAATCTAGTAAAGCTAACATAGGTTGTTCCGTTACCTTCTATTTTGATAATTCAAAACTCTTATCTTCTCCATGTGTCGACTTGAATTCTTTTCGATCTCCTCTCATTGTCTCAGTCATAGGATTACAAACCAAACTAAAATTCCTTATGAACTATTGGTAGAAAATAGCCAATCCTTTAAATGATTTGACTTCTCCATCACTCTATGGTTTAGGCCATTTAACAATTACTTTCACTTTCTCGGGATCCATCTTCAATCCTTCTGGAGATATCAAAAAATCTAGATATGCAATCTCTTCCCTCATGAAAGAACACGTCTTGATGTCTATCAAAAATTTCTCTTCCCTCAATCTTTGTAATACTTATCTGAGATTCATCAAATAATCTTTCTTATTTTTACTGAAAATCATAATGTCATCCAGATAAACAATCACTATATTACCCAATAATCTCTTCAATACCTCATTCATCAACCCCATGAAAGTAATTAGTACATTAGTCAGTCCAAAAGGAATCACCAAACACTCATACAATGCTTCATTTGTCTTAAATGCAATCTTCCACTCATCTCCTCTAATTCTCATATGAGGATATCCACTCTTCAAATCTATCTTTGTAAAATATCTATCTCCACTCAAACAATCCATTATATCATCCATCCTAGGCAAAGGAATCAATATTTCACTGTGATGCTATTAATAGCTCGAGTTAGTTACATCCTTCATTCTCCATTCTTCTTAGGTGCTAATACTGCTAGTAGGACATATGGACTCAAACTATCTCTGATCAAACCTTTCTGCAAAAATCATTGCACTTGTTTGTTCAATTCCTTATTCTATGCTAGTGTCAACCGATGTGATTCTTTATTCGGTAAACTTTCTCTAGGAATCAGATCCATGCAATGACTAATACTTCTCATAGGTTGAAACCCATCAGGTACATTATCTAAAATTATATGTTCCCACTCTGTCAGCAAGTCATTTATTTCCTTTGGTTTTTCTTCTTTTGTTTCTAAATCAGAGTTCTTAGGGGTCAATGCATACTACATTATCACTCTTCAAGCTATCGAATAATTTCCTTCCTTCAACCAAACAAAATCCAACACTAGTACAATTATCATTTTTAGGAGTCTCAATCAAGCACAACAACACAAGTTGATTTATCCCATTTGCAAGAATAGTATACCAATTATTTATTCCATCATGCAAATCTTGTCTATCATACTGCCATTGTCTACCCAACAAGATTTGACACACATCCATAGGCATAATATCACAAATAACTTCATCAATATAAGTTCCTATCTTCAATTTAACTAGGAATTATTCACTTACCAGTGTACTCGCCTCAAATTTGTCTAGTAGAACTTAAGCCCCTAATTTCAATTAAACTATGTTAACAAAAATTCTAAATATCAAAGGCATAATTTACTAGACATAATTATATAAGCAACATGGACAATCCCCCTTGCATAGTTAAATTATTTCTAAAAATCAAGCCTAAATCATTTCTGAACTTGAAAAATCAATTGTCAAAACTTACTTTTAATATAAAGTCTTAGCACTTTTATTAAAAAGAGAACTTTGTGCAACTTAACCTTGATTAATTGATAATTAAAAGGGGATTTTCTATTTTGTCTTATTCTGCAATCAAGCTTGGCCAATCAAAAATCTTGAATCCTCTCACATAGATTGATATTTTCTGACCAGTCATCTCTACCTAACATCTTTTGCCTCTTAATCTCTACTCTTCATTCTTAAGGCAATTCCTTTAAAAGGAAGGTATTCCTTGGATCAAGGGTTCAATCTGGATCATTGTTGAAAGTCTATTCTCTTGCATTCTAAGGCCCCAATCTTGATCATTTACATCTTAGTGATTTGCATTCTTGCATTCTTACCCAGCTTGTAGTGATCAAGAATGACTAGGTTATTAAGAGAAAGCAATTGACCCAACCAAAGTGCCTGTGGGTATACACATCGGAAGATGTGATTAGGAAGAAGAATCTGCAGCACATAAAACAAGGAAAAACATCAGTAATCGGTATAAATCGAACATCGTGCGATCAAAAATCAACTACTAAGCATCTGAAAGACAAATTTTTCTACGAAGACTAAAACTTTAACATTTGGCCAATACAATGAAAGAGTTGACCCACATATATTGTATAATGAAACTCAACAAAGAAGACAGTACAATTTTTCAATACAATCCAATTCCTTGTATCGTAAGATACAAGGGAACCTATTGTACGATAAAACATTGAACTAGAGACGATACACATTTTAAAATCAGTTTATCGTATGATAAACCTCAAGAGAGGCATATGATACTTTTTTTAATCGTATGATAAACAGCAACAGAAAACCAAAAACATGCTAAAAATGCTAAAAAAATAGCTAAAAAATGATAAATCACGAGATGAGATTGGTTACTTACTGTTGCATTGTATACCCAAGGCTGGTTGTGCTGTATCTATAACTTGTATTAGTGATTTTGGATGGGAATCAGCATCGTAATTTCTCTGAAGGGCTCTGGGATGTCAAAGTCAACTATAGAAAATGATTTGAAAATGACCCCTCCAAGCCCCTTTTATAGATTTTGACCTAATTTTCAAAGTGTTTGGAATCCTGTAAAAATTGCATGCCTAGCTAATTTCAACATTCTAAATCCCTTTTCGCGATCAAAATCAAAATCCAAGATGATTTACTTAGTCAAACACAGTTCACCATTGACGCTATCACTTCTCGCTCGCTACCGCCTTCATTTCTCGCACCTCTAAGGTAAATCTTATGCAAATTTATCAAAACCAAGTGATTTTATATAGGTTAAAATTGGTCAAACTTCATTAAAATCTATTCAACAGAACCTCCAAACATAGATGGAAAACTTGGACTTGGCAAAAACTTGCCAAGCCTCGAAAAAAACTCAAGAAAAATTGGCCAGTTTTTGGAAAAACTCGGGAACTTAAAAATAGCATAAAATTTAATTAAAAATACATTTTAAAAAAAATTCTATGAGAAGATGCATCCAATGAGTTAATTAATGAGAAAACAAAAGAAACAAGCTAAGTTTAGATATATATAAATACAAAGTGGGTACAAAATTACATTCTCATGTGCCATGCTGATGACTAGAAGCAAAATAGTAAACAGTTTCTACAAAACTAGAAGGAAATACATCATTACAAATTACAATTACATCTTCCTCTTCCCAACTTTATGAGAAAATAAGGGAGAGGAACTAGAAGTAGAGGACCTAGTCATAGAAGTAGAACACTGCACTTAGCGTGACTGTGCCTCTTCGCTCGGTATTCCTGCTGAAATGTGTAGTTCACTCTCCATGATGGATGTATCTTCTAACAGTGGCACTTCTAATGACTCCTCGTCCGACTCCTCATCATCCTCCTCATTTTCATCCAATGTGAAACCAAATCCACTCCCCTTCTCCTCCATAGCCTTCCTCTCCAAATCAATGATGTCATCCTTTGTAAACAATGGAGGCTACTCTTGTGCCATCCAATCAGAGTATGAATCTATGATGCTTGATCATTGATCGATGCCAAATGTCAAAGTCTTCATAACTAGGTCTTAGGTTGTCTTTGTTGGTGGTTTTTTTCAAGTCCCTAGGTCCGACAAATGAGGTTTGAGTGATTTTGGCCTGTGGGGAAGTCATGTCTGTCTGGCATTTGGGCGAGATCTAAGCTAAGTTTGTGATAGATATGGGATCGAAACCAAGTGATTTGTGATAAAAATGAGTTAAAACCCTTTGGGAATCCTTTTGCTAGCTTCAGTTTGACCTTAGAAAGCCATGATGGATTGTGTGAGGTAACCCTGCTGAAGGCTTGCTGAATCTCCCTCCCCTCAACTAGAAAATTCGAAAATTTCCTCCTCTACTCAAAGACCAAAGAGCTACAAATGATATATTATGCCCAAAAATGTCATTGATGGTGTTCAAACCTTGGCATTGTCGCACAGGAGAGTTTAAAAAAAAACATAGCGAGTTCCTTCGAAAAAGTTGCAGATTACTTTGTGAGTTTTTCAAAAAAATTCAGGGAGTTTTTTTATGCGATTTTTTGCCTGAAAAAATCACCGAGCTAAAAAAATCAGCGAGTATTCGGCACTCAGTGAGTATGCCAACTATGCCTCCAAATGGCTCTGAATGTGCTTCAATTTTTTTAAATCTGCTGACAACATAATATTATCAATCCTAATGCTTTCAATCAAATTAGCCTTTAACCTCTCTACCTCATTTTGATTTTGATTGCTAGGGGGAATGACAATATAGAAAATCTTCTTCTTCAAATCAGCTCTAATCTTAAAATCATTTCAAGCTTCATTTTTTGGGGCATCTCAGCTTCATCAAGAACCATATCAAGTAGAGACTCTCTGCATCTCTCTTTGAAAGATTGATCTCATCGCTTCATATTAGGTCACTCTGACATGCATCTATTTGATGTCTTGGGGCATGTCAGGTTCATGAGGACCCATATCAATCTGACATCATTCATGAGGCATATCAGGTTCATCAATACTCATATCAATCTGGTATTATCTCTCAATCAGGTGATTGGATTCCTCAGAATCCTTGTCGAGGTAGCTATTTCAAAATATTTGATAGATATTCAATCTCATCGCTTCATACTAGGCTTGATACTGTAATGTCCCCGATTTAGCAGGCTTGATCAATGTGACCCTCATGAGCTGACATTGTTTTGAGGGTCTCTGGGAGTTTTTGGGATGAACTTACTATTTTAGGTAAGTCTATTTTTAGTAGTGGCTATTTCTGGTAGGGCACTGCCTATTCCTGGTTGGGCAGTTGGTCTTGCTGCTTTGTCAGAAGTTTTTTGATTGTAGTCAGACAGTTCAGTGGCTCTTATTTTAAATGTGTTATTAAATTAAATTATTTTGGTTTAATTTAATAACTTATAACTTTGTAACTTTATGTTATAAAGTGGGGTTATTTTCAAAAGCCAATTAAGTGAAAATATTAAAAAAGTGCTTTTTCCAAAAAGCCTATATATTCTGCTCGAATAAGCACTTTTGGGATCTTTTATGCAATCATTTTTTTCTCTTGGAATTTGGGAAGAAGACAAATCCTGGTCAGGGTTTCGAGGACTGATTCCTCATCTCGTAATTTGAGCCATCTTCTGTCGGTGGTGAATTTTACATTTGATTATTTGGTGATCTCAATTCAATGCTATTGTATATCGGATTGGTGAAGTTTCAATTCTGGAATGTGAAATGCTGATAAAATTGTGTGGAGAATTCAATCAATTCGAGATTCTAATATAGATATCTGGCAACTGGTTAATTATTATCAGATATGTGGAAGTGTGATGCAATACTGGAATTATCAAATTGTGTAGTGAAATTGAAATTACTTGTGCTGCAATTCCCAACATTTTTTTTAAAAAGAGAAAAACGTCTAGACTGGTAGCAGAATTTTGTTTGCTACTAATGTCTTAATTTTTCTGGGCACGTGTTGCAGCCTTGGCCATCAGCAATACCTGGGATCTCATGTCAAGGCTGGAGGTCTGAATTTTCTGGGCACGTGTTGCAGCTTGGGCCGCCAGCAATACTTTCGATCTCACGTCAAGGCTGGAGCTCACGTGTAGGAAACCGTAGCAGGTAGCTATTCTTTCTTTGGGACAACGTGCATGTACAGACACCCCATGTGCTGTATTCTGCAGACACGTGAGTTATTTTTCAAGGGTGGCGGTTTCATTACAAGGCAGACGTGACCAGCTGAATAATATTATCTATCATAGGTGCTCATTTGTTTTTTTCAAAAAATAAGATATTTTGTAGTTTGTTTCCTTTGCAAAGGCTTAATAGTTTATGATATGTCAAAAGGACATTATTGAATTGAAATTTGATATTTTCAAGATGGAGATCAAACATATTTTATAACTGTTTATTTGAGAAATATTAAGACATAGTTGTAATTATTTCAAAGTTAATATTAAATATTCGGGAAGAGCCTATCTGGGATCTTCACAGTGGTATCAGAGCCAAATTCTTGCCAGCCTATAGGGTGATTTGGGTTCAGCATGGCATAGAGGTTTAGACCTGGCATGTACTATTCCCGCAGAGGTCCTAATTCTCCTCCTGGTGAGGGAGAACTTGAGATACAGTTTGGCAGTATGGGAGACAGGGGTGTAGGAGGTTCAGGTAATGCAGATGGTTCAGAATATAGGGATGCTGCTATTGATTCAGAACTTGGTAGAGAAGTCTGTAATACTTTTTGAGGTATTGCAGATAGTCAACATCATGTTGCTACTATACTACAATAGTTATCTGATACTTTACAACGGATGACAATTCCTGTTGATCGTGGCCGAGACAAAGGTGCTCGGAGTGCTTTAGCTAGTTCTCATCGATCTAGAGAAGATGATAGGTCACGTGTGGGTGATAGGATGAGAGCTGAGGATTGTCCTAGGTAGGAGGATAGACATGACAGAGTAGGGGAGGCTGGTGTATATGATAGACCACAACGTCTTGTATTTTTGAGACTTGAGGTGGATGCGGTTAGCACTGAATCTGAGGCCGCTCCATTTGTAGATGATATTGTTGCACATTATGCTGAGTGGGATGCCCTACCACATGCAATAAAATAGAATCTAAATTTTGACATGTTTCTTTCACAGAAACATGAGCAAACTACGGGTAGACCGGTACTTGACAAACAGAGGCCTAGGGATATAGATTTATGCCAGGCAACCAACAAAATGATTCTGGATCATTATGATGGTAGTGGAAAGGTGACAGCACGAGCTTGGGCTCACAAGTTGGACACTTATTTGTCTTTACCTCCTATGTTTGAGGAGGATGCCATTCACTTTGCTATGCTACATTTGGATGGTATAGCCCATGACTGGTGGTACCATCGGTTGGTGTCACTTCGACACGATCAGATCTTTTATTATCAGGAGTTCGTTGATAGATTGATTGAAAGGTTTGATAAGGACCTTGAAACATATTTCAGAGAGTTGGCTCAATTGTGACAGACAGGTAACCTGGAGATTTTTATCAATGAGTTTCAGCGGTTGTCTGTTATGGTCTATGACATTTTAGAGAGGAGAAGAGTTATGCTCTTTGTGGAGGGATTGATGGAGCCTACTAGAGGATGGGTTAAGTCTTTGGACCCACTTACCTTGCAAGAGGCTACGAAAAAAGAAAGGAATTTGGAAGCATCAACTCCACAGAACAGATTTGCTGCGAGACCTTCCAATACTTCTTATGACAGGACAACTCCTAAAAGGGATGATAGAGCTGATTCTAATCGTCCTACAACAGGTCCCTTGGATCAAGAGACATTAAATGATCTAAGGAGAAGGAAATTATGTTTTCATTGTAGAGGGCCCTATGATTTGAATCATGATTGTCCCTTGAAACCAAAGGGAAACAATAAGATGATGGAGTGGTTTTATGATGATGAAGATGATTCTGAATTTTCGGGACAGCAAGTTGATGATGAGCATGATTCACATGAGGTTCTAGTAAATGATGATGAACACGTGGGTAATTCTGATTTCAAGGTTGTGTACCTCATGAGCATGAAAAAGGAAGATTCCTTTAGGATGCATGGTCTCTTGGAAGGGCAGTGAATCATTGCTCTCTTTGACACATGAGCTACTCATAATTTTATTGACTCTTGTTTGGTGGCAAAGAGGGGATTTGAAACTGAGGATTTTGAAGGACTTAGAGTACAGGTAGCCGATGGTTACTCTCTCAAGTGTAATAAAAAGATTCCTGAGCTTTCTGTAAAGCTAAATAATTATTGCTTCAAGGCAGATTTTTATGTGGTTGACATGGACAACACCGATATAGTTCTCAGCATGAGCTGGTTGCATTCACTTAAAAAGATATCTACATGAATACGAAAAGGATCAAATTGAGGCTCATCAAGGATGGTAGGACACACATTCTTAAGGCCATTCAGGTAGGTGATTTGAAGACTATTTGCTACAACCATATGCAGCGTTTGGTGAGGCATGGTGATGTATTGATTGGGCAGCAGAGTGTAGGTTGTTGTCTACATTAGAGAACACAGATGGGCCAGCTTATCATTCGGATATTCAGCAGCTCAGAATTAAACACTCCAAGGTGTTTAATGATTTACCTTATGGCAAACAACTTGATAGAGGAATTGATCACATTATTGAGTTAGAGGAGGGCACTAAGCCTGTCATGATTACTCCTTACCAGAACCCTAAGCGATTAAAGGATGAAATTGAAAAGACTATTCAAGATCTGCTCACTATGGGACATATTAGGCCGAGTAAGTCTCCTTTTGCTTCATCTATTGTTTTGGTGAAGAAAAAGGATGGGACACTCAGAATGTGTATAGATTACTGGATGCTGAACAAGAAAACTATTAAAAATCGATACCAAATTCCTTGTATTGATGGGCTTATTGATGAGTTACATGGGGTCAAATACTTCTCCAAGATTGACTTCAGATCCAGATACCATCAGATCAGAGTTAGAGAGCAGGATGTGGAGAAGATGACATTCAGGTGTCATTGTGGCCATTTTGAGTTTCTGGTCATGCCTTTTGGTTTGACTAATGCTCCTGCTACATTTTAGTCTACTATGAATAGAGTCTTCCATGGTTAGTTGTAGAGATTTGTTCTTGTTTTATTTGATGACATATTAGTCTATAGTAAGACTTGGGATGAGCATGTGGCACATTTGGATACAGTACTCGACATTCTTGATGAGGCCTCCTTGTTTTCCAAGGAGTCCAAGTGTGCTTTGGGCATACAGAGTTGCTGTATTTGGGACATATCATCAGCACAGAGGGAGTTCACGTGGATTCAGACAAGGTTTGTGCTATTTTGGAGTGGCCTACACCAGGAAACTTGACACAATTGAGAGGATTCATTGGTTTATGTGCTTTCTATCAGAGATTTGTGTCAGGTTTTTCTAGACATGCAGCTCCGCTTACTGATTTAACCCGTAAGGGTGCTTTTATTTGGACTGATCAGGCACAGGAGTGTTTTGAGAAGTTCAAGGTCATCATGACTTCATGCTTAGTTTTGGCACTACCAGATTTCACGAGACCCTTTGATTTGCATTATGATGCCTCAGGGGAAGGTATTGGAGTTGTGCTATCTCAAGATCGCCACACTATTGTTTTTGAGAGTCGTAAGCTCAGGGGACCTAAGAGGCTGTTTAGTATTTATGATAAGGAAATGTTGGCCATTATGCATGCCTTGGCCAAATTTAGGCAGTACCTAGTGGGGAGCAAATTTTGTATTAAAACTGATCATAGCAGCTTGAAGCATTTCCTTTGACATTGTGATCTTAATGAGAGACAATAGAAGTGGGTTAGTAAGTTGCAGTCCTATGACTTCGATATTTCTTATATCAAAGGTACTCAGAATGTGGTAGTTGATGCCCTTTCATGGAGACAGACCCCACTTGTGCCTGATTTTAGAGATAACTGAGGATTGGAGACATCTAATTATGGCAGAGTATGCTCGGGTTCAGTGGGCCTTAGGTATTGTTGATGGCAGTGTACAGGACAATGATTATACTCTTGTGAATGAGCTGATCATTTACAAGGAGAGGATATATTTAGTCCCGGGGTCTAGTGTCAGACAAATCATTTTTCAGGCTTTCCATGATTCACCCTTGGCAGGACATCCAGGTTTCTTTAAGACCTATACGCAGATTTTTGAGAGGTTCACTTGGAAGGGGTTAAAGACAGATGTTCAGCAGTATGTCTGTGAGTGCTCTGTTTGTTAGCAGAAGAAACAGGAGCATACTTATCCGGTCGGGTTGTTAGAGCCACTTCCCATTCTTGAGCGGAAGTGGGCTTGTTTATCTATGGATTTTATTGTGGGTTTGCTGAAAGCCCAAGGTAAAGACTTTATTTTTGTGGTGGTAGGTCATCTTACAAAGTATGCCCATTTCTTTTCGATTACTACCACTTTCTCAGTTGTCCAATTAGCTGAGTTATTTTTCTGTGAAGTATTCAGATTACATGGTTTCCCCCGGACTATTATGAGCGATCGTGATAGCCATTTTACGAGTCATTTCTGGCAGGAGCTTTTCTGATTATGTGCGACGGAATTGACCCCCAGTACTAGCTACCACCCTTATATTGATGGTCAGACTGAGATAGTGAATAAATGGGTGGAGGGCTATCTACGGAATTATGTTTCTTCTCAGCAATGGGGTTGGGTGAACTGGATACATTTGTGTGAATTTTGTTATAATTCCACTCATCACATGACTATTCAGATGTCACCGTTCTAGGCTTTGTATGGGTATGATCCACCTAGTTTCATGGATTTATTATGCAGTGACAGTCGAGTGCCCAGTGCTGGGGATATGTTACAGGATGGTCAGGACATCATGAGGACATTAAAAGACAATATTCAGAGGGCTCGGAATCAGCAGAAGCAGTATGCTGATCAGAGGAGGACTGCTCATTCTTTTCAGGTGGATGATATGATTTATTTGATGTTACAACCCTACAGGCAGTCTTCTATCAAGAAGAGCGGAGCTAAGAAGCTCAAGCCCCATTACTATGGACCTTTCCGTGTAGTTTTCCGGGTGGGAGAGGTTGCGTATGAGCTGGATTTACCTCCTGACTGCAGGGTTGATAATGTTTTCCATGTCTCACACCTCAAGAAGGCATTGGGTCAGCATGTTGTACCATCTTCTACGTTACCTCCCTTGGATGATGAGGGCAGATTGGAGTTGGTCCCTGAGGCTATTTTGAAGACCAGGGAGAGGAATCCACGGCATACAGTTGTTAGAGAGTTTTTGGTGAAGTGGCACAGACTTCCTGATGAGGATGCCACTTGGGAGCTTGAGGATATTCTGCAGCACTCGAGATTGCGATTACTTGGGGACAAGCAATCTTGGGGAGGGAGGACTGTAATGTCACCGATTTAGCAGGTCTCTGCAGTTGAGCATAGTCAGTTCATCAATGCGACCCTCGTGAGCTGACAGTGTGTTTTGAGGGTCTCTGGGAGTTTCTGGGACGGACTTACTATTTTGGGTAAGTCTATTTTTAACAGTGGCTAGTTCTAGTAGGTTAGTGCCTATTCCTGGTTGGGCAGTTGGTCTTGGTGCTTTGTTAGAAGTTCGTTGATTGCAGTCAGACAGTTCAGTGGCTATTATTTTAAATGTGTTATTAAATTAAATTATTTTGATTTAATTTAATAACTTATAACTTTGTAACTTTATGTTATAAAGTGGGGTTATTTTTAAAAGCTAATTAAGTGAAAATATTAAAAAAGTGCTTTTTCCAGAAAGCCTATATATTCTACTCGAAAAAGCACTTTTGGGATCTTTTATGCAATCATTTTTTTCTCTTGGAATTTGGGAAGAAGACAAATCTTGGCTAGGGTTTCGGGGACTGATTCCTCATCTCGTAATTTGAGCCATCTTCTGTCAGTGGTGAATTTTACATTTGATTATTTGGTGATCTCAATTTGATGCTATTGTATATCGGATTGGTGAAGTTTGAATTCTGAAATGTGAAATGTTGATAAAATTGTGTGGAGAATTCAATCAATTTAAGATTCTGATATAGATATCTGGTGGCTGGTTAATTATTATCAGAGTTGTGGAAGTGTGATGCAATATTGAAATTATCAAATTGTGTAGTGAAATTGAAATTACTTGTGTTGCAATTCCCAACGGTTTTTTTTAAAAGAGAAAAACATCTGGACTGGTAGCGGAATTCTGTTTGTTGCTGGTGTCTTAATTTTTCTGGGCACTTGTTGCAGCCTTGGCCGTCAGCAATACTTGGGATCTAACGTCAAGGCTAGAGGTCTTAATTTTCTGGGCACGTGTTGCAGCTTGGGCTGTCAGCAATACTTTGGATCTCACGTCAAGGCTGGAGCTCATGCGTAGGAAACCGTAGCAGGTAGCCATTCTTTTTTTGGCACGACATGCATGTATAGACATCCCACGTGGTGTATTATGCATACACATGAGTTATTCTTCAAGGGTGGCAGTTTCATTACAAGGCAGATGTGACCAGCTGAATAATATTATCTATCATAGGTGCTCATTTGTTTTGTTTGAAAAATAAGATATTTTGTAGTTTGTTTCCTTTACAAAGGCTTAATAGTTTATGATATGTCAGAAGGACATTATTAAATTGAAATTCGATATTTTCAAGATGGAGATCAAACATATTTTATAACTGTTTGTTTGAGCAATATTAAGACATAGTTGCAGTTATTTCAAAGGGGTGGTCCCACAATAGTGTGTCCCACTTTTTGGCCAAATTTGACATAGAGATCAACATTCTGAGAAAAAACTTCACTTTCGAACACCTGTTGCCGGAAAACTATTAGGAATTTGAAGATCATGTAAAATAGAGTCTTTTAGAATTTTCTTTCTAGTTTCTAAATATTGTTTTCTTAAAAAAATTAAAATTTATTTAAATTCATTGTTCCTTCTCCTTCGAAAAGTGGTTTGTTTGAAAAACTATGTTTTTAAGGAGTTACTGTCACTTGGATCAACATAACTTTTTTTAAAAATATGATGACGATGTAATTCTTTCGGGATTATATTTGTAACTTCTATATCTAAAGGATGCAATTGGTTTCATTCATTTTGGGTCAATATTTCATAGTTTATTAAGTTCTAAAGTGACAGTAACTATAATTTAGACTTAAGGTCACTTGGATCACTCTAACTTGATTTGTGTATATTGAAATTCATTTTTATTTTTTTATAGAAAGGTAATGCAAATACTCTTTTCCTAGATATTTTTCATAATTTTTTTTTGTAATTTGCTATTTTTCCCAAACTCTTGAAGAGACAAGTTGTTGAATGACCAAACAACCTATGTTTAGTTAAAGTAATATTTAAAAGTGATAATGAACTCAATATGTATCAAAATTATATTCATTAGAAAGCTTGTTCTGAATAGCATCATACTACATAGATAGGTTTTTCAAATGGATTTATTTGATCTACCAAAATCCTTATTAATGTCTGGATATGATTTATATGCCTTAGATGCTTATATTTAATATGCTATGCATTCAGAGATTCATTTTTTAAAAATTCTATGCAATGTTTAAATGGTCAATTCGTTATTAATTTGTGTTGGTTATATATTTCTCTGTTCTATATCTTTGTGCATGAGTTTTATGACCTTGATTCCTACACCTAACATTCCTATGAGGAGAAGTTATAAAATTATGTGCTCTCTAAAGGGTATATAGGTTAAGTAATCTAACATTTTCTATGTGAATTACGGTGAAGCCTTTAATCCTTCACATGAAATACCTAGCATTATTTAGAACCAATCTTCCCATAATTCTCATGGTGAGGATGACTCTCTAACATGAATGTCACCTAGCCAAGTCGTCAAGCTTGTTAGTGATTTTCAAAAAGCTTAAACATTGGCATAAACCTTAAATATTATCTATGAAAAGTTATGTTGAAGCTCTTAACCTTTCTAATCTCACTAATAATTTTGAGAATTTTATTCCAATTCTAACATTGTTGTATAATGTGTTTACCTATACTCCACATATTATGGCGAGATCAATTCAAAACATCAATGTTGCACATGGTAGTCTTGGAGGAATCTGTAATTCTTTCATACATCCTCAAGTGCGAGTGTCACATATATTTCTAAACCATCACATATACCTACTTACCAAAATCTCCCAGTTGTTAGACATATTGAGTTTTTGTTGGGATTATTGTCATTGATGTCAAAACCTCCACACTGGTTATCTAGCGGTATCAGTTATTTGTCTAGTGGTATCGGTTAGTTATCCAACAATATTGGTTGGGTGATAGTAGTTACTAGTATGTTTTTAATATGCTATAAAGGTTTCAACTCTATTTGTAGAATAGATCTTGTACGAGAAATTTTGATGTATGGTGTTAGGCATTCTTGTTTCTAAAATTGAAATACAACTTCTAGTACACCTATATGTTCTAGTGAGTGTAGTTAATTTCCTTTTTTGTTGCTACCTATTGAATGTTGTGCTTACAGAGTTCTTCCAGGTGTTTCTTCTATATGGACATTCGTGTAGTTCATCAGAAGGTTTTGTATAGTGATTATATCCTATTATGGACATGTTTCATCTACTTTTATCTATCGGTTGTTTTAGAAGTTTTTTTGATCAAGTCATGAACATGGTTGTAGTGTTCTAAAAATTCCCTGATCTTTTGATAAATGTGATTTGAGGTGTATTTATCTTAAGTGTGACCTATATTTAGGTCTTGTGGTAACATGTTGTAAAGAGTTCTTAGGTATGTCCCAAAATTAGTTCAATCCTAGCATGTTAAATACAATTGTAATATCTTTTATTTTGTGGCCTATATGTATTGTTGTTTGGCCGCCATAGGTAGCTACCTTATCAGATGTATATAAACAAAGATATCTTTTTGTATCCAATGTATGTTATTGGAGAAGTATGTGTATGCAAAATAGAGAACTATATGTGACATAGTGTGAGTTTTTTTTTGTATATTTGGCAGTGGTGTATAAGAAGGAAGTTGGGTGGAGTATTTTTATGTATAAGGATAAGGTCTTATATACTGTGGTGTCAAGATTTTTTGTATATTGACAGAAGGTCTGTATTATATCTCTTATATGAATGATAAATGTACTATCAATTGGAACTATTTTATACATAGTCAGACGCAAACCTATTAGTTTACATTTTGTAATACATCTCTTTGTATAAGGGTAGTTATCCCGACTCAAAGTTAGGCATCCACTATGATAAAAATGACAATGAGCCCTTATAATAATTACCTTAACTGAGGTGATCTTGATCGATGTTCATTTCATGAGAATTAGCTTCTCTGTGGTTTTTCCCAGTTTGGGTTTCCATGTAAATTCTGGTGTTCTATGTGTTGATGGTTTGATGCTTTCATAATTTTATCAATCTTAATTACTTGAATGGTTTAAGTACTTACTATTTTAGAAAAAACCTTAAGTGTTTGTGAATAATTGCTCCCCCTTGTCTCAGTTATTATCTTGTTCAACAATTTTTATCAGAGGTCAGTCCCTTGCAGATACAACTTAACCACTTGAGGGAGATCTGGTTTGTTTGAATAGATGGAAGAAGAATACTATTATGATGGGGATTGACAGATCATGACGAGAAATATTGAGAGTACCAAATTCAAGAATGAGGAGTTGAAAGAAAATATTAAGGAAGCAAATGCATATATCAGTAAGCTGATGGATCATATCTAAAATTTGAAGCAAGGCATAATGAAGTTAGTCAGGAATTGAAGGAGTAAAAAAAAAGGTGGTGGATCTCGACAAGAAGGTGAATAATAAAAAATGTACTAAGGAATTTATGAAAGATGGGTTAAAGTAGAAAATGTAAGTTTGGAAGAGGACTGAAGTAGAATTGAAGATCGCCTTACAAGAATGGAAGAAACATGAAGAGAATCTCAAGGAAGCCATCAAGATGATGTAAGGTGAAAAATAAAGGCTGAATTAGAAATTAATGAAGCTAAGATTTGAACGTAAGGTATGTGAGTAGTATGATTTTGGAATAGTTTTTAGCCCTAGAGAAGAGTCACAAAGATATTGGAGGATTAAGGTTTATCAGTGAATGTTCATATCTAAAGGACAAAGGAAAAGCAAAGATAGTTAAAGCTTAGGTATAGTCTGGTGTTGCTAGAAAGATGAAGATCAAAATACATCTATAAGAAGGTGTCTCGTAAGGAAACTGAATTCTCAAAGCTACTTATCTTTTAATAGTTATATTTACATATGCAAGAATTTTAGTCATAACGCTGTTGAATGTAAGATGAGGAAACAATATAATGTTCAATGCTCATATTCTTATAAGCTTGGTTATAAATTGAATAATGCCAAATTTAACTCTCTAATCTAGTTAAGAACAGTGGAATGAACAATATCTTTTATGAGAATTTCCATGTATGTAATAATTATGGTCACAAGGATCATCAATGCAGATCTAGTGTCCAATCAGTGAGATCAGGTTAGAGGAATGCCAATTATTTCAAATGTGGTTAGATTGGTCATTATGCTAACACATGCAGATCTAGTGGTATTTCCATAAATATTGGACATGGAAATAATGTTACAATTTCAAGTGAATCTCATAAGACTAACATGATATGGAAGAATAAAGATGTTATTGATAAAGAGAGCCACATACCAGATTCCGGTACTAGCTCTTATGGTAACTGAGCCGAATGCTTTGTCTCGGGGAGAGTATTAAAATCCTATATCATCATCTCCCAGGCTCTAAGGTGATATCGTATGCAAGTATCTTGTCTTTGGTTGGATAAAATAATGATTACAGTTACTTCGATTGATTGATTTGTGCAGTATAGTTGGGTTGCATCAATGATATTTTGTTTTTGGTGAGATAAGTAATTCTGATGGTTCGTGGTTATAAATGTGAATTCTTGAAATCATTTGCAGCTTTTGCAAGAATAAATTTATGAGTTTTAGTTGAGCTTAGGAAGTGTTGAAGAAGACTTATACAAGTATGATAATGGAATCTCAGTTCGTTATTCATGGTACTAGTGTAGTCGTATGAAGGATGCTAAAAAAAGGCTA
This sequence comes from Chamaecyparis obtusa, assembly GCA_027943335.1. NCBI lineage: Eukaryota > Viridiplantae > Streptophyta > Pinopsida > Cupressales > Cupressaceae > Chamaecyparis > Chamaecyparis obtusa. The sequence goes on from BSBK01000529.1 coordinate 13,480,821, forward strand.
AGATTCAAGAATTTTATCACTGTAGGATCATAAATATAGAATTATGATTATCATCGGATGAGTTATAGAGGGTTTGGAATATTGGATTGGATATATGGGGAGAATTTCCCTAGTTTGATGACAAGGAATTTATCATGTTTTTGCTGAGTTGGTTTCAAGATAGAAACCTAGTATTGGATATATTGGCATAAATGATGCAGAGATTGTTGAGTGTTGTGTCGTACAGGTTTGATGACAAGAAGATCAATTATTGTGTTGTCATTCATGTCAAATTAGTGTTGTGTTAGTTGACAGTGTTCTTGATGTGCTACTATCTAATATTGCAGAACTAATTGGAGTGTACAGTTCTTTTAGGAGACTTAGAGATGTCGCTAGATGTTGTATGTGTTGGATATTGCTAATGCATGGGGAGGTGATTCAGACATTTAATATGTTTGATCACTACGTTACTGAATGGGTGCACTCGTACTGTTGTCATCTATGTTTTATCACCAATGTCAACATATGTTTCTGTGAATAAAATGGGTTGGTTATCACAGTGTACGAACACTGTACAAATGTTTCAGATGCTGTGAAGACAGATGAGATTTTTGGAGGGTGTTGTGATCTTATATCCAAGATTGCATCATGTAATTTTTCATATTGGATGAGTTATAGATGTTTTGGTGAAGACTGGTCAATGGACTGTGATAGTGAGAAATGACAGAGTGTGTCTTTGTGTTACTGGTATATCTTCCAGATGATATGGATTCAAGTAATGCAAGCTTTAGGGATGATAGACAAGATATTGAAGGATGTTCATTGGTCAGTGAAATGTATGGATTGCTTGGTGACGTTAGTTGTGGCGTGTGTTCTGGAAAAGACTTATTTGGAAGCCTACTTGGGAGATGTAGCATGCATTTTGTTTTGCAAATATAAATTAACGATGTCAGTCCTTAATTGTTGTAATTGAATCATTGTATACTTGTTTTAGATACTGTGTATCTTAGCAAGGGTTTATGTAATTATTTATAATTAGGAAAGGCTTATGGGCCGACCTGATTATGAGAATTGTAATATGGTATAAATGAAAGGTCTTTTATTTTGGAAAAGATATGGATGGGAAAAAGGTGATATAAAGAAGTTGTGAATGTTGCAAGCTTGTGTCTGCTGTATGTAGAGAGGAGGTTTACTGGTGGACTTCATTGGAATTGATCAAGCAAAGACAGTTGCTGCCGAACAGTTCAAAAGGATTGTGTATTTCTTCATAAACACTTATGTTGTGAACAGTGAGTTCTGAATGTAGATTTAACCTTCTTTGGGTAGTGAGCCTTGGGCAGTGAGCCCTCCCTTTCTTCTTGACTCCTAACAGGGTCTGTCCTCTAACAAGCACTATGTACTGTAATGTTTCAATAAGCTCCTAACAGGGCTAAATCTTCTAAAAAGGCCACTATACTCTCAGTACATCATTTGTGGATGCTAATTCCCACCAGGGTTATTACCTTTAACAGGATTTCCGCTAGACCAAAATATTGTGTTATTGTGTTGGCATTCATTGTGTTCATTGGATCTAATATTGCTGCTACTTAAAGTTTAAAGTTTAATAATCTACCATACAACTGATTCACCCCCCCTCTGTTGTATTGTGGACTGTTATTCCTAACAATTGGTATCAGACCTTGTGGTCCTCAGAGAGAAATCTTAACAACTTGAGGTGATCTTGGAGATGAAACTCTATAGGAAGGATGGTCCAAAATTTGATCCTGAAAACTTTGACAGTTGGAAGAACAAGATGCAAACTCATCTACTATGTTTGGGCATCGACTATTGGTTGATCACTAAGAATAAGGTGGCTATAAAGACTGAGATTGATTTTCCATCAGCTACTAATCATGAAAAGAAGGTATTTTCATACAGCAAGGTCGCAAGGCAAGCACTAATAAGCGCACTATCTGAAGGTGAGTTTACTGAAGTAAAAGACTTGGATTCAACAAATGTGATTTGGAGAAGATTTGAAGCATTATATGAGGGAGAGAAATATACCAAGAAAGCGAAGTTACAAAACTGGAAAACCAAGATGGAGAAGCTGCAAATGAAGGATGATGAAAGCATTAGGGCTTATGTTCAAAGGGTTATATAAGTTGTGGTTGGAATAAGAAATTGTGGAGGAACATATGATGAAGAAGAAGTTATTGTGAAGATCCTTAGATCATTGACACATGTATACAAGTTCAAGGCTATGTCCATTCAAGAGACTATACCCTTAACTCTGAACTTTAGCAGAGAGATGTTGATTGCAAAGCTAACTACCTTTGATGCTTCTGAAATGGGAGATTCGGTACCTAAAGTAGAATTTGCATTCAAGACATGTTCACACAAGAAAATATCTGCACTTTCGAGCATCGGTAGTGAAGACCTAAAAGAAGAGCTTGGTGAGTATGCTGAGGAATGGGAACAAATAATGGAAGAAGAAAGAAAGATGGATGAACTTGTTTCACTGATTGCCAGAAGAGAAAAGAGAGGTAAGGGAAAATTTGAAGGCAAGTTACCCTTGAAATGTTTTTTATACAATAAGGTAGGTCATTTTGTATCTAGATGTCCTACAAGAGTTCCTAAGTACAAAACTAATTTTTCCAAGTTTAATAGGGATAAAGAATGTTATTATGCTAGTGAAGGCATTTCTGATGATGATGATTTGGATTATGAAGAGATTGGATTTGTTGCTATTAGAGATGAACTAGTACATGAGGAAAAGGCTTTAGTATCTCACATTGACAAGAAAACTTAATGTATTATAAACAGTGGTTGTTCACATCATATGATGGGAGATATAAACTAGTTTGTTACGTTAGTAAAGTATGATGGTGGTGTTGTGAGATTTGGAGACAATCTTCCTAAACATATCATAGGTGTAGGATCTATTACTTTGGATGGAAAGACTAATATAGATAATGTGCTACTTGTTGATGGATTGAAATATAACTTGTTGAGTGTTGGACAACTAATGGATAAAGAGTTTCAACTAAGTTTTGTTAATGGTAAATGTTTTATCAGAAGTAAGGCAGGTAAGTTGTTTGCAACCAGTACTAAATCTAGAGGTAATGTATTTAAATTAAATACAGCTGGAGCCTCTTATTTTGTTGCGAAGGTAGATGACAGTTGTTTATGGAATAGATGATTTTGTCATGTTAATTTTGATAACATTGTTTAGGCAAGTATGGCTAATGTAGTAAGAGATCTACCAAAGATTGTGAAACCATCTAGTACTGTATGTAGAGAATGTGTTATGGGAAAATAGACTAGAAGCAGTTACAAAAGCAAAGCATATACATCAAAAGAAAAGTTGGATTTGGTACATACAGATCTATGTGGACCTAGAAGGACAAGATCATACTATGGTGAAAGGTAATTTCATACTTTCTATTGATGCCTTTTGTAGACTGATGTGGGTTACTAATTTGAAAGAAAAATTAGAAGCATTTGATAAATTCAAGTTGTTCCAAGAAAATGTAGAAAATGAATCAGGTTTAAAGATTAAGAGTCTAAGGTCAGATAGAGGTGGAGATTTTACTTCAGACTTATTCAATTCGTACTGCAAAGAGCATGGAATAAAGAGACATACATATGCTCCTAGGACTCCACAATAGAATAGGATAGCAAAGCGAAGGAACATGACTATACTTGATTCTGCTAGGACAATGTTTCTTGAAGGAAATGTATCTCATACATTACATTGGAGAGGCTGTTGGGACAACAGTGTATACATTGAACAAAATTCAAATCAGAGAAGGTACAAGTAAGACTCCTTATGAATTATGGTTTGATCATACTCCTACTATAAAATACTTTAGAATATTTGGTAGTAAGTGTATCAAGAGAGATGATGAGATAGGAAAGTCTAATGCTAGAAGTGATGAAGGAATTTTTCTTGGTTACTCTACCAAGAGAAAGGCCTACAGATGTTTCAATTTGAGATTAAAAAAGATGATTGAAAGTAACAATGTAAGGATAGATGAAAATTTTCAGATACAAGAAAGAATGTATGACAGTAATCAGATTACAGAGATCAAAGAGGCTGCAGCTATTACAGAAGAAGAACTTGTTGAGGCAGAATGTGAAAAAGGGACTTGTGATGTTGACACAAGTGAGGCTACTGAGGCTCCTAAAACTCCAAGGTATGTAAAGAATAACCATCCTAAAAATCAAATTATAGGTGATTCTAATCAAGGAGTAATGACTAGATCAAAAGCTAGAGAAGAAATTTGTTTGATTTCTAGAGTTGAACCAAAGGCTACAGATGAAGCATGTAGAGATGAATCTTGGATAAATGCTATGAAGGAAGAACTAGATCAGATAAAGAAGAACAAAACTTGGGAATTGGTTCCTAGACCTAAAAACAAAAATGTAATAGGAACAAAACGGGTTTTCAAAAACAAATGAATGAAGAAGGAAATGTTGTAAGAAACACAACAAGACTGGTATGTAAGGGATATTAACAGCAAGAAGGCATAGACTTTGAAGAAACATTTGCTCATGCCACTAGTATAGAGGCAGTGAGATTATGTTGGCAATTTGGCTGAGTAGGATATCAATTTGTTGTCATTATGGCAACATATAATCACTATGATGATCATACTATAGTAGCAAACAGTGTTGTATGAGCACAAAGAAAAATTGTCTAAGTACAACAGTATTTTCCAGTCTAATCAGAGACAGTTTTGGTTAGCGATGTTCACAAAAGTAGGTTTAGTGCATGCAGACTTGAACATGGATAATTCTATGTATATTAAAGACACATGTGAAAGCGCAAGTCTGTATGACATGTACGGAAGGAGATATTGAAGAATAACAAAGACATAGTTGAAGCCGACCTGAATAAAGAAAGAAGACAGAATAAGAATATTAGTTAAGGGATTATTTTTTTAATCATAATAATGACTCAACCATATAAGGGATGACATCCTAGATGTTAACCCTTAGGCAACATGAATTAGTTTTGTATTTAGGAAAGAGTTTTTGCTTAGTAAAGCTGACTATAAGTTGTTATTCTTAATAACTTGTATATATGTAAGAAGCATGTAGTGCGAAGTAGTAACAAATGTAATAAGATATTGTAATGTTGTAATACTATGATGCGAAGTTGTATATTGCAAAAGTAAAGAAAGAAGACTCTGTATATGAAAGCGAAGAGTCTAGAAAGCTAAATCAGAATACGAAAGCTATTGGGTAGCAGTGAAAGGTTATATACTTTATCTTTATATTTAGATATCATTGTATTTTACATGTTTGGGTAGTGAGCTCATCTTGTAAACATCCTATTTTGTAATACCAACTCCTAGCATGGTTGAGGCTTGTAACAAGGCCTAGAGTCCTTTAAGTAGGACAAAGATACTATATGCATGTAATAGACTCCTTAAGGGTGAACATCCTTAACCGGATAATTTTGATCAGTGGATCAATTGTGGGTATCATCCCCATTAGGTTTTTCTCTTGACCAGGGTTTTCTCAAGAAGAAAACATGGTGTTATGAGTTCTTTTGCTTTATTCCTATGCTTGTTATTTAGTTTACTTTGTTTTGCAAGCTTCAAGTGAATTTTATATCCATAATTGGGCAAAAGTAAAAGTTTGTAGAATACTGAGTCACCCCCCCCTCTAAGTATTCCCTATTTCAAACAATTGGTATTAGAGCTTAGTTACTTAGAACAAAGTTATTCAGAGAAAGCCTAACAACTTGGGTAAGATCTCTATGGATATGGATCAATTGCAGAAGAATCTTGAAGAAGCTCTTGAACAAATTGATATTCTTATTGAAGAAAGAGATACTCTGAAAGGGAAATATGATGATGGAAAGAACTGCATTGAGAAACTTAAAGAAAAAGTGGAAGAACTGAAATCAAAGAAAGAACCTACAATTCAAATCAAAGATTGTGATGAAGTTTCAAATGTGAAGAAAGAAAATGAGATCCTTAAACATGAGTTCAAGATTGTAGATTTGAGGTTAAGTTTGAAAGATGGAAATAGCAAGAATGAATGAAATCTGAAATCTGAAAATGAAGATTTGAAGTATAAACTTTGTAAAGTGACATCTGAACTTGAGAAAACCAAATTACAGTATGCTGAACTTGAGAATTACAATACAATTATGAAAGGTGAATTGACTCACTCTAAACAACATCTTGAAAAATTGTATTCCACCAGTGAGAAGATTGATGAAAAAATTTCTTATCAAAATCCATACTATGATACAACTAGTCTTGGATTTAATTCATATAAGATAAGTGAAGAATGCAATGAACCAGATCCAAAATCCTCTGAGAAAAAAGATGAAAAGAAATCTGATGAAGATAACAAATTTGAAGACATACCTAATCCACCTAAAGAAGATAAACCACCTAAAGATATGCGAAGAGAATTCAAAGGTAGATGTTTTGCATGTAATACTTTTCGACATATGAAGAAAGATTGCACAAGTAAGCAATTCAAATCTCTCTATCGTTATTGTTATAATTGTCGTGGTTTTGGAAATAGAGCTATTGATTGTAAGAAACCTAGATCTAATGATAACAATAGTATTAGTAGAATGTTTAGAGATACTAATTGTGCAGATAAGGGACCTACTGAAGATATGAACAAGAGAAATAGAGTTGAGTGTTATAGATGCAACAAGATTGGACACATTGCCAGAAATTGCAGATCACAAATCAGTCAGATAGGACCAATATATAGAAACAATGGAGTAGTTTGTCAGATATGCAACAAATTTGGTCACAGAACAATATTTTGCAGAATGAACAACATGAGAAACCCTAATCCTAGAAGATAAACAAGGAGAGATGAGAACACAAACAACAGTCAGAAGGGATGTTGTAGTAACTCGAAAGAAGTTAAATTTGTTAAAGCCACAAATCAAACAAGCACACTCAGTACAAAAGGTAATCAGACACGTGAAGTATCTGATAGTAAGTGTGAATCTTTTCCTAACCCATGTCAAAGTACTTGAAGTAATCAATTCACGAAGAATGTATTAGAGTAGAAGATTAGAATAGTGTAAAAGTTAGAGTAGATTGAATTGAGTCTTGCGAAATTAATATGAGGTAGTATATGATGTAATGATGCTATAATTAAGAGTGCATGAGCTAATATGAATGTATGCGTGTACATGAAAAGAATGAAGTTTTGCAAGTAACCAGGAACAACTTTTTGGAAAGAAGCGGCAAAGAAATTGAACTCAATGTCAGAACCTTGAAAGATTTAAAGGATAAAAGCACATGATTGATATTATTTGATTATTCAAGTGACTACAAGTGATAAGAAGAGCGATATAGTGGACATTAAGAGCATTTTGCCAGATTTAGAAAATGATTTCGTGACAAATCTACGGAAACCCCTAAATCGCATTTTTTGAGGTATTTTGCTAAGTAAATATATCAAAGCAGTTAAGTTTTTCAAAAATCATGGATGCATCACTTGTTCACCATATAAGAGATTTAGTTAGACCTGGAATTAAAAGGGAACCAATAGAACCCTTGGAAGAAGACCCTAGTCTTGCACTGTCATACATTCCAGGCAGAGTTTTGCATTTCGAAGATGTGAAAAGCTATTTGAAATGAAAGTTTGAGACCTTAAGTGATAGAAACTTGATCATGGAATATGAAAAGATATACAATCAGGACATGTCATTCAAAGAAGGGTTTGAACATTTGAAAGATAATGAGGTTGTCAAGTATCGACTTCATTATGAATTCTAGGATGATGAATGCACAAAGATCATTCTGAGTAGAATCCACAATGGCAAATTTTGGTTAGATGATAGAGTGATAGATATCACCGCAGATCTAATTCATGAGGTAACAGGTTTATCAAAATTTGGAGTTATTCCTTTTAATGAGAAGAATGTAAAGAAAAATGTACTGGACAACACTAAGTCATCTTACAATGGTAGAGGAATTGTAATCAACAAGATCATACAAGATGATGTTAGATATGTAAGCAAGATTTTAACATCTAAGTTTTGTGGAAATTCTAGAGAAGATGATATGGCAGCTAGTATGGTACATGCAACTTATTTGATGTGTGTTGAAAAAGGTCAAGTTGATATGTGTGAAATTATTAGAATTCAGTTGATAGAGAACCTTGAGAAGATTAAGAAAACTAAGAACTCGCAGTTTAGATTTTCATCTCTGATCACATATATGTTTTTCCATTTGTTGTGAAGATTTCCATATACTATTGGAGAAGATTGGAATGATAATAGGAATACAATGGACATAATCAATAAGGTGTACCTAAGACACCTCGTAGATAAAGTAAATGAGAGCGCAACCTTGGTAATCAAGACTTTTCAGAACCAAATGAGAAAAAGATCGAGGATTCTACTGGTTATTGTAGAAAAATACAGAAATGAGATATGCTTTATGGTTGACATTGATTACACTTTTGTTAAAGTAGTTGAACCTAGAGTGGGATTTATAGATTCACTTGGATATGAAGTTTCTGAAGCTGAAATTGAAGATTATATAAGGGGATTACTTAAGTATAAGTTGGATGCAAATAGTCCTAGATTTGGAACATATGAGGAGAAAATTAACTCCACAAAGTCATTGCAAGTGGAGACATTAGCTAAAAAGAGAGTTGACAGCACAATAAAGAAAATTATTAAAGATACAAGCATGACAGAACATGAATTTATAGTTGCGAAGCAGATAGTAGCAGCAATAAAAGACATAGGACAAAAAGAATTTCTATCTGTTCCACCCCTAACATCAGATGTAGCTCCCACTGAAGAAATTCAGGATTTGGAAGAAGAAATTGAAGTTTTGGAAGTGCACAAAGGAAAGTATCAAAAGTAAAGGATGATTAAGAAGTAGGAATTAGTAAAAAGAAATGGAAGCCTAAGATTGAAAAAGTGTATGCCTTAATTATCAATGAAGGTGACTTCACTAAAATGAACAAATTCTATGAATTATACAATTTTTCTGAGAAATTGAACTTGGAAAATGCAGTTGTCAGGCACATGATATTGCTAGATAAAAATTTTGATAGTATTAAAGGAAAGATTATTGATAAAATTTTTGCGAAGCTAGTAAACAGGAAGAAAAGAGCAGTTGAAGAAGAGAAAATTATAAGAGAAAATTATGTGAGGAAGCTATGTGAGATAAAAGATGAAGAGCACTTTAAGGTGATTATGAAAAATCTTAAGACTCGTCTGAGAATGAAAAGAATAACTATATTAATAATGCGAGATAATTATGAGGAAATAAAAAAAGAGATAGAAGAGGCAATTGTAAAGGTTATGACCTCCGGCCCTAGTGAGCACACAAGTGTACCTGATCAAGCATTGGAAGCAAAACATCAAAGATCACCGCCACCATCTATTAACGTTGAGGATGGAACTATGAATGTAGAAGGAACAAACATTACCTGAGACCGTGAAAAAAATCCATTCAGTAATCTTGAGAACATTGTTGACAATTCAGCTATTGAGCAGCAGGATATGACAACAAATGAGGAAGAAGGAAATGAAATAAGAAAGGAATAAGAGGGAGAAATGACACACGAAGAATCACAGGTTAATGTAGAAGTAGTAGAACAGGAAGTTCCACATGTATAGACAGCAATCAGTCCTAATCCCATGGAAGTAGCAGAGAAACTACAAATTGAATCTATTTTTTGTAGTCTTGGACATGAAGTTGATGATGATGATCAAATAGAGGTGATGTCATCTTTGATTAAGATTATTGGAAAGAATAAAAAGGTAAAAATCTTACAAGGATCATTACTTGAAGTGACAGAGAAATTGCAAAGCATAATAACTAGTCAAATAAATGAGGCACACCCACAGGGTAAAGCAAAAGAAGTTGTGAAAGTGTTTGATATTGAATTCACAAACTTATCAGATATGGCCACAGTTAAAGCACAAGAAACTTATGAAGCCATGATATTCCAAGATGTATGTCAGAATATCAGAAATGATATAGACAATCTGGATATTTGCATTAAGGAACTAAGGAGTTTGGAAAGAGGAAAAGCTTTGGACATTCCGTGTACAGAATTAGAATATCATATATCAGAAATAATACAGAAGATATAAATGAAAAAGGTAGAGATACAAATAGCAGTAAACCTTTTGTCAAGCCCAAATGTGAAGATCTCAGACATTGAGAAAAACATAAGTAAAATCTATGATGATATAAGAATTCTTAATAATGAAAAGGACACGAAATTGAGGATATTCGCTCTATTGAGAGAGCATGTATCAATTAAATTGAGTATTATTGAGAATCAATTGGAGGAATGTCTTTCTTCTAAGGCATATTATGGAACATTTCACTATGCGAACCTAAAGGCATGTATTGCCACTCTATTGCCGGCCGAAAGTGCTTAATCTTATGGTCTATGTGCACTCCTAAGTGTTTTAGATGCTATAAAGAAATCATGGGATAAGGAGTAAGCATGAAGACAAATTTTGCAAACCTACCAGCTTTGCAATTTTGAGAACCTAAGGTAAACCATTTTTGACACTCTTTTCTGTCATTGTTGTCAAAGGGGGAGTAGTAGCAAAAAATTGTATAGACAATATAGTATGATGCATACTCCTAGGGGGAGTATAGATATTCTGAGATATAAGTATCTTGGAGATTTTTTTTATATATGGCCACAATTTTGAAATTTTGTGAGACTTAGCCAATTTTATTATATGTTGCCACCAATGACAAAGGGTGAGATTGTTGGAAATTTGGTGAGTAGGATATCAAGTTGTTGTCATTATGGAAACATATAATCACTATGATGATTGCACTATAGTAGTAAATAGTTTTGTACGAGCGCAAGTAAAAATTGTCTAAGTACAACAGTATTTTCTAGTCTAATTAGAGATAGTTTTGGTTAGCAATGTTCACAAAAGTAGGTTCACTGCATGCACACTTGAACATGGATAATTCTATGTCTATTAAAGACAGATGTGAAAGTGCAAGACTGTACGACATGTACGGAAGGAGATATTCAAGAATAACATAGACAGAGTTGAAGCCGACCTGAACAAAGAAAGAAGATAGAATAAGAATATTAGTTAAGGGATTATTATTTTTATCAAAATAATGACTCAACGATATAATGGATGACATCCTAGATGTTAACCCTTAGGCGGCATGAATTATTTTTGTATTTAGGAAAGAGTTTATGCTTATTAAAGCCGACTGTAAGTTATTATTCTTAATAACGTGTATATATGTAAGAAGCACGTAATGCAAAGCAGTAACAGATGTAATAATATATTATAATGATGTGATGTGAAGATGTGTATTGCAAAAGAAAAGCAAGAAGACTCTATATATGAAAGAGAAGAGCCTAGAAATCTAAATCAGAAAAGGAAAACTATTCAGCAACAGTGAAAGGTTATATACTTTATCTCTGTATTCAGATATCATTGTATTTTAGATGTTGTGGCAGTGAGCTCATCTTGTAAACATCCTATTTTGTAATACAAACTCTTAGCAAGGTTGAGGCTTCTAAAAAGGCCTAGAGTCCTTTAGTCGGGATAGAGACACTATATGCATGTAATAGACTCCTGACAGGGTCAACATCCTTAACCGGATAATTTTGATTAGTGGATCAGTTGTGGGTATCATCCCCACCAGGGTTTTCCCTTGGCCAGGGTTTCCTCGAGAACTAAATGTGGTGTTATGAGGTCATTTGCTTTATTGCTATGCTTGTTATTTAGTTTACTTTCTTTGCAAGCGTCAAGTTAATTTGTTATATCCATAATTGGGCAAAAGTAAAAGTTTGTAGAATACTGATTCACCCCCCCTCTTAGTATTCCCCATTTCTAACAGATTATTCTTGGCTTATGTTGCACATAAATATTTCAAGGTGTATCAGATGGATGTGAAATATGCATTCTTGAATGGGGATCTTGAAGAAGAAGTATACATAGAACAACCAGATGGATTTCCTCTATGCGAAGATAGAGACATGGTATAGAAGTTGAAGAAAGCTTTGTATGGGCTGAAGCAAGCTCTAAGAGCTTGGTATGCAAGGTTAGACAAGTATTTACTTTGGCTTGGATTCAGAAAAGGTAATGCTGACAGTAATTTGTATTTAATAACTAGTGATGATGGAATCCTTATAATAGAAGTCTTTGTTGATGATATTATCCTTTAAGGTAGTGATGATCTATGTAAGAAATTTTCTAAGGAAATAGAAAGTGAATTTGAGATGTGCATGATAGGTGAAATGAAATTGTTTCTAGGACTACAAAGAAATCAGAGCAAAGATGGTATCTTTATCTCTCGGACTAAGTATCTCAAAGAAATGCTAAAGAAGTTTGGAATGGAAGACTGTAAACCAATAGGAATAGCAATGGTGACCGATAATAAGCTATCATGTAATAATGAAACTCAGTGTGTATTTCAAACCAAGTACAGATCAATGGTTGAAGGATTACAATATCTGACTCATACCAGACCGGATATTGCTAATGTTGTCGGAATTATGGCTAGATATCAGGTAGAGCCAAAGGAGACACACCTAGCTGCTGTGAAAAGGATATTTAGATATCTGAAAGGGACAATTGACTATGGTCTGTGGTATGATAGGAATGATAGTTTTGTACTTCATGCTTATACTAACTCTGATTGGGCAGGAAGCATTGATGAAAGAAAGAGTACTAGTGGTACATTTTTTCTTGGGAAAAATTTGGTTTCTTGGCTAAGTAAGAAACAAGACTGTATAGCACAATCTACTGCTGAATCAGAGTATGTTGTTGCTGCTATTAACTGCACTCAATTTTTTTGGATGAAACAAATACTGAAGGACATATGACTTACTTTTGATGAGCCTATGGTTATCCATTGTGATAACACTAGTACAGTGAATATGTAAAAGAATCCGGTGATGCACTTTAAGACTAAACATATTTCTATCAAATATCACTTCTTGAGAGACAAGGTGGCAGAGAAGGAAATAAAATTAGAATTTATTTGTACAAAAGAGAAGATTGTGGACATCTTCACAAAGCCACTGCCAAAAGATACCTTTGAATATATCAAAGGTATTCTAGGGGTTCAGGCCCCTCCTAGTCAAAACTAAATGATGCAGAGATGCATTAGTCCAGAGGTTTTTAGAGCCTTATCATAATCTAGACTGGATGTAGGAACCTACTCCTTAGGGAGAGTGATCATGGAAGAAAGATGTTGGGAAGCAGTTGATGACTCATGGCACCCTTTGCCATTGTTGTCAAAGGGGGAGTGTTTCTAAGAGAAAATCCCTACTGTGTGGGGAGATTGTTTGGTTACAGAACCTTGGATTGATATAACTTTGGGATGATGGATTTTCCTATATGTTGATATCAATGCCAAAGGGAGAAATTTTTAGATATTGCTAATGCATGGGGAGGTGATTTAGACATTTAATATGTTTAATCACTATGTTAATGTATGGGCACTCATAGTGTTGTCATCTATGTTTTGTCACTAATGTCAACATATGTTTCTATGAGGAAAATAGGATGGTTATCACAGTGTATGTACACTGTACGAATGTTTCAGATGCTACAAAGACAAATGAGAGTTCAGGAGGGTGTTGTAATCTTATATCCAAGATCGCCTCATGTAATGTTTCATATTGGATGAGTTACAGATGTTTTGGTGAAGACTGGTCACTGGAGTGTGATAGTGAGAAATAACAGAGTTAGTCTTTGTGTTACTGGTATATCTTTCAGATGATATGGATTCAAGGTATGCGAGGTTCAGGGATGACATACAAGATACTGAAGGATGTTTACTGGTCAGCGCAAGGTATGGATTTCTTGGTGACATCATCTGTGGCGTGTGTTCTGGAAAAGATTTATTTGGAGGCCGACTCGGGAGATGTAGCGTGCATTTTGTTTTGCAAATATAAATTAAGGATGTCGGTCCTTAGTTCTTGTAATGGAATTATTGTATACTTGTTTTAGATACCATGTGTATCTTAGCAAGGGTTTATGTAATTATTTGTAATTAGGAAAGGCTTATGGACCGACCTGATCATGAGAATTGTAATACGGTATAAATGAAAGGTCTTTTCTTTTGGAAAAGATGTGGATGGGAAAAAGGTGAAATAAAGAAGTTGTGCATGTTGTGAGCTTGTGTCTTTTGTATATAGAGAAGAGGTTTACTGGTGGACTTCATTGGAACTGACCAAGCAAAGACAGTTGCTGCCAAATAATTCAAAAAGATTGTGTATTTCTTCATATACACTTGTGTTGTTGATTCAGGAGCATCCTAGGACTCTTGGCAATCCTGTAGCAACAAAAAATATATTTGTGTTTGAAGGTAGTTTGTTAGTTTTGATCTTGTTTTGGCGGAGTACTTTCTCGCTTTGGGGGGCTGGTTGGTCAGTTTTTATGGTTACCGGGGTGCTTGGTCTCTGAAGAATGCTCGGTAACTAAAGGTGTCAGTTCACTGACACTCGACGATAACTGCATCGCTCGGTCATGCTTGGCATGGTCAGTTGACTGGTGCTCAGTTATTTCCTTTGGCACTCGGTGTTCTTGCTTAACGACTTGGTTTGTTTGGATAGATCGGCTTGGCCGACGGGGGCATTTAATTTGGATCACGCTTCTTGAGTTACAGATTGACTGTTAGACATTTGGGGACCTAGATCTGGCAAGCTGCATTCTCCTATGTGAATCTGATGACTGTTTGCGGCCATCTTTGAGAGTTTATTTATTTTGTAAGGCTATGTGAGAGTCGACTGATGTTTTAGCATTTAATATTTGTTTGTAAGGGTTTATTGTTTCATCATCCAACTTTTGGCTGGGAATCAATATTTATAGGATGCTTGGGTAGTTGTTTAGAGAGGAGATAGTTGGAAGGAAGGTTAGTAGCCTGCGAGCTTAGGAACATGACGATTGGTTGGAAGTTTGAGTACAAGTTTATATCTTTCCTAGGTGCCTACCAGTGTGTTGTGTGCTGCAGACCTGGGCTAGCCGAAGATTGATGTTGTGGAAAAGATTTGGATCCTACGAGATCTTGTAGACTGTTACTTGCTTTGTATTTGGCCCTAACTGGGAAGGCCTTATAGCTCGACACATTGCATGTAATCAGTGAATTGATGAATAAAGACTTATGTTTAAATTTAGATCTGTTGTTGTTATTGTGTATTTCTGTTGCATATTGGTTTGGCTGTAAGGTCGGTCAGTCCTTAATTGGATCCACCAGCGTTGACTATATAACTCTGAAAATTTTGTTCTTTTCCTCCTACGGAGCCTCCTTTGTCCATTTTTCCCACAAGTTTTGACCTCGTCAGTGAGCTCGTCGAGTTCCCGTTGCGGGTCTTGCCCTAATGCCATGAAAGGCTCCCAGTGGTTATATGAAATGACCCCGGGTCATTTCAACACTATGTCTAATAGTAACTAGTTAGACCGCATCAAATGATGTCCACCTCAATCCATGCCAACTCATTCAAACTTGGATCACCTCAATCTAATATGCGCAATAGTAATGCTGACGAGTATGCCAACTCATAAATGATGTCTGCTTAGCATGCCAAGCTGTCAAGTCCCCGAACTTGAATTACTCCAGTCGCATAAGTAATTCGGATCGCCAGAACGACTTGGGTGACCAGATTGACTCATGTCACCGGATCGACTCGGGTCGCCGAATCACTAGAGTCGGCAAAGTACCCCAGATCTCTAGGGTCATAACAAGATAGGTATTGTTTACAGATGTAACGACCTCTGAGATGAGCCCAACTCATCGATCGGAGCCAGCTCGCCAATCTGATCGAGCTAGCCTATTTGAGCCAACTCACCGATTTGAGCCAGCAAGACGCCTCTCAAAAATCGAGTTCGAGAACTTCTCCACCAATGAGTTGTCCTCAATATGTGAACTTGCATCCAGGTTAGGACATGTGGCTTGCACGAGCCAATGTCATGAAGACCTCCTACGTACATGCAACCAATGCATCTCATAGTCTGACATAGTTCTGAACTAGCTCATTACGCCACCATCTCGCACATGTTCCAAGTCTCTCATGGAAAAGTCCCTGACTTCCCATTCCTATACCTATGCTGACGAGTATGCCAACTCATCAATGAAGTCGGTTCAACATGCGAAGCTCTCAAGTCCCCCAACTTGAATTACTCCAGTCGCATAAGTAATTTAGATCGCCAAAATGACTCGGGTCGCCGGATCGACTCAGGTTGCCGGATCGATTAAGTGGTATTAGAGTGAAGTTTGTTCCTATTTGGGGAAAGTCTGTTCCTATTGGAGCCGAGTGGATCTTGTGTGTTCTTGTCTAGATCTCTATTTGAAGATGCTTCCATGGAGAAATTGTGAGATCTCAGAGGAAGAGGAAGCTAGTGGAGAATTCTGTTTTGATGATTTTAGGGCTTTGGAGAAACAAGTGCAAGACCTACAAGAAGAATTGAGAAAGAAGAAGCCTACCTTGAAAGAGGATAGTGATGATGAATTTGATGAAGATCATTTTGAAGAAGCTGTAGAAGAAGCTAGAGATCCCGAGGAGAATCGAATTCTTAGATTGGGAAAAGACCTAAGCTTGAAGTTTCTACATTTGCTGGAAGCCTTAGGCTAGAAGAATTGATTGATTGGATCAATGAGATTGATGAGTACTTTGACTATGAAGAAATAGAAGATCCTGATAGAGTTAGTGATGCAAAGTGGGTAGTTGGAAGCCTTAAACAATGAACAATTGACAAGGTTTAGGTACTCAATATACCAAATTATGGAGGTCAGATGCCCTACACTTATCCCAAGTGTAGAATGAACAAGGAGTGATGTTATCACTACCCCAAATTCCAAGGATAACCTAATCACTAGGTTCCACAAGGTTCTAAGCACCAATGACCAATGCTTGCTAATTGAGAACTCTATCCATGCTTATTCTGTTACTAGAGTTTGTTGGCCTTTTGTTAGCCAAGAGACATGATAGGGGCAAGGATGTGGCTTCTTAGGGAGATTTAACTTTTGAACCATTTCACAAGATACTAAATTTTCAGTTGAACCAGAATCTATAAGTAGATTACATACCTTTCCAGGACATTTGATCTTTGTCCTGAAGAGGTTCTTCCTTTGTGGAGGCTCTTGGTTTTGTGGTACTTGAAGGAAGACTTCTCTCATCATCAAACATACTCCTTCATCTAGTTCCAAGTCTCTAGTGTCAGCATTGTCTTCTTGTTTATCTTCTTGGATAATTTGTGCTCTCCTCTCACCTTGATTGTTATTCCTCTTCTCATGGCACCTTTCTGCATGATGTCCCATGTGATTGCAGTAGTAACATTTTAATGGTCCAGTACCCCTTCCAGAGTTTGTTCTTCCTCTATTGAAGGGCCTCCTTCCTCTATAGTTTCATCTTGAACTTGAGTCACTATTTTCTTTGTCTCCTTGGTCAGGGGTCCTGCTGTTGTTGCCACTATTTTGTCCCTTGTTCCAAGAGTTTCCTTTCCCTCTAAAGTTCTTCCCATTGTCATTGTTCTTCCCTTTGCCAAACTCCTGTTTTCTTTTCTATTTCTCCTCTAGCTTGAGTGCCATTTGATAGCACTTATTAACTGTGGTAGGGCAATGTAGGCTAAGTTCCTCTTGAATGGATACTTTCAAACCATTCATGTATCTTGCTAGTTTTTCTTCCTCATCTTTTGCCACATTTGTCTTGATACATAATTTTAGGAATTCCTTGGTGTATGAGCCTACATCCATGTCTTTTTGTTGCAAGCTCTGGTTCTTCCTATGGAGTTGCACCCCATAATCTTCAGGTACATATGTCTCTTTAATCAGGGCTATCATCTTGTTCCATGAATTTATCATGCTCTTTCCATTCCTCAACCTTTCTATTTGGATGAAGTTCCACCAACTTAGGGCTGCTCCCTTCAACTTGGATCTTGCTATCTTTACCCTTTGCTTTTCAGGGATGTCCTCACATTGAAAGAATGTTGTCAAAGCCTCTATCCAATCCAAGGCTAAATCTGCATTCATCTTGCCATTGAAGACCGACAAGTCTAGCTTTTCCTCCATGGTTCTTCGCCTCATGGAATTTAAGGCATCAATGAAAGGCCTTTGGTCTGCAGGGATGTGTTGATCAAGATCATCTTCCTCCTCTTCACTCCCTTCTTCATTTTCAGACCCATCTTCTTTATCCTTGTCTTGCTTATTTTCAAGTTCTTGAAGCCTCTTAGTTAAGGTTGTGTTTGCAGCCCTTTACTCTCTCACCATCTTTGCTAACTCACTGTTTGTGACCCTTGCAGGGATCTTTTCATCCTCAGGAGTAGACATAGCTTTGATACCACTTGATGCAAAGTGGGTAGTCAGAAGCCTTAAACAGTGAACAATTAGCAACGTTTAGGTACTCAATATACCAAATTATGGAGGTCAAGTTCCCTACACTTATCCCAAGTGTAGAATGAACAAGGAGTGAGGTTATCACAACCTCAAATTCCAAGGATAACCTAATCACTAGGTTCCACAAGGTTCTAAGCACCAATGACAAATGCTTGCTAAGGAGTTTCTTTAACGCAGTAAGCAACCAAACCCCATGAAATGACTCACAAGACCAGGGGTGGCCTACAATCACTGCTCTGGCCTATTTAGGTCTTTTTTTATTAGTTCCAATGGTTCTTTGACTTACAAGAAACCCATACAACTTAGTTGCTTCACAATCCAAAGGCTAGGCTTGTAGCCTTTCCTAGAAGGTATTTTGATCACAGGTCAAAATGCTTCCACATGAGATATGAAATTGGTTGTAGATTCTAACACCCTTTTGGGCTTTATGGAACATATCCGAGCACCAAGATGTGAGGTCAAGTGGAGGATGCTGAAACAACTAAACTAGACTGGGCAAAATGCCTAATTAGGTCTCCAATTGCACTACAAGTGCTCTTTCCTCAAAGCCAATGCACAAACCAATTATGGGAGTATGTGAGGCCATATAAAAGGACTCAGAATGCAGATTTTGGAGTCGTGGTGAATCCCCAACTGAGAGTTATGTTGACTGTTCTAAGTCACTGACTGGTGCACACATAGAGATGTACACCTAGGGCATTATGGAAAATCCACTCCCCTGCAAACCTCCACTTCTAACCTGTAGAATATGAAAATAAATTGACAAAGGTTGAATTCCACCAAGGGGCATCAATTTACCATTGTGGAATTGGTCCAAACAACCAAGCCCTATTGGAAACCCTGGTTCTAGACCTTCAATCCGGGCAATTGAAAATGGAAGTAGATTCAAGGATCCAACTTTTGGTTTCAAAGTTTCATGCCCTCATGTCCGTACGCATTCGTACACTTCAGTTCTCCTTGGGAATTGCAGAGAAATATTGATATTTTATTGATTCAAATTGCCAAATTACATATTGTTACCTTCCACCCGCCTGAAAGGGATAATGAAGGCTTTGACCATCGGTTATAACTGAATTTAAAACCATATGACCGTTGGAGGCTTTGTTTACAACTTTCGGCAAAATTTGTCAAAGTTGCTAAGCAACTTTTAGAACATTTTTGCAATTTTTGCACTCTGGGTGACCAAAATTGTTGTAGACCTAAACTAATGATCCAACATGGATCCAAACTATTAAAAACATGAAAATAGAAAAAATCCTAAGATTCTAGGCCTTTTCACCACCTTTGACCATAGTTGACCAAGGGGTTATAGTTATGCCAATCTTGATCATTCTTTATTGAGTTTATTGAGGGTGCTCCTGCACCAGTTAGATTTGTAAAGTCTAAGTTGAAAGGTCATGAAAATATCTGGTGGAGACTAGTTCACATGGAAAGAGGTAGAAGAGAAGGTTGCTAGGTATGTCTATTGTTTGAGACCTAGTATTCAAGAAGAGTTACTTACTGTGCGGATGACAACAATCGGTGATGCTTATCAGATGGCATTAAAGATTGAAGAGAAGCTGAATAAGAAGTATGAAGGTAAATAGAACAATAGGAACCGAGGTGGTAAAAGTGGTGAGACAGTTGCTGAGAGCAATGTGATAGGGAACCCTAAGTCTTATGTGGGATTTAGCAGTGGTCAAGTTACTAAGAATGCTGGACAGAGAGGAAGGTGGAAGAATGAGTTCACTGGCACTTGTTATAATTGTGGTGAAGCTGGTCATAGAAGTTTTTATTGTCCTAAGAAAAGAGTTGCATTGGTTGCTGAAGAAGATATTGTGAATGTTTCTGAAAAAGGTGAGACACTTATCACTAGGAGATTAGCCACATGTGTCCATGAACCGGTGCAAAGAAGAAATCTGTTCAGAATCAGATGTAAGTGCCAGAATAAGGTATGTAGTGTCATAGTTGATGGTGGCAGTTCTGAGAACTTTGTTTCAGATGAAATGGTTAGTAAGTTGAATTTGAAAACAAGGAAGTATCCTAATCCTTATCAGATTAGTTGGATACAAGATGTTTCTAAGGTTAGAGTTGAAGAACAATGCTTGGTTAATTTCTAGAGTGGATCTTATCATGATGAGATATTGTGTGATATATTGCGTATGGATGCTTGTCATATGTTGCTCGGTAGGCCTTGGCAGTTTGATAGGAATGTTTTGTTTGATGGTCATGCTAATACCTATGTGGTTAGGCATGAAGGAGCTCAACATAAGTTGATACCTTTACAGGAAATAGGGGTTAAGGAATGTGGAGTTATTAGGTATTGTCCATGTGGCAGTGACAAACCTCAGAAGCACAAGGTTGATGAACCTATTCTCGCGAAGTCTAGTTTGAAGGAGAAGGAGAATGATATTTCTGATGAGTTTGTGTAGATGAAGTAACATATGGTCTTGTTGGTAGAGATGGTACATCAAATGGTGACATTTGTAACATAGAGAGATACAGATGATATTGAGTTGATAGAGGAATCCAGAGAGCATGAACCTTACCGAGGCACTGAGGTGATCGGTAGTGGAAGGAATGATAAGAGTCGGTTGCTATCAATTGCCGAATCTAGGGGTAAACAAAGTGGAAGGCAGAAGGAATTTCTGCATGAGACAGTGGATGAAGTGAAGACTACTTGGGATGAAGGACAAGAATAGATGTGGGTGAAGAACATATTCGACATACCTGTTCTGGTTCCCTTGAGGCATTCCTGATTTCCTTATGAGAAAATCTTTCTTACCTGGGGTGTCTGATGCAGGAGCATCCTAGGATTCTTGGCAATCCTGTATCAACCAAAAATATGTTTGTCTTTGAAGGTAGTTTGTTAGTTTTGATCTTGTTTTGGCGGAGTACTTGCTCGGTTTGGGAGACTGGTTGCTTCGTTTCTATGGTTACTGGGGTGGTCGGTCTCTGAAGAACACTCGTTAACTGAAGGTGTCAGTTCACTGGCGCTCGACAATAACTATGTTGCTCGGTCAAGCTTGGCATGGTTAGTCGACTGGTGCTCGGTTATTTCCTTTGTCGCTCGGTGTTCTTTGTTATCGACTTGGTTTGTTTGGATAGATCGGCTTGGCTGAATGGGGCATTTAATTTGGGTTGCGCTCCTCGAGTTATGGATTGACCATTGGACATGTGGGGACCTAGATATGGTGTGCTGCATTCTCCTATGCAGGTTTGATGACCGTTTGGGGTTGAGAGTTTATTTATTTTGTAAGGCTATGTGAGAGCCGACAGGTGTTTTAGTATTTAATATTTGTTTGTAACGGTTTATTGTTTCATTAGCCAACTTGTGGTAGGGAATCAGTATTTATAGGATGCTTGGGTAGTTGTTTAGAGAGGAGATAGTTGGAAGGAAGGTTAGTAGCCTACGAGTTTAGGAACAGGAAGATTGCTTGGAAGTTTGAGTACAAGTTTATATTCTTTCCTGGGTGCCTACCAGTGTGCTGTGTATTGCAGACCTGGGCTAGCTAAAGATTGATGTTGTGGGAAAGATTTGGATCCTACGAGATCTTGTGGGTGCTAATTCCCACCAGGGTTTTTACCTTTAACAGGGTTTCCCCGAGACCAAAATATTGTGTTATTGTGTTGGCATTCATTATGTTCATTGGATATGATATTGATGCTACTTAAAGTTTAAAGTTTAATAATCTTCCATACAACTGATTCACGCCCCCCCCCCCCCCCCCCCCCCCGTCTTAGTTGTATTGTGGACTTTTATTCCTAACAATTGGTATCAGAGCTTGTAGTTCTCAGAGAGAAAGATTAACAGCTTGCGGTAAATCTTTTCTTATTGAACTTGTCATGGTGACATGGTAGATTTGATTTATAATGATGAGTTAATCTCACATTGTTCAAGGTGATCAAATTTGTGAAGCTTTTGAGTGACAAATTAGAGGAAATTGTTACTATCTCCAAAGATGAAGAAGAAGAGGCTAAGGAAAATGAAGAAACAAAAGACAAGGAAGAAGTGGCATTAGAGAAAAATATGTTTTCTCCATCAATATTTGCCTCTATGGATTTTGACGTGGTTTAGCCTATGTTAGAAGTTGGTGAGTTTGACAGAGTTGGTGAATGATGGTCGAGTTGCTCTTCGTTGAGAATAATAGAGATAGAGGTATTATTGATTGATCACATGATCAGTAAGAAGATCATCATTTATAGCATGTTTGATGTGCTACCAGTTGAATTGATTAGAGATATTGAGAGAAAATTATTGGAGAGTGGAGTTGATTGCAGAAAGTTCAAGGAGTGTATTAAAAAGAAGTGTACCGATGGAAAGTAGAAGTTATCTAGATGAATATGTGAGACTAAAATGGTTAAAGGAAATTGAAGATATATACAACTATTGTCTTCGGTGGCCAGCTATTGTGGATAATTTTAAAGGTAGAATTGAGGTAATTGAGGGAGAATTGAATGAACTAGAAAAGACATGATTATTTCAAGGATAAAGGATGAAAAAATAGGATAAGAGTTGGATACTTTCATGGTGAAATGTTGCAGTTAAAGAGACACAAAGAAGATCCAGTAAAGACATTTTTGACTCATGGAAGACTTGGTTGAAGTTATATTAAAGAATGTCTCTGGCATCCTTGTTGATGCAAAGTTATAAATGGAGGATTCAGTCTTTGGACTAGATTTCATCTTTTGACATGGTAGTGAAGCATTATAGTCTGTGTGCCTATATGGGTGAGTCTCTTGCCAAGGGGAAGAGGAAGGTCCAAATCATTAAGGAAAGGTATAAGAAACTTTTTATTGTATAGATTGAACTATCTACTCAGGTGGAGTTTCTTTGGATATTTTGGAGTTTTTATGTTTTTTTTTGTTTTGCCATCAATTACAAAAGGGGAGATTGTTAGACATATTGAGATATTGCTAGCTTTATTTTCATTGATTTCAAAACCTCCATACTGGTTTTTTGGTGGTATATGTTCTAGCGATATCGGTTGGATGATGGTAGTTGCCAATATGTTGTTGGTATGATATCAATGTTTTGGTTATGTTTGCAAAATAGATCTTGTATGTGCAGATTTGATGTGTGGTGTTAGGTATACTTGTTTCAACAAATGGAGTTGTAAACATTAAATTTTCCATCTCCAGAAAGCATCTTTTCAATTTTTTTCATTATATATTTATTATTTGTTGTAGTTATGTGAGTAGTAATGCACGTTCTTCCACATGTGACCTTGGTGTTTATTTTCGAAGGGATCACCTTCCTTTTGAGCTGGCTCCTTGATCAAGTGCCACATGACCTTTGTACCACTCACATCATTCTTTCACTTGCGAGATTGGGAATTTCAAAGGTTGTACACGTATTTTCCTCATGGGTGTCTACGTGAAAAAGGAGAAAAGAAAGAGAAAAAATCCTTGTTCAAGTGTCACATGTCCCTTTTTTGGGCTAGCCTCATTTATGTATGCTAGGAAGCCCATCTCTTGATATAACCATACACATGACCTTCTCATGGGTTTTCTTGACGAGACCATCTCCCTACCTTCTCAGCTCTCAATATCATTGTGTCATGTGTCCTAGTTTGTTGCACAACCAAATGTTGTTCTAGGTTTCTTGACTGTCGACCACATGCCTGTCAAAGCCACAACTGAATTGTGATACATATCTAAGTGCCCATAATTCCAGAGTTGTCGTACTGAGGTATGATTGTTCCTCAACAGAAGTCGCAATCCAGAGTTGTTTCTGTTACCGAAACGCCATTATTGTGAGCCAACTTCTCTTACAGATAAGATTATGTGAACCAATTCTCTGTTAAGGATGGCGTAGAAAGTGACCTCTCGGCTTCTTCAAGTGTGCAATGTCGTTCCTTTTCAGCAGTCACTTTGGTGTATCACCTTTTGCAATTTCATCATTTTCCAACCCTTTCCTTCAAAATATAGTATGAAGAGCCAACTTCTAAAATCTCAGAGATTGGTTATTGAAAATAATTAGAGTCCCGCATTCACTAAAGCTTCCCATAGGTCATTGTACCCTAGAGAAATTTTGGGTGTCAACATTTCCTTTTTTTGGCATGGCTGGTGGGACCCAGAACAAAAAATCTATTTAAAATTTTAGTGGGTGCATGAGCCGTAGACTGGTTACTATGTCTTAGTCTCAAGGGGCACATTATTTACTTATTCCCCTCCTAGACTTTGGCACTTATAGGAGCCCCAACCAAGAATCTCATGCCGAGAAAGTGCAAAATCAGGTGGATAACCAAGCACAAAACCTTGGTCAGCAACAATCCATAATATAGTATCAACCCAAAAAAATTAGGGCCTAGAACAATGCTAGTCCTCTAGTTCCTCCAACCCCTGTAGTTGTATGGGGGAAGATCCCTACATCCACCCTCAAAGCATTGCCTAAGTTTACAAGGGAGGATAGTAAGACCCTAGAAGAACATTTACAAGATGTTGCGGAAGTTTGCACATTGCACAACACTTCAGAGAAGGATGTGGCTCTTGTTAAGATATGATTAAATTTGGAATAGAGGAAACATTTGATTTCATCGATTGGAATCATCCGATTGAGGCTATAATTATTAACACTCCCTCTTATCTAGGGACGATGATTTCTGTCCATGTAATATAGTGAACTACTGTATAAGTGATTTCCTCAATGTAACATTGAGGGTTATGGTCTACAAAGATATAAAAATGACATCTACCATAACAGATGTTACCTTATGGTATCATCATGAGCATGGATTATTCCAGAATATCAACCATATGATATTCTCCATACTCATATATCTTATGGTATGTGCATTGACATCACATCTCGTGAAGCCTATTAGAGAAGATATCATTTCATGGCATATCCATGGATGTTATGTCTCATAAGATTCATCATGACATGTCTATTGACAAGTGATGTTTTGGGAGCACTAGGGATCACTTGAGGGTTTTCATTTATGGCAACAATTATGCTGGAGTGATCACATGTAGAGAGTTTTGGTATTGGAGTCGCAGTCATGTAAATGACTAAGTATAGAATTAGGATAATAGTATATTGTGGTACTGTTTCGGTCATCGAAAGTAATATGTGATATATTATAGCTTGAAAAGTTAGTAGAAGACATTTTGTGATATGTAGGACCTTTAGTTGAGGTCATACGTGTTATGGTAAAGAGATTAGGAAGATACAATGATATGAAGGTATGCGAAGATAGAGAATCAGTGAAACATGGCACATGAGTAGTTGTGATGATTGAGGCAAGGTTATTTGATATGGAAACATGCTAAGTTAGATGGATATTGTATATTGCCGACACTTTGGTAATATATGATCGTTGACTCTATGTTGATCATTTGCATTAGTAATTATTATGTTTTGTAATGCATTTTGGAGAGACAACTAGATGGTAGAGTTTGTATAAATATAGAGTGTTTTGAGGAAGCGATAAGTGTGATTGTGATGATGATGTGATGGATACAAATCTGAGAGAAAAGATCACAATGAGAGATCAATATATGACAGAGCTATAAGTAGAACTATCTAAGCATAGTAGATGCTTGTATTGTTCACCATTTTGAGGATTACTTTGTGAAAGTATTCTGATTTTAAGAGTTGTAAGCTCACCACCTTTAATAGGGTTTTTGTATACCCCTAACAGGGTTTTGTATTCCTCTAGCAAGGAAATGTACTATGTAATACTCAGCTCATAACAGGCCTAGATCTCCTAATAGGGATACTATATTTTAGTGCATAGTTGTGGGTACCATCCCCACCAGGGTTTTCCCTTGGCCAGGGTTTCCTCAAGAATAAATAATGGTGTCATGAGTTATGTGTTATGTGTTTATGTTCTTTTCATTTCTGCATTCATATGGTTTATTTACAATTGGTTGAAGTTTAAATTAAAGTGCAGTAATACTGATTACCCCTTATCTCAGTATTACCTAATCATAATAATATCTCAATCATATAACTCATGTAGTTCCACACTACTTAGTTAAAATTAGATAAGAGATATGAACTATCATGAAAGGTTAGTGGATATCAATCATATTGTATCTGTCATAATAGTAGGTTAAACTATCTTAAGTTCATAACTTTACAATAGTAACGATTATTAGAAATAGGGAATACTGAGAGGCGGGGGGGGTGAATCAATATTCTACAAACTTTTACTTTTGTCCAATTATGGATATAATAAATTAACTTGAAGCTTGCAAAACAAAGTAAACTAAATAACAAGCATAGCAATAAAGCACATGAACTCATAACACCATGTTTTGTTCTCGAGGAAACCCTGGCCAATGGAAAACTCCGGTGGAGATGATACCCACAACTGATCCACTAATTAAAAGTATTCGGTTAAGGATGTTGACCCTGTCAGGAGCCTATTACATGCATATAGTGTCTCTGTCCTGATTAAAGGACTCTAGGCCTTGTTAGAAGCCTCAACCCTGCTAGGAGTTAGTATTACAAAATAGGATGTTTACAAGATGAGCTCAGTGCCCAAACATGTAAAATACAATGATATCTGAATACAAAGATAAAGTATATAACCTTTCACTACTGCCGAATAGCTTTCCTATTCGGATTTATCTTTCTAGGCTCTTCATTTTTATATACAGAGTGTGCTTGCTTTTCTTTTGTCATATACAACTTTGCATCACAGTATTACAACATTACAAATGAAAAAACATATACGTGAACAGAGATGAGAATCTAAACTATGAGTTCTTAGTTTTCTTAATGTTCTCAATGTTCTCAAACAACTGAATTCTTAGAATTTCACACATATCAGCTTGAACTTTTTCAACACACATCAAATAAGCTGCATGTACCATACCAGCTGCCATATCATCTTCTCTAGAATTTGCACAAAACTTAGATGTTAAAATCTTGCTTACATATTTAACATCATGCTCTATGATCTTCCTGATTACAATTCCTCTACCATTGTAAGATGACTTAGTGTTGTCCAACACAATTTTCTTTACATTCTTCTCATTAAAAGGAATAACTCCAGACTTTGATAAACCTGTTACCTCATGAATTAGATCTGCAGTGATATCTATCACTCTATCATCTAACCAAAATTTGCCATTGTGAATTCTGCTCAAAATGATCTGAGTGCATTCATCATGTTGAAATCGTAATGAAGTCGATACTTGACAACCTCATTATCTTTCAAATGTTCAAACCCTACTTTGAATGACATGTCTTGATTGTATATCTTTTCATATTCCATGGTTAGGTTTCTATCATTTAAGATCTCAAACTTGAATATCAAATAGCTTTTCACATCTTGTAAATGGAGAACTCTGTCTGGAACGAATGACAGCGTAGGACTAGGGTCTTCTTCCAAGGGTCCTATTCGTTCTCTTTTAACCCTAGGTGTAACTGAATCTTTTATATGGTGAACAAGTGATGCATCCATGATTCTTGTGAAACTTAACTGCTTTACTAGATTTACTTAGCAAAATACCTCAAATATGCAATTTAGGGCTTTCTGTAGATTTGGCATGAAAACCTTCTCCAAATCCTGTAAATTGCTCTTAATCTCCATTGTATTTCTCTTCTTACCACTTGTAGTTGCTTGAATGATCAAATAATACCGGTCATATGCTTTTATCCTTTCAATCTTACAACATTCTGACATCGCATTCAATTCCTCTACCGCTTCTTTCCAAAAAGATCTTTCTGGTTACCTATAAAACTTCATTCTTTTCTTGTACTCGTATACATTCATATTAGCTCATGTGCTCTTAACCATAGCATCATTACATCTTATACTACCTCATATTAAATTCACTAGGCTTAATTCAATCTACTCTAATTTTTACACTATTCTAATCTTCAACTCTAATACATTCTTCATGAATTAATTACTTCAAGTGCTTTGAGATGGGTTAGGAAAAGATTCACACTTACTATCAGATACTTCGCCTGTTTGTATACCTTGTGTATCGAGTGTGCTTGCTTGATCCATGGCTTTAACAAACTTAACTTCTCCCGAGTTACTACAACATCCTTTCTGACTCTTGTTGAAGTTTAATAAGTTTTTGTTTCATGCCCCCCCTCTTAGCACCTTAACTTTCCAACAATTGGTATTAGAGCTAAGTATCTTATTTAGAAGTTTAACCGCTTGAGATGAAATATCCCAAGAGATGGAAAGCTATAGGTATAAAAAGGTGATTAAGAATTTGAACATAAAACTAAAACTTGCAAAAGATCAGATTGATGAACTGAGAAGGAAGTTGAAGCATTCACTAATAAAAAGAAAGGAGTTAACCTATCAACTGAAGGTTACACAAGACCAGGTTGAAGAAATTTCTGAACAATCAAAGGGAAGCTTGTCAGATGAATTTGAAGTTGCTATATCAGATTTGACTGAAAAGACCAAAACCATGACCAAGCAAGTATCATTTAAGAGGGAACAAGAAGCTCAATCCCGGTAAGAATGTGTGAATTCTTGAAACAAAAGAGAAAAGCTAAAGATGATAAGAGAATGATAGACTATGACAAAAGGAAAATGAGTGCAATAAATCCTAACATAAAAGCTATCGTCGGGTCGACATAGTTGATGTTTTGAGATGTTGTAGAGGGTATATATAGATGATCAAATTATTGGTAATTTAATGGAGTTGAAAAAGTGCACAAAAAATGGAACTGTAACATTTGCATATGATAGATGCATCTTTATAATAGT
Organism: Chamaecyparis obtusa; assembly: GCA_027943335.1. Taxonomy (NCBI): domain Eukaryota; kingdom Viridiplantae; phylum Streptophyta; class Pinopsida; order Cupressales; family Cupressaceae; genus Chamaecyparis; species Chamaecyparis obtusa. The sequence continues at coordinate 13,509,802 of BSBK01000529.1, forward strand.
TCAAGTTTATGTTATCAATCTTATAAAGACATGTTGTGTTGAGGGAGTAGTGAACTTCTTGCAACTTTTCCATAAAATATTTCTTCAGGGGGTATTTTCTTCCTTTGATCACAACACTCAAACAATGGTGCAATACTCTTTAGATATTGTGAGATTTCCCACTATGATTTTCCCTTTTTGGGTTTTCCACATAAATCTAGAGTCCTTATGAGCAATGATGTGTTGTATGTTTGCTTTCTATTATGCCTTTCGGTAAGTATGATTTAAAGTTAAAATTATTTATTGAATTAATTAAATTTAAGTAAATACTGATTCACTCCACCCCTCTCACCCCCAGTATTCCTTTGTGTTCAACAAAGCTAGCATGTACACGATCAAGTTTATGTGTTTCCTCCATGAGTGAAGGCACACATGAACTTTTATCAAGTAACATCAACCTATCATGGAGCTTCAAGTTCCAAGAAGATCATAAGAAAGTTATATTTTGTCAATTCAAGATTTCCTCAAGGTTTCTACCCTCTTCTGTATTAAGAACATGCACTCTCTTTCCAGTTAGGTTAGTAAATAAAAATTGACAGAGACCTGCAATTTTAGGCCTAGATTTTTGACACTATATTATTTCCATATTTAGTCTCAGAATTTGCATTTTTATAGTGTATCCATTTGTTTATGCTTAATTTGCTCAAATTTATAGTATTCTACCTAGTTCTTGCATCATTTCTCATCATACTCATAATAATTCATATCAAATTAAAGGAGAATCAATCAGTCGCAACACCCAACTCTCCACAAGTACTAGAGTTTGGCATATTTATTTGGTTCTCTAATGAAATTGAGACGTATTGGATATGATTCCTACTTTGCATGGGTTAGATTAGTGAATCCCAATGCCAACCATTTCAATGATATTTAAGCCAAGAGAAGGATTTAGGTAGACTGATGACAGTATGGGTATTAGATAATAGTGAAATTTGATAATTCTAAATGTTTACATTATTCATATCGAGAAAGGTTCTATTTAACTAATTGTCATATAAACATAATACATGTAAGTCATGATTCTTCATTCCTTTATACTATCTAAGAGTTGAATTTTATATACCAATTATTATTTTACTCTAAATACAATTTTATTACTTGTTTAATATTTTGATTGTAAGTATTAAATCATTTTTAATATTTAAAGAATTCTTCGATATTCCAAAATTATTTGAATTAATACCAACTAAAATTCAATTGTATAACCATGGTAATGGTAATTTATATCATCTATTTGTGCCTTAACAAAAATCTTAAACCTTCGTGACAATATTTCTGTTCTAAGGAAACATTTATTACTCTTCCAAGGACGGTCAAACCATATAAATAATATGGATGGATGTAAGTTTAGTTTCTAGATATTAATATAGATCTCAAATATTTCACTAATATGTGCAATGTTTTGGTAAATACATTATGTATCAATATCTAAATTTAGAGTTATTTTTAACGAGTACTCCGTAATTGGAAGAGCTTAATATGACTTTGTTTTTAGGGGCAATTAACAATCTACATTACAAACATGAGTGATTAGACATGTAAATAGTTTTTAAATAAATATCGTTGCAACATATGAATTTCTACTTATTCAAATTAGCAAAATTAATAGTAGTGTGAATTCTATGCATGGAATATTTAACTGTAAACTCAAGTACACATATGCTTTCTTCTCTACGTAGGAGAATGGAATTAACATAGTGCCTATTGTGTGTATTTATGTAAAATGATTGTGAATAGTTGATGGATTATTATTGTTTGTAAATAGACACTACGATCAGAAGTGGAGAATTTGCGAAAAGGGATAATCCGTTTAGAAAAGATGTGCAAGTAAGTATTCTAATTCATAATTAGTTAGTAATTGTTATATTTATTCAATGGGTTCAAAAGTTTAATAAATATTTTTATTCTATTTATAATAAGAAACATTATTATTTATAGCAGACATATGATTGGTGAGGATTTGGAATTGCTAGATTCTAAGGAGCTACACCGTCTTGAGAAGAAACTTATTTTGGGTGTTAGAAAGATTCATTCAAGAAGGGTAATTATTGAATTGTATTAATATTTGATAGATATTTTGAATTGTTTGTCTTATTTACTTTTATCAAATTGTTGATCTTAGATTCAATTTATATCCTATGAATATTTTCCTCTCCTTAGAAACTAATAAGAAATTGTGATCTACTTTTATAATAAATTCAATTTATATCCCATGAATATTTTCTTCTCCTTAGAAAATAATAAGAAATTGTGATCTACTTTTATAATAATTCATAAATTAATTATAATCAAAATTGTATTATCTTATGAAAAACATGGTATGCTACCACTGCAGGAGAAAATGTTACTCGAGCATATTCAATCTCTAAAATTGAAGGTAAGATATAATTTCATTTTAAAAATTTATGTATATTAATCTATTTTAATATTATTTTATATATATATATATATATATATATATATATATATATATATACATATATATATATACACATATATATATATATACACATATACATATATATACATATATACATACATATACATATATATATATATATACACTTAAGAGATAATGTTTACAAAGTGAAAGATGATTTAAAACTGTGTAAAAGATGATTTAAAATCTTTAATTATTATTTCATTTTAATTTTGGTTTATTATTCATATGAAAAAAAGATGTAATTTTTGTGTAAAAGTTTCATAATTAAAAGAGAAGATTATAAGTGCATTCAACTTATTTAAAGAATTTATTAAAATTGAGATATAAAATAAGATTCATGTAATTCATTTAATTAGTAAGTTTGACATTGTTGAAATTATTTTTATTGGTACTTTTATTTATTTATTATAATTAAAAATCTTCTTATAAATTTTTGAAATTTTGATATATCTTAGCTTAGAGACATAAAAGAAGATCTAAATTCATATCATATCATTAGGCTACTAGAGCTGGTCTTTATTTTAATCTTGTTATACATTTTTCCTCTATTCATTTATTTAGTTATCATTTTATTAAGAACTTCCTGCGGGTTACCCTAGGGACCTCTTTATGTCCTGACTTGCTATGGAGAACCTCTCTACTCCAGTACTCAAACACCAACAAGCCCATCTCATTACAACAAGGTACAATGTAAGACAACACACATAGAAGCATTAAGTAGTAAAAGAGTCAAAGTTATAAAACCATTTTGAAACATGTTATACTTGATTGGTCTCAAGCCAAGACTATGGGTCTCTCAAGAATCTTGTTAATATGTGTAACTAATTTACACTAAAGATGTGGTCTCAAACACTGAGCATTGAAATAAAATCATGAATGCAATCTCAAATAATGCATTGAAAAGCCATAATAGTAAAGGCAAATACATGTACGTGAAAGCATGACCAATTAGCGTCATGGCCATGAGCACAGATCCCTATATGATCTCAGATTCATCTCAGAAAATAACAAGAGGAAAAATCTCATAAAAGCCTAATTTGTAGAAAGGACAACAATTTTTAGCAATAACAGAGAAAACATGCCATAACTCAATCATGTATAAACCCATAAATTTGGATACTGCTAATTCACAATCAAAATATCCTCAACTAGGACTAACATTACAAATTAACCACAAACATAACAAATGCCCAAGGCCATCACTCACAACATGCCAAACATGTAAAAAATCCAGTTCTAGAGGCCATGCAAGTTGAGGACATCCCAAAAAAGCTCAAAAATAAAACTTGGAATCTTGGGATTCCGGGAAAACCCTTCCCACATGCCCAAAATCCCAAAAATCCAATAAAATTTGCAATATAAGTTAATGCTAAGAAATAGATTTGCTAACGGTGTAAAATTTTCATTTCCAAAAATATAATTACATACAATTCCAAATGGACAATAAATAAACTCAAACAAGTGGGGAATATGAAAGTAAACATCCCACATACAAATTACAATAAACTTTACGGAATTAACCAAAGAAACAAGGGAGTTACAAAGAGCCCTACCTCAAAAATAGAGGTAAGCCCAAAACGTGAAGAACAATGTCAATTCAACACTAGGATGTATGAGAATCTCAACAAACCATAACAACCCCACTTTCCACTATGATTCCAATGAGTAGCTACCCACAAAATTCGGAGAATTGATTCATTCCCAACAAATAAATTTCCAAATTCTCCACGAGAGATTTCTGCAATTTCTCAATTTCATAGTTTTCAAAAGCGAGTGAAATAAACTCAACTTTAAAATATAAAGCACTTTTTAAAATAGCTTTTTGGATAATTTTTAAAATATAAATAAATTAAAATGACTTTAAGGCCAAACAAGAAGAATCCAAAGGCTCCCACAAATAACTTATCTAATTTTGATTAAATGAAATACTCTTAGGACATATTTGTTAGCAAATAAGAAATTAATATAATAATATTTAAAATAACCAATTGATTACAAATCCATAGTCTTGAATAGTAAGATATTCTTCTCCAAAAGAGACAAAATAACCATAAAGTTTGAAATGAGTGAGAGCAAGAGGAGCAGAGGTGCAAGGGTTTCGGGTAGCATGGGAGTTACATAGGGTGGAGATGCAGATGAGGAAGATGTTGATGATGATGGAAAGAGCATGGGTTTTTGTTTCTTATTCTGTTTGTGGGAGGGTTTAGAGGTTTCCTTTCTCCTTAGACTTTTACAGAGAAGGTATTTTGGTTTCATTTTACAAAATCAGTGGCTATTTGTTGGGTCCTATTTGGCCTCTTCTAATTATGGTTTTGTGCCATCCTTTTTTGGAGAATTTTGAAGTTCCAGATGGTCTATCTCTGGTGGGAAGAGTTGTTGCCTTCTGTCGCTTTTTCCTTTTATGTCTCTGTATTCTTGTTCTATTGTTTCTCTGGTGTTTGAGTGTCTTTGGAGGTTGTGGAGGGTAAATTGGTATGGGCTTCTATGTTGTTTTGGGCAAGTTCCTCCCTTTTGAAATCAATCTTGGCCTCTTGAGGTTTTCTTTTCTCTTTTTTTTTGCACTAGTGTTTGGCTATATGAGCATGGTCTTTGTTTTTGTTTGAGCCTATTATTTGGAGTCCATTTGGCTCTTGTTGCTATTGGTTAGGTGCTTCTCCCTTTCTCTCTACCACTAGTTGTTTCCTTTGGCACCATTAGGTGATTGGTGGAAATGTAGGGGTGATACAGGGGTTTTGTTTTCTCCATATTTTCCCTATCTTTTCAGTCTCTTGCAAGAGGGTTTTTGTTGTTCCCACCTTCTCCTCTTCATTATTTTGGTTGAGGAATTTGCCTTGCTAGATGATATTCTTGTGGGAGGCTTGTGTGGCTCAATATTTTTGGGGTTATACATTTTGGTTATAGGTAGCTCTTGAGGGGAGGCTTGTTTCATTGAGGTCATCTTTGTGGTTAGTTTGTGTTGGTTTTGGAGCTTGGTCTTCCCCTTTCTAGTGGTTGTTGTTAGAAATAGGGAATACTGAGAGGGGGGGGTGAATCAGTACTCTACAAACTTTATCTTTTTCCCAATTATGGATATAACAGGTTATCTTTATACATGCATAACATAAGAAGCTAAACAACATGCATAGCAATAAAACTAAAGAACTCATAAAACATTATTTTTTCTTGAGGAAACCCTGGCCAAGGGAAAACCCAAGTGGGGATGGTACCCACAAAGATCCACTAATCAAAAGTATCTTGTTAAGGATGTTGACTCTGTTAGGAGTCTATTACAAACATATAGTGTATCAGTCCTGATTAAGGGACTATAGGCCTTGTTAGAAGCCTCAACCCTGTTAGTAGTTGCCAGTACAAAATGTGATTACTAGATGAGCCCACTACCCAAACAAGTAATGTACAATATACACTGATTACAAAAGAAGGTTAAGGTAGATAACCTTATACTGCTTGCATCAATATCTCTTTGCTGCTCTTTCACTATCGCTATTACATATGCATCATATATTTCACATCATGTCAGTACTTCATTACATCTCATTACTACTATACATTACAACTTACAATTACATTTATACAAATAAATTTATCCAAGACTTAACATCTAGGATTTCGTCCCTTTATATTGTTAAGTCGTTATTTTGATAAACAAAATAATCCCTTAACTCTTTACTAATTCTGTCCTCATATTTTGTCCTGTCGGCTTGACACTGTCTTTGGTAAAACTGTCATAACTTCTTCTGTACATGCTGTATTGACTTGCACTCTGAGGTGGGTCTTCAATAGTCATCATAGAGTCTACGTTCAAGTTCGCAAGCACTGAACTTACTCCAATCAACATCATAAACAAAAACTATGTCCACGTTCACTGGTAAAAATACTGTTTCATACTTAGACAATTTTGTAATGCTCTCTGTCATACTAGCTTTCTGTCCTGTGCAATCTTCATGTGGATCATATGTTGCCATAATGACAACATCTATGTAATCAACTCAGACAAATTGCCAACAATCTCCCCCTTTGTAATTGGTGGAAACATATGAGAAAATTGGCTAAGTGTACAACTTCAAAATCTCAAAATTGTGGCCATAGTATAAAATATAGATACTATCCTGATAACTCCTCAAAAATCTTATCTCTAATACAATACTCCCCCTAAGAGTATCAATCCTTATCATCTGCTATCAATTTTCTGCTATATATCTCTCCCCCTTTGACAACAATGACAAAATAAAGGTAAGGAGGGTTACAAAACTGTATCACAAAAATATTATACCTTAATTCATTATTGCAAAGCCGGTAGGCTTGCAACACAATCTGTAAAATCAATCTTTATAGCTTCTAACTCCTCCCATGATTTCTTAATGGAATCTGCCACATTGAGTAGTGCGCTCAGTCCATAAGATGCTATTTCACATGCTTGGAGGTTCTCAAAGTTAAACTTTTGAAAAGATGTCTTAGCTGAAAGACATTCTTCTAACTGCTCTTCAATAATGCTTAACTTCATAGAAGTGTGCTCTCTCAAAAGAGTGAATCTTTTCATTTTTTTGTCTCTATCATCTTGCAAAACTCTGATTTCATCATAGATCTTATGAATTTTCTTCTCAACATCAAATACCTTCACATTGGGGCTGAAAAGAAAGTTAGTTTCATTCTGAATTTCTGCTTCCTTCATCTTCATCTTCTTATCTTCTTCTGCTGTCAAGGTCTCTATTTTTGTACACTGGATGTACAAAGATTTTCCTGTTTCCAAATTCTTCTTGAAGTCCTTTATACAGATATCAAGATTGTTGATATGATTCTTGATATTCTAGCTGATGTTCAAAAGCATTTTAGCCTCATAGGCTGCTTGTGCTTTCACTTTTGGAATATCAGATAGATTTGTGAATTCATTGTCAAAAGTGCTCATTACCTTCTTTGCTTTCTCCAAAGGGTTAGCTTCTGCAATTTGTGTAGTTACAATGCTTTTGTAACTTCTCAGTAAGTTCCTTCAGGCATCCTTCAAGACTTTTCAATTTCTTGTTCTTGCCAATGATTTTGTTCAAGGATGTGATCAATTCCAACTGATCATCATCATCTACTTCTTTTCCCAAGTGCTCAATCATAGATCCAATCTGATTCTTCTTTCCAGTCTCAAGAGTAAGACTGATATCTTCTTTAGTGGGAATGGGTACTTGTTTTTCTGTCACCGAGGGTTCTACAATAGTGGTTTCTACTTTCTCTTCTCCTTTTGTAGTTTCCTGCTCTTCAAAGGCCGAATTGTCAACAATGTTCTCCAAATTCTTGAATACATTATGGTCAGTATCCAAGGTGATCATTGTTCCTTCTACATTCATGGTTTCATCTTCAATGTTAATGGCTGGAGGAGAGGGAATGTCCTCTTGTTCTGTTACACCTGCTTGCTCTACTGCAACTGATGGTTCTTCAACATTTTCTAACATAACCTTGATTATTGGTTGCTCTATCTCTGAGTTAAATTCTTCATATCTACCTCCCATAATCTGAATGGTTCTCTTTTTGGTTCTCAGATGGGTGCTTAAGGCTTTCATGATTTGACTAAAATGAGTTTCATCTTTTATTACACAAAGCTTCCTTACAAGATTTTCTCTAATAGCTGTGACTTCTTTTGGTGCTCTCTTCTTCCTATTCATAAGTTTATTATACAAATCATTAGGTATCTGACCCTGAATTGTATCAAACTTCTTATTAGACAAAATGATATGCTCTACTACTACATTCTCCAGATTAAGTCTCTCTGCATAATCATAAAGATCATAGTACTTATTCATTTTTGTAAAGTCTCCATCCTTAATGATCTGCTCATTAAGCTTCTCAACTTTAGGTTTCCAAGCTTTCTTCTTAATAGAAGTTCCATCATCTTTGATTTCTACAATTTTTCTTGGAACTAGTTGCACTAATGTTTTCTATCTCTTTCCCGGTCCAGTAGCACTTTCATTTACTCTTTTGCTAGGTGTGGAGGAAGTGGATCTAGTGGACATCTTTGCTTCTTGATCCTTCTCAATTTCTTCCACTTTCACCTTAACTTGTGATTCTTCCTGCTGTGCTGCAATTGATGATAAAGATGGAATAGAAAAAACTTCTTTTTGTCCACTCTCTCTGATTGCTACTACTATTTACTTTGTTACTAAAAATTCATGCTCTGTCATCCCTGTATCTTTTAGGATTTTCTTTATAGTACTCTCAACTCTTTTCTTAGATTGCTTCTCTTCAAGTAAGGTATTTGCGGAGTTGAAGTTCTCATCAAATGTTCCAAACCTGTTACACTGAGTGTCCAACTTACACTTAAGTAACCTACTAACATACTCTTCTGTCTCTAGTACAAATATCTCATAGCCAAGAGGGTCTATGAACTTTGTTCTAGGTTCTATTGCTTCAATGTAGGTAAAGTTGGTATCAACCATAAAACATATGTCATCTTTATACTTCTCCACAAGAGACTTTGGGATCCTTGATTTGCTAGATACTTTATCCTGAAATGTCTTGATTACCAGTACTGCACTCTCATTCACTTTGTCAATAACATGCCTTCTATACACTAGGTTAATCCTTTCCATTGTAGTTTGACCATCATTGTAGTCATTTCCAATGGTGTAAGGAAATCTTCTCAATAGATGAAAAAACATATAGGTGATTAAGGACGAGAACCTAAACTATGTATACTTAGTTTTCTTAATCTTCTCCAAATTCTCAAACAATTGAATTCTCAGAATTTCACACATATCAACTTGTACCTTGTCAACACACATTAGATAAGTTGCATGTATCATTCCAGCTGCCATGTCATCCTCTCTTGAATTTGCACAAAACTTAGTGTTTAGGATCTTGCATAACTATTTGACATCATCTTGTTTGATGTTACTAATCACAATTCCTCTACCATTATAAGATGAATTTGTGTTATCAATGACTGTTTTCCTCATATTTTTATCATTTAAAGGAATGGCTCCAGTTTTAGATAATCCAGTGACTTCATGAATCAAATCAGCTCTGATATCTATGACTCTATCCTCTAACCAAAACTTCCCATTATGAATTCTGCTTAAGATAATCTTAGTACATTCTTCATTATCAAATTCATACTGTAATGCATACTTAATGATTTCATTGTCTTTCAAATGTTCAAATCCTTCTTTCAGTGTCATATCCTGATTGTAGATCTTCTGATATTCATTTGTGAAATCACTATCACTGACAGTCTCTAGTTTGCATCCAAGATAACTTTTGACATTCTCTAGGTGTAAAACTTTGTCTGGTACAGATGATAAAGCTAACCTAGGATCATCTTCCAAGGGTTCTACTGGTTCCCTTTTCAACTTAGGTCTATTCTTGTCTTTGACATTGTGTATTAAAGAAACATCCATGATTTCTTCTAATTCCTTCACTGATTTAAAGATCTGTCAAGTAAAATACCTTGATTTCACGAAATTAGGGCTTGTGTAGATTTGGCACAAAATTCTTCTCCAAATCCTTGCAAAATGCTTCCAATCACTGCTCTTTGATCTCCTTAACACTTGAATTTTCTTTGATGCTCAAATAATACTGATCATGACCTTTTATTAATTCAATCTTACATAGATCTGACATCGCATTCAATTCTTTTGCCGCTTCTTTCCAAAAATTTGTTTTTGCTAACCTACAAAACTTGAAACTTCTTGTGATCTCACAAAACATAATATTTTTCTTTGTGCTCTTAACCATAGCATTAGAACATCATAAACTACCTTCTATTAACTGTACAAGACTCAGTTCATCATATATCTACTTCTACACTAATCTAAGTTCCTATTCTACTGCAATTTTCATAAATTAAGTACTTTGAGATAAGTCAGGTAAAGATTCATTCTTACCTTTCAATACTTCACCTTCTTGATTACCTTCAATGTTAAATATGTCTCCTTGGTCTGTGCTTTTGATAAAATTCACTTCATCTTCCTTTCTGACTGTTACTTGCATCTTCATTTCTTCTTGCATGATTTCTGGGATTAGTATTAGGATGAAAAACTCTATTGTTCATTCTGCAAAACCCTGGTGTATGTCCAATCTTGTTGCATATCTGACAAACAATTTCATTCTTTCCATATCTTGGTCCAGGCTAATTGATTTGTGATCTGCAATTTCTAGCAATGTGTCCAACCTTGTTGCATCTATAACATATTACTCCATTTCTTCAGTTAATATGTTCAGTAGGTTTCTTATCTGCATTGATAGTATTCCTAAACATTCTACTACCATCATTATTCTCAATAAATTTAGGTTTCCTACATTCAATAGCTCTATGTCCAAAATAATGACAAATATAACAATAACCATTAAGAGGTTTAAATTGCTTACCTGTGCAATCTCTCTTCATATGACCAATAGTATTACAAGCAAAACATCTACCTTTGAATTCTCTTTGCATACCTTTGGGTGATTCCTTTTGCTTGGGTGATTCTTCTTCTTTAGGTGTATCTTCAGACTTGTTAATCTCATCAGAGTTCTTCTCATCTATGCTATCATAAATTTTTAGATCTGGTTCCTTGCTTTCATCATTTGCTTTAAAAGTGTTGAATCCAAGACCAGTCTTATCATAGGATGGTTTTTGATAAGATATTTGTTCATCAATCTTCTCACTAGTTGAATATAGCCTTTCAAGTTGTTGTTTGGATTGAGTCAGTTCACCTTTCACAATCTTATTGTATTTCTCAAGTTCAACATACTGCAAATTGACTTTCTCAAGTTCAGATGTTACTTTACTAAGTTTAGAATTTAGTCCTTCATTTTCAGTCTTTAGACTTTCATTCTCATATTTCAGATTTGCTTCATTCTTTCCATTTCCATCTTTCAAGCTAAGCTTCAGATTTGCTATATTCAGTTCATGCTTAAGGATCTCATTTTCTTTTTCTAAATTGTCATCACAATCTTCAATAAAAACTTCAGATTCCTTTTCAGATCTTAGATCTTCCAACTTGTTTTTTAGTTTCTCAATGAGGTTCTTTACATCATCATATTTTCTTTTCAAAGTATCTTTTTCAATAGTAAGCAAGTCAATCTTTTCAAGAGCTTCTTCAAGATTGTTCTGTAGTTGATCCATATCCATAGAGATCTTACTCAAGCTGCTAGACTTTTCTTGAATGATTCTTTTCCGAGTAACTAAGCTCTGATACCAATTGTTAGAAATAGGGAATACTGAGAGGGGGGCGGGGGGGGGTGACTGACTATTCTAAAAACTTAATCTTTTGCCCAATTATGGATATAACATATTATCTTTATAGATGCATAACATAAGAAGCTAAACAACATGCATAGGAATAGAACTAAAGAACTCATAACACATTATTTGTTCTTGAGGAAACCCTGGCTAAGGGAAAACCCCAGTGGGGATGGTACCCACAAAGATCCACTAATCAAAAGTATCTTGTTAAGGATGTTGACTCTGTTAGGAGTCTATTACAAACATATAGTGTATCAGTCCCGATTAAGGAACTATAGGCCTTGTTAGAAGCCTGAACCCTGTTAGGAGTTGCTAGTACAAAATGTGATTACCAGAGGAACCCATTGCCCAAACAAGTAATGTAAAATATACATTGATTACAAAAGAAGGTTAAGGTATATAACCTTATACTACTTGCATCAATATCTCTTCGCTGCTCTTTCACTATCGCTATTACATATGCATCATATATTTCGCATCATGTCACTACTTCATTACATCTCATTACTACTATACATTACAAGTTACAATTACATTTATACAAATAACTTTATCCAGGAGTTAACATATAGGATGTCGTCCCTTTATATTGTTAAGTCATTATTTTGATAAAAAAATTAATCCCTTAACTCTTTAGTAATTTTGTCTTCATATTCTGTCCTGTCAGCTTGACACTGTCTTCGATAAAACTGTGATAACTTCTTTGGTACATGCCATAATGACTTGCACTCTGAGATGGGTCTTCAATAGTCATCATAGAGTCTATATTCAAGTGCTCAAGCACTGAACTTACTCCAATCAACATCGCAAAAAAAAACTGTGTCCAGGTTCACTGGTAAAAATACTGTCTCATACTTGGACAATTTTGCAATGCGCTTTGTCATACTAGCTTTTTATCCTGTGCGATCTTCATGTGGATTGTATGTTGCCATAATGACAACATCTACATAATCGAGTCAGCCAAATTGCCAACAGCTGTGCCTTCTATAATGGTGAGTTTTTTGCTGTTGGTTTTTATGGGCCTTTTCTAAGCTCTGCTTATTTTTGGTTTGGTGTTTTTTGTGTCGTCGAGGCGTTCATTGTCCCTTGCACCAGCATGTAAGACTACCTATGGTAGGTATAAGTATTAATGTCGATGGTATTCCTATGGGGAAGTATCTTTGTAATAATGGAGGCATGCTACATTGGTTGTGTGTTGCATTCATGAGAGAGTTTATTATTGATGGCAACATATACTTTTGACTAGTTGTTTATGAGCTTGCAGAACATGTTGCAAAGAATTGTACGCACATTGTAGAATGAATCAGCCTGTGCACACTTAGACGAAGACTCCTAATGATGTCTTGGGTCAACATCCATGATCGCACATTCTTATCAGTTGAATAGATAGAGTTACAAATAGTTTACAAGAAACTACTTCTCTCAAGATAGAAATTGTGATTCTCATAGAATTGATTACAAAACTTTCAGGATAACATTCATGTTCGTTTGAGTTATGATGTGTGAACATAGGTTCATGTTGGATACTGGCTTGAGAGCTTATTACGATCATATAGATTTATGATCCTACAGGTGACGTCGGCTATGGTGTGTGCATTGGCAAAGACCTATTTGGAGGCCGACTTGAAACACGTCTCAAGTAATATGATATGTGAGCTTAATCAACAATATAAATGATTTTTTACTGTAACTTTTATGTTGTAACATTGTAAGAGGTGTCGTGTGCATCTTCACATGGGTTCATTTTGTATTTTGTAAATAGCATTTATCCTATAAAGGCCAACCCAGATTTAGTTATTCTAACTTGTATATGAGGATTGAAATCCTTGTAAAATAAGTATGAAATTGCATATGCCAGATGCATAGGTGAATGCGAGCTGAAGGCTACATTGGATAGTGGATACTATTTGAATAATAATAGTTGTGCACTTATGCACAAGATGGAGCTGCTTGGAAGTAATTGAAGACTGAAAGAAGTTTCAGAATAGAAGTATCTCAGACTTGAAGTTCTGAGGTTTTTTAGAACTTGAAGGTGGCTTTAACTCTCAAATCTTCTGATTAGGTTAATATATTGTACACCCCTAACAAGGTAATTTCCTTAAATAAGGCCTGACTCCTAACTGGGTCCATTCCTTAATTGGGATCACATTGTAAAAGGCTCCTAACAGGGTTTGTCCTTTAATCAGGACATGCCTATTGTAATACTCAGCTCCTAACAGGGTCAGAACTCTTAATAGAGTTATTATACCTATAGTACAAATATTTGTGGGTATCATCCCCACTGGGGTTTTTCTCTTAACAAGGTTTTCCTTGAGAACAAGTTTTGGTGTCTATATGTATGTTATTTCTTCATTCATTTTTCAGTTCAGTATCTTGTTATAAGCAAGAAGTTTGGAGTTAAAGTTGAAGTATTCTACCTTGGCATCAACTGATGCACACCCCCCCCCCCCCCCCCCCAACCCCCCCTCAGTTGATTGGGACACTCTTATTCCAACAATTGGTATTAGAGCATTTGGTCCTCAGTCAGGAAGTCTAACAGCTTGAGGTAAAGATCAGAATGGCCTTATTCAGAAAAGAGAGTCCTAAGTTTGATGCATAAAATTATGACACATGGAAGGAGAAGATGAAGAATCAACTGATGTGTATTGGATTGGAATATTGGCTCATTACTTGGAAAGATGCACCTATCATGAAAGAAGAAGACCTTGAGACACTTAATACTACTGAAGAAGAAAGGAAAAGGTTTGTATGTAATGTTGTTGCAAAGAAAGCCCTGGTTAATATACTATTTGATGGAGAATTCACAGAGGTCAGAGATCTTACAAATGCAAGTGAGATCTATGAAGGAGATGATTACACTAAGTGGGAAAAATTGTAGAATTGGAGAACAGAGATGGAGACAATACTAATGAAGGATGATGAATCAATAAGGATGTATTTTTAGAGAGTATCTAAATGTGTGATTGGAATCAGAAATAATGGAGGTACTTATACAAAAGATGATGTCATAGAAAATATTTTGAGGTCTGTAACTCTTCCTTACAAACCCAAAGTTTAGGCTTTGGAAAAGACCATACCACAATACAAAGATTTCAACATAGAGATGTTAGTAGCCAAGATAGCTACCTTTCAGACCGCAGAGCTAAAGGATGCAGTACCTAAGGTGGAGACAACATTTAAAGAAATTGTTCATAGAACTGGATCTGTTAAAGTTGGATCTATCAGAACAAGCAAACACAACGAGGATCTTGGAGAATATACTGAAGAATGGGAAGAAAATCAAAGGGTAGACAATCAAGTGGATGAAAAGATCATGACCCTAATTGCCAGGAGAGAAATGTAAGGAAAAGGTAAGTTTGAACAAAAATTACCTTTGAAATGTTTTAATTGCAATAAGGTTGGTCATTTTGCATTGTCTAACTAGAGTACTTAAACATAGACCTAAATATGGAAAATACAAAAATGATAAAGAATGTTACTATGCTAGTGACGGATCTGAAGATTTATATGATGAATTCAATGATGTATTGGGTTTTGTTTCTTTCAAAGAAAAGGATCCTATGGATGAATACAAATCCTTATTTTCTCATGTTGATAGGAAACCTGATTGGATAATTGATAGTGGATGTTCACATCATATGGTTGGTGGCAAAGATATATTCATTCTGTGAAAGAATTTTGATTGTGGCGTTGTAAGATTTGGTGACAATACTTCTAGAATGATCATTGGTAAAGGATAAATTACTTTGGATGGAAAAAATAGTATTGATGATGTACTATTTGTGGATGGCTTAAAACAAAACTTGTTAAGTGTTGGACATCTTATAGATAAGGGCTATCATTTAGAAATCAAGGATGGTCATTGCTCTATTAGAGGAGCTAATGGAGAATTGATCGCATCTGGTTCTAAGACCAGAGGTAATGTTTTTGAGTTAAATTCTATAGAGGTGAGTTGTTTTGTTTCAAATACTGATGACAATTGGTTATGCACAGAAGGTGAAACCTAATATAATAATACTATCAGAGATGTACCTAAAATTATGAAACCTGCTAACACTACATGCAGAAAGTGTGTCTTGGGAAAGTAGACAAGAAGCAGTTTTACGAGAAAAGGATACTCATCAAATGGAAAGTTGGAACTGATTCATATAAATATTTATGGACCTACAAAGACTAGGTCATACTTCGGAGATAGGCATTTTATTATATACACTTATGACTACTCTAGAATGATGTGGGTAGGATTTCTTAGAGAAAAATCAGAAGCATTTGAAACTTTCAAGTTATATAAGGAAAAGGTTGAGAATGAGATAGGTTTGAAGATAAAATGTTTAAGATTAGACAGAGGTAGATAATTCATTTCACATGAATTCAATACCTTCTGTGAAGAGCATGGTATTGTGAGGCATACTTCGGCACCTAGAACACCACAACAAAATGGAGTTGCTGAAAGAAGAAAAAGAATAGTTCTTGATGTTGTAAGAATCATGTTGATAGAAGGAAAGGTCCCACATATGAATTGAAGAGAAGCAGTCAATACAAATGTATATACAATGAATAGAGTACAAATCAGAGAAGGTACATGCAAGACACCATTTAAGGTATTGTATGGTAAGACACCCTTTGTTAGTTATTTCAAAAATTTTGGAAGTAAATGCTACATTAAGAGAGATGAATGTATAAGAAAATTTGATGTTAGAAGTGATGAAGGAGTATTCCTTGGGTACTGTACTAGAAGTAAAGCCTATAGATTCTGCAGTATGAGAACTAGGAAGTTGATTGAAAGTGCCAATGTGAGAGTAGATGAAAAGTTTCAAGTTAGAGAAAAATATTGTTCCTCTACCCCTATGAGATTTCTTTTGAAAATATGAGTACAAATCAAGACAATATACAGACAATAGAAAGTGAAATTGAAAGGAATGAAGCATCATAGGATTTTTTGGAAATTGACAATAGCATAAGTGTGGAGTTAAGGGAACAAACTACACCCAAATATATTCTTAGAAATTATCCTAGGGATCATATCATTGGTGACAACAACAAAGGAACTAGAAAACGATTGAAAAACATAGAAGAGAGGTCACAATCTACAAATGTCATTTGTTTGATCTCACAAGAAGAACCACAGTCAACATATGAGGCATACGGAGAAGAATCAAGGATCAAAGCCATGAAGGAAGAACTGGAGTAGATTTAGAAGAACAAAACTTGGGAATTGGTTCCAAGGCCTAAAGACAAAAATGTAATTGGCACCCAGTGGGTATACAAAAAACAAGATGAATGAAGAAGGTATTGTTGTTAGAAACAAAGTAATATTAGTATGTAAAGGATATTCATAACAAGAAGGAATTGATTTTGAAGAAACCTTTGCACCTGTTGCTAGAATTGAGGCAGTCAGATTATTCTTATCTTATGCTGCTCATAAGGATTTCAAAGTATATCAAATGGAT
This sequence comes from Chamaecyparis obtusa, assembly GCA_027943335.1. Taxonomy (NCBI): domain Eukaryota; kingdom Viridiplantae; phylum Streptophyta; class Pinopsida; order Cupressales; family Cupressaceae; genus Chamaecyparis; species Chamaecyparis obtusa. Next base: position 13,526,942 of record BSBK01000529.1, read on the forward strand.
ATGAAATTAAATTTTCTTAATGGAGACTTAGAAGAGGAAGTACACATTGAGCAAGCTAATGGATGTCCTTTATCACAGAATGAAGATCTAGTTTGCAGATTGAAGAAGGTTCTTAATGGATTAAAACAAGCACAAAGAGCTTGGTATGCAAAATTGGATAAGTATCTGTTCAGTTGGGATTTAAGAAAGGTAATTGATGGAATATGGATGAAGTGACTAAGAGGGGGGGGGGGGTGACTCAGTCAACCATAAATCACTTCACAATTAATTCTTTCCAGATCCCTTAAGATATCTTAACAATGTTATCCTTTTAGCACTCGGTAAATAGATTGCAGTAACTTTGAAGATGTAGAAAGTATTAGCAAAATTATCTTTTAGATATTCATCAGCACATGTATATGATTGAGAAAGCAATTAAGAACACAAGAGACACAAGATTTAACATGGAAACCCAATATGGGAAAAACCACCAATGTATCTAGATACTGATTTTCACTTTTCTGAAGTGATGCCCGGTTAGAAGCCAACCCGGTAAAAGGTTACAAAACACACTGTTAGGTGTGACCTTGTTAGAGGATTTAAAACACCCTGCTAGGAGTGGCCTGGTAAGAGGTCTTGAAAAGAATTCAATGGAATTGTCACCTTGTTAGAGTATTTACAATATGGTTGTTAAACCAACTCGGTTAAGAGATTTAGAATTCACTGTTACAATGATAAGAAGGTAACAATGAAAAATGACCTGTATAATAATGCAACTGTCTTGCTGATTACAGATCTCTATTCTGCATAAGTCTGATCCTTTCTGATCGAATAAATCTCTGCTGCACCTCAAGGATATCTGAACATCCTTCACAAATTCGCACACACCTTTCCTGTCTTTCTTCTGTAAATCTTCTGCTCTATTTCTTACTTATTTTTCACATTTGACCTTTTATTTATATGATTTTAGATTTGTCAAATCGACATTATTTAGTATAACAGTCGGCTGAATTAAGCAAACTCTATTTGCAAAAATCCTTCAAGGGCCGACAGTGCTCGGTGACCATAACTTTCTATAATCTTTCGGAGACCGAGGGAACTCGGTAAACACCGACAATCCTTTACCTTCGATAACCGACTGAACTCGGTAAACACTAACTTTTCTTCGATGACCGACTGAACTCGGTAAACACTAACTTTTCTTCGACAACCGACTGAGTTTGGTAAACACTAACTTTTCTTCGACAACCGACTGAACTCGGTAAATACTAAATTTCGTTTGGTAACCGAGTGAACTCGGTAGACACTGATTTTCTTTGATAACCGAGTGGACTCTGTAAGCACTAATATTCCTGTCTGGCAGACCGACTGAGCTCGGTAGTAATTGATTGCTGCGGACTATGACATTGTGTGACATCAAAGACAATACATAATTTGAGTAGCAATTTCCTTCAGACAATTGTTTCCAACAATCTCCCTCTTTGGCATTGATGGCAACACAATATGTCATATCATAAGAAATTTGAAAGAGTTAGCTCGGTTTAGATTCAAATCTCCCTCTGTCAGCAAACTTCCTGTATCCTGAAAATTCTTCCTTCTGACTATTGAAAATTTCTTGAAGTAATAGAAAAGACATAGCAAACACTCCCTCTTTGACAACACATGCCAAAGACAATTCACATATTACCGGTGAAAATTAATGTACCTCAAGTACTGATTCATATGCAATGATTCCTTGAATATGCTGCATCAACTGGTTGATTTTCAATCATTTTCTGGTTGATGCATCACTAAAACTGTATTTAGTGAGCCTCGGATAGGGGAATGACCCCTAACTTACCTCTTAGATACACAAATGGATCCTTAGGTAATGGTTTGGTAAAAATTTCTGCAATCTGTTCTTTTGTATGAATATATTCTAATCTGATTTCCTTGTCCTGCACCAATTCTCTGACAAAGTGATATTTAATAGCAATGTGCTTGGTTTTGGAATGCATCACTGGATTCTTAGAAATGTTTATTGCACTGGTATTGTCACAAAATATAACAACTGGTTCATTGATTTCAACCTTCATACCTTCTAATAGCTATTTAAACCAAACAATATTTGAACAGTTTACTGCAGCAGCAACATATTCTACTTCAGCTGTGGATTGAGATGTGCAATTCTGCTTTTTACTAGTCCAGGATACCAGTCTTTTTCCAAGAAAAAATGTTCCACCACTTGTGCTTTTTCTGTCATCAATGTTTCCTGCCCAATCAGCATCAGTAAACACTTTTAAGTCTAGATTGCCTCCAAATTTATACCACAAGCCATATTCTTCAGTTCCTCTTAAGTATCTTAAGATTCTTTTGATTGCCATCATGTGATTTTCCTTAGGTTTTGCTGAGAATCTAGCTACTATACCGACTGCTAAGGCAATATCAGGTCTTGTATGTACTACATACTGCAATTTTCCAATCATAGATCGGTATAGGGTCTGATCAACTTCTTTTGAATCATCATTTTTGGTAAGTTTCAGTCCAGTACATATGGGTTTACCAACTGGTTTTGAATCTTCCATACCAAACTTCTTAAGTATTTCCTTAATGTATTTAGATTGAGTAATGTATATACCATTCTTGCTTTGCTGAATTTGAAGACCAACAAAGAATTTTATTAAACCAAACATAGACATTTCAAATTCTTTGTTCATTTGCTCTGAAAATTCTTTGCATTGATCCTCATTCCCTGTAAATATAGTATCATCCACAAATATTTCTGCCAATACAATTTTGTCATCCGATCCTTCTTTAATATACAGATTGCTATTATCATTAGCTCTTTTGAAATTAATCTGAATCAAATAGTTATGGAGTCTTTCATACCATGCTCTAGGAGCTTGTTTTAAACCATACAATGCTTTGTGTAACCTGCAGACCATGTCCCTTTTATCTGGATCAACAAAACCTTCAGGTTGTTCAATGTACACTTCTTCATCAAGAATTCCATTGAGAAATGCAGATTTTATATCCATCTGATATACCTTAAATCCTTTGTGTGCTGCATAAGCAAGTAGAGTTCTTACACCTTCTAATCTTGCAACAGGAGCAAAAGTTTCTCCATAATCTATACCTTCTTCTTGAGAATACCCTTTACATACCAGTCTAGCTTTGTTTCTAGATATTTGACCATCTTCATTTAGCTTATTTCTGAATACCCATTTTGTTCCAATTACATTCTTATCTTTAGGTCTAGGTACAAGAGTCCAAGTTTTGTTCTTTTGTATTTGTTCTAATTCTTCATTCATTGCTTCAATCCAACTTTCATTTTCCAATGCATCTTTGATATTTCTGGGTTCAAAATCAGTAAGCAGACATGTACCTTTTAGCTTGCTTCTTGTCATAGTACCATCTGATTTGTTTCCAATGATTTGATCTGGTGTATGATGTCTTCTGACATATTTGGCTAGTATAGGTTCCTTGCCTTTTGAATGATTCATGCTATTGTCTTCTAGGATCTCTTCTTCAGGTTGCTTGGGCTCGGTAGATATTTGCTCGGTAACTTCAGGCTGAGACTCGGTCTGAATTTCTTCCTGTGACTCGGTTTGAACTTCTTCCTGTGACTCGGTAACTGTGCTCAGCTCGGTAGATATAGTTTCCTTACTGATAGTTGTGTCTGCCAATGTTTCAGGTTTAATGTAAACGAATCTTCTGTAGTTCTCAGTTTCCCTTTTGCTTTCTTCCTCAGTTTTTTCTGCAAACTCATCAAATTTTACATGTATACTTTCTATGACTTTGTGAGTAGATAAGTTCAGACATTTGTATGCCTTGCTTTTGCTAGAATATCCTAGGAATATTGCTTCATCACTTTTCACATCAAATTTATTTCTTCTGGATTCTTTTAAGATATAACACTTGCTACCAAATATTTTCATGTAACTTACATTGGGTTTATAGCCATACCATAATTCATAAGGAGTTTTGAATGTGTCTTTCTTCAATTGTACTCGGTTCAAGGTATGAACTGCAGTGCTGATAGCTTCCTTCCAGTACTTTATAGCGATGTTCTTTTCTATCATTAGAGTCCTTGCACAATCCATAATAGATCTGTTTCTTCTTTCTGCTATTCCATTCTGCTCAAGAGTTCTAGGAGCTGATACTTGTCTTTTGATTCCTCTTTCAATGCAGAAGTTGTTAAAATCATGGGAGATGAATTCACCACCTCTGTCTGATCTTAAGCTTTTCAATCTTTTCCCTGTTTCCTTTTCCACTCTTGCTAAGTACCATTTGAACTTTTCAAATGCTTCTGATTTTTCTCTTAAATACATAACAGTCATCATTCTAGAATAATCATCAACGAAAAGAATAAAGAATTTATCTCCAGTATAGCTTTGTATTCCAATAGGTCCACATAAATCAGTATGCACAATTCCCAAAATTTCTTTAGACTGATAGTTCTTACTCTTGAAACTAGTGTTACTCATTTTGCCAATCTGACAATTCTTACATAGACCAGTGTCAGGTTTCTTCAAAGTAGGAATGCCTCTAACCTTCTTGAATTTGCTTATTTTTATCATGTTATCAAAATTCACATGACATAACCTTTTGTGCCATAGCCAACTTTCTTCTATTTGAGCAATAAAGCATGAATATTCACTGAGATCAAGATAAAATAAGTTACCTTTTGTTTGTTTGCCTGATCCAATGAGTTTTCCTTTTCCATCCAGCAGTCTTGCTTGACCATTCATGAATTCAACCTTGAAACCAGTGTTGATTAGCTGTGCTACACTTAGAAGATTATGTTTTAGTCTTTCAACCCAATAAGCATTATCACATATGAGTTCTTTGGTTAAAGAGATTCTTCTTTTTCCTTTTATACAACAAGGTTCATTGTTTTCAAATCTTACATTACCACTATCACAGTCTTCTAGATATTCAAATTTTGTCTTGTCACCAGTCATGTGGTGTGAACATCCGCTGTCTATTATCCATATATCATTTTTGCTTATATGAGAAATGAGTGCCATCTTATCTTCATCATCATCAGATTCATCCTTTATAGCAATAAAGACAATTTCTTCTTCACTATCATCAGAATCTTTAGCCATAAAACATGATTTCTTACCTTTATCCTTGTAAGATTTGAAATTCTTTTTGCCATAGTACTTGTGACTTCTCTTCTCTTCCTTGACTTGCTTGTTTGGGCACCTAGCTGCAATATGTCCAATTTCTTCACATGAAAAACAGATTAATGGAGTTTTACCTTTATACTTACCTTTTCCTCTAGAGTACTTCTTTGCAAGTAATGCTTCTACAATTTCAAGATCACTATCAGAACTTTCTTCTGATACTTCTTCACTTTCTGACTGAACTTCTTTAATTTTCTTGTTCTTCTTTAGTGAAACCTTGGCCTCAAATGCTGATTCACTATTTTTGGAATTTGGAACATAGTTATCATAGTTGTCTAATTCAAAAGCTGTCAATCTTCCAACTAAAGCATCCAAAGTTATATTGTGGTTTGTTTCACATCTTCTTTCTTGAATAGCTGATACTCTTATTGCATAGATAGGGAGTAATGTTCTGAGTACCTTACTTATAACAGTCTCATCTGAGATTTTTCCTCCAGAAGCTCTAATTGCACTTACACTTGCTTTGATTCTTTCAACATATTTTGCAATGTTTTCATCTTCCTTCATATTCATCTTGTCAAACTGTCCTCTTAGGCTTTCTGCTTTGGCTCTTTTCACATTTGCATCACCACCATATATTTTCTTCAGTGCCATCCACATTTCATATGCAGTAGTGCAGTCTTTAATATCATCAAATTCTTCATAGCTGAGAGTAGATGCAATGTCTATCATCATGGTGTTGTGAGTCTTTTTATCTGCAATGTCTTCAACAGTTAATGCGCCATTAGGAATTGTGTATTCTTCATCAATGTATTTGCATCCTGAATCACCAATGGAAGCCAGATGAAGTCGCGTGAGACCTTGCCATGCTGAAAAGTTATCTCTGTTGAGCTTTGGAATTTCCCTCTTGTAAGACATCCTGATCTTTAGCTTAGGTCCTTGAAACCCTTCCTGCAAGCACCAAGAGCTCTGATACCAATTGATGGAATATGGATGAAGTGACTGAGGGGGGGGGGTGAATCAGTCAACCATAAATCACTTCACAATTAATTCTTTCCAGATCCCTTAAGATATCTTAACAATGTTATCCTTTTAGCACTCGGTAAATAGATTGCAGTAACTTTGAAGATGTAGAAAGTATTAGCAAAATTATCTTTTATATATTCATCAACACATGTATATGATTGAGAAAGCAATTAAGAACACAAGAGACACAAGATTTAACGTGGAAACCCAATATGGGAAAAACCACCAATGTATCTAGAGACTGATTTTCACTTTTTTGAAGTGATGCTCGGTTAGAAGCCAACCCGGTAAAAGGTTACAAAACACACTTTTAGGTGTGACCTTGTTAGAGGATTTAAAACACCCTGCTAGGAGTGGCCTGGTAAGAGGTCTTGAAAACAATTCAATGGAATTGTCACCTTGTTAGAGGATTTACAATATGGTTGTTAAACCAACTCGGTTAAGAGATTTAGAATTCACTGTCACAATGATAAGAAGGTAACAATGAAAAATGACCTGTATAATAATGCAACTGTCTTGCTGATTACATATCTCTATTCTGCATAAGTCTGATCCTTTCTGATCGAATAAATCTCTGCTGCACCTCAAGGATATCTGAACATCCTTCACAAATTTGTACACACCTTTCCTGTCTTTCTTCTGTAAATCTTCTGCTCTATTTCTTACTTATTTTTCACATTTGACCTTTTATTTATGTGATTTTAGATTTGTCAAATCGACATTATTTAGTATAACAGTCGGCTGAATTAAGCAAACTCTATTTGCAAAAATCCTTCAAGGGCCGACAGTGCTCGGTGACCATAACTTTCTATAATCTTTCGGAGACCGAGGGAACTCGGTAAACACCGACAATCCTTTACCTTCGATAACCGACTGAACTCGGTAAACACTAACTTTTCTTCGATGACCGACTGAACTCGGTAAACACTAACTTTTCTTCGACAATCGACTGAACTCGGTAAACACTAACTTTTCTTCGACAACCGACTGAACTCGGTAAATACTAAATTTCATTTGGTAACCGAGTGAACTCGGTAGACACTGATTTTCTTTGATAACCGAGTGGACTCGGTAAGCACTAATATTCCTGTCTGGCAGACCGACTGAGCTCGGTAGTAACTGATTGCTGCAGACTATGACATTGTGTGATATCAAAGACAATACATAATTTTAGTAGCAATTTCCTTCAGACAATTGTTTCCAACAGTAATTCTGATAGCAATTTGTACCTAAGAATCACTGAAGAAGGTATCTTGATTGTTGAAGTCTTTGTTGATGATATTATTTTTGGAGGAAATGATGAAAAGAGAAACAAATTTGCACATCAGATGAAAAGTGAATTTGAAATGTCTATGATTGGGGACATGAAAATATTTGGCGTGGATGATAGTAAAGCTGTGGAACCCCTATGGTAACTAGAACCAAGTTATCTTTGGAAGATTAAGAAAAGAATATACCTCAGATAAGGTATAGATCAATGATTGGAGGTCTTCAGTATCTGACACATACTAGATGTTATTTCCAATAGGTTATTGAGAGGGGGAGTGAATCAGAAAATTAAATTTCTATTTCTTTTTTAAGAAAATAGATATTCTTGTTAATACAAAAATTAAAAGATTATTTTATCAACCATAAACATAAATTAAATGCATAGGTCAACACAACATTTATACGTGAAAACTCTGGGTTAGAAGGAAAAAATGACGCTGGGATAGAACCCACAAAGCTTCACTACTACAGTAATAAAGTTTCTTAGATAGAGGATTACAAAGCACTAGTCAGAGTGTTATCGGTTAAGGGATTTGATAATAGACCTTTTAGGATCTTGACCTTGTTAGGAGTCACCTTATCAGGGGACTTTAAACACCGATAAATATGTTACTCGGTAAAGGGATTTATTCAAAGAACCTGTAAGGGTTCTACCTGATTGAGGGATTTAAATATGCTTCACAACTTAAAGGAATGATCTTATGATGACACTATATCTGTCTATTTAGATCATACATGTTTACCCTTTTCTATGCTTTGCTATTGAATCTTTCACTCCCTTTCATGTTATGTGATTGTGATTCCTCTCAGAAAATTTTGCGCTTCTCTTCTTTGCTCTATGCTCTTGATACTCAACAACACATCTTTCATGTCTTTTGACCTGTATTTATAAGAAATTGTCTGATTAAAAATACATCTCATTGTTCCGCCAAGCTATAAACTATCACATAAATCAAGCGTGAAAAATACTTGATCAAAAAGCTTGCAAAGTAATCCTTAGTTTACCTCAAAATGCAAGCAGAAAAAACAAAGCTAACTTTAGTTCCACTGAAAAAGCTAACTCTAGTTTAACATAAAAACGTTCCGCATAATTTGGTTCAAATAACCATGTACTTAACTGGTATAGATCTTGTATTCCGTTAGTCATCTATTTCATGTGTGTGTGTGCTAAGACCGGTTGGTCAAAACTTGGACTGATATAAGCATGACCAGTTAAGGTACACTGCATACTTGCTTAATCTACCGGTTCACAATTATGACTAGCGGTGTGATGTACCGGTGTTCCGGTGGGATTGATGTTTGCCAATGACTTTACCAATGACAAATAACTTTATGTCGACAATATTCCCCTTTGGCATTGGTGGAAAAAATATAAACACATCACATCACCTGTAGACTTCCCTTGTAGATCTGCTTGTCTACTTGTAGCATATTCTGACACACTGTTATTGATATTTGTCATTTTTTTGTCTCTCTTCTCTATTCTCTGCACATTCTCTTTTCTATTCTCTTCCCCTTTTTGCCTCCAAGAGACAAAGGGTTGTTACTCTTTACAATTGCAACTCATTGAAGATAACCTTATAGATCTCCTTTGAAAATTCTAGGAATGGTTTCTAGATACCTGTTACATGATCTAAATTATTCTTTATTTCTTGCAGTGAGACATGTTTATGAAGAATATTTATTAATTTCTTCTCGTAATGATCAATTGCAATTGTTTCTGGGATAGTGACATCTTCCCCAATTTCTTGTGCTAGTACCTCTAATTGATCAATCATTGGTCCGTCTTCATCTATATCTATATTAGGTACAAAATTGTACTTGAGATATTCTTTTTGTAAGTTCCTTTCGCTGCCTTGTCGACATTTTTCTTATGTCAACATCAGTTTTAATTGGCCTAGATGGGATAACTTTTCTTCTTTTTGATTCAGAATCTGTTGCAAATGTTAGCTTTCTCTTTGATGTAGATGTACTTGGAACAACTACCAGTTCCTTCTGCCTTATTTCCTATGTAGGTTCTTCTTCTGTAGGCTTCTCTTGTTCTTCTGGAACAGGCAACTCCTATTGTTGAGGTATTTCTTGTTGTAGAGTCTCCTCTGGACAAACTTCTTCTTTTGGATGTACTTCTTCTTCTTGATGTACTCTTCCTTCCGCTAGTTGTTCTTTTGGTTTCTCTTCAACAACCTGTTGATCGTTCAAAATATTTTCTACTTCATATATTTTATTTCTGCAGTAATCTTTGTTGATGACTCCCCAATACTTTGTTCCTTTGGTCTCAGAGATGTATCATGCTCACCTGTTAGAACTTCTTCTCCCAGATTAACATGTTCACTGGCTATGAACTATTAATTAGTAACTTCCTTTTGACTCATTGTTCCTTGTTCACCTATGAATGCTTGTTCACCAATTGTAAACTATACAGGTGGAACCATCTCCTTTTTAGGTTCATCTTGTGAGATATCCTGTGGACTTGTAGACTTGAGAGTGCTGAAGTCAGATTTTTGCAAAAATTCTAGTGAAGCTTCATACACATCTTTGTCTAGACCATTAATGACTTTGGCCACCCTATCCCTCATGTCCAAGCTGAGTGATACTGCTTCCATCAAAATTCTTATTGTCTCATCATTACGATCTGGTTTAACTTTTGCCAAAGTTTCCCTTATCATTTTATTATTTTGGGCTAGACTAGTTCTCCATTTGGTCATTAGCCTTTTATTTAACTCTGTTGGAAAGAGGGGAATGTAGTCCCTAGGACTTCTATTGAAATCTAAAAAGGTTTCTAATAGAGAAATCTTAATTTTGTCCTTATCTTCATTTCCCGAAGCAGTAAACCATTCTTCAACATTCGACACTTCACGAAAATCCATAATTTCATCAACTATATTATCTACGATTAAAGTTCAAGTTTTACCTTTTACTGGAGAAACAAGTAGGGTTGGTGGAGTGAGATTTCCACATGTGTCTCCAGTTATGTCCACGATGACCAGTTCTATTGTAGACTTTTATAAGACCGGAGTCTCTACGTGCCTAGTATGCGCTTTCCTTTTCCAGTGTCTTTTATCGCTGGCTCTGTGGTCTTTTGGCATTCTGTTTCAGCTTGATGTTGTTTCTTCAGAATAGTCGTCCATGTGGCAACCCCTTCATCATGTACTTTATCCACTTCTCTAATCAGGACCTAACTAATTCACTTTCTGATATTGAAACTTTGTTTGTACAAGTTAGCTTGAGTAGTTGCCTCTTGCAGGCTAAGGTGATTTTGTACTTCTAGCAGAGCCCTTATCCTCGGTTCTTTTTCCTTATCTAAGGAAGATTTCCATCTACCTTCAAATATTTCTAGTAGATCTGTAGGTATTGGTTTGTGAAGTATACTGTGTGTTAAGTTGAACTTGTGAAGAACGTGAACTATAACTTCTTCTATCTTTCTCCTGTCTTCTTCATGACCAAACTCATATCTTCTTCCAACTCCACCCAGTCCACCTATTTCCTTTATTCCTTCAACTACTTATCTATGGTTGGTTTCCTTGCTTTGGGTGCATCCCCCTTTATCAGTTTCCCGGTCTTTCTCTTTCTGAGAAGAGTAGTGGTTTCTTCAGTTTTTATTTCCTCCATTTCCTTACCTTGTGCAGTGGATGCTGGCTATGTCTTCTTTCTTTGAACCTTTGGTTCTTTAGCCATTGGCTTTCTTTTCCTAGGTGTGGGGTTCATTTCACATACACCTTCTTAGGTTTCTTAGAAGATTCATTTTTCTTCAAATTTGATTGAATAGTCCTCATAGGTGTCAAACTAGTAAGAAGAGAGATCTAAGTTTCTTTCTTGTAGTACATCTACATATGCATTTTCAACCTTAGATGCAATTTTGTATCAAAGTTTCGGTGCATACTCTATCCTTGGCTCCATAGCCTGGATTATGTAGTGATCCGTGCTTACCAGAAAACACATCTCTTCCTCGTATTCTTCTACAATTGATGAGGGAATTCTTTCCCTGTTGTGCATTCTTAGCTAAAAGCCTTCAAAATAATTAGTCATCACCTTATTAGACTAGTTCCCTAAGTTATTTACTATCTCACCTATCTTAATCATTACTGGTTTATGTTCCATCCATGTAACCTTGCCTATCCCTGGAAAGAAGTTTTGATAGTAGAAAAACAAACATACCAACAATGTCGCATATTTGACAAACTTCTTCTTGACCAAACTAAGCTTCTCTATATTTTCAAATATTTGGCTCCTCAACATAACACATATGTCGTATCTCGCATTTTCATGCATAATCTTATGCGCAACATGAATCGCACCTCTCTATATTCTATTTAGGTTACTCGACTGATATACTTTGTAGCTGATAACCGTAGCAACAAACCGAACGCCATAATCTTCGATATCATTCATGGTCATCATCTGACTGTCATATTTCAACTTAGTCAACCATGTGACTTATTGATTCCCTATTGTCCTTAGGGTTAGAGCTTCCCCTATGGAACTGTTAGGAATAAAAATCCACAATACAACTCAGAGGGGGGGTGAATCAGTTGTATAATAGAATATTAAACTTTAAACTTTAAGCTCCACAATATCAGATCCAATGAAAACAATGAACTGCAACACAATAGCACAATATTTTTGTTTCAGAGAAACCATGTTAAAGGTAAAAACTCTGGTGGGAATTAGCACCCACAAATGATGTACTGAGAGTATAGTTATCCTTGTTAGAAGATATAGCCCTATTAGGAGCTTATTAAAATATTATAGTAGATAGTCCTTGTTAGAGGACAAACCCTGTTAGGAGTCAAGAACAAAAGAGAGGGCTCACTGCCCAAGGCTCACTGTCCAAAGAAGGTTAAATCCACCTTTAGAACTTACTAGTTCACAACAGGTGTATATAAAGAAATACACAATCTTTTGAACAATTTGCTAGCAACTATCTTTGCTTGATCAGTTCCAATGAATTCCACCAGTAAACCTTTGCTCTACATATAGCAGACACAAGCTCACAACTTTTCCAACTTGTATATATCACATATATTCCATCCATATCTTTTCGAAAGAAAAGACTCTACATATATACCTTATTACAATTTACCATGATCAGATCGGCCCATGAGGCTTTCCTAATTACAAACAATTACATAAACCCTTTCTAACATACACACGGTATCTAGGACAAGTCTACAATGATTACATTACAACAATTAAGGACCGGCATCCTTAATTTTTGTTCGCCAAACAAAAGACATGCTTTATTTCTTGAGTCAGCTTCACAATAAGCCATCGGCAGAACACACGCCATAGATGACATCACCAATCATTCCGTACCTTGCATTGACCAAAGAACATTCTTCAGTACCTTGTCTATCATTTGTCAAGCTCGCATACCTTGAATACAAATCCTCTTAAAGATATACCAAAAACCCAGAGACTAACTCTATCAATTCTCACTGTCACAGTCCAGTGACTAGTCTTCATTAAAACATCTGTATCTCTCTCAATATGGAACATCTAATGATGCAATCTTAGATATAAGATCACAACATCCACCTGAACTCTCATCTAACTTCCTAACATATGAAACATCCGTACACTATCTATACACTGTGATTACCGGTTTGATTCCTTCATAGAAACATATGTTGACATTAGTGACAAAACATAAATGACAGTAGTATGAGTGCCCATTCGGTAATGTAGTGATTAAACATATTAAATGTCTCAATCACCACCCATGCATGAGCAATATCCAACAATCTCCCCCTTTGGCATTGATGTCAACATATGAGAAAATCTTATCCCAAAGTTATTGTTAGAAAGTAAAGTCCACCAAGATAACTGAGAGGGGGGGTGGTGAATCAGTTATATGATAATTATAACTTTTATCAACTTCAATAGATTTTAACCATGTAAGCAATATAATTACTAACCATAGAAATATATTTATACACAATAACACAATGACACAAGATATATTGAGTAGGGAACCTCTTGATCAAAGAGTAAATCTCGGTGGGGATGATGCGCACAAAAGATGCACTAATATGAATATTCCTTGTGAAAGGATGGACTTTGTTAGGAGTCTTACGAAATACATTTAGTACATATGAATCCCTGTTAGGAGTGTATCATCTTAAAATGGAAGCACTTCCATCTTGATAGGTTTAGCACCCTCTTTTAGTACATTTATCATGATAGATTTGCATTTAGGATGTATTTTGCACTTATCTTCTTTATTTAGGTGAAATTAGGGTTAGGATCCGAAGGATTCTCCTGAATTTCCCCTTTTCCCATGGCTCTATTTTTTAGGTCGGACTTAGAAATAAGTGCTCCTGGCCTTCATCACAGTCATCATAGGATTTTATGTTTATCTCTGACATTATGTCCTATTTTGATATCATTTCTAGGTCTCTCGGCATCCCTCGGACCTCCTGTCTTGATTTTGATTGGATTTGGGCCCAGGGTCAAATTCAAGGTTGATCCTGACTAGGTCAGGATCGAGGTCGTACCTGACTAGGTCAGTCCCAACCTCAATTTTTCCCCCTTTCTTCAAATCTTTGAAATCCTTGATTTTTGAGGTTCGGGCTTCTGGGATATTTGTTTTCCCACCTTCAGGTTGGCCATTTCGGGTTTCGAGATGGTAAATCCTCTAACTGCATTTAATCTAGGTATATTTTCTAAAGGTTAGGACCTGATTGGGATTTAATTCTCCAAAGTGGCCCCTCTAGTTGATTGTGCCCTAGTTCACTATAAAGAGAGGCCTTCCTCTCTCATTTTTTCATCCATTATACACATCTCTTCATCAAGTTTTTTGAGAACCAAGTACAACCAAGCTTTCTCATGATCAAGTGCTCTAAAGGAGTCAATTTCATGAGCAATGAGATTTCAAGCAAGCAAGGAATGGCGAAGATGCAAGATAGCAAGAGGTTGATATAGAAGATCAAGCCATTGTTGACATCAAGCATCTTTGTGAACACATATTTGGAGCAAGAGAGATCCTTTCCTCCTTGATCTACCATTATCAATTTTCAAGCATTCAAAGAATCAATCATGGAGTAACAATTATGGATTGTGAGTTTGGTAGAAGTACTTTAGCCTTGGGGGCTTGGTATACTTTTCTATCTCATTCAAATCTATGCATTGTTGTTTCATACACATTCATGCTAGGGTTTTTATCTAGAGGATTAGATCTTGAGATTACACTTTCAATACATACACACACACATTCTATTTCAATCGGCTATTCATCGAGGTTGAGACCACCAAAACGGGGGTTTGAGTAAGGCAAAACCCTATATAGCCACCCCAAAAACCCGCCTTTTTCAGATATCTACAGTCGCTATTTCAAGAATCAGAGGACAGATTTTAGTACCCTTTTCACCAAACTTTTAGGATTTGTGAACAAAATCAAAATTGGGCTCCAAAATAAAAATGTGGTATTTGACCTTTTATGAAGGTCAAACTCGACCTGTTATCGAAAAGATGAAACTTTTTTGGGTTTTCTCCATCTCGGCTTCTTGATCATAGATCTGGTTGCAAAATCTTCCAAAACCTCACATAGACTTCATAAAATAGGTATTTCTAAATCAATTTCACAATGTGGTATGTATCTTGACCTAATTAACTTTCAAGTATTTCTAGATTTACTTATGTCTTTTCAACTTCAAATCTATTACATTTTAAAAGGTGTTGAATGTGAGGTACATTACTAAAGCTTCCATTTTCACACTATTCATTTTGGTGAACTGGTTTATGACAACTCTTTCTTTTATGGTGTTAGATTTAAATCGTGTATGCTTATAAGATTAGATTTCTTGCATTTTCTTTCATTTATATTTGAAAATACAAAAACATTGCAAAATTCTTTTAAAAATACAATTTTTTTTTACATTTTCATGCTTTTAGTACTTTCATTGTATTCAACATGTATGATTCTTGTTTTGAGTACTTTGATGAGGCTTTTATTGTACAAGAGGATAGATTCTCTAATGAGGTACATGGTAGTGAGGATGAAAATGGTTCGAATATGATCTCCATGGATCCTATTCCTGTTTTACTCTCCTCCACAACCTCTCAAATTGACCTTTACCATGGGGTGTGTGCACGGTTACCTTCATGTCCCACTATTTTCAATATTGATAAACCTAAAATGCTATATCCTACACCTTTGATGATGGTAAAAGGATGTCCTCGTATAACAATTAAGTGTAAACCTAGAGATCCTTTAGATTTATTTGATAACACTGATTCTGTTTCCCATGCTTATCGCACATGGAATAACTCTCAGCCTACTGTTCTGGCTTCTTTACCTCCTTCTGAACCTATGCTTCCTCAAGCACCTAGGTATCCATCTACCTTTAAGGAGTACAACTTAGTTGACCAATTACGTGCGACTCCTGCTAAGATATCTTTATGGGAATTACTTCAAACCTTGTCGACATATCATGAGGCATTGCAAAAAGCTTTATGTACTCTTTCTGCTACACCTCCTAATCAAGAGAATATTCATTCTATTTTGGATTGTATGCATACTATGCCTTCTGTATGTCCTATTTTGTTTTCTGATAATGACTTACCTTCCCTAGAGGTGCAGAATCAATATGATGCTCTTATGGTGACTGTCTCTATTAATCAGAGTATCATTCGAAGAACCTTAATTGATAATGGATCTAGACTTAATGTTTTTAGCATGGATATGCTCAAGGCAATTAAGGCTAATCTTACTACTATTCAACCTGATAATGTTCCTATACGTGGATTTGACAATATTGCGAAAAGAACTTTGGGCATTATTACCTTACCTATTAAAGTTGGTCCAGTTATTCTAAATACTCCTATTCATGTTATGCTTGGACCTCTCAATTATAACCTTCTTTTAGGAAGACCATGGTTACATACTATGCATGTAGTTCCTTCTACACTTCGTCGCAAGGTTAGGTTCATCTATAACAATCTAATGTTTACATTATATGCGGATGATGCTCTGAACCCTTGCTTAAATGCAGAATATGCTAAAAACTCTGAACCTATTCAACCTAAAAAAGAGATTGAAAAACAATCGGAGTTACAACAATTAGTTGCCTGACTTTCAGTCACCCTTTTTTTGATCAAGTCAAGTCTGGTCTATTTTGTTTGTGTCTAGGTCTAGGGCCCCTCTAGGATAGGAAATCTTTGCTGGGTTTCCCTTCCATTGCTCCTTGTTTCAAGCCGGGTGGGTTGTGTTAAAATGTCCTCATTTTGGGTTGGTTGTAGGTCCCAATCCGGCAAAGATTATGGTGCTCCAAATGATTTTCTTTTCAAAATAGGATGGTGCTTGAAAGCTGTGATCTCAAGATGTTTACAGCATAGCAAAGGAAAGATTCTTCATGTAACGGAAGCAATGACAGAGCCAGTATTGAAATATCTAGACTTCATTCTAACAATGTGCAACTCTGATTAGAAAGATCCATTTTGTTTCTTGGTTGATCAGAAGGTTAACGTTCAGTGTGGTTGATGATCGGTCAGAATCTACGGCTGTCATTATTTCACATAAAAAATTTACACGATGTTTATTTCATGCGAAATAACGAGAAGGTGCCACCTATCCCAGCGGGCCCGTCTTTGGTATGACTTTATAACTGAGGTGACAAGTCTGACTGGTCAAATTAATTGATGTGGCAGCTCATGATTCGTTATAGTATTTCATGCAGTAAGGTGGGGTCAAATTTTTATGACATCGGCTAAGATTCCAAATTAGCGGATGGCATATGATCTCGTAGAATCTTGTGAGCCGATCAGATCACACGCCATCCGTCTGATTCTCCAGTTGTAAAGTCAGTAAAAGCAGTGGGTCCAAAATGTTTCACAAACATATATGGTAGTCTATGATTGGTCCACAAAGTACTGAGTTGGCGGGTTGTCAGAAGGGTCTTGTCATCCGTAGAGAATCGACGGTGAGCGTGATTTCACATAGGATATGTCAGAAGTATAAGATCTTAAGGTAACTATTGATTTTACCTTTTTAGAAGTGGCAAAGCATAGGGGGTCCACTGCCAGGAGATCTGGTGTATGATCGTGAGGAATATTCTTTCCCCTCGCGATCATATGATCACTGTCCGATGAGAATCTGTCAAGTGGGGCTGATGTTCTAAGTTTTCGGACATGATAAAGTGCAAAAGGATTATGACCGACTGCCATCTGTCCTGTGGACCCGGCTAGTGTTGAGTTCTGACAAATGCGGGAGATCTACGGCTATCGTATGATTGCGAGGAATATTGTTTCCTCATGTGATCATACGACCACCGTCTGATGAGAAACTTGTCAGGTGGGACCTAAGACTTAAGGAAAATAAAAAGATTGAAAGATGACGTAAATTTTCAACTGTCGTAAATGAATAAGTTGAAAGTGACTAAGAATCAAGGCGGATATGGATGATAGATCTTTCGACTGAGGTCACGGGTAGGAAAAGAATGAAGAATATAATCCTAACAATGTTGTATGTTGTAGCTTGTGGTGGTAATGATAAAAGCTATAAGATCGTGCCAGATATTTTTGAGATATTTAAAGAAGGTTGAATACAGTTGATTGGATTGATTATTGTTTGGAAGATAGTTCGACTCCCAGAAGCCCAATGGATTTGACTTGATAGATGCTATTAAAAAGAAGATTAAGGACTCAAATCAAAGCGTCATAATTATAATGTCTTTTCTTATTCTCATGTCAGTAATTGACTTTTCAAATTCTATCGTCGAGACGTTCTCTCTTTCTATCTCATCTTTTTGAATTCTGGAAGATGAATCATTTCCTATAAGAATTGTATAAATACAGTGAAGAAAATGAATGAAAGGGTCGGCAAACTTGCAATTGAAGCAAGGGTGATTCCATTTACTTAGCTAATTTCATGTTTGTTGTACCGGTAGTTGTCATTTTGCATTTGAATAGACAGAACGATTGTGTGTGAAGTTTTAATTGCTTGCTGTATTCTATTTCATGTGGGTAATTGCAGTGAAAGTAATTCCATTTACCTTTCATGTATGATTCTTCTCCTATTCACCCTATTATTTAGATGCATCTGAATGGAAAGTACAATTATATATGGAGTTGTGATTCCTACTTGAATTCCATTTCACGTTAGTAGTTGCAGTATAAGCAATTCTATTTGTTGTCTATATATGATTCTGCTTCTATTCTCATTAGTAGGATATGCATTCTTAGAGTAGGTAGGTTTAAGTTAGAAGATAGTCTTCATGATAATCTATGATCAACATTCCATTGGGGATTATAGGTTATCCGCTTTATCCTTGCCTGAATTGTTTGTGCCTACAAACAATTTGGTTAAAACTCATAAGAAGAAATCTGATGATCAATAAAAAACACATTCATTGCATATCAAACACAATCAGGGAGCTGTACCTGTCAATTCAAAGGGCAGTGATAGATGACTTACACTGACCCAATTGTTGGTGACATCCTTTTGTTCTCTCACCTTGGGTGTTAAGAAGAGTCAAAGATTGCAAATCTAATGGGAGGACAAACTGTTAACCAACACAATCTGAGATAAAACAACCTGAGATTCAACAACAAGAAGCCCCATCTTCTTCTTCTTTGACTGAGGGTGATTGGGGGACATTGGATTTTAATCCTACGTTTATTGGAGAATACAAGGTCATTGATTTGGAATTCATGAAGCAACATAATGAATTTGAGAAAAAAGTATTTATTTCTTCTCCGCTGTCTGAATAATTAAAAAGTAATTTTGTTTCTGCTTCGATTAATGAAACGCTTGACACTATAAAGCCTGATTGTTATGACATTGTGACATATGCTACTCCTTGGAGTCCCTCAGACATGATTGATCGATATGGTCCTGGTTATCATTTGCTTAAGAAATCAGGATTTAATGGAAAAGGATGTGGTAAATATGAATAAGGTATACAAGTACCTTTGGATAATGAAGTTTATGATCATACATATGGATTAGGATTCAATCCTTATAGACAACCATCAGCTTTTCCTCTTAATGTTAATCATATTTGCAGTGGACAATTGAAGTTGGTTAACCCATTGCTTATTGATCTTAATCAACAATCCTCTTTAGATATTTTTCCTAAAGATGAAGCCTTAATGGAATTTTTAGGTGTTTATGAGGATTTACCTAAGTTTCATCACAAACGAGGAAAGCCTTATTGTTTGAAAACGGATGCTTATTTTGGTAAACATGAAGAACACGATATTCTCCCTTTACCAATGGAGCCTCCGATAAGAAGTGATTTGTTAATTACTGAAACTATTGATATTCAAGTGGATGAAAATGATTCTAAAAGGATGATAAAAACTGGGAAATATTTGAATTAGGATGAACGTGATCAGTTGGTTTCCCTTTTACTTGAATTTAAGGATATCTTTGCTTGGACATATTTTGATATGCCAAGTATAGATTCTAAGGTTGTTACTCATAACATTGTTTTAAAGCTGGATATGAAGTCGGTTAAACAAAAAATTGGAAAGATGAATCCACAAATTGCTTTGTTAGTCAAAGGTGAAATTGAAAAACTATTGGATTTTGGATTTATTTGTTCTATTGATTACTTAGATTGGATTTCAAGCATTGTGCCTATGTCAAAAGGAGAAAATAAGATAAGGATGTGGACTGATTTTATAGATTTAAATAAGGCATCCTTGAAGGATGATTTCCCACTACCTAATATTGATATGATTGTGGATTCGATAGCGGGCCATGCCTTGTTATCTTTTATGGATGGTTTTCCGGGATATAATCAAATGTTTATCCCCCCTGAAGATCAATTTAAGATTGCATTTATAACACCTTGGGGAACCTTTTGTTGGGTCATGATGCCCTTTGGATTGAAAAATGCAGGAGCAACTTATCAACGGGCTATGACTTTGATTTTTCATGATTACATTCATAAGATCCTTGAAGATTATGTGGATGACATCTTGGCAAAATCTATACAAAGAGAAGATCATGTTACTATTTTACGACAGATATTTGAAAGGATTAGAAGTTATAATATGAGATTGAATCCTAAGAAATGTGTCTTTGGAGTTGATTCCGGTAAATTATTAGGATTTATAATCTCTAAGTGAGGCATCGAAGTAGATATTGAAAAGATTGAAGCTATCGTTAATATGCCTCCTCCTAAAAATATTTCCCAGTTACGAAGATTACAAGGAAAAATACAAGCTATTCGTCACTTTATTTCTAATTTAGCGGACCAAACTATTCCTTTTACTTCCTTGCTTAGAAAGGATACCGCTTTCTCTTGGAGTATCTTGCGAATCCTCCTATCTTGCAACTTGCAAATTTTGATAAACCATTTCAATTATACACTTCAGCGACTCCACGGGTTGTGAGTGCGTTGTTAGCTAAAATTGACAATAATGATAAAGAAAGACCTGTGTATTACATTAGTCAGACTTTACTTGATTATGAAACACGATAAACAGATTTAGAAAGACAATGTCTAGCTATAGTTTATGGATTTCAGAAACTCAGGCATTATTTGATAAATGTTGAAGTTAATGTGATTATCAAATTTGATCCTTTGAAACATCTTTTCTCACAAATTGATCTCTTTGGTTGGTTAGCAAAATGGGTTATGTTGCTCACCAAGTTTGATCTTAATTTTATTTCTTAGAAGTTTATTAAGGGACAAGCATTGAGATATTATCTAGCCGAAGCTCCTTCTCCTCACTCCGATGAATGTTCTACTTCCATATAATGTCTTGATGATAATATCCTAACTCTTCAACAGGAGGATATTTGGGAATTATATTTTGATGGATCCAAATGTAAGATAGGTTCCGGTGTGGGTATCATCTTGATTCCCCCTACAAAAAAACCCATCCCTTTATCATATAAACTAATCTTTCTTTGCACTAATAACATTATGGAGTATGAAGCTCTTATAGCTGGACTAGAAGCAGCTTCATCCCTCAATATCAAACATTTACATATATATGGAGATTCACAACTAATAGTTGAACAGATTAAAGGAGGATATCAGATTAAAAATGCTAAAATGACACAATATAGAGATTTAGCGCTGGACGAGCTTTCACAATTCTCCTCTTATACAATTCAAGCTTTACCTAGGAAGGACAATCGACATGCAGAGGCCATGGCCAGTGCAGCTTCCTTGGTTTGTCTTGAGAACAATGGGGAAAACTTTTAATTTACTATACAAACTCTTAAATACCCTGCAATTTTTTATAAGATTACCTCTGACTATTTTAACTTGCATTCAGATGAGTGGTATTCACATATTTTTTATTTTTTGAAGGATGGTACTTTTCCTGAATCAGCAACAAGGAACATGCATAATCGTATTAAAAAACTTGCAGCACGGTACATCATTTTAGGAGATACGCTTTACAAATGCTTTCATGAAGGATTATTGTTACGATGTCTTAATAGAACTGAAATTCCTGTAGCTTTAGCAGAGGCTCATTGTGGTTCTTGTGGGGGACATTTTGGTGGAAAATCATTGGTTAATAAATTACTTCGAATGGGATATTATTGGCAAACAATGGAACAAGATTCTTTCATGTTTGTTAAGAAATGTCCTCAATGTCAACAACATAGTAATTTGATTCATGCTTCAGCTCGTGAGCTTCATAATCAAGTTTCTCCATGGCCTTTTTGTGTTTGGTGTTTTGACCTTATTGGAAAAAGCTCACCGACTTCTTCTCAAGGACATACTTACATTCTCACCGCTACGGATTACTTTATGAAGTGGGTTGAAGCTGTCCCTCTTCGTTCAACATTGGTGGATGTTATTTGTGATTTCATCCTTAATAATATCATAACAAGATTTGGTATTCCTTTGATGATAATTTCGGATAATTGAACATCTTTTAAAAACAAAGAAGTTGCGAAATTCTTGGAGAAATATAGGATTCAACATCGATTTTCAACTCCTTACTATCCTCAATCTAATGGACAAGATGAAGCATCAAATAAAATTATTGAACAAATTTTGATAAGAACAGTTAGTAAGCATGTGAAAGATTGGAATACTCAACTGACTTATGCTTTATGGGCCTATAGGACTAGTGTTCGTACTACCACGGGTACTCCTTAAAACCTTGTCTATGGTACTGATGCTATTATGCCTTTGGAACTAGAAATACCCTATTTACATGTTTCGTTTCATGGGATAATTGATAAAGATAGTTTTCGTGAACAACGCTTACAAGAATTAGAAATGTTAGATGAACAATGAATACATGCTTTAGAACATATAAAATCTTATCATAAATCTCTTCAGAAACAATACAATCATAAGGTAATCGAACGAACACTTGCGGTTGGTGATTTAGTCCTTTATGAGAATCAACAAAATGTGAATGCTTTACCAGATGAAAAAGGAAAATTTAGCCCTAATTGTCCTGTACCTTTTGTTGTTACTGAAGACTATGGTTCAGGTGCTTATAAACTGGCTGATATGGATTATGTTTCTTTGAATGAACCCATTAATATTATGCATCTTAAACGTTATTATCCTTAATTACATTTGTTCCATGTGCATTTATGTATTCCTTATAAAGATTTGTTTTATAGGTTATGTAGTTTTACCAAAATTATATATTGAATATGTTTATGCACCTTTTTTTCTTTCTTTCTTTCTATTAAGTTTTATATTGATGAAAGCATAAATAATCAAACATAGAACTAATCAGTAGAGAAAGCTTTTCATTCATCAAAAAAATAGTTTTCAAAGTTTTTGATACATAAGTGGCCAATGGCTCTATCTATCACTACGTCTATCACTATGTCGCTTTGATGGCCGATGACTCCCAAATCTCTCTACTCTCTGATGGGAAGATGAAGATTTATGTGTCCGTATATGGCTCCTGCATATGCTCATACCCTGTACACATCCTTAGAGACTTTGTACCTCTACCATAAGCTTCTCCTCTCTCTCTATGCACATTCTCAGCTCTCGTTGGATACATACAAAGATGTCGGCATGTCTGCCAGGATCTCTGTGACCAATGGAAGACTCTCGCTTGTCGGTTGGTAGTCGGTAGGATATAATGGTATCCTTGAGAATCTCGGATACAAAACTCCTCCACTCCGCTACGCTAGCTGTAGAAAGAAAAAATTCTATCAGTCTAGTATCCTGTCTATTCAAATCATATATTCAACCAAATTTCAATCAAGTTCATACCTGGGTGAAAGCACAAACCCGTGTCGCAGTAGAGGACAAATTAGGGGGTTTCGGCCGGAACAGTTTCGGCTGAACAAGGTTCGGCTGAAAGAGGTTCGGCCGAACCTATGTGGCAGCCATGAGGTGCCAAGTGGCACCGAGTGGTGCCTATGTGGCAAGTATGGTTCGGCCGAACCCGTTTCGGCCGAAACTGGTTCGGCCGAATCCCTGGAAAATTATAAATAAGCAAAAATTGCCATCAGGAGCTCATTTGTTCACTAGTGACTTCTGGATTTTGAGGAGTGCTTAAGAGGGTTTCGGCCAAACCAGGTATGTTTTTTTGTTCTTTTTTAAGTTTTATGTTTTTAAATGTTTTTTAATAGTTTTATTATGTTTTATTATTTTTTAATTTGTTTTTTTAATTTAAATAAAATAGTTAATTTTTTAAAATGTGTTAAAATAGTTAATTTGTTTTTCTAATTTAAATAAAATAGTTAATTTGTTTTTTTTAATTTAAATAAAATAGTTAGGGTTTTTTTAATTTAAATAAAATAGTTCATTTGTTTTTTTAATTTAAATGAAATAGTTAATTTAGTTTAAATTTAATATTTTAAATTTAACATAGTTAAGCATAGTGAAACATAGTTAACATAGTTAAACATAGTTAAACATGTAGTTAACATAGTTAACCATAGTTAAACTTAATAACATAGTTAATCTTAAGAACATAGTTAACATAGTTAACCATAGTTAATCTTAAGAACATAGTTAACCATAGTTAAACTTAATAACATATTTAACCATAGTTAATCTTAAGAACATAGTTAACATAATGAACATAGTTAATCATAGTTAAACTTAAGAACATAGTTAACTATAATCCTAACTTTAATCCTAGAACCCTAACATAGTATAGATAATCCTAACACAAATTGTAACCCTAAACCTTGATCATACTCGTAATTGTAACCATTAACCTTTAACTCTAACCCTAACAATTTAATCCTAACTATAACCCTAAATATTAATTGTAACAATAACCAAAACCCTAACCCTAACTATAATCCAAAGTCTAACCGCAATTCTAAGTGTAACCATAATTCTAACCCTAACCCTAAACAAATTTCTAACCCTAACCATAAACCTAACCCTAACATTAAACCTTAACACTTAATCCTAAATGTAACTATAACTATAACCAAAAGCCTAAACCCCAACCCTAACCATAGACATATACTCATTAAATGCTAAACCCTAACCATAAATGCTAAAATATAATTAGAAATGGTAAACCATAATTATAAACCTAAACCAAATCCTAAGTATAAAATTTTAATCTTAACATTGATCCTAAGCTTGATCCTAACACTAACCACAATCAAAATCCTAACCCTGACCATACTACGAACCACATGATGTATTTACCCTAAGCTTGATGATATCCTAATCCTACGCCCCAATCAGTGAACATGTAATTAGTGAACATAATTAGATAACTAATTACTAATCTAACAAAATTTTACTAATCTAATTAGTGAACATTATTAGTGAACATAATTAGATAATTAGATTTAACTTAACCCAACTATAATTATGTATAATTATATTCAACATCAAAAACCTAACGTCAACCTTAAAAAACCATAAATTTGTAAACTAAAACCCAATGTAAATACTCGTGCAAATTAATCATAGTTATAACCCTAACCTTAATTAGTCAACATAATTAGTGAGTTCATAATTACTAATCTAACAATTTTACTAATCTAATTCTAAGTGAACATAATTAGTGAACATGTAATTAGATAGCATAATTAGATAACTAATTACTAATCTAATTAGTGAACATAATTAGATAATTCTAGATAACTTAACTAGAATATAATTAGTGAACATAATTAGATAACTAGAATAATTAGTGAGCATAACTAGATAATTAGATAACTTAACCCAACTATACATAATCATATTCAACATCAAGAACCTAACCTCAACCTTAAAAAACCATTAATTTGTAAACTAAAACCTAATATAAATACTCACATGCAAATTAATCATAGTTATAACCCTAACCTTAATTAGTAAACATAATTACTAATCTAACAATATTAGTGAACATAATTAGATAACATGTTATTAGATAACGAATTTATATGCATTTTTAAATTAATAGTTCATGTATGCACGTTTAAATTTGTAGTTCATGTATGTACGTTTAAATTTGTAACATGTATGTTTCTTAAATTTGTATGTACATGCATGCAGTGATCTCTATATATATATTCAGATTGTTTATCTATTACACATGGCATCCGGTAGAGCTTCCGTAGATTCTGGTGAGGCTAGTGTTCATGGGGGGGTGGTAGTGCTCGTAGTCGTAGCTCTCACGCATCAGCTGATACAGCTGAGGCTAGACATAAGTTATTTGCAGATACTATTGACAGATTGTGACGAGCACTGCAGATTTTGGAGGAGACGTTAGTTTCATCCACCACTATCCCTAATAGGGATAGGGTGAATGTTATTAGAGATGAGATGTTATGTATGATTGACACTGTTCAATCATACAACCCATATGATGAGATTAGTGCTCATGGATTCTATACTTCTTTGTCTCGCAGTGTCACTGGCACTGTGAAGTACAACACCATTGATACACTTGTTACCACCCTTATGGTGAAGGGTATGTTTCCTCATTATTTAGATAAGAGGAAGGTGAGAGGATATATGGTGACGAGATGTGAGGATGATCTTGTGGGACCCTTCATATTTTTTGTCAGACATATATTCAAAAAATTGAACACCATTTTTGTTAACCTTTTTTTGCTGATAATAGGTTCCTTCAATAATAACTGAACCAGTTGGATATGTCTGTTCATCATCATCTACAATTTGTTCTGTCAACTTGTATTTTGCTTTCGTGCATCTTAGTAGATAATAATCTACATTTTCTATATTGTCAGGCTCCGCAACTACAGCAAAAATATCACCTAGATACAAATGGATTCTATTAAAATTAAACATCACTTAAATATGTTAATTTAAATCATCCCAAAGTTTTTTGCAATGATTTTTAATTGTACTTTCAGATAACATTTCTTCTGATGAAAGTTGACTGAAAAGTGAATCCTCATTCATCTCATTCAAATTGCCCATGCCAAAAGATATATTTCCACCTCTAGAACTACCAATTTGTTCCCCTGTTTCAGTTGCATCTTCTTGAATATCAATAGGTTCTTGCTGATCTTCTTGAATTTCAACAGGTTGATCTTGATTATCTATTTTCTGATATTTTTTGTCATCCTTTGTTCGATCATATTTACTGATTCTATTTCTTTTATTCCCCATTTGCAAAAAATGTTCAGATTCAAGTTTTCCAAAGTTTTCACAATTCTTCAATTCAATATCAGAGCTAAAATTTGTAAACCTGTATATCAAATACTGACCAAAATCCTGTTAACAAAAAAAATTGAATAAAATTAAAATCATAAATTAATAAATATAAATCTACAATAAATTTCACATGCAATACCTAAATATCAAATAAAAATCATTAATAAATTAAAAAAAACTATTAAAAAACACTTAATTTAAAATAAAAACTATTTAAATCTTACAAATAAAATTAAAATAATTTATAAATCTCAAAAAACTTAAAAAAAAAAATGATTTTATATAAAAAACTAAAAAAAATTGATTTTATTAAAAAAAGCGGGTAAAATTGAAATTTAGGGGCTTAGCTCACATGTGACAGGGTTTGGTCGCAAAACCGGCCATGGGTTCGGCCGAACCTCTTAAGTTCGGTTGAACCTTGTTAGGCCGAACCTTGTTCGGCTGAACCAATCTATGTGGCATCCCACATGGCAGCCAAGTAAGCAAAAATTGGGATGACTCAGAAGTTCTCACTTCTGGGCTTCAATTCTCTATCAAAATTTACCTTTCTGTAAAATCTAAAAATAGCGTTTTCTAGAGTTCAGAGTCAGGATTATAATCATATAATTTTTATCATGTTTTGATTCCATATAATATATTATAAATTGAAATTACTTCAAGTAGGTATTTTAACATTTAAGAACACGCTCGTTCGAAAAATATTAAAAATATCAAATCATGTCAGAAAAATTAAAACTTTATATTTAACACTAGAGGAGAGAGTCCTCTTCAATAATATGTAATTTTTTTTTTAAATGGTGTAGATTTGATAGGAAAAAGTTAACGTGGACTAAAAATTATTGATTTCGGGTAACACCGACTTTGGATAGTTATAACAGACAAAATATATACTGAAATGCAATTTTTTTTTTTTTATGCACTAGCTATACATGTCATCTAAAACATATTATGAAATCAGACTAAAAAAATTTTATTTGCATAAAATTTGATAATGCGGACTAGACCCGAGATTTTCACCATATTTCAGCAATAAAAAAATGGACTTCAAAAATTAAAAAACTATGTCAAATTTTGTTTAAATTTTTTAAAAAAAATTATAAGTATAAACTTCATCAAATTTTACACATTTCATTAGTTTATATCATCTTCAAATTCTAAAGACAAATGCCACTTTTATATCGTCAAAGTTTAAAAATTTGTATGTTGTTGTCCATTTCCTTTATAAAAGTGTGACACAGGTTTGTACTTTTACCCACCTGGGTCTCCCTCCTAGATGTCACTAAAGTGTCTAGATGGTGGGGGCATGGAGTGACTACTCTCTCCATGCTCGCTATATCTTGGTCTCGATGGTGGTGTCTCTATGTGGGGCCATGGGGGCCCTCATGATCTCAGTGGTCATGCGCGAGTAATAGGTATATTTGCACTAGTATCACCACCCGGGGGCATGTCTTGGGCTCTCTCCTCCATGGGATCTCCCTCGGAGATGTGCTAATCTTCATCTCTAATATCCTGATCCTCCTCGGTGGCTCCACTATCTAGGTGTGTTCCTTCTATAAAGCATGGATCACCTGTAGGATAATCCTCGGGAAAGATAGGATGGGTCGTCTCCAAACTAGAGTACCTAATGTAATCTCGGCTCACGCCTACATATGTTAGGAATGAATGCTAAAGTGTTTGGCAGCCATTCTGTAGCAATTAAAGGGAACTTGGAGACACATTGATAGTGATGTGGATGACAACGCAGACTTCAAGCTCGCACGAGTGAAGATTTATTGTATTTGGAAGATGACCGTTTTGTGTAATTTTGGTGTAGCGTGTGAAATTTTTTTTTTTGTAATTGTATGCCTACTCATTTGTAATTATTTGAGTATGGTATAAAGGAAGGAATGTATTTCCTTGTTTTAAGGTAGTAGTAATGTGAAAGTGTGTAATTATGATATGGTAGCAGCGGTTGTGATGTTGTATGCATGAAGTGGAGAAAAGAGCTAAGTATGAAAGCGAATTTGTGAAGGAAGACATGCAAAGTACAGAGATCTGAAATTGAGATCTGATGTAACAGTGAGTGCGGTTTTGGCACAGTCAGAGAAGAGGTAACATATTATTCTATTGAGTAATGCAAAGATAATTTGGATAGTGTGTTCAGTGATCTTAACCTGTAGCTGTTTGCGCAGTGGGTCCTTCTGTCTTCCATAACTTTTAACAAAGATTCAAAATCTTTTAACAGGGATTCATATGTATTGAATGTATTTCATAAGACTCCTAACAGAGTCCATCCTCTCACAAGGAATATTCATATTAGTGCATCTTTTGTGGGTATCATTCCCACCGGGGTTTACTCTTTGATCAAGAGGTTCCCTAGTCAACATATCTTGTGTCATTGTGTTATTGTGTATGAATATCTTTCTATGGTTGGTAATCATATTACTTATATGGTTTAATGCTCTTGAAGATGATAAAAGTTTGATGGAGTAAATTTTGACAGCTGGAAAGAAAAGATGAAGACACACCTATTATGTTTAGGACCAAGTTATTGGTTCATTACAAAGAATAATAAGACTATCATTGAAGAGGACAATTTTGAAACATGTACTACGGAAGAGAGAGATCTATTCATGTGTAACATACTTGCAAGAGAATTACTTTTGACAACACTTCCAGAGAATGAGTATAGACAGGTAAAATATTTGAAAAAATCTCATGAAATTTGGAATGCTTTACACTCTACTTTTGAAGGTGATGAACATGCCAAAAGAGTTAGATTACATAATTGGATATGTGCATTTGAATATATAAGAATGTTGGAAGATGAATCTATTAGAAGTTATATTGGTACAATGTCAGAGATCATTAGAGGTATAAAATCTTGTGGAGGAACAAAGACAGAGAATGAAGTGATATGGAAGATTCTGAGGACATTGACTCCTGTATTTAAGTAGACAACATAGATGATTGAACAAGTGATATCTTGTACAACAAAGTTTCCAAGAGAGACTCTTCTTGGAAGATTGGAAGCAATAGAAATGAACCTGAGATTATCAAGAGACTTACCTAGAATGGAGACAGCATTCAGTGCTCGTAGTATTCGCCCTACTTTGTCAAGAAGCATCAATGTGAGCAGAGATTATGCTGGAAGCAGCAGATCTAGAAATGAAAAAGACAAAAAGATTGAAGAAGGTATTGCCTTGCTTGTGAAAAGAGAACCAGACGGTAAGAAAATATTTAAATGTTGGACTTGTGAAGAATATGGTCATTTTGCATCCAAGTGTCCTAAGAGAGTTAAAAACTATAGAAGCAATTTCAAATCTAGAAGATCTAAGGAATGTTATTATGCTAATGATGAAGATCTTGAAGCTAGTATAGAAAGAACTTTAAGTGAAAGTGATACTGAAAATAATGATGACATAGGATTTGTAGCAATTAAAGAAGAAAATCCTTAAACTGATGTTAAGGAAGAAAAAGCCTTAGTTTCTCAAGTTGAAAATAAGCGGATTGGATTATAGACAGTGGTTGCTCACATCATATGACTGCAGACATGAAATAGTTCATGAAGTTGAATGAATATAATGGAGGAGTTGGTAGAGTTGGAAACAATGCACCTTGTTTGATTAAAGGTATAGGATCTATTACTCTTGATGGAAAGACTAATACTGATGATGTTTATTTTGTGGATGGATTGAAACATAATCTTTTGAGTGTTGGACAGTTGGTTGATAAGGGATATCAAGTTTGGTTTACTGAGAAAACTTGTGTGATAAAGGATAAAGATAGAAATTTCATTGGAACTGGATCTAGAACCAGAGGTAATGTATTTCAGTTGAATACTACTGAGATGACATGTTTGATTACAAAGATTGATGACAGTTGGTTATGGCATAGAAGGTTTTGTCATATAAACTTTGATAAGACTGTGAAAGTAAGTACGACACTTGCAGTAAGAGATTTACCTAAAATTATGAAGCCTACTACGATGATTTGCAAAGAATGTGTAATGGCTAAACAGAAGAGAAGTTTTGTTCCTAGTAAGAAGTTTGCATCTACAGAGTAGCTAGAGATTGTTCATACGGATTTGAGTGGTCCTACCAAGACTAGAGATTCTATGGAGAAAGGTATTTTATGATTCTTGTTGATGATTTTACAAAAATGATGTGGATTGCATTTATTAAAGAAAAATCTGAAGCATTTGATAAGTTTAAGATTGTTAAGAATAAAGTTGAGAATGAATCTGGAATGAAGATTAAATGTTTAAGATCTGATAGAGGTGGAGAATTTACTTTTAGAGAGTTTAACAATTTTTGTGAAGAAAATAGCATTAAAAGACAGTATTCAACCCCTAGAACACCAGAACAAAGTGGCATTGCATAAAGAAGGAACAGATCAGTGACTGAAGCAGCAAGAGCTATGATGTTTGAAAATGATTTGGCAAAGATATTCTGGAGAGAAGCAGTGAACATAGCAGTGTATACAATGAACATAGTACACATCAGAGCAGGCAAAGACTAGACACCTTATGAATTATGGTTTGGACATGCACCCTCAGTTAACTATTTTAGAATTTTTGGAAGCAAATGTTATATAAAGAGAGATGATGATATTGGAAAGTTTGATCTTAAAAGTGATGAAGGTATATTTCTTGGATATTCTTTGAAAAGAAAAGCATATAGATGTTTCAATAAAAGAACTAAGACTTATGTTGAAAGCGCAAATGTTAAAGTTGATGAAAAGTTCATAATTTATGAAAGAATGCTTGATTATGAGTTTGATGAAGAAGCTCATCCTAAACCTAACACTGGAACTATTGAATTGTTCTATGAAATTGACAGTGACTTGTTCAATGAAAGCCACAATGAAGTTATTGAAGAACTTACATCTGAAGAGAGATCTGAGATAGTGACACGTAGCAAGAGTTTGTTAAGGAATCATCCTTTTGAACAGATGGATGTGAAGTTAGCATTTCTGGATGGAGAATTGGAAGAAGAAGTCTACATTGAGCAGCCTGAAGGTTTTCCTTGAACTCAAGAAGGAGACATGGTATGAAAATTAAAGAAAGCTTTATATGGACTTAAACAAGCACCTAGAACTTGGTATGCAAGATTAGATAAGTATTTGTTAAATTTGGGATTTATAAAAGGAACAATTGATAGCAATTTATACACAAAAAAAATTGAAAATGGCTTGTTAATTACAGTTATTTTTGTTGATGACATTATCTTTGGAGGCGAAGATGAAGCCAGTGACAAATTTGCTGATGAAATGAAAACTGAATTTGAAATGAGTATGATTGGTGAGATGAAATACTTTTTGGGATTACAGATAACACAAAACAATGATGGTATTTTTGTAAGTCAGACAATGTACTTGAATGACTTGTTGAAAAGATTTGGAATGAAGGATTATAAACCAGTTGGAACACCTATGGTGACCGGACATAAGTTATCTAGCACAGAAGAGACTCTGATGAAGGTGATAAAGGGTGCTCCCCTTAATACCACAAACACATAACAGAAACAGAGAAACAACAACAATATGCAAGAACATAAAATTGGCTTTTTATTGTTTCCACAAATGTGGAATTACAAACTTTCAGAATTACAATATGCAAAAGCACATGGGCATTCCCTTATAATATTCTGTAGGACAAAGCTTCAAATTATTACTCAAATCTACCACCCAGATCTGCCTAGACAACACTACGGGCCTTCTTTAGATAGACAATTTCCACCGCTCAAGAAGGTTCCAAAAATTTAGCCCTTAAGGCCGACTATACATAGAATTAATTTATTTTCACAATTTTTACAATAAGGTCGTCTCAAAAGAAATACAAAAATATGATTTTAGGTAACCCAACTTCCAGAGGCCATAACATTCTAACCGTAGCTCCATTTTTCTATTGTAACCACTTTTCAAAAACGCCATGATGAGATCTACAACACATGACATGCGCTAGCGCCAATTAGTTGGGGGTCGACTGCGATCCGGAGCCTCTAAGGCCTTCAAAATTGACCTGAAAGATTTCATACCCAAAAACCTCAATAACTTCGCTAATACTGATGATGTGGCAATGAAACTCAACTGGTAGGCTGAAATGACTAGGATGAACTTCCAAATGTGAAATCAAAACATTCTGAGATCATATGACCAACTTACTAAAAATAGTAAGTCTCCATAAATAGCAGCTCTGCACAAGATAGCCTTTATTGAAAAGCAAACAGAAATATTTTTGGATGATGGAAGATTGCTCTTACACACAGGATGCTCCTGCATCAGACACCCAGGGTAATTTGAGAAGTGACCCTATCACGACTCAGGTGTGCAGAGGAAAACCAAGATGGTTAACCTCTTCCTTTGCTAGCCATGATGAATCTTCAACAGGTCATCCTTTCTATTTGACCAAAAACTCTTCATATGTCCTGTTCCACAATGTATTCCAGAAATATCCAACAAACTTAGTGTCCCTATCTGAAACTATACTTTTTGGCAAACCATGTAGTCTCACTACTCTGAAAAATAATTCTGCTGCGTGAACAACATCATTAGTCTTCTTGTAGGGAATAAAATGTGCCATCTTTGAAAATCTGTCAACTACCACAAAAATTGAATCATCTCTTTGCTGTGTCATTGGTAAACCAAGAACAAAGTCCATACTCAGATCCTCCCAAGGCTTCTTTGGTACAGGTAATGGCTGATACAACCTTGTATTTTGCTTCACTCCTGTCGCCATCTGACATACTCTGCAACTCTGTACAAACTTTTGATATTTTGTTGCAACTGCGACCAATAATAATTCTCACTAATCAAAGAAAATGTTTTATCACGACCAAAATATCTAACCAATCCTCCGCTATGCTTCTCCTTGATGAGATTCTCCATCATAGAACTTCTTGGAATGCACAACTGACTTCCTCTGAATAGTATATCATCCTGAATGATGAAATTCAGCCACTTTGTTCTGTCTAGAGTAACAGGTTCTTTACAAGCTTTCCAAGCTTCACCAAAATCAGGATCCTCTGGATACTAATTCTTGAGTTCTTTGAACCCAACCACCTCAATTTGCATCTCTATCAGCAATAGTTGCCTTCTGCTAAGCGCGTCTGCAACCCTCTTATACTTTCCACCTCTGTGTTTCAAAACAAATGTATAACTCTACAAAAACTCAACCCATTTCAAATGCCTTTGATTCAACTTTCGTTGACTACTCAAATATTGCAAAGGTTGATGATCAGTATACAAAAGAAACTCCTTAGGAAGCAGATAGTGTCTCCACTTCCTCAATGTCTGAACTATAGCTTAAAATTCTTGATCATAAATAAAATATTTTCTCTTGGCATCATTTAACTTCTCATGAAATAAGCAATGGGTTTACCTTCTTGGCTCATAACAGCTCCTATTGCAGTACCACTAGCATCACAGTCTACTTGAAACATCTTATTAAAATCTGGAAGTGCTAAAACAAGTTGTTTTGTAACTTTTTGTTTCAACAATTTAAAACTCTTATGTGCCCCATTAGTCCACTTAAACTCTTTTCTATCCCCTCTCATTGTTTTAGTCAATGGTCCACAAATACTGCTAAAATTTATGATAAACTTTCTGTAGAAGCTAGCTAAACCATGAAAAGATCTTAC
This sequence comes from Chamaecyparis obtusa, assembly GCA_027943335.1. Classification (NCBI taxonomy): domain Eukaryota; kingdom Viridiplantae; phylum Streptophyta; class Pinopsida; order Cupressales; family Cupressaceae; genus Chamaecyparis; species Chamaecyparis obtusa. The sequence continues at coordinate 13,561,475 of BSBK01000529.1, forward strand.
TGCAGTAGCACTTTTTGGAGTAGGCCATTCAAAGATAGCCTGTACTTTCTCTGGATCCATTTTCAGACCTTCTACTTAAACTACAAATCTTAAATCCACTAATTCCTTCTTCACAAAACTGCACTTTTTCAAATTAATCAACAATTTCTCACCTCTCAGCTTCTCAAGCACTATACGAATATGCATCATATGTTCCTCCAATGTCCTGCTAAAGATCAAAATATCATCTAGGTAAACAATGACAAACTTACCTAGAAATTATTTCAGAACCTCGTTCATGAGCCGCATGAAAGTACTCGGTGCATTGGTTCGTCCAAAAGGCATGACTAACCACTCATACAGTCCTTCCTTTGTCTCGAAGGTAGTCTTCCATTCATCTCCTTCTCTGATCCGAATCTGGTGATATCCACTTTTCAGATCTATCTTTGAAAAATACACAGCTCCACTTAAACAATCCATAATATCATCCATTTATGGCAATGGAAACCTATACTTGATTGTGATTTTTTTTATTGCTCTGGAATCTATACACATCCTCCATTCTCCATTCTTCTTTGGTGCTAATACTGTTGGTACAACACATGGACTCAGGCTCTCCTGAATCAACCCCTTCTGCAATAACTCATGTACTTGTCTGTTCAACTCTTCACTTTCTGCTGGTGTCATTCTGTGTGCTGCCTTGTTTAGCAAACTGGCTCATAGAATCAAATCTATTTGATGACTGATCTTCCTTACTGGTGGTAATCCATCAAGTACATTATCAGATACAATATGCTGAAAGTCATTCAATAAATCTGCAACCTCTACAGGTACATCCTCTACTTCTTCTTTACCAGCTTTTGGAATTAAAGCAAAACACACATGTTGATGCCTTATACCATCTAGGAATTTTCTTCCATCAACAAATGTTATTCTTGCATTACCACATACCTTTTCTTCGGTCTGCTTCAATGGCTTTAGTTTATGTCGCACTCTATTCTTTGTTAGGGAATAGGTATTCGAACGACCATCATGTACAGCACCTTTGTCAAACTACCATGGTCTACCCAACAAGGTATGACATGCATCCATAGATATGATATCACATAGTATCTCATCTTGGTACCTGCCAATCTTGAACTTTACCAGGCACTGTTCACTGACCATGACCTTGTGGTCATCCTTCACCCAGGCAATCCGATATGGATGTGGGTGTTTCTGTCTCTTGAGCTTTAGCTTTGTCACCATCTCTTCTGACACCAAATTGTTAGTGCTTCCACTATCAATAATCACATCACAAGATTTGCCCTCACACTTGGATCTAATGTGAAACAGGCTCCTCCTTTGTTCAGGTTCATTCTCACCACTCAGCAGGACTCTTTTGTTAATCAACATTTCTCCTCTTTCAGCATCTTCTGAATTTGATGATCTGGCATTTTCATCTACATGTACAACTTTGGCTTGGCCTTCATTCCTCCTATTTGTCCTTCCTTGGTGTTGAGGACATTCAAATGCCCTATGACCTTCTTCTCCACAGTGAAAAAATGTTCCACGGAAGCCTTCTCTTCCTAAATTTTGTCCTCTTCCTCTTTGATCTCTATTATTTTTATCTTGGAAATGATTGGAATTATTTCCTCTCTGATTTTGATTGCTACTGGCCTCATCCTTTTTTTTCGAATCTTCATTTCGGCCTCCATATAACCATCCATCAGATTGTCCACCACGATCTCTTTCATTTTGTCTGCTCTCGATCTTCTTGTTCAGCTTTTCCTCCACTTTTAGGGCAAATTGGTATGCCTCTTCAATACTGTTCATTCGAACTAGATTCAGCTTCTGAATGCTAGGCCTCAACCCATAAAGGTAGCGAGCAACTTTCTCCTTATCAGCTTCCGCATGGCCTGTTCTGATGAGGATTTGATAGAAATCATCTGTATACTCTTGAACAGATCTTCCTGCTTGCTTCAAACTTTGCATCTTCTTCAGTAGGTCAAGCTCATAATCAACAAGAATGAACTGTCGCTTCAATTTATCAAACATTCGATCCCATCTTGTGATTTTATCTTTCCCTCTTCTATTTCGCTCGAATTGAATTTCTTGCCAGCAAATCTTCGCATGACCTTTCGGTCTGGCCTCTGTGAATTTGACCCTATTAGGATGTTCAATATCTTCATACTCAATATTCTTCACATTCATTGATCTAGTTGATCAATTCTTCTGGGTTAAGATTTCCTGAAAATGCAGGAACCTCGATCTTAGGTTTTTTTCCAATCTTGGAAATGGCCCAGAAAAGCCTTTCTTCTTCTCGATTCAAAATTTCACCTTCTTCTTCTTGATCATCATTTCCTACTTCGGCTTCATCCTCACTTTCATCTCTGACATTAAGATTCATTTCTCTATGAATCTTTTTTTGCAATGCTCGCACTTGTCTTTGGAGCGCTCTAACCTCAGGTGTTACAACACTAGCTCTTCCACCACGTACCCTTCATGGAGGCATTTTTGCGATGCGCACTGAAACCCTAACCACGGTCCCGGTGCAAACTGCCTCACAGTCAGTGATATTTTTACACACTCAGAAAAACTTGGCTCTGATACCAACTTGGCTCTGATACCACTTGATGAAGGTGATGAAGGGTGCTCCCCTTAATACCATAAACACATAACAGAAACAGAGAAACAACAACAATATGCAAGAATAGAAAATTGGCTTCATATTATCTCCACAAATGTGGAATTACAAACTTTCAAAATTACAATATGCAAAGCCACATGGGCATTCCCTTACAATATTCTGTAGGAGAAAGCCTTGAATTATTACCCAGATCTACCACTCAGAACTGCCTAGACAACACTACGAGCCTTCATTCTATAGGTAATTTCCACCACCCGAGAAGGTTCCAGAAATTTAGTCTTTAAGGCCGACTATACATAAAATTAATTTATTTTCACAATTTTTACAATAGGGTTGGCTCAAAAGAAATACAAAAATATGATTTTAGGTAACCCAACTTTCGGAGGCCATAACTTTCTAACTGTAGCTCCGTTTTTCTATTGTAACCACTTTTTGGAAATGCCATGACTAGGTCAGGATCAAGGTCATACCTGACTAGGTCAGTCCCAACCTCGATTTTTCCCCCTTTCTTCAAATCTTCAAAATGCTTGGTTTTTGGGCTTCGGGCTTTCAGGATATTTGTTTTCCCACCTCCGGGTTTGCCATTTCGAGTTTTGGGATGGTAAATCTTTTAATTGCATTTAATCTAGGTATATTTTGTAAAGGTTAAGACCTAATTGAGATTTAATTCTACAAGGTGGCTCCTCTAAAGGATTGTGCCCTAGTTCACTATAAAAGCAGGCTTTCCTCTCATTTTCTCATCCATTATACACATCTCTTTATCAGGTTTTATGACAGCCAAGTTCAACCAAGCATTCTCATGATCAAGTGCTCTAAAGGAGTCAATTTCATGAGCAATGAGATTTCTAGCAGGCAAGGAATGGTGAAGATGTAAGATAGAAAGAGGATGATATAGAAGATCAAGCCATTGTTGACATCAAGCATCTTTGTGAACACATATTTGGAGCAAGAGAGATCCTTTCCTCCTTGATCCACCATTATCAACTTTCAAGCATTCAAAGAATCAATCATGGAGTAACAATTATGGATTGTGAGTTTGGTAGAAGTAGTTTAGCCTTGGGGGCTTGGTATGTTTTTCTATCTCAATCAAATCTATGAATTGTTGTTTCATACACATTCATGCTAGGGTTTTGATCTAGAGGATTAGATCTTGGCATCACACTTTCAATACATACACACACATTCTATTTCAATCGGCTATTCATGGAGGTGGAGACCACCAAAACGGGGGTTTGACTAAGGCAAAACCCTTTGTTTTGGGAATCATAGGACAGATTTGAGTACCTTTTTCGCCAAACTTTCGAGATCTGCGAACAAAATCAGAATCGGGCTCCAGAATAAAAATGTGGTATTTGACCTTTTATGAGGGTCAAACTCAACCTGCTATCGGAAAGACAAAAATTTTCTGGGTTTTCTCCATCTTGGCTTTCTGATCATAGATCTGGTTGCAGGATCATCCAAAACCTCACATAGACTTCAAAAAACAGGTATTTTTAAATCAATTTCACCATGAGGTATTTATCTTGACCTAATTAACTTTCTAGTATTTCCAGATTTACTTGTCTTTTCGACTTCAAATCTATTACAAATGAAAAGGTGTTGAGTGTGAGGTACATTACTAAAACTTCCATTTTCACACTATTCAAGGAGATTTTGAATCCCTGCTAAAAGATTCTAACTCTGTTAGGAGTTATGGAAGACAGAAGGACCCACTGCCTAATGAACTTCAATGGCAAGATCACTGAATACACTCTCCAATTGATCTATAGATTATTCAATAGAATAATATCAAATCATTATTGATCTCAATAATATGTTACCTCTTCTGAGTATGCCAAACCGCACTCACTGCTACACCAGATCTCAATTTCAAATCTCTGTACCTCGCATGTCGTCCTTCACAAATTCGCTTTCACAACTTCATTCACTTCATCAATACATTCATATCCACATACCAACAAGGAAAAACATTCTTTCCTTTATAGCACACTCAAGTAATTACAAATGAGTCGGCATCCAATTACAAAATAAAAGTTTCCAAACGTTACATCAAAATTACACAAAACTGTGAGCTTCCAATTAGAATAATTCTTCACTCGTGCGACGTCAAATTTTGCACTCTCATCCACATCACTATCAACATATTTTCAACTACTCTTTAACTACGCAAAACTAGATTCCATCTCGATTAGAAGATATCATCCTATTTCCACAAACCGCTACTCAGGAACACTGCCTGAATACTACTTCCACCAAAATGCTCATAACTTCCATGAATAAATGAATTACTGTCTGCGCTCTTAACCATGAACATATAACATATGAAAGAATAAATCCTCAACATCGCATAGCTTGATCTGCAATATCCCACGTGCGCTAATCAAAACACTGTTTTCTCCTCTGCTAATGTCTAGTAGATCACTGTGTTGACATCAATGACAATCATAGTCATGAATGCAACAACAACTGCTACAGAATGGTTGTCAATACTGCCATAGGATATATTTAGCATTCATTCCTAACAAACTCTCGCATTGGCATTGATGGCAACATAGATGAAAAACATCCAATGTTCCATAAATCCAATACTGCAATTCTGCTGCTCTTCAACAAATATTTTCAAATCCTCTTCATCAGTTAAATCTTGCTTCGTTTTCCTATTTAGCTCTCTCAAACAGATGGTACAAATGGTTTTTCATGTACACTTCTCCCCCATTGACATCAATGACAAAAATTTCATCATTATGACAACAACTCTAATATCAAAAGACACTATTCAAAAAATGCATTCACTAGAGTCCTCATGACTCATCTCAGATACACATACTCCCCTATAGAGAAAGTACCAACATCCAATCCAAAAGAAAGATAAGACTCATATACCACTGGACGGATGCAACCAATCTACATCACTTCTGAAAAGTAGGTTGGGGCATAACCCCAAGCATACCTCGGAGATACTCAAATGTATCCTTAGGAAGGGCTTTGTAAATATGTCTGCAATCTACTCCTTTGTGCTTATGTACTCAAGTCTAACTTCTTTCTCAGCAACTTTCTCTCTTACTACATGATACTTTATCTCTATATGTTTTTTCTTAGAATTTAATACAAGGTTCTTAGACATACTAACTTTGCTTGTGTTATCACAATGTACAACAATAGGTTCAACAAACTTTATTCCAATATCCTTCAGTATCTGCTTCATCCACATTATCTGGTTGCAATTGTTTGTTGCTGCTACATATTCTATACAAGGAGATATAATCCTATTTCCACAAACCGCTACTCAGGAACACTGCCTGAATACTGCTTCCACCAAAATGCTCATAACTTCCATGAATAAATGAATTATTGTCTACGCTCTTAACCATGAATATATAACATATCAAAGAGTAAATCTTCAACATCACATAGCTTGATCTGCAATATCCCACATTCGTTAATCAAAACACTGTCTTCTCCTCTGCTAATGTCTAGTAGATCACTGTGTTGACATCAATGATAACCATAGTCATGAATGCAACAACAACTGCTATAGAATGGCTGCCAATACTCCCATAGGATATATTTAGCATTCATTCCTAGCAATCTCCCCCATTGGCATTGATGGCAACATAGATGAAAAACATCCAATGTTCCGTAAATCCAATACTATAATTCTGCTGCTCTTCAACAAATATTTTCAAATCCTCTTCATCAGTTAAATCTTGCTTTGTTTTTATATTCAGTTCTCTCAAACAGATGGTACAAATGGTTTTTCATGTACACTTCTCCCCCATTGACATCAATGACAAAAATTTCATCATTATGTCAACAACAACTCTAATGTCAAAAATCACTGTTCAGAAAATGCATTCACTAGAGACATCATGACTCAGCTCACTTACACATACTCCCCAATAGAGGAAGTACCAACATCCAGTCCAGAAGAAAGATAAGTCTCATATACCACTGGACGGATGTAACCAACTGCATCACTTCTCAAAAGTAGGCTGGGGCATAACCCCAAACATACCTCTCAGATACTCAAATGTATCCTTAGGGAAAGGTTTTGTGAATATATCTGCTATCTGCTCCTTTGTACTTATGTACTCAAGTCTGACTTCTTTGTCAGCAACTCTCTCTCTTACAACATGATACTTAATCTCTATATGCTTTGTCTTAGAATGTAATACAGGATTCTTAGACATACTAACTGTACTGGTGTTATCACAATGTATAACAATAGGTTCAACACATTTTATTCCAATATCCTTCAGCATCTGCTTCATCGAAATTATTTAGTTACAATTGTTTGTCGCTGCTACATATTCTGCTTCTGTTGTGCTTTGTGAGATACTATTCTGCCTGTTGCTTAGCCAAGAAACTAATGTTTTTTCAAGGAAAAATGCTCCTCCACTGGTGCTTTTCTTATCATCAACACTGCCTCCCCAATCAGCATCTGTATACGCACATAGGGTAAAATCATCAGATTTTTCATACCATAACCCATAGTCCATTGTGCCTCTTAAATATGTCAGTATCCTCTTTACTGCTGCATAATGTGATTCTCTAGGTTCAAATTGAAATCTTGCTACAATTCCAATTGAATGTGCTATATGAGGTCTTGTATGAGTCAAATTCTGCAATCCTCCAATCATAGATCTGTATTTCTTCTGTTCTACTGCAGGAGTCTCATTTGTGCTAGATAACTTATGTTCGGTCACCATAGGTGTTCCAACTAGTTTACAATCCTCCATTCCAAATCTTTTCAACAAGTCATTCAAGTACTTTGTTTGACTTACAAAGATACCATCATTGTTTTGTGTTATCTATAATCCCAAAAAGTATTTCATTTCACCAATCATACTCATTTCAAATTCAGTCTTCATTTCATTAGAAAATTTTTCACTAGCTTCATCTTCTCTTGCAAAGATAATGTCATGAACAAAAATAACTATAACTAACAAACCATTTTCAATTTCTTTTGTGTAAAGATTGCTATCAGTTTTACCTTTTATAAATCCCAACTTTAACAAATACTTATCCAGTCTTGCATACCAAGTTCTAGGTGCTTGTTTAAGTCCATATAAAGCTTTCTTTAATTTGCATACCATGTCTCCTTCTTGAGTTAAAGAAAAACCTTCAGGCTGTTCAATGTAGACTTCTTCTAATTGTCCATTTAGAAATGATGACTTCACATCCATCTGATACACTTTGAATTTCTTGTAAGCTGCATATGCCAAAAACATTCATACTGCTTCAATTCTTGCAATAGGTGCAAAAGTCTCTTCATAGTCAATTCCTTCTTGTTGTGAGTAACTCTTACATACCAATCTTGCTTTGTTTCTTACTACTTTTCTTTGTTCATTCATCTTGTTTATGAATACCCATTTAGTTCCAATAACATTCTTGTCTTTAGGTCTAAGGACCAATTCGCATGTCTTGTTCTTTTCAGTCTAATCTAGTTCTTCTTTCATAGCATTAGTCTAACTTTCATCTTCACAAGCTTCATTAGTAGTCTTAGGTTCAATTTGAGAAATGAAACATAACTGTTCTTGTGCCTTATTCTGAGTAAGAACTCCTCTTTTGATGCTCCCAATAATCTTTTCAAAAGGATGATTCCTTCACAAACTCTTGCTAGGTGTCACTGTCTCAAATCTCTCTTCAGATGTAGGTTCTTTAATAACTTCACTGTGACTTTCATTCAACAAATCATTGTCAGTTTCATAAAACAATTTAGTAGTTCCAGTATTAGGGTTATGATGAGCTTCTTCCTCAAATTCATAATCAAGCATTCTTTCCTAAATTTTGAACTTTTCATCAATTTTAACATTTGCGCTCTCAACAATAGTCTTAATTGTTTTATTGAAACATCTATATGCTTTCCTTTTCAAAGAATATCCAATAAATATACCTTCATCACTTCTAAGATCAAACTTTCCTATATCATCATCTCTCTTTATATAACATTTGCTTCCAAAACTTCTAAAATACTTAACTGAGGGTGTATGTCCAAATCATAATTCATAAGGTGTCTTGTCTGTGTCTGGTCTGATTTGTACTTTGTTCATTGTATAGACTATTGTGTTCACTGCTTCTTTCCAGAATATCTTTGCCAAATTATTTTCAAACAACATAGCTCTTGCTACTTTAGTTATTGATCTGTTCCTTCTTTCTGCAATGCCATTTTGTTCAGGTGTTCTAGGAGTTGAATATTGTCTTTTAATGCCATTTCCTTCACAAAAGTTGTTAAACTATCTAGAAATAAATTCTCCACCTCTATCAGATCTTAAACATTTAATATTCATTTCAGATTTATTCTCAACTTTATTCTTAACAATCTTAAACTTATCAAATGCTTTAGATTTTTCTTTAAGAAATGCAATCCACATCAGTCTTGTAAAATCATCAACAAGAATCATAAAATACCTTTCTCCATAGAATCCTCTAGTCCTAGTAAGACCGCTCAAATCTGTATAAACAATCTCCAGCTTCTCTGTAGATGTAAACTTCTTGCTAGGAAAATAACTTTTCTTCTATTTAGCCATTACACATTCTTTGCAAATCATGTTAGTAGGCTTCAAAATTCTAGGTAAATCTTTTACTGCAAGTGTAGTACTTACTTTCACAATGTTATCAAAGTTTATATGACAAAACCTTCTATGCCATAACCAAGTATCATCAATCTTTGTAATCAAACATGTCATTTGAATAGGATTCAACTGAAATACATTACCTCTGGTTCTAGATTCAGTTCCACTCAGATTTCCATCTTTATACTTTATCACAAAAGTTTTCTCAATAAACCAAACTTGATATTTCTTATCAACTAACTGTCCAACACTCAAAAGATTATGTTTCAATCCATCCACAAAATAAACATCATTAGTATTAGTCTTTCCATCAAGAGTAATAGATGTGTCCAGTCATATGATATGAACTTTTTCATGTGTCTAGTCATATGATGTGAACAACCACTATCTATAATGCAATCGGCTTTCTTTTCAACATGAGAAACTAAGGCTTTTTCTTCCTTAACATCAGATTCAGGATTTTCTTTTTTAATTGCTACAAATCCTATGTCATCATTATTCTCAGTATCACTTTCACTTAAAGTTCTTTCTATACTAGCTTCAAGATCTTCATCATTAGCATAAAAACATTTCTTAGATCTTCTAGGTTTGTAGATCTACTGCTTCCAGCATAGTCTCCGCTCACACTGATGCTTCTTGACAAAGAAGGGTGAACACTAAGAGCACTGAATGCGGTCTACATTCTAGGTAAGTCTCCTAATAATCTCAGGTTCATTTCTGCTGCTTCCAATTTTCCAAGAAGAGTCTCTCTTGTAAAGTTTGTTGTACAAGGTATCACTTGTTCAATCATCTGTGTTGTTTGCTTAAATACAGGAGTTAATGTCCTCAGGATTATCCATATCACTTCATTCTCTATCTTTGTTCCTCCACAAGATTTTATATCTGAAATGATCTCTGACATTCTACCAATATAACTTCTAACAGATTAATCTTCCAACATTCTTATATCTTCAAATGCACATATCCAATTATGTAATCTAACTCTTTTTGCATGTTCATCTTCAAAAGTAGAGTGTAAAGCATTTCAAATTTCATTAAATTTTTTGAAATATTTTACCTGACTATACTCATTCTCCGGTAGTGCTATCAAAAGTGCTTCTCTTGCAAGTATGTTACACATGAATAGATCTCTCTCTTCCGCAGTACATATTTCAAGATTGTCCTCTTCAATGATAGTCTTATTATTCTTTGTAATCAACCAACAACCTAGTCCTAAACATAATAGATGTGTCTTCATCTTTTCTTTCCAACTGTCAAAATTTACTGCATCAAACTTAGAGCTTTCTTTCCTAAAATTCACCATGGCTCTCTTTAAGCTGTTAAACTTCTCTTTCAAGGACTTGCTGCTCTGATACCAATTGTTAGAAAGTAAATTCCACCAAGATAACTGAGAGGGGGGGCGGGGGGGGGTGAATAGTTATCTGATAATTATAACTTTTATCATCTTCAACAGTATTAAATGATATAAGCAATATAATTACCAACCATAGAAGGATATTTATACACAATAACACAATGACACAAGATATGTTAACTAGGGAACCTCTTGATCAAAGAGTAAACCCTCATGGGAATCATGACCACAAAAGATGCACTAATATGAATATTTCTTGTGAGAGGATGGACTCTGTTAGGAGTCTTATGAAATACATTTAGTATGTATGAATCCCTGTTAAAAGATTCTAACCTTGTTAAGAGTTATAAAAGACAGAAGGACCCACTGCCCAAACAGGTTCAGGGTAAGATCACTGAACACATTATTCAAATAATTTTTGCAATACTCAATAGAATAATATGTTACCTCTTTTCTGACTGTGCCAAACCGCACTCACTATTACATCAGATCTCAATTTCAGATCTCTGTACTTTGCATGTCTTCCTTCACACATTAGCTTTCATACTTAGCTCTTTTCTTCACTTCATGCATACAACATCACAACCGTTGCTACCATATTATAATTACACACTTTCACATCACAACATCATGCTACTATATTAAAACAAAGAAATACATTCCTTTCTTTATACCACACTCAAATAATTACAAATGAGTAGGCATACAATTACAAAATAAAAGTTTCGACACGCTACAGCAAAATTACATAAAACTGTCGGCTTCCAAATACAATAAATCTTCACTCATGTGACCTCAAATTCTATGATGTCATCCATGCCACTATCAATGTGTCTCCAACTTCCCTTTAACTGTGCAAAACCAGATTCCATCCCGATTAGGAGATATCATCCGATTTTCACGAACCACTAGTTAGGAACATTGCCTGAACACTGCTTCCACCAAAATGATCATAACTTTCACGAATCAATGAATTACTATCTGCACTCTTAACCATAGATATATGACGTATCAAAGAGTATAACCTCAACATCGTATAGCTCCAACTATAATAACCCACGTGCGCTAATCCAAACTCTGTCTGCTTCTCTGCTAGTCTTCAGTAAATCACTGTGTTGACATCAATGACAATCATAGTCATGAATGCAGCAACAAATGCTATAGAATGGCTGCCAAACACTTTAGCATTCATTCCTAACACAATTACTTGTTGTTCTCTCACAATTACAGCAAGTTAAGTCCTTTCATGAGGTAGACTCTTACAGGTCTTATTTGTTAAACTATTGCACAAGGTGAATCTCTAGTTTGAGATTTTAATCCTCACACGAGGTATAATTTTAAAGGTCTTTATTGTGCATCTCATAGTGTATTAGAAATCTCTCACAAGATGAATAACTAGATCAGAAAGAGTTTTTGTAAGCCTTTCACATGGCACCTTCCACACTATAGTAGACAAGATTGTGGGTACCATCCCCACCATGGTTTCTCCCTCTTACAAGGGTTTCCATGATACCCAAATCATTGTATCACATGTGTTTATGGTTGTGATGTTTGGTTTTCATTTACTGTTTTATGTTAATGTGTGATCAACAATAATGGTTAATGCATCAATAATTAGTTTATTGTTTTGTTTGTACCTGATGATTAGAATTAGTTTAAATTGTTGAACTAGTTACTGCACTAATTCTCCCCCCCTCTTAGTGCATTACATAGTTCTTAACACCAAACAAAATTAATTATTAGTTTTAAATTAATAATATTTAATAATAAAGAAAATTAATATTAAACTTTATAATAGTGAGTTTTTGTGTATTTCCTCTATGTAAATTATTTAAATGGTACAATCTGATATGGAATGATAAATGTTTGAAAATTATATCTATGGAAACATAAATTAATTCCACATATTTTTCATTATTTCCAGTCCTAAAGATAAGGTTATTTAAATGGTGTAAAAAATAAATCTCCCTAACAACTCTGTTCGGGAATTAAGGTTAGCAGTTTGGTAAAAAGACCATAAATGTTTTTTGAACCGTTGGATCTTCACAAAAATCGGCCACAACATCCATAATAGAATTATTTAAAATCCCTTAATTATTTATTTTGTAAACAATATGGATGACTATTTGTCTGTCTCTAATTGAAAATCAAGCTCAAATAGGCCTAGCCTCACTTGAACAGTAGATATTTGACCTTGTCTATACAAAATAATCCTATTATATTTTTATACATGTTAAGTAGAATCCAAATGGGTGTCTGGAAGTGTTAAAATTTTAATGGAAACATCTACAATGAAAGTTATAGTAAAACCATATGTTTTCGAACCCTCAACCCGACATGCGAGTAAATATAAACACATAGGTTTATATTCAAGAATGAAGCTATATATTTTAAGTAAATTTTAATAAATTTTTAAAACGACAATTATAAATACTTACACACAAGATTTCTTTTAAATATTCTCTCCTAGGGTTTCCAGACAAACTTTCTCAGAATATCAATTATGCCATAAACACAACTTACAAGAAAACCCTACTCGTCTTTACAACTCTTAGAAAATAAAAATAAAAACCTCATTCAAACTCAAATACAAATTCACAATCAAGCAAGCACAGAGAAAAAAATATTTGCAACAGAAACTACACAAAAAAAATTCAAAAGCCCCTACCTTGAGATACCAGGTTGATTTGTTTAGAAGAATAAAACTATTGGTGTAATTAAATATTCACTAATTACACTTTACTTAAGTTTACTTAGGATAATGCATTTGCATATTAGTTATCATTATGACACCTAGGAGTTTGCATTTATTTTTAGCACATGGTTACGAGAATTTCCACTTTAGGTGTGATAGTTGTCATCACATACCTCTTTGTGTGTGAGATCCACCTTTAGTGCTCTTATCACATTATCATCCTCTCATTGTTACGCATGTTTCTCATACTTTCATGTACAATGGAGGATGATCCAACTTTGGTGGATATGTGATTCCACCATGTCTAGTTGATAGCTTATCTTTTGCATATCTTCTAGTTATCATGTATTACCTATATAATATTTAGGTACTCCTACTTTGTATTCAATTCAATTAGCTGTAATCAATTATTTGATTATTTTGCCTATATCTCTTGTGCTATTTCTTGAGCTTCTAGATCTTGGCATTTATTATTTGCCTTAGGCAAATTCTTACATGGTATCAGAGCCATGGGAGTTTCATTGTATAGCCTATTTTGAGAGATTTTTATTGCAGGTCAAAATTAGAGCTTGCTGGTGCAAATCGGAGGTTGGCATCACATTGAGGAGGTCCAAATACCCCTAAACCAAATTTTGTTTCATGCAAATCTAACATCTAAAGCCAAATCTAGAGCCATTTGAATTTTCAAGGTTCGGTGGTGGCGATTCAGAAAAAATAATTTCAGAGGCGATTTTCAAATAGCGATATCTCAGTGATCCGGAGTCCTTTGTTCGAGCAATTTTTTTTGTTTTGGGGTAGAATTTCACGATCTACACAATGGTGTGGGTGATTTTTTATCTTTGTTTTTGATGTTTTCTGAAAATTGAAAATCCCGATTTTTACAACTTTAGAGGCTTCGTTTGGGCTCATATGGACACATTTTCAAATGCTATTTTTTTTGAAAGTTCATGATTTTTTGTCTACTTTCCAAATCTGGTATCAGTTTGGAAAAATTTTGAGTAGACATAGTACTTTCAGAATTTGGTCTATTTTGGTCTATTTTTGGCACTTGTAATTTGTTAGATCCTTGAGAGATCTTGTGTTTTATTTTTTTGAGTCTACTATAGCTTCATATTTTCTATTGTAATTATCAAAATCAAAAGTCCACTTTGGTTCAGTTTGGCAAGTGGCAATTGTACACGCACTATATATAAAGTGCCAAAATCATCTATTTTGGGGGGGTTCTTTGGCTCATTGCATTTTGGGGGGTGCATTGATTTTTGTATCTCATTGTTTCATGTGAGAATCACATCATGGATGGTTTAATTAAGTTGACATGAGGAAACTATAAACAAAGGAGTGAATTGGTTCTTGCTCATCTTATTGAGCATAACCTATTGCCCTATTTGTACGAGTATAGACCTAAAAGTCCTTCTTACAATTGTGACTCTTACTCAGAAGTTGTTAAGGTTATCTATTTGAATATGGATATGGATGTTATGGATTCCCTTGATGACTATGAAGATGAAACAATGAATAATCTTTGGACTATTATTTGGAAATGTATGGAGATCCACATATTCCTCCACTTCCAAAACGTCTAGAACCTCTAGTTGCAGCTCCTCCTCCTATTGATATCGCATCTAGTGTTGCTCTTGATGATGCTTGCATTCACACAGCCATGGGTTCAGGAACTTTAGTGCAACAAGATATTCATTGTCTTCCAGACTTGGTTCCATTGGATGACTACTTGACAGACATTGCAGGTTTGTTTGTGGAGTCCTACATTTCAAATTTGGGAGACTTCATTGATGATATTCATCTTGTCTTTGTTGAAGATGATCCTTCTTCAGTTGTTTTGAGGGAGTATGCTGACCCTCATCTTCATTCTCCACTTGATCCTTCTTTAGAGATTGACATGATTGTGGATCCTTTGATACAAAATTTGGAGGATGTCTCTTTAACTTCAAAGAAGACATTTGAATCTTTGGAGATTGGTTTTTATGAGTCTCAAACTTCTCTTGAGATGTCACATTGCATGGTTTAGGTTGATCATACTTATGTGCTGGAGATTCTTATTCAGTTTCCTGAGACATCATACATTTTGAGTATTCTTCGGAGAGATTGGGGAGGATTCATTGATCCACCTATGGACTTGTTTCCTCCTAAGGGGAGGAACATCATTCAATTTTATTGGTGCAGTTTCTACATTGATCCAGGTGCATCTATCATGGGTGTACATTCTACATTGAAGGGGGGCTTTCTTGCTTCTCTTCCTACTTCATTTGAGGAGGCATCTTTGTCTTTGGAGTTTGATCCAAATTCTTACATGGATCAGTTATCGTTGGTTCCTTGTTTGTCACCTTCTATTGGGCTTTCTCCTGATTGGTTCATGGCATCTTCATCAACCAAGGACATGGTGGCACTTGGGCATACTTCAGAGACATCATACTTCATTTGGATTCCCCTTCCTACTTCCTATCCATAATGGGAAGCCTTCTTACATCTATACTTGGTGTATCTTCTTCCTAAGAGGAGAAATGTTGTTTGTAGGCATTGGACTATGTTTTGTCTTCAAGCACTTACCATCCTTGGAGGAGATTATTCATTATGGGGGGGATATCATGTCTCCTTCTTTCCTTCCTTTGGAGGGATTTTTTATTGTATATGCATGATGTATGTCATAATTGGGGGGTTTTGATTATTGCATCCATGCATGCATCTTGTATTCATCTCTCTTTTTGGGGGAGGATTTTTCCCATGAGATTTTCCCTCTTTCTCCACTTTATGAGAGATTGCATTATCTTTTGTTGTTGCATATTGTACATGGGTACCTAACATGGCCTAGTAGCCGGGACCCATCTTGCATTGTGAGTTTAAGTGCATTTCCCTAAGTTACACTTAAGGGGGGGTGTTGGTGTAATTAAATATTCACTAATTACACTTTACTTAAGTTTACTTAAGATAATGCATTTTCATATTAGTTGTCATTATGACACCTAGGAGTTTGCATTTCTTTTTAGCACATGGTTAGGAGAATTTTCACTTTAGGTGTGATACTTGTCATCACATACCTCTTTGTGTGTGAGATCCACCTTTAGTGCTCTTATCACATTATCATCCTCTCATTGTTACACATGTTTCTCATACTTTCATGTACAATGGAGGATGATCCAACTTTGGTGGACATGTGATTCCACATGTCTAGTTGATAGCTTATCTTTTGCATATCTTCTAGTTATCATGCATTACCTATATATTTAGGTACTCCTACTTTGTATTCAATTCAATTAGCTATAATCAATTATTTGATTATTTTGCCTATATCTCTTGTGCTATCTCTTGAGCTTCTAGATCTTGGCATTTATTATTTGCCTTAGGCAAATTTTTACAAAAACCCAAATACAAACTTCAATCCCAATCTTTGAAATAATTCTTTAATTTCAAAATTGAAATGAATAACCTATAATTCCTAAAACTCATGTGTTGAATAATGGCCAAAAAAGACTCTAATAAAGAAAACCTACCAAACCAAACTTTAAACATGCAACTCACAATCAAGAATTAGAACCCAACGATTTAAAATAATAAAATAGTTAACTCAAAATCATAGGAATCAGATCTCAACTCTTACCTCACTTTTATCAAATCTCCATTTAAAAGAATTATTTATTTAATTAATAATTTCAATTCATGCAAATCACTCAACTTTTAATCTTAAATTTATAATTCAATTTTATTAACTGAATGTGCAAATTTAATTATCTAATAATATTTAATTAATAATGAATGTTTTTATGATATTAATAATATGAAAATTGATAATTAAATATCAATTCATTAATTTATCAAAAAGAATTATTACTAATCCTTTAGTTAAGTCTCTTTACTCAACCTTCTAATTTAGAACTGATAAATCAATCCCTTTAAACTGGTGTGCATACTGCATATAATCGCATGATTATATTTAATTATAATTAATATCTTTAGCACCACTTAAGAAGCAATCTGATAATTAATATCAATTTATATTATTTGAACATTAACTTTAGATTAAGATTTAATATTTAATTAAACCTTTATTTTCATAATTAGACTTTTAATTAAGTCTTTTACATCATCAACGATATTTAATATTTTCATATTCATAAGATATAATTATTTTAGTCTCATAATTAATCTTAATTAAATCTTCAATACATTAATAACACAAAATTCACATCAAGACACCTGACAAAAAAACACGAATGAGAACCCAACTAAACCCATAAAGTAATAATCAAGCTCAAAGAAAGGGTTCACGAATGATGTCACCTTGACAAATTCGGAGGGGAGCAAAAATGATACGTGTCCATTATTTGAGGACAATAATTGTCTTAGGTTAGGATTTAGACTTGGATGCTATCTTCCCCCCCTTACCATTGTGATAATGCGATAGGGCATGATCATCCTAATAAGTCAAGGAAGTCGATGCTTAGTACTTGAAATCTTGCATAAAAGACGAGCATGTACAAACACACACACACATATATAAAATGGTAGAGATCGGTCGATCGTGTTGATCTTACAAGCAATTAACTAGGACTCCGTCCCTTAACCACATCACACACATCTAATAGAAATATAAAACATACATGCCAACCATACACATGCAAGTATGGGGTTAGTAAAAATCATAACATAAGTAACATAATCATATTTAAATAACCATCATCATCTAACTAAGATGATATAAATGAAACAATATAAATGATAATTGAACTGAATCATTAAATGTAACCAAAGATCTAATATTCATAAAAAGTGGTCTAAATGGGTTGGCATCATAAACATAAATGGAAGTAAAGGGGTGAGAATTACACAAATACCTATTATTTGACATAGGATGGAGTTTGACACAAGTTGAAGCCAATAAGGGAAATAAAAGAAAAGGTATGTAGTAATGCAATAATATGTTTAGTTGATGGAAGAAAGTTTCTAGAAGGCATGAAGGATGAGCATATGTAGTTTTTTTTAATTCTGAAAGTTGATAAAGAGGAAGAAGAATATGTACATATAGAAGTTGTAGATTTTTTTATGAACTTTAAAATATTATATCTAATAATGTATGTGATGGATTTCTACCCATAAGAAAGATTAGTCATTATATGGAATTGATTCGTAGATCAAGTTTTCCGAATAAGTCAGCCCATAGAATGACTCTAGCAGAGAATGAAGAGTTGAATAGACAAGTGCAATATTTATTTTGTTTCAAGAGAGTTTGAGTACATGCATTGTACCAACAATACTAGCACCAAATAAAATGAAGAATGGAGGATATGTACAAATTTTTGGGTCATCAATAAGATTACTATCAAGTATAGGTTTCCCTTTCTAATGATGGATGACATTATGGATTGTTTGAGTGGAGATGAGTACTTCACAAAGATAAATATGAAGAGTGGATATCAGAAAATCTATATTAGAGAAGGAGATGAATGGAAAACAACCTTCAAGATAAGGGAGTTCATGTATGAGTGGTTAGTCATGTCCTCTGGGCTAACCAATACACTGAGCACATTCATGTGACTCATGAATGAGGTCTTGAAATAATTATTGAGTAATTTTGTGATTGTTTACTTGGATGATATTCTGATCTTTAATATGACATTGGAAGAGCATATAATGCTTATTCATAGGGTCTTTGAGAAATTAAGGGAATAAAAGTTATTGATTAACCTAAAGAAGTGAAGTTTTATGGAGTTGGTGTACCTGGGTTTTGTTATCTCAGAAGATGGTCTTTAAATGGACCCAGATAAAGTGAAGGCTATCCTTGAATGCCCTACTTTAAGGAGTGCTATCGAGGTAAGATATTTTCATGATTTTTCTATCTTTTATAAAAAGTTTATCAAAAAATTTAGTAGTATCTGTGGACCCTTAATTGAAACAATGAGAGGGTATAGAAAATAGTTTAAGTGGACTAATGGAGTAGAAAATTGTTTCGATTTGTTAAATAGATAAGTTATATAACAACCTATTTTGGCACTTCTAGATTTTCATAAGGTATGTCAAGTAGACTACGATGCTAGTGGGAATACCATTGGAGTTGTTTTCAGTTAGGAAGGTAAACCCATTGCATATTTTAGCGAGAAGTTGAGTGATGCCAAATGAAGATATAATATTTATGGTCAAGGTTTTTATGCTACAATTCAGGCATTGAGGAAGTGAAGACATTATATGTTTCCTAAAGATTTTGTTTTGTTTACTAATCATCAAGCTTTACAATATTTAAACAGCCAAAGAAAGATGAATCAAATGCATTTAAAATGGGTTGATTTTTTATAGATTTACACCTTTTTTTAAAAGCATGGGAGAGAAAAGTCTAATAGGATTGCAGATGCCTTGAGAACAAGGCATAATTTGTTTGCAAAGATGCATATCAAATTTTTTGGGATCCAGGAACTGAATAGTTTTTATCTGGAGGATCCTGATTTTGGCAAGGCCTGGAGAGCCTAAATAGAACTTGTTACTCTAGATAGGACCGGATGGTTAAATTTTATAATCCAAGACGGTATGTTATTTAACTGTAGCCAATTATGCATTCCAAAAAGTTCCATGAGGGTCAACCTAATCAAAGAGAAGTATAGTGGAGGATTGGGTTGAGAGTTGGTCAAGATAAAATATTGCTCTTGTTAGTGAGTGTTATTATTGGCTACAATTGTAACAAGATGTTAAGAAGTTTGTGCAAATTTGTATAATATTTTAGATGCAAAAAGGAACCAAGCATAATATAGGGTTATATCAACCATTACCTATACTAGAGAGTCCACATGAGGATATTAGTATGGAATTTATTCTTATTTTACCGAGGATTCAAATAGGACATCTGTCCATTTTTGTGATGGTAGACAAGTTTGCAAAGATGAGCCATTTCATTCCTTGTAGAAAGACTAACGTTGTTTATGTGACAAAATTAGTTTTTAGAAAAGTGGTGAGACTACATGGTCTATGATGGGGTCATTGTAATCCTCATCATTTAATTTATCAAACTAGGGTGGTGTCCTTGGTTGTATGCAAAGAACTCATAAAACTTTCTTGATAGGCTATGCTACACCACACTTGCATGAAATCAGCCCTACTCTAGAGAACATTTGTATAAAAGGAAATTTTTAATCTATCTCAAACTTGCTATAATTGAAAAGGCTAAACTAAATAATAGTTGATAGAAATTAAATATTTTCTTGAATTGAATTTACTCTAGAAAAACTGGAAATACATTGCTAGAAATCAAACTTGAACCTACCCTATTTCTTCAAGCTAAAACAAGCCTTTCTTATCGCCCCCTTTGAGAAAATGATTATAAAGTATTATAAAATACATATTCTATATTTTCCTAACCAATATAATAAGAATTTAGATCTAGGATCCTATTTTTAGGGGATATTTACAGTACTCTAAGAAAATTGAATTTGTGGTCCTCCAGTTTGTCACATCAACTTTAGTTTGTTTAAGTCATTAGCTTCTCCATTTTTTTGGTTTGTGCCAAACCCTTAGAGTTTTTTGTATGCCTTGTTGTCTAATTTTTGGATCATTTTGAATTTCTCAATTTCATTAAGAAATGACGGAGATAATGCTATTTTAGTGAGACTCAATTTTTAATTGAAACTGTTGTTGATTATTGCATAAATCTGTCTCGTTCATATTTAATCACGAACTGATCCTTTTCTAATGAGAATCATGTCAAATTATTGAAAGATGATTATTATATCTTTAAGTCTCATTTCTATAGCATCTTGAAGTTTTGAATTTTGTTAGGAAATGAGTGATATATGCTTATTTTACCAGGACTGCATTTTTTACTATTTTTGGGCACTTGAGTTTAGGAAATTTCCATGTTCTCAATGTGAATGAACGAATTACTAATCAATCCATTCAACCAAATCATGAATATAATGCTATAATCATGAAACTACATTCAAATTCTTTGACTTCACTCAAATTCTTGGTAACTTTAGTTATCTTTGTTAGAGAAAGATAACACAATATAATGTGCAACTCCAACCTACACAAAATAAATAATTTTCCCACTGATTTAGGAATGACGGATTATCCATGATTGTCCATGAATCTTGGAATGTGTCAATTTTTTGAAAGAGTCTTCTTGGTCTTCTCATTATATCTTCAAATCCTTCTGAGTCTAGGGTTTGTTGTAATTGATGTCAAGAGCTCCCTGCAATAATTATTTATGAACTTTGTTCTTTTCATGAGTAAATTAATAACTCATTTAGCTACATTGTAGTATCTTGAACACTCATGGAGACATATTAGAAGTAATTTGCATCAAATTTATTTACTAAAAATTAACCAAATATCGACTTTAAGTTTTACCTTAAATAACTAAAGAACTTTCCATTAGTACTCAAATCCACTTTAACATCAATGTATCAAGAATAAATATATAATTTTATAGGGTTAATTATGAGACCAAATATGGTCTCATCATCTCCCCTAAACCTAAAATATTGCAGGTTCCTCTAAAAGTCGCGATGAGCCTCTAGATTCAATAAATTTACCTTTTTTAACCCTACTCCTGACATCTCTTGATTTAGCATTTTCAATAATTTCTCTTCTTTAAATAGCTCCGAACAGCTCCCGGTAAGCTCTAGATTGCTCTCTAAATATCAGTATATTCTTTTAGGCACTTTTTCTTATTCTTTATGATTGGATTGATAAAAATGAAATAAATTCAAGTTAAATAAGAGTGAAATAACAAAGTAAATACTTGTTTTTATCTTAGTTTCCATTCATCCACCTTGCAATAGTTGTTGCCTACTCTCCTGATGATGCAGGCAAAGAGTTTCTTCATCCTTTGAGAGCTTAAAATTTATATTTTACATTGACTAACAACTGAGACTGCCTTCTCATATTTTTTTCTTTCATGTTGTTGAAGTTTTAGTGCTGGAAGTAGACTCCAAAATTGCAATACCTAGTCATCCATAATGTCAAAATATCTACACCAGTCCTTGAGATTGTTAGAAAGTAAAGATCCCCAAGATAACTGAGAAGGGGGGGTGAATCAGTTATCAGATAATTTAACCATTCAACTACTTTAAACAATATAATCAATGTACTAATCAACGATAGAAAGATAACCATACATAATTGCACAATAACACAAGATATGTTGACTAAAGAACCTCTTGAAAAGAGTAAACCCTGGTGGGAATGATGCCCACAAAATGATGCACTAATATGAAAGTTCCTTGGTAGATGATGGACCTTGTTAGGAGTCTTATGAAATACATTCAGTACATATAAATCCCTGTTAAAAGATTCTAACTCGGTTGAGAGTTTATGGAAGACAGAAGGACCCACTGCCCAAACAACTTCAAGGCAAGATCTCTGAACCCACTGTCCAAAAGATCTTAGAATTATTCAATAGAATAATATGAAATATATTACCTGCTTCACACTGTGCCAAAACCGCACTCTCTGCTACACAAGATCACAATTCCTGATCTCTGTACTCACAAGTCTTCCTTCATCACTGAATTAGCTCTCTTCTTTACTTCATGCATATATTCGCATCTCAACTCTCATGGTTCATATTACAACAAGGAAAACATTCCTTCTTATATACCAAACTCAAATAATTACAAATGAGTCGGTCCTCAATTACAAATAATAAATTCTACACGCTACACACAAAATTCACATAAAACTGTCGGCTTCTAGATACTGTAACTTTTTCCAAACATATCTTCGAAGTTTGCACTGTGAACCACATCATCATTAATGAGTTTCCAAAATCCTTTTAACTGCGCAAAATCAGATTCCATCCCAGCTAAGAGATATCCTCCGATTTCTGAAAATCGCTTCACAGAAACACTGTCTAAACTCTGCTTTCACCAAAATGCTCATAACTCTCATAAATGAATGAATTTCTTTTTGCGCTATTAACCATAGGTTAATAACACACCAAAGAACATACCATCAACTGTGCAAAAGCCAATTTGCAATACAACATGTGCAAAAAACAAAACTGTACTTGTTTTCCTGCTAATATCCAGAATATCACTGTGTTGACATCAATGACAATCCAAGTCATGAATGCAACAACAACTGTTACAGAATGACTGCCAAAATACTTTGCATTCATTCCTAACAAGAAGAAAATTGGATAGAAAAGTGCATTGTTACAGCCTTAGAGAAGAGGAAATAGTATGTACAAAAATCACATATTTGCGGAAAAGAAAATCTACCCTAGCCTACTCTACTCAATTATGTAGAGAGGTTATGGATAACCATTAACTGGTTTTGAAAAGTATCTTCTCTTAGTCATAATATGTTTTTATGCATGCAATTTATTGAGAGAAGATAATGGAAAGAAGATAACAAATGTTTTGAAATTCAATGCTTCACCTTCCTTTGAAGTAGAAACCTTCTCCATGAAGTGGAAACATTACCTCTTTATTCAAATCTCTATTGTGAAACCCTCTCTTGACTTCAAAAATTTGATTATATAGCCTTGTTTGGACTTTGAAGGTTTCCAAATAATTATTTCATTTGCAATCTTTTATATTGAAGAAAATATTTCTTCATTGTATTCTCCACCTCTTGCAAGAAATAATCCATTAACATATTCCTTGAAGAAATGTCCTTTGATAGGACTTGGAGTGATGGTTCTACAACTAAGAATATTTTGAATAAAATAATTGGGGGATTCTCTAGATCTGATACTTTGGGAAGGTTTTGAGAGATGTATCTTTCTTTAGGAAATTCTAAACCTAAAAGGCTTCCAAACTAGTTTTCATGATTCCCCAATGACAACTATCCCCAGAAACGGCATAAAAAATGATGGGGTTGTTCGAATCCTCATCATTTAATTTATCAATCTAGGGCGGTATCCATGGTTGTATGCAAAGAAGAAGTTAGAAAATTTTCATGATAAGCTATGCCACACCAGACTTGTATGAAATCAAACCTACTCTAGAGAACACTTGTATGAAATTTTTTTTTTAATCTATCTCAAAGTTTTCGGAATTGAAAAGGATAAACTAAATAACACTTGATAGAAATGAAATGCTTTCTTGAGTTGAGTTTACTCTAGAAAAAATGGAAATACATTGCTGAAAATCAAACTAGAATCTATCATATTTCATCATGCTAAAGAAAGCCTTTCTAATGCCCCCTTTTGATCAAATGATTATAAAGTATTTATAGAATACATATTCTATATTTTTCCAACCAATCTAATAATAATTTAGATCCAAGTGTTAGGATTAGGTAATACTGAGAGGGGGGATGAATTAGTATTACAGAACTTTGATCTTTTCCACTTTAAACAATTATAAACAATCCAAAGTAATGCAGAAATGAAAAGAACATATAAGCATAACACATTACTCATTACACCATGATTTGTTCTTGAGGAAACCCTGGTCAAAGGGAAAACCCCGGTGGGGATGATACCCACAGATATGCACTAAAATATAATATCCCTGTCAGGAAATCTAGTCTTGTTAGAAGTTGATTGTTACGTAGTACATTTCCTTGTTAGAGGAATACAAAACCCTGTTAGGGGTATACAAAATGTGTGCTAAAATGTTGTCACACTTCTATGAATAATTGCATGCAAGGAAACTCAAGAATGAGCCCTCACAAATCGATCCATAGCTCTCTATGCATGGAGTTGCAAGATTATGGATTTGCTCTTAGTTAGAGCTATGAAGCATATGACCTTGCTAGTCAACCACACAATGAGAGATTCCAAATCAAAGACAAGGGCAACAATGTCAATATCTCCAATAAAATCCAAATGAATGCAATGCAATGCAAAATTAATCTAAGATGAGCATGCAAGTATGCAAATTAGGATATGAAAATGGAAATGAAAGAGTTACAAACCCTCTAATTAAACTATGTGAGATTAATCTAAAACATGAAAGGAAATGATACCATGATGATTCAACTATGATGCAAGCTACGATGTGATGTAGATGCAAGATGAATGCCAATGATGCTCCAAATCTTCAAAAGTTGATGCAAGAATGTCTCCAAAAGCTTCAAGATGACTTAGAAAACCTGTAGTATAACAATAGCATAAAATGCAAGTGTATGCAAAATGAAGAAAAGAGCTCTTTTATAGAGAATGAGAATCAATGGACGATCGAAATTAAGAGGCAAAAGACTTAATCAACGATAGAGAAAAATAGAAGCTTGATCCTTGTGCACAAATATCCTCCAATAGGAAAATAGGAGTTGACTTTAGTGTCCATATGAGACAAAAAATACTTTTTCTCTTTTTATAAAATAAGAATAATGTTTTATTTGTGCAACTTAGGATAAGAGGAAAAGTGGGGATTTTTTATTTAAATAAAAGGGGAGGAAATTCCTTTTAATTAAATAAAGGCTTAGGATAAAGTGATTTTATTATTTAATTAAAAGAGATTTTTAATTAACTAAAAGGGAGCATGTTCTCTTAATTAAATAAGATTTTTATTTTTTTCTCTTTTAAATTAAATAAGGCTCAAACCTTAGGAAATACTGAATTCATTATGATTTGATCAAGAAAATTGATATAATTGATATTGTTGATATTTGAAAATATTGATTCAGGGATTTGACAAATTGCTGAATTGGGGCCCAAAGTCTAGGCGACCATTTTAGGGTGCATACACAAAACACCTGATGAAAGGTGGTGAGCACACTGCTCTTACAATCAATACTAGTCTCAAAAGAGTTCTAAATAAAAGGGAACAATACAAGCACTTATCTTGCTTAGATAGTTCCAGTTATATCTCGACCTCTTATTGATCTCGCATCTAATCTCTTCTCTTACATTCACAAACTTACTCCATTGTTATAATCACAACCACACCTCACTTTCACAAATGCAATCTATACTTATACAAAATCAGCCTTCCAGTCGGCTTCACAATTACCATACAAAAGATAACAATAACTCATGCAAATGATATTTATGGAGTCGGCGCTCTTACATTGCCAAAGAGTCGGCAATATACTTTATTCACTTGTCTTAGCACGTTATCATATCCATTATGCTTTCCTTAATCTTCAGAACTGTTCATGTACCCTGTTACACTATTTTACTATCTTCGCTGATCCAGGAGCATCTCGGGTCCTTGGCAAATCCCGTGTCACAAAATATATTTGAGTTTGTTTGTGTTGCTCGATTCCTACTTTGACCGAGTTGGTTCGGTGTTGCTCGGTTTCCTTTGTTCGCCGGTGTTGGTCGGTTATCTCTTTGGCGCTTGGTTGGCTTTGCTTACTGATATGTTTCTTTTGAGTTTATGTTGAGGCTAACTTGTGCATTGATTATGGGTTGCAGATTTAATGCTGGTATCCATCATTGGTAAGCCTGTGGTCCTAGATCTGACCGTTCCTTCCGTTGATTGTGGATCTGAAGGCCGACTCAGTTCGGTAGCCTCTTATATAAATTTAGTTGTTTGGTTTAGGTTTAGGGAGGAAGTTTTGATAGAAGTAAGAAGATAGAAGATTAGAGATTGTTCACAGATCGTCGCATGTTTGAGGACTTCTGTAATTCATTGTAATATCTAGCCAAAACTAGGAAGGCCTTACAGCCAAACATGTATGAATCAATTTGAAGATAATATATGAATGATCCTGCATGTTGTTGAGCATGGTGGTTCAAGTTAGGATGTGCTATTTCTTGGCCCCTCCTACCCTTTCTTGAGTCAGGTGGTATCAGAGCAAGGTGAGATCTCGATCTAGGTTTGGAAATCTAGATTTGAAGGTTCCTTCTTTTGAAGCCCCAGTTGAATTGTTGTGGGGTAGTAGATTGCGATCTAACCTGAAATTGTAGAGGGTTTTCAAGATGGTTTGTGGAAGGCGAGATGCGGATCTAAGATTGGCAGACATGTTGACACAAATTGGTGCTAGATTGAAAGCTGTTGAAATAGCCCAGTGAAGAGGAAGACATCTTGAAGAAGTTAGTGATAATGAAATTGATGTAGAACAAGGTGATGTAGAACCTGCACCTGCGATGGATCAGGGTGAGGAAAGATTCTTGAAGGCCTTGACAAGTCTGAAGTCTACACCACACTTTAATCCTCCTGAGTATGGTGGAAAATTAGATTCTAATGGATTAGTGGATTGGATCCCTGAGATGGAAAAGTACTTTGAGTATGAAAATGTACTTGAATACAAGAAAGTGAAAATTACAAGCAGAAAGTTTAAAAGTCATGCATCCTTATGGTGGGAACATCTGTAGCTGGACAGAAAGAGGAAAGGCAAAGACAAGGTCAAGGTATGGAGTCAAATGGTGAACAAACTGAAAGGAGAGTTCTTACATTGTGATTATCAGATTAACCTAGTTAGGCAAATGCAAAGTTTGAGGCATAAAGATAGCTCGGTAAAGGATTATACTGAGGAATTCTATAGATTAGATATCAGATCTGGACATGATGAAGATGATATGGAAAGAATTGCTAGATACCTGAATGGTTTGAGAGTTTCCATCCAAGCAGAAATCAGTTTGGTCAAATTGGAGAATATTGAAGAGGCTTATCAATTTGCATTGAAAGCTAAGGAGAAATTGAATAAGAGACATGAGAAAAGACAGAGAGGTAGAGGTGGTAGATTCCCTAGAAGAAGAGGTAGATCCAATGGTGAAAATGGTAGATCTGAACCAGAAAAGACAACTCTAGATAAAGGCAAGACCGAGTGGAAAGGTGAAAGTTCATCTAGAGGCAGAGGTAGTAACTACCGAGGAAGTTATAAAAGAGGTGGTTGCCGAGGAACGTGTTACAATTGTGGAGAATAAGGAAGTAGATCATTTGAGTGTACACATGCGAGTAAGAAGACTGGTAGTAGTAGAAATGCTTTGGTGCAAAAAGAGTCACCAAATGAGTCTGAGAAGGAAAATAACTTGATGGTAAGAAGAGCACTTTGGACTGAACGTAAAAAGGAAGATCCAGTAAGGAAAGGTTTTTTCAAGACCAGATGTAGAGTTTCTGACAAAGTTTGGAAGGTAATCATTGATAGTGGTAGCTCGGAGAATCTGACATCTGAGGAAATGGTCACAAAGTTGCAATTGAAAAGGTTGGAACATCCGAATCCCTATTAGATTTCATGGATCAAAGATGAGCATACACTCCTTGTAAGTGAACAATGTTATGTAAATTTGAAGATTCGAAAGTACTATGATAAGGTGTTATGTGATATCATGTCTATGGATTGTTGTCATATTTTGTTGGGTAGACCTTGGCAATATGATAGACATGCTATATATGATGGGAGATTGCATAAGTATACTATTTTGGTTGATGGAAAGAGACAAATCTTGTTACCTTTGATGGAAGAACCTTTTAGAAATGTTTGCTATACTGAGAATGGATGATATAATGGATAGTTTGACTGGAGCAAAGTATTTTACCAAGATTGATTTGAAAAGTGGGTATCATGAGATCAGAATAAGAGAAGGTGATGAATGGAAGACTGCGTTCAAGACAAAAGAAGGTTTGTATGAGTGGTTGGTTATGCCCTTTGGTTTAACTAATGCACCGAGTACTTTTATGAGGTTGATAAATGAAGTTTTGAAGAAATTTTTGGGTAAGTTTGTAATTGTATATCTTGATGATATTATGATATTCAGTAAGACCAGAGAAGAACACTTGTTGCATGTTAGACAAGTTTTGCAAAGATGGAAAGAATAAAAGTTGCTGATAAATCTGAAAAAGTGTTCATTCGTGAAAGGAGATTGTGTATTTGAGATTTGTGATTTCAGCTGATGGTTTGAAAATGGATCTTGAAAAGGTTGAAGCTATTTTGAATTGGTCTACACTTATGAATGCTAGTGAGGTAAGATCATTTCATGGTTTGGCAAGTTTTTACTGAAAGTTCATTAGAAATTTTAGTTCAATTTGTAAGGCTATGACTGAGACTGTGAGAGGAGACAAAAGAGAATTCAAGTGGACACATGGAGCTGATAAAAGTTTTGAGACTCTGAAGCAAAAGGTTGCTGAATTGCTTGTTTTGGGATTGCCTGATTTTAGTAAGGTATTTCAAGTATAATGTGATGCAAGTGGAAGTGCAATTGGAGTTGTGTTGAGTTAAGAAAGTAAACCTGTTGCTTTCTTTAGTGAAATGTTGAATGATGCAAAAAGGAAATATTCTGTGTATGATCAAGAATTTTATGCTATTGTTCAAGCATTGAAGAAATGGAAACATTATTTGATACCGAGTGAATTTGTGTTGTATACCGATCATAAAGCTTTATAGTATTTGGATAGTCAAAATGAGTTGAATGAGAGACATATGAAATGGGTTGAGTATTTGCAGAGTTATACATTTGTGATAAAGCATAAGAGTGGAGTCACTAACTGAGTTGTTGATGCATTGAGTAGAAGGAGATTTTTGATGATCGAGATGAAAATTGGAATTTTAGGTTTTGATGACATGAGAAATTCTTATGAATTTGATCCTGATTTTTCTATGCTGTGGAGAAAGTGTAGAGAACCTATTCAAGATCAAAGGAGTACTAAATGGGATGAATATTTTATGGTAGGAGGTATATTGTTTAAAGGTATTTAGCTGTGTATACCGAGAGGACCTATGGGAACTAATTTGATAAAAGAGAAACATAGTGGTGGTTTGGCTGGACATTTTTGTGTTGGTAAGACATTGAATTTGCTTAAGGATAAATACTTTTGGCCATAGTTGTATAAAGATGTTCAGAAATTTGTGAAAAGTTGTGGAGTTTGTCAAGTTGCAAAAGGAGTTAGTCAGAATACTGGATTGTATACACCGATTTCTATACCTGAGAAACCTTGGATTGACATCAGTATAAATTTTGTTCTTGGCTTACTGAAGACAATAACAGGTAATGATTCTATATTTGTGGTTGTTGATAGATTTCCTAAATTGGCATATTTTATACCTTGTAGAAAGACATCAGATGCAGTATATGTAGCAGATCTTTTCTTTAAGGAAATTGTTAGATTGTATGGATTACCGAGGAGTATTATCTCTGACCGAGATAGTAAATTTGTTGCATGCTTTTGGAAGACTCTTTGGAGAAAGTTGGGTACCGAGTTGAAATATAGTTCTACATTTCACCCACAAACCGATGAACAGACTGAAGTTGTGAATAGAAGCTTGGGTAATCTTTTGAGATGTTTAGTTGGAGACACACTAGGTAATTGGGATTCTGTGTTGTCACAAGTAGAATTTGCATACAATAATTTAGTGAGTAGGAGTACTGGAAAAACACCTTTTGAGATTGTAAATGGCATACAACCGAGAGGTATATCTGATTTGAGAGACATTGATGATGAAAGAAAGAGAGTGCTGAAGGAGAAACATTTGTTGAGTACATGAAGACATTTCACGAAGATGTGAAGCTTAAATTGGAAAAGAGTAATCAGAAATAAAAAGACAGAGCTGATATATCAAGAAGACATAAGACTTTTGATGTTGGTGATGAAGTGATGGTTCATTTGAAAAAATACAGATTTCCTGTTGGAACATATGGGAAGCTGAAGATGAAGAAGTTTGGAGCTTGCAATATTTTGAGAAAATTTGACAGTGGAAATGCATATGTGGTTGAGTTACCTGATGACATGGATATATCACCTATTTTCAAAATTTCTGATTTGTATGAGTTTCATGAACCTGAACAAGACATGACAGTACTGATGGAATATCCTAAGAAACATAATCGAGAAGTTGAGCAGATTTTGGGGCAAAGAATTGGTAGAAGTACAAGAGGAAAACAGTATATGGAATATCTGGTAAAGTGGAAGAACAACCTGATTGAAAATAGTTCATGGATTTCACAGTCTGAGTTGGATGCAGCTCCGATCATACCTACTGAATGACTCAAAGAATCATTTTTAAATAACCCCAGGTGTCTGATGCAGGAGCATCTTGGGTCATTGGTAATCCTGTGTCACCAAAAACATATTTGAGTTTGTTTGTGTTGCTCGGTTCGTGCTTTGACCAAGTTGGTTTGGTATTGCTCGATTTCCTTTGTTCGCCAGTGTTGGTCAGTTATCTCTTTGGTGCTTGGTAATTTCCCTGGTGCTCGGTGATGCTTGTCTGGTGCTCGGTTGGCTTTTCTTACCAACGGGTTTCTTTTGAGTTTTTTTTGAGGATGACTTATGCATTGATTATGGGTTGTAGATTTAATGCTGTTATCCATCATTGGGAAGCATGTGGTCCTAGATCTGACCGTTCCTTTAGTTGATTGTGGAACTGAAGGCTGACTTAGTTCGGTAGCCTCTTGTATAAATGTAGTTGCCTGGTTTGGGTTTAGGGAGGAATTTTTGATAGAAGTAAGAAGATAGAAGATTAGAGATTGTTCACAGATCCTCGCATGTTTGAGGACTTATGTAATTCCTTGTAATATCTGGCCGAAACTGGGAAGGTCTTACAGGTCAGCATGTATGAATCAGTTTGAAGATAATATATGAATGATCTACATTTTCTCTCTCCCACTGTGTTGTTGTTGCTTCCGCGTGTTGTTGAGCAGGGTGGTTCAGGTTAGGGTGTGCTATTTCTTGACCCCTCCTGCCCTCTCTTGCATCATTTGCATACCTTCCGAACATTGTATCTCACAAATCTGGTAACCAAAACTTATGCGCTCTTAATTGAAGCATGCATACATCCCAAGATACCTCCAGTTAACTTTGCAAGCCATAATACCTCATATATCATCATCGTTGACCAAAACTATGGCACTGTACCCTATGGTCTTGATTCTGGACTTTGTCATTTTCATGACTGTGACTCCAGTGGCATTCTCCACAACATGCAATCACTTCAACATAAGTGTTTTCATAAATGACAACCCTCAAGTGATTCCTAGTGCTCCAAAACTTCACATGCCAACTCCAAGATCCTATTTTTAAGGGATCGTTTATAGAACTCTAAGAAAACTGAATTTGTTATCCTCCATTCTACCACCTCAACTTTTGTTTGTTGAAATCATTAGCTAATCCTTCATTTTTTGTTAATGATGCTGAATCCTCAGACTTTTTTGTAGCCCTTGTATACTTTCTAGATTATTTTGAATTTCTTAATTTCATTAAGAAATGAGGGAGGTATTTCTATTTTGGTGAGATTGGTTTTTTAACTAAAACTATTGTTATTTATTGCACAAATTTATCTTTGCAATATTTAATCACAAAATAATCCTTTTCTATTAAGAATTAACACAAAATTATTCAAAGATAATTATTATATCTTGAAGTCTAGTTTCCATAACATCTTGAAGTTTTAACTTTCATTAATAAATGAGTTAGATATGGCTATTTTATTAGGGTTGCATCTTTGATTATTTTTGGGTGCTTGATTTTAGGAAATCTCCAAGTTCTCAATGTGAATGAAGGAATTAATTATCAATCTATTCGAAAAAATTATGAATATAATGCTATAATCAAGAAACTAAATTCAAATCCTTTGAGTTAAATCAAATGCTTGGTAACTTGAGTTAATTTGGTTGGAGAAAGATAATACAATGTAATGTGCAACTCCAACTTGCACAAATAAATACTTTTCCCATTGATTTAAGCATGACTGATGATCCATGATTTTCCATGAATGAAAGTGTTGGTATTATAAAAGAGTCTTCTTTATCTTCTCATTATATCTTCAAATCCTTTTGTGTCTCGAGTTTTCTATAGTTGATGTCAGGAGCTCTCTACAACAAGTATTTTTTAGCTTTATTCTTGTCATAAGTTAATAAATAAATCATTTAGCTACATTGTAGTATCTTGCACACTCATTAAGACAAATTAGAAGT
Source organism: Chamaecyparis obtusa (assembly GCA_027943335.1). Taxonomy (NCBI): domain Eukaryota; kingdom Viridiplantae; phylum Streptophyta; class Pinopsida; order Cupressales; family Cupressaceae; genus Chamaecyparis; species Chamaecyparis obtusa. The sequence goes on from BSBK01000529.1 coordinate 13,594,451, forward strand.
AAATTTTATCACATTTTTTTACTAAAAATAAACCAAATGTCTAATTTAAATTTTATCTTAAATAATTAGAGAACTTTCTATTATTACTCAGATCTAGTTGAACATCAATATATCAAGAATAAATATATGACTTGATTGGGTTAATTATGAGACCAAATATGGTATCATCAATCTAACAAGGGGAATAGGTTAATATCAAGACACTAATCTTGTTGTGTACTTTTGGAGGATATTATGGAAAAAGATAAAACATAGATTTGAAGTTGAGCTTAGCGCATCATTCATTGACTTATGGGTAGACATAAGTGGTGAATAGGAGTTTGGAGAACCTGTTGAGATGCTTAGTAGGATATAAAGAGAAGGGGTCGGATTTTATTTTACCATAGAAAGAATTTACATACAATAATTATGTCCATAGGAGCACTAGTAAATCACCATTCCAAATTTTACATGGAAGTAGTCCTAGAAATGCTTCAGAATTAAGGAAGCTTGACAAAGGAGAAAATAGTGGCACCAAAGTTGAAGACTTTTCTGAACACTTTAAGAATTTACATGAAGAGGTGAGAAAGAATATTAATAAAAGAAATATTTAGTATAAGGCTAATGTAGATCAGAAAAGGAGATTTAAGGAATTTTAGATTGGAGATGAAGTCATGGTTCATTTGAGAAAGGATAAATTTTTAGTGGGAACATATAATAAGTTGAAGATGAAGAAGCTTGGACCTGTGTGCTAAAATGTTGTCACACTTCTATGAATCCTTACATGCAAGAAAACTCAAGAATGAGCCTTCACAAATTGATCCATAGCTCTATATGCATGGAGTTACAAGATTTGTAAAATTGCTCTCAGCTAGAGCTATAATGATGAAGGGTGCTCCCCTTAATACCACAAACACATAACAGAAATAGAGAAACAACAACAATATGCAAGAACAGAAAATTGGCTTCTTATTATCTCCACAAATGTGGAATTACAAACTTTCAGAATTACAATATGCAAAGCCACATGGGCATTCCCTTACAATATTCCGTAGGACAAAGCCTCGAACTATTACCCAGATCTACTACCCAGAACTATTCTGAACTCCCAAGACAATAATACAGCCTTCCTTATATAGGCAATTTTTCCACCGCCTGGGAAGGTTCCAGAATTTTAGCCAATAAGGCCGACCAAACTTAGAATTATTTTATTTTACATTTTATTACATCATAGTCGGCTCAAGATAACCTTTGAAACCCGAACAGAAATTTTGAAGAAAATTATTTTCCGCCATTTCGGGTGGCCCAACTTCCGAAGACCATAAGTCATCACCAGTTGACCCGATCGGCTATTATAACCCCATTTCGGAAACGCCATGAAGCGCTCTACAGGCTTGACCCGCGCAAGCGCCCGTCACCCAAATTTTTGACCTCATCCAGGGCCTCTAAAGCCTTCAAAACTGAGTTCAAAGTTTCTGTACCCTGCTGCCAATACCGAAAATCTTCAATATCTTCCAATATACACTTGATCTGGCAATGAAACTTTACTGGCAGACTTATATGACCAAAATGAACCTCCAAGAAAGAAATCAGATCATTCTGAGCACATACGAAAATTACCAAAAATAGTAACTTTCCATAAATAGTAGCTCTGCACAAAATAGCCCTTATTGAAAAATAAAACAAAAATATTTTTGGGTGATGCAAGATTGCTCTTACACCCAGGATGCTCCTGCATCAGACACCCGGGGTAATTTGAGAAGTGACCTTGTCACGACTCAGGTGTGCAGAGGAAAACCAAGACGGTTAACCTCCTCCTTTGTCAGCCATGATGAATCTTCAACGGGTCGTCCTTTCCACTTGACCAGATATTCTTCATATGTCCTGTTCCTTGTGCTTCTGCCAACACGACTGTCCAATATGTCTTCGATCTCCTTGATATCTGAACTAGTTGCTGGAATACTCCAGTGTGCTGCTGTGATCTCATCTTCAACACCTCCTTCATGATACTCTGTCAGATCTGAAATGTTAAACACTGGTGAAATATTTAGCTTAGTAGGCAATTCTACCTCATATGCATTTCCTGAATCATGTTTCTTCAGTATCTTACATGGCCCAAACTTCTTCATTTTCAGCTTGTTATATGTACCAACTGGAAACCGCTCCTTTCGCAAATTAACCATGACTTCATCACCAACCTGAAATTCCTTATACCTCCTTTTCTCATCTGCCTTAACCTTATACTGTGCGTTCATCTTGGTAATATGCTTCCTCACCTCTTCATGGATGTTCTTCAAGTGTTCTGCAAAATCCTCAGCTTCAGCACTACTTATTTCTCCTTTATCTATCTTCCTCAATTCAGATGCATTTCTTGGACTACTTCCATATACAATTTGGAATGGTGATTTACCAGTGCTCCTGTTGACAGAATTATTGTATGCAAATTCCGCCTGTGGTAAAATCAAATCCCATCCTGTTGGTTTATCTCCAACCAAACATCTCAGCAAATTTCCCAAACTTCTATTCACCACCTCTGTCTGTCCATCAGTCTGTGGATGATGTGATGAACTGAACTTCAAATCTCTCTTCAACTTCTTCCATAATGTACGCCAGAAATATCCAACAAACTTAGTGTCCCGATCTGAAACTATGGTCTTTGGCAAACCATGAAGTCTTACTACTTCTCTGAAAAACAATTCTGCTACATGAACAGCATCATTAGTCTTCTTGCAGGGAATAAAATGTGCCATCTTTGAAAATCTGTCAACTACCACAAAAATTGAATCGTGTCCCCGCTGTGTCCTCGGTAAACCAAGAACAAAGTCCATGCTGATATCCTCCCAAGGCTTCTCTGGTACAGGTAATGGCTGATACAACTCTGTATTCTGCTTCACTCCCTTCGCCATTTGACATACTCGGCAACTCTGTACAAACTTCTTCACATCTTGCCGCAACTGTGGCCAATAATAATTCTCACTAACCAAACCAAAGGTTTTATCACGACCAAAATGTCCAGCCAATCCTCCGCTATGCTTCTCCTTGATGAGATTCTCCCTCATAGAACTTCGTGAAATGCACAACTGACTCCCCCTGAATAGCATATCATCCTGGATGATGAAATCCAACCATTTCGTCCTGTCTAGAGTAACAGGTTCCATACAAACTTTCCAAGCTTCACCAAAATCAGGATCCTCTGGATACAAATTCTTGAGTTCCTTGAACCCAACCACTTCAATCTGCATTTCTGTCAGCAATAGTTGCCTTCTGCTAAGAGCATCTGCAACCCTATTAGACTTTCCACTCCTGTGTTTCAAAACAAATGTATAACTCTGCAAAAACTCAACCCATTTCAAATGTCTTTGATTCAATTTTCCTTGACTATTCAAATATTGCAAAGCTTGATGATCAGTATACAAAACAAACTCCTTAGGAAGCAGATAATGTCTCCACTTCTTTAATGCCTGAACTATAGCATAAAATTCCTGATCATAAACAGAATATTTTCTCTTGGCATCATTTAATTTCTCACTGAAATAAGCAACAGGTTTGCCTTCTTGGCTCATAACAGCTCCTATTGCAGTACCACTAGCATCACAATCTACTTGAAACACCTTATTAAAATCTGGAAGTGCTAAAACAGGTTGTTCTGTAACTTTTTGTTTCAACAATTGAAAACTCTTTTCTGCCCCATTAGTCCACTTAAACTCTTTTCTATCCCCTCTCATTGTTTCAGTCAAGGGTCCACAAATACTGTTAAAATTTCTGATAAATTTTCTGTAAAAGCTAGCTAGACCATGAAAAGATCTTACCTCAGTAGCACTCCTTGGAGTAGGCCATTCAAGGATAGCCTGTACCTTCTCTGGGTCCATTTTCAGACCTTCTGCTGAAACTAGAAATCCCAAATACACTAACTCTTTCTTCACAAAACTACACTTCTTCAAATTAAGCAACAATTTCTCTTCTCTCAACTTCTCAAATACCATACGAATATGCATCATATGTTCCTCCAATGTCTTGCTAAAAATCAAAATATCATCTAGGTAAACAATGACAAACTTACCCAGAAATTCTTTCAGAACCTCGTTCATGAGCCGCATGAAAGTGCTCGGTGCATTGGTTAGCCCAAAAGGCATGACTAACCACTCATACAGTCCTTCCTTTGTCTTGAAGGTAGTCTTCCATTCATCTCCTTCTCTGATCCGAATCTGATGATATCCACTCTTCAGATCTATCTTTGAGAAATACACAGCTCCACTCAAATAGTCCATAATATCATCCATTCGTGGCAATGGAAACCTGTACTTGATTGTGATCTTGTTTATTGCTCTGGAATCTGTACACATCCTCCACTCTCCATTCTTCTTTGGTGCTAATACCGCAGGTACAGCACAGGGACTCAGACTCTCTCGAATCAATCCTTTCTGTAACAACTCATGTACTTGTCTGTTCAACTCCTCACTTTCTGCAGGTGTCATTCTGTGCACTGCCTTATTCGGTAAACTCGCTCCTGGGATCAAGTCCATCTGATGACTGATCTTCCTGACTGGTGGTAATCCATCAGGCACGTTATCGGATACAATATCCTGAAACTCATTCAACAAATCTGCAACTTCTAGAGGAACATCTTCTACTTCCTCTTTACCAGCTTTTGGAATTAAAGCAAAACATACATGCTCATGCCTCATACCGTCTAGGAAATTTCTTCCATCAACAAAAGTTATCCTTGCATTACCACATACCTTTTCTTCAGTCTCCTTCAATGGTTTTAGCTTATGTCGCACTCCATCCTTTGTCAGGGAATAGGTATTCGCACGACCATCATGTACAGCACATCTGTCAAACTGCCACAGTCTACCTAACAACATATGACATGCATCCATAGAGATGATATCACATAGTACCTCATCTTGGTACCCACCGATCTTGAACTTTACCAGGCACTGTTCACTGACCATGACCTTGTGGTCATCCTGCACCCAGGCAATCCGATATGGATGTGGGTGTTTCTGTCTCTTGAGCTTCAACTTTGTCACCATCTCTTCTGACACCAAATTGTTAGTGCTTCCACTATCAATAATCACATCACAGCATTTACTCTCACACTTGCATCTAGTGCGAAACAGGCTCGTCCTTTGCTCAGGTTCATTCTCACCACTCAACAGGACTCTTCTATTAATCAACGTTTCTCCTCTCTCAGCATCTTCAGAATTTGATGATCTGGCATCTTCATCTATATGTGCAACTCTGGCCTGGCCTTCATTTCTCTTGTCTGTTCTGCCTTGGCGCTGAGGACATTCAAATGCCCTATGACCTTCTTCTCCACAGTGAAAACATGTTCCACGGAAGCCACCTCTTCCAGATCCTTGTCTTCTTCCTCTTCCTCTCTGATCTCTATTATTCTGATCCTGGAAGCGATTAAAATTATTTCCGCGCTGATTCTGATTGCTACTGGCCTCATCCTTCTTTTTCGGATCTTCATTTCGGCCACCATATGACCGTCCACCAGATCGTCCACCGCGACCTCTTCCGTTTTGTCTGCTCTCAAACTTCTTGTTCAGCTTTTCCTCTACTTTTAGGGCAAACTGGTATGCCTCTTCAATACTGTTCATTCGAACCAGATTCAGCTCCTCCTGAATGCTTGGCCTTAACCCATTAAGGTATCGGGCAACTTTCTCTTTATCAGCTTCTGCATGGCTTGTTCTGATGAGAAGTCGATAGAACTCCTCTGTATACTTCTGAACAGATCTTCCTGCTTGCTTCAAACTTTGCATTTTCTTCAGTAGGTCAAGCTCGTAATCAACAGGAATAAACTGTCGCTTTAATTTATCCACCATCCAATCCCATCTCGTGATTTTCTCCTTTCCCCTTCTATTTCGCTCCAACTGAATCTCTTGCCACCATATCTTCTCATGACCTTTCAGTTTGGCCTTCGCAAATTTGACCCTATCAGGATCCTCAACATCTTCATACTCAAAATATTCTTCACATTCATTGATCCAGCCGATCAATTCCTCTGGGTTAAGATTTCCAGAAAATGTAGGAACCTCAATCTTAGGTCTTTTCCCAATCTTGGAAATCGCCCGAAAAAGTCTTTCTTCCTCCTGGTTCACAATTTCAGCTTCTCCTTCTTGATATTCTTCTTCGGTTTCATCCTCGCTTTCATCTCTGACATTAAGATTCATTCCTCTGCGAATCTCTTCTTGCAATGCTCGCACTTCTCTTTGCAGCTCTCTAACCTCAGGTGTTACAGCACCAGCTCTTCCGCCACGTTCTCTTCGTGGAGGCATTTTCGTGATGCACGCTAAAACCCTAGCCACGGTCCTGGTGCAAACTGCCTCACAGTCGGCGATCTGTTTACACACTCAAGAACTCCCGCTCTGATACCACTTGATGAAGGGTGCTCCACTTAATACCACAAACACATAACAGAAATAGAGAAACAACAACAATATGCAAGAACAGAAAATTGGCTTCTTATTATCTCCACAAATGTGGAATTACAAACTTTCAGAATTACAATATGCAAAGCCACATGGGCATTCCCTTACAATATTCCGTAGGACAAAGCCTCGAACTATTACCCAGATCTACTACCCAGAACTATTCTGAACTCCCAAGACAATAATATAGCCTTCCTTATATAGGCAATTTTTCCACCGCCTGGGAAGGTTCCAGAATTTTAGCCAATAAGGCCGACCAAACTTAGAATTATTTTATTTTACATTTTATTACATCATAGTCGGCTCAAGATAACCTTTGAAACCCGAACAGAAATTTTGAAGAAAATTATTTTCCGCCATTTCGGGTGGCCCAACTTCCGAAGACCATAAGTCATCACCAGTTGACTTGATCGGCTATTATAACCCCATTTCGGAAACGCCACGAAGCGCTCTACAGGCTTGACCCGCGCAAGCGCCCGTCACCCAAATTTTTGACCTCATCCGGGGCCTCTAAAGCCTTCAAAACTGAGTTCAAAGTTTCTGTACCCTGCTGCCAATACCAAAAATCTTCAATATCTTCCAATATACACTTGATCTGGCAATGAAACTTTACTGACAGACTTATATGACCAAAATGAACCTCCAAGAAAGAAATCAGATCATTCTGAGCACATACGAAAATTACCAAAAATAGTAACTTTCCATAAATAGTAGCTCTGCACAAAATAGCCCTTATTGAAAAATAAAAACAAAAATATTTTTGGGTGATGCAAGATTGCTCTTACACCCAGGATGCTCCTGCATCATATAAACTCATGACCTTGCTAGTCAACCATACAATGAGAGATTTACAATGAAAACAAGGGCAAGAAGGCCAATATCTCCGATGAAACCAAATGTATGCAATGCAATGCAAATCTATATGAGAATGCAAATTAATCTTATGAGAATGAAGATGCAATTAAGCTATGAAAATGGAAATGAAAGAGTTACAAACCCTCTAATTAAACTATGTGAGATTAATCTAAAACATGAAAGGAAATGATACCATGATGATGCAACTATGATGCAAGCTAGGATGTGATGTAGATGCAAGATGAATGCCAATGATGCTCCAAATCTTCAAAACTTGATGCAAGAATATCTCTAAAAGCTTCAATGACTTAGAAAACTTGTAGCATAATAATTCAAGTATGTATGGTGTGTGCAAATGAGGAAGAGAGCTCTTCTTTTATAAGAGGTGAAAAATCAATGGACCATGGAGATTAAGAGACAAAAGATTTAATCAACGGTGGAGAAAAAAAGAAGCTTGATCCTTGTGCACAAATATCCTCCAATAGAAAAATTAGAAGCATTTACTTTATGTTGAGCATTTACTTTATGTCCATGTGAGACAAAAAGTGCTTTTCTTTTATTTTTTATTTTATTTTCCTTTATAATAAAAATAAAATGCTTTATTTGTGCAACATAGGATAAGAAGAAAAGTGGAGATTTTTTATTTAAATAAAAGGGGAGGAAATTCTTTTTTAAATTAAATAAAGGCTTAGGATAAAGTGATTTTATTATTTAATTAAAAGAGATTTTTAATTAATTAAAAGAGATTTATTCTCTTAATTAAATAAGATTTTTATTTTCATTTTCTTTTAAATTAAATAAGGCTCAAACCTTAGGAAATATTGAATTGATTATGATTTGATCAAGGAAATTGATATAATTGAAAAGTGTTGATTTTTGAAAATATTGATTCAGAGATTTGATAAATTGCAGAAATAGGGGCCCAAAGTCTACGCGACCATTTTAGGGTGCATACATTTGCCCCTCTTTGACTAATGTGTGATCGATCTGGGAACACATGCAGTCAAAGAAGAATTGAAATGTGAGATCGATTTGGGATCACAAAACAACTCAGATGTGTGTTCATTTTGGGAACACATCAGGACAAAAATAAGCAAAAAGTTGAAAGACAAGACCAACACCGTCCCTGCTAGGTGCAAATCAAGCCTTAGACAAAATTATTGCCGTCGCTGCTAGGCAATAATCAAGTTTGAAAAATAGGAGATTAAAATTGAAAGACAAAATCACCACCGTCGCTGCTAGGTGATAATCAAGTCTAAAAATAAGAATCTCAAGCTAAGCTGAATGATAAAGCTGAATCAAAGATTAAAGCTGATAGGTACTGCCCCCTCGGAATCGAAATCGAAATCAGGTAGAGGAGAACAACAAATTGATAAAGATTGATCAAATCAGAATGAAATCACAACTGAAGATAAGGGAGCATGATAAGATAACCATCAAACAATGAAGATATGCCCTAGGTTGACTAGGTTTGACTGGGAAAGATATAGGATAAAGATTAAGTCAAACCTCATAGAGAGGAAGCGAAAGGGGTGAATGAAAGAGTAGAAGTTTGAAAGACATGGGAAGGAAGAAATTCCATCGAAGATCAAAGAATTATGCTTCAAATGGTCAGTCAACGCGACTCGGATTTCGGTTTCAAGTCCGAAATGGATAGAAAATGATGTGACATGAAAGACCAGAAATGAAAGATATGATCAAGAAGAATAAAAAAATGAGCACAGTTGATCAATTAGTCCATAGATGATAAATAGGAGAGCTCTTTTTATATGCAAGATGCAAAAACTAATTTAACATGAACCTAAAAATGCAAGCTACTATGAGAGTGGTTGACTTGCAAGGTCACAACGCTTATAGACATCTAATTATCATCATCAAGCGTTATTGGTAGCGTCGCAAGATCATACAATGCACACTAGCATAACTTTGTGGATATGAATATGATCTTTATCAGATAAAAATGTGGAAATCCCACCGAGGCATCAAAGACATAGAGGTCAAGATGACTAATGCAGTGAGATCACCTAAGTTTGATATGGCAAGATTATGCTTGTATCAAGACACATGAAAGTCAGGATAACTAGAAGCATGCACTCGCAAAACAGTCAAGGATAATACCTTTTCAATCCATAGTGTCAAGTAAGACTAGCATAAATGCTCATGACAGGTAGGACCAACAAAATATACCCACAAGCAGATAAAGAAATAAAACTTCTCATACCCTCAGTCTTCTAGCTATGCATCATCGAAAACTTCTCAGGGAGAGACCACTCATCAAAAAAATCCCCATAGATAGCACACAAAGAAAAGTAAAGTCAACATATCTCAACAAGTTGATTGTTTAAGTGCGTGTGTGTTGGTCATAGAGTCAGACTCTGGTTATCACATCTGCAAATGAGAAATATCGCATCATACTTAGACTATTGGGTAAGACATCTGATAAGTGTTAAGAAACACTCGACGCAAGGGTAGTGTTGAAAAACACTGTTTGGGGTGGTGTTGAAAAACACCTGTTGTGAAATGCCCCAAGAGACAAACGCACCTAAAGGACCAATGCTAACAGTTATGCCCCTTAGACAAAGATAAAGACCAATTCCAGACTAAGGCAACAAGGTTAAGGCATGATGGAGAAAGGCTAAGTGTTGAGAGCGCATGCTAACAAATAGGGGTGCAAAGGCCTCAAGTAGTGTCTGTTTCCAGGTTTTCACCACTTGGATTTATTGCAATTTTTTCTCTTTTTTTCATTTTTTTGGATTTCTTGCTACCAAGGCGCCTGTTTCCAGGTTTTCACCAAGGCACTTTTTCTTTTTTCTTTTTTTTTGAATTTTTGAATTTTTTTTATTTTTTGTATTTTTTTAGGACTTTTTATGCTTTTTAGGATTTTTTCAACATCATATATGATTTTTTTTGGTATTTTTTCAAGATCAATAAAATATATACAAAGGATGCCCCCAGACAGAAATGGGCATCAAGGATAGAACTTCTTTAGGTGCAAAATATTGATGGGCTCAGGGAGTTGTTCTCCATCTTCATTCGACAGTAAATATGCACCTGTACCAAAAGCTGCTGTAATAATGTATGGTCCAAGCCAATTAGGTTCGAACTTGCCCTTTTGTTCTCTGTTCTGTTGATTCTTAGGGTTCTCTCTCAAAACAAGATCACCTATCTAAAATTCTCTTGGGCGAACCTTCTTGTTGAATGCTTTGGACATACGCTTCTGATATACTCTCATGTGATCAAAGGAAGCCTTACGCTTCTCATCTAGAAGTTCTAGTTCGTGTAACCTCATGGCACGGTAATCCTCATCTGTAATCAAACCTTTGAGTGAGACTCTAAGTGAAGGGATCTCTACTTCTAAAGGTAATACTGCTTCAGTGCCATAGGTAAGAGCAAAAGGAGTAGCTCCTGTAGGTGTACGAATGCTAGTTCTATAGGCCCATAATGCCGGATTGATTAGTAAGTGCCAATCCCTACCATTCTTGTGTACTGTCCTATGAAGAATTTTAAGAATGGTTTTATTAGAGGCTTCTGCCTGTCCGTTTCCCTGTGGAAAATAGATGGAGGACCAATGTTGCTTAATTTTAAACTTCTTGCATAAATGCTTTAGGTCCTTGTTCTTGAATTGTCCTCCATTATCAGTAATAATCTCAGAAGGCACTCAAAATCGGCAAATAATATGATTTAGAATAAAGAGTGAAACTGTTTTTCCCGAGGTGACAGAAAGAGGGACTGCCTCTACCCATTTTGTGAAATAATCAGTAGCTGTGATGATAAACTTATGTCCACCTGATGAGTTGGGGTGAATTTGCCCAACAAGGTCAAAGGCCCAGCGCTGAAATGGCCAATGAGAAATAGAAAGAATTAGCTCCCTCCCTGGAGCGTGAATCGGGTTTCCATGTTTTTGACATTTCTCACAAGATTTAGAGAAAGCTACTGCATCAGTTTGCATTATGGGCCAGTAATACCCCGCCCTAAACAACCTTCCGGCCATGGCAAGATCATTAGAGTGTCCACCACAAATGCCCTCATGAATGTCAACTAATGCTTGGTCAGATTCCTCCTTTTCCAAGCACCTAAGAAGTGTCCCATCTAAACCCCTCCTATATAAATCACCAGAGATAAGGGTGTGGCGAGAGGTGTTACAGATGAGGTTTCGACGTTCTGAACGGTTGAAAGTGTCAGGGATGATGCCATCATGTAGATATGAATAGATAGCACCATAGCGGGAAGACTCATGTGTGACAAGGGTACAAATGACTTGGCTTTCAGATGAGTCAAATATGGGGTGGTATAGCTCTTCCACCAGGAATGCAAATCTGGATTCATGTTGTTCTAACTGTAGGAGTGAAGCTAATGTAGCCATAGCATCTGCAACTTTATTTTCTGCTCTAGGGATTTGTTGAAATGTCACAAAGGTAAAGTAACGTCTCAATGAATCAACCATCTTATTGTAAGGTATCAATTTATCATCTTTGGTTTGATACTCCTTATTGACTTGGTTGATAATTAATTGTGAATCCCCAAAGACATGCAACTCTGTTATGTTCCATTCTATAGCTAGTTTCAATCCATTGGTTAATGCTTCATATTCTGCGATATTGTTTGTACATGGGAATAAAAGTTTGTAGGATTTTGGTATATTATACCCATGAGGAGAAACAAACAATACTCCCGCACCTGATCCATTTTGCATGTTGGAACCATCAAAGAACATCTTCCAGGTGCGAGTGGTTATGTATAGAATGTGTTCATCTGGGAACTCTACCTGAATAGGCACACTATCCTTGACTGGAAAATCAGCTAACTGGTCAGCAATAGCTTGCCTTTTTATGGCCTTTCTCTCAATGTACTCTATATCAAACTCAGATAAAACCATCATCCACTTAGCAAGTCTACCCGTGAGGGTAGCCTTACTAAGCAAGTACTTAAGAGGATCAATTTTTGCAACCAAATGTATAGTATGAGCAAGCATATAGTGTCACAACTTTTGGGAAGCAAACACTACTGCAAGACAAGACTTCTCAATGTTATTATAATTGATCTCCTAAGATACTAGAGTACGACTAATATAGTATATGGCCCTTTCTTTCCCAGTGTCATCTAATTAAGCCAGCAATGCCCCCATGGAAGACTCTGTTGCTGTAATGTACAAAATCAATGGTTTCCCTGGAATAGGAGGCATCAAAATTGGAGGATTAGCCAAATACTATTTTATTTGATCAAGGCTCTTTTGGCAATCCTCGTTCCACACACATGTGACTCCCTTATGCAATGTTTTATTGAAAGGTTGTGCTCTATCTGCAAGTTGTGAAATAAACCTCCGTATAGATTGGAGTTGTCCTTGAAGACTTCTTATTTGACTTATGTTCTTTGGAGGTGGCATATCTAAGATAGCTTGGACTTTTTCAGGGTCAACCTCTATTCCTTTTGCTGAAATTATGAAGCCTAGAAGTTTACTTGAGGTAACTCCAAATGCACACTTTTTCGGATTCAATCTAAGTTGAAACTGTTCCATGCAATCTAGAATCACTTCCAGATCGTCGAGGTGTGTATCTCATTTCCTAGATTTAGCCAAGGTATCATCCACATAATCTTCCATGTTCTTATGCATCATATCATGAAAAATTGTGGTCATAGCTCGTTGGTATGTTGCTCTTGCATTCTTTAGGCCAAATGGCATGACGTTCCAACAATAGGTTCCCCATGCACATGTGAAAGCTGTTTTCTCTTGATCTTCAGGAGCTATTTTTATCTAGTTATATCCAGAAAACCCATCCATTAAGGAGTATATCTCATAACCCGCCATCATATCCACTATCATGTCTATGTTTGGGAGTGGAAAGTCATCCTTTGGGCATGTTTTGTTGAGGTCTCTAAAGTCTATGCAAATGCGAATGGATCCATCATGTTTTGAAACTGGAACAATATTGGAGATCCACTCAGCATAGTCAATAGCTCGAATGAATCCTGCGCATAAGAGCTTTTCTAATTCAGCTTTAACAAGAAGAGCTATGTGAGGGTGCATTTTCCTCAACCTTTGTTTGATCGGTTTTATTCCTGGAGCTATAGATAGACGATGCATAATAAGATCAGTGTCAAATCCTGGCATATCGGAATATGTCCAAGCAAAGTTGATTTTCTTCTTTTGCAAAAACTTTGTATATGTCTCTTTTTCTTCAACTGATAGAGACTGAGCTAGGTGCACTATTTGGGGAGCCTCTTTTGTATTCAAATTCACTGATTGTGTGGGCTCAATGAGAACTGATGACCTGTCTTGGAAGTAACTTGGCAAGTTATTAAGTACCCCATCCTTAGGCACCTCAAAGAGGTTTTCACCTTCGGATACGTCATTTATTTTTACTATTTTGGGTTTTGACACCGCCACAAAGTAGTTTTCGCCATCATAACCATCTTTCTTTTTTCCTTTTTCTTTTATTTTTAGACTGAGGTACTTAATATCAGGCTTCGTCATACTTGTTGTTGGTTCACTGGTGGAAGAGACTATGGGTTCAAGAGCATTTAGATAACAGGCAATTTCATAGTCATTCTGAAAGTTTAAGAGCTGAGGCTCTTGGCAACGTTGAGACCAATCAATTAGGTGGAAATGAACAAGGGGTAGGTCAATGACTGGTTCAACATTGTGTATGTGGAAGGTGTTATCTCTGGTGACCATACAATTGGGATTCATCAAGTCTCCCTCTAAGATACCCGAATCAGGATTTGTCCTACCAAACAAAGCGTCGTCCACTAAGGCAATTCGAGGAGTCCAATCCTCTAGTCCTACACTAGGCTCGTTGGTCACATCAGGTTGAGTACTATAAGTATGGACAACATCCATGTCCAAATCAACTGTTGCATCTGAAAGTGAGTCCCATTCAAACTCATGTGAGTCTGTTTCTAAATCATTATTTGGGCCTTGTGATGTAGAAGCCTCAAGGTTAGGAAAGGTTTCCCTTTCTCTAGCACTAGCATTGTTACTATCTGTCACAGCTAGGATAGCAACACTTTCCATTGCCAATCTAGCATTCACATAGTCACTATCTGTCGCAGCTGGGATAGTAGGACTATCAATTGTCAAATCTTCTGAATCTCCCCAGAGGAGATTTGTTGAAGGCACCCAATCATGAGACATATCTTGCTGATTAGAGAGATTAGGTGTGTAGTCTGAGTCATTGTCACTGTCCGTCGCAGCTAAGACCGAGACACTTTTCTGTTTCTTATTTGCAAAACCTAAGCCAACTGTTGACTTATTCCTTTGTCCAAAAAGGGCATGGTTAAGAGGTTCAGCTTTGGCATCCAACCGATGACTAAGGGGACCATGTCCTGGATAACCCATATTCTTGACCAATGTATACCCTCTCCCATAAGCTCGAGGGGAAGGTGCAAAATCCTCATTATGTTGGTATTTCTCCTCTCGGTAAATCCAGTCCCTAACAGCAACCTCTTCTTTTTCTGCTTGAATTGGAACTGAGGATTCTACAAACTTGTCGAACAATGTCATGGCTGAAGACGAGGGTTTCATATCTTGAGAAGGTTTGCCATAAGACCTAGGGGAAATTGGCAATTTTGTGAATGAATCAATTTTGTAATCCCCCATGCCAAGATCCATGGCTTTGAATTTGTCTTTGCATTGTTCAAATGTAGTATCAAAAGTGTTAGCCTCCCTATTCAAAGGAATGTGAGACCCTGCTGAAATTGTGTTGACTGACAATGTGCTATCCCCGGGTATGCAAACTTCTACTCCATTGTAAGGGAACTTCACACACTGATGATAAGTAGATGGGACTACTTGCATCTCATGTATCCAAGGTCTACCCAACAAAATATTGTAAGCCAAAGGACCTGCATCAACAATCTGAAACAAAATATCTTTCTCTATAGGACCAATTCGGATAGCAAGAATAGCCAATCCTTTAGAACTACGTTCTGCTTCATCATAAGCCTTGATAGTTATCTTCTTCCTTGTGTCAATGACTTCTTCTGAATAACCCAAGGCCTTCAATAAGCTCAAAGAACAAATATTAAGGCCAGCACCCCCATCTATCAACACGCGCTTGACACGGGTCTTGTGGATCATAACCTCTATATGAAGGGCCAAATTGTGTGGGTGGCTTAATGACTTGTCATCTTCTTTTGAGAATGTAAGGTAGTGAGGGCTAGCCAAGCGGTTGACCATATTCTGGAATTGATCTACATCTATATCATTAGGGACATTAGCCGCTCGCAAGGCATCCTCAAGGACACGCTTATGCTTAGGGGACAATTCCAAAAGCTCAAAGATTGAAATCTGTGCTGGTGTACGTTGTAATTGGTCAACAAGATTGTAATTCAACTCAGGACCAACAACAGATTTAGGAAAAACACCTTTTGACACTGGCTGCTTAGACTTACTAGAGTTAGGACCTCTAATAACAATGGGAGCTTGAGACTGACTCCTAGTGATTGCATTGAGGGGTTGAGACATCCTTTGTGAGTGAGGACCTCTTAGTACCACAATAGGTCCTTCATCAGGCATAGGAGTTGAATCCACATCATATCCATAAGGGTCTTTCCCTCTCATCATGTTGACATGATCATGAACAACTTCAAGCATATTAATAACATTTTCAGCATTTGTGTAGGTGTAGTTGATAGCAGCCTTGCCGTTCTTGTTGTTAGAATTCCCTGCTTTCTCATATTTGGGCAAGGGTTCTTTAAAAGCTTTGTGATCCGCATTAGTGGTTAAACCATCAACTTGTAATCTTCCGCTTTCAATAAGATCTTGGACAAGATGTTTAAGTTTGAAACAATTTTCTATATCATGTCCAATTCCATCGTGAAAGACACAGAAAGCCTTCTCATCCCACCAATGAGGTTTAGGATCCGGTATGCGGAACTTTGTAGGATCCTGAGGTTGTGCCAAATTATGAGCAATTAACGTCTTGAAAATGTCTGCATAGGAGTCTCCAAGTTTGGTAAATTGTCTCTTTTCTATTTTAGGTCTCGCTTGATACTTGGGTTTATTTTCTTGTTGTGCTGAAGATGTTTGCAACTTCATGGCTTGGACTGCATTAGAGAGATTAAGAACTTCTTCATTCTTAGGTTGTGATGAGTCAACAACTCCATCATTGACCACTTGCTTATTCTTATTCCAATAGGAGTTCTTTTTGTCCTTATTACCATTATTATTGTTGTTTTGGCCATTGTTGTTATTAGTTGTTTTGGCCAAAATTCCTTGTTCTGTTAGGACATCCTCTATGCGACATGCCACTTCTACCATGGTATCAAAAGAATTAAATGGGATCTTCCTTACTTCATACCTTAATTCCGGTACCAAGTTGCTCACAATGATGTCTATTCTTTCCTCCTCAGGAATTGTCCTAGGATACTTCGAGCACAACCGTCTCCATCTTTGCAAGAAGGTGACAAAAGGTTCTCCTTGATTTTGTTTGAGTTTGCACAAATCAAGCATGGTGACCGACCTTGATAAGTTGTAAGCAAAATGTTGAAAAAATCTTTCCACAAGCTCTCTAAATGTTTTAACTGGAGGAGTAAGGTTAGTAAACCACTCCGTGGCTTGACCCTTGAGACTCCTTGGGAATAATCTCATCAAGTAGGAGTCTTCATGGTGAAAAGAAAAGCTCATTATGTGGAACTCTTTGACATGGTTGTGAGGGTCACCAATGCCATCATATTTGTCATAGGTTGGAAACTCAACTTTCTTAGGAAACTCAACCAACACCACACTCTTGTCAATAGGATTGGGACAAATAGAATCCAAGTTGAAAGTACGCTTAGGAGCCCTCATGTTGTCCACATCTCTTTGCAATTGTTTGATCACTTCATTTGTGGATGGGTCTTGCTTCTTTACCTTTCTATCCACATCAAAGTCAAAGGGAACTCTTGCACCCTTATTAATTAGATTTTCTAAGAATTGATCTTTATTCTGTTCCACATACCTTTCGACGTAGGCTTGAAATGAAGGTTCTTGTTGAATAGCCATGAAGTCTATATGATTGAAGTTGGCATAACTTCCTCCATGTTGTGAGCCATGATGTGCTCGTTGGGAGGGTTGCTCTAAAAGTCTAGGAGGTGACTGTCTCCTATGGTGATCATATCTTGAAGTCCTTCTACCTCTAGGACTTGGGGATCTTGAGGGAATCCTTGACCTTCTTCTAGGACTTGGTGAGGGAGTAGACGGGGGTGAGTGGATCCCAATATTAGTACCCCTCCCACTGAATTGGTTTTGGAGTTGTTGTGCATAGAGTGTATATTCTTCTTCTTGAGTGACTCTTTTCCTTATGTCCAATAATGTACGTTCCTCTTCCTCTAGTTGTCTAAATTTCTCCCATTTAGTAGCTTGTTCATCCAAATAGGCTTGCTTCTCCCTTTCAATGCTCTTCAATCTTGTATATGCATATTGAGAGGTATCTCTAAGTGGAGAAGGTTTCCTTGACTGTCTGATTGTATTGGCTGCATTGATGTGGTGGTTACTAGACTCGTTGTTTTGGTCTTCGTGTTGTGACCATGAATCTGAGTGAGTTTGTTGGTGATGTCTCTCATTTTGTTGGTGAGCATCAAGATACCTTGTGTTGATCAGGGGTGATCCAGGTGGACTAGCATATGCAGACCCAACAGACATCATGTTACCCCTATGCCGTTGAAATATGTCATCAAGAGTCTGGTTCATTGCTTCTCTTTGTTGTCGAGTGAAGGTGTAACTCATGTCCATACTTGATGAAATGGGTGCTAAAGAGGTACTCACTTCACTAGGATTACCTTTCAGATTAAAACAAATCTCAGATTCACTCTTAGGAGATTGATCAAAAAGGGGTCCTTTTCCCTTACGCTGTTGACGAGTCTTAACTGGTGGTAACTGGTTAAAGATAACAGGGGGTCGCTTCCCTTGATTGACTTGGTACCTTGTTGTAACTGACATGAAAGAAAGAGATTCTTAATGATAGGGTGACCTCGCAAAGTGTCAACACCAAACTAGGATAATCAAAGTTCTCTATTGTCCAAAATGAAATGAAAAGATAGAAATAAAGGGGCTTTACCAACACTGTCAAAGAGGTGCTAAAATCAAAGGATGAATATCCTTGCACTTTTGAATCAGGAGGTTGGACTAGGCCAAAATATAATTGAAATTGATTAAATGAAAGTGATTTGGACAATAAAAGCACTAAAATTCTCCAAGAATGTAGCTAACAATTCTAGAGATAAGCTTTCTCACCAAGAATAACCTTCTAACTTGACCACTATTTCCAAAGTGGCCTTGTAAACCAATTGATGCTATTCCTAGAGGGCAAAAACCAAAGATATAAAGTCAAAACAAGTCTCTAATGTCAGGATAGAAAATCGAGCAAGCTGTAAAAAAGTCGGGTGTTTCAACTCAAGAACTTAGTTTGTTTTAAAAGATCAAGTAAGTACATCAATAGACTTTCATCATTGAACAGGCACATAAGACAACAATCAAGGAGTTCAAGCAAATAGTCTTCAAACAATGAGCAAGGGGCAAAGCAACCTTGCGCATGAACAAGCACAGTGACTTAGTATTTCTACTCCTTAAAGGTTCTACTTGTGTATGTTCTTGACAATGTTTTAGCAGGCACTTAGAACACAACAACACCTTATCAAGCTGTCTACAAGGATATACATGGCTTTCTAAAAGGAGTCCTCGATATACGCAAGGTATGTGAGGCCCAAATCCGTAGATGAGAAGAATCCAAAATCACACAGCCGGGGGGAGACAGTAACCCAAATCTCCTCCTTCACTTCTCAAAGGTATAAAGTTCTTTGAGGCTTAGCCAAGAGTGATATCAAACTCAATTCCCAAGAGAGGTGTCAAGTAAATGCGAAGTGAGTCCAAAAGTGGAACATTTAACCCTTTAAGATAATGTGAAGCGAGTCTAAAAGTGGAACATTTAACCCTTCAAGAGAATGTGAAGTGAGTCCAAAAAAGTGGAACACTTAACCCTTGACACAAACTCAAAGTGAGTCCAAAAGTGGAATATTTAACTCTTCACACCAACTCAAAGTGAGTCCAAAAGTGGAACATTTAACTCTTCACATCAACTCAAAGTGAGTCCACACCTTAAAAAACAAGTGAGTTCCAAAAAGCACAAAAGGGTTGCCTAGTGGAGCAATTAACGCTTCTTTCCTGTAGACCTCTCCCCTTTAATGTGGCGCTGATCTTGCAACCACAGGGCAGAAATCAGGGGCCGACGGATTAGCGAGTCCAATAACCCAAGATAGCAATCTAGATCAATCACAAGTAATCTAAAGTTGCTTATCAATACTACTCACAAATGACAAAGGGTTGAATCAATGGAATATTTAACTTTCCAAGTAAACATAGAGTGAGTCCACAAAGTGGTGCATTTAACTCCCTATGTAAACAAGGAATGAATTCATGCCCTCAATCACTCAATGAGATATTTGATATTCGAACCAAAAATTACTTAAGGTTTAAACACAAGCATTCACTTACACAAACTTGTATGAAAGCAAATATATGTTCATTCATTTCCCATTAAGAGCATCAATTGAAATGTGTTCTATGAAAGCATGTAAACACTCAAGCCAAACACATGAGAGGTTCAATTTTAATCCCAAGATCCAAATGTTGTAGAGTTGTAACAAAATACCTCAAGTCCAACGCAACGCGCTTAGTAGATTTCACCATTTTTTTGTTTGTTTGAAGCATTTTTCATGAAAGCAAGCCATGCACTTTCAAATGAACAAGACAAGAAAACAAGCAAACAAGATATGTAATGTATATCCAACTTATGCAAACCCTAGGGTTAGATCTGAAAATCAATTATTAGGAGCAATGATAACCAGAAAATAATCCAAATGACAACTCATATCATACAATGAACAATGAAAAAGAAGTGCATACCTATGACAAAATTTTATTTTTTTTGCATTTGACCTAGTCAACAAGATCTGATTTTTACCACATGAATTCGGACCCCAAACCCAAAATGCAGAAAAGAGACCTCTGTCAAAAAACAGAGAGCTTTCCAAAAATGTAAAAATTTCAGAAAAATCTTTTCATTTGTGCCCTAGAGACCCATTTTATCAAAACGTACCAGTTTTTATAAATTGACCAAATGAGTTATGATATGATTTCTAAATTAAAAACACATTGAATGGACCCCCTATAGAATTTCAAGACCTTTCCAGAAATGTAAAAATTTCTGAAAAATACGTTGATTTGCGCCAAAAATTGATTTTTTATGAAAAATAAAGAAAAAATCATAAAAAATACAAATCACCTCCGAAAATTTTGAATTTTTTTTGGAGCTTCTCTGATATGTCGCCAACCTGCAAAAAAATTTTCAGACCAAAATACCAAGCCGTTTGGGAGATATGATCAAATCTTTCAAATCTAGGGTTTTTCATTTCCAAACAAATCTGCACAAGGGTTAGCTCCAAAAATAATCAAAACTAGCATGCAAGAGGTGGGTTGCCCCACAGTGGGTGCCAAAAAATGTGTGCTAAAATGTTGTCACACTTCTATGAATCCTTACATGCAAGAAAACTCATGAATGAGCCCTCACAAATCGATCCATAGCTCTCTATGCATGGAGTTGCAAGATTTGTAAAATTGCTCTCAGCTAGAGCTATAAACTCATGACCTTGCTAGTCAACATACAATGAGAGATTTACAATGAAAATAAGGGCAAGAATGCCAATATCTGCAATGAAACCAAATGTATGCAATGCAATGCAAATCTATATGAGAATGCAAATTAATCTTATGAGAATGAAGATGCAATTAAGCTATGAAAATGGAAATGAAAGAGTTACAAACCCTCTAATTAAACTATGTGAGATTAATCTAAAACATGAAAGGAAATGATACCATGATGATGCAACTATGATGCAAGCTAGGATGTGATGTAGATGCAAGATGAATGCCAATGATGCTCCAAATCTTCAAAACTTGATGTAAGAATATCTCTAAAAGCTTCAATGACTTAGAAAACCTGTAGCATAATAATTCAAGTATGTATGGTGTGTGCAAATGAGGAAGAGAGCTCTTCTTTTATAGGAGGTGAAAAATCAATGGACCATGGAGATTAAGAGGCAAAAGATTTAATCAACGGTGGAGAAAAAAAGAAGCTTGATCCTTGTGCACAAATATCCTCCAATAGAAAAATTAGAAGCATTTACTTTATGTTGAGCATTTACTTTATGTCCATGTGAGACAAAAAGTGCTTTTCTTTTATTTTTTATTTTATTTTCCTTTATAATAAAAATAAAATGCTTTATTTGTGTAACATAGGATAAGAAGAAAAGTGGAGATTTTTTATTTAAATAAAAGGGGAGGAAATTCCTTTTAATTAAATAAAGGCTTAGGATAAAGTGATTTTATTATTTAATTAAAAGAGATTTTTAATTAATTAAAAGAGATTTATTCTCTTAATTAAATAAGATTTTTATTTTCATTTTCTTTTAAATTAAATAAGGCTCAAATCTTAGGAAATATTGAATTGATTATGATTTGATCAAGGAAATTGATATAATTGAAAAGTGTTGATTTTTGAAAATATTGATTCAGAGATTTGATAAATTGCAGAAATAGGGGCCCAAAGTCTACGCGACCATTTTAGGGTGCATACAGGACCATCCGAAATCATGAAGAAGCATGATTCAAGAAATGCCTATCGAGTATAATTGTCAAATGAACTCAATATTTCACCTGTGTTTGATATTTCAGATTTGGCATAGTATCGTGAAGGAAGTATTGAAGATGAAATAACAAAAGCATATTGGAATATTCCAGCACCTACCTCATCTATAGAATAGATAGAGGGTATCTTAGATAGTCATGTGGGTAGAAACACAAGAAATACGCAATATGAAGAGTGCCTCTTTAAATGGAAAGGAAAACCTATTGGAGATTCATCATGTCTATAAAAGGAAGAGAATGATGACCTTGGTTTTCCTCTGAACAACTGAGATGTGACAAGGTCACTTCTCAATTTACCCCAAATGTCTGACGTAGGGGTTCATTTTGGATATCTAAGCATGCTGGTAATGTTTTGTGGCAAGACCAAGTCCGCCTTTGGAGATATTGAAGTTTAGGTTTTGATGGGGATGGGTTGGTATGAAAACTTTGAACTCAATTTTGAAGGCCTTGGTGTCTTCGAAAGGGGGTCAAAACTTGTCCAGGACAATGTTGCATGATGCTAGTTGTAGAGAACTTCAAGAGGTTTCCAAAAAAAGGTTGTAATACAAAATTGGGTTCATAGTTCAAAATTTATGGCTTTCAAAAGTTGTTCCTTCAAGATTGAAGTTTTGATGCAAAAAGGAAGAGAGATATAAAAATCAGTTTAGAGGGAAATTTAACCTCTAGGTGCCAAAATTGGAAAGTTTCACTTTCTATAATATTCTTAGGTGGTTATTGGTGCTACATATACAGGGATGAAGGTAGGTTTTGGGATCAGTTCTAGAAGGATAGATGATGGTTCTCTCTTGTAGGTTATTGTAATGAAAATGGCCATGTGGCTATAGAATTTTTTTTTTGAATATTGTAATGTCATCTCATTGAGGATAATATTGAAAAAGTGTTTTTTTCTTGTAATTTTTCGGCTCTTCCAATTTTCTATTTATTTTCCTGTTGTGTTTTGTATCTTTGTGTTAGTAAGGGGAGTAACCTTCATCAAACCCCATAGACATAATTGAAACTAGAGAGAAGGCATTCTTGATTTCATTACTAGAGATAAAAATATCTTTATATATATTAGAAAACAATTTTTAAAAAGGTAGAAAATTTGAAAAAAAATAAAATATACAATCCAAATGGAAGAATAGGAGTTCTAGGTTTTTTGTTGTGAAACAACTCATTTTATTCATATCTCTTAGCTTTGTGAAACATTGAATAAGTAGTTATACCAATAGAGTTTGTCACAATATGTAGTTGCAGAAAAGTGCAGAATTCATAATACTACTAATCACAATGAGCTCATTTTCCTAAATTTCTTGTCTAGGATGGACTTAGCTATGCAAGGGAAAATCTTCTTTTTAGAAGTGCATAAGCATGTACAACTGACTTTGTAAAAGTACAAGAGGATTAACCAATAAACATGGTTGACATGTGTGAAGACTTCATTGTATTCAAAAATCAGATCGAGGGCCTATTGAATATAGGAGATGAAATATTCTTGGAAGACATATTGATATCCAATGGGTAATTCATTCATAGTTAGGTGCATTTTGAGTTCACTTTCTCGCTATGCATGGATGCAAATCTTGTGGAACCATCGGAATAAAAATGAAGGTGCAACAAATAATTGTTAGCACAACACATAGAAGGTATCATTTGATATGAAAGTGCTATAGGAAAAAATGAGCATATCTTGGAGGAAGCAAGGGTATTTTTCATAGGTGCAAATAAAAACAAATAACATGAAGACACACACACCAATAATGAAGATTTTGTTGGAAACAATTGTCTGAAGGAAATTGCTACTCAAATTATGTATTGTCTTTGATGTCACACAATGTCATAGTCCGCAGCAATCAGTTTCTACCGAGCTCAGTCGGTCTGCTAGACAGAAGATTAGTGCTTACCGAGTCCACTCTGTTATCAAAGAAAATCAGTGTCTACCGAGTTCACTCGGTTACCAAAGGAAATTCAGCATTTACCGAGTTCAGTCGGTTGTCGAAGAAAAGTTAGTATCTACCGAGTTCAGTCGGTTGTCGAAGAAAAGTTAGTGTTTACCGAGTTCAGTCGGTTGTCGAAGAAAAGTTAGTGTTTACCGAGTTCAATCGGTTATCGAAGGTAAAGGATTGTCGGTGTTTACTGAGTTCCCTCGGTCTCCGAAAGATTATAGAAAGTTATGGTCACCGAGCACTGTCGGCCCTTGAAGGATTTTTGCAAATAAAGTTTTCTTAATTCAGCCGACTGTTATACTAAATAATATCGATTTGACAAATCTAAAATCATATAAATAAAAGGTCAAATGTGAAAAATAAACAAGAAATATAGCAGAAGATTTATAGAAGAAAAGCAGGAAAGGTGTATGCGAATTTGTGAAGGATGTTCAGATATCCTTGAGGTGCAGCAGAGATTTATTCGATCAGAAAGGATCAGACTTATGCAGAACAGAGATCTGTAATCAGCAAGGCAGTTGCATTATTATACAGGTCATTTTCATTGTTACCTTTTTACCATTGTAACAGTGAATTCTAAATCTCTTAACCGAGTTGGTTTAACAACCATATTGTAAATCCTCTAACAAGGTGACAATTCCATTGAATTGTTTTCAAGACCTCTTACTAGGCCACTCCTAGTAGGGTGTTTTAAATCCTCTAACAAGGTCACACCTAACAGTGTGTTTTGTAACCTTTTACCGGGTTGGCTTCTAACCGGGCATCACTTCAGAAAAGTGAAAATCAGTATCTAGATACATTGGTGGTTTTTCCCATATTGGGTTTCCACGTTAAATCTTGTGTCTCTTTTGTTCTTAATTGCTATCTTAATCATACACCAGTGCTGATGAATATCTAAAAGATAATTTTGCTAATACTTTCTGCATCTTCAAAATTACTGCAATCTATTTACCGAGTGCTAAAACAGATAACATTGTTAAGATATCCTAAGGGATCTAGAAAGAATTAATTGTGGGGAGATTTATGGTTGACTGATTCACCCCCCCCTCTCAGTCACTTCATCCATATTCTATCAATTGGTATCAGAGCTTTTGGTGCTTGCAGGAAGGGTTTCAAGGACCTAAGCTAAAGATTAGGATGTCTTACAAGAGGAAAATTCCAAAGCTCAACAGAGATAACTTTTTAGCATGGCAAGGTCTCATGCGACTTCATCTGGCTTCCATTGGTGATTCAGGATGCAAATACATTGATGAAGAATACACAATTCCTAATGGCGCATTAACTGTTGAAGACATTGCAGATAAAAAGACTCACAACACCATGATGATAGACATTGCATCTGCTCTCAGGTATGAAGAATTTGATGATATTAAAGACTGCACTACTGCATATGAAATGTGGATGGCACTGAAGAAAATATATGGTGGTGATGCAAATGTGAAAAGAGCCAAAGCAGAAAGCCTAAGAGGACAGTTTGACAAGATGAATATGAAGGAAGATGAAAACATTGCAAAATATGTTGAAAGAATCAAAGCAAGTGTAAGTGCAATTAGAGCTTCTGGAGGAACAATCTCAGATGAAACTGTTATAAGTAAGGTACTCAGAACATTACTCCCTATCTATGCAATAAGAGTATCAGCTATACAAGAAAGAAGATGTGAAACAAACCACAATATAACTTTGGATGCTTTAGTTGGAAGATTGACAACCTTTGAATTAGACAATTATGACAACTATGTTCCTAGTTCCAAAAATATTGAATCAGCATTTGAGGCCAAGGTTTCACTAAAGAAGAACAAGAAAATTAAAGAAGTTTAGTCAGAAAGTGAAGAAGTATCAAAAGAAAGTTCTGATAGTGATCTTGAAATTGTAGAAGCATTACTTGCAAAGAAGTACTCTAGAGGGAAAGGTAAGTATAAAGGTAAAACTCCTTTAATCTGGTTTTCATGTGAAGAAATTGGACATATTGCAGCTAGGTGCCCAAACAAGCAAGTCAAGGAAGAGAAGAGAAGTCACAAGTACTATGGTAAAAAGAATTTCAAATCATTCAAGGATAAAGGTAAGAAATCATGTTTTATGGCTAAAGATTCTGATGATAGTGAAGAAGAAATTGTCTTTATTGCTATAAAAGATGAATCTGATGATGATGAAGATAAGATGGCACTTATTTCTCATATAAGCAAAGATGATATATGGATAATAGACAACGGATGTTCACACCACATGACTGGTGACCAGACAAAATTTGAATATCTAGAAGACTGTGATAGTGGTAATGTAAGATTTGGAAACAATGAACCTTGTTGTATAAAAGGAAAAGGAAGAATCTCATTAACCAAAGAACTCATATGTGATAATGCTTATTGGGTTGAAGGACTAAAACATAATCTTCTAAGTGTAGCACAGCTAATCAACACTGGTTTCAAGGTTGAATTCATGAATGGTCAAGCAAGACTGCTGGATGGAAAAGGAAAACTCATTGGATCAGGCAAACAAACAAAAGGTAACTTATTTTATCTTGATTTCAGTGAATATTCATGTTTTATTGCTCAAATTGAAGAAAGTTGGCTATGGCACAAAAGGTTATGTCATGTGAATTTTGATAACATGATAAAAATAAGCAAATTCAAGAAGGTTAGAGGCATTCCTACTTTGAAGAAACCTGATACTGGTCTATGTAAGAATTGTCAGATTCGCAAAATGAGTAAAACTAGTTTCAAGAGCAAGAACTATCAGTCTAAAGAAATTTTGGAAATTGTGCATACTGATTTATGTGGACCTATTGGAATACAAAGCTATACTGGAGATAAATTCTTTATTCTTTTCGTTGATGATTATTCTAGAATGATGACTGTTATGTATTTAAGAGAAAAATCAGAAGCATTTGAAAAGTTCAAATGGTACTTAGCAAGAGTGGAAAAGGAAACAGGGAAAAGATTGAAATGCTTAAGATCAGACAGAGGTGGTGAATTCATCTCCCATGATTTTAACAACTTTTGCATTGAAAGAGGAATCAAAAGACAGGTATCAGCTCTTAGAACTCCTGAGCAGAATGGAATAGCAGAAAGAAGAAACAGATCTATTATGGATTGTGCAAGGACTTTAATGATAGAAAAGAACATCGCTATAAAATACTGGAAGGAAGCTATCAGCACTGCAGTTCATACCTTGAACCGAGTACAATTGAAGAAAGACACATTCAAAACTCCTTATGAGTTATGGTATGGCTATAAACCCAATGTAAGTTACATGAAAGTATTTGGTAGCAAGTGTTATATTTTAAAAGAATCCAGAAGAAATAAATTTGATGTGAAAAGTGATGAAGGAATATTCCTAAGATATTCTAGCAAAAGCAAGGCATACAAATGTCTGAACTTGTCTACTCACAAAGTCATAGAAAGTATACATGTAAAATTTGATGAGTTTGCAGAAAAGACTGAAGAAAAAAGCAAAAGGGAACCTGAGAACTACAAGGGATTCATTTACATTGAACCTGAAACATTGCCAGACACAACTATCAATGAGGAAACTGTATCTACCGAGCCGAGCACAGTTACCGAGTCACAAACCGAGTCACAGGAAGAAGTGCAAACCGAGTCACAGGAAGGAATTCAGACCGAGTCTCAGCCTGAAGTTACCGAGCAAATATCTACCGAGCCCGAGCAACCTGAAGAAGAGATCCTAGAAGACAACAGCATGAATCATTCAAAAACCAAGGAACCTATACTAGCCAAATATGTCATAAGACATCATACACCAAATCAAATTATTGGAAACAAATCAGATGGTACTATGACCAGAAGCAAGCTAAAAGGTACATATCTGCTTACTGACTTTGAACCTAGAAATATCAAAGATGCATTGGAAAATGAAAGTTGGATTGAAGCAATGAATGAAGAATTAGAACAAATACAAAAGAACAAAACATGGACTCTTGTACCTAGACCTAAAGATAAGAATATAATTTGAACAAAATGGGTATTCAGGAATAAGCTGAATGAAGATGGTCAAGTATCTAGAAACAAAGCTAGATTGGTATGTAAAGGTTATTCTCAAGAATAAGGTATAGATTATGGAGAAACTTTTGCTCCTGTTGCAAGATTAGAAGGTGTAAGAACTCTACTTGCTTATGCAGCACACAAAGGATTTAAGGTATATCAGATGGATATAAAATCTGCATTTCTCAATGGAATTCTTGATGAAGAAGTCTACATTGAACAACCTGAAGGTTTTGTTGATCCAGATAAAAAGGACATGGTCTGCAGGTTACACAAAGCATTGTATGGTTTGAAATAAGCTCCTAGAGCATGGTATGAAAGACTCCATAACTATTTGATTTAGATTAATTTCAAAAGAGCCAATGATAACAGCAATCTGTATATTAAAGAAGGACCGGATGACAAAATTGTATTGGCAGAAATATTTGTAGATGATACTATATTTACAGGGAATGAGGATCAGTGCAAAGAATTTTCAGAGCAAATGAACACAGAATTTGAAATGTCTATGTTTGTTTTAATAAAATTCTTTGTTGGTCTTCAAATTCAGCAAAGCAAGAATGGTATATACATTACTCAATCTAAATACATTAAGGAAATACTTAAGAAGTTTGGTATGGAAGATTCAAAACCAATTGGTACACCCATGTGCACTGGACTGAAACTTACCAAAAATGATGATTCAAAAGAAGTTGATTAGACCCTATACCGATCTATGATTGGAAAATTGCAGTATGTAGTACATACAAGACCTGATATTGCCTTAGCAGTCGGTATAGTAGCTAGATTCTCAGCAAAACCTAAGGAAAATCACATGATGGCAATCAAAAGAATCTTAAGATACTTAAGAGGAACTGAAGAAAATGGTTTGTGGTATAAATTTGGAGGCAATCTAGACTTGAAAGTGTTTACTGATGCTGATTGGGCAGGAAACATTGATGACAGAAAAAGCACAAGTGGTGGAGCATTTTTTCTTGGAAAAAGACTGGTATCCTAGACTAGTAAAAAGCAGAATTGCACATTTCAATCCACAGCTGAAGCAGAATATGTTGCTGCTGCAGTAAATTGTTCAAATATTGTTTGGTTTAAACAGTTATTAGAAGGTATGAAGGTTGAAATCAAAGAACCAGTTGTTATATTTTGTGACAATACCAGTGCAATAAACATTTCAAAGAATCCAGTGATGCATTCCAAAACCAAGAATATTGCTATTAAATATCACTTTGTCAGAGAATTGGTACAGGACAAGGAAATCAGATTAGAATATATTCATACAAAAGAATAGATTGCAGACATTTTTACCAAACCATTACCTAAGGATGCATTTGTGTATCTAAGAGGTAAGTTAGGGGTCATTCCCCTATCCGAGGCTCACTAAATACAGTTTTAGTGATGCATCAACCAGAACATGATTGAAAATCAACCTGTTGATGCAGCATATTCAAGGAATCATTGCATATGAATCAGTACTTGAGGTACATTAATTTTCACCGGTAATATGTGAATTGTCTTTGGCATGTGTTGTCAAAGAGGGAGTGTTTGTTATGTCTTTGCTATTACTTCAAGAAATTTTCAATAGTCAGAAGGAAGAATTTTCAAGATAAAGGAAGTTTGCTGACAGAGGGAGATTTGAATCTGAACCGAGCTAATTCTTTCAAATTTCTTATGCTATGACATATTGTGTTGCCATCAATGCCAAAGAGGGAGATTGTTGGAAACAATTGTCTGAAGGAAATTGCTACTCAAATTATGTATTGTCTTTGATGTCACACAATGTCATAGTCCGTAGCAATCAGTTTCTACCGAGCTCAGTCGGTCTGCCAGACAGAAGATTAGTGCTTACCGAGTCCACTTGGTTATCAAAGAAAATCAGTGTCTACCGAGTTCACTCAGTTACGAAAGGAAATTTAGTATTTACCGAGTTCAGTCGGTTGTCGAAGAAAAGTTAGCATCTACCGAGTTCAGTCGGTTGTCGAAGAAAAGTTAGTGTTTACCGAGTTTAGTCAGTTGTCGAAGAAAAGTTAGTGTTTACCGAGTTCAGTCGGTTATCGAAGGTAAAGGATTGTCGGTGTTTACTGAGTTCCCTCGGTCTCCGAAAGATTATAGAAAGTTATGGTCACCGAGCACTGTCGGCCCTTGAAGGATTTTTGCAAATTGAGTTTGCTTAATTCAGCCGACTGTTATACTAAATAATGTCGATTTGACAAATCTAAAATCATATAAATAAAAGGTCAAATGTGAAAAATAAACAAGAAATATAGCAGAAGATTTACAGAAGAAAAGCAGGAAAGGTGTATGTGAATTTGTGAAGGATGTTCAGATATCCTTGAGTTGCAGCAGAGATTTATTCGATCAGAAAGGATCAGACTTATGCAGAACAGAGATCTGTAATCAGCAAGGCAGTTGCATTATTATACAGGTCATTTTCATTGTTACCTTTTTACCATTGTAACAGTGAATTCTAAATCTCTTAGCCGAGTTGGTTTAACAACCATATTGTAAATCCTCTAACAAGGTGACAATTCCATTGAATTGTTTTCAAGACCTCTTACCAGGCCACTCCTAGCAGGGTGTTTTAAATCCTCTAACAAGGTCACACCTAACAGTGTGTTTTGTAACCTTTTACCGGGTTGGCTTCTAACCGGGCATCACTTCAGAAAAGTGAAAATTAGTATCTAGATACATTGGTGGTTTTTCCCATATTGGGTTTCCACGTTAAATCTTGTGTCTCTTGTGTTCTTAATTGCTATCTTAATCATACACCAGTGCTGATGAATATCTAAAAGATAATTTTGCTAATACTTTCTGCATCTTCAAAGTTACTGCAATCTATTTACCGAGTGCTAAAACAGATAACATTGTTAAGATATCCTAAGGGATCTGGAAAGAATTAATTGTGGGGAGATTTATGGTTGACTGATTCACCCCCACCCTCTCTGTCACTTCATCCATATTCCATTAGATTTATGTTCAAGTAACTTATGTATGGAGTATCCTACTAAACTGCACAAAAAATATGAAGGATTTCAAGTAGAGAAAGAAGAAATTGCATATCAGAAACCAATCATAGAACCATAATATCTAGTTGTTGTTCTAGTTGAAGAACCTATCTTGGATATGATGTTTTCTAATAAAAACAATTCTAACAATGTAGGAATACGTAACTATGTGGTTTGTAGATTAAACACCAACAAACAGGTAGAATAATAGAGGGAAACATGAGGAAGACGTTGATGATTCTAAGGACCTACTTGGAGAAGTGAATATGAGTTTGTCACCTATGTTACATGATGATATACAAAGAAGTGAAAAGTTCCATGTTCTTGAGTATGCTAAGTTTGATTTCTATCATGGAATGTTTATTGATGCCTATAATTTTTATTTATATGAGTCAAAGACACAAGTGATGTTGCATCATTTTTTGTAACTACCTAAGGATATTGACATCAACCTGCTACATCATGCCTCGGTAAATGGTGATTCTCAACTCCAACATGAAGAACATAAAATTATAATACTTGTCATTTTGATTATGGAATCTAGGATGTACGACATATATTTGGATCAACCATGGACCTGATGAGTTACTTGAGCTGATAATTTTTCCTAATATTCTTACTAACTATGAGGGTGTGGTGACAAAAAATTCTCCAAATACAAAGACATACTTGCAAGACTCTACACCATGACCTATACCATACTCCTATTGAAAAACTTGAGAAGTCATGAAGGATTAGGTGTCCTTCTACGCTATCTGATGCCCATTCATTTAAGCTCTTTTACATATGCAGAATAGGTTTAAGATTACATTAGTTTGATTTCTCATTTTATTTATTTTTCCTTCTAGTTTTAGTTAGTCTTAGTTTAGTTGACTTAGTTTTCTTAGTTTAGTTGTAGTTTAGGTCATCTTTAAGAAATTGGGAGTTCTTATTATTCTGAGTTGGTAGGTGTGTTTTGTAAGCTATGATAACCTTTGTTAATTGTGTTCTATCTCATTTAGTTTATAAACATAGAGATGAAAAACTTAACTATTGGTTAATTTTCCATGCCACCTTATTTGGTTCAGCAATTCACTTGTATTGAATTGTTATTACTCTTTGCAATTTGTTTCTAGTACCTTGATTATCACTATTTACATTTTAAATATTGTTTTATTTAAGTTGTTGGTATCAGTAGGACATTATGATGAGTGATAAATCTTATCCCTTCTTTAGAAACCACTACAATCCTCACACTCTCTATAATCTTCAATGCTTAAAAGTCTAGAATAAAAATTAAAAAGGATGAAACATTATTATTCAAGCCAAAAGGAAAAAAGGGTGTTCAATGCCAAAAAAAAAATGTTTAATACTAGACTAAAAGGAAGAGTTGACCAATTATGCCAAGGCTATAGATGTTTAGCTTCTAATAGAAAAAATTTCACGATGATTGTAGTCGATAAGCTCATGGGGGTTATAGATGCATGACGAGCAGTGAGGAAAAATCTAGGTTTCTTTTGGAGCAATGGTCATTACACAACTTGTCATAGCTAAACTTTGACATCATAACTTCTCTCAAACCAAAATGAATACACATTCACACACTTGATTAGGTATGTGTGACTTAATTTACTTAGTAGTTTCATCTTGTTGTGAGTGTATTCTTCATCATATAGGTTGATTGTTGGACATTAACTAGAGATTTTGAATTCTATTCATATTTTTATGCTCAAAATGTTCAAGAATGTTTCCCTCCACAGTTACCATTTTTTGTGCCTCAAACACACACCGCATTGAAAGAATGGATCCCCCAATCTTCTTTTAGGTCTTTGGGTTATCTTAGGTTCTTTTTTTTCCATCATTCGTCACTTCAAATTTTTTTTTGTTAAAGTTTGTATTCTATCTCTATATATTGAAATCAGGAGCACATATTAAGTTGGAGAGATTAGGCCAAGATTTTTCTTAAGATCTCTTCAAGGATTATTTGAAATGAAGCAAGAATACTTTGAACTAATATAAATATTTCACCATCAAAAAGATCACGAGGAACCTGTCGGATCTCATGCTTGATTAGTCCTAATAGAAGCCAAGAATCATTTTTCAAGAGAGAATAGGATACAACCTCGATGGACTCTTATTATGTGTTGGTGGTGTTCCTAAACCCCCCATAAACATGTTCTATTTTAAAACCCAAGTAAACGATTTGTGGAATTTTCAAAACCTATGCTTCTTGTTCACTCCCTTGGTTTTTTGGGAGGCTCAAGGTTATGGGAGGCTTGCTAAAACCCATGTTTTCCCATGTTATGGGTGTCTGGAAAACCTCATGGTTTATTGTTATTAAGTTTAAGGGAGACTTTCTAAACCTTGCACTTTGAGACTCGACGCTTCATCCTAGTTGTTATTTTAGCTTGGGATTTCTATGATGATATTATTTTAGGTCATTGATACTATGTTGCTGGTTAGCTAATATTTTGAAATATTATTCCTTATGCAATTTTTTATTTATGTTGTATTTCAAATTCCTCTCACAATCTATTTTTAATAGGGTTTTGGGGCCCCTTCAAAACCTATTTATCCTAATCGAAATATAATAATATTTAAAATCACCATTTAATATAAATTACTCAATCATAAAAATTGTAGATAACTGAAAAAGAATAAACACTCATTGGTTTTCCATGATATGACATAGGGACACAAACATTACTGGTATGATAACCATAGGTGTAGTAATGCAATTATGGATGCACCATCCATACAAGAATGATATTGGCTAAATGTCATGAATAGCCAATGTACCTATCACCTATACATTGTTGGGGATATGACACACTTAGACTTGTGAATCTAGATCGAATCGAAGTTTGGTACTTGTCATCACTACAACATGCGCACATCAAGTATAGTTTCTCACATGATAATTAGCCAAAGCACATATATAATAATCCAAAACAAAACTAATGAAAGGACATTTCCACACCGTAAACATTCTTATGTATTCAAATGTTACAAAGTCATTCCATTCATATTTAATGCTAAGTAAACATCATCAATAATTATTTAATTTAATTAAATAATCATCTTAGTGACTGCTAGCACATACATTAGTGAATCAGTTATAACTGTAGACTACGGTTTTGAATCGGTTATCAGTTTTGAAAGGCTTAAACAAGAAAACATTAGATTAAAACATGTTTATTAGTTCAAAGCATAGAAATAAACAAAACCAAGCCACCTCAAATTGAGCCAAAATGAATTCTTTCAAAGCATTGTTTGATTTGCTCCGTTTATGAGAGATGTGGGTGTGCTCTCTAAGCACATGGAGGTTTGTCACTAATGCATTCTAAAAGGATTTGATATGATGCATAAATGATGAGAAAAGATTGAAAGAACTAGGTTCAATCCATTATTCTAAGTTAAGATGTGTTAGAAAACATGAAAAACATGAAGAAATCTAACAATTACTATTTAAGCTAATATGATCTAGCTAAAAATTCTCATGATAATAATGCACAAATGATAAAAACTAATCTAATGGATTGCTCTTGGAAGAGGAGGGTATTTATAGGATTTTGGGAAGGTCTTGGGTTAGGAGGATGAGTTAGAGTTAGAGGTAGAGTCAAGGGAATGGTCAGGGGTATGGTAAGGTTTACCTTGAGTTAGGGTTGCTCACACGTGTGAGCAACACTAGGGAAGTGTGCAATGGGACAAGGGTGGAAGAAGTGACATGGGTCTCATTTATGAGGCTGTAGGAGCCTTATTGAGGGTGTAAGAGGCATTTATGAGTGTGTAAGGCTCATCTATGAGGGGTTTTTGACCCAAAGTCAAAGTTTGATTGGTTTAGGCTAAGAAATGGTGGAATCACTTTTTAATGAGCTTTAGAGGGAGATTAGGAAATTCTAGAAGAGGTTAGGGGATTCTAGGATATTTCCAAGGTTTTAGGATTTAAATAAATATTTTATTTATTTAAAGGATTTTTGTTCAATTTATCAATTAATAATTAATAAATAGATGAAATTGATTCAAACTTGATTTAAATGATTTTGGGGAGGGATTCTTTAATTAAAGATATTTAATTAAAATAGGAGGATTTAATGCCATAAAATTAATTAATTAATTAATAAATGATGATGTCATTAGGGGTGTTCGGAAAATAAAAATATTTTTATTTTTTAAAGGATTTTCAGGTTTCTACATTTGCCCCTCTTTGATGCGATCCTGCAAGTGGCGTGGCATTAAAGAGAAGAAAATAAGATGCCCTAGGCTAGGATTTAGATGAATAAGGGGTTGTGCCCCCTCGAGAAAATAATGCAAAGAGGAAACGTTGTGGAATTTTCTTAAAAGGTTAAAAGGAGGAAAGAGACGGGAAGGAGGAAGGAGGGGGGATGAATAACGAAACTTCCAAGAGAAATGATGCATGAGTGCAATATGACGCTAAATGATGCAAGATGCAAGATTAATCTATATGATGCTGGATGGGGATTTTGGGAAGCTCCAAGTGTTGGATATTTTAGAGAGCACAACCTAGTTTGATATAGCAATTCTAGAGACCTGCCAAGGATACTGGGATCACAAGGCCTTGTCACTAGTGTTGCATAGGACTGACATAAAAAACAAGCATGCAACGGGTTGCCCCAACATCACACATGAAACCCGGAGGAGGCATGGTGGAAACAATGCTGGAGAAACCACAAACAAATGACTGACTCACAGGAAGAAGAAAAAGATCAAAAGACCTTCCCCCAAATTGTCCTCATTCGCAGCGCACCATGATATAAAGGATTGTGGCGACTTTGAGTAAAGGACAACAAGAAGTTGTAAAAGATTAACAACACCCAAAGGACAAAATCCAAGGTCACAATGATAACTCCAAATGACATCCTTTGCCAAGGAGAGAGATTGATTTGATTGGTGGTAGGGAGATTGGTCTGAATGTATGGAAGGATACATCGACATGGACTCGGTGTGATTGGGGGAAGATTAGGTTTGACAGGAAGGATACATCTGTGTGGACCCGTGATTAGGCTTAGGCTAGACAATATAGAAGGATACATCTGTGCAAACTCATGCTGATGGGGATAATGAGTGTTGTTTGCTGGAAAATGATGAGTCAAAGAATAATTGTTGTGATCAAGAATAGTCGACAATTGATGTTGCTGAAGTGCAAGGCTGGATGGGACAAGATGACACAAGGTCTAACTAACGCAGAGGATGGGGAACTAAAGACACATATTTACAAATGAGCTTAGGTGGAGACACGACTGAAACTATTTTACAAGACTCGAGATTGGATGTAGAAAGAAGTTGGGTATGAAG
Source organism: Chamaecyparis obtusa (assembly GCA_027943335.1). NCBI lineage: Eukaryota > Viridiplantae > Streptophyta > Pinopsida > Cupressales > Cupressaceae > Chamaecyparis > Chamaecyparis obtusa. The sequence goes on from BSBK01000529.1 coordinate 13,630,622, forward strand.
CTGATGCTACAAAGATATGCTAGATGATGCCCAACTGGGCTAGAAAGCCAACACAGACTGGTGATGGATAGGCTTGATGATGGATGATGTGTCTTGAAATGACACGAATTTGGGAAAGATGCATTGCAACAATGATGATTGGATTGAGATAAAGGCTTTCCACAAGACTAAGGATGTGATTTGATCGGTTGGCTTGATCTTGGATGCTATATTTCTAGAGGATATGGATAGGATTGGAAGATGTTGGAAGACTGCTAGGAATAGTTGGATATGGATGAATGGCATTGGATTGCATGGGGATAGCCTATAGCTAGATACCAATGACAAGGTAAGTACCAGGTGATGGAAAGATAGACGAAATGCGGAGGGATTTGGATGAAGGAATTGCTTAGGATTGTTGATAAAGGATTTGGATAGGGGAATGCTGGGAGATGTGGATAGAGTGAATGATGGGAGGTTTAGATAGAGGATTTTCTGAGGGATCAATGCTTGGGGATTTGGATAGAGGAAAAGCTCTGGGGAGATGGATGACGGATTTGCTGAAGGACTGGATTGAGGATTACTGAGGGACTGGATTTGAGGATGATTGCTTGGGGAGATTAGATGGTGGAAGATTTTGGATTTGGATGGAGGAACTGCTGGAAGATTGGATGGTGAATTTTCTTGAGGATTGGATAGAGGAATCCTTTGGATGGGGAGATGGAAAATAAGGATTTGGAAGATGGATGTGAGAAAGTCTCCAAGGAATAAGATGCCCCCTTCTTAGGATAGTTCATTCATTTAGAGGCAGTAGGATGGGGTACGATTGGATGGAAGATATGCCAACAAGAGGATGAGGAAGGTAGATGGAAGCTAGGAAGAATGGATTAGATAGAGGATAGGTGGCTAAAAGGTGTGATGGATGCCAAAAAGGTGCCCAAAAGCATGTATACTTGGCAGTCTCTATTTTATCATGAAGATCCAAAGGAGGATGAAGGAGGTGAGAGACAAATGAGATGGAGGAGATGCTAGATAAGATGTGATAGAAGGGAATGGCCCCCAATTGCAGAGAGGAATTGGGGGGAGGGAACCTATGCACGATACCTGTTTGCCAGGTTTTCATCATGGTACTTGTCCAAGGCACTTGAATTGCCAAGTTTTCATGATTGGACAAATGTTTTTCTCTTTTCTTTTCTTTTTTGATATTTTTCTTTATTTTTCCAATTTTAATGGATTTTTTCTAATTTTCTGCTGACTTTGTGCTGATCTTTCACTAATATTCTAATTTTTTGCTGACTTTTCGCTGAACTTCTGCTAGTCTTTTGATTTTTTGTTGACTTCTTGATTTTTTGTTGACCTTCTAATTTGTTTGGATGTTGGTACAACTTTGTTGGGATGGAGGAATTATGCAAAGGCATGGATGGGATTGGGGAGATGGGAGACATGGTGGTAGAAAGTGTTTGGATGGAATGATGGGAATTGATCATGATAGGGGGATGTTGTCAAGACCAACATTGTCACATGTTTTGGGGAAGGTGGATGAAGTGGATGGGACGTGGAAGATAGAGGTGGATGTGATGGAGGGTTTGTGCTAGGAGATTTTGGGACATAGGGACCCAAAATAGATTTAGGAGATGGAGGAGCATGTGTACCTGGTGGATTAGCAGTCTTGGATGCCATTGTGGATATTTTTGTTAGATGCAATGCATCTTTTTTCTTTAGGATCCACATCATCTTTACTTTAGCTTTGGTGGACCTTTGTGGCCTTTTGGATGTATTGGATTTTTCTTTTGCTTTGCTGGGCCTTTGTGACCATAGGGATGCTTTGGATTGCTTGATTGGATTTTTCTTTGCTTGATCATGTCATTTATACTGGACATGACAATCTTTAGATTTTTGTGGATATTTCCCTTTATGCATCTTGTATATGGCATCCAAATTGTGAGAAGGATTGGAAGGAATATAAGGAGTTGTGTGGGATGGAGGAAATATGGATGGAGAGATGGAAGGAGATTGGTAGATAGGATATGTGGGAATGTGCCTTTGTTGATCTTGACTAGGGATGTTTGGATTTTGGATGAAGTATTGAGAAGGATAAGATGGGGGATGATATTTTGGCATGTAAGGCTCCAAAATGGATTTGGTATGTAGAGGATATGTGATTGAAGATTTTGGGACATAGGGACCCAAAATGGATTTGGAGGATAAAGGAGGAATGTGATAGGTTGTTGTGGTTTGCAATGATGGAGGAGGAGGAATGAAGGAAGTGCCTTATTCAGGTGTGTGACCAATACCACATGATTTTGGATGTTTCTTGTCTTGGATGGGCTCTAGATTTCCTTGTTCATGAGCGCCTAGGCCTTTGCCATGATAATTCCATTTCTTGAGTATTTTATCCAAACAAGGATATTTTTGACTTGGGGAATATGATAAACATCCAGTTTCTGGTTCCGTCATGGAAGATATGGAACTTATTGCTTCTGCTTCAAGTGGGATACCTTCAACAAATGTAAGTGGACCAAGAGGATATAGTGTTGGGAGAGGGATAGTTTGAATTGGAGGATCCTCAAGTGGAGAGGATAGGATGATGGGATTTTGACTGGGATTGGAGGATGGTGATAGATCTTCGGATGGAGGAATTGGGATTATAGGATCTTGGATTGGAAGATTTGGGATGATGAAATCTTGGATTGGGGGTGATGGAAGAAATAGATCGTGCAACAAAGGAAGTGAAGGGATAGGATATTGATTTTCATCTATGTGTGTTTCAACATGCTTTTGGACAAGATCTTGACATGATAGGATTGGTGTAGATAGAATGTTGGGGGATGTATGGATGGACTCTTTAGATGGAGCGGATGGAAGGTTGGAAGATTCTGCAATTGCGATGGCGGGAAGAAGGGTGCACTCGTGAGGCTTATTGGATGTGCTCTGGATAATGCTAAGAGTAGGAGATGTGGATGGAGTCAATGCATGGGAATGACTTAATGATGCTAGGAGATGGAATAAGATCAATGAGTGGGGTATATGGAAGAAGGATAACTGATGGGAGAGGTGGATGGGCCTCATCAATGATGGCTTCACATGAAGGATTGAGATGGCATGACTCTTCAGCTTTAGGAGATGGATTTTTTGTTGGCTTCTTGTGAAACTTCTTGTAGACTTTTGAGATGTAGATTGAGGTGAAGGATTGGAATGTGGAGGAGATGGAGAGCTACGATAGGCCTTGCATGAAGCTGGGGTGGAAGATGGAGAACCTTCTTGAGGGGATGATGGTGCAGACGAGGAGTTGGAGGATGGTGGGATTAGATAGTTCATATAGGTAGGTTTTGAGGAAGCTTGTGAACTTGATAGACTTTTTGGTGAGATAGGGGTGATGAGTTGAGATATGGGATATGAAGTGGATTAGGGGATGCATTCTTTTTGTGAAACACGTGAGAATGGGAGGTGCTAGATTTGAATAGGATATAGAAGATGGTGAATCTAGATATGATGGGAGATTAGGTTAATGGATTGGAAGACTAGGATTTTGGTTTTGAAACTGTGTTGGAGGATAAGTAGATGGAGGATTTGGATAAAGGATGTGAAGACTAGGATTTTGATTTTGAAAGTGATTTGGAGGATGACTGGATGGAGATTTTAGATAAGGGAAGTAGCGTGAAGTGTTTCTATGGGATGATGGTGATTGGGATATGAACATAGTAGGAGATGGAGGTATGAAGGATGCATATGGGGGATATGTAGGTTTAAAATAGGAAGAAGTGATGGATGGTTAGGATAATGGATTTCCCTTGCCAAGGACATTAAAGGGAGTGCTAGTAGATAAGCATGAAGGCATAATAGGATAGTTTGGAGGAATGGTTGGATGCTAGAAGGAGCTTGGGGCAAGCTTGCTAAGATTTTCAAAGTATTTATTGTGATCTACAAATTTTTGATAATCATTGGGATAGGATGGAGGGGGAGAAAAGAAGTGACAAGCAAACTCATCATAATAGATTTGAGACATGTTGACTTTGCAAATGAGTTGGATAGGGATGAAGAATGAAGATGGATTGGAAGAAGAAGGCTTAGATTGGGATGACTTACAAGATCAGACTAGGATGACAAGTTTCTGAAAGCTTGGATGACTGCTGGATTTTGGAGGATTTGGGACTGACATGGAAAAAGATATGTGTAGAACTCTTCATTTGTGTGTGTTTCAACAAATGTTTTTCATTGAGTCTGAAACTTTGAAAAACACATCAAGCATGAACTACCTAAAGGAGGGTGAGTATCAGAATCCTTGCCCACATTTGTATACCCCCTAAAACAGGATACATATGGTGAGTATCTTAAGGTGATTTGGTAAACCCCTTGGATCGGTACTTGCACAAGGATTCTGATACCTTTGGGTGTAGATAGGGTGGCCTCTATTTTATCAAGTTTTTAGTTATTCTGTGGAGTCCTCCCAATTGGTTTGTACACACGTGACTCGCTTAAGGGCCTAATTGACCATGTTGGAATAGTGGGGATTATTCACCTACCCTGGACTACCATCAACATGCATCGCTTGAGCTTGAGGGGATGTAAGCGAGAGTTTGCTCGGTGCTTTATTTCTATACCAGTAGGGGAAGGTACCGGTTTGAGGTCATTCTCCAGAGAGGAAATGCTTTACTCTCCGGACAAGCTTCTCTATAAGTAAAATAAGTGAAATTGTCTGATTTCAAGTGTTTTACATCACTTAATATTAACAAGGATTTGTATAATTTTGAATAATCCTACAAAAAACAAAGGTTCTTTCCCAAATTGATTAAGTGATTGAATTTGAAATTTTGCAAACACAAGTTTTTAAGGCTTTGATTTATTATTTCCCTTTCGAAAACAAGAACTTCGAGCGATTGTAGTTTCTTTGCTTGGGCATTCAAGATTGAGTTTGCGTGCTTTTAAGAACTTTGAACTAAATTTGAAAGAGGAGGGAATATTGATGATTTTTTTTCACCGTTTAATTCATTCAAGAGTGTGTTTTATTTGGACTCAAAGAAAAATGACTCTTTTGGGACTTTGGTTCATTTCGTTAATTTCATTTAGGAATTGTGTTGTCTATTGTTCAATTTTTGATCAAAAGGAAAGTTCCTAGATTAGTTTGATGCATGAAACTTGGAAAGCAATCAAGATTTTTCAAATGAAGTTTGTTTTAACCGAGAAAAAATCATTTAGGATGATTTAGGAACATTTAGCAATGATTAGGACCGTTTAGGAACACATTAGGAAAGATTTGCAGATTTGCCTCTAGATTTCATAAAACATAAAAGAACTTTGAGATTTTGAAAAATGAAGTTCATTTTAGCTTTGATTGATGCATTGAGTTTGAAATAGGACCAGTTGAATGCACTTAGGACTGATTTCGAATCATTTAAAAATGAGATGTAGATTTGAGGTTCTTTTTAAGCTCCCAAATTTTGAAGTGTTCCTATCTTGCATAAATAAATGACTCTTTACGAACTTTAGATTTTTGCATGAATTGAGGTTCTTTTTAGCCAAATGAAAGTTATTAGAAGTGAGTTTAATTTATTTTAGGACCAAATAGGAATGTTTTGAGTTGTTCTAGGACTGTTTAGTGAATGATTAGGAACAACTTGTAAGTTTGTTAGTTTCTTAAGCAGGCAAGAATGATTTAGAGTTCATTTTAAGCCCAAAAAAACCAAGTTTGTTTCATCCCTAAACACACCAAATGATTAATTACCCTTAAGGCCTTAAGGTTTGAGTGATTTTTATGCCTCCAAAGTGTACCTACAAAATGTAGAGTTTAGAACCTGTAAAAAATCAAAGTTCAAAAACTTAAATAAAAGCTTCAGATTACCTCTTATTGGTATAAATGCGTAGTTATAGAGAATACATGCGCAGAGTACCATGATGAAAAATTGGCAAACAGGCGTCATGCGTAGATTCCCTCCCCCCAATTCCTCTCTGCAATTGGGGGCCATTCTCTTCTATCACATCTTATCCAACATCTCTTCCATCCCATTTGTTTCTCACCTCCTTCATCCTCCTTTGGATCTTGATGATAAAACAGAGACCACTAGGTATACCTACTTTTGGGCACCTTTTTGGCATCCATCACACCTTTTAGCCACCTACCCTCTATCCAATCCATTCTTCTAAGCTTCCATGCAGCTTCCTCATCCTCTTGTTGGCATATCTTCTGTCCAATCCTACCCCATCCTACTGCCTCTGAATGAATGAACTATCCTAAGCAGGGGGCGTCTTATTCCTTGGAGACTTTCTCGCATCCATCTTCCAAATCCTTATTTTCCATCTCCCCATCCAAAACATTCCTTTTTCCAATCCTCAATCAAATTTTCCATCCAATCTCCCAGCAGTTCCTCCATCCAAATCCAAAATCTTCCGCCATCTAATCTCCCCAAGCATTCATCCTCAAATCCAGTCCTTCAACAATCCTCAATCCAGTCCTTCAGTGAATCCGCCATCCATATCCCCATAGCTTTTCCTCTATTCGAATCCCCAAGAATTCATCCCTCATAAAATTCTCTATCTAAATCTACCAACATTCTCTCTACCCACATCTCCCAACATTCCCCTATCCAAATCCTCTATCACCAATCCTAAGCAGTTCCTTCATCCAAGTCCCACCGAGCGTGGCAGAATGTAGACTACGGTTTTGAATCAGTTACCTATTTTGAAAGGTTTAAACAAGAAAACATTGGATTAAAACATGTATATTAGTTCAAAGAATAGACATAAACAAAACCAAGCCACCTCAAATTGAGCCAAAACGAATGCTTTCAAAGCATTGTTTAATTTTCTTTGTTTATGAGGGATGTGGGTGTGCTCTCTAAGAACATGGAGCTTTGTCCCTAATGCATTCTAAAAGGATTTGATATGATGCATAAATAATGAGAAAATATTGAAAGAACTAGGTTCAATCCATTATTCTAAGCGAAGATGTGTTAGAAAACATGAAAAACATGAAGAAATCTAACAATTAGTATTTAAGCTAATATGATCTAGCTAAAAATGCTCATGATAACAATGCACAAATGATAAAAATTAATCTAATGAATTTCTCTTGGAAGAGGATATTTATAGGATTTTGGGAAAGGCTTGGGTTAGGAGGATGAGTTAGAGTTAGAGGTAAAGTTAGGGGTATGGTAAGGTTAACCTTGGGTTAGGGTTTATCACACGTGTGAGCAACACTAGGGAAGTGTGCAAGGGGACAAGGGTGGAAGAAGTGACATGGGTCTCATTTATGAGGCTGTAAGAGCCTTAATGAGGGTATAAGAGGCATTTATGAGTGTGTAAGGCTCATTTATGAGGAGTTTTGTAAAAAATCAAAGTTCAAAAACTTAAATAAAAGCATCAATTTACCTCTTACTGGTATAAATGCGTAGTTACAGAGAATACATGTGCAGAGTACCATGATGAAAAGCTGGAAAATAGGCATCATGTGTAGGTTGCCTCCCCCCAATTCCTCTGTGCAATTGGGGGCCATTCCCTTCTATCACATCTTATCCAGCATCTCCTCCATCTCATTTTTCTGTCACCTCCTTCATCCTCCTTTGGATCTTGACGATAAAACAAAGACCACTAGGTATACATGCTTTTGGGCACCTTTTTGGCATCCATCACACCTTTTAGCCACCTATCCTCTATCCATTCCATTCTTCCTTGCTTCCATCTACCTTCCTCATCCTCTTGTTGGCATATTTTCCGTCCAATCATACCCCATCCTACTACCTCTGAATGAATGAACTATCCTAAGCCAAGGGCATCTTATTCCTTCGAGACTTTCTTGCATCCATTATCCAAATCCTTATTTTCCATCTCCCGATCCAAAGCAATCATTTGTCCAATCCTCAAGAAAACTCGCCATCCAATCTACCAGCAGTTCCTCCATCCAAATCCAAAATCTTCCGCTATCTAATCTCCCCAAGAATTCATCCTCAAATCCAATCCTTCAGCAATCCTCAATCCAGTACTTTAGCAAATCCACCATCCATCTCCCAGAGCTTTTCCTCTATCCAAATCCCCAAGAATTCATCCCTCATAAAATCCTCTATCTAAATCTTCCAGCATTCCCTCTATCGACATCTCCCACCATTCCCCTATCCAAATCCTCTATCAGCAATCATAAGCAGTTCCTTCATCCAAGTGCCACCGGGCGTGCTAGAATGTAGACTACGGTTTTGAATCGGTTATCTATTTTGAAAGGCTTAAACAAGAAAAAATTAGATTAAAACATGTATATTAGTTCAAAGAATAGACATAAACAAAACCTAGCCACCTCAGATTGAGACAAAATGAATGCTTTCAAAGCATTGTTTGATTTGCTCCATTTATGAGGGATGTGGGTGTGCTCTCTAAGCACATGGAGCTTTCTCCCTAATGCATTCTAAAAGGATTTGATATGATGCATAAATGATGAGAAAAGATTGAAAGAACTAGGTTAAATCCATTATTCTAAGCCAAGATGTGTTAGAAAACATGAAAAACATGAAGAAATCTAACAATTAGTATTTAAGCTAATATGATCTAGCTAAAAATGCTCATGATAACAATGCACAAATGATAAAAACTAATCTAATGGATTTCTCTTGGAAGAGGAGGGTATTTATAGGATTTTGGGAAGGGCTTGGGTTAGGAGGATGAGTTAGAGTTAGAGGTAAAGTTAGGCGTATGGTAAGGTTTACCTTGGGTTAGGGTTTCTCACACATGTGAGCAACACTAGGGAAGTGTGCAAGGGGACAAGGGTGAAAGAAGTGATATGGGTCTCATTTATGAGGTTGTAAGAGCCTTAATGAGGGTATAAGAGGCATTTATGAGTGTGTAAGGCTCATTTATGAGGAGTTTTGATGCAAAGTCAAAGTTTGAAGGGTTTAGGCTAAGAAATGGTGGAATCACCTTTTAATGAGGTTTAGAGTGAGATTAGGAAATTGTAGAAGAGGCTAGGGGTTTCTAGGATATTTCCAAGGTTTTAGGATTTAAATAAATATTTTATTTGTTTAAAGGATTTTTGGTCAATGTATTAATCAATAATTAATAAATAGAGGAAATTCATTCAAACTTGATTTAAATGATTTTGGGGAGGGATCCTTTAATTAAATATATTTAATTAAAATAGGAGGATTTAATACTATAAAAATAAATAAATAAATTAAATAATTAATTAATTAATAAATGATGATGTCATCAAAGGGTTTTGGAAAATAAAAATATTTTTATTTTCTAAAGGATTTTTAGGTGTTTAGAATAACATTTCAATAACCACTGACACCTACATCAGTGTATCTCATGAAATCACATCAAGGTAAACGTGATGAAAATATGCTCTAATATAAAATAAACCGGATATCATCATATAACATCATGTCACAGAATCACATAAAAAAGTCTAGCTCGGGTCCAAATAACTAATAATTGTGTGATCAAACGTAAGACACACTTCTATGAACCATTACTCTTGAGAGAAATCCATGGAAGAGGATATACCAAGAAGCGGCTCATAGCTTCCTAGTTGAAGCAAGTTTAATCCTTCTCATGGTGTTCATCAAATTGGCATGAAGGATTAGTGAATTGACTACTCCAAAATGGAAGATTCAAATCTAAGAATGAAGCTAAGAATGCAAGAATGTAAACTAGGATGAGAGATTAAGCTAAGAATGAATGCAAGCAAGTAGTAATCTAGAATGATAATGCAAGAAAGAAGCTAGATTAACAATGTAATATTAAGCTAGAAATCAAGCTAATCTAAGAATTGAAAGAGCTAAAGCTAAGAATTCAAATTAGCAAGATTAATCTAAGAAAATGAGAATGCTAGAATGATAGAATCTAAGAATGTACTTGAACAATAATAAAGGGGGCCCTTGAGCAAGGGAAGAGCTTCCTTTTAAAGAAATTGTCTCAAGAATGAAGGGTGGATATAAAGAGGCAAAAGAATGAGTCGATGAGATGAATAAGCAAAAGGAGATGCAAGGTTAGGTAGAGATGAGTAGTGAGGATTAAAAGGCAAAAGGGAAATGTTAGGTAGAATAAGACAAAATAGTATTTGAAAGCACAAATTCCTTTTAATTGCTTATTAATCAATATTAAGTAAGCACACATGTAAATGTGTTATTTTAATAAAATTGTAGGAACTTTATATTAAAATAAATATTTTAATAATTAAATAAATATGCAAGTTCTAGAAATTAGACCATAGTATAAGCTTGATATAAATTTTTTTATTTAATTATGAAAAGGGGATTTTTTAGGGTTACTCTGCATAATGAAGTTTAGTAAAGAGATAATTTGATTAAGAGGGGGCCTCAAGTTTTAGTAGGCCAATTTTAGGTGATTACATTTGCCCCTCTTTGACTAATGTGTGAGAAATCTAGGAACACATTGAGTCAAAGAATGATGATGTCAAGGTAGCTGATAGAGATCAGACTCTGAACCTGATTGAACAATGACCGATGAGAAAGACGAGAGTATCCAGCCTAATATTAAGAGAGGAGACTAAATATTTGTCCAAGGAGATTGAGATAACTAATCATCTGAAAGATAATACTAGATTGATACGGGTCCTGATGAACCTCATATGCCCCAAGAGATCTAAAAGAAGCCTATCCGACTGAACTTATATGAAGCGATGAGAATACTCTTTCAAAAAGGAGATGTGGATAATCTCAACTTAATATGAAGCAATGAAGCTGAGTTTCCCCGAGTGATAATGTTTAGTCTTGATTGACTTGGTTGATTAAAGATCTAGTTCAATTACTAGATTTGCAGATGAGGAGATTTAGTCGACGAAAAGATTTGCAATATTGTTATGCCCTCTTAGGATCGAAATAGAATTGAAGTGCAAGGGGCAAAGATAAGCCTCAAAAATCCAGAAAGAAAGTGGAAGTGAGCAAGAAGTGATAGCATCAACATTCAATTGCACTATAAGATTTGGAATTTTGATTTCAATCCCAAAAAATAGGATCAAAGATAAAGGTTTATAGTTGAATACCTCAGCAAAGAGAAAGTAAGAAGTGAAAAGAAGGCATAGCTCAACACAACCATAAATGCAAACCTAAATGCAACCCTAGAATGAAATGCAACCTAAGAATGACAATGCAGCCAAATAATTTTGGAGTAGTCGAGTCATTGATCCAATAGACCATAAGTTTTTATCATTTGAGCATTTGGGACATCAGAGGTCAGCACAACCTTCACTGGTGTGAGAGAGACTATGATAATATGACTACGACCTTATCGAATAAAATGTAGGAAATACACATCAGCATTGAGACATAGATGTTGAGATGACCTGAACATGGTTTCCAAGTTAATGTTGTAAGATAACACAAGAAATAGACAAGGAGAGAATTCCACCCTCACCTATGTGTCCAAATAAAGAGGGTGAAGGTATGTGTGGCATTCCAATCATGATGGAGGCTCTTATCATAGACACCCAGTTTATTAGGCAGCATAGGATTATTGAAATCACACCACTAGCATAAATCAAAGAAAAAGAATGGTATGCCTTAGTCGTCACCATTTTTTTTCCAGGATATTTTAAAATTTTTAGGATTTTTTCAGGACTGTATATGCTTTTTAGAATTTGTTCAGGATCATAAATTGTTGTATAGAAGGAAAAGTGCTTAGCTAAGGAACTGTTGTAGAGGAAGAGTGTTGAGAGGCTCTTTGAGAATAGTACCATTTGTAGTAGTAACTAGCTGAGAAGTTTCAGAATTAGAACCAAATGTTGTAGTATTGATAGGAGGATCCAACCAATAGTGTCCATCTGTCGAGAGTCCCATAGTCAAGGAAAGATCATCTAGTTGAGATCCACCAATAGCCCCATGGACTTATCTTAACTCTTTGTCAGATATACCACATTCTGAACGCTTAGGGAGAGTACGTTGTAGATTTCTCTTAGTCATGTCATTAGCAATGGGTAGATACCGATATGCACTTTTGGGAAAAGCAAGATGGAGTGAAGAGTGTGAAGCATGAGAGGCCATGATGGTGGAATGGAGTGAGTTAGGAGAATTTGGAAGCTTGAATGTCAATTTTTTTTTATCTGAGTCTTTTTGCTTGGGAATCCACGTAGCTTTTTATTTTTCTTTACTTTGGAGCACTTTTGATAATTCTTTTATGATGGATTTCGAGATCCATTTTTTCTTTAATTTGCTTTTGCTCTTTGAGGACCTTTGTGGTCGTTTGAATATTGATTTTTTATTTGTAGTCACATGTCAATTAGATTGCACATGATGACTTTTTGATATGAATGGATTTTGATTTTTGTGTTGCACTTCCAAGTTACTTCCAAAAGACTCAGGGATTATGGATTAATGAAGCTGATATGACTAGTTTACATGGAGAGGCGGTTGAGGAGTGGGTGAGCCATTTAGTTCAGGAGGGGAGGGAGGAGAGGTGTCAAAAGGCTCAAGTGCAAAGACATTGGTATCATCCTAATTGTTCATGAATGAATTAGATAGATCAAGAAAGTTATCTTCCATGGAACATTGTCGATTGTGATTAGTCCTAGAAGAGTCAGACGGGTTCAAGGGAGTATTATGTAAGCCTAATAGAGATGGTTGATTCTGAGAACTAGGTCCTTTAGTAAGAGTGCATGAATATGAACCATTTCAATTCTAGATATTCCTATATTCCATGAAGTTGTGACAGGATGGGGTCTTATGTACCTATAATTTGTAGGAGAAAATGCAGTATTGCTTTGAGTAGGTTGCCTAGGAGCTATAGGAATGATTTCCACAAAAGGGTGGAAATGATCATCATCATCTTCTTGATCTTGAGCATTAGAACTCTCTCCTCTTTCAAATTTGATAGGAGGAGCATATCTATGTATAACATCAATTGGAATTTTTATAGTAGTATCTGATAAGGAATCCCACTCTTATTCATTTGAGTTTGTCTCACTGTTGCGATAATGTATGATGTAGTTAGTTAGAGACATAGTAGGAGGTAAATTCTCTTCATCACTGTCATCTATTATAGGAGCATTTTTAGTAGTAGAATCTTGTTCAATAACAAGAGTAATGGTGTAGTTCAGAATAGGCATACCCCGAGGCATATCCAAGATATCGGAGACGTCAGCTAGTTTCCCTCAATCAGGATTAGTAATATGTTTAGTAGTAGTATTAGGTTGTTCAGTAGTTGGAATGAGATTTTCCTCTATAGGATCAAGGTCATGTTCTTGAGGTACCTGAGTAGGTAAGTAAGGTTCTCCTTGATAATCTGGATTATAATCCTGAATGTATAGGAGCCTTTCATAAGTCAGAGGTTGGATTTTTTTTTCGTCCTCATCATCAGAGTCCTCATATGCATTGGTATTGCTACTAGGTTTACTAAGCTTGTTTTTGTGATAACCAACACTGGTTTTGTCCTTAGGATTTCTGAATTCAGCATGTGTAGGCTCAAGGATACCTTTCCCTTTTCCAAGGGAGCTTTTTCCATCATGTCCCATCTTCTACATAAGATGGTAGCCCACACCATATTTTCAAGGTGATATTTCTGCATGTTTATCTTTCAAGTCATACTCTTTGTTTTTGAAGAGTGAGGTAGAACTTTCATCCCTTTCTAGTTCTAGGGTAATTGTAGCCTTAATCATCCAAGTGCCCTTATGAATAACATGGATTGAGGTTGATGGAGATGATTTATTGTATGATTTGAGGAAAGTGTCCACCCAATAGGTTCTGATGCCAATAGGTCTGACAAGTATTCTTTTTCGCTGATCTGATATGGATTCTATTTTAGGAGGCGATCCTCCTTTGTTGTAGAGAACCATATGGTCTGATTATTTAAGATGATTAGGAGAGAATGCTGAGTCTACATGAATAGTGATTTTAATTCCATCATGAGAGAATTTGATTTAGTGATGGTATCTTGAAGGAACTACTTGCATAGCATGGATCCAAGGGCGACCCAAGAGTATGTTGTAAGCCAAAGGAATATCTAGGACTTGGCAGATAACGTCCCACTGAACAAGATCCACTTTGATTGGTAAGACTACCATGCCTTTAGAAGAGTGTTCCTCTTCATCATATGCTTTAATTTTTATTCTTCGTCTAGGATCGATAGTATTTTCAGAAAATCCAAGAGCTTTGACTAGTTTAAAAGTACAAAATGTTTAGATGTGTGCCTCCATCTATCAAAACACACTTGACTCTAAATTATTGGATGAAGACTTCTATGTGAAGGGGTTGATTGTGAGGATAATTATTAGAGGTGTCATCTTTATTTGAGAAAGTGAGAGGTGAAGTGAGGTATCCAACCATGGATTGGAACTTGTTAAGGTCTAGGGTCCTAGGAATATTTTTCACAAGAAGGGCTTGATTAAGAATCTCCTTGTGAGTAGGAGAGGTGTCAAGTAAATCAATCATCAAAATCTGAGTTGTGGTCAATAAGATAGCTGATTGAGATTAAAGCTGCCTAGAAGCAAAGGAGGAAGATGATTCTTCTCTTGATGAAGCTTGAGAGTTAGTTACCTTGTTGGGTGATTCAACTTTAGCTTTTCCTTTAGCATGATTAGATGATTCAATCATGATGATCATGTTGTCGTTGTTAGCATAAGTGTAGGCAACTTTGTTATCCTTCGTCTTGGAAGATTCTCCTTTTTCAAACTTAGGAAAAGTCTCTTTGAAGGCCTTATGATCATTGTTTACTTGTGGTGAGTCAAGCACAATGGTCTCATTGTCAATTAGGTCCTGAATGAGATTTTTAAACTTCATACATTCATTGGTTTTGTGGCCTTTGTTGTGATGATAATCACAATAGTGGTTGTCTTCCCACCATTTAGGCTTGATTTCAAGATCGTAAGGTCTTGACTTATTAGGAAAGGTAATGATCTTGTTATTGAGAACAGTCTTCAAAGCATTATCAAGTGATTCTCCAAGAGGAGTGAACTTTCTTTTAGGATTAGGAGCTCAAGGCTTGTTATTTTTAGCCTTTACAACAATAGATAGATTGAACATTGGCTCCTTAGTATTGGCAGATTGTGAAGTTGAAGCCATGATTCCATCATTGACGACATCCTTAGTTTTGTTCTAGAACTTGTTTTTATCTTTGCTAGGCTGGTTGTTGGAAGAGGATTTGGATTAAAGAGTGACATCGCCCTTACGGACAAGAACATCCTCTATGTGAATAGATGTTTCGACTAGTTTATCAAATGAAGCATGAGTTTACATTTGTAATGCATAATTCATTTTAGGAACCAAGGAGTTGATAAATAGGTCAATATTTTTAGTTTTAGGAATCTTTCGAGCATAGTGAGAGTATAAATTTTTCCATCATTGAAGAAAGACCACAAAGGATTCACCTTGACATTGTTTTAGATTGGAAAGATCAAGCATGGTGATAGCATGTTGAATGTTGTAGGAATATTGTTGGATAAACTATTGCACTAGCTGGTCAAAAGATTTAAGAGGAGGAAATAGTTTTGTGAACCACTCCATAGCTTGACCACTAAGACTCCTAGGGAAAAACCTCATTAGATAAGTAGGTTCATGCAAGAACTCCATGCTAAGTGTGCAAAATTCCCTAATGTGATCATGAGGATCCTTCTCAAAAGGGAATGAACATATAGCCTCAAGGGAGAAAGATATACTTGGTTTTTCTCTCTCTTTTTCCAAGAGTTACATATGTTTCATCATTTCTTGCATCTGTTTTCTCAATATTTCCATTTCAGATGGTTCTTTCTTGAGTAATTTATCGATGTAAAATTTGTGAGGTAATTTAACTCCTTAAGAGGGAAAGTGCGATAAGTATTGGTCTTTTTTTTGAGAAAGAGTCAACTTCATGAGTTTTTGCAAGTGTTCATCTTGCTGAAACTATAAGATTTCTTCTTCAGTTATTTGATTATCTAAATCATCACCTTGTGAGCTATGTGATCCATGCCTAGTGTGTTGAGAGCCTTGTTGAGAACCATGTCTAGAGTTAGGACATTCTCTATCTTCTTGTCCAAAGTGTTATCACTGAGTTGTTTTAGTAATTCTCCAATCCTTTTACTTCGTTCATCCATGAATGGAGTGTAAGAAAAACTATGTGCCAACTTAGGAGAGGATAGAGTAGATTCACTAGATATGTTAGCAAAGGGTTTGAAACCCCAAGGTACTGTTACAAGTAGTGGTTTCCGTTGCACCAAAATATCAACATGTTAATACCTGATACAACCACTAGACTTATAGAAGCAGAGGAGGCGGTTAAGCCATGTCCCAAATCCCGAGGGGAGCACTAACTATTTTTCCAACAATCTCCCCCTCAATGTTACCCAAGGGGATTCGAACCTATGACCAATCTTTGATACCGGTTGTTACAAGTAGTGGTTGTCGTTGTACCAAAAGATCAACCTATAAATACTCGATACAACCACTAGACTTATAGATGACACACGAGGTAGTTAAGCCATGTTGCAAATCCTAAGGGGAGCGTTGACTATTTTTCCAATAGGTATAGGACCTTCTTTGGTTGAGTCATGAAAGATAGCTTTAGGTTTTTTTCCCTCATGGATCTGAGGTCTAGTTATGACTGGGATGAAAGAAAGTTTTCAAAAGCCAAATAGGATGTCTTATGATCACTTGATGTTAAAGATAGGTAAGTAAAGATGTTCACTTGTCCAAAGTAAGATAACTTGCCACTAAGTGCCCAAGCCACGAGGAGATCCCTATGTACAGCACTTGTGAACAAGAAAGAGGTTGTATAGAGAATCTAAGAGAGTTAATCAAAGTGATGGTGGACAAGTGAGACTTCTACTAGCCAAATATGTAGTCAAGACACTAGAGCAATCTTTTCTAGCTAAGGACAATTCCTAACATGATGGAATGTGCCAAATAACAAGATGATTCAAGGATAGCAATGGAGAAGCAATTTTGACAAAGTTTAAGCTTAGTCCTGTTAGAAAGTAAAGTCCACCAAGATAACTGAGAGGGGGGTGTGAATCAAATATCTGATAATTATAACTTTTATCAACTTCAACACCATTAAACCATGTAAGCAATATAATTACGAACCACAGAAAGATATTCATACACAATAACACAATGACACAAGATATGTTGACTAGGGAACATCTTGATCAAAGAGTAAACCCTAGTGGGAATGATGCCCACAAAAGATGCACTAATATGAATATTCCTTGTGAAATGATGGACTCTATTAGGAGTCTTATGAAATACATTCAGTACATATGAATCCTTGTTAGGAGATTTTGAATCCCTGCTAAAAGATTCTAACCCTATTAAGAGTTATGGAAGACAGATGGACCCACTGCCCAAACAACTTAAATGGCAAGATCACTGAACACACTGTCCAACTGATCTCTAGATTATTCAATAGAATAATAGCAAATATGTTACCTCCTTTCTCATTGTGCCAAATCCGCACTCTCTGCTACATCAGATCTCAATTTTAGATCTATGTACCTCGCATGTCTTCTTTCACAATTTCGCTTTCACAATTCATTAGCTCTTTTCTTCACTTCATGCATACATCATCACATCCAACCATATTACAACAAGGAAAAACATTCCTTCCTTTATACCACACTCAAGTAATTACAAATGAGTCAGCATCCAATTACAAAATAAAAGTTTCCACACACTATATCCAAATTACACAAAACTATCGACTTCCAAATACAATAATTTTTCCCTCCTGCGACCTCAAAGTTTGCACTATCATCCACATCACTATCAATGTGTCTTCATCTTCCCTTTAACTACGCAAAACCAGATTCCATCCCGATTAGGAGATATCATCCGATTTCCACAAACCGCTACTCAGGAACACTGCCTGAATATTGCTTCCACCAAAATGCTCATAACTTCCATGAATAAATGAATTACTGTCTGCGCTCTTAACCATAAACATATAACATATCAAAGAGTATATCCCCAACATTGCATAGCTCCAACTACAAAATCCCATGTGCGTTAATCCAAACATTGTTTGCTTCTCTGCAAGTGTCTGGTAGATCACTGTGTTGACATCAATGACAATCATAGTCATGAATGCAATAACAACTGCTGTAAAATGGCTGCCAAACATTCAACATTCATTGCTAACAAGTCCAAGAGTTCAAGTTTGATGAATGACAAGGTGATTGACAAGATAAGAGCATTTCATCGACAAAATTTGTTTTGAAAGTATATATTGAGAAAATAATAGTCTTAAAACAATCCAACAAGGGACAAAGCAACCTTTTGGATTGTTGGGGAGAACTACCTCTCAAGAACACTCTTGCTCTACCTAAGACCTATTCTTTGTTCTTACTAGGGTATTCCTCTCTTCCCTACCCAAGGATCACGCCTAGGATCCTTATCTCCTTGTAGAACTGTCCACCAACTTCAAATTCTCCACTTTGCTACTCAATCCAACTATGCACTCATGGGCTCAATTTAGCCACTATGCTCCCAAACTACTCTTGGGATTTGGAGTAGGTATCCCAACTGTTCTTTGTTTGTTTTCAATTCATTTTGATCCCCTTGAATGGATCCTTCCTTGGATTTTTCATCTCTTCCTTTCTTTCCAAACTTTTAGGCCTTGTAGCCTTTTTAGCTCAAATAGGCCTCCTATAATCAGAGTTTATGTTGTAACTCTCAACTTCTCCAAATAGACCCCCAATCCTTTTAGGGATTCTCTCTAAGAACTTGCTAGGCTCAAATATTTCCTAGGTTTTAGACCCCCAAAGTGTTCGTACATAGGTTTGTCACCAAACCCCTATTTTTAAGGATTTTTAGGGCATGTGACTCTTTCTGGTTTCTTGAATCCCAACCGGTGCTTTAATGGTCTCCTCTGCACTTCTCCTTGCTTTCAAATTACTAGAACACATGCCCCTACACTTCTACACCTTTTATTATTTCACTCTAGTCCATTAAGCAAGCTCTCTTGCTACTGTTTTGTTCAAACACCTAGCCAAAATGCCTCTGCACTCATCTAGGGCTTGATAGAAAAATTAACTCTCTTGCAAACAAAGACTCCACAGACCATATTTATAGTGTATATGAGGTCCCCTACTAGATTCCAAGATGCCATGAAATTTCAACCACGGGAAGTCAAGTGGGGAGAATATTTACAAGACTTCCACTGAACCAGGCAGTGAACTAGTGAAATACAAAGAATTTACAAAATGCTAACCAAACGTGCTAAATACCTAAACTAATGCCACAAAAAGAAATTAGAAAACACAAAGTAAATCCTCTATGAATTAGTTTAATTCTTTCAATCCATCAATGACTGGATGAAAGCTCTATTACACAAAAACATAGTCAAATTGTGTGGTTTCCAGAACACAGTGCGTACAATTTCTTCTCCAAATGTCAGATTAAGGTTTATTTGACCTTATATATCTACTTTCCACATTTTTGGACCCTTAGGTCGGGCTTAGAACATCATTATAGCCTTTTCCTAGTTTTTTGGAAATGTTGTCATGATAACTTTACAAAGTTGTCATGAGCAACTTTACATCTTTTTAACAACTTTTTGAAAACTTGTCTTTCCACTCACCTACCTATCATAGATTGACTCTAAAATCATTCCAATTTTCCTTAAAACTCTTAAAATCATCAAAATATCAATGCCACTCCATTTTGTAGTCATAGACAAACTTTGACCCAAGTTGACTTTTCTAGGATTTAGCTCTAGACCTATTGAAACCAGACCACTTTCAAGACTCTAAGAACACCTATCTAAAGACACACATCACACCACACTTGGGACTTGTTCAATAGTCCTTATTACCTTGCTGGTTGGCTAGACCCACCTACAAGACAAAATGAACTAGGATCTAAACAAGACCCTAAGGTGCTCCTGCACCATTCTCACCCTGCTGCAAAGGAAGTTAAGGAACTTGAGGTGTCAAGAAATCTTGACTTATGCCATGTTTCTTGAAGTCACTCTCTATAATCCACGTAGCCTCTGACTCTGGCTGGTGTCTCCATTTCACTAGGTACTCCATATATGTCTTGAGTCTAGTCTTCTTCTTCACCCTTAAATATATATTCTTGTCAACCTGCGGTTTGATCTAATTAGACACCTTGATTTCTTCCACATCCTTAACCACCCCAGTACTGTACGGTTCTTCATTCATCTCTGGTCCTTTGAATTTTATCAAGTCTTTAACATTGAAAAGAGGAGAAATGGACATCTCCTGGGGTAATTCCACCTTGTAGGCATTTGGACCATATTTTTCCAACACTTTGCATGGCCCAATCATTTTCATCTGTAGCTTACTTGGCACACCCTTCTATAGCCTAGCCTTGTTCAAGTATACCATCACTAAATCACCTACCTCAAATTGTATGTCTCTTCTTCCTTCATCTCTCTTAGCTTTCAACTTCTAATTGGCCTCCATTAATGTCTTCCTTACTTGCTCATGTACCTCTCTCATGGACTAAGAAAATCCATCAACATGTCCATTGATTCCTTTATATCCCTTCAAGTCTCTAAGCTCAAGTAATCCTCTTGTATGTAATCCATACACCACTTCAAATGGACTCTTTCATGTAGTCCAGTTGGTACTATCATTATAAGCACATTCTTCTGGGGAAATGACTTTTTCCCATCCTTGTCCATATTCCTTGGTCATACATCTCAACAAGTTACCAAGTACCCTGTTAATGATCTATGTCTGTCCATCCATTTGGGGATGATAGGTAGAGCTATGAGACAATTTGATTCCTAGCCTCCTCCAAAGGGTCTTCCAGAAGTGTTCCATGAATTTCACATCTTTGTCTGCAACTATGCTCATTGGCAACTGATGTATCCTTACTATCTCATTGAAGAAAATGTGGACAATATGACTGGCATCATGTGTGATTTTATAAGGAATAAAGTGGCTCATCGTACTAAACCTGTCTACTACCACAAATACACTATCCAAACTAGTTAATGTCCTAGGCAACCCTACTATGAAATCCATACTTATGCATTCCCAAGGTCTATTTGGGATGGGTAATGGTTGGTAAAGACCTGTATCTGATGATGTCCCCCTTTCCTTTTGACAAACTCCACATTGCTCAGCATATCTTCTTATATCCTTATGCATTTTAGGCCACCAATAGAATCTCTCCACTAAGTCTAGGGTCTTATTTAACCCAAAGTGTCCACTCAAACTACCATTGTGCTTCTCTTGAATGAGTTTCTCCCTCATGGAACCTCTTGTAACACATAAATTGTTTCCCTTAAACAGAAAAACCATTTTGTAAAATATAGTCAGCATATTCACTATGAAAATGATTATCAAATTCAGTGCATACCTTGTATCTCTAAGAAGATTGCATCTCCTTTAGAGAGGTCTTTGAACTCTTCAACTACAATGCTTTGTAACTGTATCTCCTGGATAGTGAGCAACCTCCTACTAAGGGCATCTACAACTTTATTATTAACCCCCTTTTTTTGCTTGATTGTAAAGGTATATGATTGTAGGAACTCCATCTATTTGATATGCCTCAAACTAAGTTTCTCTTGAGTATTGATGTAACTTAGTGCCTGGTTATCAGTGAAAACCACAAACTCCTTAGGCAATAGGTAGTGCCTCCACTTCTTAAGGGGTTTTACTAAAGCATATATCTCTAAGTCATAGGATGAATACCTAGGACTTTGCCTCATTTAGCCTCTCACTAAAGAATGCCACCGGCCTGCCTTCTTGGCTTAGGACTGCCCCCACTGCTATGTTTCTGCCATCACATTGCACTATAAATGGTTTGTCAAAACTTGGTAAAACTAGTATTGGTTGGGTAGCTACTTCCTTCTTCAACCTCTCAAACCCCTCATTGGCTTCTTTGGTCCATACAAACTTTGTCTTAATTTCTCCTTTTATGGTGTCAACGACTGGTGCACAAATTTCACTAAACCTTCTAATAAACTTCCTATAGAATTGGGCTAATCCCTGGAAGCTTCTAACTTCAGTCCCTATCTTAGGAGTAGGCCAACTAAGAATGGATTCTACCTTACTCTTATCCATCTTCAAGTCACCTTGGGATACGACAAATCCTAGGTAGACTAGTTATTGGTTCATAAACTCACTCTTTTCAAGATCTATTGTGAGCTTCTCCTCTTGAAGATTCCTCCATACAAGTGCTAGATGTGTCATGTGGTTTTCGTTTGTCCTACTAAAAACTAAGATCTCATTTAGATACACCACTACAAACACTCCTATATAGTCCTTTAAGACCTCGTTCATGACCCTCATGAAGGTGCTAGGTGCATTTGTGAGGCCAAATGGCATTACTAGCCACTCATAGAGACCTTTTGTGGTTTTGACGGCATACTTCCACTCATACCCGTCTTTCATCCTGATTTTATAGTACCCACTCTTTAGGTCTATCTTGGAGTAGAGTTTAGCACCCCCTAAACAATCAATTATGTCTTCTATGCTAGGGATAGGGAACCTATACCTGATAGTGATCCGGTTGATTTCTCTTGAGTCAGTGCACATCCTCCATGTGCCTCCCTTCTTGGGTGCTAGAACCACTAGTACAACACAAGGGCTTATGCTCTTCATTATCAAACCTTGATCCAAAATTTCTTGAACTTGCCTTGCTATCTCCTTGTTTTGTTCGAGTGTCATCTTGTAGGAAGCCTTGTTAGGCAATGCTGCCCTTGGTTCAAAGTCAATCTGATGACTAATTTCTCTCTTTGGTGGTAATGTAGCCAGTGTGCTCTCACTAATAATGTCCTTAAACTGGTCTAATAGTTTCTTTACTTTTGCTTGCATAGGTGACTTGTCATGCCCCGCAAGGGAACGGGGGAAGAGAACAAAGATTCTCTTTGTTAAAGAAAACCTAAGTAATAATTTATGAAAAATTTTGAACTTTAAAAAGAATTATGTGAACCAAACTTGAACTTAGATTCCTCCCAAGGTTCCCTTTTCATTTAAATGCATGATTCATTCAAATCCATTAAGTAAACTAACAATAAGATTTATTTCCCAAAGCCAACTGCATCATATCTTTAAGAAATACAAAATATTTTCATTTCAACTTTCCATTTAAAAACCATCTATATTCCTAAGTATTCTTTATGAACAATCTAACCTTTAAATCAAATAGAATCATCTAAATCATTTGATACATTGCAATTAATACATTTGTTCTTCAATAGCCTTTTTCACTTAATCAATAATAAGAAACATACTAACATACTTGAAATGGTACAAAATCCTTCAACATAGATCATATACATAAAGTTCACATCTCCCTTTCCCTTTTTCCTAAATCTACCCATTCTAGATACATCATTTTAAATTACATCAATGATTACATTACATTCATCTCTGCTCAGGAGGTAACAATAACTTTACATCATGAAAGATAATCACAAAGCCTTTATTCTTCAAAAATTGGTACATAAGCAAGCATGAATCTTCAAACACTGCATCCGCAAAAGATACCTCGATACCATGTGGATACCCAAAGGCCCACTCCCCCGTGCTAGGAGATAAACACCAAGGTCCACAAAGAAGGCATAGCTAGGCCAAACCTAGGGTTGGGTAACCTTTCCCAAATAGCAAATAAAAGATGATCAAAGTATAAATCTTTCCCCAAAAAGGTTCTAAGGCTTGGTAGAAACTCTACGCAACAACCTAAGTGAGTGTCATTGCATAGCCCTCACTCCTTGGGTTGTCCTGGTACTAGCCACTTCGGGCCCCGGCCCCCAAGTAGGCACATGCAGGATCGAATGCCTTTCGTACAAACAAGCGCCATTCGATCGTACCTACACATAGGTACCTTCTCCCACTCCCATCCATAGCATTTACTAGCACTAATGGCATGGGCGAGGCACATTTAATCTTTTTAATGTTTTAACCCATTCCCATAAGTTTAATTAAGTTTTCAATTGTTAAATAACTCTTCAGTCGGTTATCCTGGTTCTAGCCACTTTAGGGCCCTGGCCCCGCACTGAGAGCCACTCACTAGGTGTCGTTAGGTTTTCTACCCTCAACCCATACATCACAATTACATCATACACATAGTAGAAGCACATTGTAAACACATTTGAAAACTGCTACAAAGAATTGGAAATAATAGGATAGTTTATGGATGTTTAGAGAAATTAGGTACGTTTAAGGATGTTTAGAATGTCCTGATCCTCTTAGAAGACTCTAAACCCTAAACTGCTCCTTTCATTCTATCCCTGTTAAGGCATCTAAATGCATTGAACATAACCTCCACTAAACAAGGAATGGACAATTTTAAGGTTTTCACAATATTCCATATACCAAAAGATAACACTCCATAAAGTTCATTCTAAGTTGGAAATAGACTAAGTCTGATTTTGTTAAAAATCTAAAATCTAGAAATTGCAACTTAACTCCTAGGAAATTGAAACCTATCCCATTCAATCCGAAAGGTACCTAATCCCTTTATACAAGTATAACTTAAAGTATAAGAATACGTAAATTTATAATTAAATGATATACTTGTATAAAGCGAGTGCTATTAGATCCACATTTAACATTTATTAATTAAAACTCTAAAACTTAAATAAACAAATATAGTTTTTCATCATATATTTATAATTTACACTACACCATGAAATTCCTA
Organism: Chamaecyparis obtusa; assembly: GCA_027943335.1. Classification (NCBI taxonomy): domain Eukaryota; kingdom Viridiplantae; phylum Streptophyta; class Pinopsida; order Cupressales; family Cupressaceae; genus Chamaecyparis; species Chamaecyparis obtusa. Next base: position 13,655,125 of record BSBK01000529.1, read on the forward strand.
AAAAACAATAACTAAATTTAAATATATTAAATTCAATATTACTTAAAATCTAAAACAAATACAGCAACTACCATAAAATAAATAACATAAAAGTCACTTATGGGGGGGGACCCTGCGGGCCCCACACCCCACTAACTCGCGCCCCCCCCGCGCGCTTCCCTAGCCCGTGGCCATCGCAGTCAGGTACTACTACTGCAGTACCCACTGCTGTAGAAGTCAGGTACTGCCGTAGCAGTGCCTGCTACTTTTCCCATTATATATTTTTTTTGTGTTTTATATTAGATGTTTTCTTTTTTCTTTTTTTTTAAAGCATATTTCTTATAATTATATATAAATTTTATTTATTTTTTTTTGATAAAAAGGAAAGAGCTCAAATAATTTATTGAAACGTAAATATTTTGACAGAATATTACAATTGACAAATGAAAGAATAATACATTATTACAGCATTCGTAATACAATAGTACAACATTTATATAATGTATAAACGACTGGCAAAATAATATCATAATATATACACTATCACCAATAATGCAATAATGTTTCACATACTACAATAATACATTAATACTTCCACATTCTGTAATATTACATTAATACTTCCTCATTCTGTAATATTACATTAATACTTTCACATTCTGTAGTAATACATTATTGCGGAATACATTAATGTATCAGCCTTCTGCAATAATATATTATTACAGAACACATTAATACATTACCCTTACACAATACAATAATAATACAACATTACACATGTTTTGCAATAATAATACCGAATACAGAAACTTTCAACAAATCCTAAAAAAAAAAAAAACCACATTCATACTATTAAACTAAATCTATTTCTGAGGATGGGATCCAACCTGGAGTCCTGCGGAATCCGGTTGATGAAGATGAATCCTTCCTCTCTGTCTCCTTCCAGCAAGCCTCAAACTCTTCTTGGATGGAATCTCCAGCCTCTATTTGCCAAAATCCAAATGCCAAAACTTTTTTTAATTTCCCAAATTTTCTCCTTCAATAATAATATTTTCTATCCTTCCTCCCCACGGGAAATCTTTCTTGTAAATAAAATGGAGGAGGTGGTTGCACGGGTAACCCAACTATGTAACCATCCCAACCTCTCAATCGTTAATAATACGGTTGTGAAAACTTATTCTCGTAAAGGGATAAATTAATTTATAAAACTATAATCTATTAACATAATTAGATTTATATTTCCTTTACTTTAGGAAAGTTAAATAATAATAATTATTAAGTACAATCACATTATAAGCTACTTTAATTATTCATTAATATAATATAATAATTACCTACCAATAATTGTATATAAATATATGTATGCATATGCATATGTGTGCACCCATATGCCTATGTGTACATATATTATTATTATAAAACATATTATTTTCAAATCCATATTCTTACCATTATTTTTATTGCTATAGACTCTTTGTCATTATTAGTATTATAAAATAATACCATAAATAAGGCAGCACATTATTAATGTTAAATATTAAAAATAACATTGTTATAACATATTATTTATTATTAATGATATTAAATCACACGATTTAAATCACATACTAACTCGTTCCCAACAACACACTAGTATGTATATACGTAACTTCTTATAACGATAAATTACTAAGTCATATCTATCAAAATCTACTAACAACATTGAACATACCATGAAGACAAGAACTAGCTACCAGATCCACCAATCCAACAACTATGAGATCACATAAGACATCCACACAAGGGATTGACTCGACACTTCCCACCTAAGGATAAAAGGATCAAAGGTGAAGTTTCTCCCTATGGAACCTGGTGATATCTCCATAACAACAACAACGGTCGAGGATTTTGAGGGATCGCTCAGACTTGTGAAGCCAGGTGGAGACGATACCCGGTACCTGCGATCCTGCATCACCAAGAAGAGATACATATATATACATATGGAGATACAAACTAGATATATGCAAGCAGATGACCAGGATCGATACATCGTGTGGACCTCAACTAAGTGAGTAACTCCGACTTCATCCTGAGTCATAAAAACACATCAGACAGATATCCATGAAACATAAAACATCGTGATAATGGTTAGATTCAAAACATTGGGTTAGATCCATAAAACATATAAAAATAGATGGTTTTCTAATCTCATAAACATATAAATGATAACCATAAATGAGCATATCCATCATATCATCATCCACAAAATATAAATGCAAATGTATAGTCCCGACCATCATAATAAAATGTCCAAATCAAAAAAGTCCAAGTATCACCATAGGAGAGGTATTACATGACTACGTAGGTGACTCCTCCTTTGGCTTTAACATGATAGCATAGCCAACTTCTTCTCCTTCCTTCATGCCTTGTAGGAACTCTTTCCCACTCATTAGGAGTGCAATTGATTCTAACTTCTCCACTGCATCTTCTTCAATTAAAGACTAAATATTGTAAGTTACTCCATTCTTCTTGAATGAGTACTTGTTCTCCTTATCATGGTGTACTGCCTCCCTATCATATTTCCATGGTCTGCCAAGAAACAGATGACATAAATCCATTGATAACACATCACAAAGTATTATGTCTTGATACTTTCCTATGGTGAATTCAACCCATACTTGTTCATTGACCAATATAGTCTGCCCCTTATTCAACCAAGTGACTTTGTAGGGACACACATGAGGAATCTTGGTGAGTTTCAACTTTTGTATTGCCTCCTCTGAAATGACATTGTCAGTAGACCCTGAATCAATTATAACCCTACATACTTTGCCTAGTATCTTGCAGTTGACCCTAAAAAGAGCCCTTCTCTATTTGTGTTCATCTTTTGTAGGTGCTTTGATCAAGATCCTTCTCAACATGAGATTCTCTCCTTTCTATGAATCTAAACTCACCTCTGATTGTTTAGTACAGTCCTCTTGTGCATATGCAGCCTTTTTCTCAACTTGTGAAGATGATGGCTTATCAGGGCACCTATATGCAGGGTGACCTAACTGCCCACAATTTTAACACTTCATGGAATCAAAATGAGAGCTCCTCCCAAAGCCTCCTGATCTGCCTCTTCCACCACTATAAGAACTCCTACCTTTGTATCCTCCTCTACTATTTGTCTCATGAGATTGTTCACCAAACTTAGAATCTCCTTGGCCTTTGGTCTCATTGCTCCTTCCACTAGAACCTCCTCTATGTCCACCTCTAGAGTCTCTGCCTCTTCCTCTACCTCTAGTATTTGTATCTTGTTTCCTTTTCAATTTTTCCTCCCCTTTGATAGCCATCTGATAACAACTATGGAGGGTATTCAGAGTAAAGAGGCTCAACTCTTCTTGTATGTTCCATCTAAGGCTGTTTAGATACCTAGCAACCTTAATTCTTTCCATTTCTTACACTCTAGACCTAAGGCGTAGTTTTTGGAATTCTTCTGTATAGGTAGCCACATCTAGATCTCTCTGTTTGAGATTTTGCCTTTTTTTATACAATTGGATGTCATAATATTCTGATAGATAGTTTTCCTTTACCTTAACCACCATAGTCTTCCAATTGGCTATTGGCTTCTTGCCTTCCTTCTCTCTTTCTTCTTGCAAGAACTTCCACCAAGTTAGTGCTTGTCCTCTTAGCCTTGATTTGGTTGTCTTCACCTTTTGGGGCTTTGTAACTCCATCACATTCAAACTGATTTTTTATGCCCTCAATCCACTTCGTAACCAATTTTGCATCCATTCTACTAGCGAAAACCGGAATGCCCTCTAATACCTTGCCACTTAGTGCCTTCAAGGATTTTAGGAAAGGTTCTTCTATTAATGGAGGGTCTAGTTCTGGTGCTATCTCTTCTTCTACTTGATTCTTACCTTTGTCTTTGTCCACTTCTAACTATTCTTTCATGTTTCCTATAGTCTCTGAAACCTCTTCTAGTTTATGCTTCATTTCTTCTACAACTTCTTCAAGAATTCTATTCCTTTCTTGTTTCTCTGTCAAATCTCTAATCAGTTCTGCATTAGTCACCATGGTTCTTTCTCCTCTGGATTCACTTCCCTCTGTCATACACTTCTCAACTCCCAAGCCTTTTATTGGCTTTGATACCAATTTGATGGGTAGAACTACCTCTCAAGAGCACTCTTGCTCTACCTAAGACCTATTCTTTAGTCTTACTAGGGTATTCCTCTCTACCCTACCCAGGTATCACTCCTAAGATCCCCATCTCCTTGTAGAACTCTCCACCACTTAGAACTCTCCACTTTGCTACTCAATCCAACTATGCACTCATAGGCTCAATTTATCCACTGTGCTCCCAAACTACTCTTGGGACTTGGAATAGGTGTCTTGACTATTCTTTATTTATTTTAAATTCAGTTGTATTCCCTTAAATGGATCCTTCCTTGGATTTTCCATCACTTCCTTTCTTTTCAATCTTTTAGGCCTTGTAGCCTTTTTAGCCCAATTAGGCCTCCTAAAATTGGAGTTTCTGTTGTAACTATCAACTTCTCCAAATAGACCCCTAATCCTTTTAGGGATTCTCTCTAAGGACTTCCTATGCTCAAAGATTTCCTAGGTTTTAGATCCCCAAAGTCTACTTACATAGATCTGTCACCAAACCCCTATTTTTAAGGGTTTTTAGGGCACATGACTTTGTCTAGTTTCTTGAATCCCAACCATTGCTTTAATGGTCTCCTCTGCACTTCTCCTTGCTTTCACATTACTAGAACACATTCCCCTACACTTCTACACCTTTGATTGGTTCACTCCAATCCATTAAGAAAGCTCACTTGCTACTGTTTTGTTCAAACTCCTAGCTAGAATGCCTCTACACTTGTCAAGGGATTGATCAAAAAATTAACTCTCTTGCAAACAAATACTCCATAGATCATATTTACACTATATACAAGGTCCCCTACTTTATTCCAAGAGGCTAGGAAAGTTCAACCATGGGAAGTCAAGTGGAGAGCATATTTACAAGACTGCCACTGAACCAGGTAGTGAACCAATGAAACACAAAGAATTGACAAAATGCTAACTAGTCGTGATAAATACCTAAACTAATTCCACACAAAGAAATTACATAACATAAATTAAATCCTTAATGCATTATTTTAATCCTTTCAATCCATCAATGATTGGATGAAAGCTTTGTTACACAAAAACATAGTCAAATCATGTGGTTTCCAGAACATAGTTCGTACAATCTCTTCTCCAACTATCAAATTAGGGTTTATCTGACCTTATATATCCACTTCCCACATGTTTGGATTCTTAGGTCGGGCTTAGAACAACATTAGAGCCTTTTCCTAGTTTCTAGGAAATGTTGTTATGACAACTTTACAAAGTTGCAAAGTTGTCATGAGCAACTTTACATCTTTTTGACAACTTCTTGAAAACTTATCTTTCCACTCACCTACCTAGCACAGGTCGACTCTAAACACATTCCAATGGTACGGAAAACTCTTAAAATGATCAAAATATCAATGCTACTCCATTTTGGAGTCATAACCAAACTTTGACCCACGTTGACTTTTCTAGGACTTAGCTCTAAACCTATTGAAACTAGACCACTTTCAAGAATCTAAGAACACCTTTCTAAAAATACACATCACACCACACTTGGGACTTTGTCAACAATCCTTATTACCTTGGTTGTTGGCTAGAACCACCTACAAGCCAAAATGAGCTAGGATCTAAGCAAGACCCTAAGGTGCTCCTGCACCATGGATACAAGCATATGTGTAGTCTTAGTAAGGTGTCAAATATACCACGTGTATCATGTGTATGTTTAAAAAATATTTCCACAAGTATTAGCACAAGAATAAACAACAAGAAAGCTACCTAGGGTCAAGTGGGTAGTGTTGCAACCTTTGCCCACAACTTGGTACCCTTTTGCCTCACATAAAGTGATGTTGCTTTATCATGGATTTGCATCCAATGGAGTACATATGGTGAGTGTCTTGGGGTGATCTGGGTTAACTCCACTTAGATCAGTCCTTGCACAAAGGAAACAACATGAACAAAAAGGATAGCCTTTAAGTCCTAAAGCTTTTAGTAAGGGCATTCGTTCATGACACCCCTTGTAGTTCCACAAGAGGAATTTAGACGTTTATCCCTACAAGAAAGAAATCGTGTCTTCTCTCTCTTTGGATTGAAAGAAGCTTTTGATTATAGTGGGTTGGAGAAGCTGGCTTTGGTTGTTCCCCACTTGGGTCATTCCCAAAAGATTTCTCTCTTGGTAGGCCCTCTAAAGGTAAATGCAAGAAAAGAAAGATGGATAGCTAGTGAAGGTCTAGATTTCTAATTTTCCCATAGGGAAAAGAGCATAGTCTCATACTCCATAGTTTCTCCCAAACACATCAAGCACATGTTCATTTACCCAAGACAAATTGCAAGTGACTAACCAAGTAGGTCTAGATTTCTGATTTTCCAAGTGGAAAAGAGCATACTCTCCTACTACTTAACCAACCACAAAACAATAAGCCTTCTAGTTAGGCTATGTGCCTAGAAATCAAATGTAAGAAAACACATGGTATTTTTGTATCTCCAAGGAAACCTACAAGACAAAGCATTAGTAGTTTTCAAGATAGAGCCTTTGACAAGAAAATCCTACATCACAAAATGTTAGTAGGCATTACAATATTAAACTCTTTCAACAGGAAAGCCCTACAAAACCACAAGTTAGATCACAAAAAGCATAAAAAATGAAGAAATAATCCTGCATGATCATTGATTAGCCTTTGTTAGAAGACCAGATAATTAGAAAATGCCATAAAAATAAAGCAATCTCAGCCAAAACTCGGACTATGACAGAGATAAATTCTTGGTGACACTTAATCAATCTGTCAGAAAATCATATGATAGATCTCACAAAAGTTGTGTGACATTCCAGATTGGTGCGACATACCTTATAAAGGCGGAGCAATATTTACTAGAAAGGCCATGCAACACTTCTCTGCATGTCAGAATGATATTTTAAGAGATATTAAATTTTGCATTGTAGTATAATGAAATATTACCCGAGTATTATAAGAAATATCGTACAATATTTTAGCTTGCAAAAAAAAAATATCCGAACGCGCGATAAGAAACTAAAAGAACATGAAATGGAGCTAAAAATGGATGATCAACCCCACGGTGGGTGCCAAATATGTGTGATCAAAAGTAGGACAGACTTCTATGAACCATTTCTCTTGAGAGAAATCCATGGAAGAGGATATCCCAATAAGCGACTCATAGCTTCCTAGTTGAAGCGAGTTTAATCCTTCTCATGATGCTCATCAAATTCGCACGAAGGATTAGTGACTTGACTACTCCAAAATGGAAGATTCAAATGTAAGAATGAAGCTAAGATTGCAAGAATATAAGCTAGGATGAGAGAGTAGGCTAAGAATGAATGCAAGAAACTCGTAATCTAGAATGAGAATACAAGAGCAATGCAAGAAAGAAGGTAGATTAACAATGCAATATTCAGCTAGAAATGAAGCTAAGCTAATAATTGAGAGAGCTAAAGCTAAGAATTCAAATTAGAAAGATTAATCTAAGAAAGTGTGAATTATATAATGATAGAATGCAAGAATGTACTTCAATGATAATCAAGAATGGGACCCTTGAGCAATGAAAGAGCTTCCTTTTAAAGAAATTGCCTCAAGAATGAAGTGTGGAGATTGAGAGGCAAAAGAATGAGTGGATGAGACGAATAGGCAAAATGAGATGCAAGGAGATGCAAGGTTAGGTAGAGATGAGTGGTGAGGATTAAGAGGCAAAAGGGAAATATTAGGTAGAATAAGACAAAATAGCATTTGAAAGCACAAATCCCTTTTAATTGCTAATTAATAGAGATTAATTATGCACACATGTAAATGTGTTCTTTTAATAAAAGTGTAGGAACTTTATATTAAAAATAATGTTTTAACAATTAAATAAATATGCAAGCTCTAGAAATTAGACTATAGTATAAGCTTGATATAAGATTTTTTATTTAATTATGCAAAGGGGATTTTTTGAGGGTTACTCTGCATAATGAAGTTTAGAAAAGACCCAATTTGATCAAGAAGGGGGCTCAAGTTCTAATAGACCAATTTTAGGTGATTACAATAATAAAATGCACTTATGGGAAGCAATACAAAATAAGTGGCAAAAAATAGCAAATATCATCCCATAATAATTTGATACCAAGAGATCATTAAATACATAGAAATCATAATAATATCCTCAAAAGGTCTAACATCCAAAATCAGGTATGTAACAAGAAATTGTACAATGGTTCTTACAATCAGGCACACACAAATAAGAAACTTGCCAAGAACCAACATAGCCCAGAGCTAAAGCAAGACATCACAAAAAAATATTATCATCCAACTGCACATAGACACCACCATAGACACCTTACCAAAAGAACATTTAAAAGGATGTCATTTAGGAAGTAAATGGGAGATGCACTATAGGATATAGAAACAACCCTATCACTAGAATATAAGCCTAAAAGTCTTGGACCATTGAGTTAGGAAGCACATTCACAAAGGTCCTTCCATTAGCTAAGGCTTGATATTTTAAAATAGTATTCTCTATAGATTAACCACTCAAAAATTCAGCCAAAGAGTGTCAGACAGGTGGTCTAATTGATAAAATGTAGTGGTTTTCACTTGTTCAAAACTGAAATTTATATGTTTCAGTCTGATCTTTGAAAATCCACACCTTTCGGCCATTATATTTATAACCTACACACGCAAAAGAGGGAAAATGGTTATCCTGTATAGGATCTTGCCTAAGTTGAACCATGGGAAGGTGTTACCCTCCACTAAAACAATATTTAATTAGAAAAGAGATCTTACCGTTGGTAGAGAAAAGGTTAAATCTAAAATAAAATGTTGAATTGAGATCATACCTTTGAAATTGATAATGAAGGTGATGTAATTGTCTTTAAATAGATACTTGAGGTGTCTATGCAATGATGTAATAAATAATCACAAAATCTATTATTAAAATATACTAGAAAATAACTTTCTCTTGAAATGAAATTGATAAACCTTAAATTGCTCGATGTGTAAATGAAATAGAGATTAGGATTTTATATAGGGTTCTCAATGTATTTTCACATTTAGACTAACTTTCAATTATCATATAATTATATTGATATCTGATCACAAATGGAGGTAATTTTCTATACTTTGACATGTTAAACTTTAGGTCCCTTTGGAGGGACTATTTCTATGATCGGCATAGTGTTCCTAGAAAAGGATAAACTAAAGGTGGTTCGAGAGTGCATAGGCTCAGGACATTAGACATAGTCACCCAATGAGGGTTAATGATAAGATGGCAAGATGGCATTTTGGATAAGTGTGCAGCCTTCTTAAATCATCAGCTACATGGAATGCACTTGCCAACTCTCTACTTGATACACCTACTGTCCATAGGTTCCATCTTCAGAGTTTTAAAAATCGCACTTCCTCCGTCCATTCTCCAATGGATGATGTACTTCACATGCTTCCCTTCTAACTAAAGAGTTTGAGTATGTAGGAGGTCTCTTATCATTTGTCAATCGGATCCCAATGATTTGTCTTCACTTTATCTTCTTCGAGACAATTATGATTTCAAAATGTACAGGCCCTAACCTTTCCTTCATAATTTCGGGAATTCCCTTACTATGATTCCATTCTTGATCACTCTATTACCCTGAGCATCAATTCTATACAGTGCAGTACTTAGTGTATCTTTGAAGTTCAAACTTTCCATCATCATATTAGATCCTGATGATTTGTATTCACTTTACATATTGGGATAACTCATAAGATGATGATTTTGTCTTTTCCATTTATTGGTATAGATCATCTCGATAACCTTATCAAGTATCAAGATATCTCAAAACTCACTTTGACAATGTTCATTTCTATGTTAATAAGTCCATTGGTGCAATTAATCTTGATGTTTTTATTTCATACTATCAGCATATATCTTATTGATGTATTCATCGGGAATTAGAGGAGCTCGATACATATCTTGATTGCTTTAGCTTGTACTATTGGCATATGTCTTTATGAGCTTCCTTTTAACATTTGATTGCTATAACTTACTTCGATCTCTTCACGGTCCCTTTGTTCTTAATATTCTTCATCGCCATAGGATATCTCGACAATGTCATCGGGGATCGACATAACTCCATGGTACTTTCTCTGATGCTTTTAGTTACTCTGATGGAATCCATTGGTGTTAGTTCTTCAAATACCCCCTTCTTCTTGTTTAATCTTCTTAGACCTTTGAGTGGACAATGGAAATTGGTCTAGTAAGTCCTTGAAATTTCTTCCCTTGACTTTCTTTCTTTTCAGTGTTTGTTCTTCAACCAGCTTGTCCACTTGAGGGTCTTTCTATTTTTTCCCCCTAGGCTTGCGAGACTCCATAATTTACTCAAACACCAAAATTCAAAGGAAAACATTTTCCCTCGGACACCTCTTTATTTTCAAGCTTCTTTTCTGCAAGATCTTACATGCACATCAGATTTATGAATTTCATCATAACAACCATAAAATACGAGTTTAAATTATCATGTCAATGGGACACTAATTAAATTTTATTCATGTATGTCACATTTCTTGGTCATATTATTTTATTTGTGTGCCATCATATAACGTTTGTTAGCATCAAGAGATGGTAACTGGTAAGTTTACTACCGGTATATGGCAATTAAGTATTGTCATTGATTGGCAAAAGAGGAAAGAGGAAAGAGGTGTTTGACATCTCAATATAAGGTCTAAAGATCTAAGGAGAACACCAGAGGTGGTTCTGTATGTAAAGAGACTGGTTTGGCAACCAGTGACACTATGAAAGAAGGAAAAGACTATATCTTCTCATCAAGAGAAACTGGTCGCTAAGTCAAGTGCATCGACAATTGAGGAATGGACAACCAGTGTCGACAATGCAACCAAGAAAAGGGTGCAACCGTTAAGAAGAGGAAGAAAAAGTAAACAGGTCAAAGCTCTAGCCTGTTCACAACATAAGGATCTCAACTGATCAAGAAAAGACTTCGGTATGATAAGATGAAACGGGGAAGTCATAGTCAACTATCTGTTTGACCAACTCTTTGATCAGGATTTACTGTACTAAATCCAAATAACTTTGAGTTAACATAGTGATCGGTTCGAGGTGAGCTTAAAGGTTTTAAAGCCGAAGTCTGTGTCTTTAAAACATGGAGTTATCTCATACAAAGGAAAGGTGATTGACACGCATCTATTGTTTTGTTCGTAAAGTAGTTAAAGAAAGGGCATGGATCAGATATTTCCTTAGTGAACTAATACTCCACTGGATGATGAATCCAAAGGTGATTTTTAGTTAGGTCATGCATGAGTAGCACAATTAGGGCAAGGACTCTATATATTCTTCTTCCTGTTAAGAATATAGGTTTCCGTCATTCTTCCAAAGAAAAGAGTGAACCTGTATGTTGAAGAAGCTAAGGTGAAAAGAAAAGAGAAGAAAAGAGAGAAGAGAATGCAAAGAAGCAACAGAAAAGGAGAACATACCAGCAATGACCGGTGATGTTTCTCAGTTGAGCATAACAGAGATCTTATCAGGCTATGCAAAACCATTTGTAAAAGGTCAATCATTCTATTATTTTCTAAATCCCTTAACCGGGTGACATCTTCTTAGGTGTTCTAAGTCCTCTACCTAGGAAGGCACTCACTGGCCTTGTTGTATCAAATCCCTTAACTAGGTCGCATCTAATAGTGCATTGTAGTCCTTTAACAGGAAAGGCTCCTAACAGGGCTCACTTTAGAAGAGTGCAGAATTTGTGAGGTCTCCTCACACTGTGGTTTTCACCCAATCTGGGTTTCCATGTGATAAATTTGGTGTCACTTTGTGATTGATTGTTTGATGCTACTTTCATGCTTGAATCTGTTTTGCTTGCAATTATAAGTACATTTCATCAGATTTATAAAAGAAATTTTTATAGGTGTTGATTCACTCCTCCCCTCTCAGCACTTGTTGGGATTGTCAATGTTCTCCAATCCTCTCTGATTAGCTTCCATTGATTAAAAGAGACCATCGTTCTCCGCCTTTTTCTCTTCTTCAATGCTCTATTTTTTTCGAAACTATCTTTGAAAATGCATCAAACAATGTATTGCTCTATTGTTTTAAAAAAAATTTGAAGAAAGTTTTCTTTAGTTATGCCCCTTCTTACTTTGTTCAAAACTCCCTTTAATCTGATAATTCTTTTCCATTTGTTGTGCAATCCTATTCTGCTACCTCTAATGCATATTTTCTCTACAATTGTAATTTTGAAAAGTTAATTCATCGGGTAACTTCAGGCCATTGCTGATTTAATTTCTATGTTGTTCAAAACACATTTATGTTCGACACAATCTTCATCATTATTTGATTCGATCCTGTAGTGACACATGTCCCATCTTCCAAGGCTAACTTTTGGGAGGGTCTTTGAATAAGAAACCTCATGGTGTTCGATGGAATTTTCAATGCTTCCACTATCGTAGGTTTTGGATGCCACGTGTATATACTGCCATATCATCTATTTTGAAAAGTTAATGATCTTTTGGATAATATTTTCCTTCAGTGAGGACCCTTTTAACTTAATCGAAGCTCAATATTGTTTGATGTCACTTCCTGCCAGTATTTTGTTTAATATTCTTCACATCGTAAAATAGTTCACTTTGTTAACCCCTTTTTTGACTTATTTGAAATACAATCTTTTTCGACATAGGAACATAGTGAGATAAACATATGTTGTTCAAAGTTGTCTTCCCTGCAACTATGTTTTATTGTCGGGGTTGTCTCTTGTTTTTCTTAGTGCTTCTATCAGGTTGACTCTTGCAGACAATGCTAACCTCCATTGGTATATTTTTTGTTTTCTCTCATGCAAACCATATGAGATAGTAATAGCATCTTTCTCTATAAAATTGGAAATAAGAAGAGGATCCTCATAGGTATTCATGATCACATTTGTATTTTAAATCATTCTTATAAATGTCCCATAAGCTTCCTTTCTTTCATCCTAAAACTCAAAAAAAATTATCCATTCTACCTCATACATGTGAAACCCCTAATATACCCAGCTAATGGTAGATCTTCTAGAGCCAAATCACATATGGATGGGAACCGGTAATGTGATATCCTTCATCCCACATACAAAAAGCCAGCATTAACTATTCTCGTGATAAAAGATGTTTATAATATAAATACTTCATGCGTTAAGATCAAGGATGAATATGCAAAAATCTTGATGAATCAAGGCTTAAAAGAGATCACCAAGAATATAATTAAATTGAAAATTGGTGTGCTAACACAACCTCTACACCACAGGATCCATCCTTGTGATGGAAGAAAATGAATCGGAAGAAAGAAAACTTTCTTCAAACCCGCTTGCTTCAATTCTTATCTTCCTAGCAAGAATAAGATCATCTTGAATTTCAATTGCCATTGTGTGTGTAACTGCAAGAGTAGTTGGGGCTGCTCTTCTCAATAGGAAACTAACTTCAAGAATTTGAGCATTGACAAAGAAACACTTCAAATTCGCAATTGTAGATTTAGAAACAACTGGAATTCTCCATGTCAATTTGTTGAAATGAGCCAATAATTCATGCATAGGTACGTGAGATGTCTTCTTCAACTCGGTGAGTTAGGCCAATAGAGCATGAGAATCTTCATGAGGCTTGAACCTTTCTTCAAACTTGACTACGAGAGTAGCCCAACTTGTAATAATCCAAGGTGGGAGATAGTAAAACCAATCAACAGCTATGCTTTGGAGAGTTTCCATGAACAACCTTACAAACACGTCTTCATGTTCAACACCATGAACACCGCATGGAATGTAAAACTAAGCAATATGTTCATCAGGATTTTGTTGTCCATAATTGAAGAACTTGGTAAAATTATTTCGTGACACATCAGGAAGAGCATGGAGAGGCGGAGCTAGATTCAACAAACCAAAAGCGTTTACCCAAAGACCTTGTGCAGCCATTTACATGTCCTTGGTAATAGATTAAAAAATTAAAGCAGACCAAAATTGTGACTTTAGGAAATGTTTCATGATATTTCTCTCCTCTCAGCAATAGGGGAGGCTCCCTTCTTACCATAGGTGGCTTCAATAGGAACTTAACTAAAATTACAAAAGGGGTAGTTCGCTTAATCAATTCTTCTTTTTTCAGGAATGATTTGTAAACAACTACAATTTTAAATTTAACAAAAGGGCCTAAATTACTAAGATAATAACGATGACTCAGGGGTTGACATAAGAAAAACACCGAAGACAACAATTTACTTATATATTTGTGAAACAAAAACAGGAACCCAAAGTCTCATGTGATTATTTCGAATCAGGATTCAATAAGCAAAATAACTAGTAAGGCACAAAGTCTCTTACTGGATACTCTCAAACTTAATAAAATACTTATAACTGAATTCAAAAGTCTTTCAATTCTAAGTAATTGCAGCCACTACTATCTATAACAATTTGTCCTCCTGCAGCACAAAGTCTTCAAAATTTTAAATTGACTTTGAATACAAGAGGTAGCTCAAATTCTGCTCAATTGAATTCAAATCCCTCTTGAACAAAGCATTAAAACTCATGATTAGTTCAAGGAAATGTTGTCACATAATAGGTTGGATCCACACAAAGTCTCAAAACAACCTGCATCTTTTATTGAAAGCAATTTGATTTACATCCAAGCACAAAGTATTAGAGTGCATATTCAAGCTGGTAAAATTTTCTTACATTGCCAAAAGATGATTATTTACGATGAGCTCCCTCCTTTATATAGGAAAAGAGTGGAGAGAAAAGTGGAGAAATAAGGGGACAACGCTTAACCACCTTGACTTATTCTCTAACTAACTAACTAACTTTGACTTATTCAATGCTACAAGGCATAAAACACTTGCAATATGATTACATGAAACAACTTTACACGTGATACTATCACATGAAATTACATATATAATCTTTTCACGAGAAAATGAAGAAATAATGACTATATATAGATGTGGCATGGTATCTTCTCATAGGTGGGGTTTTAATGTCCCACTACAAGTGAACCAAAAAGCATTGGGAAACCACAAATGGGAATTTAAAATCCCTTTACAGCCTTGGGAAAACACGGGAAAGGTATGCAATGCACGCGAAAGTGGGCTTTTAATTCACATTTACATATTGGAGAAATGAATTACTTTCTTGGAGTTATTTTATGACTTGGAATAGGTTTTTTAAACCCAACTGCATATGCATGTGAGATGAAATTCTTGCATATGCAACTTTGTAGAATGATTAGACCAAAGTAGAAGGATTCAACATAAAAACAAAATTATGAAAACCTGAAAATGAAATGAGAAACTTCCATTTACATATACAATTGAAAATATATACAATGAAAGCCCTAAAAATTGCACAACAAAACTTACCTCTTTTGAGAAGACAGAAAAGCTCCTCCAAAAATCTTTGAGAAAATCAGAAAAAAAAATCCAAATGATTTTCCGATTCAGAGAAAGATCTTCAAAAATGGGTTATGTAGGCAATGAATTTGTCCAAATCCTATTGCAAAATTAATGCACATTCAAGTCAAGAACAACTTCTTGAAAAGTGTTGATTGTTTGAGAATAAGAATGCATCAAAATAGCAATAAGAAATGAATGATTCAAATTTGCAAGTAATGAAGATGTATTTGCATCCAAAAATGTTATTTTTGACTAGATGGGCTGTAGAAACAAATTTGCATGTACTTGGTCGTTTTTATTGTTGAATGCCAAAAAAAGGTTTTCGAATCTTAAATACAATCTTTAATGAAGTCATTTTTTCTGGCCCTTGCCAAAAACATGATTTAGAACTCCAAAAACATGTAGACATTGAGACATTTTTTTATGTAGAATCCTTAAACGGGTTTTAAAACCCACGATATATGCCATAGATGAGTTGTTTTTTACTATTGAAGCTTTAAAATGGGATTTATATAGTCATTACATACAATATCAATCATGTTTCTTTTTGTTGGAGAACAAAAGAGGGCTTTACAATGCCCAAAACATGCCTTAGTAATCACGTTTTTTCTTTTTTCCCTAAAAATGAGCTGTAAAAGTCCAAACACGGGCGATAATAATCAACAGTTTTTCTTCCAAAGGCCAAACACAGGATTAAAAGGGCCAAATACATGTCGTTTTGGATGCAAACTACCCTATACGAGCTTTATATTGCTAGAAACATGTACAAAACCCAACGAGTTTGAATAAGGATATACCCTATCCAGGTTTTATGGAGTCATTTACATGTAATAAATAACATACATCTGCCTCATAATGCCTTAGACACACTTTTTTGGAGGCATTTACATATGAATTTTGAGTCTAAAATGACTATACAGGCTTTTTGACTTACATCACATATGCAAAATAATAAGTTTTTTATGTAAAAATGCCCAAAACAGGCTTTTGAACATCAAATACATGTCTAAACATACATAATGTTCTTTTAAAGATAATAAATATGCAAATAGATAACAAAAATGTGCAATGACGTGCTTCTTAGTGTCAAACGTACATGATTATATGTATTTTGAAAATGTAAAGGGCACAAAAATCGTCACCATTAGTAATAACTGGCTTCTTATACCTATTAACATGCAATAACTTTGTTCTTTTTAATACATGCAATGTCCCAAAAAATTGCCACCTTTGGTAAGTCATTTGAAGTAAATGATGGGGTTTTTAGAATTAGATTACATGTTCCAAATAAAGCCTTTATGGGCTTTAATATGTAGAATACATTTTAAACATGAAGTATGCCAATATGTGATACCTTCTAAAAACTCCACTTTAATACACATAGGTTTCTCATGTTTAATTTAAAAGTAATTGGAATTTTAATGAGATATATGTAATGAGACTTAGAAAGCCCACCTTTACATTAAAAGCTCATTAAAATATTACATGCTAGGATGCAAATACATGATAATAGAGTTTTAATTCCATCTTACATGTAAATAACACCTATTATGTCATGTAGTCATCAACGAAAAGCCCACTAAATGAAGGATTTTATTCAAAGAATGAAGATATGCAGTTAGGCCAAAAAAGTCCACTTACAGAATACTTAATTCCTTAACAACTTTTGATAGACAACTTTGATTGAGGCCTGAAGATAGCTTGAAACAAGCGAAATTGAAAATGCCATAATCTTAGGGTGAAAACAAAATCAAAACAAAATAAATCAGCTAATAAAATGCCTTAGAGAATTTATCATAGTGTTGCCCCAATTTTCTGAATACAAAATTGAGGACAATAGACTTTAGGTAAACATTGACTCATCTTAGGTTGGTTCCCAACAAAACTCCACTCTTTCCATTTACAATTCAAAACTCTCCCAAAATGGACCAATTCTTGTACAAGGTCAAAAACCCTCAATAAGGCTTCAGTGTTGCAAAACCTTCACCCAACTCTTGAGACAACCTAGACCATGTAGAAATAACATGTTCATCCCAAAAATGACTAGAAAAAACTCAAGTGTTCTCACCTACTTGGTATTCTTAACAAACATGCCTAATTCCTAAAAGTACTTCCAAGTGGCTAATCTAGACATAAATTTTGAAATAGGTTTGATATCCACAAAATGAGAGTAGATTCAGATACCATTTTGGGCATAATATTGTTACCATCACTGATAGTAATGATGAAGATTGATTATCTGATGGTGATGATGATGAAGACCGAACAAGAATAGAGGAATACATGATAGTAGAAAGGTTAGATCAATTATTGTCTTGTCATTGATGTGAAGCAATTGATTTATGGTTTATATTATGTTTCCATGTAATTTGGTAATGATATAAGTTGAATGAGTTAAGTAGAAGAAGAAATCAGATTTTGTGAAGTCAAAGAACACAAAAGGGCAACTGATACAGATCAGACAATGATTAGATTATGTTGATATAATTGTTTTCTACCTAACATATGATTATATGTTAAGTCGGTAATGCATGGTGATAAAAAATTTTCAAATCGGTAAGTTAAGTTATTTTGGCTACCGAGCAGGAAATGTCACTCAGTAAAGGTAAAAGGTAAAAATGAAGTAACTCGCTAAAGGAAAAGGAACCGAAGGCACCGAACAAAAGAGAAAGGTTTAGGCACTGAGTAAAGTTAACCAAATTTTAAATAGAGGACACCGAGTGAGGAATAGATATGAAATAAGGATTGAATCGACATTTAATGATTAGCTATGATGAGCTGGATGATCATGATGACAAGGAAAGCTATTTACAGAGATCTATGAACTGAAAAATTCAAGGTCAAGATCTACGACTTAGATCTAAATGGTTAAAGCAGATGGAACAAGTTTCAAGAAAAGTTCAAGTTCCTAGGTGAAAATAAAATGTGTTACCAACATCTAGATTCAAGGTATAATGAATTGGACAATTAAGATTGATTAAAGGAAAACGTAATAGAGAAGATTAAGAGGAAAAAATTGTCCATATAAAGGATGGATTTGTATGAACAAATGGCTAGCAAATTGAATAGTTGAAGGGTCATTGAGTGTTGGTAACAAAGAATCTAATTGAGAAAAGATGCAAATCTACAGGTCAACTTATTTACTGTTGCTTACTAGCATTTGTAATAGAAAAATCTCTTAACAAAGTGGACTTAATAGTCTTATTGTAAAATCCTTGCAAAAGGTAACATTATAAAGAGTGTTTGAAGCCATCTAACCAGGCCACTCCTAACAGGGTGAAGATCCTAATAGATCTGAGGTAAATCCCTTAACCGGGTCACACCTAACAGTGTGCATTGTAATCTTTAACCAGATTGGCTCTTAACCGAGAGTACTTTCAAAGAGTATTTTCTTAGTGGGTGACAATTCCCATAGTGTTTTATCCCAAAGCTAGGTTTGCACATTAAATACTGGTGTTACATGTGATACATGATTTGTATGAATAATTTACTGATTATTAAATCTTATTTACTGTTGTCGGTAAACAGTGAAGTTTGTTTTACTGAGCTGCTACTGAGTTAATCAGAGAAACATTTTTAGGTATTTGGAATCAAGGATTACTGATTCACCCCCATCCCCCCTCTCCATAATCCAACAAATACAACATATCAAAAATGAGGATGGGGTTGGTCACAAACCCCTAATAAGGCTTCAGTGTTGCAAGACCTTCACCCAACTCTTGAGACAACCTAGACCATTTAGAAATAGCATGTTCATCCCAAAAATGACCAGAAAGAACTCAAGAATTATCACCTACTTGGCATTCCTCACAAACATGCCTAATTCCTAGTAGTACTTCCAAGTGACTAATCTAGACAACTTTTGAAATAGTCTTAATATCCACAAAATGAGAATAGATTCAAATACCCTTTTTGGCATAATACAATATATCAAAAATGAGGATGAGGGTGCTTTAGAATGTCTAACCCTATAATTGACTAGTAAAGTAGTATATAGGCCTAATTAGGCCATTTTTACAAAGCAACTCTAGGATTCTTTGACTCCCACCTTCTAATTTGTACTCAAAGGGTTTGACCAACTCACATCAAGTATGAATAAACTAATTTCATCAAATCAAATAAGCATTTTATCACCATTTCAAAAAACCTCACTTTATGAAGACTATTTGGCCTAATACATAAGGGATATTAAGCTAGGGATTCCTCCCATTTGCTCCAAACACCATGTTTTCTCCTGCAACCTTAATGATCTTAAAATATAGATCAAATACTTCCATTACACTTGGTTATAGAATTTACTAACATTGGAATAGGCTATAAATCTTCATTTCTTTCATCAAACCCTTGAAACTAGGGTTTTAGGATTGTGTTTTAGTAATCTGCCTCTAGAATTGATGCAAGAGCATCCTGGGTGTAAGAGCAATCTTGCATCACCCAAAAATATTTTTGGTTTCTTTTCAATAAGGGCTATCTTATGCAGAGCTGCTATTTATGGAAACTTACTATTTTTTAGTAAGTTGGTCATATGATCTCTGAATGTTTTGATTTCACAGGTGGAGGTTCATTTTGGTCGTATTAGCCTGCCAGTAAAGTTTCATTGCCAAATCAAGTCTAGTTTTGAAGATATTGAAAATTTTCTATTTTGGAAATAGGGTACAAAAACTTTGAACTCAGTTTTGAAGGCTTTAGAGGCCCCAGATGAGGTCGAAACTTCGGCTGAATGAAGCTTGCTTGATTTAAGTGTTGCAGAGTGCTTCATGCCCTTTCCGAAATGAGGTCATAATAGTCAATTGGGTTAACGGGTGATGACTTATGGTCTCTGGAAGTTGGGTCACCTAAAATGGTAAAAAATAAATTTCCTTCAAAATTTTGTTTGGGTTTCAAAAGTTATTTTGAGCCAACTTTGATGTAATAAATTGAAAAATAAAATAATTCTAAGTTTGGTTGGCCTTATTGGCTAAACTTCTAGAACCTTCCCAGGCGGTGGAAAATTGCCTATATAAGGAAGGCTGTAGTGTTGTCTTAGGCTATTCGGGACAGTTCTGGGTAGTAGATCTGGGTATTGATTCAAGGCTTTGTCCTACAGAATATTGTAAGGGAAATGCCCATGTGGCTTTGCATATTGTAATTCTGAAAGTTTGTAAATCCACATTTGTGGAGATAATAAGAAGCCCATTTTCTATTCTTGCAAATTGTTATTGTTTCTTTGTTTTTGTTATGTGTTTGTGGTATTAAGGGAAGCACCCTTCATCAAGAATGCACAAAACTCAATACAATTAGATGAGACCCATGCCAAAAGTAATCTATTTCAAAGCTCTATCCATTGCAATTGGTTTTAGATCACTAATATGTTGTGCAAAGCTGTACAATTCACTATAACAAAGAAAAATCTTGAAAACACGGAAATAGTTATGATTTTATTGTTTCAATCTCTTTACAATACATCTAGTCGACCATTGGTCGATGCAAACAAACTATTTTAATGGTTTTGGGACCTTCCCAATGGTTACCAACCATATTTAAAACTGCAACTGCTCAATAACCAACTTTGTGCAAAATGATAACTTTTGCAAGAAAAGTTGCTTGACAACTTTCTTGCAACTTGTACAACTTTGAGAAAACATTTATGATGATTTGTTTAACAATAATTTAGTTTTTTTTAATCTCTAGAAATTTTGGTTTTCTTATCTAGATCATATTCTTTGGGTTCATAATTGTGTTGGAAGTTGAGTAAGATTTGGATTTCAGCATGGTGTATAAAGATCTACAATAAATTACATGGATTAAGTTTTTGGGCCAACTAGTTATACACTACATTGTTTTATCTACACATTATAATTGATGCCAACTTTGGAGGATGTGTAGTTGCTTGTGAACAATTTGGAGCTTCTTAGAAAGATGTGTTGCGATGTATTTGGGGCCCTATTATCTTCTAATGTGGATTTCAATCATTGTAATTGTATTTGGTGGCCAACTTGGTTAAAATTTTGTTTATTTTGTTTGACCGACCTATTAATTGAGGGTTTTATTGATCAGGTTTCTATATATAGAAGATCATTTCATTTTGTTGAAGTGTGGATTTTATGAAGAAGTGAAATGTGTGAATATGTGTTGAAGAGAAGAGTGAAAAGAAGTTTCTAATTCACTTTCATGATCATATCATTCAAATGTCAGTGTTTGAGATAGCATATGTGTGTGTGTGGTTTTTCATGAAGTTGGTCACTTCATACAATGGTTCATGAATAGTTTCATGCTTGGACATTTATAAAAGGCAGTGTGTTGAAGGCTTGTTCATTTCAATACAAATTATTTCTTTTCTTGCTAAAAGAAAGTGAATCCTTCCTAGTAGATTTGTGCATATTTGTATCTTATCCTCAAACAACGAGCTTCAACGTGCAATTCCTTTATATCTTGCCTAATATTTAAGGTTTGGTTGAGAGATTCCCCTATTTTTTCTAAAATTTTGTTGTTACATGTCATTCATCTATAATTTTATAAATACATTTCACTGTTTTCTTTTAGATTTTATGTTATAATTATACATGTCATTTTTCTTTTTCCTATCAAGGATAGGGGGATGGGGAGATGTTAGGACAAATTTCTAGGCTAGGAGGACAAAGGGCCTAAGTTTGGGGATGCTCGAGGGACAACGGTGAGGGGGCGATGATGGGGAAGAGTTGTATATACTATATACTATACATATAGTACTTGAAATGATAGTTATGCAAAGGTGTATAAGAATTAAAGTAGCAAAATTTCAAATGCCAAATACTAAATACTTGAATATTGAATAAAGAATGAATGATATGCAAAATAGAAAAATTTCAAATAAAATTTCAATTTGACAAATGAAATTGTGGAATCGACAAATGAAAGTTTTTGTTTTTACTAAAATATCATAAACATTATTACAATGATTAGCATGATATTAAAATAAGTAAAAAATTCCAAAATGTAGTGAAGGGGGGTCTCTAATAATCCCTCAAGCCAAACTCCTCATCACTAGAACTAGTACTCCTCATGGTCAAGATCTGCCATACAATGCCAACCAACCCTACATCATAAGGCACTACATTATGATCATCATTAATATATGATGACTCCTCTGGCTCTACATCCATTGTATTTCTGGGCTATCCTTGCACACACGTGTCTTGTGATCAATGATATGCAAAGCACTATGTACAAACACTAGCTTCTTTTCTCTCGTAGAGGTAAGTTTGTTCCTCTTAAGAGATTACATGAAGCTATAAGTACACCAGTTCCTCTCTTCACCTAAAGAACTAGAAACCTAAGATAGCATATGGATAACTTGTGTGGTAGTCTTTGATTTCTTTCCATGACATTTCCACAAAAAACACGGGTTCTCCTATGCAACAGTTCTTATATTCATCCTTGCCACATCCAAATTGTTGGCAAGTTGACTATACTGATGTATAGGACTATATTTAGTATTGTCATTATGGCAACAAAGTCATATGATGTTATGGAATCAGCGCAAGCAATTAGAACATCAGAATTTGGTTAAGTATGGAAGACTGGACAATTAGCAGAGCACCAAAAGAACAGAGCATCAGTGCACATGTGTATAACAGAGTTATAACATGCGCCCTTGAAGATAAGCTTCCAAGTAGGTATTCATGTTAAGTATAAAAGCGCATGATGATATGAGTTAGTATGAGGAAGTTGCAGTCAGATAAAGTGACACAGACAATGAGCGGCAGAATAGAACAGAGCATGGAGCCGACTATTGTTGTTTTGATTAGCGCTTGTAATATTGTTTTGTAAAGGCTATGCGCCTATTGTATTTAGGTCATAGACATGTTAATATCTTTGTTTGTAAACACGCTTAAGCCAATTCATTCGGAAGTGTTGTATGTAATAGGTTGAAGGCCGACTTAGTTAATAGTTTTGTTTGTGCATATAACTAAGACATGCACCTTTGTAATTAAGTATGGTAGTTGATAAAAGGTTGATAAGAGAAGAGCAGAGGTATGTGAAGAGCAGTTAGAATGTTGTAGTGCTTTACAAGAGGCTAAAGCATAAGCGCACAAAAGTAATTGACCAGACAAGCAGTGTCACAACAACAGTTCACCTTGCAGATATATTGTGTATCTGAGATCCAGAAGGTTGTAGCCTTCACCACTTGAGCAGTGAGCTCTAGGACAGTATGTCCCCACCCATAACAGGCTTAATTGTAAAAGACTCCTAATAGCGTTCAACCCTTGACTAGGTCACTGTACTAAAAGCATTATAAAGAACAACTCCTAACAGGGTTGCAAGATCTTCTAACAGGGATCATAAAACACTAGTGCAGTTCTTAGTGGGTGTCAATTCCCACCAGGGTTTTTACCTATTTGGGTTTCCCCATAATCATATTTGGTGTTATGTGTTATGGTTGTTTATCTTACTTGCATTGATATTCATTTCAGTACATAAGCAATTAAGTTAAGTTTCAAGAGTAAAGAAAAAGTATTAATATATAGAACACTAATTCACGCCCCCTCTCAATGTTCTCATTCCTAACAATTGATATTAGAGCTCTAGTCCTCTGAAGATAAGTTTAACTACTTGAGGAGATCATGGATAAGGGATAAATGAAACATATGAAAAATAATCTTGAAGCAGCTCTTGAAGACTTTAACAAATCTGAAAAAGAAATTGAAGAACTAAAAGAAAAGATTAGCGATTCTCAAGCAGTCATTAAAAAACTGAGAAAAGACTTGAAAGACCGTTCCACAAGTGGTTTGGGAAAAATGATTAAAAAACTAAATGAGGAAAACACATCTCTGAAAGATCAGATTGAAGAGTTGGATGAAAAGCAACTTAACAATCAAGAAGCCTATGAAGAACAAGTCAAAGAAAACAAGTAGTTAGATGAAGAACTAAGGCAAGTAAACATGAAAATATTAGAGTTAGAGAACATCAAGAAACATATGGAATTTGAACTGATTGAGGCAAAGAATCATATTGACAAGTTGCACAGAAGCAAGGATCTTATAGAGTCACAATTGTATGCACAAAAGATTAAAGGAGACACCAACGGTATTGGATTCAATGAAGCACAAAACCAGATTAATAACATGCAAGCAAGAAAGAAAGCATCAGAAGAATCTTCGGAAGCTAAGAAAGCAAGAAATGATACAGTAGCTGAAGTTGAACCATCTAAGGATGAGCGCAAGCCAATAAGCAAGACTTCTTATACCTGTAACAAGCATGGTCACATAACAAGAAATTATAAAGAGGTAAGACCTTTTAATGGTTACTATTATTCGTGCAATAAGTTTGGTCATAGAGCTATGAATTGTAGATGAAATCAGAGAAATAAGAATCAGCAAAATTAGAGAAGTCATCCACAACAGAATGTAAGAAACTCTCAGAACATTACATGTCAAATATGCAATTATGTTGGTCACACAGCTAGACAGTGCAGTATGGTAACTCATATGAATGCGCCAAGGAATATAAGGCCTCTAGTCATTTTTCACTCAAGCAACAAGGCTGGACACATCTCTAGGTTCTATAGAACAAGAGCGCAAAGACAGGAAAGCCCTAAAAAGTCAGAAGGGTCAATTTTGGAAGAAGCAAGAGAAGTCAAATTTGTGCAAGCTACAAAAGATGCAAACTTGATTTGGAAGGAAGAAAAGAAGGACAATATTGATGAAATAGTTAAGGATGCATCCGCAATGGATGCACCTCCTATTTATGGTTAAATGACCTTCATGGTCATAGGGGGAGCTAGATTATCTCTAGACCCCTGCGTAGTTGGTATACTCATCCTCAGAGTATGCACCTTTGGATATAACTTTTTGAAGTCTAATTAATGCAGTATGCAAGAGCGCACTACCTAATTGTTAGCAGAAACAAAGAACGATTTTTACAGTTGCATTCTGTGTTTATGCGGTAAGCATTAATGGTGGAAAAGTTGCTTTATAGCCATCGAAGATTCATTATTCACACATTGCATTCTAAGTTGAGCGTTTGGAGAGCACATAAGATCAAGCAGTTGAGTTAAGAAGTGTTGTAGTTGAAATTATCAGCAAAGAAGAAAGATTGATTGTTGGAAGCCCTAATTTGGACGCGACAATTCAGAAACCCTCAGTAACCTCTCTGAAGCGTTTAAACAAGTAAGTCATGCTACACCAGTTGTCTTTGATGTTGCGGAAAGGAAAAGATATGTGTTTAAGAAGCATCCATTCAAGTCCACCCTAGATGACCTAGAAGGAGCCTTTTCTAGAACCCTAATGGGCATTATGCTCATAGAAGACATACGCGCATATGTGTATTGCAAGAAGGAACTAGTTGGTTTGGACAGGATCAGGTCACACCTAGAAACCATGATGAATCCGGATAAAAAATTCACTAAAGAGTTCACGCACCTTGAGAATCACCTAATCATTGAATATGCTACTGCATATGAATTTTATGAATCCGAATGGATTAAGATCCTGTTGAGTAGGATACATGATGACCTATTTTGGATAGGTGAAGTTCCAATTAGAATCACAATTGATCTCATTTATGAGATGACAGGTCTATCAAAGACAAGCGTTATTCTTCTAGTTGGTAAGGATGTTAGAAAATTGGTTGAGAAAGCCTGCAAATCCCGGAGTGATAAGTGTGGGATGACAATTGAACCAATTGAGGAGAAAGACATCAAATTGATGTCTATGATACTTGGATATAGATTTCAACATGAAAACAGGGTCAATAGTGTATCCGCAACCACTATTCTTGCAACCATCAGATTGGTGAGAGAAAATGGAGAATTCAACTTGTGTGAGATCTTGCGTGCATAGTTGATGGACAACATCAGGGCAATCAAGCATGACAAGACCAAGATATTCAGGTTTGGATCTTTGATAATTTATATGTACTTTCATATAGTTGGGAAAGTATCAGACTTATGCCTAGACAAAAGTTTACCTACAATGCCACAAATATCTCTTAAGGCATCAACTGAGAGTACACTGAAGGATTATATGGAGTTAGAGTTAAAGACATTCAGGATAAAGATGCAGATGAGGTATAGGATACTTGAAAGAATTGTTGAGAAATACAAGGATAGTATTTGTTTTATGGTGGAAACAGACATTACTTGTATGGAGGTTGTTGAGCCTAGAACTAAGTGGATTCATCCACTTGGCTATGAAGTGGAGGAGCAAGTTTTGGAAGCCTATGCACAAGTCCTACTGTCAGTGCCCAATGAGCCTAAATGGGGAACATATGAGGAGAAGACTAGACACGTTGAAGCAGTCCTAAACAGTGCTAGAACCAAGATGAAAGCCACCCAAATCACCTCTGAGATTTTGAAGATCCATGGTGTGACCCAAGAAGACTTGGATAAAGCTAGAGAAGCAAAGATAGCTATGCAAATTGAGAGGGCATCCACTGTGGAAGCCAAGATAGAAAAGACTGATGATCCTAAGATGAAGAAAGTAAAAATTGAGAAAACTAATGATCCAAAAGAAAAGGAGACGATGACAGGTGATATCATTACTGTGCCCACTCCTCGTGATTCCACTACACCACTAGAGCCTAATAAAATGTCAAGGAGGAAAAAACAGCCAGTCACAAGTCATCCATTAGCAAGAGCCACAAGAAGCAAAGGCAAAAATGTGAAACCACCTCCTGAGGTAGGATTCTTACCAAGCTTACAAGTATTGAGATCTAGAGTGGTTGATGAACGCAGACCTGATCAAATATCTAAGTTTTATGATAGATATCATGAGATTGACAAGTCTAACATCCATGATATGTTAATCAAACATATGATCAAATTTAAGAGGACTGTGCTAGAATTGAAGATAGTCATCCCAGATAAAGTATGGGATATATTCAACAATTTGAAAAGACAAGCTGCTCAAGAAGATATCAGAATAAGGGAAAAAACATTGGATGACAATCTGCCAGTGTGTTAAGTTGAAGAAAAAGCCTTGTTAATGAATTTGGTGAAGCCACACCTTAGAATAAAGATGAGAACATTGCACATAATGAAAAAGGATTATGAACTGATAGCTAAGGAAATGGAAAAAGCCTTTGAGAAAGTGTTCCTTGAACAACGCATGCAACCTACATCTGCACCCATCACTCAAGAGCCTGTTGAGCAAGATAAAGCAGCTGAGGTCACAAATGCACCTATGATAGGTCCACAGGACTCGATGCCCATAGTGACAACACCCATAGAGGTAATGGCATCTGCGTCCATGCCTAAACTCAAGAAAGACACAATAATGATTGATAATGTGGAAATATCAAAGGCGGCCACTGACAAAGACTTAGAAAAATTTGAGGAAGGCTTTGAGTACTCAAAACGTAGAAATACTATGCGGTGATAATTCACCAAAGCAGCAAGAAGATGTGCTGATTGAGGATCTAATAGGACAATAAGAAGAAGAGAAGAAAGAAAAAGAAAAGGAGAAAGAAGAAGGGGAGAAGGAAAATAAGCCAACAAATAAGCCATCTGTTGAAGTACCCATAAAAGATGTGATAGTTAGCACACCTCTCACTCCATCAGCATCATTGTTGTCAAGTTTGACTCTTGACACTACAAGCTTGTACTCTTGGGGAGAAGAAGACCTGATCAAGATCAATGTCCTTGCTATGGAGAAGGCCGAGGAGAAACAAGTGATGGGAAATCATTTGTTTGTTGAGTCAGTAAATATCTTGAACAGTCTATTGCCAACAGAGAACAAGGTAAGAAAAGTGCATTATGTGGATGATGTCAGTACCATCCTGACAAGCTTCAAAGCAAACTTTTCTAGCCTAGAAGAATCAATAGCTAAGGTAGCAAAAGGGAAGTATCTCAAGAAGAGATTGAATGAGCTAACTGCAAATTTTGCAGTTGACCTTAACTCTCTGAAGGTTGGTCAAGCTTCATTGAAAGAAATTGCAGCAAAAGGAAGGAAAATTATAGCAGATTGCATGAACCAAGACAAGCTAATTGTAGACCTCTACAAGAAAATTCAGGAAGCAAAAGCTATGATAGATAAAGTGAGGAAATTTGTAGAAGACCCCTCTACAGATGTAAATATGTGTAACAATGTGTACCAAGGACAAGTGGACAAAATAGAGAAGGCAGAGAAATAAATGTCCAAGATAAGGGCAAGGCAAACACAGCTAAGAAATGCTCTTGCGTCCTCATTAGATGTATTGAACCAGAACATCAAGGTGATTGATGCCACTATGGTGACATGTGATCAAGGTCCTAGTTCAGATTTGGAGATGGAGAAGTTGACATATGTTTTGTGCACCCATCTCTAGACAATAGACTCATTGAAGAAGTTTTGGCAGAATGAGATTGCAAACCTTCAGATAGCCTACCTGGATGTATTAACTATGTAAGTACTTGTGGATATATTTTTTGAGAACATTTGTCATTAATGTCAAATGGGGAGTATAGAATATAGAGGAGAGAATATGGAGTTTTGTATATGATGTAAAGGGGAGTATAGTACATAGTGAAAGGGGAGATATGAGTTAGAGTATGCATTAGAAAATTTTGTATAAGGATATAGTTAGTAACTTCACCATATTCCTTTGTTGCCATTAATGACAAAGGGGGAGATTGTTGGCAAGTTGACTAAACTGATGTATATGACTATATTTAGTGTTGTCATTATGATAAGAAAGTGATATGTGTTAGGAATGGGAACACTAAGAGGGGGGGGGGGGTGAATCAGTGTTAACTGTATTTTAACTTTTCTCTTTAATCTGAATACTAAATTATAAATGTTTAAGTACTGAATTAAACATTCACATAAACATGAAACATGAAATCAAAACATGATACCAATATGGTTACAGGGAAACCCAAATAGGTAAAAACCCCGTTGGGACTTGATACCCACTAATATTATGCACTAGTGTTTTGTGATCCTTGTTAGAAGATCCTTTACCCTGTTAGGAGTATCTTTACAATGCTTTAAGTATAGTAGACCTTGTTAAGGGTTGGACCCTATTAGGAGTCTTTTACAATGATCCCTGTTAGGGGAGTGGACTCACTATCCTAGAGTTCACTGCTCAAATGATGAAGGCTATAACCTTCTGAGATCAGATACACACTATATTTGTAGGTGAACTATTACTGTGACATTGCTTGTCAAATCAATTCCTTTGGTGCACTGATGCTTTGACCTTTTGAAAATCTTTAATACATCATATGCTCTCTTCGCATACCTCTGCTCTACTTGTCACAACTCTCTCACAACTTCCATACCGAATACAATGGGCGCACCTTATATTTATGCACTCATATTCATGCCTTGTTTGATATCTGAGGCATCATAGGAATGGAATTGTCTAGATACAAGTCTGACACTTTACCAACTATATGAAGGTACATATAGATGATTAGGGACCCAAACTTGAATACCTTAGTCTTATCATGTTTTAGAGCTTTGATATTGTCTATCAACTATGCGCTCAAGATCTCACACAAGTTGAACTCTCCATCTTCTTGCACAAGACGGATGGCTGCTAGAATAGTGCCTGCAGACACACTATTCACCCTGTTGGTGTGATGAAATTTGTAACCCAATATCATTGATATCAACTTGATGTCTGGTTGCTCTGGCTCAATGGTCATGCCGCGCTTATCACTTCTGGATTTACACACTTGCTCCACCATTTTCTTGACATCCTTACCCATAGGAAGGATGGCGCCTATCTTAGAAAGGCCTATCATCTGATGAATTAGGTCTCTTGTTATTCTTATTGGTACATCTCCAATCCAAAACAATTCATCATGGATTCTACTCAACAATATTTTAATCCATTTAGTTTCATAGAATTCATATGCCGTCGCATATTCAATAATGCGGTGATCATTCCATTTGGTGTATTCATCCATGAGCATTTTGTCTGGTTTCAACATTGTGTCCATGTGCGCCCTTAACCTATCCAGTCCAACAGGGTCCTTACAATAGATGTAAGCCCTTATGTCTTCTACATGCATGACGCCCATCAGCGTGTGGGAGAATGCTCCCTCTAAATCATCTAGGGTTGATTTAAATGGGTACCTCTTGAAAACATACCGCTTCTTCTCAGCAACATCAAAAACAATAGGAGTTGTCATGACTTACTTGATATTTGCTTTCCAAATGATCTCTGAGATGTTCTGATGGTTTTCGAATTGATACAACGGGCTAGGGTTTCTTGCAACTAATCAAATGCACTGCAATTATTGATAACTCAATCTCCAAATCTTCACAACAACTTCCAAGGCTCAATCTGCTCTCCAATCACTTTGAATATGAATGCAATGAGTGAACAAAAAAATTTCTGTGTACTTAAAGTAAGAAATTTGCCATTAATGCAACTCGCGTAAACCAAGCTGTCACTTCAAATTTTCAAACTTGAGTTCTGCTAACAATTAGCATGTGCGCACTTGCACAAAGGTTTCTATACACTCCAAAAGCTTAAGTCCAAAGGCACATACTCTGAGGATGAGTATACCAGCCATGCAGGGGTCTAGAGCTAAATTAGCTCCCACTATGACCCTGAGGGCCATTTATGCAGATGTAGAGGGTGCGTCCACTTGGGATGCATCCAATACATTCTCAACAACATTGTCCTTCTTTTCTTCTGACCAAATCAAGCTTGCATCTTCTGAGGCCTTCACAAACTTGACTTCTGCTTCAGGATCCAAAACTAGTTCTTCGGTCTTTTTAGGGCTTTCCTGACCTTGCATCCTTGATGTACAAAACTTTGAGATATGTCCAGCCTTGTTATAGGTGTGACAAATCACTGGAGGTCTATTATTCCTTGGTGCATTGACATCAGTCACCATTCTGCACGTTCTGGCTGAGTGACCATTATAGTTACATATCTGACATGTAACATTCTGAGAACTTCTAACATTTGTCTGATTTTGATTTCTTGATCATGCTGAATCCTGTTCTTCTTACTAGTCTTGCAATTTATTGCTCTATGACCAAATCTATTGCATGTATAACAATAACCATTAAAAGGCTTTACCTCTGTACAGTTCCTTGCAATGTGTCCATGCTTGTTACATGCAAAACAGGTGTGTTCAACAGGCTTGCGCTCATTTTTAGGAGGACTACCATTGTCTTTGGTTTGATCTTCAATCTTCTCAGTATCAGTAGATTCCTTTTGTGTCTCCTTTCTTGCTCGCATTTGATCAATCTTCTTTTGTGTTTCATTGTATCCAATACAGCTAGTGTCTCCTTTGACTCTTCTTGCATACAACTGAGATTCTATCAATCAGAACTGGTTCGCAATTTGTCAATGTGGTTCTTTGCATCTTTCAATTCAGACTCCAATCTTGCTTTGCAATTCTTTAGATCCAAGATTTCCAAATTGGCTTCCCTTAACTCTTCATTGAGTTAAAGGTTCTTTACTTGTTCATTGTAGACATCTTGATTGTTCATCAGTTTGTCATCTAATTCTTCAAGCTGACTCAATAGAGATGCATTTGCTTCACTCAATTTTTTGACTTTTTCTTCATGTTCATAATTAGAGCGTCCTTTCAAATCTTTTCTTAGTCTTTTGATAACTAATTGATTATCGCTGACTTTTACTTTTAGTTCTTCAATTTCTCTTTCTGAATTGTCCAGGTCTTCAAGAGCTGCTTCAATATCCTTCTTCAAATCTTCTTTGTCCATGATCTCCTCAAGTGGTTAAACTTCTTTGCTGAGGACCAGAGATCTGATACCAGTTGTTAGGAATGGGAACACTGAGAGGGGGGGGTGAATCAGTGTTCACTGTATTTTAACTTTCTCTTTAATCTGAATACTGAATTAAACATTCACATAAACATGAAACATGAAATTAACACATGACACCAATATGGTTACGGTGAAATCCAAATAGGTAAAAACCCCGGTGGGACTTGATACCCACTAATATTCTGCACTAGTGTTTTGTGATCCTTGTTAGAAGATCCTTTATCCTGTTAGGAGTAGCTTTACAATGCTTTAAGTATAGTAGACCTTGTTAAGGGTTGGACCTCGTTAAGAGTCTTTTACAATGATCCCTGTTAGGGGAGTGGACTCACTGTCCTAGAGCTCACTGGTCAAATGATGAAGGTTACAACCTTCTGAGATCAGATACACACTATATCTGTAGGTGAACTGTTACTGTGGCACTGCTTGTCAGATCAATTCCTTTGGTGCGCTGAGGCTTTGACCTCTTGCAAAGCTCTAATACATCATATGCTCTCTTTGCATATGTCTTCTCTTCTTGTCACAACTCTCTCACAACTTCCATACGGAATAGAATGGGCGTACCTTATATTTATGCGCTCATACCAAATATACAATTAGGTCGGCCCTTAACTAATAACAAATAACGTTTCAAAATGAATTCGCTTAAGCGTGATTACAATTATACATATACATATGTCAAAAACCTAAATACAATGGGCGCATAGCCTCTACAACATTAATTTACAATCGCAAACCAAAATAGTCATTGTCGGCTCTATGCTCTGTTCTATGCTGGCATACACTAGCTGTGCAACTTCAACTGACTATAACTTTCACATCTTTGCATATCTACTTATGCGCTCTTAGACTAAGCATAAGTATAGTCTAACAACCTTAACTTCTAGGGCGCATACCATAATTCATTTGTACGCATGGGCGCAAGTGCTCTGAGCTGTAGGAACTCTGTATTCTATCCAGTCTTAAACACTTAACTGATTTTTGATCTTTACACTTAGTGCGCTGAATTCAAACTACTATATGACTTTGTTGCCATAATGACAACACTATATCTAGTCATATTACTTCAGTATGGACAACTTTCCAACAATCTCCCCCTTTGTCATTGATGGCAACAAAGGAATATGGCCAAGTCTCTAGCTGTTGCTTTACACAAAAAACTTTTGTCTTCTATATATTTTATACAAACTCTTATATCTCCCTATACATATATGTACTCCATATTCTATACAACTCATCCTTTGACATTAATGACAAAGGTGCATAAAAAAACTTTATCTACATACACTCACCGAGGGAAAACATCCAGATATGCAATCTTTAGTTTCTAGATCTCCTTCCAAAAGGTTATCAAAGAATTGACTATCTGTAGATGGGCGCATAATTCATTTTGAAGCTTCTCCATCTTCTCCAATTCTATGCTCGGACCTTGATCATAGGTTATCATGGTCGCATCAATCTCCTTTATGTTTTGACTGAGAATGTCTAGTGAGGGCGCAAGAGCATTCCTCAATTGAGTCTGTCTAGACCTTATCTTCTCCATTTCTTTCTCTGCCTTCTCAATTATGTCCAACTGACCTTGATAGACATTGTTGCACATGTTTGCATCAGTGGCTGTGTCTAGCACTGAAATCTTCACCTTCTCAATCATTGTCTCTACATTTTTGATCTTCTTAAGATGGGCATTAGTGAACTTATCCTTATGCATGGATTCTGCAATGACTTTCCTTCCTTGATCTGCAAACTCTTTCAATGATGCCTGACCAGACTTAAGAGAGTTCAAGTCTAGTGCAAAATTACTCATTAGTTCACTGAGTCTCTTTTTTAAGTATTTCTCCTTTGCCACTATGGCCGCAGATTCTTCTAGGCTTGAAAAATTTACTTTGAACTGAGAGATGACTATGCTCACATCATCAACTGAATGTACATTTACCATTTTCTTATCTTTTGGTAGCAAACTGTTCAAAATATATACTGATTCTACCAGGAGAGGATTCCTCATTACTTGCTTCTCTTTCGCCTTCTCCATAGCTAGGACGTTGAACTTAATCAAGTCTTCTTCCTTCCAAGAGTCCAAACTTCTAGTGTTAGGTGTGAAACTTGACAACAATGCTGAGGAGGGAGTGATGGGAGTGCTATCCATCACCTCTTGCTTCACCTTGACCAAATCAACAGAAGATTCATCTTTCTTTTCTACCTCTACTCCTTTCTTTTCTTCTTCTTTCTCATCAGCTATATTTTCTTTGATTACTTTTCTTGCTGAGTGGGAGGGGTATTGTTGCATAAGATTTTTGCTTCCTCAGTGCTGACAAATACTTCCTCAAACTTGTCCAACTCCTTATCAGTAGCCACCATGGCTATTTCCACATTATCTATGATAATTGTGTTGTTTTTGGGTGATTCTATCATAGGTGCAGACTGATCTACTTCTATTTGAGTTTCTGCTATGGGCGCTGAGTCCTTAGGACCTGTCATTGGTACATTAGTGGGTTCTGCCACTTTATCTTCCTTGATGGGTGCATGAGTGTTGGGCGCAGTAGGTGGTTTGATCTGTTGTTCCAACAACACCTTCTCAAAGGCCTTCTCTATTTCCTTTGTTATCAACTCATAATCTTTGTTCATAATGTGAAGAATTCTCATCTTTGTTCTAAGGTGTGGCTTTACCAAATTCAATATCAGATCTATTTCTTCTTTAGAACATATAGGCAGAGTGTCTTCTAGCACTTTTTCCCTGATCCTTAGGTCTTCTTCATTTGCTTGTCTTTTAAGGTTTTCTAGAATGTCCAATACATTATCTGGTATTTCTGTTTTCAATTCAAGAACTATCTTTTTGAACTTTATCATATGTTTGATAATCATACCATGAATTTCAGACTTATCAATCTCACTGTATGATTCATAGAACTTCCCTATTTAATCAATCCTTCCCTGATCAACAATTCTTGCATGTAGAACTTTGAGGCTAGTTTGAATCCTGCCTGAGGAGGTGCTTTAGTGTTTTTCTTGCTCCTTAATGCTCATGAGGATGGATGACTAGTGCTTGCTTCTTTCTTCCTCTTGAATAAAGGCTTATACTCCGGAGGAGTATCTTTGGGCGCAGAAGGAGTACTATCTTCCTTATCCTTCTGGCTGTCATCTTTCTCAATTTTTATCTTCTTTACCTTGGGATCTTCTTGTTCTTTTGTTGCGCTCTTCAATTCTAGAGCAATCTTCTCATCCCTTGCTTTATCAAGGTCTGCTTGTGATACACCATGAATCCTTAGAATCTCTGATGTGACCTTTGCAACCTTTCTTTTTGTTGCAGCACTGTTCAGCTTAGCATCAACTTCTCTAGTCTTTTCTTCATAGGTTCCCCACCTAGGTTCATTGAAATCCTTTTGGGCTGATAGCAGTACCTATGCATAAGCTTCAAGAACTTATTCTTCAACCTCATACCCAAGTGGATGAATCCACTTAGTCCTAGGTTCCACAGCTTCCATACATGTAGTATCAATCTCCACCATGAAGCATATTGTATCCTTATACTTCTCTACAATATCCATAGGAATCATGTACCTCATCTACATCTTTTCTCTGGAGGTCTTCAATTCCAAAGTAATGTAACCTCTAAGTGTGCTTTCTGTGGCTGCCTTGTTTGATATCTGAGGCATGGTAGGAATGGACTTGTCTAGATACAAGTCTGACACTTTACCAACTATATGAAGGCACGTATAGATGATTAGGGACCCAAACCTGAATACCTTAGTCTTATCATGTTTTATAGCTTTGATATTGTCTATCAATTGTGCCCGCAAGATCTCATACAAGTTGAACTCTCCATCTTCTTGCACAAGACGGATGGCTGCTAGAATAGTGCCTGTAGACACACTATTCACCCTGCTGGTGTGATGAAATATGTGACCAAATATCATTGATATCAACTTGATGTTTGGTTTCCCTATAGGCTCAATGGTCATGCCGCGCTTATCACTTCTGGATTTACACACTTGGTCCACCATTTTCCTGACATCCTTACCCATAGGAAGGATGGCGCCTGATTTAGAAAGGTCTGTCATCTCATGAATTAGGTCTCCTGTTATTCTTACTGGTACATCTCCAATCCAAAAGAAGTCATCATGGATTCTACTCGACAATATTTTAATCCATTCAATTTCATAGAATTCATATGTCGTGGCATATTCAATAATGGGGTGATCATTCCATTTGGTGTATTCATCCATGAACGTTTTGTCTAGTTTCAACGTTGTGTCCATGTGTGCCCTTAACCTATCTAGTCCAACAGGTTCCTTCTTACAATAAATGTAAGCCCTTATGTCTTCTACATGCATGATGCCCATCGGCGTGCGGGCAAATGCTCCCTCTAAATCATCTAGGGTTGATTTAAATGGGTGCCTCTTGAAAACATACCGCTTCTTCTCAGCAACATCAAAAACAATATGAGTGGCCATGACTTACTTGATATTCACTTTCCAAATGATTTCTGAGATGTTCTGATGGTTTTCAAATCGGCACAACGAGCTAGGGTTTCTTGCAACCGATCAAATACACTGCAATTACTGATAACTCAATCTCCAAATCTTCACAACAACTTCCAAGGCTCAATCTGCTCTCCAATCACTTTGAATATGAATGCAATGAGTGAACAAATAACTTTCTGTGTACTTAAAGTAAGAAATTCACCATTAATGCAACTCGTGTAAACCAAGCTATCACATCAAATTTTCAAACTCGAGTTCCGCTAACAATTAGCATGTTCGCTCTTGCACAAAGGTTTCTATACACTCCAAAAGCTTAAGTCCAAAGGTGCATACTCTGAGGATGAGTATACCAACCACGCAGGGGTCTAGAGCCAAGTTATCTCCCCCTATGACCCTGAGGGCCATTTATGCAGATGTGGAGGGTGCGTCCACTTGGGATGCATCCAATACATTATCAACAGCATTTTCCTTCTTTTCTTCTGACCAAATCAAGCTCGCATCTTCTGAGGCCTTCACAAACTTGACTTCTACTTCAGGATCCAAAACTCGTTCTTCGGTCTTTTTAGGGCTTTCCTGACCTTGCGTCCTTGATCTACAAAACTTTGAGATATGTCCAGCCTTGTTATAGGTGTGACAAATCACTGGAGGTCTATTATTCCTTGGCGCATTAACATGAGTCAGCATTCTACATGTTTTGGTTGAGTGACTATTATAGTTACATATCTGACATGTAACATTCTGAGAACTTCTAACATTTGTCTGATTCTGATTTCTTTGATCATGCTGAATCCTGTTCTTCTTACTAGTCTTGCAATTTATTTCTCTATGACCAAATCTATTGCATGTATAACAATAACCATTAAAAGGCTTTACCTTTGTACAGTTCCTTGCAATGTGTTCATGCTTGTTACATGCAAAACATGTGCGTTTAACAGGCTTGCGCTCATTTTTAGGAGGACTACCATTGTCTTTGGTTTGGTCTTCAGTCTTCTCAGTATCAGTATATTCCTTTTGTGTCTCCTTTTTTGCTCGCATCTTATCAATCTAATTTTGTGTTTCATTGTATCCAATACAGCTAGTGTCCCATTTTACTCTTCTTGCATACAACTGAGATTCTATCGAATCAGAACTGGTGTGCAATTTGTCAATGTGGTTCTTTGCATCTTTTAATTCAGACTCCAATCTTGCTTTGCAATTCTTTAGATCCAAGATTTCCAAATTGGCTTCCCTTAACTCTTCATTGAGTTAAAGGTTCTCCTTTACTTGTTCATTGTAGACATCTTGATTGTTCATCAGTTTGTCATCTAATTCTTCAAGCTGACTCAATAGAGATGCATTTTCTTCACTTAATTTTTTGACTTTTTCTTCAAGTTCATTATTAGATTGTCCTTTCAAATCTTTTCTTAGTCTTTTGATAACTAATTGAGCATTGCTGACTTTTTCTTTTAGTTTTTCAATTTCTCTTTCTGAATTGTCTAGGTCTTCAAGAGCTGCTTCAAGATTCTTCTTCAAATCTTCTTTGTCCATGATCTCCTCAAGTGGTTAAACTTCTTTGTTGAGGACCAGAGCTCTGATACCAATTGTTAGGAATGGGAACACTGAGAGAGGGGGTGAATCAGTGTTCACTGTATTTTAACTTTTCTCTTTAATCTGAATACTGAATTATAAATGCTTAAGTACTGAATTAAACATTCACATAAACATGAAACATGAAATCAACACATGACACCAATATGGTTATGGGGAAACCCAAATAGGTAAAAACCCTAGTGGGACTTGATATCCACTAATATTCTGCACTAGTGTTTTGTGATCCTTGTTAGAAGATCCTTTACCCTGTTAGGAGTAGCTTTACAATGCTTTAAGTACAGTAGACCTTGTTAAGAGTCAGAATCTATTAGGCGTCGTTTACAATGATCCCATTTAGGAGAGTGGACTCATTGTCCTAGAGCTCACTGCTCAAATGATGAAGGCTACAACCTTCTGAGATCAGATGCACACTATATTTACAGGTGAACTGTTACTGTGACACTGCTTGTCAGATCAGTTCCTTTGGTGCGCCGATGCTTTGACCTCTTGCAAAGCTCTAATACATCATATGCTCTCTTCGCATACATCTGCTCTGCTTGTCACAACTCTCTCACAACTTCCATACCGAATACAATGGGTGCGCCTTATATTTATGCGCTCATACCAATTATACAATTAGGTCAGCCCTATAACTATTAACAAATAACACTTCCAAATGAATTGGCTTAAGCGTGATTACAATTATACATATACATATGCCGGCAACCTGAATACAATGGGCACATAGCCTCTACAACATTAATTTACAACCGCAAACCAAAATAGTCACTGTCGGCTCTATGCTCTATTCTCTGCTGGCATACACTGGCTGTGCAATTTCGACTGACTGCAAGTTTCACATCTTTACATATCTACTTATGCGCTCTTAGACTAAGCATAAGTATAGTCTAACAACCTTAACTTCTAGGGCGCATACCATAATTCATCCGTACGCATGGGCGCAGGTGCTCTAAGCTGTAGGAACTCTGTATCTTGTCCAATCTTCAACACTTAACTAATTTCTGAGCGTTACACTTAGTGTGCTGTCTCCAAACTGCTATATGACTTGGTTGCCATAATGACAACACTATATCTAGTCATATACTTCAGTATAGACAACTTGCCAACAATATGATGTTATGGAATCAGCGCAAGGAATTAGAACATCAGAATTTGGTTAAATATGGAAGATTGGATAGTTAGCAGAGCACCAGAAGAATAGAGCATCAGTGCATGTGCATATAATAGAGTTATGCCATGTGCCCTTGAAGATAAGCTTCCAAGTATGTATTTATGCTAAGTCTAAGAGCACATGATGATATGAGTCAGTATGAGGAAGTTACAGTCAGATAAAGTGACACAGACAATGAGCGGCATAATAGAACAGAGCATGGAGCTGACTATTGTTGTTTTGATTAGCGCTTGTAATATTGTTTTGTAAAGGCTATACCCCTTTTGTATTTAGGTCATAGACATGTTAATATCTTTGTTTGTAAACACGCTTAAGCCAATTCATTTGGAAGCATTGTATGTAATAGGTTGAAGGCCGACCTAGTTAATAGTTTTGTTTGTGCATACAAATAAGACATGCGCCTTTGTAATTAAGTATGGTATTTAATAAAAAGTTGATATGAGCATAGCAGAGGTATGCGAAGAGCAATTAGAATGTTGTAGTGCTTTACAAGAGGCTAAAGCATAAGCGCACAAAAGGAACTGATCAATCAAGCAGTGTCATAGCAACAGTTCACCATGCAGATAAAGTGTGTATCTGAGATCCACAAGGTTGTAGCCTTCACCACTTGAGCAGTGAGCTCTAGGATAGTATATCCCCACCCCTAAAAGGGTTAGTTATAAAAAACTCCTAACAGGGTCTGACCCTTTACCAAGTCACTATACTAAAAGTATTGTAAAGAACAACTCCTAACAGGGTTGCAAGATCTTCTAACAGGGATCATAAACCACTAGTGCAGTTCTTATTGGGT
The DNA here is from genome assembly GCA_027943335.1 of Chamaecyparis obtusa. Lineage (NCBI taxonomy): Eukaryota > Viridiplantae > Streptophyta > Pinopsida > Cupressales > Cupressaceae > Chamaecyparis > Chamaecyparis obtusa. The sequence goes on from BSBK01000529.1 coordinate 13,695,264, forward strand.
GTCAATTCCCACCGGGGTTTTTACCTATTTGGGTTTCCGCATAATCATATTTGGTGTTATGTGTTATGGTTGTTTATCTTACTTGCATTGATATTCATTTCAGTACATAAGTAATTAAGTTGAGTTTCAACAGTAAAGAAAAAGTATTAATATATAGAACACTGATTCACCCGCCACCCCCTCCCTCTTAGTGTTCTCATTCCTAACACAAATAACCCTTGTGAGTGGAAAATTCCATCCACTCAATATGAATCTTGCCAGCAGTTTTAGTATCATACTAAATTGGCATCATCTTAAATTACTGTAAATCTACCATTCCTAGGGATGTACTACTTTGGATGCAATTCATAAGAAAGCATGTGAAAGGGAGTGTTCATCCTATCCCATTTGTGTTGAAGGATTGGTCGAATGTGCTCATTGTAGATTGCTAAATTGAGGTCCTTCTCTTGCACAACAACCCTCATCCAGTCAAGTGTTAAAGCAATGCATTCATACACCTCTCCAAGGGTAGGTGCATCCCCATATCCATATGTGATAACTTGGAAACTAGAGACATGATAGAGACTATGTGTTTTGCATGACTCAAAAATACATCACTCTTCACTATCTCCTTCACCCTCTTACCATGCTCTATCTTGGTCTTGACCCACCGATTCCAATCATTCGTCATAATAATGAGTTGCAATGCCTCTTGCAACTTAAGCATCTCTCCAAGAGAATAAAATAAGGTGCATATCTAGTTTCAAGAACTCCTTCACAAAGTTCCTAAAGAGTGCATGTGAATTGTGGTGATTGCAGATAAGTATCTTCACATCTCTCACATCGCTGACCACTCCTCTAGTCCAATCAATCTTTCCAATGTCCTTGAGTATATTGCTCATGGAATGCACACAACATCTAGTCCACCAAATATGTTTGTATCTTGCCTCAATAAGCTTCCCTATTGATCTGCACACATGTGTTCCATGTATGACTACTTGGACTACAGTTTGTGGCGCAACCTCCTCAATAGGCTCCCTAAGGAACTCAAACTAAAAATCAACATCTTTGTTATGCCCTAAACAATCAACCATCCTAAGAAAGTGTGGGCCCTCTATAATGTAACTATGATGTTGATGAGTGGACGATGATTAATATCCATCCACCCATCCATAACTGTGCTACATCCATACTCCACCCAACATGCCTAGCATAGTTATCCAAGATCGTGGTGCTCAATTTGCACTCACCTAGTGGCACATATGATGGTCCTCCCCTTTCCACCATTTTCATCATCTCCTTATAATAAGGAGATTGAGCTACATGAAATGGGATACTATTGGCAAAGAAAAACTTACCAATGAAATCATCTATCCGATCTATGAGCTGCACATTGAATAAATCAGCTATGGGGTTACTTTGCATCTTGTGTTTCCTCTTGCCCTCTCAAAATTCAGCCATAACACTATGAGTGGATGAAGGTTCTGAGGCTGACTTTGATGTCGCTCATGCTCTCTAATACAATGTACGAGTAGAAACATGTGGTTGGCCCTACATCTGCAGAAGAGTCTGAACCTAAATCTTACCATTAGCATTGTCTTCGGGAACATCCCAAAGCTTGCTGAGCTTAAATATGTACTTAATAATTTTAGGCTCTTCCAAATATTTACATGGATCCACACCTTTTCCTTTCCAAAAGAAGAAGTGTGCATTAATTCTAGTAATGCTATGAAATCATTATGTATTACAAATATTGCGTCTCTATTTCCTTGTGCCATCGTGGGGACGTGATGAAGGGTGCTCCCCTTAATACCACAAACACATAACAGAGATAGAGAAACAACAACAATAATATGCAAGAACAGAAAATTGGCTTCTTATTATCTCCACAAATGTGGAATTACAAACTTTTAGAATTACAATATGCAAAGCCACATGAGCATTCCCTTACAATATTCTGTAGGACAAAGCCTCGAATCAATACCCAGATCTACTACCCAGAACTATTCTGAACTACCTAAGACAATAATACAACCTTCCTTATATAGGCAATTTTCCACCACCTGGGAAGGTTCCAGAATTTCAGCCAATAAGGCCGACCAAACTTAGAATTATTTTATTTTACATTTTATTACATCATAGTCGGCTCAAGATAACCTTTGAAACCCGAACAGAAATTTTGAAGAAAATTATTTTCCGCCATTTCGGGTGGCCCAACTTCCGAAGACCATAAGTCATCACCAGTTGACCTGATCGGCTATTATAACCCCATTTCGAAAATGCCACGAAGCGCTCTACAGGCTTGACCCGCGCAAGTGCTCGTCACCCAAATTTTTGACCTCATCCGGGGCCTCTAAAGCCTTCAAAATTGAGTTCAAAGTTTCTGTACCCGGTTGCCAATACTGAAAATCTTCAATATCTTCCAATATACACTTGATCTGGCAATGAAACTTTACTGGCAGACTTATATGACCAAAATGAACCTCCAAGAAAGAAATCAGATCATTCTGAGCACATACAAAAATTACCAAAAATAGTAACTTTCCATAAATAGCAGCTCTGCACAAAATAGCCCTTATTGAATATAAAAAAATAGAAATATTTTTTGGGTGATGCAAGATTGTTCTTAGACCCAGGATGCTCCTGCATCAGACACCCAGGGTAATTTGAGAAGTGACCCTGTCACGACTCAGGTGTGCAGAGGAAAACCAAGACGGCTAACCTCCTCCTTTGTTAGCCATGATGAATCTTCAACAGGTCATCCTTTCCACTTGACCAGATATTCTTCATATGTCTTGTTCCTTGTGCTTCTGCCAACACGACTGTCCAGTATATCTTCGATCTCCTTAGTGTCTGAACTAGTTGCTGGAATACTCCACTATGCTGCTGTGATCTCATCTTCAACACCTCCTTCATGATACTCTGTCAGATCTGAAATGTTAAAAACTGGTGAAATATTTAGCTCAGTAGGCAATTTTACCTCATATGCGTTTCCTGAATCATGTTTCTTCAGTATCCTACATGGTCCAAACTTCTTCATTTTCAGCTTGTTATATGTACCAACTGGAAACCGCTCCTTCCGCAAATGAACCATGACTTCGTCACCAACTTGAAATTCTTTATACCTCCTTTTCTCATCTGCCTTAGCCTTATACTGTGCATTCATCTTGGTAATATGTTTCCTCACCTCTTCATGGATGTTCTTCAAGTGTTCTGCAAAATCTTCAGCTTCAACACTACTTATTTCTCCTTTATCTATCTTCCTCAATTCAGATGCATTTCTTGGACTACTTCCATATACAATCTGGAATGGTGATTTACTAGTGCTCCTGTTGACAGAATTATTGTATGCAAATTTTGCCTGTGGTAAAATCAAATCCCATCCTGTTGGGTTATCTCCAACCAAACATCTCAGCAAATTTCCCAAACTTCTATTCACCACCTCTGTCTGTCCATCAGTCTGCGGATGATGTGATGAACTGAACTTCAAATCTGTCTTCAACTTCTTCCACAACGTACGCCAGAAATATCCAACAAACTTAGTGTCCCGATCTGAAACTATGGTCTTTGGCAAACCATGAAGTCTCACTACTTCTCTGAAAAATAATTCTGCTACATGAACAACATCATTAGTCTTCTTGCAGGGAATGAAATGTGCCATCTTTGAAAATCTGTCAACCACTACAAAAATTGAATCATGTCCCCGCTGAGTCCTCGGTAAACCAAGAACAAAGTCCATGCTGATATCCTCCCAAGGCTTCTCTAGTACGGGTAATGGCTGATACAATCCTATATTCTGCTTCACTCCTTTCGCCATCTGACATACTCTGAAACTCTGTACAAACTTCTTCACATCTTGCTGCAACTGTGGCCAATAATAATTCTCACTAGCCAAACCAAGGGTTTTATCACGACCAAAATGTCCAGCCAATCCTCCGCTATGCTTCTCCTTGATGAGATTCTCCCTCGTAGAACTTCGTGGGATGCACAACTGACTCCCTCTGAATAGCATATCATCTTGGATGATGAAATCCAACCATTTTGTCATGTCTAGAGTAACAGGTTCTGTACAAGCTTTCCAAGCTTCACCAAAATCAGGATCCTCTGGATACAAATTCTTGAGTTCCTTGAACCCAACCACTTCAATTTGCATCTCTGTTAGCAATAGTTGCCTTCTGCTAAGAGCATCTGCAACCTTGTTAGACTTTCCACTTCTGTGTTTCAAAACAAATGTATAACTCTGCAAAAACTCAACCCATTTCAAATGCCTCTGATTCAACTTTCCTTGACTATTCAAATATTGCAAAGCTTGATGATCAGTATACAAAACAAACTCCTTAGGAAGCAGATAGTGTCTCCACTTCTTCAATGCTTGAACTATAGCATAAAATTCCTGATCATAAATAGAATATTTTCTCTTGGCATCATTTAACTTCTCACTGAAATAAGCAATAGGTTTACCTTCTTGGCTCATAACAGCTCCTATTGCAGTACCACTAGCATCACAATCTACTTGAAACACCTTATTAAAATCTGGAAGTGCTAAAACGATTTGTTTAGTAACTTTTTGTTTCAACAACTGAAAACTCTTTTCTGCCCCATTAGTCCACTTAAACTCTTTTCTATCCCCTCTCATTGTTTCAATCAAGGGTCCACAAATACTGCTAAAATTTCTGATAAACTTTTTGTAAAAGCTAGCTAAACCATGAAAAGATCTTACCTCAGTAGCACTCCTTGGAGTAGGCCATTCAAGGATAGCCTGTACCTTCTCTGGGTCCATTTTTAGACCTTTTGCTGAAACTACAAATCCCAAATACACTAACTCTTTCTTCACAAAACTGCACTTCTTCAAATTAATCAACAATTTCTCATCTCTCAACTTCTCAAACACCATACGAATATGCATCATATGTTCCTCCAATGTCTTGCTAAAAATCAAAATATCATCTAGGTAAACAATGACAAACTTACCCAGAAATTCTTTTAGAACCTCGTTCATGAGCCGCATGAAAGTGCTCGGTGCATTGGTTAGCCCAAAAGGCATGACTAACCACTCATACAGTCCTTCCTTTGTCTTGAAGGCAGTCTTCCATTCATCTCCTTCTCTGATCCGAATCTGATGATATCCACTTTTCAGATCTATCTTTGAGAAATACACAGCTCCACTCAAACAGTCCATAATATCATCCATTCGTGGCAATAGAAACCTGTACTTGATTGTGATCTTGTTTATTGCCCTAGAATCTGTACACATCCTCCATTCTCCATTCTTCTTTAGTGCTAATACCGCTGGTACAGCACAGGGACTCAGACTCTCACGATCAATCCTTTCTGTAACAGTTCATGTACTTGTCTGTTCAACTCCTCACTTTCTGCAGGTGTCATTCTGTGTGCTGCCTTATTCGGCAAACTCGCTCCTGGGATCAAGTCCATCTAATGACTGATCTTCGTGACTGGTGGTAATCCATCAAGCATGTTATCGGATACAATATCTTGAAACTCATTCAACAAATCTGTAACTTCTACAGGAACATCTTCTACTTCCTCTTTACCAGCTTTTGGAATTAAAGCAAAACATACATGCTCATGCCTCATACCATCTAGGAAATTTCTTCCATCAACAAAAGTTATCCTTGCATTACCACATACCTTTTCTTCAGTCTCCTTCAATGGTTTTAGCTTATGTCGCACTCCATCCTTTGTCAGGGAATAGGTATTCGCACGACCATCATGTACAGCATATCTGTCAAACTGCCATGGTCTACCCAACAACATATGACATGCATCCATAGATATGATATCACACAATACCTCATCTTGGTATCCGCCAATCTTGAACTTCACCAGGCATTGTTCATTGACCATGACCTTGTGGTCATCCTGTACCCAGGCAATCCGATATGGATGTGGGTGTTTCTGTCTCTTGAGCTTCAACTTTGTCACCATCTCTTCTGACACCAAATTGTTAGTGCTTCCACTATCAATAATCACATCACAACATTTACCTTCACACTTGCACCTGGTGCGAAACAGGCTCCTCCTTTGCTCAGGTTCATTCTCACCACTCAACAGGACTCTTTTGTTAATCAACGTTTCTCCTCTTTCAGCATCTTCAGAATTTGATGATCTGACATCTTCATCTACATGTGCAACTCTGGCCTGGCCTTCATTTCTCCTGTCTGTTCTGCCTTGGCGCTGAGGACATTCAAATGCCCTATGACCTTCTTCTCCACAGTGAAAACATGTTCCACGGAAGCCACCTCTTCCAGATCCTTGTCCTCTTCCTCTTCCTCTCTGATCTCTATTATTCTGATCCTGGAAGCGATTGGAATTATTTCCTCGCTAATTCTGACTACTACTGGCCTCATCCTTCTTTTTCGGATCCTCATTTCGGCCACCATATGACCGTCCACCAGATCATCCACCGCGACCTCTTCCGTTTTGTCTGCTCACAGTCGGCGATCTGTTTACACACTCAAGAACACCTGGCTCTGATACCACTTGATGAAGGGTGCTCCCCTTAATACCACAAACACATAACAGAAATAGAGAAACAACAACAATAATATGCAAGAACAGAAAATTGGCTTCTTATTATCTCCAGAAATGTGGAATTACAAACTTTCAGAATTACAATATGCAAAGCCACATGGGCATTCCCTTACAATATTCTGTAGGACAAAGCCTCGAATCATACCCAGATCTACTACCCAGAACTATTCTGAACTGCCTAAGACAATAATACAGCCTTCCTTATATAGGCAATTTTCCACCGCCTGGGAAGGTTCCAGAATTTCAGCCAATAAGGCCGACCAAACTTAGAATTATTTTATTTTATATTTTATTACATCATAGTCGGCTCAAGATAACCTTTGAAACCCGAACAGAAATTTTGAAGAAAATTATTTTCTGCCATTTCGGGTGGCCCAACTTCCGAAGACCATAAGTCATCACCAGTTGACTCAATCGGCTATTATAACCCCATTTCGGAAACGCCACGAAGCGCTCTACAGGCTTGACCCGTGCAAGCGCTCGTCACCCAAATTTTCGACCTCATCTGGGGCCTCTAAAGCCTTCAAAACTGAGTTCAAAGTTTCTGTACCCTGCTGCCAATACTGAAAATCTTCAATATCTTCCAATATACACTTGATCTGGCAATGAAACTTTACTGGCAGACTTATATAACCAAAATGAACCTCCAAGAAAGAAATTAGATCATTCTGAGCATATACAAAAATTACTAAAAATAGTAACTTTCCATAAATAGAAGCTCTGCACAAAATAGCCCTTATTGAATATAAAAAAATAGAAATATTTTTTGGGTGATGCAAGATTGTTCTTACACCCAGGATGCTCCTGCATCAGGACGCCATGTCATCCTTGCATTCTAGCGACCATTGAGTGGTGCTTGGGTGGCACTGGGAGATGCCCATGCCCCATTCAACGAGGTCTGTAGACTGAGACACGTCCCTATAGTAAACTGATAAATATAACATTACTTTTTGCCAAAAAATAGGCATAAGACCATCAGCTTTTAAAAATTTTAGAACTAAGAATATTGTGTGAAAATTCTCTATTGCAGTCACTGGTTATTAATCTCCTATCTGAAAAATAACACAATTGCAACTTCACCAAAAAAATACAAAAAAAAATATGCCACACAATGACAATATTTTTGGACAAATCGTCCCTGGAAAAACCCCGAAGGGGAAACCAGTACTGTAGATGAAAAATATATTAATTTTTAGCAAATTAAGAGATACAAAATTCCTTGCCTCTTAGTGGCAGAATTCCAACAATCTCCCAATTTCTCTTGCTGATATTCCTCCCCTGCTATCCCCAAACACTATCACTACGCCCTTGCTAACACTGCAAGATTGTCCCTTGCTAACTCTGTAAGACTACTCAAGCTTGTTCTTGCTAACACTGCAAGACTAGTCAAGCTTGTTCTCAAACTTTATCTCTAACTTGATGTTAACTTCATTGCCTCCAAATGCCCCTTGACCCCCTTTTATACTACTCCCATTGTTTCTAGTTGCTTCTAGTTGCTAGAAGTTTTCACAACCTAGAAGTTTCTAGAAGTTTCTAGAAACTAGAAGTTTCTAGGAATCAAATAATTAATAAATACAATTAAGCTACCAAACTAACACTCCCTCTTAGCGAGGAAGTTGTTCTGCACAACACCTAACTTATCTCTGAAGAAGATGAATTTTGCCTTCCCCAATGCCTTTGTCAAAATGTCTACTACCTGCTCCTCTATAGGTATGTACTGTAGCTGAACAATCCCCCGCTGTACACAATCCCTGATGAAGTGATACCTGATGTCTATATATTTCGACCTATCATGAAACAATGGATTCTCAATCATCATGATGCAACTCTGATTGTCATAGTGTATCACCGTAGTCTCAACCTTCTGACCAAATAAAGCTACTAGCAACTTCCAAAGCCATATAGCTTCACATGTTGCCATGCTAGCTGCTATGTATTCTGACTCCGCTGAACTTAGAGCCACAAACTTCTGCTTCCTGCTGAACCAAGAGACAACTCTTGATCCCAAACTGAAACAACACCCTGAAGTGCTTTTCTTGTCTATTGTACTACCCGCCCAATCTGCATCAGTATAGCCCATCAACCTGATTCCTTCACCTCGAGCATATCTAATCCTATACTCGATTGTACCTCGTAAATATCACAGCACATGCTTTGCCACGATCCAATGTACTCTCTTTGGCTCAACCATGAACTGACTAAGAGAGTTAACTGCAAAAGCTATATCTAGCCTGGTGTTAACCAAATACATGAGAGAACCAATCAACTGCTTGTATAAGGTGGGATCTACATCCTTCTCCCTGGATGTGTCTACCTTCCTCCAATTCATAATCATAGGTGTAGACATGGCATTGCAATCCTCCATCTTGAATCTCTTCAAGATTTCCATGCAATATTTCACTTGCCCAAGGAAAATTTCTCCATCTGTCTACTACACCTCCATACCTAGAAAGTAGTGCATAAGTCCCAAATCCTTCATCTCGAACTCTGTTGCAAGGTCCCTCTTGCACTCATGTATGAGCCCTAGTGAACCTGTTAGAAATAAGTCATCCACATATAGAACAAGAATGAGTATCTCACCCCCAACCACCAAGTAGTAGAGGTTAGCATCCGCATCACTCTTCACGAAGCCCATTTCCTACAAGTAATTATCAATGCGCTCATACCACGCTCTGGGAGCCTGCTTGAGTTCGTAGAAAGCTCTCTTCAATCTGCACATGTGAGTTTCTTTGTTGTGTGCTACAAAGCCTTCTGGTTATTCTGTGTATACCTCCTCCTTCAGCTTGCCATTAAGGAATGCTATCTTGACATCAATTTGATGGATTTTCCATCCCATCTGTGCTGAAATCGAGATTACAGCTCGTATAGAAGTATACCTAGCTACTGGAGCAAATGTCTCCTCATAATCTATTCCCTCCTGAGAGAACCCCTTTGCCAAAAACCTTGCCTTGTATTTCTCAATGCTACTATCTGCACCGTGCTTAACCTTGTAGATCTAATGTGATCCAACCACTGCCCTATTTGTTGGTCTAGGCACTACCTCCCACACACCATTCTGCATTATTGAGGTATACTCCTCAACCATCGCATCTTGCCACACCTGATGTTGTGCAGCCTCCTGATAACTGGAAGGCTCACTATCTACCAATTGGTTGACTAAAGCCACATAGTCATTGAACTTGGCTGGTTGTCTTCGCTCTCTAGTAGTCTTCCTAGGAGTTCCCACAAAGTCCTAAGTATCCCTCTATGTCTATTGAACCTCACAGTTCCTGCTACCAACTATAGAAGTTGAGATGTCAACCTCCATATCTTGTTGATGCATTTCTTGTTGCACCAGTTGCTCCATACTATGCGAACTCTCGCCACCTGAGTCTATGCTGGTACTAGTAACTGTACTCGAGCTTTTCTTCCCTTGACTCGATTAAGTTGTCCTTGGAACTTTTGTTGGCTTCTCACTCTGATTATCTGCTGGAAAATCTTTGGACCTCTTGAATGCCTTATCTTCCATGAAGTTGACATCACACCTGATAATAATCCGCCTGGTCCCTGGAATAAATATCCAATGTGCCTTTGAGGTTTCACCGTACCCCACAAAGTACCCTCTCTATGCAATCTGATCTAACTTGGCACGTGTATCACTTGAAATATGACAATACGTCAAACTTCCAAATATATTGAAGTGATTGACATCTGGCTTCTTTCCTGTGAAAGCTTCCACTAGTGTTATCTTTCCTAGCACCTTATGTGGAACCCGATTTTGCATGTACACTGTTGTACTACATGCCTCTTCCCATAAGTAGCAGGGCATGTCCTAATCATGTAGCATAGCCCTTGCTGCCTCGAATATGGACCGATTCTTCCTCTTAGCAACTCCATTCTGCTATGGATTGTAAGGAATAGTCCACTCTCTTTTGATTCCTTCCTTGGTATAAAACTCTTGGAATTCATTACTCTTGTACTCACCTCCATTGTCTGTCTGAAGAACCTTTATCTTCCTTCCTATTGAGTTCTCCACAAGAGCCTTGAACTCTTGGAAATGACTAAAAACTTCATCCTTGGCCTTCAAGAAGTATATCCAGGTCTTCTTGGAGAAATCATCAATAAAAGTAACATAGTATTCATATCCTTTGAGAGACTTCGTTGACATTGGCCCACATACATCTGAATGTACTAGATCAAGAACACGCTCAGATCTGGTGTCACTTCTTGGAAAAGATGCTTTCGCAAACTTCCCCAACACGCATCCCTTACATACATCATCATGCTCTATGCTCACCTTTGGAACACCTGTCACTGTCTCACGAAGCAATTTAAGTTCTCCATGATGTATATGACCCATCCTCCTATGCCATAGCTCTCCAAGATCTCTAGGATTACTGCTGCTTATCAATGCCTTAGGAGTGTCAAACTGCAACCTATAAAGGTACCCACTCCTAACTCCAATAGATACGGGTGATTTCGAATCCTTGTGCTTGATCAACACCTGCGTCCCTCTAAAAAGTACATTATACCTTTTGTCCTGAAGAACAAATACAGAAATCAGATTCATACCTAATCCTGGCACATGCATCACATCAGGAAGAGGAATCACCTTTCCATTCTCCCTCTGAAACCGAACAGTCCCTTTTCCAACTGAGCTGAGCTTGGACAAGTTTCCCATAGAAATTTGGATACTGGTGTTCTCCTTATAACTAGAGAAATACTCTCTAACTCCTATCATATGAAATGATGCCCCACTGTCTATGTACCATACACTCTGTGAGGTTGAGCTAACCATACAAGCTATGAGTGCAAACTCATCCTCCAATCTACTAGACAGATCCTCTGCACTTGCTGGAGCTGCCATCAGGTTCTTGCCCTTCTTTTCACTCTTCTTCTTTTGTGGGCAATCGCTGACATAGTGGCCAAATTCATGACATCCAAAGCACTTGATCTTAGACAGATCCTTCTCGCTTTGTGGATTTGATCTTTTGCTAGACCCCTTCTTTGCTTTCCCTTTTCCTGCTAGGGCAATGTTCTCCTGTTCTACCTCACTTTTCTGACTCTTGTTGTTGGCTCCATTGACAAGACTTAGTCTAAGCTCCTCCTGAGTGAAATCACTTCAAAGCCGATCCCAACTAGGTAAGGTGTCTCGTCCACTAACAACTTGAACAAAGACATCCCACTGCTTAGTGAACCCCTTTAGGGCTATTCTTACTAGCTCGTCTTCGTCTGGCTTATCTCCAACAGTTGCTAACTCATCCTTGACAAGTCTAAGTTTGGTGAGGTAACTTGTAATGTCTTCTCCCTTGTTCATCCGGGTATTTTTCAACTTTTCTCTGAGAATCAGCTTCCGGTTCGTGGTAGCATTCTGGTACAGATTCAGAATTGTATCCCACATCTTCTTTGCTGTATCTAACTCTGCAATATGTGGAACAATATGATCCTTATAATTGTTTCTAAAGACTTTAATACTGATATTTAAAAAAATCCCCATCGTAAGACCTCACCTTAATTGTAAATTTTCATCACAAAACAATATACTATGAACCTAGATGTAATGCATACATATTTACTCTGGTATCCAAAGTCTTCGAGATCTATAACTTTCAACTTTAATTTCATTTCTTCTTCAGAGATTTTCCAAACAAAACTAAGTAACTTATGTAATTAAGAAAGAGAAAGTGTTAATAAAAGAGATTACCTTGCTTTTCTGGCGGATGTGGTCACGAATGGTGAACCATTTAAGTTCTCTCTGTATTATGTGTTCTGTGCAAATATTTATTTGCTTGAATTCTGAATTTATTCTCTTTTTCTTGTTTATATGTTCTTGGTCATCAACAGTAGTCACCTGTTCTCTAAGGTTTAAAAATATTGTTGATCTTCAACATCATTGAAGTCAATTTGTAAAAAATCACTTTTCATATTTGTTTGATATACAGTTGCACGAGGAAAGCTGTTGTAAATTGAAAATCACTATTCCTTACAAATGATTTCATTGTCATGCAGGAAAAAACTCTTAAAGTGGAAAACGCAAATCTGGTGAAAAAGGTAACAGAGTGTTGTACTCATGTTCTCGTCGCCATCATAATAATTCTTTTGCTTTTGACCACAACGAAATTCTAAACCTGATACAATTACAGATTGGTAGAAACCACCTTCATATTGACATCAACAGTGATTTGGAAACAGAGGCTTCAACTCCACGAGATCTGCATCAAAATGATCTCAATCTCAGGTAATCATCATTATCATTATCATTTATGCTAACTAATTCTTCATCTCCTAAGATAAAATCTAATGGAGACATTTTGTGTGCATTTGCAGCCTGTCATGAATTCAAGGGCATTCAACGGTCCAAGATATTTTCTGCAACTTAGTTTTATCAAATTGAAAATAATTTCTAGATTGAAAAAGGATCCAAGAGTGCATTTTATGGTTTTCTTTTATGATACCTTACCTGTAAATATCAGAATCTAAACTTTTTATTACTGTTTGAATTGCTTGAATAGTTGTGTCGCCTACTGGAAATTGTTATATATGACCTGTTCTTCAAATGCGCTGCTTTTACTGTTATAGAAACCTGCTGAATTTACAAATTAATATTTTAGCATATATAAGCAGAATAGTCCCCCAATAGAGAGAGAGCACCCCTCTATTTTGTGTTTTTAAGTTGTTGCTGTATGCACAAAAATATAAAAAAGTGTGTATTAGTTCATTATTTTTTAGTTTCATTCTTACAGATGTTTTGTTAATGTTCAGAAGTCAAAAAATAAGCTGTCTATTCGTATATGAAGACAATAAAAAAAATTGTCCAAATTCAATGTATGGTTTAGGCTCTACAAGTGCACTAAATTAGGATGTGTGGGTACCTAGAAACCTTTCACAATAAATAGTTACAAATTTACATCTTATTTATGTCTAAAATAAGGAATATATTATTTTGCATTGTTGTCTAGGGGAATAGTAACTGTCCAAAATTTGCAAATTAAAAGCCCATTAGAAAATCATCTAGTAGACAATAGCTGCTGGGATGTAGGGAAAAAAAGTTAATGATTACATCAATTGTGCATGTTTATTGGTACCAATAGTGCATGGTTTATTGGGGTGTTTGTGTAAAAATATTAGATAAATTGTACAAATTATTTGACTATCAAAATAAATAGTTAATAAACCAATAGAAAAATAAATCTATCATGAAATCTGAGTATGCAAAGTTAGCCTTCCCCTTCTCTGTTTTTCCCTAATTACCCTTCTATCTAATTGCTACTGTTTTTTTCCAACTGATTCCTGTTATCTTTCTCAGTAGTTTTGTTACTGATTTATAATTGAATTTGTAAAATGTTTTACTCATTTGGTTCATTCAATGAAAAAAATAAAGAATATTTTTTTTTATTGGTAACAGTTCTTTTTAATTGTTAATTATTTTAAATTTCAGAAATAATTGAAAAATTGTCTAAGTGTAAATAAGCTTTTCTTCTAAAATTTTTTGAATGTTTACAAATAATAAAATCAATGAGTAATGGTGAGTACTTGACTATTAATAACAAGATTGCAGAGCAGTGAAGTTCGATCAAAATTTGTACATTGAAAGACTTGAGGAAGTGGATTGAGATGTCTGCACATAAAAAATATCAGCTCGATTTGCTTAATAAATAAATTAGAGATTTTGAAAATCTCATTGTTGTAAGTTATTCATAAGAACAATTAGTTTAAGATTTATATAAATATAATTATAACATAGAATAATGTACAAATAAATATAATTTGAAATAATATAAAAATATAAAAATATAGCATAAAATAATATAAATATAAATATATAGTATTTAATATTACATAAAAATAACATTAAATAATATATAAACATAAATAAATTATAATATAATATGAAATAAAATTAATATAACTATAATTTTAAATATGAAATAGTAATTTAATAATATAAATATGATATGAATATAATATTTTAAATAATATAAAATAGCATTAATTCAATTTAAAAGTATATTTAAATATAAAGCTATTATATTTTAAAATTATATCATATAAATATAAAATAAAATATAACAATTTTTTTTTGTTAAAGTTATGATTAAAGTTCAACAATGCCATGTAATGAATTAGTTTGTTAAGTAGGTGAATTTGCTAATGGGGGCTTTCCATTCCAAGAATCCATCCAAAATGATACACTAAACCCATTATGTACTTCCCAAGTAACATAATTTGAACCACATTTGCCATACTAATTTACCCCCAAATGCTTTATTCCTTTTACCCAAATCATGAAGACCTACTCCCCCTATAAACTTAGAGTTAGCCATGTCTTGCAAAGACACGAGAGGTATCTTTTTATCCTTAGAGAGGTTACCCTTCCAAAGAAAGTCTAATTAATTTTTCAATTTGATGTATCACTAAGGCTGGAGCTTTTAGGATAGCTACATAATAGTTGGGAATGGTTGACAAGACAGTTTTGATCAACAATATTCTACTTGATAGTGAGAGCCACCTACCTCTCCAAGATGAGACTCTACTTTCAATCCTTTCAATAACAAATAACCAATAGGTTGACCTATTTTCCCCCACAAAAAAAAGAAATACCCAAATATGTTGACGACAATTGGTCAATTGAAAAAACCTAATATGTCCACAATCTGATTAGCTAGAGGAGCACTTATATTAAGAAAATATAATTTAGACTTTTGAGCATTTACCTTCTCACCTGAAGTTGAATTGTACATATCTAATGTCCTTTTGATGTGCCTCGCTTCTTGAATACATGTCTTTCCAAATAGCAGGGTATTATCAACAAATAATGAATGAGTCACAGAAGTAGTGGTACCCACAATTTGAGCACCTTTTCACAAAGCCTGCTCTTGTTGATGTTTAATAGTTCTACTAAGTGTGTCGACCATGATAATGAAAAGGATTAGAAATAAAGGATCTCCCTACCTTACCCCTTGTGATGAAGAAAAAAATCAAATTGGAACCTCATTAATAATTACTGAAACTAGGCACTTGATATGCATGCCTTAACCCATTTACACCACTTAATGAAACACCAAACTTTTGAAGATCTTTAAACAAAAAGTCCCAAATCACTCTATCGTGTGCCTTCATCATGTCAAGTTTTGATGTAGGAGCATGCTTGGGCAATTGGCAATTATGTATCAACCAAAATATGTTAGATTGGGTTTTGGCTTTCAATCTTTGAAGTGGTGATCTTAGTTCGAGACTTGAGATTCTCGGTCATTTGGTGGTAGTTCTTAGCTACAAGATGTTTTTCTTCACTGACGGACTCGATGACTAAGTATGGATGTTACTTGGTGATTGAGCTCAATGGATGAGTTTGTTCTCAGTAACTACTTTGGGGTTCTTGGTGAAATGTTCCTATTTTGGTTCATTAACGAGCTCGGTCTATGTTTAGGTGTCTTTTCACCAAATGGCATTGGTAGTTGTTCTATATTACTTGATTATGTTCTGACAATCTTAGTGGTCTAGTTTAGTGATGGGTTTATTTTGATTGTTTTGGTTGGCTGACATATGCATTTAATTTGGGTCACATTCTTCATGATATGGATCGACCATTGGGATGCGTAAGGACCTAAATTTGGGTTGGTTCTTTCTCATACATGAAATTTAATGACTCTTGCAAGATGACATAAAGGATAATACATTTTTTCATGAGTTTCTTGGAGCTGACTGGTTGTTTTATGATTTCTAATTAGTAAGGTTGACTTGTGGTCATGTTGTATAAAAGGAGGGTATGGGTAGCATAGAAACTAGGGTAGAGGAAGAGGGAAAAGTGTGGAGTTTAGAAGCTAGTAGCTAAGTATTGGCTTAGGAAATAATAAGTCTTCTTGGTGGCTTGCAAGCTCAAATGTAGATCTATCTTGGAGTTTCTACTAGATTGATGTTAGGATACAGATCTGGGCTAGCTAGGGAGTAGTTGGATCATGTGAGATCTTGTTGTATTTGCTGATGTATTGGTCATAACTAAGAAGGCCTTACAACTTAGTATGTCGCATGAATTTAAATGTAATTTGATGTTTTCTTGATGATAAAGATTTATTATTTGGTTACATCTTGTTGTTTCTTTGTGTTTTCCTATGTGTTGTCCCTTTGCTGCAAGAGTGGACATCTCTTTTGAGATCTCTTTGATCTTGGTTGTTTTAGGTGGTATTAGAGCCAGGTTAATCTGGCTGGTTGTGTTTCCTCTAAAGATTATGTGTGATTTGTATTGCAGATCCATTTTCCTAGACTTATGAAATCCTACGTAGTTGTTCATGCAAGGTAGCAGGTTACGATCTGACTTGCATAACATTTGGAGGTTATCACAAGGTGGTCGGGTTTGGGATTTGTTGTAGAGGTTTTTCAAAAATCTTAGAAGATGTCTCCAAGAAGATTGCACCCTAGGGCGATCGCAGATCTTTGTGATGTGGTGGAGATGAAGATAACAGAAAAGGTTAGATAGGATGTTAGATCTAAGATGGTGACGATGAAGAATGAGATGGTCACTGAGATCATGAGAGCTATAGCTGATTTATCAAGGACCCTTGGAATAGAGGATGGTTATGAAGAATCTACTAAATATTTTGAGGCTGATAGATCTAGTGGAGAATACAGATCTAATTGATTAGAGAGATTTGTGGAAGATAGAACTGATCGGTTGGAGAGATCTATGACTCGGTTGAGTACAAGTCACAGAATGGAGTTTTCTAATTTCTCATGTACATTGAAACCTAAGGAACTGATTGATTGGATTGGTGAGTTAGAAGACTACTTTGAGCTAGAAGACATTGGAGATCTTCTCAGAGTGAGGTTAGCAAAGACTAAGTTGAAGGGACATGCTACTTTGTGGTGGAAATAATTACAGAGAGATAGAGAAGAAGAAGGTGAGATGAAGATCACTCAAGGGAGGGTGATGGTGGCAAAAATGAAGGCTAAGTTCATTCTTGTCAATTGTGAACTTGGGTATTTCAATAAGTTACAAAACCTAAAGCAGAAGGAGATGACAGTGAAAGACTATACTGAGGAATTTTACAAGTCGACTATTTGGTTTGGACATAGAGAAATTTCTAAAGAAAAGGTGGCCAAGTATATTAATGGTTTGAGATTCAATATCCCTGATGATATTGGCATGTTAAAGATCGATTCACTTGAGGATGATTACCAGTATGGCCTAAAAGTGAAAGATAAGTTGAAGAGAAGACATCAAGGTAACTCCCAAGTGAAGGAGAAGTGAGAGAAATTGAAAAAGGACAAACTAATAGTTGAGGATGGACCAAAACCTGTTCAATGGGAATGGTATTTATTCTGTATTGTTCAGTTGATGTTCTGACAAGCTTAGTGGTCTACTTCACCGATAGGTTTATTTTGATTGTTTTGGCTGGCTGACATGTGCATTTAATTTGGGTCAAATTCTTTGTGATATGGATGGATCATTGGGATGCGTAAGGACCTAAATCTGGGTTAGTTCTTTCTCCTATGCAAATTTAATGAATGTTGCAAGCCGACATGAAGGATAACATGTTTTTTCATGAGATTCTTGTTGCTGAATGATTGTTTTATGATTTCTAATTTATAAGGCCAACTTTTGGTCATGTTGCATAAAACGAGGGTATGGGTAGCATAGAAAGTAGGGTAGAGGAAGACAAAAAAGTGTGGAGTTTAGAAGCTAGTAGTTAAGTGTTGTCTTAGGAAACAATAATCTTGCTTAGTGGCTTGCAAGCTCAAGTGTAGATATGTCTTGGAGTTTCTACCAGATTGTTGTTGGGATAAAGATCTGGGCTAGAAAGGGAGAATTTGGATCCTCTGAGATCATTGTATTTTTTGATGTATTGGTCGTAACTGAGAAGGCCTTATAGCTCAGCATGTTGCACAAAATTTGAATGTAATTTGATATTTTCCTGATGATAAAGATGTTAGGAATGGGAACACTAAGAGGGGGGGGGGGTGAATCAATGTTCAC
This sequence comes from Chamaecyparis obtusa, assembly GCA_027943335.1. Taxonomy (NCBI): domain Eukaryota; kingdom Viridiplantae; phylum Streptophyta; class Pinopsida; order Cupressales; family Cupressaceae; genus Chamaecyparis; species Chamaecyparis obtusa. The sequence continues at coordinate 13,713,745 of BSBK01000529.1, forward strand.
TGTATTTTAACTTTTTTCTTTAATCTTTATGTTGAACTTAAATGCTTAAGTACTGAATTAAACATTCACATAAACATGAAACATGAAATCAACACATGACACCAATATGGTTACGGGGAAACCCAAATAGGTAAAAACCCCGGTGGGACTTGATACCCACTAATATTTTGTACTAGTGTTTTGTAATCCTTGTTAGAAGATCCTTTACCCTGTTAGGAGTAGCTTTACAATGCTTTAAGTACAGTAGACCTTGTTAAGGGTCAGACCTTGTTAGAAGTCTTTTACAATGATCCCTGTTAGGGGAGTGGACTCACTGTCCTAGAGCTCACTGCTCAAATGTTGAAGGCTACAACCTTCTAAATTCAGATACACTATATCTGCTAGTGAACTGTTACTATGCCACTGCTTGTCAAATCAGTTCCTTTGGTGCACAGATGCTTTGACCTCTAACAAATCTCTAATACATCTTATGCTGTCTTTGCATACCTCTACTTTGCTTATCACAACTCTATTACAACTTCCATACCAAATACAATGGGTGCATCTTATATTTATACGCTCATATCAACAAAACAGTTAGGTCAGCCCTATAACTAATTACAAACAATGCTTCCAAATGAATTAGCTTAAGCGTGCTTACAATTGTACATATAAACATGTCGGAAACCTAAATACAATGGGTGCATGGCCTTTACAACATTAAATTATAATCGCAAACCAAAATGCTAATTGTCTTCTCTATGCTCTGTTCTTTGCTAGCACACACTGGCTATGTAACTTCAACTGACTGTAACTTTCACATCTTTGGATATCTACTTATGCACTCATAGACTAAGCATAAGTATAGTCTAACAAACTTAACTTCTAGGGTGCATACCATAATTCATCCATACACACGTGCGTTGATGCTCTGAGCTGCAGGAACTCTGTACACTGTCCAGTCTTCAACACTTAACTGAATTCTAATCTTTACACTAAGTGCGCTGACTCCAAACTACTATATGACTTTGTTGCCATAATGACAACACTATATCAAGTCATATACTTCAGTATAGACAACTTGCCAACAATCTCCCCCTTTGTCATTGATGGCAACAAAGGAATATGGCCAAGTTGCTAACTGTCCCTTAACCCAAAAACTTTTGTCTACTTATGTCTTCTATACATTTTTATACATAATCTTATATCTCCCTATACATATATATACTCCATATTCTATACACAACTCCCCCTTTGACATTAATGACAAAGGTGCATCAAAAAACTGTATCTACACATACTCACTGGGGGAAAACATCTGGATATGCAATCTTGAGGTTCTGGATCTCCTTCTTCCAAAAGGTTATTAGAGAGTTAACTATTTGGAGATGGGCACATAATGCATATTGAAGCTTCTCCATCTTCTCCAAGTCACTAATGGGACCATGATCATAAGTTACCATGGTGGTATCAATCTCCTTTATATTCTAATTGAGGATGTCTAAAGAGTGTGCAAGACCATTCCTCAACTGAGTTTGTTTGGACCTTATCCTTGTTATCTCTATTTCTTTGTTCTCAATCTTGTCTAACTATCCTTGGTAAACATTGTTGCACATGTTCACATTAGTGGATGTGTCTGACACTGAATTCTTTACCTACTCAATCATTGCTTCTCCCTCTTTTATCTTCTTAAAGTGAGCATTGGTGAGCTTGTCTTGATCCATGCATGCTGCAATGATCCTTCTTCCTTCATCAACAAATTTTTTCAAGGATGCTTGACCAGACTTAAGAGAATCAAGTCTAGTGCAAAGTTGCTCATCAATTCATTCAATCTCTTCTTTAAGTACTTCTCTTCTGCAACTATGGACACAGATTCTTCTAGGCTAGAAAAATTGCTTTTGAACTGTGAGAGGACTGAACTCACATCATCAACCAAATGTACTTTTAACACTTTCTTATCCTCTGGCAGCAAACTGTTCAAAAAGGGAGAGGATTCCGCATAACTTGTTTTTATTTTGCCTTCTCCATAGCCAAGAGGCTGAACTTAATCAGGTCTTCTTCTTTCCAAGAGTCCAAATTGCTTGTGTCAGGTGTCAAACTTGACAACAATGCTGAGGAGAGAGTGACGGGAGTGCTGTCCATCACTTTTGGTTTTACCTTTGCATGATCAACAAAAGTATCTTCTTCTTTCTTTTCTACCTCTTCTTCTTTCTTATCAGTTACATCTTCTATGAGTACTTCTTGCTGAGTTGGAGGTGTATTGTTGCATAATATTTTAGCTTCTTCAATACTAACAAATGCTTCCTCAAACTTGTCCAAATCCTGATTAGTAGCCTCCATAGCTATCTCCACATCATCTATGATAATAGTGTTGCCTTCGTGTGATTCTGAGATGGGCGCAGACTTGTCTGCCTCTGTTTGAGTTTCTGCTATGGGCGCTGAGTCCTGAGGACCTGTCACTGGTGCATTGAAGGTCTTTGCTTCTTAGTCTTGCTTATTGGGTGCATGAGTGATGGGCACAGTAGGTGGTTTTATCTGTTGTTCTAATAACACCTTTTCAAAGGCCTTCTCTATTTCCTTCGTTATTAGCTCATAGTCTTTGTTCATAATGTGAAGAGTTCTCATCTTGGTCCTTAAGTGCGACTTCACCAAATTTAATATCAGTGCCACTTCTTCTTTAGAATATACTAGCAGAGTATCTTCTAATAATTTTTCTCTGATCCTTAGATCGTCTTCATTTGCTTGTCTCTTTAGGTTTTCTAAAATATCCCATACTTTATCAGGAATAGAAGTTTTCAACTCAAGGACTATCTTCTTGAACTTGATCATATGTTTGACAATCATACTATGTATTTTTGATTTGTCAATCTCACTGTATGTGTCATAATACTTCTCTACTTGATCAATTCTGCCCTCATCAACAATTCTTGCATTCAAAACTTTAAGGCTTGGTTTGAATCCTTCCTAAGGAGGTGCTTGAATATTTTTCTTACTCCTTAGTGCTCACGAGGATGGATGACTAGTGCATGCTTCTTTCTTCCTCTTGACTATAGGCTTATACTCCGGAGGAGTGGTAAGATGAATAGATACTCTGACTGTCATCTGATTCAGTTTTCATTTTCTTCAACTTAGGATCTTCTTGTTCTTCCTCTACTATAGCACCTTTCAATTCTAAGGAAATTTTTTCGTCCCTTACTTTATCAAGGTCTACTTGAGACACACCATGTATTCTCAAGATCTCAGAAGTGACCTTAGCAACTTTTCTTTTAGTTGCTGCACTGTTAAGTTTTGCATCAACTTCTCTGGTCTTTTCCTTATAGGCTCCCCACCTAGGTTCATTAGGATCTTTGGGGGCTATCATAAGTACCTGTGCATATGCTTCAAGGACCTGTTCTTCTACCTCATAGCCAAGTGGATGAATCCACTTAGTTCTTGGTTCAACAGCTTCCATACATGTAGTATCAGTCTCCACCATAAAACATATTATATCCTTATATTTCTCTACAATGCTTTCTAGAATCCTATACCTCATCTGCATCTTAGCTCTAAAGGTCTTTAATTCCAAAGTGATATAATCCCTTAGTGTACTTTCAATGGATGCTTTGTTGGATATCTGAGGCATGGTTGGAATGGACTTGTCCAAGTACAAATCTGAAATCTTGCCAACAATATGAAGGTACATGTAGATGATTAGGGACCCAAACCTGAATATCTTTGACTTGTCATGCTTAATGGCCTTGATGTTATCTATCAACTGTGCACGCAAGATCTCACACAAGTTGAACTCTCCATCTTCCTTCACAAGTTTGATAGCTGCTAGAATAGTGCCCACAGACACACTACTCACCTTGTTGGTGTGATGAAATTTGTAGCCTAGTATCATTGACATCAATTTGATGTCTGCTTGCTCAATCAGCTCAATAGTCATGTCGTGCCTATCGCTCCTTGATTTACATACTTGTTCTACCATTTTTCTGACATCGTTTGCCACAGGAAGGATGATGCCTCTCCTAGAAAGGCCTATCATCTCATGAATCTGACCACTTGTGATTCTAACTGGAACATCTCCAATCCAAAATAGATCATCATGGATTCTACTCAATAAGATCTTTATCCATTCTGTCTCATAGAATTTATATGTTGTCGCATACTCAATAATAGGGTGATCATTCCATTTGGCGTATTCATCTATGAATGTTTTATTATGTTTCAACATGGTATCCATGTGTTCCCTTAACCTATCTAGTCCAACAAGTTCTTTCTTACAATAGATGTAAGCCCTTATGTCTTCCACATGCATGATGCCCATAGGTGTGCAGGAGAAAGCTCCCTCTAAATCATCTAGGGTGGATTTAAATGGGTGCCTCTTGAAAACATATATTTTCTTCTCAGCGATATCATAAACAATGGGAGTGGCCATGACTTACTTGTTAATTGCTTTCCAAATGAACTTGGAGATAATCTGACGGCTTTCGAATCGGGACAATGAGCTAGGGTTTCTGCAACCGATCAAATGCACTGATAACTGCAGAAAATCTCTGATAGATCAATCTTCAAGACTTCACAACAACTTCCAAGGCTTTTTCTGCTCTCCTATCACTCTGAATTTGAATGCAATGAGCAATCAAATAACTTTTGTGTACTTTAAAGTGAAAAATCCACCATTAATGCACGTCGTGTAAACTAGGTTGTCACTTCAAAAATTCAAACTCGAGCTCTACTAAAATTTAGCATGTGCGCTCTTGCACAAAGGTTCCTATAGACTTCAAAATCTTAAGTCCAAAGGCACATACTCTAAGGATGAGTATACCAGCCACGCAAGGGTCTAGAGCTAAATTAGCTCCCCCTATGACCCTGAGGGCCATTCATGCAGATGTAGAGGGTGCGTCCACTAGGGATGCATCCAATACATTCTCATCAACTGTGTCCTTTTTCTCTGACCAAATCATGCTCGCATCATCTGAGGCTTTCACAAACTTGACTTCTCCTTCAGGATCCAAAACTGGTTCTTTGGTCTTTCTAGGGCTCTCCTGATCTTGCGTTCTTGATCTATAGAACCTTGAGATATGTCCATCCTTGTTACAAGAGTGGAAAATGACAGGAGGTCTGTTATTCCTCAACACATTGACATGAGTCACCATTCTGCATGTTCTGGTTGAGTGACCATTATAGTTACATATCTGACATATAGCATTTTGAGAACTTCTAACATTTGTCTGATTTTGGTTTCTTTGATCTTGTTGAATCCTATTCTTCTTACTAGTCTTGCAATTCATAGCTTTATGACCAAATCTGTTGCATGAATAACAGTAACCATTAAAAGGTTTTACCTCTGTACAGTTCCTTGCAATGTGTCCATGCTTGTTACATGCAAAACATGTGTGTTCTAAAAGCTTGCGCTCATTCCTAGGAGGACCACCATTGTAGTTTTATGAGGTTGATGAATGAAGTTTTGAAGAAATTCTTGGGTAAGTTTGTGATTGTATATCTTGATGATGTTCTGAAATTCAGTAAGACTGGAGAAGAACATCTGTTGCATGTTAGACAAGTTTTGTAGAGATTGAAAGAAGAAAAGTTACTGATAAATCTGAAAAAGTGTTCATTCATGAAAGAGGAGATTGTATATTTGGGATTTGTGATTTCAGCTGATGGTTTGAAAATGGATCCTGAAAAGGTTGAAGCTATTTTGAATTGGCCTACACTTGTGAATGCTAGTGAGGTAAGATCATTTCATGGATTGGCAAGTTTTTACCAAAAATTCATTAGGAATTTCAGTTCAATTTGTAATGCTATGACTGAGACTATGAGAGGAGACAAAAGAGAGTTCAAGTGGACACATGGACCTGATAAAAGTTTTGAGACTCTGAAGCAAAAGGTTGCTAAATTGCCTGTTTTGGCATTGCCTGATTTTAATAAGGCATTTCAAGTGGAATATGATGCAAGTGGTAGTGAAATTGGAGCTGTGTTGAGTCAAGAAGGTAAACCTGTTGCTTTCTTTGGTGAAAAGTTGAATTATGCAAAAAGGAAATATTCTGTGTATAATCAAGAATTATATGCTATTGTTCAAACACTGAAGAAATGGAGACATTATTTGATACTGAGTGAATTTGTGTTGTGTATCGATCATAAGGCTTTATAGTATTTGGGTAGTAAGAATAAGTTGAATCAGAGACATATGAAATGGGTTGAGTATTTGTAGAGTTATACATTTGTGATAAAGAATAAGAATGGAGTCACTAACTGATTTGCTGATGCATTGAGTAGAAGGAGATCTTTGATGACCAAGATGAAAATTGGAATTCTAGTCTTTGATGATATGAGAGATTCTTATGAATTTGATCCTTCTTTTCTTGAGTCGTGGAGAAAGTGCAGAGCACCTATTTAAGATCAACAAAGTACCAAATGGGATGAATATTTTATGCAAGGAGGTATTTTATTTAAAGGTATTCAGTTGTGTATACCGAGAGGAGCAATGAGAACTAAGTTGATAAAAGAGAAACATGGTAGTGGTTTGGCTGGACATTTTGGTGTTGATAAGACATTAAATTTCCTTAAGGAAAAATAATTTTGGCCACAATTGTATAAAGATGTTCATAAATTTGTGAAAAGTTGTGGAGTTTGTCAAGTTGCAAAAGGATTTAGTCAGAATAATAGGTTATATACACCGATTGTTGTACTTGAGAATACTTGGATTGACATCAGTATGGATTTTGTTCTTGGCTTACTGAAGATAGTAAGAGGTAACGATTTTTTATTTGTTGTATTGGAGAGATTTTCTAAAATTTTACATTTTATACCTTGTAGAAAGACATCAGATGTAGTAGATATAGCAGATCTTTTCTTTAAAGAAATTGTCAGATTGCATGGATTACTGAGGAGTATTATCTCTGACTGAGATAGAAAATTTGTTGGATACTTTTGGAAGACTCTTTGGAGAAAGTTGGGTACTGAGTTGAAATATAGTTCTAGATTTCACCCACAAATCGATGGATGGACAAAAGTTGCGAATAGAAGCTTGGGTAATCTTTTGAGATGTTTAGTTGGAGACACACTGGGTAATTGGGATTCTTTGTTGGTACAAGAAAATTTTGCATACAATAATTAAGTGAATAGGAGTACTGGAAAAACACCTTTTGAGATTCTAAATGGCAAAAACTAAGAGGTATATCAGATTTGAGAGACATTGATGATGAAAGAAAAAGAAGTGCTAAAGGAATAATATTTGTTGAGTACATGAAGACATTGCATGAAGATGTGAAGCTTAAACTAGAAAAGAGTAATTAGAAATACAAAGACAGAGGTGATAGATCAAGAAGACATAAGACTTTTGATATTGGTGATGAAGTGATGGTTCATTTGAAGAAAGACAGATATCTTATTGGAACATATGGGAAGCTGAAGATGAAGAAGTTTGGACCTTGCAAGATTTTGAGAAAATTTGATAGTGGAAATGCATATGAAGTTGAGTTACCTGATGACATGGATATTTCACCTATATTCAACATTTCTGATTTGTATGAGTTTCATGAATCTGAAGAAGACATGGCATTTCCAATGGATTATCCTAAGAAGCAGAATGAAGAGAATGAGCATATTTTGTAGCAAATAATTGACAAAAGTACAAGAGGAAAATAGTACATGGAATATCTGGTAAAGTGAAAGAATAGATCGATTGAAGATAGTTCTTGGATTTCACAGTCTAAGTTGGATGCATCTTGGATCATACCTATTCAATGATTCATAGAATCATTTCAAATAACCCCAGGTGTCTAACGCAGGAGCATCTTGGGTCCTTGGCAATCCTGTGTCATCAAAAACATATTTGAGTTTGTTTGTGTTGCTCGGTTCCTGCTTTGATTGAGTTGGTTTAGTGTTGCTCGGTTTTCTTTGTTCGTTGTTATTGGTTGGTTATCTCTCTAGCACTTGGTGAATTTCCCTAGCACTCGATGATGCTTGTCTGGCACTAGGTTGGCTTTTCTTACCAATGGGTTTCTTTTGAGTTTCTATTGAGGCCGACTTGTGCATTTAATTTGGGTCACGAATTTAATGTTGGAATCCATCATTGGCAAGCATGTGGTCCCAGATTTGACCGTTCCTTCCATTGATTGTGGATCTAAAGGCTGACTCAGTTTAGTAGCCCTTTGTATAAATGTAGATGTTTCGTTACAGTTTAGGGAGTCAGTTTTTATAGAAGATAGAAGATTAGAGATTATCTGTAGATCTTGACATGCTTGAGGACTTCTATGTTTGATTGTAATATCTGGCCGAAACCCGGAAGACCTTACAGCCTAGCATGTATGAATCAATTTAAAGTAAATATATGAATTATTCTACATTTTCTCTCTCCCACTATTTTTTTGTTGCTTTCGTGTGTTGTTGAGAAAGGTGGTTTAGGTTAGGGTGTGCCATTTGTTGGGCCCTCTTGCCCTCTCTTGCATCAAATCAAGAGACAGATGTCTACACCTAGAACAACTCCATAGAATGGTATATTTGAGAGGAGAAACATGTCAATTATGGAATTTGCAAGGACACTAATGATTAACAAGAATTTTGCACAAAAATATGTGAGAGAAGCTATGAGTACAACTGTTTATACCTTAAACCAAGTAAAAATCAAGAAAGAGAAGAATGAATAAGAAGGTAAAAAAGAACCTAAAGATTATAGATATTTTATCTATATGGAAGAAAGAGAGGCAAGCAACACACTTACACCAGATGAAGAGTCATGGGTAAGCAAGGCCGAGCATCAGGAGGATGTTTCCGAGAAATCAGAAGTAGAAACTAAAAATTTTCATGATGAACTTGAAGATCAAGAAGAAAAGAAATCTGAACCTAGATTGGCACAGTATGTGAGAAGACATCATAAGCCTAAGAAAATAATTGGAGATAAGGAATCTGGAGTCCTGACTAGAAGAAAGTTGAAAGACCCTACATGTTAATTATGTGAGTTTACGCCTAAGACTATAAAAGATGCTTTAGAGAATGAAGACTGGATTCAAGCTATGAATGAAGAAATAAATAAAATAGAAAAGAATGATACCCGAACTCTAGTGCTGAGACTAGAAAAAAAGAATGTTATGGGAACAAAATGGGTATTCAGAAACAAGCTTAATGAACATGGACACATCACAAGGAATAAGGCAAGATTGGTATGAAATGGTTATGCACAAGAAGAAGGAATAAACTATGTGGAAACATTTGCCCCTGTAGAAAGATTAGGAGTGATAACTCTACTTGCATATGCTACTTACAAAGACTTCAAAGTATATCAAATGGATGTCAAGTCTTCATTTCTAAATGGTATATTAGAAGTATACATTGAACAACCTAAATGATTTTTTGATCCAAACAATAAAAATATGGTTTGCAAATTGAACAAGGTACTGTATGGATTGAAGCAAGCCCCCAGAGCATGGTATGAGACGCTGTACAATTATTTGATAAAGATTGGATTTACAAGGACAAATGAAAACAACAATATGTACATGGAATCTGAAGAAGGTAAAGGGATATTATTAGCTAAAATCTTTGTGGATGATACCATATTTGGAGGACAAAATGCCCTATGTCAGAAATTTTCAAATGAGATGAAAAATGAGTTTGAGATGTCTATGTTTGGTGAGATAAAATTATTGTTAGTTTGCAAGTCTATCATATGGAGAAATGTATCTTTATCACACAATCTAAATATGTCAAAGAGATACTAAAAACTTTTGGTATGGAGGATTCTAGACTAGTAAGTACTCCTATGGCTACTGGAGAGAAACTATCTAAAACTAATGATACTGGTGAAGTGAATCAAACCCTATTTAGATCCATGATTGGAAAGCTATAATATGTTGTCCATAATAGACTAGATATAGCCCTAGTAGTTGGGATTGTGGAAATATTCTCTTCCAATCTGGTGCAAGGCAAGGGCCAATAGTGGCCAAACAATCGCACACCCTAATGATCCAATCCTGCTCAACAATATGTGGAAGCAAACAACAACAAAGTTAGAGAGAGAGAGAGAATGCAGAATCTTTTAATAATTTTCATCAAATAGATTCATACATGTCAGGCCTTCTCGGTTAGGGCCAAGTATTACAATGAATTATAGAAGTCCTCAAACATGTGAGGATCGACCAACAATCTCTAATCTATTATCTTCTTACTTATGTCTCAAACTACCTCTAAACTACAACCAAACACTACATTTATACAAGAGTCTACCGAACTGAGTTGGCATTCAAATCCATAATCAATAGAAGGAATAGTTAGATCTAGGACCACATGCTTCCCAATGATGGATTCCAACATTAAATCCACAACCCAACATAAAAGCACAAGTCAGCTCAATAGGAACTCAAAAGAAACTACTCGGTAAGCAAGGATGACTGAGCAACAGACAAGCAATGCCGAGTGCCAGTAAAATAGCTGACCACCTAGGAGATAATCGACCACACTCGGTAACCAAAGGAAACTGACCAACTATTGACCAACTTGGTCAAAGAACAAATTGAGCAACACAGACAAACTCCAAAATGTTTTTGGTGACACAGGATTGCCAAGGACCCAAGATGCTCTTGCATCAGACACCTGGAATTATTTTGAAATGATTCTCCAAATCATTTGGTAGGTATGATTTGAGCTACATCCAAATCAGACTATGAAATCCAAGAACTGTCCTCCATCGGTCTATTCTTCCATTTTACCAGATATTCCATATATTGTTTTCCTCTTGTACTTTTTCCAACTCTTTGCTTTAGGATCTGTTCAACTTCTTCATTCTACTTCTTAGGATACTCTTTCGGTACTGTCACTTCTTCATCAAGTTAATGATACTCATACAAATAAACAATGTTGAAAATTGGTGATCTGTCCATGTCATCAAGTAACTCAATCTCATATGCATTTCCACTATCAAATTTCCTCAAAATCTTGCAAGGTCCAAACTTCTTCATTTTCAGCTTCCCATATGTTCCAACAGGAAATTGGCCTTTCTTCAAATAAACCATTACTTCATCACCAACATCAAAAGTCTTTTGTCTCCTTGATCTATCAGCTCTGTCTTTGTATTTTTTATTGCTCTCTTCTAGCTTTAGCTTCACATCTTCATGCAATGTCTTCATGTACTCAACAAATTTTACTCCTTAAGCACTTCTCTTACTTTCATCAGCAATGTCTCTCAAATCAGATATAGCTCTTGGTTGTGTGCTAGTCATAATCTCAAATGGTGTTTTTCCAGTACTCCTATTCACTGAATTATTCTATGCAAACTTTGCTTGCGCTAACATAGAATCCCAATTACTCGGTGTGTCTCCAACTAAGCATCTCAAAAGATTTCCCAAACTTCTGTTCACAACTTCAGTCTATCCATCAGTTTGTGGGTGAAATGTAGAACTATATTTCAACTCAGTGCCAAATTTCTTCCAAAGATTTTTCCAAAAGTATCCAACAAATTTACTATCTCAGTCAGGGATAATACTCCTCAGTAATCCATGCAATATAAAAATTTCCTTAAAGAAAAGATCTGCTACATGTACTGCATCTGATGTCTTTCTACATGGTATAAAATGTGACATCTTTGAAAATCTATCTACCTCAACAAATATTGAATCATTACCTCTTACTGTCTTCGATAAGCCAAGAACAAAATCCATATTGATGTAAGTCCATGGTTTCTCAGGAACAACATTTGGTACATACAATCTAGTATTCTAACTTACTCCTTTTGCAACTTGACAAATTCCACAACTTTTGACAAATTTCTGAACATCTCTATACAACTATGGCTAATAGTATTTCTCCTTAATCAAATTCCATGTTTTATCAATACCAAAATGTCTAGCCAAACTACTACTATATTTCTCCTTTATCAAACTACAACTAAATGCCTTTAAAAACCATACCTTCCTGAATAAAATATTCATCTCATTTCATAACTTTTTGATCTTGAATAGGTGCTTTGTACTTTCTCCATGGCTTAGAAAAATTAGGATCAGACTCATAAGAATCTCTCATCTCATCAAAACCAAGAACTTCAATTTTCATATCGGTCATCAAAGATCTTCTCCTACTCAATGCATCAGCAACTCGGTTAGTGACTCCACTCTTATGCTTTATCACAAATGTGTAACTCTGCAAATACTCAATCCATTTCATATGTCTTTGGTTCAACTTATTCTGACTAAGCGAATATTGTAAAGCCATATGATCAGTATACAACACAAATTCACTTAGTATCAAATAATGTCTCCATTTCTTCAGTGCTTGAACAATAGCATATAATTCTTGATCATACACAAAATATTTCCTTCTAGCATCATTCAACTCTTCACTAAAGAAAGCAACAGGTTTACCTTCTTGACTCAACACAGCTCCAATTGCACTTCCACTTGCATCACATTCTACTTAAAATACCTTACTAAAATCAGGTAATGCCAAAACATGTAATTCAACAACCTTTTGCTTCAAAGTCTCAAAAATTTTGTCAGCTCCACGTGTCCACTTGAATTCTCTTTTGTCTCCTCTCATAGTCTTATTCATAGCATTACAAATTAAACTGAAATTCCTTATGAACTTTTAGTTAAAACTTGGAAAACCATGAAATGATCTTACCTCGCTAGCATTCACAAGTGTAGGCCAATTCAAAATAGCTTCAACCTTTTCAGGATCCATCTTCAAACCATTAGTTGAAATAACAAATCCCAAATACACAATCTCCTCTTTCATGAATGAACACTTTTTCATATTTATTAGCAACTTTTCTTCTTTCAATCTCTGCAAAACTTGTCTAACATGCAACAAATGTTCTTCTCTGGTCTTACTGAATATCAGAATATCATCAAGATATACAATCACAAACTTACCTAAGAATTTCTTCCAAACTTCATTCATCAGCCTCATAAAAGTACTTAGTGCATTAGTTAAACCAAAAGGCATAACCAACCACTCATACAAACCTTCTTTTGTCTTGAATGAAATATTCCATTCATCACCTTCTCTGATTCTAATATGATGATACCCACTTTTCAAATCAATCTTTTTGAAATACTTTGCTCTAGTGAAATTGTCCATTATGTCATCCATTCTCGGTATAGGAAACCTATACTTCACTGTTATCTTATTGATTGCTTTGGAATCAGTACACATTCTCCATTCTCCATTCTTTTTAGGTGCCAATAAAATAGGTATTGCATAAGGACTCAAACTTTCTTTGATCAAACCTTTCTCCAACAACTCTTGAATTTGTCAGTTCAATTCTGTATTCTTCGAAGGTGTCAACCAATGGGGTACCTTATTCAGTAAACTAGCTCCAGGGATTAGATCCACACAATGATCAATGCTTCTTTTTGGTGGAAAACCATTAGGTACATTATAAAAAATGATATCACTATACTTAGTGAGTAACTTATCAATCTCCTTAGGGACATTATCCTCTTTTTTCTGACTCACTTTGATAGGAATCACAACAAAACATACATCATTCTTCTTCAAAGAGTTAACAATCTTTCTTCCTTCCATCAAACAAACTTCATAGATGTGAAAACATTATGTTGGTTCTTCAAAAGATTTTACACTCTAAGAGATACCAGTATGCTTATGACTGATGTTAAGGAGAGGTTAGTTCCAAATATAGAAAATCTATAAGCAACTGGACCAACTATATGGACAAGACTGCCCTCTTCACTTCTGGCTCTGCAAAACCAAGGCGGGTACACCTGATCCAATAGATTCAACTCTATTCCTTACTCAATACTAGATCTTACAATAGATAACAGTGAGAAAGTACTAAACAACAACCTATTATTCATTGACTCTCCATCACTGGGTAGGACAACATATAAAGTAAACTAAAAAGTAAAAGACTGGTATTGATTGAATGTTTTAGGATTACAACATTTCAATCATTCTACACAAAGGAAAGATAGGAAAATACATGCCAGTGCCCTATCCCTTGGGCAAAATATTAGAAGACAAAATGCATACAAAGATGTTTTGAAGAAAATCTGGTTTTTGGACATAAATACAAACACATCAACTCTTTCCTACTTATAAAAAATCCTCAAACAGATTCGGTAAACATGTATCCCACCCTGAGCAATATTTAATCCAATCCTAGATCAGAAATCAAAGTCAAACACATACATGTAAATCTCAGAAAGACTTAAAGATTTACAAAATAAACTTAAAGGAGAGACAAAGACCTGAGATTTGTATTAAGTGTAGCCTTGAACATTGTATACATCATATTCTGAACAATAAGCTTGCAAAATAGTAGCAGCAACCTGTACTTCTCTATTTCTTTGATAAGAATGATACAAAATCTACAATCGTCAACTAAGGGCTAAGGCTCCAGAATGTCTATCTTTTTAACTCCTAAACTCTCAATGCATAGAATGATCATGGAAAATCCCTTATATACAAAGAGATGCAACAAGCTACCGATCATTCTAGGGTTTACAAAATTTCTAACTTCACTTTTTTTACAACAACTTTATTAGGTTTACAATAAATACATTGATGAACAACATGAGATATTTGTAGATGAGCTACCTTTCTTTATGTCTTCAATTCTTTCCTTGATTTCCTCAAGCAAATCTGATTGTCATCTCTTCGTTGTCATCCCTGTAATAAATATCTCTTTATGTCTCAACTACACTCTTTAAAAGTAAAAAATTTGTAGCGTTTGCTTGGCTCAAGAAGTAGGCAGAACATCAATTTTCACTTGTATAGGAGATGTACTAGTACCTCCACCTGTTACACATGGCTATGTGTTCAAACCCTGTAGAGAAAACCCTGTAGAAAAGACCAAATTCATGGCAGTGAAAGAGATCAAATTTTAGGCATCTCAACCATAAGAAAACACATTCATTGCTCAACTGTAAAACCTCCATACTTATTGCCTCAGAAGAAAGAAATCAGATCAAATATGTTCTGGCACATTATTTCTTTCATTCTCTGCAAAAATCTTGTAATTTAAAATTCAAATGTCAATCGACAATGATTAATCTATTAAGTTTAAAACATAGCCGTCGATCTTCATTTTTTCCCACACATCGGATGACACATAAAATTCAACACAATGGTCAACCGGGGCCTAAAAATTCATCGGCCATATCACCATCTCTTAGCCAATTAAAAATGAGTGTGTTAGATTGAAAATCACTAACCGTCAGCCACCTAGCAACCTGGCGACTAGCAGCCAACTGGGGTCGTTGGATGTTAACTTTAACCATCGTGACTTGGTGACAAACCACCTGCCAAGTCTTTGAATATTCTCACAGTTGCCAGTCAAAAAGGAATATTCTATTATCGTTGGGAGATCACCTGACTAAGACAAAAACTCAGTCGCTTAATGAAAAGGAATATTTGGTCTTCATTACGCGACTTTGAGACTGATCTTAGAGAACTTGGGCCCACCAGGACATGTGGCATCTTATGATTTGTCTATCGATCCACTTCATCGCTAAGCTATACCCTTTGGACTCCTCTCTACTATGTGTCATACTCTGATTGATCCCACAAACTGGCTACTCCAACTTATTTCTGACCTCAGCCGATTTGGAGATCTAGTGACTATGTGAAATTTTAGTCTCTAAATGAACCACCAAGATTCGGAGACTTGGCGAGTAAATGCCTAGTAGGTCTCTAAATGTTTTCCTAAAACTACGTGGGATTCAGCGATCTAGAGATTGTGCAACTAAAGGCATTCTCTAAGTCGTGAGACAATTTTCTTAACCAGGGTTTGGTCCGGAGATCATGCGACAAAGGCCTTCTCATGATCACTGAAACTTTCATTGACCCTAGGTTTCATTATGAGAATATGTAGTTACCGTTGATCAAAAACTGAATCTACGGCTCACATTGAATCTTTTAAAGTCTCTTGCCTTTGACTAGATATCTGGCAAACATGTGATTGAATGAAAATATTAACCGTTCACCACGTTGCTCAATGTTTGGAACATAACCACTGAGATCAAGAGAATACATGACTACATAGTCGCGTAATTGCTGAATATGAAACCTAACCATCGGGGACTAACCACATTCTGACCTTTACCTAACCTGCACCCATTTGGAGATTACGCAACCGAAGATAGCTCTAAGTCACTGAATAAAAACACCAACCCTGGTTACATTTAGAGAATGGGCGAACATAAGCTTTCGCTGAGTCGCTAAAATATTTTCTAACCACAAGTTTAATCTGGAGATTCAGTGCCAACCACATGATCAATATCTCATCAATGGTCCTCACTCAATCTCTGAATGGTAAGAGATATGACCGCCAAATCATGAGATCCAGGGACTGAAAGGAAATATAACTGCCCGCCAGGTCGCTGGAGGAGAGGGAATATTCTGAAAGCTTATAGAGATTGTGTGACTAAAGGATTTTAGGAAGTCGCTAGACTGAAAAGAATATGCTGATTTGGTTCAGAGATCTAGCGACTGATTGGAGAAGTAATGCGCACATGCTCATATGGATATTTTAAGTGACTTCAAAAAAGTAATAGAGAAATAGAATGTTGCTAGGTCAAATTTGGACTTTTTTTAATTTTTGAAGGCATGCAAAGGGATTTTATGCCCTAGTACTTAGGTTTTGTAATTTTTGATAAAATTTGAACCTTTAAGGATATGAGAAAAAAGTAGAGGGATTGAACATGAAATCAGGGAGATAACAAAAATGGAGAAAAGTACCAACAATGGCTCTATTTGAGGATGGTTAAATGCTAGTTTGAACAAGAACCAAATAATCTCTTGGTACAGCAGACCAAAACAAAACTTTGACTATACACAAAACCCTAAACAAGGAACTACACAGGAACTCAAAAAATCTTTCAAGAGAAGTAAAATTTCAAAAATCTCCCATGAACTGGCAATTCCATAGGTTCTCCTATCAGATTCTTCAATAAATATGAAGTTGTTCCGCATTTCCCTTCAATGATATAAGGGCCTAACTAGATGGGATCAAACTTTCCATGCTTTCCCTTATCTTCCAATCTTACATTCCACATCAGGACTAGGTCACCATTTTCAAAACTTCTCTGAGTTGTCCTTTTGTCATACAAAACTTTGCATTGGGCCTTCATCTTCTCATTTTTACCATGTGCATCATTTCTTATCTCATTCAATTGAATCAAATCATTTATTCTAATAGTCATATCTTCTTCCACATCATCATCATATTCTTGTATGAATTGATACATTTGTAACAAATTGTTTTGGGGTAATCTTGCATTAATCCCATATACCAAGTCAAAGGGGGCACAACCTATTGCATTTTTCACTGCAGCCCTGTCAGCCCATAGGGCTTGTAACAACTTGGAATCCCAGGCCTTCTTGTTTTTATCTAATACTCTTTTCAAAATTTTGATCAAACTCTTATTGTTGGATTCTACTTGGCCATTGGCTTGTGGATGGTAGGGAGATGAATATGAGATTTTTATACCATTGTTTTGACAAAAGTGAAGAAACTCTTATGACCTAAAACACATTGCATTATCAACCACCATAGTTTTTGGGAAACCAAATCTTGTAAGGATGTTTTGCATCATGAAATCTATTACCACCTTACTAGTTGCTCTCCTTGAAGGGATTGCCTCAACCCACTTGGTGAAGCAATCAATTGCTACCAAAATATATGAATGTCCACCACTAGACTTATTAGGGATTTCACCAATGAAATCCATACCCCACTTTTGGAAAGGAGCTTGAACTATAACAGGCTTGAGAGGCAAGTTTCCACTAAATTTCAACTTTCCTACAAATATTTGACAAGGGTCACATTTTCTCACAAATTAATAGGTATCTTTGAAAAGTGATGGCCATCAAAAACCTAACCTAAGAATCTTGTGGGCTGTAGTCTTTTCCATATAGTGCCCCCCACAAATCCCATTATGCATTTCATGCATCAAAAGCTTGGCCTTATCCTAGTCTACACATCTAAGAAATACACCCTCATTGCTTCTCCACCATAATTCACCACTTATAATTGCATATCTTATGGAGTGAAGCTTAATAGTTCTTTTCTTATTGTCATCAAGTCTAGGGGGTAAAACCATCTTCTGCAAATACATGACAATATCCTTGTACCATTCACAACAATCCATATTACATACAAAAGGTCTCTGATTTTCCTGGAACAGATTTATCTGGTTTGCATTTAGGTTGCTTTGGGCCATCAACTTTGCCAGACCCAACCCTCTTACCAACTTTGTAATATGAATGTCAACATTAAACTCTTGAATCCTATTAATCCACCTACATCTTCTTCCTGAAACATCCTGCTGGACTAGGATATCCTTGACTGCAACACTTGGAACATAGGCAACCATTGTGGCTACAACTAGATAACATTTAAATGTTTTAATAGCCTTTACTAGGGCATAAGCTTGCTTCTCAATGATATCATAATTCAATTTAGTTGCCTACAGGGTCTTACTGAAAAAAGAAATAGGTTGCTCAAAACCATCACCATTTTTCTGTAATAGTACTACTGCAATAGTATGGGCAGATGCAAAGGAAAAGATCTGCATTGGTTTACTATAATCTGGTGTTTTCAAGAAAGGAATAAATCCCCTTGATATTCTTTGGTGAAGATAGCTTATCAATAGCTTCCACTCTTTCAGGGTCTATCCTTACCCCATCCTTTGAAAAAATGTGTCCTAGAAGTTTTCCCTCTACCACACCAAAAGCACACTTCTTTGGATTCAAAGAAACCCCATACTCTAACACTCTAATGAAGATTTTTTCTAGATGTTGGCAATGTTGTTCTTCTTTAGCTAAGAAAGTTGTCAAATCATCTTGATATACCACCATAAACTTGTCAATGAAATTTGCAAAAGCTACATCCATGGCCTTTTGAAAGGTGGCACCAGCATTAGTCAACCCAAACGACATCCTTACATAAACATATGTCCCCAATGGGGTTGTAAATGAGGTTTTAAATTGCTATCTGTTCTTAACCATAACCTGATTGTAACCAGAAAAGCCATCCATCATGGACATCAATTCTAACCCAGTGACTTTCTGTAACATGTTCTCCATATTTGGTAATCCATAGTTATCCTTTAGACAATTTATGTTAAGATTTCTAAAATCAACACAAAGCCTAATGTCACCATTGTTCTTTCTAACAGGCACCAAATTTGAAACCCAGGTGGAGTGCCTAAAAGGCTTGATTATTCCAGCATCCATTATCTTCTTGAATTCACCCTACATCTTAGGTGCCAAGGTAGGGTTAACAGGTCTCAACTTCTGTCTAAAATGTTTTGTGCCTTCTTTGAGTGGATTCTCATGTTGAAAAAGGTCCTCCCTATACGCTTTGAGATCTTCATAAGACCAGGCAAAAACATGCCTAAATTTCCTGAGAAGATCAATCAAATTTTTTCTAGTCTTAGGGGACAGACATTTACCTATGTAATGTTAGGAATGAATGCAAAGTATTTTGGTAGTCATTCTATAGCAGTTGTTGTTGCATTCATGACTTGGATTGTCATTGATGTCAACACAGTGATATTCTAGATATTAGCAAGAAAGTAGGTACAATTTTATTTTGCACACATGTTGTATTGTAGATTGGCTTTTGCGCAGTTGATGGTATGTTCTTTGTTGTGTTATTAACCTATGGTTACCAACACAAAAAGAAATTCATTCATTTATGAGAGTTATGAGTATTTTTGTGAAAGCAGTGTTTAGACAGTGTTTCTGTGAAGTGATTTTCAGAAATCGGAGGATATCTCTTAGTTGGGATGGAATCTAATTTTGTGCAGTTAAAGGGATGTTGGAGACTCATTGATGATGATGTGGTTCATAGCAAAAACTTCGAAGATATGTTTGGAGAAAGTTACAGTATCTGGAAGCCGACAATTTTATGTGAAATTTTGTGTGTAGCGTGTAGAATTTATTATTTTGTAATTGAGGACCAACTCATTTGTAATTATTTGAGTTTGGTATATAAGAAGGAATTTTTTCCTTGTTGCAAAATGTACTATGAAGGTTGAGATGTGAATATATGCATGAAGTGAAGAAAAGAGCTAATTCAGTGATGAAGGAAGACTTGTGAGTACAGAGATCTGGAATTGTGATCTTGTGTAGCAGAAAGTGTGGTTTTGGCACATTGTGAAGGAGGTAATATATTTCATATTATTTTGTTGAATAATTCTAAGATCTTTTGGATAGTGGGTTCAAAGATCTTGCCTTGAAGCTGTTTGGGCAGTGGGTCCTTCTGTCTTCCATAAACTCTTAACCGGGTTAGAATCTTTTAACAGGGATTCAAAATCTCCTAATAGGGATTTATATGTACTGAATGTATTTCATAAGACTCCTAATAGGGTCCATCCTCTAACAAGGAACTTTCATATTAGTGCATCATTTTGTGGGCATCATTCCCACCCGGGTTTACTCTTTTCAAGAGGTTCCCTAGTCAACATATCTTGTGTTATTGTGCAATTGTGTATGGTTATCTTTCTATGGTTGATTAGTACATTGATTATATTGTTTAAAGTAGTTGAATGGTTAAATTATTTGATAACTGATTCACCCCCCCCCCCTCTAAGTTATCTTGGGGATCTTTACTTTCTAACAATGTAAACCTTCTTAGGTACAATTCTTTTGCCTAAGTTTACTTCCTCAAGCTCATTGGTTTTATCAGTACTAGCAAAGAAAGCCTTGTCTTTATTATCAAACATCCTTTTAAGAGCAGCTAATCCTTTGGGAACTCTATTTGATTTTAACTACAAAACCTCTTTCCCAAAAATGACATCTTTATCATTCACTGTATCAACATAAGTACTAAAATCCATTTCTTTATCACCAAAGTGAGATTCACAATGGAGGAATCTTAATATGTCTTGGTCATCAGAGAAAACCTGGCAATTCTCTATATTATCAGGGATAGAAGGCCTGGCTTGTACCTCTATATTAGATATATCAACAAACGTAATATCTTTTGGTCTAAGAGCCACATTAGCCAACAAATCTGCCGTCCTATTTTGACTTCTTTCCATCCAAAAAATATTAAAGGCACTGAAACTTTCAATCTCATCCCACACTGCATTCCTATATTGCTTCAATTTTTTATTCTTTGAAGCATACTTTGATCTAATTTGGGACACAACTAACTCAGAGTCACCCACTACTTTCAAACATTTTATGCCATGCCTTGATGCCAACCTTAGACCTATTAATAGAGATTCATATTATGCAACATTATTTGTGCATGAGAATAGCAAAGTAAAGGAGAATTTGAAAGTTTTACCATTCAGAGATATGAGCAATATTCTAGCTCCAAATCCTTCCTTGCTATTTGCACCATCAAAATACATGGTCCACAAATTGTTAAGATCAATCCATCCCTCTTGGCTTTCTGACTTGTGGATGGACTCAACATCCTCCTCTACTTCCTTATCTTGGAATTTGAAAGCATTAATGTCAGTATCAAGGAAATAATTCATGGTGTCTTCTTCTTCCTCTTCAATCATATGTGGAGTTCTGAGTTCTCTAGAAACCTTAATGTTCTGTCCCTCCAAGTTGAAAGTGGCAAATGATAAATCACAATGTATGTTTCCTCCCATAGAAGCACTCCACTTTCTTGATACAACATCCCATACTGGGGAGGAATATCCACTACCAAGACACTCATGGTTAATTGTTTGGTGGGGTATGCAACTAATCTATAAGGTAGAGCCTTGATGATACCCACAACTGGTACTTCTCTTGAATCCATTGCCTGACATCTGCCATGAGGTGTGTCCACGTTTAATCCTAGTCACTTCATAACCTTAGTAGGCATAACAGTGTTTGATGCTCCAGAATCAATCATATAATTTTTTAGCAACTTTTCATTTATCTGCAGAGATAGAAAGAAAGGATCAACTATTCCTGCTATAGTGCTAACAACATTTGTATCCAAATAAATTTGGGGAATTTTAGAAACAATCTCCTCATTGCCATTTTCATTTTCACCATTTATGGTTGCTATTTGTTTCTCAAATCTTTCTATTTTTTGAGACTCTATAGATACCACACCATTTACCCAATTTAGGGCCTTTTCCTTATGTTCTTCTATTCTCATCATCTCCAGCAATGGAACTTTGACAGTAATTTGAGACAACAATATTCTCATATCAATTGGGACATACTTTGAATCAAAAACATCTGGCTTCAAAATTGCAACTTCTTTATTAGTCTCCTGGATAGATATGTCTATAGGTTTTACAGTATGGGCTCTATCCTCTTTCTGCAAAGTTGGAACAACCTCAACAGTGGGTTTGGATTTTACCTTATAACCAATGTTAGGCTGAACATTTCTCTTTTTTTTGACTTTATCAACAACATCAACACCTCTAGGCTTATCCTGGGATATGTTTACATCCTTGTCTACTTTCTTGATGAAAATGCCAGCAGGCTTCTGATTTGGATTACCAACCACCCTATTTCTTAGATTATAGCCTGTTTTGTCTTGAGTAACCATATCTACTATTATCAACGCAATTTACTCATTAGAAGGCCTTCTCAAAACAATTTTTTCCTTAACTTTCAAAACATTACACTAAATTTCATCAGGCTAACTATCTTCATCTGAAAAAACTTGTTGGTGGTCTGATTCAGTTTTGGTCTAAGAATTAAAAACATCCTAATTTTCATCTTCTTCAATAGAGTTGACCTCATCCCATATATGGGAAGAAGTCATTCCACATCCTTGGTCATCATAAGGTTGTTCCTCATTACATTCCTGCTCCTATGAAGAGACACTTTGGGATATGACACAATAATTAGGATCATGTGGTGACTGACAAATAGTACACCATGGGACCTCTTCCACCATATTCATTGAGTTCCTTTGCAATGGATCAGGGGTCCTATCATTTGGTTTATCCTTTCTCTCAGGAAGGATAGGCTTCCCATCTTTCCATTGGGTATTGTATGGGTAATTCTGCATTCTTGGTAATTTGTTGAAATTATTAAAGGGAGGCTTATCTCCTCCTGCAACTTTAGCATTTATGTTCTCACCAGGCTTCAAGTACTTTATTGCCTTCAAGATCTACTTTAGGCTATCATCATCTTTGGGCTTTACACTCATAGGCTTTCTTGGATCTTTTCTATTCAACAATCATGATTTATTATCTTCCCTTCTTCCCAACTTTCCTAATATTCTTCAGTTACTCTCTAAGTTCACAGCTAGCTTTTAAGCTTCAACAAGACTCCTTGGATTCTTATCTCTCAAAAGGTAACCCATCTTAGAATCAAAAGCATTTAAATATGTGACAAGACAAACTCTATCATCTAGTCTGATGACTTGCAAGAGCTTATGCATGGCCTTTTGAAATCTGACATTAAACTTAACAACATCCTCATTGAAATTCATCTTTATGTTATTAAATTCATTTAGCATAAAGCCCTCATGTGTTTTATCACCATATTTTTCTTTGAAAAAATGCCTAAGCTGATCCCATGAACCTATGCTACCATGTGGAAAAGCCCTAAACCAATCCCTTGAATCTTTTGTTAGGGATTCTACAAATAATTTCATGATAACATCATCAGGCACAACGTTATAATCATCAATCACATCAATAAACTTTTTTAGGTGCTCCTCACAAGTAACAACATTACTTCCGGTGAACTTAGGAAGTTTCTTCCTAATATCTTCAGGGATGGGGTTAGGATATCCAGGGATACCAGTGAAAACCAATTGCTTGCATCTTTCATGTATAACCCCTGTGTTAAAAATACCAGCACCCTGAGATGTAGAAGCATTAGTATTTGTCATTGTAGTGATTTTGAGTCCCCCTAGTGGGGGAACAACAGTTATCTAATTTTCTAAATTTGCAACATTTGCCCCTTGTGTAACAGTGGGATTAGCAAAATCAGTGGGTCTTGTAGACCATCTTAGGAAGTTAATTTTCCTTTTCATCTCTAATGTTGAGGCTTCTAATTATGCCTTTTCAAGTTCTTTAGCTAATAATTCTTGCTCCTTTTTAGCCTTTTCAAGATCTGCTTCCAGTCTCAAAGTGGAATCTATGGGATATTTGGGGCCTACTGGTTCATTAATTGAGACACCCACTACTTTCTACTTTCCCTTATCCCTAGGGTTCCTTGCTTCAAACACTTGTTGGACAATGGGTTGTTCACTTGTCTACTCAAGAATGGGGACATAGTTTATAGCCTCTAAATTTAACAGTTTCCTTCTTAGTTGGTCAGCCCTTATCATGGCATGCCTAATTTTTTCTTCTTTTTCCTTTTCTCTCTTCTACCTTATGGCTGGTTGTTCATGAATTCTCCTTTCCAATTCATACAATTCCTCAAATATTTCCTTAGACTCAAGCAAAGTTGTTTCAGATTCAACCTGCTGTGCTTGAGGCTCCTTTTGTTGATCCTGAGACTCATGGAGGCCTTGGGGAAATGATGAGCCAAGGGTGAAAGGGGGTACAAAGTCTTGTCCACTCCTACTTTTACTTCTAGATCTCCTCTCCCCTCCATACCATTTATTAGGGATTATTCTCCTATTGTAGGGTAACCTTTCACCCTCTCTTTCTGAAGGAGAATAATAATCCTCATATTGGTTTAAGCCTAAATCAATTGCCTCTTCATATTTTGAGGCATTTCCCTCTTGACTAGGAGGAGCAACACTTTCATGTCTAGAACCTCCCTTTTGCTTCCAAGTAAGAGACATGTCATTGACATTTTTTTCTCTTCTAACCTGACCTCGTCTAGATGTGGCTGGAAGTTCACCCTACAAACTTTCCTCTGGGTGCTCCTTCCTCCAACACCTTGTATTTTTGAAACTCATTGTGATATATCAATACTTAACTTAACACTAGTCACAGAGATGTTTAGAGTCGCCACCCAAGATAAATGAGATTTTCTATGATTTTTAAATAAACAAGAAAAGGTAGGCAATTTTTGAAAAGGAATCAACTCTGTACTCAAAGGTAACCAACTGACTTTAAAGTAAGTAGGCTAGGAGTCTAGCTCAACTTGTACCTATGTTACTTACAACTTTCTTAACAAAATTCCCTAGCAAAGTCACCATTTTGTTGGTTCTTCAAAATATTTTACACTCCAAGAGATACCAGTATGCTTATGACTGATGTTAAGGAGAGGTTAGTTCCAAATATGAGAAATCTATAAGCAATTGGACCAACTATAGGGACAAGACTGCTCTCTTCACTTCTGGCTCTGCAAAACCAAGGTGGGTACACCTGATCCAATAGATTCAACTCTATTCCTTAATAATATATCTTACAATAGATAACAATGAGAAAGTACTAAACAACAACCTATTATTCATTGACTCTCCACCACTGGGTAGAACAACATATAAAGTAAAATAAAATGTAAAAGACTGGTATTGATTGAATGTTTTAGGATTACAACATTTCAATCATTCTAAACAAAGGAAAGATAGGAAAATACATGCCAGTGCCCTATCCATTAGGCAAAATATTAGAAGACATAATGCATACAAAGATGTTTTGAAGAAAATCTAGTTTTTAGACATAAATACAAACACATCAACTCCTTCCTACTTATAAAAAATCCTCAAACAGATTCAGTAAACATGTATCCCACCCTGAGCAATATTTAATCCAATCCTAGATCAAAACTCAAAGTCAAACACATACATGTAAATCTCAGAAAGACTTAAAGATTTACAGAATAAACTTAAAGGAGAGACAAAGAACTGAGATTTGTATTAAGTGTAACCTTGAATGTTGTATACATCATATTTTGAAAAATAAGCTTGCAAAATAGTAGCAACAACTTGTACTTCTTCTCTATTTCTTTGATAAGAATTATACAAAATCTACAATCCTCGACTGAGGGCTAGGGCTCCAGAAACTCTATCTTTTTGACTCCTAAACTCTCAATTCCTAGAATGATCATGGAAAATCCCTTATATACAAGGAGATGCAACAAGCTACCGATCATTCTAGGGTTTACAAAATTCCTAACTTAACTTTTTTTACAACTTTATTAGGTTTACAACAAAAACATCGATGAAACAGATGAGATATTTGTAGATGACCTGCCTTGCTTTATGTCTTCATTTCTTTCCTTGATTTGCTCAAGCAAATTTGATTGCCATCTCTTCATTTTCATCCCTGTAATAAATATATCTTTATGTCTCAACTACACTCTTTAAAAGTAAAAAATTTGCAGCATTTTCTTAGGTCAATAAGTAGGTGGAACATCAATTTTCACTTGTATAGGAGATGTACTAGTACCTCCACCTATTATACATAGCTATGTGTTCAAACCCTGTAGAGAAAACCCTGTAGAAAAGACCAAATTCATGGTGGTGAAAGAGATCAAATCTTATGCAGCTCAACCATCAGAAAATGCATTCATTGCTCAACTGTAAACCCTCCATACTTATTGCCTCAGAAGAAAGAAATTAGATCGAATATGTTCTGGCACATTATTTCTTTCATTCTCTGCAAAAATCTTATAATTTAAAATTCAAATGTCGATCGATAATGGTTAATCTATTAAGTTTAAAACATAGCCATCGATCTTCATTTTTTCCCACACATCGGATGACACATAAAATTCAACACAACGGTCAACCAATGCCTAAAAATTCATCATCCATATCACCATCTCTGAGCCAATAAAAAATGAGCATGTTAGACAGAAAATCACTGACCACCTGGCACATAGCAACCTAGTTACTAGTAGCCAATTGGGGTCACTGGATGTTAACTTTAACCACTACGACTTGGTCACAAACCACCCACCAGTTCTCTGAATGCCATCCCTAACTACTAAGAACACGTGACTAACTGCATCTCACAGTCACAGTCAAAAAGGAATATTCTATTATCATTGGGAGATCACCCGACTAAGGCAAAAATGCAGTCGCTTAATAGAAAGGAATATTTGATCTTTATTATGTGACTTCGAGACTGAGCTCAGAGAACTTGGACCCACTAGGACATGTGGCATCTTATGATTTGTCTATCGATCCACTTCATCACCAAGCTATACCCTTTGGACACCTCTCTGCCACGTGTCATACTATGATTGATCCCACAAATTGGCTACTCCAACTCATTTCAAACCTCAACCGATCTGGAGATCTGGCGACTATGAAATTTTAGTCTCTGAATGAACTGCCAAGATCTGGAGACTTGGTGACTAATCGCCTGCCAGGTCTCTGAATATTTTCCTAAAACCATGTGGGATTCAGTGATCTAGTGATTGCATGACTGAAGGCATTCTCCAAGTCACGAGACAATTTTCTTAATTAGGGTTTGGTTTGGAGATCATGTGACAAAGGCCTTCTCATGATTGCTGAAACTTTCTTTGACCCTGGGTTTCATTATGAGAATACGGGGTTACCATTAATAAAAAATTGAATCTACGGCTCACATTGAATCTTTTAAAGTCTCCTTCCTTTGACTAGATATCTGGCGAACATGCAACTGAATGAAAATATTAACCATTCACCAGGTTGCTTAATGTTTTGAACATAACCACTGAGATCAAGAGAATATGCGACTACACAATTACATAATTACTGAATATGAAACATAATCATCGAGGAATAACCACATTCTAACCTTGACCTAACCTGGACCCATCTGGAGATTACGCGATCGAAGAAAACTCTAAGTCACTGAATAAAAACACTAACCCTGGTTACATTCAAAGAATGTGCGAACATAAGCTTTCGCTGAGTCATTGAAAGATTTGCTAACCATGAGTTAAATATGGAGATTTAGCGCCAACCACATGATCAATATCTCATCAACGGTCCTCGCTCAATCTCTAAATGGTAAGAGATATGACCGCCAAATCATGAGATCTAGCGACTGAAAGAAAACATAACCTCCCGCTAGGTCATTGAAGGAGAAGGAATATTTTGAAAGCTTATAGAGATTGCGCGACTAAAGGATTTTGAGAAGTTGCTAGACTAAAAGGAATATGTTGATTTGGTTTAGAGATCT
Source organism: Chamaecyparis obtusa (assembly GCA_027943335.1). Lineage (NCBI taxonomy): Eukaryota > Viridiplantae > Streptophyta > Pinopsida > Cupressales > Cupressaceae > Chamaecyparis > Chamaecyparis obtusa. The sequence continues at coordinate 13,741,662 of BSBK01000529.1, forward strand.
AGCGACTGACCAAATAAGTAATGCGCAAATGCTCATATGGAGATTTTAAGTGACTTAAAAAAAGTAACAGAGAAATAGAATTCTGCTAGGGCAAATTTGGGCTTTTTCTGATTTTTGAAGGCATACAAACAGATTTTATGCCCTAGCACTTAGGTTTTGCAATTTTTGATAGAATTTGAACCTTTAAGGATATGAGAAAAAAGTAGAGGAATTGAACACAAAATCAGGAAGATAACAAAAATGGAGAAAAGTACCAACACATTACTAATAGGTTCTTCCCTCAAGGGCAACAAGATTTGTTTCTTTCCGTCAGCCAAAATAGTATCGTTATGCAATCTTCCATCATATATAGCATGTTTATCAAATTTCCAAGGTCTACCCAACAAAATATGACAACAATCCAGAGGCATGATATCACATAACACCTTATCATAGTACTTTCCAATCTTCAAATTCACATAACATTGTTCACTTACCAGGAGTGTATGCTCATCTTTGATCCATGAAATTTGATAGGGCTTCAGTTGTTCCAACCTTTTTGACTACAATTTTCTGACGATCTCCTCAGATGTCAGATTCTCTGAGCTACCACTATCAATGATTACCTTCCAAACTTTATCAGAAACTCTACATCTGGTCTTGAACAAACTTTTCCTTACTAGATCTTCCTTCTTACTTTCATTGTACAGTGCTCTCCTTACCATCAAGTTATTTTCTTTCTCAGGTTCATTTGGTGACTCTTCTTGCACCAAATCATTTCTACTGCTACCAGCCTTCTTACTAGCATGTGTACATTCAAAAGATCTATGTCCTTCTTCCCCACAATTTTAGCAAGTTCCTCAGAAACTTCCTCTACTATAACCACCTCGGTAGCTATTGCCTCTACCTCTAGATGAAATTTCACCTTTCCAGTCAGTCTTGCCTTTGTCCAGATTTGTCTTTTTTGGTTTAGATCTACCATAATCACCATTTGATCTACCTCTTCCTCTAGGGAATCTACCACCTCGACCTCTTTGTCTTTGCTCATGTCTTTTGTTCAATTTCTCCTTAGTCTTCAATGCAAATTGATAAGCCTCTTAAATGTTCTCCAACTTGACCATACTAATTTCCTCTTGGATGGAAACTCTCAAACCATTCAGGTATCTACCAATTATTTCCACATCATCTTCATCATGTCCAAATATGATATCTAATCTATAGAATTTCTTAGTATACTCTTTTACCAAACTATCTTTCTACCTCAAACTTTGCATTCACCGAAGTAGGTTAATCTGATAATCACAAGATAAGAACTTTCCTTTCAATTTATTCACCATTTTATTCCATACCTTGATTTTGTCTTTGTCTTTCCTCTTCCTATCCAGCTGGAGATGTTCCCACGATAAATATGCATGGATTTTCAACTTTTTGCTTGCAATTTTCACTTTCTTATCTTTAGAAATGTTTTTATATTTAAAATATTTTTCCATCTCGGTGATCCAGTCCACCAATTTATCAAAATCTAGCTTTCCACCATACTCAGGAGGATTGAAGTGTGGTGTAGACTTTAGACTTGTCAAAGCCTTCAAAAATATTTCTTCACCTTGATCCATAATAGGTGCAGGTTCTGCATTCACCTATTCTTCCTCAACTTCATCATCACTAACATCTTCAAGATGTCTGCCTCTTCTCTAGGTTGTTTCAACAACTTCTAACCTAGTAGCAATCTACCTTCGCATATTTTCCAATCTTGGATCTACATCTCACCTTCCACAAACCATGTTGACAACCTTCTGTAATTGCAGGTCAGATCACAATCTACTACCCTACAACAATCAACTAGGGCTTCAAGAGGAACCTGCAAACCTAGATATGTAGACCTAGATCAAGATCTCACCTTTCTCTGATACCACCTAATGCAAGACATGGGTCATGAGGGGCCAAAAAATGGCACACCCAAATGATCCAAGCCTTCTCAACAATATGCGGAAGCAAACAACAACAAAGTGAGAGAGAGAATGTAGAATATTTTAATATTTTTTATCAAATAGAATCATAGATGCCAGGCTATAAGGCCTTTTTGGTTAGGGCCAGATATTACAATGAATTATAGAAGTCCTCAAACATGCGAAGATCTACCAACAATCTCTAATCTATTATCTTATTACTTCTATCTTAAACTGCGTCTAAACTACAACCAAACACTACATTTATACAAGAGTCTACCGAACTGAGTCAGCCTTTAGATCCACAATCAATGGAAGGAACAATCAAATCTAGGACCACATGCCTCCCAATGATTGATTCCAACATTAAATCTGTGACCCAACATAAATGCACAAGTTGGCTCAATAGGAACTCAAAAGAAACTACTTGGTAAGCAAGGATGACCAAGTAATAGACAAGCAACACCAAGCACCAATGAAACAACAGACCGTCCATGAGATAACTGACCACACTTGGTAATCAAAGGAAACCAACCAACTATCGACCAACTTGGTCAAAGAAAAAATTGAGAAACATAGACAAACTCAAAAATGTTTCTGGTGACATAGGATTTCCAAGGACCCAAGATGCTCTTGCATCACAATCGTAAAGAAAATCATATGATGGATGTGAAGAGAATACTAAGATATCTAAAAGCGACAGAAGATTATGGATTGTACTATGAGAAGAATGAAAAACTTGAACTGAGAGTCTATACTGATGTAGATTGGGAAGGAAATGTTGATGATAGGAAAAGTACAAGTGGTGGACCATTCTTTCTAGGAAAGATATCTGTCTCCTAGACAAGCCAGAAATAAAACTGAATTCCCAATCTACAACAGAAGCTAAGTATGTAGCAACTGAAGTGAACTATTCAAATCTAGTATGGATCATGCAATTGCTAAAAGGAATAAAATAGTAAATCACTCAGCTGATTGTTATTTTCTATGATAACACTATTAGGAATGAATGCTAAATGTTTGGCAGCCATTTTATAGTAGTTGTTGTTGCATTCATGACTATGGTTGTCATTGATGTCAACACAGTGATTTACTAGAGACTTGCAGAGAAGCAGACAGTGTTTGAATTAGCGCACAAGGGATATTGTAGTTGGAGCTATGCGATGTTGAGGATATACTCTTTGATATGTTATATTTCTATGGTTAAGAGTGTAGATAGTAATTCATTTATTCATGGAAGTTATGAGCATTTTGGTGGAAGCAGTATTCAGGAAGTGTTCCTGAGTAGCGGTTTGTGGAAATCGGATGATATCTCCTAATCAGGATGGAATCTGGTTTTGCGTAGTTAAAGGGAAGTTGAAGACACATTGATAGTGATGTGGATGATAGCACAAACTTTTAGGTCACATGATTGAAGAATTATTGTATTTGGAAGCTGACAATTTTGTGTAATTTTGATGTAGCGTGTGGAAACTTTTATTTTGTAATTGTATGCTGACTCATTTGTAATTACTTGAGTGTGGTATAAAGGAAGGAATTCTTTTACTTATTTTAATATGATTGTGATGGTTGGATGTGTTGATGTATGCATGAAGTGAAGAAAAGAGCTAATGCATTTGTGAAAGAGAATTTGTGAAGGAAGACATACAAAGATCTAAGATAGAGATCTGGTGAAGCAGAGAGTGCGGTTTGGCACAGTAAGGAAGGAGGTAACATTTTTGATATTATTTAGTTGAATAATCTAGAGATCAGTTGCACAATGTGTTCAGTGATCTTTCCATTGAAGTTGTTTGGGCAGTGGATCCTTCTGTCTTCCATAACTCTTAACAAGGTTATAATCTTTTAACAAGGATTCAAAATCTCCTAACAGGGATTCATATGTACTGAATGTATTTCATAAGACTCCTAACATAGTCCATCCTTTCACAAGGAATATTCATATTAGTGCATCTTTTGTGGGCATCATTCCCACCGAGGTTTACACTTTGATCAAGAGGTTCCCTAGTCAACATATCTTGTGTCATTATGTCATTGTGTAAGAATATCTTTCTATGGTTGGTAATTATATTGCTTACATGGTTAAATGCTATTGAAATTGATAAAAGTTATAATTATCAGATAACTAATTCACCCCCCTCTCAGTTATCTTGGTGGTCTTTACTTTCTAACAATTGGTATCAGAGCACAAGTCCTTGAAAAAGAAGTTTAACAGCTTAAGGAGCTCCATGGCGAATTTTAGAAAAGAAAGCCCTAAGTTTGATGTAGTAAATTTTGAAAGCTAGAAAGAAAAGATGAAGACACACCTACTATGTTTAGGACCAAGTTATTGGTTGATTAAAAAGAATGATAAGACTATCATTGAAGAGGAAAATCTTGAAACATGTACTGTCGAAGAGAGAGATCTATTCATGTGTAACATACTTGCAAGAGAAGCACTTTTGATAGCCCTTCTAGAGAATGAGTACAATTAGGTAAAATGTTTGAAAAAATCTCATGAAATTTGGAATGCTTTACACTCTACTTTTGAAGGTGATGAACATGCAAAAAGAGTTAGATTACATAATTGGATATGTGCATTTGAAGATATAAGAATGTTGGAAGATGAATCTGTTAGAAGCTATATTGGTAGAATGTCAGAAATTGTTACAGGCATAAAATTTTGTGGAGGAACAAAGATAGAGAATGAAGTGATATGGTAAATTATGAGGACATTGACTCCTATATTTAAGAAGACAATATAGATGATTGAACAAGTTATACCTTGTACTACAAACTTTACAAGAGAGACTCTTCTTGGAAGATTGGAAGTAGCAGAGATGAACCTGAGGTTATCAGGAGACTTACTTAGAATGGAGGTAGCATTCAGTGCTTTTAGTGTTCACCCTACTTTATCAAGAAGCATCATTGTGAGCAGAGATTATGCTGGCAGCAGCAGATCTAGAAATGAAGAAGACAAGAATATTGAAGAAGGTATTTCCTTGCTTGCGAAGAGAGAACCAGACAATAAGAAATTTTTTAAATGTTGGACTTGTCAAGAATATGGTCATTTTGCATCTAAGTGTCCTAAGAGAGTTAAAAAGTACAGAAACAATTTCAAACCTAGAAGATGTAAGGAATGTTATTATGCTAATGATGAAGATCTTGAAGCTAGTATAGAGAGAACTCTAAGTGAAAGTGATACTGAGAATAATGATGACATAGCATTTGTAGCAATTAAAGAAGAGAATCTTGAAACTGATGTTAAGGAAGAAAAAACCTTAGTTTCTCAAGTTGAAAAGAAAGTTGATTGGATTATAGACAGTGGTTTTTCACATCATATGACTGGAGACATGAAAAATTTCATAAAGTTTAACGATTATGATGGAGGATTTGTTAGAGTTGGAAACAATACACTTTTCTTGATTAAAGGTATAGGATCTATTACTCTTGATGGAAAGACTAATACTAATGATGTTTATTTTGTAGACGGATTGAAACATAATCTTTTGAGTGTTGGACAGTTAGTTGATAAGGGATATAAAGTTTGGTTTACTAAGAAAACTTGTTTGATAAAGGATAAAGATGGAAATCTGATTGGAACTGGATCTAGAACTAGAGGTAATGTATTTTAGTTAAATCCCACTGAGATGAGATGTTTGATTACTAAAATTGATGACAGTTGGTTATATCATAGAAGGTTTTGTCATATAAACTTTGACAACATTGTGAAAGTAAGTACTACACTTGCAGTAAGGGATTTGCCTAAAATTATGAAGCCTACTAACATGATTTGCAAAGAATGTGTGATGGATAAACAGAAGATCAGTTCTTTTCCCAGTAAGAAGTTTACATCTATAGAAAAGTTGGAGATTGTTCATACAGATTTGAGCGGTCCTACTAGGACTAGAGGATTCTATGGAGAAAGGTATTTTATGATTATTGTTGATGATTTTACAAGAATGATGTGGATTGCATTTCTTAAAGAAAAGTCTGAAGCATTTGATAAGTTTAAGATCATTAAGAATAAAGTTGAGAATGAATCTAGAATGAAGATTAAATGTTTGAGATCTCATAGAGATGGAGAATTTACTTCTAGAGAATGTAACACCTTTTGTGATGAAAATGGCATTAAGAGATAGTTTTCAGCCCCTAGAACACCTGAACAAAATGGTATTGCAAAAAGAAGAAACAGATCAGTGACTGAAGCAAAAAGAGCTATGTGATTTGAGTATCATTTGGCAAAGATATTCTGGAGAGAAGTAGTGAACATAGCAGTGTATACAATGAACAAAGTACAAATCAGAGCAGACACAGACAAGACACCCTATGAATTATGGTTTGGACATGCACCCTCAGTTAAGTATTTTAGAATTTTTGGAAGAAAATGTTATATAAAGAGAGATGATGATATCAGAAATTTTGATCCTAGAAGTGATGAAGGTATATTTCTTGGATATTCTTTGAAAAGAAAAGCCTATAGATGTTACAATAAAAGAACTAAGACTATTGTTGAGAGCACAAATGTTAAAGCTGATGAAAAGTTCAAAATTCAGAAAAGAATGCTTGATTATGAATAGGATGAAGAAGCTCATCCTAAACCTAACACTGGATCTACTAAATTATTTTATGAGATTGACAATGATTTGTTGAATGAAAGTCATAGTGAAGTCATTGAAGAACCTACACCTGAAGTGAGATCTGAGATAGTGACACCTAACAAGAGTTTTTTAAGAAATCATCCTATTGAGAAAATTATTGGAAGCATCGAAAGAGGAGTTCTAACTCAAAATAAGGTACAAGAATAGTTATGTTTGATTTCTAAAATTGAACCTAAAACTACTAGTGAAGCTTGTGAAGATGAAAGTTGGACTAATGCTATGAAAGAAGAACTAGATTAGATTGAAAAGAACAAGAAATGTTAATTGGTCCCTAGACCTAAAGACAAGAATGTTATTGGAACTAAATGGGTATTCAGAAACAAGATGAATGAACAAGGATAAGTAGTAAGAAACAAAGCAAGATTGGTATGTAAGGGATACTCACAGCAAGAAGGAATTGACTATGAAGAAACCTTTGCACCTATTGCAAGAATTGAAGTAGTAAGAATGTTTTTGGCTTATGCAGCTTACAAGAAGTTCAAAGTATATCAGATGGATGTGGAGTTAGCATTTTTGAATGGAGAATTGGAAGAAGAAGTCTACATTGAGCAGCCTAAAGGTTTTCCTTTGACTCAAGAAGGAGACATGGTATGTAAACTAAAGAAAGCTTTATATGGACTAAAGCAAGCACCTAGAAATTGGTATGCATGATTGGACAAATATTTGTTAAAATTGAGATTTACAAAAGGAACAACTGATAGCAATCTATACACAAAAGAAATTAAAAATGGTTTGTTGGTTATAGTTATTTTTGTTGATAACATTTGATAAAGGGTGCTCCCCTTAACACCACAAACACATAATAGAAACAGAGAAACAACAACAATATGCAAGAACAAAAAATTGGCTTCTTATTATCTCCACAAATGTGGAATTACAAACTTTCAGAATTACAATATGCAAAGCCACATGGGCATTCCCTTACAATATTCTATAGGACAAAGCCTCAAATCAATACCCGGATCTACTACCCAGAACTGTCCTAGACAACACTACGGGCCTTCTTTATATAGGCATTTTCCACCACCCGAGAAGGTTCCAGAAATTTAGCCCTTAGGGCCAACCAAACTTAGAATTATTTTATTTTTCAATTTATTACATCAAAGTCGGCTCAAAATAACTTTTGAAACTCGAACTAAAATTTTGAAGGAAAATTATTTTCTGCCATTTCAGATGGCCTGACTTTCAAAGACCATAATTCATCACTAATTGATCTGATTGACTATTATAACCCCATTTCAAAAAGGCCACGAAGTGCTCTATAGGCATAACCCCATTTCCCTAGCTCTTGGTGATGCTTGTCTGGAACTCGGTTGGCTTTTCTTACCGATGGGTTTCTTTTGAGTTCCTGTTGAGGCTGACTTGTGCATTTAATTTGGGTCATAGATTTAATGTTGGAATCCATCACTGGGAAGCATGTGGTCCCATATTTGACCATTCCTTCCATTGATTATGGATCTGAAGGCTGACTTAGTTTGGTAGCCTCTTATATAAATGTAGTTGTTTGGTTAGAGTTTAGGGAGTTGGTTTTTATAGAAGATAGAAGATTAGAGATTATCTATAGATCCTCGCATGTTTGAGAACTTCTTTGTTTGATTGTAATATTTGGCTGAAACTGGGAAGGCCTTACAACCTGACATGTATGAATCAATTTGAAGTAAATATATGAATGATCTTGCATTTTCTCTCTCCCACTATTTTGTTTTTGCTTCCACATGTTGTTGATCAAGGTGGTTTAGGTTAGGGTGTGTCATTTGTTGGCCCCTCCCACCCTCTCTTGCATTAGGTGGTATCAGAGCGAGGTGAGATCTGGATCTAAGTTTGCAAATCTAGATTTGAAGGTTCCTTCTTGTGAAGCCTTGGTTGAATTGTTGTGGGGTAGTAGATTGCGATCTAACCTGTAGTTGTAGAGGGTTTTCAAGATGGTTTGTGGGAGGTGAGATGTGGATCTAGGATTGGTAGACATGTTGAGACAACTTGCTGCTAGACTAGAAGATGTTGAAACAGCCTAGAGAAGAGGAATACATCTTGAAGATGTTAGTGATGATGAAATTGAGGTAGAACAAGGTGATGTAGAACCTGCACCTGTGATGGATCGGGGTGAAGAAATATTCTTGAAGGCTTTAACAAGTTTGAAGTCTACACCACACTTTAATCCTCCTGAGTAAGGTGGGAAATTTGATTATGATGAATTGGAGGATATGATCACTGAGATGGAAAAGTAATTTGACAATGAAAATGTACCTTAGGAAAAGAAGGTGAAAATTGCAAGCACAAAGTTGAAAAGTCATGCATCCTTATGGTGCAAACATTTATGTGTGTGTGAATTTTGTACCTAATCTGTAGACACAACACTTTAGTAAAACATTAGAGGTTAGCAAAAATCAAAATCGTGGAAAATTGAAATCTAATTTAACCAAGTGATTTACTGCCTTCTAGTAGGTGCGAGATTGATGTTCTTAGATTGTTATCAAGATCAATGACCTAGATGACACCTAAATGAAGGATTTGGATACAAAACTGATATGAAATATGAATGCAATTAATCTATTTTTTTGATATTTTCTATGCAATAATATGAAAAATGATATGAAATCTATGATATGCTATGAATTGATCTAACAAATGAAAACTAATATGATATGAATGCAAATGAAATTGATCTCACAATAGCCTTGATTCACAATAAGCTTTGATTCCTTGTCCTCCAATCCGACAGTGCGAGGATGCCCAAAAATATGAGATGCTTTGAGATGAGCTGAGGCTTTAATTTATAGAAATCCAAGGCTTTGGAGGTGCATGGAAAAAAGCCATAAATCACTTAGATTAACTTAGCTTGATTTTTGAGTTATCAAAAACATGCAAAAGCTAAGTTTTAACTCAAAATAGAGTTTAGCTTTAATTGATAATTGATAGTTGTCTACTTTTATGATTGTGCATGTTTTATTTATGAATTAATTTAATAAATAAAGTGATTTATGCTCAACTTAACTGATTTTTGAAAATAAATAATTGATTTATGGGTTAATCAATTATTTAATCAAACTTTTATTAAAAACTATATTATTAAATAATGACAACTTGCGTTAATTAATTAAATAAAAATTTAATCAATTATTCATAGGATATTGGATTTATTGTCAAAATTAAATAATAAAATTAATAATAGATAGAATTAAATTTAATTACATAATTAAGTGGCAATATATTAAATCTAATTAATTAAATATGAAAATATTCAATTAATCAAACTTAGGATAAATGTGATTTATTGCCAAATAATTATTAAATTAAAGATAATTAAGATAATTAGGAATATTGCTAGGAATATTCTCCGATGCAGAATTTAAGATAATCAATTAGGATTCGATGATGTTTAGATGTGCCTTAGATTAAGACTTTGATGTCGATTTTGTTCAATTTGTAGATGTAGGAGGTTAATGAACTTATAGCCCATTTTTGGGGTATTACATTTTGCCCCTCTTTGAATTACTGTGCAAAGCATAGTGGTTCAAAGATAGTCTATGTTTGATAAAGATATGAAACTGATGTTTGAAATTGATAATTGATACGAGACAGAAGCTGATTGATATTGATTTGATATGGAGATAATAGGTCCTGAATGACCAAAGATAATGTTCACTATAACAGCAAATGAACCTATGATTGTGAAAAAGTGTCAAAACACCTGATTCCAAACCTTAGGATTGCAAAGAAGTGAGTGACTGGTTCTAGACTCGATTGTCTTAGCAGAACTAGTAGGTATCACATTTGAACCCTTCAGTTGCCGAAGAACCAAGGAAAGAACACTATGATTCGATGGTTGCAAAAAATGATACAGTTTACAAGATTAGGAGAATACCAAATTGATATGGATCTTGATGAATTTGATATGCCCCAAGTGATGATAGATTTGCCCCGAGCGATGAGGACTTTTGATGAATCAACAACTAGACGTGGTTGTTGTCTTGATTACTGAGGAAAGATTGATAGAATTTGATTTACAGACTTTGAATGATGTGCAATACCATGGCCCCTTCGGGATTAAAATTGAAATTTGACAAGAAAAGTCAGTGTTGATAGTTCAAAAGCATGTTAATTGATTGGAAAAGTGGTTATACATGTTCAAAAATGCATTCTGCATCATTTGGAGGTCTAGAAGACCAAGTTTGACTAGGTTTGACCATGAGTTGACCATAGTTGACCAAGTTGAAATGTCAATAGTTTGATGTAAGATAAACAGTTAAGTTGAATACTAGATTTCTGTGATGATTGAAGGTTGATTATGCAAGCAGTAGACCGTCCTAGGCCCAAAAATTTTAAATTGTGATTTTGACATATTAAACGATCTCAAATTTGAATTTTGATCTCGAAAATAGATTTAGAACATCGAAATTAGCCAGGGGTGCATTTTTCATGAAAAATGGAGCACTTTTGAAAATTAGGTCAAATGCTATATAAAGGCCTGAAGGGTCATTTTTAATTCATTTCAAACATTTGACTTTGGAGACTGTGCGGAGCCCTCTGAGCAATAAAATGGTAGAACAACGAGATCTAAAGGTTCCTGTGAGTTCGCATTGATTTGAGTGCAACCGGAGATACCAGAGACCCTGACAGTATGGACATCCGGTAGGTGGACCTCTGTGCCCCTCTGAAAATGCAAATTTTTCATGTTTCATAGCATTTTTTAATTTTTTCATACTCGTTTTGCTTTTTTAATTTTTGCATGTGTGAAAACTCATATGAGTCCTATACCAGACTCGTATGACATTTCATTTGAATGCACATTGTCATTTCAAGTATACCCAAGTGTCGTATGAGAGGGACCCTTGTGTCATACGACATTTCACTGGGTCCCTTGAAACTCGTATGATCCCGGGCGCAGATTCATATGACCATGGATTGTCGTTTGGTCTTCTGTGGAATGTCATATGACATTTGATGCTAGTCTGGACTATCGTATGAAAAAAAGAGTGTTGAAAACTGACTTTTAGGGCCAAATTTTGACTTGTCTGATGCCTAATGCTGATATCTGACTGATTGACCTACCTTCTGAAGTACCTGATTGTCCAATTTCTATACTATTATCCTGTTATGGAACCCAATTTCTGATAGAATGCCCTATTTTTATATGATATAGGTGACATATCCAGATGTACACATCTGACATTCATACCCAGCTACCCAGAGATTATGTATCACACTTCCGGACCCGATGAGGGTTCATCTTGCTGCCTGTGAATTTGAGTATTTGATTCATTTACCTGACATTAGGGTAAATCATGGTCTTTTGATTGCCTTGATTGAGAGATTCCATTCAAAGACACAAACATTTCATTTACCTACTAGAGAGATGACCGTGACTCAAGAGGACATCTATAGGATACTGCGTATTCCATTTCATAGCAGTCAGCGTCCTGAGTATGTGAGTTCTAGTCAGGGTGGTCTTCATGCCTTTAGGCATCTGTTTGGAGATGATACATAGTTGATGGGGTCCATTTCCTGGGAGACCCTTGTATAGAGATATGGTCAGATGCACCGTTTAGAGTGCATTATTGCGGGGATGATTGGAGAGCTCATCATGCTAGGCCTTTAGCAGAATGGCTTTTTGATGGGATGGGCTTCGATGGTAGCACTGCTTATGGCTACGCCCACTAAGCTTTCCTGGGGTCAGTGCCTCTTGGCACATATGTTTTTAGAGATGCATGAGATTGTGTATCAGGATTGCAAGAGATTTGCTTCAGGAGCTCTTGTATTACAGATATGGGCCTGGGAGCATATCCTAGTATTGAGACTAGTTTTTCAGACACAGTGACAGCCACAGGAGCCAATGATATATACATATGCTGGTTATGTCACACAGGTCCATATGGGTCATACTGAGTACTTTCGGCGATGTCTAGACGACATGACTTTTGTTCATTGGAGGCCATATTTGCAGATAGAGGTCTGGCCCACTGCGAGGGAGCAGTATAGTTTTCTTTTTCAGAGTCGAGTACTTATTGGCCCCTCTCCCACTATTCTGGAGAGATTTTTGATTAGCAGAGTGTGGCGTCAGTATGGATGCAAATAGGATGCCCCATGAGAGTACACTACATATGCTTGCATTGTGCATGAGATCAGGCTCGGATGGACACCAAGGCTCTCTTATGCCTTATGTATAGAGGAGTACAGTGCCATTATAGGCAGAGATTGGGACTACTGGCCATAGGTTGTCGATGTAGGAGTGACAGATGGATACAGTGCATGGCTTGCAGATCATCCCATCCATAGATTCTCAGATCCTACGGAGTTGATACCCTCCATGGAGGAGGCGATGGATGTTACTGGTGTTCCTATGGTACAGGGCCCGAGACCACAGGCAATGCATCCTACACTGCCCAGATAGAGAGCGACAACTCCATTGTAGAGATCATCTAGGCATATGAGGCCTCCTCGTCCTTCTACTTCTCCCATAGGTACATCCACAGGGTCACATAAATGATCCAGGGGTGAGAGGGGTACTTTGGGCAGTGTCGGTGTGATAGATGAGGTGTTGGCAGGTGAGCAGTTTGTAGGTGGTGATGCAGATCCCACATAGGTAGACACCACTTTTGATTTGGGTGCGGAGGTTAGACACCGTAAGGAATGTAGATTAGATGCCACTAGACAGTAGCCAAAGTAGCCAGCATAGGATACAAAGATGCCAGTAGCTACAGCAGAGCCTACTGTTCCTCTCACTTGATCAGAGATGATTAGACAGCTCAGAGCTCAGGTCCAGGACTTGAAGGTATAGAGTGCCAGATGGGAGGAGAGGTTTTGGGAGGCAGATAGGCAGTGCAATGAGCTTCATGTAGAGCTTCACTCAGAGGCTCAAAGACTACAGATAGAGGTGACCCATCAGACATCACGGGCCTCCTATTATGTATCTGCATACTATGTTGTTGTTCCTGCTGGGCAGAGAGTACCTACATACTTTGAGTACATGGCAGCCTCAGAGGGAGCTAGGGCACTGAGGGTAGAGGTCATACCAAATGCACCACCACCACCTCCACCAGATACCGAGGAGCATGCTGAGAGTTGATTCCTGTGGTCATGTTTTGATAGATTCTATTCTTTTTTTATCACTGATATACCATTCTGATTTTGATAGCTTTTCGGAGCTCATTGTGCCAGTAGTGCACCCCTGACACATTTTGAGATTTTTGAGATATATGAGATCAATATTTTGATTGTGACATCATTTGTACTTGTCATGATGTGGATTTATGATGATATCACGCTATGCTTATGCTATGATTAGTGTAGAATGTATGTATGGATCGATGTAATGCAATGATTTCTTTCATATGTATGGATGTTATGCAAATGTAATTGATTATGAAAAGATGTATGTATGATTTATGCTTATGCAATGAATGTAATGTAATGTAACAAATGATAATGATATAAGATATAAATGCAATGATACACATGATATGTTTGTGCAGGTTGATGAAGACAAGTACTCAGTCTTATGTCAAAAGGATGTTTAACCTCAGAGGGTTACTGCTCGCGGTTTGATGAAGAGACCTTCGAGGGAGACTTAGCTTGCATTAGATGTGAAGAATTGATATAAAGAATTGTTTAAGCTTTGAAGTTCATTTAGTCATTGTGAGATCATGCAACATGCAAAATGAAATACAACCTAAGACCTAGGACCTAGTCACTGATCATGTGTTGATTTGTTATCATCATTGAACTTTTAGGTAACCTGATAAATCAATACAATGCCCACTAGCTATGAAACCATGGACATATGAATATCGATTTGTATGTGCAAGAATCAATACAACACCCACTCGTCAACAACCATGGATATATGAATATTGATTTTATTTTCGGAATGTCGGATTAGATAAAAGCACCAAGGCACAAATGCTAGGATGACCTAAATATCATGTCCATTTTGATATAGCAATTTGTATAAGCATCAAAACATAAACGTCATGATGATTGGAATACTCCTTGCATTACAAGCACATCAAGCAGTCAAGAGATCATTCCAAATCCAGTGTGAATTACCCATAGTGACCCTTTATCGTTCACATCCTTAGGTAAGATCGCGTTTCACAGTAGGAGAAAGAACTCACTCAAAAATAAAATAGTTAGATCAAACTTCCTTGAATTTTCTAGGTATCAATGGTCGAGGTACTCATGGCCATCCAATTCGAGATAGAGTCTCTTATAGACGGACACCATATCAATCCAAAATTTTCAAAGTTGTTAGATTTTCACATACAAGCAGAAGACAAAGAAAAGATTATGCCCCCAGTCATCACTCTCTAAATCCTGTAAAGGACATCATAGAAGATCTCAAAAGGACACAATATGCAAAAATCTCAATGTGAATCAGTAAGCATACAAGGAGATAAAAGCATGAAAAGAACAGATTGTTTTCAGTTTGTGTTTGATTGTTGTTGTAGATGCAAAATCCTTTCTAGAGATGAGACTAACTAACTGACTCACATGAAGCTTCAAAGGACTCTGACTAGACATGACACATCTAAGATAAACTGGGAGACCATAGGATATGACATTAATTGCCCCCAAGTTTGAACATTGATAGGATACAGACGCTTGAGTAGATTGGTGTACAAATCGACTTATTGAGAACCAGAATGCAAAAACAAATCGGGAGATATGTACAAACTAAAACAAGACTGAAAGCTGGGAAAGACAAAGATTGTGCTGATAGATGGAGCATTTTGAAACAAGTGGCACCCATTTGCTGAGTTTTCACCCTCTTGGTAGAGATTCTATTTTTGCTACCAAGGCGCCTGTTTCCAAGTTTTCACCAAGGCACTTTCTTTTCTTTTTCATTTTTTTTTTGTATTTTTCATTTTTTCAATTTTTTTTTGTACTTTTGATATTTTTTTATTTTTTTGTGAATCATCAAGGTGCCTATTGCTAGGTTTTCACCAAGATGTTCATTTTTTTTTAGGACTTCTTCCAATTTAAAAGATTTTTTCAAGACATTTTACCATAGATTGAATGCCTTATGCGTAGAATTTCTTTAGATGGAGGACGTTGATTGGTTCTTAGAATTGTTCTCCTTCAGTCATTGAGAGTTGATAGGCACCAGAGCCAAAAGTAGTAGTGATGAAAAAGGGACCCAGCCAGTTAGGTTTGAACTTCCCCTTGCGTTCTTGATGTGATTGATTTTTAGGATTCTCTCTCAAGACTAGATTACCAACTTGAAATTCTCTGTGTCTGACTTTCTTGTTGTAGACTCTAGACATTCTCTTCTGGTATACTTTGAGATGATCATATGCTGCTTGTCTGTGTTCATCTAGTAGTTCCAGTTCTTGTAACCTAGACACTCTGTAGTCATCATCAGTTACTAGACCATGCATTCTAATTCTGAGTGATGGGATTTCAACCTCAATAAGTAGTACCGCTTCAGACCCATAAAATAAAGCGAAAGGTGTAGCCCCTGTACGTGTTCTGATACTTGTTCTGTAGGCCCATAGAGCTAGATTAATCATGAGATGCTAGTCTCTGCTGGTTTTGTTTACTGTTCTATGCAAGATTTTAAGAGATTTTTGTTAGAAGCCTCTGCTTGGCCATTCCCTTATGGATAGTAGATAGAAGACCAATGTTGGGTGATCTTGAATTTGGCACATAGATCATCGAGGTCTTTATTCCTAAATTGCCCACCATTATCTGTGATTATGGAATGAGGGATCCCATATCTGCATATGATATAGTTCAATATAAACATAGATATTTGCTTTCCAGTTGCTTGTGTCAAAGGGACCGCCTCTACCCATTTTGTAAAATAATTTGTGGTTGTGATTATATGGGTATGTCCGTTAGAAGAATGAGGATGAATCATCCTGATAAGATCAAATGCCCATTGATGGAAAGGCCATTGTGTTGTAAAGGGGATTAGATCCTTCCCCGGAGCATGAATTAGGTTGCCATGTAATTCACACTTTTGACAATTCTTAGCAAATTTGATAGCCTCTTTCTCCATTTCAGGCCAATAGTACCCAGCCCTAATAAGTTTTCAAGCTAGTGTTAAATCATTTGAGTGTGACCCAAAAATACCATCATGGACTTCCTCTAATGCACGTTGAGACTCTTCCCATTCTAAACATCTAAGTAGCGTACCATCTAGACCTCGTTTGTATAGATCGTGACCAATGATGACATATCAGGAGGCATTATGGATAAGGTATCTCTTTTCATGGAGGTTGAAGGTATCAGGGATGATTTGGTCTTGGAGATAGGAAAATAGGTTTTTATATCAAGATGAATCATGACCTACAATAGTGTAGATCATGCGGGTTTCGGGGGAGTCATATGCAGGATAAGATAGTGCTTCCACCAGAAACTCGTAGTGTAGCTCATGTTTAGGTTGTTGTAATAAAGTAGATAGTGTTTCCATTGCACCGGCAGCCTTGTTCTCCGTTCTAGGAATTTGTTCAAATGTGATAGATATGAAATATTTCTTAAGATCATCTACCATTCTCTTGTAAGGAATGAGCTTTTCATCTTTAGTTTGGTACACATCAATGACTTGATGAATAACTAGTTGAGAGTCTCCATGAATGTGTAGCTCTGTTACTCTCCATTCAATTGCTATTTTCATACCATTTAAAAGGGCTTCATATTCTACAATATTGTTTGTGCAGGGGAACTTTAGTTTGAATGCTTTTGGGATGGAGTATCCTTGAGGAGTTCTGAACAATATGCCTACTCCAGATGTATTCTGTGTATAGGAGCCATCAAAGAACAATTTCCATTCTCTAGAAGATAGGTGCATAATAGAGGAGTTTGGAAATTCCATTTGCATTGGTGTGCCATCAAACATGGGTGCATCTACTAGTTGATCATCAATAACTTGACCTTTAATAGTTTTTCTTTCAACATATTCAATGTCAAATTTTCTTAGAAGCATGACCCATTTAGCCAGTCTACCTGTGAGGGCAGCCTTGCTGAGTAGGTGTTTTAGTGGATAAATTTTTTGCTACTAGATGCATGGTATGAGCTAACATATAGTGTCTCAATTTCTATGATGTAAAGATCATAGCAAGGCAAGCTTTCTCAATCATAGAATAGTTCTTTTCATACGCCACCAATGTTTTGCTTATATAATAAATGGCTCTTTCCTTTTTCTCTTCATCATGTTGCGCTAGCAATGCCCCCAGTGATGTGGCTGTTGTGGAGACATATAAGATCAATGGCTTCACATGAATAGGAGGCATCAAGATAGGTGGATTTGATAGATACTTCTTGATATGGTTAAAGTTGTTCTCACATTCTTCATTCCATGTAAAGGTCACACCTTTATGTAATGTTTTTGTAAAAGGTTGTGATATGTCCGCTAGCTATGATATGAATCTTCTGATAGATTGAACTCTTCCTTGTAACGTCCTCATTTGACTGATATTTATGGGAGGTTGCATCTCTATTATAGCCTTGACTTTAGCCGGATCAACTTCAATGCCCTTCTTTGAAACTATGTATCCTAAGAGCTTTCCAAAAGTGACACCAAAAGAACACTTCTTAGGATTTAGTCAGAGGCTAAACTTTTCCATTGTATCTAGGATCATGCTCAAGTCCTTTAGATGTTCAGTTCTGATCATAGATTTTGCTAAAGTATCATCAACATAATCTTCCATAGTTTGATGCATCATGTCATGGAAAATAGATGTCATTGCTCTTTGATATGTAGCACCAACATTTTTAAGCCCAAATGGCATGAAATTCCAATAGAAGGTGCCCCATGCACATGTGAAAGTAGTTTTCTCTTGGTCCTCTGGAGCAATTTTTATTTGGTTATATCCAGAGAAACCATCCATTAAGGAATACATCTCGAAACCCGCAATCATGTCCACTATCATATCAATGTTTGGTAGTGGAAAATCATCCTTAGGGCATGCTCTATTCACATCTCTAAAGTCTGTGCACACTCTGATTGAGCCATCTGGTTTAGAAATAGGTACAATATTAGAGATCCACTCTACATAGTCAATAACTCAGATGAATCCGGCATTTAGGAGCTTCTCTAATTCAGCTTTTACCAAGAGTGCAACATGAGGATGCATCTTTCTTAATTTTTTCTTGACAGGTTTGTCATTTGGAGCGATAGATAAATGATGCATTATGAGATTAGGATCCAATCCTGACATATCTAAATATTTCCATGCAAAGTTGATCTTCTTCTCTATTAGGAATGTTGTAAATTTTTGCTTCTCTTCTTCTGATAATGATTGTGCTACATGTACCAATTGTGGTTCCTCTGTTGTACCCAAATTGATGGATTGAGTGGGCTCAATTAGAACTAGAGATCTGTCCTATAAATGACTCAGAAGGACATCAAATATCTCATCCTTAGGAACCTTAGAGAGGTTTTCACCTTTGGATACATCTTTTATTTTTACTTTTGTATGTTCTGAGATTGCCACAAAGTGGTTTTCACCCTCATAACTCTTTTTATTTTTCTTTTTATTCTTGTTTTTTTGACCAAGATATTTGATGTCTAACTCAGTCATGCTGACGCTTGGTTCACTGATGGAAGTACCCATAGGCTCAACTGCATTGAGGTAGCAAGCAAGGGCATAGTCATTTGAGAAGGTATAAATACCATGGCTCGGATTCGTGGAGGTTTGATCAATAAGTTTTGGATATTTGATAGTCAAAGTAGGGAAAGATTGGGAGATAGTGTTTACGGATATGGATCTTTCATCATTGGTCCTAACCTAACGCTCAAGTTCAAAGGTGATAGTACAACTTAAGACATCCAATTTGTGAATAGGCTCAATGTCATCGTGGGAGTCCAATTCGGCCATAGGTGGATCAGACTCGATAGGTTCATCATTTCACTCTAGACTTACATTGGTTTGAGGTGCATATTGGTGAATAGCATCAACATGTTTCTCTATGATAAGCTCATCTGGTTTTGGGATGACTCCCTATTCATAGTCATTAGATTCATCTTCTGATTCAGGATCTCTAGGAAATCTTAGAACATGAGTAAAGTCAGGGTGAATACCCTAAGAAGGGTTACCCTCAGATTTTGATTTGTATTCATACTCATGAGAATTTGTCTCAGAATCACTACCACTTCCCTCTTCTTGATTGTTTTCGAGATTAGCTAGTTCTTGTGTTGCAACTATCTCTTGATTGATAGTAGGTTCTTGTGTTTCTACTACATTAATTCTCTTGATAGGATCATATTTATCATCAAGAAGGTCTTTGATCTCTTTAGGCAATTTTTCATAGGGGATGAGTTCTAAACTATCTGAATCACTATTGGATGGTTCCATTTCTTCTTTCTTAAGAAGAGGTTCCCCTGATGCAATCTGATTTATAACATGAGAGAAATTACCTTTGAGGTGATAGGGTTTCTTCTTAAAGCCTAAGCCAACTTTGTTTTTGTTTTCTCTACCAGTATGTGGGAGAGGCACCTCAAGACCTTTTCCTCTGATTCCTAGAGGTCTGTTACCTGAATATCCCATCTTAGCTATTAATTTATCTCCTGGACCATATGACTTGGAAGGGATTTTGGACACTACAGAGTCACCAGTTTGAACAACTTGAGATTTAGGTTCGTCTTTGTAGAGCCATGATAGCACAGCTTCATCCTCTTCAAATTCTTTCTTGGATACTTGTTCTACTACAAAATTATTTTTATATGCTTCAAGAGGTTCTTTAGAGTCTAGTTTGGATTGTTTCAAAGATTGTCCATAAGACTTAGGCGAGATAGGGAGAGATGTCAAAGATAAGACTGGCTTGATAGTATATTCTCCCATACTATTTTCTTTGATATTAACCTCTTTTGCAAGATCTTCCATTTTAGATGTGGATGCTTCTTTAGTTGGTTTGATGGAAGATTCTCTATTATTAGGCACAAGCTTATCTACACTTTCCTTCAAGGTGTTGCAAGTTGTATTCAGATCTACGGGGATAGTAACCTCTACTCCTTCATAAGGAAACTTCAAACATTGATGGTATGTATAAGGAATAGCTTGCATTTCATGTATCCATGGTCTCCCTAGAAGGATGTTGTATGCCAAAGGTAGATCAAGCACTTGATAGATGGTATCTTTGATAACTGGACCCACTCTGATAGGTAAGACAATGGTGCCTTTAGAAGATCTTTCTTGTTCATCATAGGCCTTGATAGTTATTTTCTTTCTAGGATCAATAGACAATTCTGAAAATCCCAATTGTGTGATCAAGCTGTAAGAACAAATGTTTAGGCCAGCGCCCCCATCTATCAACACACGTTTGACTCTATAGCTTTGGATCAAGACTTCTATATGTAGAGGCTGATTATGTGGGTGACTCAAGGAGTTTTCATCTTCCTCTAAAAAGGAGATATATTGCGGAGATGTAAGATGTCCAACCATAGTCTGGAACCTATCTAAATCAAGGTCATCAAGAACATTGGAACCGAGAAAAGCTTTATTGATAATGGCTTTATGAGTTGGAGATATTCGAAGCAACTCAAACATGGAGATTTTTGCATTAGTGTGCTGGAGTTGTTGAACAATGCTATAAGACATAGGCCTTGTATCCTTTGGATTGGAAGATTTGGAAGCAGCCTTCTCTTTAGAAGTAGATGAAATATTAAAGGGCACCTTAGGGACATTTGATGAATCCAGGATTTGTCCTTTCAGATGCGTTTGAGCGTGTGATCGAGTAACTACATTAGCTAAGGAATGATATCTATCTCTTTGTACAATTGTGATGACATTGCAACTTTCAGGGAGACATGGTTCAACCATATTGATGACATCATTATTTCCAGGGTAGGCATAGTTGACTTTTGCCCCCATATTAGGCTGAGAAGTCGAAACTTCTTGACCATGTTTTAGAAATGGTTATGTGAATGTTGTATGATCATTATTGCTCTTGGGAGTGTCAATTGTGATGTCTCCACTATCGATCAGATCTTGAATGGTATGTTTCAAGTGGTAGCAACTACTAGTTTTGTGACCTTTACTCTGATGGAAATCACATAATTCATTTTCTCTCCACCATTTCAGTTTGGGGTCCTGACCATTTGGTTGGATTGGTGGTGAAGAGATGATGTTATTAGCCAGTAGAGTTTTCATAGCTGATTCTAAAGACTCTCCTAGAGGAGTAAATTTTTTATGTTTATCCCATTTTTTGTATTCTGGCTTCCTTTGAGATGGTGGAGAAGACTTTTTCTTTGAAGCTTTAATGGCTTGAGTGCCAAGAGTAAGATTGTAGGCTAGTGCCTTTGATGGGGTACGAACAGTGTCAACAATGCCATCTGTGACGATGCCTTTGTTCTTGTTCCAATTTTTGTTCTTGTCTTTAGAACTGGATCCTGATTCGTACTTGTCTTTTTGAAGTGTGATTTCTCCTTTTTTCACAAGCACTTTTTTTATTTTGATAGCATTATCCACCATATTATCAAAAGATGTATGATCTTGCATTTGTAGAGGATAATTGATTTCGGGAACAAGGTTATTGATGAAGATTTCCAATTTTTCTATTTCTGGAATAGGTCTGGCATATAGAGAGAACTTCTTCCTCCATCTCTTGAGAAATGTTAGGAATGGTTCCCCTAGATATTGCTTGAGATTACAGATATCGATCATGGTGACCGGGTGCTAAATATTGTAGGAGTATTACTAGTAGAATAATTTGGTCAACTCCTCAAAAGTTTTGATAGTAGAAGGCAGTCTAGAGAACTAGTGGATGGCTGCTCCCCCTAGAGATTGAGGGAAGAGATGCATCAGATAGGTCGGTTCATGCATGAACTCCATTGATTGCATACAGAATTCTCTGACATGATCTTGAGGATCAGAGTGTCCATCATACTTATCATACTTTGGCATCTCCACTCTTTTTGGAAATGGTGGCATATACAAGTCTTTGTCAAATGGAAAAGGACATAGAGCCTCCATGGAGAACTCTTTAGGTTCCTTCTCTTTCTTGAGATTGTTAAGTTCAACTTGTATAGCATGCATCTGTTTCATCATAGCTGTGAGTGGATTCTCTTCCTTATGTCTAATGATTGTAGTACCCCAAAAATGGGCTATAAGTTTATTAATCTCCTACATCTTCAATTCAAACGAAATCGACATCAAAGTCCTAACCTAAGGCACATCTAAACATCATTGAATCATAATTGATTATCTTAAATTCTGCATCAGGGAATATTCCTAGCAATATTCCTAATCATCATAATTATCTTTAATTTTATAATTATTTGGCAATAAATCACATTTATCTTAAAGTTTGATTAATTGAATATTTTTATATTTAATTAATTAGATTTAATATTTGCCACTTAATTGTGTAATTAAATTTAATTATATCTATTATTAATTGTATTATTTAATTTTGACAATAAATCTAATATCATATGAATAATTGATTAAATTCTTATTTAATTAATTAAAGCAAGTTGTCATTATTTAATAATATAGTTTTTAATAAAAGTTTGATTAAATAATTGATTAACCCATAAATCAATTGTTTTATTTTTAAAAGCAGTTAAGTTGAGCATAAATCACTTTATTATTAAATTAATTCATAAATAAAACATGCACAATCATAAAACCAAACAACTATCAATTATCAATTAAAGCTAAACTCTATTTTGAGTTAAAACTTAGCTTTTGCATGTTTTTGTGAGTTAATTATCCTTTATTTAAAAATAACTCAAAAATCAACCTGAGTTATTTGAGTGATTTATGGCTTTTTCCCATGCACCTCCAAAGCCCTAGATTTCTATAAAAACAAGGCTCAGCTCTTCATAATTCATCTCTCAATCATCTCTCAAATTTGCATCCAAGCATCTCATATTTTTGCACAATCACGTTGGAGAATTGGAATTAAAGAAATCAAAGCTCTTGCGAATCGATATCTTTGTGAGATCAATCTTATATTTGCATTTATATTGCATATCATTTTTAGATTAGCATTGCACATTAATTTTCAATAGCATTCATAGCATATCAATTTCATCTAGCATAGATTCATATCAAGTTTTCATTCCTTATTGCATCATAAAATCCAAAAAAAAAAAATAGCTTAATTGCATTCAATCTCATATCTAGATCAATTGCATTCAAATCCTTTATTTAGGTGTCGTCTAGGTCACTGATCTCGATTACAATCTGAGAACATTAATCTCGCACCTACTAGAAGGCAGTAAATCGCTTGGTTAGAGTAGATTTCAATTTTGCATGATTTTGATTATAGCTAACCTCTAATGTTTTAATGAAGTGTTGTGTCTATAGATCAGGTACAATTTTTACACACACATTTCTGGCACCCACCGTGGGGCAACCCACCTTTGCATGCTGGTTTTGATTTTTTTTGGGAGCTAAAACCCCAAAGTTTCAAAGATTTAATTTTATCTCCCAAACGGCTTAGAGTTTTGGTCTGAAATTGTTTTTACAGGTTGGTGACATATCGGGGAAGCTTTGATAAAAAATTTAGAATTTTCTAAAAAATTTTAAATTTTTAATAATTTTTTTTCAATTTTTCATAAAAAATTAATTTTCGGCGCAAATCATAATTTTTTTGGAAATTTTTACATTTTTGGAAAGCTCTTCAAATTCTATAGGGGGTCTATTATTTGTGTTTTAAATTTGGATGCAATTTAATAGCTCAAATAGTCAATTTGCAAAAATTGGTCTATTTTGATAAAACGGGTCTCTAGAGCACAAATGAAGAGATTTTTCTAAAATTTTTGCATTTTTGGAAAGCTCTCTATTTTTTAGCAGGGGTCTCTATTCTGAATTTCTATTTTTGTGGCCAAAATCATCTCAAAAAAAATTAGATCTTGTTGATTAGGTCAAATGCAGTGCAAAAAAATTAAAATTTTGTGATGGGTATGCACTTATTTTTCATATGATTCAATGCATGATATGAGTTGTCATTTGGATTAATTTCTAGTTATTATTGCTTGTAACAATTGATTTTTAGATCTAACCCTAGGGTTTTCATAAGTTGAATATACCTTGCATATCTTGTTTGCTTGTTTGTTTGTTGGAGAGTTCGTAGCTTGCTTACATGGAAAAGCTCAACAAAAATTGCTAAAAATTAGGTAAAATCTACTAAGTGTGGTGCAAGGATCCCAGGTATTCTCCTTCATCTAATAACATTTTGATTTGAGACTTAAAATAAATCTCTTATGTGTCAAGCTTGTGTGCATCTTTTCATGCTTTTGATCTATTTCTACACACTTGCATAATTGATACTAGGTTGTGAACCCTTAAAGATTCATTAAGTAGTCTTAGAATACTTGTGATTGATCTTGATTGCTATCTTGGATTATTGGACTCGCTAATCTACCGGCCCCTCATTTTCACCCCGTGGTTGCAATCTCAATGCCATAAAGGGGAGGGGTCAACAGGACAGAAGCGTTAAGTGTTCCACTTGGCAACCTTTTTGTGCTTTTAGGAACTCACTTGTTTTCTAAGTTGTGGACTCATTTTCAGCTTGTGTGAGGTGTTAAGTGTTCCACCTTGTGGACTCATCTCATATTTTCTTTAAGCGTTAAGTGTTCCTCTTTCTACTTTTTGGATGCTTTTGGTAGATTTGCTTTCGGGAATATATCTGTGCTCACATAGTAATTAGGCCCTATGAACACTATTCGTGATTCTTGAGAGATTGGATTCCTAGAGAAATCTTTCTTGACGACAGAATCCTTGTAGGTAGGGAGGATACTTAGTGCATTTCACATTCAACTTGGTTAGTGTGTCTTCTCTTATTGATCGACACATTCTCTCTCCGGAGAGGTTGATAGATCACGTGGGGTTGATATCACGAGCTTTGGTGAATCAAAATTGGTTAGTGTATCTTCTCTTATTGATTGATACATTCTCTCCCCAGAGAGGTTGATAGATCACATGGAGTTGATATCACAGACCTTGGTGGAACAAAACTTTGTCTTAGCATGTCGGATTAATCTGCTTGCTTTGTTTGGGTTAAAAGTGAAAAGGTGTCAAAAACCTTGGATCTGGAGCCAAGTCCCCTTGTGGTATACTATTGTGAGTCACCTTTAGAGAGGGTTAACCGTAGCGAACAATCCCTTCATAGGGCAAACTGTGTTGACGGAACCTCAAGCGGTAATAGCCATTTTCACCATGGTAGTGATAGCTGCTATATAAATGTCCTTGTGGAAGAAATCTCCATGGGTATGGTTCATTGTTGGATTGTCAGATCTCCCTAGCAGCTCTTGAAGATTAAGTTCTCAAACTGTGTCAAAACCCTGGTGCACTGGGATTGGAGTTCACCCCTTTGAATCATAAAAATTTCAGAGTCAAACCATTACTAAAAACCCTAGAGAGGCCAAATTTTTCACTTTCAGGTATATGTGTGTTATTGCAAAACTTTTCAGAACATACACAATTCGTACTCTCAGGGATTAGCACAATTTGGTCATTTGATTGTTCATCTGCAAGGTTGCCTTTGCCCTTGTTCATTATTTTCAGACGTGCTTGAAATCACTTGCTTGTTGTTCTGTATGCTTGTTTATCTACTTCGCTATTAAAAATGATCAAATCTAGTATAATCTTCAAATTTGAACAGTACAATTTGCAAACAATCCAAAACTAAAAACCTTAAATTTTGCAAAAATTGACATAAAATTCTTTCTGGAGTCAAAAGTCATTTCAGGAGGTCAAAAGTCATACGAGTTTAACAACTATCATTTCATAGACTACCCAGTGTCGTACGAGTCTGCAGAGTGTCATTTGGAAAAATTTGAGAGAGTTGTCAGAAATTGTCAAATTGCAAGATATCTAATGTTTCTAGCCTAGTTCTAGAATCTGTCAAAAGAAATCACTATGTCAAGAACATATCAGTAGCTATTGAAAATCAGTACACATGTCTCAAAGAATTAGTACACATGAGAAAGAAATTCTGATCACCGCTATGATGAAGCAGCTGCAAGCTATGCAATTCCAGCTTGACAAACTTGAGAAAGAAAAGGAACCTCTATACTCTTTTCCATTTGATAAAGACTTGTACATGTCACCATGCCCTCAGACAAAATGTGAGCAATGTGATAACCCTTATGATACCTCTTCCATAGAGAGTGCCACATCTAGCTTTGGAGACTATGATGACTATGACGACAGACAATGTAATGATACCTATGACACCTCTGTTCCTAAGAGTCCTCCTCATCATTCATTCCTGCTTACTACAAATGGGCCGTCACATTGGATAGATTGTGAGGGTGATCCATATGATTCTGATTTTGAAAGAGACTTTGATGGCTTTTGTGGACAATACCTTGATTATGATCCATCTACTACTGTTGAGGACTATAAAATACATCGTGCTAGCTTGAAACGTCAATACTATAAGGATCTCTCCTCTAAGAACTCTCCAGCTGAAAATAAAGATTACACTCTCAAGCAAGATCATGTTAATGTTGAACCTTTGTTTGGTGATGGTTCCCTTGCATCCCCTACTTCCTCCAATACCCGTACATTTCTTAAAGCTTCCAAGTCTTTCAAATCTTTCACAGAACCTTCATCTGACACAAGCTTTGATACTTTTCATGTGGTTCCCTATAGTTATCCTCTAGGGCTACCTCTTAAAGAAACTCAAGCTAACCTTCACTTGGCTGCAAAGACTTTCAATAATGATAAACCTAAAGAGCCTAAGCCTTCATATGCTATAATCCCTACTTCAGCTATTCCTCCACCATCTCTTCCAAAGTCATCCATACAATCCCAACATGCTTCCTTATCCTTAGAAGTGGCTCCATGTCAAGAGGACTCTAAAAATGATGAAGAAAAGAACATAAAGAAAGATCAAGATCAAGAACCCTCCATGTCATCCACTCCTTTTCACGATGTCTCTTATCCACCTCAGGGTTCTTTTGATCCTGTACCCCCTTTTTCATGCATTCCACCATGTCTTAAGTCTTCGCCTAAGCAAGATCAAGCTACTACTTACACTGTTGAGCTTATTGAAAATCAAAATAACCTTACTACGCTTGCACTTTCCAAAGATGATACTTCCATTAAGGTTGGTAAAAATGGTGTTCCTTCCAATGTTAAGCCTATTGAAAATCAAGAGAAAAATTATGCGCTTATGCTATCCGAAGATCCTTGTCAAGATCAAAGTCTTCCATCTTCTTATTCTACCACTCCATGTTCATTTCCACTTTCTACTCTTCCTAAGTCTTTGCAAGCTTTGAACAATCCTATCAAAGAAGGTGCTCATATTCAAGATGTCCATGATTCTATTAAAAATTCTAATGCTCACTCTAAAGATGCTGATGAACTTATTGATTATCCTTTTGCATCTTCCACTTCCATCCTTGGACCTCTTCCACCACTACTAAGGACTTCACGTCTTCCTTCCATATTGGGTCCTTATGTCCCTTCACTTTCCCCTCCTAACTCTACTAATTCACCATCCATCTTGGGTCCTTACATCCCTCCATCTCCCATCTTTCCTCAAGATCAACATAGATGCATACCCTTGAATCTTTTTCATCCACCCACCCATCTAAACTAGTCATATCCTCCCTCTTCCAGAAATCCCAAGTCTTTTGGAAGTAACTTGAATGTTCAATACAAGAAAAAGAAGCAATGCAAGAATCCATCAAAAAAAGAAGATCACCATGTCTCCTCTAATCGACACGGAGGCATAAAGTCAAAAGAGATATCTAAGAAAAGAACTACAGACAAGTATGGGTTCCAAAATCCATCATTGAAGATATTCTCTCTAGATCATCAAAAAGAAATAAAAAGCCTACGGCTATATGGATTCCAAAGTCTCTCTTGATAGAGTCTGGTGTTGAGAAAAAAGTGAAATTGACATTCAAGCTTCCAAAGGCTTCCACTTCATCTCCCTCCAAAAATATTCTTCCATTTCATGTGCCTAAACCACAACCTCTGCTATCCATTCACCATATTCGTTCACGTATTCCTTCATTCATGATTCCTCCATTCTCTCACCACCCTTCAAGGTATGTGTTAATGTTGAGCTTGCCTTCCTTTCCATCTACCCTTTCACAATCCTTCCATGAATTATCCTTCTACCTCCTATCCTTTTTCCTCACTTGCCTATTCCTCCTATCTTTCAACCTCACTCGCTTTACATAAAACCTTATCCTCCATTTTTCTCTTTCATCTCCCTTTCCCTATCAACATCTTTGAGCGTGTCATTTTGAATCCTTGGCATATCATGGTTTATCCTTTCAAGGAGCATTATCTAAAAAGCTTGCCTTCTTCCAAAAAAAAAAATAAAAAATAAAATAAATTAAAAATGTGCCTTGGTGAAAACCTAGAAACAAGCGCCTTGGTAGCAAAAGTAAAGAGAAATAAATTCATCCTATGGTGAAAACCACTCCCTTGTGGCACCTTGGATAAGTACCATGATGAAAACCTGGCAATCAAGCATTATGCGTAGTTCTTCTACATATTTCATCCATTCCGTCTTCTCTCTTTGATCTTGACAATGTTGATCTATACACGAACATTTGACTATTTTGTGAGCTATCTTACGATGATCTTGCTTTCATTCCTTCCGTGTTTAGCGTTCATATCCATCTTCCTCCATTCATTTTCTCCTATCGCTATTCTTTTCCCCTTTGGTTTTGATCTAAAGAAAAGAAAGAGAGTAAAACACGGTGCTATGAAGCCTCTTGACATGTCTACTCCTTTGGAATGCATCCTTTCCTACTCTTGCATTACACTTTTATGACTTATCCTATGCTAGCCTTTCATTGCTTGACCAAATGCACTTTACATGACAATTTTTCTCTAGCTTGGGTATTCTCTAAGAGTTTTCCCTTGAGGATTTCTTCCCTTCATTCTCCTTCATTCTCTTGTCTTCCATCTCCTCCACCAGCTTGCCAATCCCTCTTGTTCTCCACCTTGCTAGACATTGGGACTGCATGATATGATCTTGCTTGGGAGTTTGCAATGGAAAAAGATGCTATCAAGTATATCAAGTATCAGAATAAGTATCAGAACAAGTATCAGAACAATAATCAGAATCAGTATCAGAATCAGTATCAGAACCAGTATCAGAACAATTATCAGAACCAGTATCAGAACAAGTATCAGAATGAGTGTCAGAACAAGTATGAGAACACCTACTGGGGCTACACCTTTCACTTTAGTTTATGGGTCTAAAGCAGTACTACCTATTGAGGTAGAAATCCCATCACTCAGAATTAGAATGCATGGTCTAGTAATTGATGATAACTACAGAGTGTCTAGGTTACAAGAACTGGAACTACTAGATGAGCACAGACAAGTAGCGTATGATCATCTTAGAGTATATCAGAAGAGAATATCTAGAGGCTACAACAAGACAGTCAGACACAAAAAATTTCAAGTTGGTGATCTAGTCTTGAGAGAAAATCCTAAAAATCAATCCCATCGAGAATGCAAGGGGAAGTTTGAACCCAACTGGCTGGGTCCCTTTGTAATCACTACTACTTTTGGCTCTGGTGCCTATCAACTCTCAATGACTGAAGGACAACAGCTCCGAGAACCAATCAACATTCTCCATCTAAAGAAATTCTACGCTTAAAGCATTCAATCTATGGTAAAATGTCCTAAAAAAATCTTCAAAATTAGAAAATGTCCTAAAAAAATGAACATCTTGGTGAAAACCTAGCAATAGGCGCCTTGATGATTCACAAAAAAATTAAAAAAATATCAAAAGTATAAAAAAATTGAAAAGTGAAAAATACAAAAAAAATAAAAACAAGAAAAAGTGCCTTGGTGAAAACCTGGAAACAGGCACCTTGGTAGCAAAAATAGAATCTCTACCAAGATGGTGAAAACCTGGCAAACGGGTGCCACTTGTTCAAAATGCTCCATCTATTAGCACAATCTTGGTCTTTCCCAGCTTTCAGTCTTGCTTTAGTTTGTACATATCTCCCGATTTGTTTCAACATTTTTAGTTTTCAATAAAATTGGTCTGTACACCAACCAGCTCAAGCGTCTGTATCCTATCAATGTTTAACACTTGGGGGCAATCAATGTCATATCCTATGGTCTCCCATGTATCTTAGAGGGGTCATATCTAGTCAACGTCCTTTGAAGCTTCATGTGAGTCAGTCAGTCAGTCTTGTCTCCAAAAAGGATTTTGCATCTACAACAACGCAATCAAACATCAAAACTCAACTAAAAACAATCTGTGCTTCATGCTTTTATCTCCTTGTATGCTTACTGATTCGCATTGGGATTTTTGCATATTGTGTCCCTTCGAACTCCTCAATGATGTCCTTTACAGGATTTAGAGAGTGATGACTGGGGGTATAATCTTTTCTTGGTTTTTTGCTTGTATGTGAAATCTAATAACTTTGGAAATTCTAGATTGAAATGGTGTCCGACTGTAAGAGCCTCTATCTCGAATTGGATGGCCATGCGTACCTCAACTATTGATACCCAAAAAATTCAAGGACGTTTGATCTAACTATTATCTTTTTGAAGTAAATTCTTTCTCCTACTGTGAAACACGATCTTGCCTAAGGAGGTGAATGATAAAGGGTCACTACGGGTAATTCACACCAGATTTAGAATGATCTTTTGATTGTTTGATGTGTATGTTAAACGCAAGGCGTACTCAGGTCATCACGACATTTATGTTTTGATGCTTGTACAAATTGCTATATGAAAATGGATATGATATTCAGGTCATCCTGGCGTTTGTGCCTTGGTGCTTATATCTGATCCAACATTCTGAAAACAAATCAATATTCATATGTCCATGGTTGTACAACCAGTGGGTGTTGTATTGATTCTTGCGCATACAAATCAATATTCATATGTCTATGGTTTCATGGCTAGTGGGCATTGTATTGATTTATCCAGTTACCTAAAAGTTCAATGATGATAACAAATCGACATATGATCAGTGACTAGGTCCTAGGTCTTAGGTTGCATTTCATTTTGCATGTCTCATTTCATTTTGCATGTCTCATTGCATTTTGCATGTTTGCATGATCTCACAATGATTAAATGAACTTCAATGCTTAAATGATTCTTCAAATCGCATCTTCAAGTCTAACAAGAGCTGAATCTCACATGAAGGTTCCTCCAATGAAATAGAAAGTAGAATCCTTTTTCGGGATCAAAATTCAAATCTGAGATCATTCATATTATTAATTGCTTGCATATTCGACCTTCTATCATCACAGAAATCCATAATTCAACTTAATTGATTATCTTCCATCAAACTATCAAAATTTTAACTTGGTCAACTATGGTCAACTCATGGTCAAACCTAGTCAAACTTGGTCTTTTGGGACCTTCCAACGATGCAGAATGTGTTCTTGAATGTGTTTCACCACACTTCTCAAATCAATTAACATGCTTCTAAACTATCAACGCTGACTTTTCTTGTCAGATTTCAATTTTAATCTCGAAGGGGGCATGGTATTGCATATCATTCAAAGTCTGTAATCAAATTTGAAATCATATCTTTATGGAAATCAATATCTTTCTTAGTAATCAAGACAAACAATCACGTCTAGTTACTGATTCATAAAAAAAAAGACCTCATCGCTCAGGGCAAATCTATCATCACTTGGGGCATATCAGATTCGTCGATCCATATCAATCTGGTATTCTCTTAATCTTGTAATCCGTATCAATTTTTGTAACCATCAGATCATAGTGTTCTTTCCTTGGTTCTTCGGCAACTGAAGGGTTTGGATGTGATACCTGCTAGTTCTGCTAAGACAATCGAGTCTAGAATGGGTCACTCACTTCTTATCAATCCTAAGGTTTGGAATCAGGCGTTTTGACACTTTTTCACAATCATAGGTTCATTTACTATTATAGTAAACATTATCTTTGGTCATTCAGGACCTATTATCTCCATATCAAATCAATATCAATCAGCTTCTGTCTCATATCAATTATCAATTTCGAATCAGTTTCATATCTCTATCAAACACAGACTTTCTTTGAACCACTACGCTTCGCACAGTAATTCAAAGAGGGGCAAAATGTAGTACCCCAAAAATGGGCTATAAGTTCATTAATCTCCTACATCTTCAATTCGAACGAAATCGACATCAAAGTCCTAACTTAAGGCACATCTAAACATCATCGAATCATAATTGATTATCTTAAATTCTACATCAGGGAATATTCCTAGCAATATTCCTAATCATCATAATTATCTTTAATTTTATAATTATTTGGTAATAAATCACATTTATCCTAAAGTTTGATTAATTGAATATTTTTATATTTAATTAATTAGATTTAATATTTGTCACTTAATTGTGTAATTAAATTTAATTATATCTATTATTAATTATATTATTTAATTTTGACAATAAATCTAATATCATATGAATAATTGATTAAATTCTTATTTAATTAATTAAAGCAAGTTGTCATTATTTAATAATATAGTTTTTAATAAAAGTTTGATTAAATAATTGATTAACCCATAAATCAATTGTTTTATTTTTAAAAGTAGTTAAGTTGAGCATAAATCATTTTATTATTAAATTAATTCATAAATAAAACATGCACAATCACAAAAGCAAACAACTATCAATTATCAATTAAAGCTAAACTCTATTTTGAGTTAAAACTTAGCTTTTGCATGTTTTTGTGAGTTAATTATCCTTTATTTAAAAATAACTCAAAAATCAACCTGAGTTATTTGAGTGATTTATGGCTTTTTCCCATGCACCTCCAAAGCCCTGGATTTCTATAAAAACAAGGCTCAGCTCTTCATAATTCATCTCTCAATCATCTCTCAAATTTGCATCCAAGCATCTCATATTTTTGCACAATCACATTGGAGAATTGGAATTGAAGAAATCAAAGCTCTTGCGAATCGACATCTTTGTGAGATCAATCTTATTTTTGCATTCATATTGCATATCATTGTTAGATTAGCATTGCATATCAATTTTCAATAGCATTCATAGCATATCAATTTCATCTAGCATAGATTCATATCAAGTTTTCATTCCTTATTGCATCATAAAATCCAAAAAAAAAAAATAGCTTAATTGCATTCAATCTCATATCTAGATCAATTGCATTCAAATCCTTCATTTAGGTGTCGTCTAGGTCACTGATCTTGATTACAATATGAGAACATTAATCTCGCACCTACTAAAAGGCAGTAAATCACTTGGTTAGAATAGATTTTAATTTTGCACGATTTTGATTATAGCTAACCTCTAATGTTTTACTGAATTGTTGTGTCTACAAATCAGGTACAATTTTCACACACACAATGATGTCTTCAACATTGAAGTTGGGAGGAAGTTTAGCTCCTTGATGAGCTAATTGTAAAAAGTATGCTTCTCTATCTTCTTTCAAGAAATGCTTCATCATTCATTTGAAGTTATTGTCATTTTGATATTGAGCAATTTCTTTAGGTGTGAGTTCCTGATCCGCACCATGTTGAGATTGAGCTCTTTGAGAGCCAAAATTTGTCCCTGCTTGAGACATGGTAGGAGTTTGTGGACTCCCTAGATTAGATTGATGAAGGGTATGTTGAGTACCTCCATGAGTTCATGGAGGAGGTATGTAACCAGATTTCAATCAATAGTTGCCAAGACCATCATCCTCGTAAAGACTAGAATTGATGAGTTGCTCAAGAGTTGGAGTTTGGAGAGTGGTGATAGATTTCTTGTGAGAGGAAGCTCTAGTCTCCACCATTCACCTCAAGTGAAACAAAAGAATAAGATCCAGATAACTGAAGAATGAATTGAATCAAGATGATCAGATGATGCAACCTTGTCAAGGTTTGATTGATTTGAAGATTTGATTAGACGTGGATGAAGGATACTGTGCCCTAGATGTATGGGTAGGTTGCCAAAAGATAGCGGACAAGATATCACAACACGTAGTCATTTTGATGATTGATTGAAGATTGATAGTTATGACAAGGTTTTGACACAGGATGATAAGGACTCAAATCGATTAAATAGAAGGCTGAATCGAATTCAAAAGGCCACTTTAGGAAAATGATTGGATTCTTAATAGCTACTGCTCTGTTCCTGACACAGTGATTCATTCGAAAAATTCTGAAATTAGGCTGAAAAAGCTAAATATTTGGCAATTTTGACAATTTTTTGACAACTTTCAAAAATTTCCCAAATGACACTCTGCAGACTCGTACGACAGTGGGTATGCTATGAAATGATTGTTGCAAAACTCATACGATAGTTGGGTAGAAATGAAACGACAGTTGCAAAACTCATATGACAGTTGGGTAGCAATGAAATGATAGTTGAGAATCTCATATGATAGTTGCAAGATTTTGACTTTGAGAATTTGCTGGCATGGAAACTCATATGACACTGGGTACTCAATCATACGACAGATGGGTTGTAATGAAATGACACTTGGAAATCTCATACGATAGTTGCAAGATTTTGACTTTGAGAATTTGCTGGCATGGAAACTTGTACGACACTGGGTATTCAATCATACGATAGATGGGTTGTAATGAAATGACACTTGGAAAAACTCGTATGAATTTTGACTTCCTACAATGATTTTACATCAATTTTTGCAAAATTTTGAGTTTACAGATTCAGATTGTTTGCAAATTTCAATGTCCAGATTTGAGGATTGTAACAGATTTGTTCATTTTCAATAACCAGATAGATAAACAAGCACACAAAATAGCAAGAACGTGATTTCAAGCATGTCTAAAAATAATGAACAAGGGCAAAAGCAACCTTGTGCATGAACAATCAAGTGACTTATTCGTTATAATCCTCAGAAGTGCTAATTGTGTATGTTCAAAAAATGTTTTGCAATAACGCACATATACCTTATAAAATGAAAATTTGGCCTCACTAGGGTTTTTAGTAATGGTTTGACTCTACAACTTTTATGATCCAAAGGGGTGAACTCCAATCCCGGTGCACCAGGGTTTTGACACAATCTGAGAACTTAATCTTCAGGAGCTACTAGGGAGATCTGACAACCCAACAATGAACCATACTCGTGGAGATTTCTTCCACAAGGACATTTATATAGCGGCTATTACTACCATGACGAAAATGGCTATTACCGCTTGAGGTTCTGTCAATGTAGTTTTCCCTGTGAAGGGATTGTCTGCTACGGTTAACCCTCTCTAAAGGTGACTCGCAGTATGATACCACAAGGGGACTTGGCTCCAGATCCAAGGTTTTGATGCCTCTTCACTTTTAACCCAAACAAAGCAAGCAGATTAATCCAACACACTAAGACAAAATTTTTCTTCACCAAGGTCTATGATGTCAACTCCACGTGATCTATCAACCTCTTCGGGGAGAGAATGTATCAATCAATAAGAGAAGGTGCACTAACCAATTTTGATTCACCAAAGCTCGTGATGTCAACCCCACATGATTTATCAACCTCTCTTGGGAGAGAATGTATCGATCAATAAGAGAAGACACACTAACCAAGTTGAATGTGAAATGCACTAAGTATCCTCCCTACCTACAAGGATTCTATCATCAAGAAGGATTTCACTGGGAATCCAATCTCTCAAGAATCACGAATAGTGTTCATAGGGCCTAATTACTATGTGAGCACAGATATATGTTTCCAAAAAGCATAAAGAGGAACACTTAACGCTTAAAGTGAATATGAGATGAGTCCACAAGGTGGAACACTCAACACCTCATACAAGCTAAAAATGAGTCCCCAACTTAGAAAACAAGTGAGTTCCTAAAAGCACAAAAGGGTTTCCAAGTGGAACACTTAACGCTTCTGTCTTGTTGACCCCTCCCCTTTATGGCGCTGAGATTGTAACCACGGGGTGGAATGAGGGGCCGATAGATTAGCGAGTCTAATAACCCAAGATAGCAATCAAGATCAATCACAAGTATCTGAGACTACTTAATGAATCCTTAAGGGGTCACAACCTAGTATCAATTATGCAAGTGTGTAAAACAAAAGCATGAAAATAATCACCCAAGCTAGACATACAAGAGATTTATTTTAAGCCCCAAATCAAAATATTATCAGCACAAGTGGAATACCTGAGATCCTCGCAACGCACTTAGTAGATTTTTACCTGATTTTAGCAAACTTTACGCTTTTTTTTAATCAAAACAGTAAGAGTCAATAAAAAATAGAGAATTCCAACTGTTAAGATTAGCTATTAGTCAAAATCCAAAAATCAAATTTGACAAACTACCTGCAAAAATGAAACGACAGTTAAAATCTGATGCCAAAACTCGTACGACAGTGGGTCTGTTACCAGATGACATTCTGAAAACTCGTACGATAGTGGGTATGCTCTCAGATGATAGTCTGAAAACTTGTACGACATTGGGTGTCTGATGAAATGACAATCCAGCTTCCAAATGACAGTAGGTGCCTAATGAAATGATACTCGGTCAACTGTCATATGACAGCAGGCTCAAACTCATACAAAGATTGTACGAACAAAAAATAAAAATCATATTTTTGCATAGAAACCAAGGAAAAAAAGACAAAAATTGATAGAATTGAATTGGAAACCCATTTTAGGGCCCCATGGTGGGCCCCATAAATGTGTGTGTGAATTTTGTACCTGATCTGTAGACACAACACTTCAGTAAAACATTAGAGGTTGGCAAAAATCAAAATCATGCAAAATTGAAATCTAATTTAACCAAGTGATTTACTGCCTTCTAGTAGGTGCGAGATTGATGTTCTTAGATTGTTATCGAGATCAGTGACCTAGATGACACCTAAATGAATGATTTGGATGCAAAACTAATATGAAATATGAATGCAATTAATCTATTTTTTTTATATTTTCTATGCAATAATATGAAAAATGATATGAAATCTATGATATGTAAAAACTGATATGCTATGAATTGATCTAACAAATGAAAACTAATATGATATGAATGCAAATGAAATTGATCTCACAATAGCCTTGATTCACAATAAGCTTTGATTCCTTGTCCTCCAATCCGATAGCGCGAGGATGCCCAAAAATATGAGATGCTTTGAGATGAGCTGAGGCTTTAATTTATAGAAATCCAAGGCTTTGGAGGTGCATGGAAAAAAGCCATAAATCACTCAGATTAACTTAGCTTGATTTTTGAGTTATCAAAAACATGCAAAAGCTAAGTTTTAACTCAAAATAGAGTTTAGCTTTAATTGAGAATTGATAGTTGTCTGCTTTTATGATTGTGCATGTTTTATTTATGAATTAATTTAATAAATAAAGTGATTTATGCTCAACTTAACTGATTTTTGAAAATAAATAATTGATTTATGGGTTAATCAATTATTTAATCAAACTTTTATTAAAAACTATATTATTAAATAATGACTTGCTTTAATTAATTAAATAAAAATTTAATCAATTATTCATAGGATATTGGATTTATTGTCAAAATTAAATAATACAATTAATAATAGATAGAATTAAATTTAATTACACAATTAAGTGGCAAGATATTAAATCTAATTAATTAAATATGAAAATATTCAATTAATCAAATTTAGGATAAATGTGATTTATTGCCAAATAATTATTAAATTAAAGATAATTAAGATAATTAGGAATATTCCCTGATGCAGAATTTTAAGATAATCAATTAGGATTCGATGATGTTTAGATGTGCCTTAGATTAGGACTTTGATTTCAATTTCGTTCGATTTGTAGATGTGGGAGGTTAATGAACTTATAGCCCATTTTTGGGGTATTACAGTTTGCAGTTGGAAAAAAAGAGGAAAGGAAAAGACAAAATCAAGGTATGGAATAAAATGGTGAATAAATTAAAAGGAATGTTCTTACCTTGTGATTATCAGATTAACCTAGTTAGGCAAATGCAAAGTTTGAGGCAGAAAGATAGCTTGGTATAGGAATACACTGAGGAATTCTATAGATTAGATATCGAATCTGGACGTGATGAAGATGATGTGGAAATACTTTCTAGATATTTGAATGGTTTGAGAGTTTCCATCCAAGAAGAAATCAGTTTGGTCAAATTGGAGAACATTGAAGAGGCTTATCAATATGCAATGAAAGCTGAGGAGAAATTAAATAAGAGACATTAGCAAAGGTAGAGAGGTAGAGGTGGTATATTCCCTAGAGGAAGAGGTAGATCTCATGGTGAAAATAGTAGATCTAAACCAAAAAAGACAACTCTAGATAAAGGCAAGACAAAGTGGAAAGGTGAAAGTTCATCTAGAGGTAGATGTAGTAACTACCGAGGTGGTTATAACAGAGAAAGTTTCCAAGAAACTTTTTATAATTGTGGAGAAGAAGGACATAGATCTTTTGAGTGTACACATGTAGGTAAGAAGGCTGGTAGCAGTAGAAATGCTCTGGTGCAAGAAGAGTCACCAAATGAACCTGAGAAGGAAAATAACTTGATGGTAAGAAGAGCACTTTGGAATGAAGGTAAAAAGGAAGATCCGGTAAGGAAAATTTTAGTCAAAACTAGATGTAGAGTTTCTAAAAAAGTTTGGAAGGTAATCATTGATAGTGGTAGCTCAAAGAATCTAGCATCTGAAGAGATGGTCACAAAGTAAGGTTGGAACATCCGAAGCCCTATCAGATTTCATGGATCAAAGATGAGCTTACACTCTTGGTAAGTGAACAATGTTATGTGTATTTGAAGATTGGAAAGTACTATAATAAGGTGTTATGTGATATCATGCATATAGATTGTTGTCATATTTTATTGGGTAGACCTTGGCAATATGATAGACATGCTATATATGATGAGAGATTGCATAAGTATACTATTTTGGCTAATGGAAAAAGACAAATCTTGTTACCTTTGATGGAAGAACCTATTATTAATGTTTGCACATCTATGAAATTTTTATTGATGGAAGGAAGAAAGTTTGTTAAGGATTTAAAGAGAAATGATGTATGTTTTGCTATGATTCCTAACAAATTGAGTAAGAAAATAGAGGATAGTATCCATGATGAGATTGATAAGTTACTCACCGAGTATAGTGAAATTATTTCTGATAATGTACCTAATGGTTTTCCACTAAAGAGAAGCATTGGTCATTGCATGGATATTATCCCTAGAGCTAGTTTACCAAATAAGGCACCTCATCGATTGACACCTACCTAGAATCAGGAATTGAGCCGAAAGATTCAAGAATTATTAGAGAAAGGCTTGATCAAAGAAAGTTTGAGTCCCTGTGTAGTACCTGTGATATTGGCACCTAAGAAGAATGGAGAATGGTGAATGTGTACTGATTCCAGAGTAATCAATAAGATAACATTGAATTATAGGTTTCCTATACTGAGAATGGATGATATAATGGATAGTTTGACTGGAGCAAAGTATTTTACCAAGATAGATTTGAAAATTGGATATCATCAGATCAAAATTACAGAAGGTGATGAATGGAAGACTGCTTTCAAGATAAAAGAAGCTTTGTATGAGTGGTCAGTTATGCCTTTTGGTTTAACTAATGCACCGAGTACTTTTATGAGGTTGATGAATGAATTTTTGAAGAAATTCTTGGGTAAGTTTGTGATTGTATATCTTGATGACATTCTGATATTCAGTAAGACTAGAGAAGAACATATGTTGCATGTTAGACAAGTTTTGCAGAGATTGAAAGAAGAAAATTTATTGATAAATCTGAAAAAGTGTTAATTCATGAAAGAGGAGATTGTGTATTTGGGATTTGTGATTTCAGCTGATGGTTTGAAAATGGATCCTGAAAAGGTTGAAGCTATTTTGAATTGGCCTACACTTGTGAATGCTAGTGAGGTAAGATCATTTCATGGACTGGCAAGTTTTTACCAAAAATTCATTAGGAATTTTAGTTCAACTTGTAATGCTATGACTAAGACTATGAGAGGAGACAAAAGAGAGTTCAAGTGGACACATGGAGCTGATAAAAGTTTTGAGACTCTAAAGTAGAAGGTTGCTAAATTGCCTATTTTTGCATTGCCTAATTTTAATAAGGTATTTCAAGTGGAATATGATGCAAGTGGTAGTGAAATTGGAGCTGTGTTGAGTCAAGAAGGTAAACTTGTTACTTTCTTTAGTGAAAAGTTGAATGATGCAAAAAAGAAATATTCTTTGTATGATCAAGAATTATATGCTATTGTTCAAGCACTAAAGAAATGGAGACATTATTTGATACTGAGTGAATTTGTGTTGTGTATTGATCATAAGGCTATACAATATTTGGGTAGTAAGAATAAGTTGAATCAGAGACATGAAATGGGTTGAGTATTTGTAGAGTTATACATTTGTGATAAAGAATAAGAATGGAGTCACTAACTGTGTTGTTGATGCATTGAGTAGAAGGAGATCTTTGATGACCGAGATGAAAATTGGAATTCTAGTCTTTGATGATATGAGAGATTCTTATGAATTTCATCCTACTTTTTTTGAGTCATGGAGAAAGTGCAAAGCACCTATTTAAGATCAACAAAGTACCAAATGGGGTGAATATTTTATGCAAGGAGGTATGTTATTTAAAGGTATTTAGTTGTGTATACCAAGAGGAGCAATGAGAACTAATTTGATAAAAGAGAAACATGGTAGTGGTTTGGCTAGACATTTTGGTGTTGATAAGACATTAAATTTCCTTAAGGAGAAATAATTTTGGCCACAGTTGTATAAAGATGTTCAGAAATTTGTGAAAAGTTGTGGAGTTTGTCAAGTTGCAAAAGGATTTAGTCAGAATACTAGGTTATTTACACCGATTGCTATACTTGAGAAACCTTGGATTGACATCAGTATAGATTTTATTCTTGGCTTACCAAAGATAGTAAAAGGTAATTATTCTATATTTGTTGTATTGGATAGATTTTCTAAAATGGTACATTTTATACCTTGTAGAAAGACATCAGGTGTAGTTGATATAGCAGATCTTTTATTTAAAGAAATTGTCAGATTGCATGGATTATCGAGGAGTATTATCTCTGACTGAGACAGTAAATTTGTTGGATACTTTTGGAAGACTCTTTGGAGAAAGTTGGGTACTGAGTTGAAATATAGTTTTACATTTCACCCACAAATCGATGGATAGATAGAAGTTGTGAATAGAAGCTTGGGTAATCTTTTGAGATGTTTAGTTGGAGACACACCGGGTAATTGGGATTCTGTGTTGGTACAAGAAGATTTTGCATACAATAATTCAGTGAATAGGAGTACTAGAAAAACACCTTTTGAGATTGTAAATGGCAAAAACTAAGAGGTATATCAGATTTGAGAGACATTGATGATGAAAGAAAAAGAAGTGCTGAAGGTGTAAAATTTGTTGAGTACATCAAGACATTGCATGAAGATGTAAAGCTTAAACTGGAAAAGAGTAATCAGAAATACAAAGACAGAGGTGATAGATCAAGAAGACATAAGACTTTTGATGTTGGCGATGAAGTGATGGTTCATTTGAAGAAAGACATATATCTTATTGAAACATATGGGAAGCTGAAGATGAAGAAGTTTGGATCTTGCAAGATTTTGAAAAAATTTGATAGTGGAAATGCATATGAAGTTGAGTTACCTGATGACATGGATATTTCACCTATATTCAACATTGTTGATTTGTATGAGTTTCATGAATCTAAAGAAGACATGGCAATACTAACAGATTATCCTAAGAATCAGAATGAAGAGAATGAGCATATTTTGTAGAAAATAATTGGCAAAAGTACAAAAGGAAAATAGTACATGGAATATCTAGTAAAGTGAAAGAATAGACTGATTGAAGATAGTTCTTGGATTTCACAGTCTGAGTTGGATGCATCTTGGATCATACCTATTCAATGATTCATAGAATCATTTCAGATAACCCCAGGTGTCTGATGCAGGAGCATCTCAGGTCCTTGGCAATCCTATGTCATCAAAAACATATTTGAGTTTATTTGTGTTGCTCGGTTCCTTCTTTGATCAAGTTGGTTCAGTGTTGCTCAGTTTTCTTTGTTTGTCATTATTGGTCGGTTATCTCTCTAGTGCTCGATGAATTTCCCTAGTGCTCGGTGATGCTTGTCTGGTGCTAGGTTGGCTTTTCTTACCGATGGGTTTCTTTTGAGTTTCTATTCAGGCCAACTTGTGCATTTAATTTGGGTCACAAATTTAATGTTGGAATCCATCATTGGGAAGCGTGTGGTCCTAGATTTGACTACTCCTTTTGTTCATTGTGGATTTGAAAGCTGACTCATTTTAGTAGCCTCTTGTATAAATGTAGTTATTTGGTTAGAGTTTAGGGAGTCATTTTTTATCGAAGATAGAAGATTAGATATTATCTACAGATCCTCACATGCTTGAGTACTTCTGTGTTTGATTGTAATATCTAACTGAAACTGGCAAGACCTTACATCCTAGCATGTATGAATCAATTTGAAGTAAATATATGAATGATACTGCATTTTCTATATCCCACTATTTTTTTGTTTCTTTCGTGTGTTGTTGAGAAAGGTGGTTTAGGTTAGGGTGTGCCATTTGTTGGTCCCTCCTGCCCTCTCTTGCATAAAATCAAGAGACAAATGTCTGCACCTAGAACACCACCATATAATGGTATATTTGAGAGGAGAAACATGTCAATTATGGATTGTGCAAGGAAACTAATGATTAAGAATAATGTTGCACAAAAATATTGGAGAGAAGCTATGAGTACAACTATTTTTACCTTAAACTTAGTACAAATCAAGAACGAGAAGAATGAACAAGAAGGTAAAAAAGAACCTAAAGATTATAGATATTTTATCTATTTGGAAGAAGGAGAGACAAGTAACAAACTTACACTAGATGAAGACTCATGGGTAAGCAAGGCCGAGCATCAGGAGGATGTTTCTAAGCAATTAGAAGTAGAAATTGAAAATTTTCATGATGAACTTGAAGATCAAGAAGAAAAGAAATCTGAACCTAGATTGGCATAGTATGTGAGAAGACATCATAAGTCTAAGCAAATAATTGGAGATAAGGAATTTGGAGTCTTGACCAGAAGTAAGTTGAAAGACCCTACA
The DNA here is from genome assembly GCA_027943335.1 of Chamaecyparis obtusa. NCBI lineage: Eukaryota > Viridiplantae > Streptophyta > Pinopsida > Cupressales > Cupressaceae > Chamaecyparis > Chamaecyparis obtusa. The sequence continues at coordinate 13,785,106 of BSBK01000529.1, forward strand.
TGTTTATTATGTGAGTTTATGCCTAAGACTATAAACTATGCTTTAGAGAATGAAGACCAGATTCAAGCTATGAATGAAGAAATAAATAAAATAGAAAAGAATGATACTCAGACTCTGGTGCTGAGACTAGAAAACAAGAATGTTATTGGAACAAAATGGGTATTCAGAAACAAGCTTAATGAACATGGACACATCACAAGGAATAAGGCAAGATTGGTATGCAATGGTTATGGACAAGAAGAAGGAATAGACTATGTGGAAACATTTTCCCCTGTAGAAAGATTAGGAGTGAGAACTCTACTTGCATATGCTTCTTACAGAGACTTCAAAGTATATCAAATGGATGTCAAGTCCTCATTTCTGAATGGTATATTAGAAGAAGTATACATTGAACAGCCTAAATGATTTTTTGATCCAAACAATAAAAATATGGTTTGCAAACTAAACAAGATACTATATGGATTGAAGCAAGCCCCCAGAGCATGGTATGAGAGGCTACACAATTATTTGATAAAGATTGGATTTACAAGGACAAATGAAAACAACAATATGTACATGAAATCTGAAGAAGGTAAAGGGATATTGTTAGCTAAAATCTTTGTGGATGATACCATATTTGGAGGACAAAATGCCCTATGTCAGAAATTTTCAAAAGAGATGAAAACTGAGTTTGAGATGTCTATGTTTGGTGAGATAAAATTATTTTTTAGTTTGAAAGTCTATCATATGGAGAAATGTATCTTTATCACACAATTTAAATATGTCAAAAAGAAACTAAAAACTTTTGGTATGGAGGATTCTAGACTAGTAAGTACTCCTATGGCTACTGGACATAAACTATCTAAAAATAATGATACTGGTGAAGTGAATCAAACCCTATATAGATCCATGATTGGAAAACTATAATATGTTGTCCATAATAGACTAGATATAGCCCTAGTAGTTGGGATTATGGAAATATTCTCTTCCAATCTGACGTAAGGTAGGGGCCAATAGTGGCCAAACAATGGCACACCCTAATGATCCAATCCTACTCAACAATATGTGGAAGCAAACAACAACAAAGTGAGAGAGAGAGAATGTAGAATCTTTTAATAATTTTCATCAAATAGAATCATACATGTCAGGCTGTAAGGCCTTCCCAGTTAGGGCTAGGTATTACAATGAATTATAGAAGTCCTCAAACATGCGAGGATCGACCAACAATCTCTAATCTATTATCTTCTTACTTCTGTCTCAAACTACCTCTAAACTACAACCAAACACTACATTTATACAAGAGTCTACCCAACTGAGTTGGCCTTCAGATCCATAATCAATCAAAGGAACAGTCAGATCTAGGAACACATGCTTCCCAATGATGGATTCCAACATTAAATCCATGACCCAGCATAAAAGCACAATTTGGCTCAATAGGAACTCAAAAGAAACTACTTGGTAAGCAAGGACGACTAAGCAACAGACAAGCAACATCGAGTGCTAGTAAAAAAACTGACCACCATGGAGATAACTGACCACACTCAGTAACCAAAGGAAACAGACCAACTATTGACCAACTCGGTCAAAAAAGAAACTAAGCAACACAGACAAACTCCAAAATGTTTTTGGTGACACAGGATTGCCAAGGACCCAAGATGCTCCTACATCAGACACTTGGGGTTATTTTGAAATGATTCTCTAGATCATTTGCTATGTATGATCTAAGCTACATCCAAATAAGACTATGAAATCCAAGAATTTTCCTCCATCGGTCTATTCTTCCATTTTACTAGATATTCCATATATTGTTTTCCTCTTGTACTTTTTCCAACTCTTTGCTTTAGGATCTGTTCAACTTCTTCATTCTACTTCTTAGGATACTCTTTCGGTACTCACTTCTTCATCAAGTTCATGATACTCATACAAATCAACAATGTTGAAAATTGGTGATGTGTCCATGTCATTAGGTAACTCAATCTCATATGCATTTCCACTATCAAATTTCCTCAAAATCTTGTAAGGTCCAAACTTCTTCATTTTTAGCTTCCCATATGTTCCAATAGGAAATCAGCCTTTCTTCAAATGAACCATTACTTCATCACCAACATCAAAAGTCTTATGTCTCCTTGATCTATCAGCTCTGTCTTTGTATTTTTTATTACTCTCTTCCAACTTTAGCTTCACATCTTCATGCAATGTCTTCATGTACTCAACAAATTTTACTTCTTAAGCACTTCTCTTACTTTGATCAGCAATGTCTTTCAAATCAGATATAGCTCTCGGTTGTGTGCTAGTCACAATCTCAAATGGTGTTTTTCCAGTACTCCTATTCACTGAATTATTCTATGCAAAATTTACTTGTGCTAACACAGAATCCCAATTACTCGGTGTGTCTCCAACTAAACATCTCAAAAGATTTCCCAAACTTCCATTCACAACTTTAGTCTATCCATCAGTTTGTGGGTGAAATGTAGAACTATATTTCAACTTAGTGCCAAATTTCTTCCAAAGGTTTTTCCAAAAGTATCCAAAAAATTTACTGTCTCAGTCAGGGATAATACTCCTCAGTAATCCATGCAATATAAAAATTTCCTTAAAGAAAAGATCTGCTACATGTACTACATCTGATGCCTTTCTACATGGTATAAAATGTGCCATCTTTGAAAATCTATCTACCACAACAAATATTGAATCATTACCTCTTACTATCTTCGATAAGATAAGAACAAAATCCATACTAATGTATTTTCAAGGTTTCTCAGGAAAAACATTCAGTACATACAATCTAGTATTCTAACTTACTCCTTTTTCAACTTGACAAATTCCATAACTTTTCATAAATTTTTGAATATACAACTACGGCTAATAGTATTTCTCCTTAATCAAATTCCATGTTTTATCAATACCAAAATATCTAGCCAAACCACTACTATATTTCTCCTTTATCAAATTAGTTCTCATTACTCCTCTCGATATACACAACTGAATGCCTTTAAAAACCATGCCTTCTTGAATAAAATATTCATCTCGTTTAGTAACTTGTTGATCTTGAATAGGTGCTCTGTACTTTCTCCATGGCTCATAAAAATTAGGGCTAGACTCATAAGAATCTCTCATCTCATCAAAACCAAGAACTTCAATTTTCATATCGGTCATCAAAGATCTTCTCCTGCTCAATGCATTAGCAACTCGGTTAGTGACTCCACTCTTATGCTTTATCACAAATGTGTAACTCTGCAAATACTCAACCCATTTCATATATCTTTGGTTCAACTTATACTAACTACCCAAATATTGTAAAGCCATATGATCAGTATACAACACAAATTCACTTAGTATCAAATAATGTCTCCATTTCTTTAGTGTTTGAACAATAGCATATAATTCTTGATCATACATAGAATATTTCCTTCTAGCATCATTCAACTTTTCACTAAAAAAAGCAATAGGTTTACCTTCTTGACTCAACACAGCTCCAAGTGCACTTCCACTTGCATCACATTCTACTTAAAATACCTTACTGAAATCAGGTAATGCCATAACATGTAATTCAACAACCTTTTGCTTCAAATTCTCAAAAATTTAGTCAGCTCCACGTGTCCACTTGAATTCTCTTTTGTCTCCTCTCATAGTCTCAGTCATACCATTACAAATTGAACTGAAATTCCTTATGAACTTTCGGTTAAAACTTGGCAAACCATGAAATAATCTTACCTCGCTAGCATTCACAAGTGCAGGCCAATTCAAAATAGCTTCAACCTTTTTAGGATCCATCTTCAAACCATCAGTTGAAATAACAAATCCCAAATACACAATCTCCTCTTTCACAAATGAACACTTTTTCATATTTATCAGCAACGTTTCTTCTTTCAATCTCTGCAAAAATTTTCTAACATGCAACAAATGTTCTTCTCTAGTCTTACTGAATATTAGAATATCATTAAGATATACAATCACAAACTTACCCAAGAATTTCTTCAAAACTTCATTCATCAGCCTCATAAAAGTACTTGGTGCATTAGTTAAACCAAAAGGCATAACCAACCACTCATACAAACCTTCTTTTGTCTTGAATGAAATATTCCATTCATCACCTTCTCTAATTCTAATATGATGATACCCACTTTTCAAATCAATCTTTGTGAAATACTTTGCTTCAGTCAAATTGTCCATTATGTCATCCATTCTCGGTATAGGAAACCTATACTTCACTATTATCTTATTGATTGCTCTAGAATCAGTACACATTCTCCATTCTCCATTCTCCATTCTTTTTAGGTGCTAATAAAATAGGTATTGCACAAGGACTCAAACTTTCTTTGATCAAACCTTCCTCCAGCAACTCTTGAATATGTCAGTTCAATTCCTGATTCTCGGTAGGTGTCAACCGATGGGGTGCCTTATTCAGTAAACTGGCTCCAAGGATTAGATCCACACAATGATTAATGCTTCTTTTCGATGGAAAACCATTAGGTACATTATAAAAAATGATATCACTATACTGAATGAGTAGCTTATCAATCTCCTCAGGGACATTATCCTCTTTTTTCTTACTCACTTTGATAGGAATCACAACAAAACATACATCATTCTTCTTCAAAGAGTTAACAATCTTTCTTCCTTCCATCAAACAAACTTCATAGATGTGCAAACATTATGTTGGTTCTTCAAAATATTTTACACTCCAAGAGATACCAGTATGCTTATGACTGATGTTAAGGAGAGGTTAGTTCCAAATATAGGAAATCTATAAGCAACTAGACCAACTATAGGGACAAGACTGCCCTCTTCACTTCTAGCTCTGCATAACCAAAGCGGGTACACCTGATCCGATAGATTCAACTCTATTCCTTACTCAATACTGGATCTTACAACAGATAATAGTGAGAAAGTACTAAACAATAACCTATTATTCATTGACTCTCCATCAATGGGTAGGACAACATATAAAGTAAACTAAAATGTAAAAGACTGGTATTGATTGAATGTTTTAGGATTACAAGATTTCAATCATTCTACACAAAGGAAAGACAGGAAAATACATGCCAGTGCCCTATCCATTGGGAAAAATATTAGAAGATAGAATGCATATAAAGATGTTTTGAAGAAAATCTAGTTTTTAGACATAAATACAAACACATCAACTCTTTCCTACTTATAAAAAATCCTCAAACAGATTCAATAAACATGTATCCCGCCCTGAGCAATATTTAATCCAATGCTAGATAAGAACTCAAAGTCAAACACATACATGTAAATCTCAGAAACACTTAAAGATTTACAAAATAAAATTAAAGGAGAGACAAAGAACTAAGATTTGTATTAAGTGTAACCTTGAACATTGTATACATCATATTCTAAACAATAAGCTTGCAAAATAGTAGCAGCAACCTGTACTTCTTCTCTATTTCTTTGATAAGAATTATACAAAATCTACAATCCTCAACTGAGGGCTAGGGCTCTAGAATCTTTGTCTTTTTTACTCCTAAACTCTTAATGCCTAGAATGATCATGGAAAATCCCTTATAATCAAGGAGATGCAACAAGCTACCAATCATTCTAGGGTTTACAAAATTCCTAACTTAACTTTTTTTACAACTTTATTAGGTTTACAGTAAATACATCGATGAACAAGATGAGATATTTGTAGATGAGCCGCCTTGCTTTATGTCTTCAATTATTTCCTTGATTTCCTCAAGAAAATCTGATTGCCATCTCTTCATTGTCATCCCTATAAAAAATATCTCTTTATGTCTCAACTACACTCTTTAAAAGTAAAAAATTTGCAACGTTTTCTTGGCTCAAGAAGTAGGCGGAACATCAATTTTCACTTGTATAGGAGATGTACTGGTACCTCCACCTATTACACATGGCTTGTTGGAAATTTGGCTGAGGTATGTACATGAATGTTGCCATTATGGAAACATATTTTCCCTATGAAGATCACATAAGCTAGAAAGTAAGTATGGAAGATCGCAGACTAAAATTGTCTGAGTATGAAATAGTGTTTTTGACAAAGCACCCGATACGGTTTGTTTTGGTGACGTTCACTGGAGCATGATTAGATTTTGTGTAGTTGAACATAGACTTTATGGTGTCTAAGGATACCCCATCTCAGTGTGAAAAAGAGTATAGATAGTATGGATAAAGTTATGACTATTTTACCGATGACAGAGTACATTCGATAGAGTAGTTTTGAAGGCAGAACTAGTAAATGAATTAAGGGATCATTTTTCTTGTCAAAATAATGACTTAATATTATAAAGAGATGACATCCTAGATGTTTAATCTTGGATAAAGATATGCAAGCTGACAGGAGAAAGATATTATGTTTGTATCTTGTATAAATAAAGATGTACCGAACATACTTGAAAAAAAACATGTAACTTGTGATAGTTGTATATTGTGATAGCAGCAAAAGTTGTTGATGTGAAGTTGTAAGCAGTACCATATTGTAATCAGTAAACATTTGTATTACTTGTTTGGGCAGTGAGCTCATTTGGTAATTAGGTTTTGTATCTATAACTCCTAACAGGGTTGAGGCTTCTAACAAGGCTTATAGTCCCTTAACCAGGACTGATACACTATATGATTGTAATAGGATCCTAATAGGGTCAACATCCTTAATAGGATATCTTTTGATTAGTGGATCTTTGTGGGTACCATCCCCACCAGGGTTTTCCCTTGGCCAGGGTTTCCTCAAGAATATATCATGTGTTATGAGTTCTTTACATTTACTATTATGTATGCTATTTAGTTTCTTATGCTTTAAAGTAATTTGTTATATCCTTAAGTGGGAAAAAGTAAAATTTTGTGAAATACTAATTCACCCCCCCCCCCTCTTAGTATTTCCTATTTCTAACAATTGGTATTAGAGCACAGTTACTCAGAGAAGAAACATTCAAGGAAATCCTAGCAGCTTGAGTAAGATCTCTATGTATATGGATCAGTTACAAAAGAATCTTGAAGAAGCTCTTTAACAAATTGATATGCTTATTGATGAAAGAAACACTCTAAAAAGAAAGTATGATGATGCAAAGAATCTTATTGACAAATTGAAAGGTAAGATAGAAGATCTGAAATTTGAAACTCTTGTTGAAGATTGTGATGATTTGGAAAAGGAAAATGTGATCCTTAAACATGAATTGAAGATAGAAAATCTAAAGCTTAGCTTGAAAGATGGAAATGACAATCTAAGATTTGAGAATGAAAATTTAAAGAATGAGAATGAAGATCTAAAATCTAAACTTGGCAAGGTAACATCCGAATTTGATAAAGTCAAATTATAGTATGATGAACTTGAGAAATACAACAAGATTGTGAAAGGTGAATTGACTCAATCCAAACACCAACTTGAGAGAGTATATTCAAACAGTGAAAAGATTAATGAGCAAGTATCTTATGGAAAATCATTCTATGACAAAACTGGTCTTGGATTTAACATATTGAAGATAGTTAGTGAAAGCAAGAAACCAGATCTGAATGTATGTGAATGCCTAGAAAAACTAACAATGCAGATCAGAGAACAACTGAAGACATGAAAAGAGGAAATGGAATAGTATGTTTCAGATGCAACAAAATTGGACATATTGCTAGAAATTGTAGGACACAAATCGATCAGCAAACACATAGATATGGAACCAATGGAATCATTTCTTAGATATGTAACAAGATTGGACACACAACAAGATTTTGTATAATGAACAATGGAGGTTATCATCTTAACCCTAACCCTAGAAACTATGCAAGAAGGAATGAAAATGCAGGAAAAAAAGAGAAAGGTTGATGTAGCAATGAAGATGAAGTAAAAATTGTTTAAAGGCACAAATCAAGAAGGTATATTCAACATTGAAGGTAATCAGGAAGGTAATGTATTTGATGGTAAGAATGAGTCTTTACCTAACCCTTCTTTAAGCACTTAAATTATGTAAATTTTTGTAGTTTAGGAACTTAGAATTAGTGTAGAATTAGATTTTGAATGAGTTAAGTTTTGTGCAGTTAGATGAAGGTTTGTTATGTTATACTAATGCTATGGTTAAGTGTGCGAAAATAAATATTGTGTTTTACGAGGTCGCAAGAAGATTTATGGTTGCAGGTTTATAGAATCAGCTTTTTGGCATTTTAGTGGCAAAAGAATTGAATGCAATGTCAGATCGAGTAAATGCTAAGTATTAAAAGATTGAAATCAAAGTTATTGTGATTATCAAGTGATTAGAAGTGATTTGGAAAGAGAAGAAAAATTTTTGGAAGTGATTTGCAGAAGTTTGAAGTGTCGATCAAGCAAAAGCCCTAATTTTGTGAATTTAAGGTATTTATCTGACTAAGATCTTGAATCAGCTTAAGTAATCAGATATAATCATGGATGTGTCATTGATTCACAACATTAAGGATAAGAACAGACCTAGAACTAAGAAAGATCTAGTTGAACCCTCAGAAAGAGATGCTAGTTTAGCTTTATCATCCGTACTAGACGAAGTTCTTCATTTAGAGAATGTTAAAAGTTATCTTGGATGCAAGTATGAAACCCTAAGGGAAAGTAATTTTAATGGTGAATATAAGAAATTGTACAATTTGGATATGTTAGTGAAACAAGGTTATGAACATCTAGAAAATAATGAAATCATTGAGTACTCTATAAAATATGAATTTGATGATTAGGAGTGTACTAAGATCATTTTGAGTAGGATACATAATGGTAAATTTTGGTTAGAAGACAGAGTTATAGACATAACTGTAGACATAACTCATGATGTGACTAGATTATCAAAAGTTGGTGCAATTCCACTGAATGAGAAAAACATGAGGAAGATTGTGATTGAAAACACCGGTTTAGTATACAATGGCAGAGGTATACTCATTAGTAAGATTAAGAAAGATGATGTAAAATACTTGTGTAATATTTTGACAACAAAGTTCTATGGAAGTTCTAGAGAAGATGACATGCCAGCAGGTATGGTACACATTGCTTATTTGATGTGTGTGGAGAAGAAGCTTCTGGATATGTGTGAAATTCTGAGAATACAATTGTTTGAGAATTTTGAAAAGATAAAGAAAGCTAAATACACTCACTTTAGATTTTCCTCATTGGTTACTTACATGTTCTTCCATTTGCTAAGAAGATTTCCTTACACTATTGATTGGAATGATGGTGTGAATACTATGGAAAGAATCAATATAGTTTACATGAAACATCTTATTGAGAAGGTTAATGATAGTGTAAAGTTAGTGTTGAAAACTTTTCAGAACATTGTGGTAAATAGATCAAGAATTCCTCCATCCCTAGTTGAGAAATACAAAGATGATATATGTTTTATGGTTGATACTGATTTCACTTACATTGAGGTAGTAGAACCTAGACATGAATTCATAGACCCTCTTGGCTATGAAATCTCTGAAATTAAAATAGAAGGATATGTTAGTAGATTGTTGAAAAGTAAAGTGGATGCTCATGGAAATAGATTTGGAACTTATGATGAAAACTTTGATTCAACAAAGACACTTAAGGAAGAGAAACAATCAAAGAAGAGAGTGGAGTCTACAATAAAAAAAATTCTAAAAGAATCAGGTATGAGTGAGCAGGAATTTGATATTGCAAGAAAGACTACAGAAGCAATAAGGCAGAGTGAGATACTATCAGTCCCACCTTTGGCATCAAGTGTAGAACCCATTCAAGTTAAGGTAAAGGTTGAAGAACCTGAGAAGGAGCAAGAAATTAGTCAAATGGAGAAACCCTCTTTTTCAGAACCAAGCAAAAGAATGAAGGCAAGTGCTTGAGGACCGGGTAAAAGACAAAAAATAAGTGTTCCACCAGTATCTAGAAGAGTTGCAGAGATAAAAGATGATGAAGTAACAATAAAGAAGAAATCATGGAAACCAAGGATAAAAAGAGTTAATGAAGATATAATGCAACATGGAGACTTTACCAAAATGAACAAATACTATGATTTATATGGATCCTTTGATAGATTAAATCTAGAGAATGCAATGGTTACACATATGATTTTGGCAAACAAGAAATTTGATACTATTCATGGAAAGATACCAGAAGATTTGTACAATAAACTTGTGAGAAGAAAGATGAGAGCACAAGAAGAAGATACTAAAATGAGAGAGAATGTGATAAGATAGTTCTGTGACATAAGAGATGATGACCACCTTAAGCAGATCCTCAAGCTAGTTGAAACCCTATTAAGAACCAAAAGAAGAACTATACAAATAATGGGAGGTTAGTATGAACAAGTGAAGATTGAAACTAAATAGGCAGTTGTGCAAGTGCTAGAAAACTTGGTAGTAGGAAAAGATAGAAAAGATCAATCAGTTGTAGAACCAGCAGAGAAATAGAGTTCAGAACAGGTAGAGGCAGCAATAGAGGTAGTTGAAGTTGAAGATATTCCCTCTTCTTCTATAAACATTGGCACAAAATCTATGGACATTGAAGGAACAAAAGTTACTTTAGATTCAGATGATGCAGTACTCAACAGTTTGGATAACATTGTTGACAATTTGGTTTTGGGAGAGCAAGAAAAGAGTATTGAAATAGAGACTACTCGAACGTAAGTGCAAATGGAAATAGAGGCCCATACACCTACTGAACCACAAGAAGACATCAGTCTTGCTCCTAAGAATGGAAAGGAGAAAGGAATAGGAACATTGATTGAAGATTTGAGCAAGGAGGTTGATGATGATGATCAATTAGAGTTGATCACTTCTTTGAACAAAATTATTGGAAAGAACAAGAAAGTTAAGAATTTGGAAGGTAGCCTGAAAGATTTGACTGAGAAGCTACAAAGTGTTATATCTAAAAAAGTCTCTGATTCAGACCCACTTGAAAGAGCAAAGATGGTAATAAATTCTTTTGATGTTGAGTTCACTAATTTGACTAATATTGCTAAGGTTAAGGCTCAGGCAGCTTATGAAGCTAAGATGTTGCAGAATATAAGTTAGAATATCAAAAATGACATTGACAGCCTTGATAGACACATTAAGAACTTAAGGAAACATCTTGAGATTGGAAAGTGTTTGTACATTCATTGTACAAAATCTGAAAATATTTTAATTGAGGAAGAGAAGAAGCTAAAAGAGAATCAAGATGAAATTGTAGTAGAGACAAACTCATTGGCCAGCCTAAACATAAAGATCAGTGCAGTTGAGAAAAAGATCAGAAAATTATGTGATGAGATAAGGACTTTGAATGATGAGAAGAACAAGAAAATTATCAGGATAAACATCTTGAGAGAGCATGTCTCAATCAAGTTGACTATAATAGAAGAGTAGCTAGAAGAATGTCTTACTGCTAAGACAACATTTCAAAAGTTTAATTTTGAATCTCTTCAAGCTTGTCAGATTGCAACATACGGATTGAGTACTTTACTCAATGTAGTAGAATCAATAAAGAAGGCATGGGAGAAAGATTTTGAGACTTGGAAGACAAATTTTGTAGATTATGTTGCAAGCCTACCAGCTTTGCAATAAGATAGTAAGGTAAAATTTTTGACACAATTTTGTATATCCCTTTCCACCCTTTATTTTGTCATTGTTGTCAAAGGGGGAGAGATACTTAGAAAATTGTCTATATATGATAAGGAAGGATACTCATAGGGGGAGTTCTATGGAGTATTATGAAGTGTTATAGATTAAGTGTATATTTTGAGGAGATATAAGGATAGTATACTTATTTTATACTATGGCCACAATTTTGATACAAATTTTGAGATTTTGACTTGTACACTTAGCCAATTTTCTCATATGTTGCCACCAATGACAAAGGGGGAGATTGTTGGAAATTTGGTTGAGGTATGTACATTAGTGTCATCATTATGGAAACATATGTTCCCTATGAAGATCACATAAGCTAGAAAGTAAGTATGGAAGATCGCAGACTAAAATTGTCTAAGTATGAAATAGTGTTTTTGACAAAGCACTCGATACAGTTTGTTTTGGTGATGTTCACTAGAGCATGATCAAAGTTTATGTAGTTGAACATAGACTCTATGGTGTCTAAGGATACCCCATCTTAGTGTGCAAAAGAGTACAGATAGTACAGACAAAGTTATGACTTTTTTACCGATGATAGAGTACAGCCGACAGAGTAGTTTTGAAGGCAGAACTAGTAAATGAATTAAGGGATTATTTTGCTTGTCAAAATAATGACTTAATATTATAAAGAGATGAAATCCTAGATGTTTACTCTTGGATAAAGATATGCAAGCTAATAGGAGAAAGATATTATGTTTGTATCTTGTATAAATAAAGATGTACCGAACATACTTGAAAAAAAACATGTAACTTGTGATAGTTGTATATTGTGATAGCAGTGAAAGTTGTTGATGCGAAGTTGTAAGAAGTACCATATTGTAATCAGTAAACATTTGTATTACTTGTTTGGGTAGTGATCTCATCTGGTAATCAGTTTTTGTATCTACAACTCCTAATAGGGTTGAGGATTCTAACAAGGCCTATAGTTCCTTAACCAGGATTGATACACTATATGATTATAATAGGCTCCTGATAGGGTCAACATCCTTAATAGGATATCTTTTGATTAGTGGATCTTCATGGGTATCATCCCCACTGGGGTTTTCCCTTGGCCAGGGTTTCCTCAAGAACATATCATGTGTTATGAGTTCTTTACATTTACTGTTATGTATGCTATTTAGTTTCTTATGCTTTAAAGTAATCTGTTATATCCATAAGTGGGCAAAAGTAAAAGTTTGTGAAATATCGATTCAGCCCCCCCTCTCAGTATTTCCTATTTCTAACATGGCTATGTGTTCAAACCCTGCAGACAAAACCCTGTAGAAAAGACCAAATTCATGGTGGCGAAAGAGATCAAATATTATGCAGCTCAACCATCAGAAAACACATTCATTGCTCAACTATAAAATGTCCATACTTATTGCCTCAGAAGAAAGAAATCATATAGAATATGTTCTGGAACATTATTTCTTTCATTCTCTGTTGTCGATCTATTAAGTTTAATCTATTAAGGTTAATCTATTAAGTTTAAAACATAGCCGTTGATCTTCATTTTTTCCCACACATTGGACGACACATAAAATTCAACACAATGGTCAACCAGGGCCTGAAAAGTCATCAGCCATATCACCATCTCTCAGCCAATAGAAAATGAGTGTATTAGATAGAAAATCACTAACCGCCCACCACCTAGCGACCTGGCGACTAGCAGCCAACTGGGGTCGCTGGATGTTAACTCTAACAGCCGTGACTTGGTGACAAACCACCTGCCAAGTATCTGAATGCCATCCCTAACTGCTGAGAACACGTGACTAACCACATCTCACATTCGCCAATAAAAAATGAATATTCTATTATCATCAGGAGATCACTTGACTAAGGCAAAAAATCAGTCGCTTAATAGAAAGGAATATTCGGTCTTCATTAGATGACTTTGAGACTAATCTTAGAGAACTTGGGCCCACCAGGACACATGGCATCTTATGATTTATCTATCAATCTACTTCATCACCAAGTTGTACCCTTTGGACACCTCTCTACCACATGTCATACTCTGATTTATCCCACAAACTGGTTGCTCCAACTCATTTCTGACCTCAGCCGATCAGGAGATCTAGCGACCGTGTGAAATTTTAGTCTCTAAATGAACTACCAAGATCCGAAGACTTGGTGACTAACTGCCTGGTAGGTCTCTGAATGTTTTCTTAAAATTGCATGGGATTCAGTAATCTAGAGATTACGTGATTGAAGGCAGTCTCCAAGTCGCGAGACAATTTTCTTAACTAGGGTTTGGTCCGGAGATCATGCGACAAAGGCCTTCTCATGATCACTGAAACTTTCTTTGACCTTGGGTTTCATTATGAGAATACGTGGTTACCATTGATCAAAAACTGAATCTACGGCTCACATTGAATCTTTTAAAGTCTCCTACCTTTGACCAGATATTTGGTGAACATGTGACTGAATGAAAATATTAACCATTCACTGGGTTGCTCAATGTTTGGAACATAACCACCGGGATCAAGAGAATAGGTGACTACACAGTCACATAATCATTGAATATGAAACATAACTGCTGGGGACTAACCACATTCTGACCTTGACCTAACCTGCACCCATCTAGAGATTATGCAACTGAAGATAGCTATAATTCACTAAATAAAAACACCAACCTTGGTTACATTTGGAGAATGGGAAAACATAAGCTTTCGCTGAGTCGCTAAAAGGTTTGCTAACCATGAGTTAAATCTAGAGATTCAACACTAACCACACAATCAATATCTCATCAACGGTCCTCACTCAATCTCTGAATGCTAAGAAATATGACTGCCAAATCATGAGATCCAGCGACTGAAATAAAACATAAACACCTGCCAGGTCATTGGAGGAGAGGGAAAATTCTAAAATCTTATAAAGATTGCGCAACTAAAGGATTTCAGGAAGTTGCTAGACTAAAAGGAATATGCTTATTTGGTTCAGAGATCTAGCAACTGATCAGAGAAGTAATGCGCACATGCTCATATGGAGATTTTAAGTGACTTCAAAAAAGTAACAAAGAAATAGAATGTTGCTAGGTCAATTTTGGACTTTTTCTAATTTTTGAAGGCATACAAAGGGATTTTATGCCCTAGCACTTAGGTTTTGTAATTTTTGAATAAATTTGAACTTTTAAGGATATGAGAAAAAAGTAGAGGGATTGAACACAAAATTAGGAAGATAACAAAAATGGAGAAAAGTACCAACAGTGGCTCTATTTGAGGATGGTTAAATGCCAGTTTGAACAAGAACCACATAATCTCTTAGTACAATAGACCAAAATGAAACTTTGACTGTACATAAAACCCTAAACTAGGAACTACACAGGAACTCAGAAAATCTTTCAAGAGAAGTAAAATTTCAAAAATCACCCATGAACTGGCAATTCCATGGGTTCTCCTATCAGATTCTTCAATAAATATGAAGTTGTTTCACATTTCCCTTCAATGATATAAGGGTCTAAATAGATGGGATCAAACTTCCCATTCTTTCCCTTATCTTCCAATCTTGCATTCCACATCAAGACTAGGTCACCATTTTTAAAACTTCTCTAAGTTGTCCTTCTGTCATACAAAACTTTGCACTGGGCCTTCATCTTCTCATTTTTACGATGTGCATCATTTCTTATCTCATTCAATTGAATCAAATCATTTATTCTGATAGTCATATCTTCTTCCACATCATCATCATATGCTTGTATGAATTGATACATTTGTAACAAATTGTTTTGGGGTAATCTTGCATTAATCCCATATACCAAGTCAAAGGGGGCACAACCTATTGCCTTTTTCCTTTTTCACTGTAGCCCTGTTAGCCCATAGGGCTTGTAACAACTTGGAATCCTAGGCCTTCTTGTTTTTATCTAATACTCTTTTCAAAATTTTGATCAAACTCTTATTGTTGGATTCTGCCTGGCCATTGCCTTGTGGATGGTAGGGAGATGAATATGAGATTTTTATACCATTGTTTTGACAAAAGTGAACAAATTCCTTTGACCTAAAACACATTATATTATCAACCACCATATTTTCTAGGAAACCAAATCTTGTAAGGATGTTTTGCATCATGAAAATCTGTTACCACCTTATTAGTTGCTCTCCTTGAAGGGATTGCCTCAACCCACTTGGTGAAGTAATCAATTGCTACCAAAATATATGAATGTCCACCACTAGGATTATTAGGGATTTCACCAATGAAATCCATACCCCACTTTTGGAAAGGGGCCTGAACTTTAACAAGCTTGAGAGGCAATTTTTGACTAAATTTCAACTTTCCTACAAATATTTGACAAGGGTCACATTTTCTCACAAACTGATAGGTATCTTTAAAAAGTGATGGCCATCAAAAACCTAACCTAAGGATCTTGTGGGCTATAGTATTTTCCATATAGTGCCCCCCACAAATCCCATTATGCATTTCATGCATAAAAAGCTTGGCCTTATCCTAGTCTACACATCTAAGAAAGACACCCTCATTGCTTCTCCACCATAATTCACCACGTATAATTGCATATCTTATGGAGTGAAGCTTAATAGTTCTTTTCTTATTATCATCAAGTCCAGGGGGTAAAATCATCTTTTGCAAATACATGACAATATCCCTGTACCATTCACAACAATCCATATTACATACAAAAGGTCTTTGATTTTCCTCCAACAGATTTATCTGGTTTGCATTTAGGTTTCTTTGGGCCATCAACTTTGCCAGACCCAACCCTCTTACCAACTTTGTAATATGAATGTCAATATTAAACTCTTGAATCCTATTAATCCACTTACATCTTCTTCTTGAAACTTCCAGCTGGACTAGGATATCCTTGACTGCAGCACTTGGAACATAGGCAACCACTGTGGCTCCAAGAAGATAACATCTAAATGTTTTAATAGCCTTTACTGGGGCATAAGCTTGCTTCTCAATGATATCATAATTCAGTTCAGTTGCCTACAGGGTCTTGCTGAAAAAAGAAATAGGTTGCTCAAAACCATCACCATTTTTCTGTATCAGTACTGCTGCAATAGTATGGGCAGATGCAAGGGAAAAGATCTACATTGGTTTTCTATAATCTGGTGTTTTCAAGATTGGGGCATGCTTGATAGCCCTTTTAATATCATTAAAAGCCTGTATTGCTTCCATATTCCATTCAACCTTTGCTCCTTTCTTCAACATTCTTGATATGGGAATGCTAATTTCTGCAAAGTTTGTAATAAATCTCCTTAAGAAATTAACCTGTCCTAGAAAGGACTGAATCCCCTTGATATTCTTTGGTAAAGATAGCTTATCAATAGCTTCCACTCTTTCAGGGTCTATCCTTACCCAATCCTTTGAAACAATGTGTCCTAGAAGTTTTCTCTCTACCACACCAAAAGCACACTTCTTTGGGTTCAAAGAAACCCCATACTCTAACGCTCTAATGAAGATTTTTTCAAGATGTTGGCAATGTTGTTCTTCTTTAGCTGATAATGTTGTTAAATCATCTTGATATACCACCATAAACTTGTCAATGAAATCTACAAAAGCTACATCCATGGCCTTTTGAAAGGTGGCACCAGCATTAGTCAACCCAAATGACATCCTTACATAAACATATGTCCCCCATGGGGTTGTAAATGAGGTTTTAAATTGCTATGTGTTCTTAACCATAACCTGATTGTAACTAAAAAAGCCATCCATCATGGACATCAATTCTGACCCAGCGACTTTCTGCAACATGTTCTCCATATTTGGTAATCCATAGTTATCCTTTAGACAATTTATGTTAAAATTTCTAAAATCAACACAAAGCCTAATGTCACCATTCTTCTTTCTAACAGGCACCAAATTTGAAACCTAGGTGGAGTGCCTAATAGGCCTGATTATTCTAGCATCCATTATCTTCTTGAGTTTACCCTGCATCTTAGGTGCCAAGGTAGGGTTAACAGGTCTCAACTTCTATCTAAAAGGTTTTGTGCCTTCTTTGAGCAGAATATCATGTTGAAAAAGGTCCTCCCTATACACTTTGAGATCTTCATAAGACCAGGCAAAAACATGCCTAAATTTCCTGACAAGATCAATCAATTTTTTTCTAGTCCTAGGGGATAGACATTTACCTATGTAAACCTTTTTAGGTTCAATTCTTGTGCCTAAGTTTACTTCCTCAAGCTCATTGGTTTTATAGAAAAGAAAGCCTTGTCTTTATTTTCAAACATCCTTTTAAGAGAAACTAATCCTTTGGGAACTCTATTTGATTTTAACTGCAAAACCTCTTTCCCAAAAATGACATCTTTACCATTCACTGTATCAACATAAGTACTGAAATCCATTTCTTTGTCACCAAAGTGAGATTCACAATGGAGGAATCTTAATATGTCTTGGTCATCAGAGAAAACCTGGTAGTACTCTATATTATCAAGGATAGCAGGCCTGGCTTGTACCTCTATATTAGATATATCAGCAAACATAATATCTTATGGTCTAAGAGCCACATTAGCCAACAAATCTGCCATCCTATTTTGACTTCTTTCCATCCAAAAAATATTAAAGGCACTGAAACTTTCAATCTCATCCCACATTGCACTCCTATATTGCTTCAATTTCTAATTCTTTGAAACATACTTTGATCTAATTTGGGACACAACTAACTTAGAGTCACCCACTACTTTCAAACATTTTATGCCATGCCTTGATGCTAACCTTAGACCTATTAATAGAGCTTCATATTATGCAATGTTATTTGTGCATGAGAATAGCAAAGTAAAGGAGAATTTGAAAGTTTTACCATTCAGAGATATGAGCAATATTCCAGCTCCAGATCCTTCCTTGCTATTTGCACCATCAAAATACATGGTCCACAAATTGTTAAGATCAATCCATCCCTCTTGGCTTTTTGACTTGTGGATAGGCTCAACATCCTCCTCTACTTCCTTATCTTGTACTTTGAAGGCATTAATGTCAGTATCAAGGAAACAATTCATGGTGTCTTCTTCTTCCTCTTCAATCATATGTGGAGTTCTGAGTTGTCTAGAATCCTTAATGTTCTGTCCCTCCAAGTTGAAAGTGGCAAATGATAAATCACATTGTATGTTTCCTCCCATAGAAGTGCTCCACTTTCTTGATAACAACATCCCATGCTGGGGAGGAATATCCACTACCAAGACACTCATGGTTAATTGTTTGGTGGGGTATGCAACTAATCTATAAGGTAGAGCCTTGATGGTACCCACAACTGGTACTTCTCTTGAATCCATTGCCTGAAATCTGCCATGAGGTGTGTCCACCTTTAATCCTAGTGACTTCATAACCTCAGTAGGCATAATAGTGTTTGATGCTCCAGAATCAATCATACAATTTTTTAGCAACTTTCCATTTATCTACAGAGGTAGAAAGAAAGGATCAACTATTCTTGCTATAGTGCTAAGAACATTTGTATCCAAATATATTTGGGTAATTTCAGAAACAATCTCCTCATTGCCATTTTCATTTTCACCATTTATGGTTGCTATTTTTTTCTCAAATCTTTCTATTTTTTGAGACTCTATAGATACCACACCATTTACCCAATTTAGGGACTTTTCCTTATGTTCTTCTATTCTCATCATCTCCAGCAATGGAACTTTGATAGTAATCTGAGACAACAATTTTCTCATATCAATTGGGACATACTTTGAATCAAAAACATTTGGCTTCAAAATTGCAACTTCTTTATTAGTCTCCTGGATAGATATGTCTATAGGTTTTACAGTATGGGCTCTATCCTCTTTCTACAAAGTTGGAACAATCTCAACAGTGGGTTTGGATTTTACCTTATAAGCAATGTTAGGCTTAATGTTTCTCTTTATTTTGACCTTATCAACAACATCAAAACCTTTAGGCTTATCCTAGGATATGTTTACGTCCTTGTCTACTTTCTTGATGAAAATCCCAGCAGGCTTTTGATTTGGATTACCAACCACCCTATTTCTCAGATTATAGCCCATTTTGGCTTGAGTAGCCATATCTATTTTTATCAAGGAAATTTACTCATCAGAAGGCCTTCTTAAAACAATTGTTTCCTTAACTTTCAAAACATTGCACTAAATGTTATCAGGCTGACTATCTTCATCTGAAAAAACTTGTTGGTGGTATGATTCAGTTTTGGTCTGAGAATTAAAAACATCCTGATTTTCATCTTCTTCAGTAGAGTAAACCTCATCCCATATATGGGAAGAAGTCATCCCACATCCTTGGTCATCATAAGGTTGTTCCTCGTTACATTCCTACTCCTCCTACGAAGAGACACTTTGGGATATGATGCAATAATTAGGATCATGTGGTGACTGACAAAAAATACACCATGGGACCTCTTCCACCATATTCATTGAGTTCCTTTACAATGGACCAAGGGTCCTATCATTTGGTTTATCCTTTCTCTCAGGAGGGATAGGCTTCCCATCTTTCCATTGGGTATTGTATGGGTAATTCTGCATTCTTGGTAATTTGTTAAAGTTATTAAAGGGACACTTATCTCCTCCTGCAACTTTAGCATTTATGTTCTCACCAGGCTTCAAGTCCTTTATTGCCTTCAAGATCTACTTTAGGCTATCATCATCTTTGGGCTTTACACTCATAGGATTTCTTGGATCTTTTCTATTCAACAATCATGATTTATTATCTTCCCTTCTTCCCAACTTTCTTGAAATTCTTTGATTACTCTCTAAGTTCACAGCTAGCTTGTAAGCTTCAACAAGACTCCTTGGATTCTTATCTCTCAAAAGGTAACCCATCTTAGAATCAAAAGAATTTAAATATGTGACAAGACAAACTCTATCATCTAGTCTGATGACTTGCATGAGCTACCGATCATTCTAGGGTTTACAAAATTCCTAACTTAACTTTTTTTACAAAAAATTTATTAGGTTTACAACAAAAACATCAATGAAATAAATGAGATATTTGTAGATGAGCCACCTTTCTTTATGTCTTCATTTATTTCCTTGCTTTCCTTAAGCAAATTTTATTTCCATCTCTTCATTGTCATCCTTGTAATAAATATATCTTTATGTCTCAACTACACTCTTTAAAAGTAAAAAATTTGTAGCGTTTGCTTGGCTCAAGAAGTAGGTGGAACATCAATTTTCACTTGTATAGGAGATGTACTAGTACCTCCACCTATTATACACAGCTATGTGTTCAAACCCTGTAGAGAAAACCCTATAGAAAAGACCAAATTCATGGTGGTGAAAGAGATGAAATCTTATGCAGCTCAACCATCAGAAAATGCATTCATTGCTCAACTGTAAAACCTCCATACTTATTGCCTCAAAAGAAAGAAATCAGATCGAATATGTTTTGGCACATTATTTCTTTCATTCTCTATAAAAATCTTGTAATTTAAAATTCAAATGTCAACCGACAATGGTTAATCTATTAAGTTTAAAACATAGCCGTCGATCTTCATTTTTTCCCACACATCAGATGACACATAAAATTCAACACAATGGTCAATCGGGGCCTAAAAATTCATCAGCCATATCACCATCTCTGAGCTAATAAAAAATGAGCATGTTAGATAGAAAATCACTAATCGCCTGACACCTAGCAACTTGGTGGCTAGCAGCCAACTAGGTCGCTAGATGTTAACTTTAACCGCCGTGACTTGGCGGCTGACAACCCACCAAGTCTCTGAATGCTATCCCTAACTACTAAGAACATGTTACTAACTGCATCTCATAGTCACTAGTGAAAAAGGAATATTCTATTATCGTTGGGAGATCACCCAACTAAGGCAAAAACTCAGTCGCTTAATAGAAAGGAATATTCGATCTTCATTACATGACTTTGAGACTGAGCTTAGAGAACTTGGACCCACTAGGACACATGGAATCTTATGATTTGTCTATCGATCCACTTCATCGCTAAGCTATACCCTTTGGACACCTCTCTACCATGTGTCATACTCTGATTGATCCCACAAATTGGCTGCTCCAACTCATTTCTGACCTCAGCCGATCTGGAGATCCGGCGACTGTGTGAAATTTTAGCTTCTGAATGAACTACCAAGATCTAGAGACTTGGTGACTAACCACCTGGTAGGTCTCCAAATGTTTTCCTAAAACCATGTGGGATTCAGTGATCTGGAGATTTCATAACTGAAAGCATTCTCCAAGTCGCGAGACAATTTTCTTAATCGCGGTTTGGTCTAGAGATCATGCGGCAAAGTCCTTCTCATGATCGCTGAAACTTTCTTTGACCTTGGGTTTCATTATGAGAATACATGGTTATAGTCGATCAAAAACTAAATCTACAGCTCACATTGAATCTTTTAAAGTCTCCTGCCTTTGACCGAATATGTGGCGAACATGCGACTAAATGAAAATATTAACCATTCACTAGGTTGCTCAATGTTTGGAACATAACCATCAAGATCAAGAGAATACATGACTACATAGTCATGTAATCGCTAAATATGAAACAGAACCACTGGGGACTAACCACATTATGACCTTGACCTAACCCACACCAATCTAGAGATTACGCAACCGAAGATAGCTCTAAGTTGCTGAATAAAAACACCAACCTTGGTTACATTCAGAGAATGGGTGAACATAAGCTATCGTTGATTCATTGAAAGATTTGATAACCATGAGTTAAATCTGGAGATTTAGCACCAACCACATGATCAATATCTCATCAATGGTCCTCGCTCAATCTCTGAATGGTAAGAGATATGACCGCCAAACCATGAGATCTAGTGACTAAAAGAAAACATAACCACCTGCCAAGTCATTGAAGGAGAAGGAATATTCTGAAAGCTTATAGAGATTAGGCGACTAATGGATTTTGGGAAGTCGCTAGACTAAAAGGAATATGTTGATTTGGTTCAGAGATCTAGTGACTGACCAGAGAAGTAATGTGCACATGCTCATATGGAGATTTTAAGTGACTTAAAAAAAGTAATAAAGAAATAGAATGTTGCTAGGTCAAATTTGGTCTTTTTCTAATTTTTGAAGGCATACAAAGGGATTTTATGCCCTAGCACTTAGGTTTTGCAATTTTTGATAGAATTTGAACCTTTAAGGATATGAGAAAAAAGTAGGGGGATTGAACACAAAATCAGGAAGATAACAAAAATGAAGAAAAGTACCAACACATGACTAACATGTTCTTCCCTCAAAGGCAACAAGATTTATTTCTTTTCATCAGCCAAAATAGTATCCCTATGCAATCTTCCATCATATATAGCATGTTTATTAGATTGCCAAGGTCTACCCAACAAAATATGACAAAAAACCATAGGCATGATATCACATAACACCTTATCATAGTATTTTCCAATCTTCAAATTCACATAACATTGTTCACTTACCAGGAGTGTATGCTCATCTTTGATCCATGAAATTTGATAGGGCTTCGATTGTTCCAACTTTTTCATCTAGAATTTTCTGACCATCTCCTCAGATGCCAGATTCTCTAAGCTACCACTATCAATGATTACCTTCCAATCTTTATCAAAAACTCTACATCTGGTCTTGAACAAACTTTTCCTTACTAGATCTTCCTTCTTACTTTCATTCTATAGTGCTCTCCTTACCATCAAGTTATTTTCTTTCTTAGGTTCATTCGGTGACTCTTCTTGCACCAAAGCATTTCTACTACTACCAGCCTTCTTACTAGCATGTGTACATTCAAAAGATCTATGTCCTTCTTCCCCACAATTTTAGCAAGTTCCTCAGAAACTTCCTCTACTATAACCACCTCGGTAGTTACTGCCTCTACCTCTAGATGAACTTTCACCTTTCCACTTAGTCTTACCTTTGTCTAGATTTGTCTTTTCTAGTTCAGATCTACCGTAATCACCATTAGATCTACCTCTTCCTCTAGGGAATCTACCACCTCGACCTCTTTGTCTTTGCTCATGTCTTTTGTTCAATTTCTCCTTGGTCTTCAATGAAAATTGATAAGCCTCTTAAATGTTCTCCAACTTTACCATACTAATTTCCTCTTGGATGGAAACTCTCAAACCATTCAGGTATCTACCAATTATTTTCACATCATCTTCATCTTGTCCAAATCTGATATCTAATCTATAGAATTTCTTAGTATACTCTTTTATCGAGCTAACTTTCTACCTCAAACTTTGCATTCACCGAACTAGGTTAATTTGATAATCACAAGGTAAGAACTATCTTTTCAATTTATTCACCATTTTATTCCATACCTTGATTTTGTCTTTGTCTTTCCTCTTCCTATCCATCTGGAGATGTTCCCACCATAAGGATGCATGGATTTTCAACTTTTTGCTTGCAATCTTCACTTTCTTATCTTCAGGAATGTTTTCATATTTAAAATATTTTTCCAGCTCGGTGATCCAGTCCACCAATTCATCAAAATCTAGCTTTCCACCATACTCAGGAGGATTGAAGTGTGGTGTAGACTTTAGACTTGTCAAAGCCTTCAAAAATATTTCTTCACCTTGATCCATAATAGTTGCAGGTTCTGCATTCACCTGTTCTTCCTCAACTTCATCATCACTAACATCTTCAAGATGTCTGCCTCTTCTTTGGGTTGTTTCAACAACTTCTAACCTAGTAGCAATCTACCTTATCATATCTGCCAATCTTGGATCTGCATCTCACCTTCCATAAACCATCTTGACAACCATCTATAATTGCAGGTCAGATCGCAATCTACTACCCCACAACAATCAACTAGGGCTTCAAGAGGAACTTGTAAACCTAGATATGTAGACCTAGATCAAGATCTCACCTTTCTCTGATACCACCTAATGCAAGGCATGGGTCATTAGGGGCCAAACAATGGCACACCCTAATGATCCAAGCCTTCTCAACAATATGCGGAAGCAAACAACAACAAATTGAGAGAGAGAATGTAGAATCTTTTAATAATTTTTATCAAATAGAATCATAGATGCCAAGTTGTAAGGCCTTTTTGGTTAGGGCTAGATATTACAATGAATTACATAAGTCCTCAAATATGTGAAGATCTACCAACAATCTCTAATCTATTATATTCTTACTTCTATCTTAAACTGCCTCTACACTACAACCAAACACTACATTTATACAAGAGTCTACCGAAATGAATCGGCCTTCAGATCCACAATCAATGGAAGGAACAGTCAAATCCTGGACCACATGCTTCCCAATGATGGATTCCAACATTAAATCCATGACCCAACATAAATGCACAAGTTGGCTCAATAGGAACTCAAAATAAACTACTTGGTAAGCAAGGATGACCGAGCAATAGACAAGCAACACCAAGCGCCAATGAAACAACTAACTGTCAAGGAGATAACCAACCACACTTGGTAATCAAGGGAAATTGACCAACTACCAACCAACTTAGTCAACAAAAAAACTTAGCAACACAGACAAACTCCAAAATGTTTCTGGTGACATAGGATTTCCAAGGACCCAAGATGCTCTTGCATCACAATTGTAAAGAAAATCATATGATAGATGTGAAGAGAATACTAAGATATTTGAAAGTGACAGAAGATTATGGATTGTATTATGAGAAGAATGAAAAACTTGAACTGAGAGTCTATATTGATGTAGATTGGGAAGGAAATGTTGATGATAGGAAAAGTACAAGTGGTGGAGCATTCTTTCTAGGAAAGATATCCATCTCCTAGACAAGAAAGAAATAAAACTACATTCCCAATCTACAACAAAAGCTAAGTATGTAGCAGCTGAAGTGAACTATTCAAATCTGGTATGGATCATTCAATTGCTGAAAGGAATGAAATAGGAAATCACTGAACCAGTTGTTATTTTCTATGATAACACTATTAGGAATGAATGCTAAATGTTTGGCAGCCATTCTATAGTAGTTGTTGTTGCGTTCATGACTATGATTGTCATTGATGTCAACACAGTGATTTACTAGAGACTTGCAGAGAAGCAGCAGTGTTTGAATTAGCACATGTGGGATATTGTAGTTGGAGCTATGTGATCTTGAGGATATACTCTTTGATATCTTATATGCCTATGGTTAAGAGCGTAGATAGTAATTCATTTATTCATGGAAGTTATGAGCATTTTGGTGGAAGCAGTATTCAGGCAGTGTTCCTGAGTAGCAGTTTGTGGAAATTGGATGATATCTCCTAATCGGGATTGAATCTAGTTTTGCATAGTTAAAGGGAAGTTGAAGACACATTTATAGTGATGTGGTTAATAGCACAAACCTTGAGGTCACACGATTGAAGAATTATTGTATTAGGAACCTGACAATTTTGTGTAATTTTGATGTTGTGTGTGGAAACTTTTATTTTTTAATTGTATGCCGACTCATTTGTAATTACTTGAGTGTGGTATAAAAGAAGGAATGTTTTTCCTTATTTTAATATGATTGTGATGGTTGGATGTGTTGATGTATGCATGAAGTGAAGAAAAGAGCTAATGCATTTGTGAAAGAGAATATACGAAGATCTGAGATAGAGATCTGGTGAAGTAGAGAGTGTGGTTTGGCATAGTAAGGAAGGAGGTAACATATTAGATATTATTATGTTGAATAATCTAGAGATTAGTTGGATAGTGTGTTCAATGATCTTTCCATTGAAGCTATTTCGGCAATGGGTCCTTCTATCTTCCATAACTCTTAATAGGGTTAGAATCTTTTAACAAGGATTCAAAATCTCCTAACAGGGATTCATATGTACTGAATGTATTTCATAAGACTCCTAACAGATTCCATCCTTTCACAAGGAATATTCATATTAGTGCATCTTTTGTGGGCATCATTCCCACCGGGGTTTACTCTTTGATCAAGAGGTTCCCTAGTCAACATATCTTGTGTCATTGCATCATTGTGTATGAATATCTTTCTATGGTTGGTAATTATATTTCTTACATGGTTAAATTCTATTGAAATTGATAAAAGTTATAATTATCAGATAACTAATTCACCCCCCCCCTCTCAGTTATCTTGGTGGAATTTACTTTCTAACAATTGGTATCAGAGTGCAGGTCCTTGAAAAAGAAGTTTAACACCTTAAGATGATCCATGGAAAATTTCAAAAAAGAAAGCCCTGAGTTTGATGGAGTAAATTTTGAAAGCTAGAAAGAAAAGATGAAGACACACCTACTATGTTTAGGACTAGGTTATTGGTTGATTAAAAAGAATGATAAGAATATCATTGAAGAGGAAAATCTTGAAACATGTACTACCGAAGAGAGAGATCTATTCATGTGTAACATACTTGTAAGAGAAGCACTTTTGATTGCCCTTCCAGAGAATGAGTACAGTTAGGTAAAATGTTGTAAAAAAATCTCATGAAATTTGGAATGCTTTGCACTCTACTTTTGAAGGTGATGAACATGAAAAAAGAGTTAGATTACATAATTGGATATGTGCATTTGAAGATATAATAATGTTGGAAGATGAATCTGTTAGAAGCTATATTGGTAGAATGTCAGAAATTGTTACAGGCATAAAATCTTGTGAAGGAACAAAGATAGAGAATGAAGTGATATGGAAAATTATGAGGACATTGACTCCTGTATTTAAGAAGACAACATAGATGATTGAACAAGTTATACCTTGTACTACAAAC
This sequence comes from Chamaecyparis obtusa, assembly GCA_027943335.1. Lineage (NCBI taxonomy): Eukaryota > Viridiplantae > Streptophyta > Pinopsida > Cupressales > Cupressaceae > Chamaecyparis > Chamaecyparis obtusa. The sequence continues at coordinate 13,812,128 of BSBK01000529.1, forward strand.
TTTACAAGAGAGACTCTTCTTGGAAGATTAGAAGCAGCAGAGATGAACCTGAGGTTATCAGGAGACTTACTTAGAATGGAGATAGCAGTCAATGCTCTTAGTGTTCACCTTAATTTATCAAGAAGCATCAGTGTGAGCAAAGATTATGCTGGCAGCAACAGATCTAGAAATGAAGAAGACAAGAATATTGAAGAAGGTATTTCCTTGCTTGTGAAGAGAGAACCAGATAGTAAGAAATTTTTTAAATGTTGGACTTGTCAAGAATATGGTCATTTTGCATCTAAGTGTCCTAAGAGAGTTAAAAAGTACAGAAACAATTTCAAATCTAGAAGATCTAAGGAATGTTATTATGCTAATGATGAAGATCTTGAAGCTAGTATAGAGAGAACTATAAGTGAAAGTGATACTGAGAATAATGATGACATAGGATTTGTAGCAATTAAAGAAGTGAATCTTGAAACTGATGTTAAGGAAGAAAAAGCCTTAGTTTCTCAAGTTGAAAAGAAATTTGATTGGATTATAGATAGTGGTTGTTCACATCATATGACTAGAGACATGAAAAAGTTCATAAAATTTAACGATTATGATGGAGGATTTGTTAGAGTTGGAAACAATGCACTTTGCTTGATTAAAGGTATAGGATCTATTACTCTTGATGGAAAGACTAATACTGATGATGTTTATTTTGTGGATGGATTGAAACATAATCTTTTGAGTGTTGGACAGTTAGTTGATAAGGGATATCAAGTTTGGTTTACTAAGAAAACTTGTGTGTTAAAGGATAAAGATGGAAATCTGATTGGAACTAGATCTAGAACCAAAGGTAATGTATTTCAGTTAAATCCCACTGAGATGACATGTTTGATTACTAAAATTGATGACAGTTGGTTATATCATAGAAGGTTTTGTCATATAAACTTTGACAACATTATGAAAGTAATTACTACACTTGCAGTAAGGGATTTGCCTAAAATTATGAAGCCTACTAACATGATTTGCAAAGAATGTGTGATGGCTAAACAAAAGAGAAGTTCTTTTCCCAGTAAGAAGTTTACATCTACAGAAAAGCTGGAGATTGTTCATACAGATTTGAGCGGTCTTACCAGGACTAGAGGATTCTATGGAGAAAGGTATTTTATGATTTTTGTTGATGATTTTACAAGAATGATGTGGATTGCATTTCTTAAAGAAAAGTCTGAAGCATTTGATAAGTTTAAGATCATTAAGAATAAAGTTGAGAATGAATCTGGAATGAAGATTAAATGTTTGAGATCTCATAGAGATGCAGAATTTACTTCTAGAGAATGTAACACCTTTTGTGATGAAAATGGAATTAAGAGACATTTTTCAGCCCCTAGAACACCTAAACAAAATGGTATTGCAGAAAGAAGAAATAGATCAGTGACTGAAGAAGCAAGAGCTATGTTATTTGAGAATGATTTGGTGAAGATATTCTGGAGAGAAGTAGTGAACATAGCATTGTATACAATGAACAAAGTACAAATCAAAGCAGACACAGACAAGACACCCTATGAATTATGGTTTGGACATGCACCCTCAGTTAAGTATTTTAGAATTTTTGGAAGAAAATGTTATATAAAAAGAGATGATGATATCGGAAAGTTTGATCCTAGAAGTGATGAAGGTATATTTCTTGGATATTCTTTGAAAAGAAAAGTCTATAAATGTTACAATAAAAGAACTAAGACTATTGTTGAGAGCGCAAATGTTAAAGCTGATGAAAAGTTCAAAATTCAGGAAAGAATGCTTGATTATGAATAAGATGAAGAAGCTCATCCTAAACCTAACATTGGATCTACTGAATTATTTTATGAGACTGATAGTGATTTGTTGAATGAAATCCATAGTGAAGTCATTGAAGAACCTACACCTAAAGTGAGATCTAAGATAGTGACACCTAACAAGAGTTTTTCAAGAAATCATCCTATTGGGAAAATTATTGGAAGTATCAAAAGAGGAGTTCTAACTCAGAATAAGGTACAAGAACAATTATGTTTGATTTCTCAAATTGAACCTAAAATTACCTGTGAAGCTTGTGAAGATTAATGTTGGACTAATGCTATGAAAGAAGAACTAGATTAGATTGAAAAGAACAAGACATGGGAATTGGTCCCTAGACCTAAAGACAAGAATGTTATTGGAACTAAATGGGTATTCAGAAACAAGATGAATGAACAAGGAGAAGTAGTAAGAAACAAAGCAAGATTGGTATGTAAGGGATAGTCACAACAAGAAGGAATTGAGTATGAAGAAACCTTTGCACCTGTTGCAAGAATTGAAGTAGTAAGAATGTTTTTGGCTTATGCAACTTACAAGAAGTTCAAAGTATATCAGATGGATGTGAAGTCAACATTTTTTAATGGAGAATTGGAAGAAGTCTACATTGAGCAACCTAAAGGTTTTAATTTGACTCAAGAAGGAGACATGGTATGTAAACTAAAGAAAGCTTTATATGGACTAAAGCAAGCACCTACAAATTGGTATGCAAGATTGCAAAAATATTTGTTAAAATTGGGATTTACAAAAGGAACAACTCATAGCAATCTATACAAAAAAGAAATTAAAAATGGTTTGTTGGTTATAGTTATTTTTGTTGATGACATTTGATGAAGGGTGCTCCCCTTAACACCACAAACACATAACATAAATAGAGAAACAAAAACAATATGAAAGAACATAAAATTGGCTTCTTATTATCTCCACAAATGTGGAATTACAAACTTTTAGAATTACAATATGAAAAGCCACATGGGCATTCCCTTACAATATTCTGTAGGACAAAGCATCGAATCAATACCTGGATCTACTACCCAGAACTATCCTACACAACACTACGGGCCTTCTTTATATAAGCATTTTTCACCACCCGAGAAGGTTCCAAAAATTTAGCCCTTAGGGCCGACCAAACTTAGAATTATTTTATTTTTCAATTTATTACATCAAAGTCATCTCAAAATAACTTTTGAAACCCCAACAAAAATTTTGAAGGAAAATTATTTTCTACCATTTCAAATGGCCTAACTTCCGGAGAGCATAAGTCATCACCAGTTGACACGATTGACTATTATAACCCCATTTCAAAAAGGCCACAAAGCACTCTACAGGTTTGACTGGTGCAAGCACCTATCACCCAAATTTTCAACCTCATCCAGAGCCTCTAAAGCCTTCAAAACTAAGTTCAAAGTTTCTATACCCTGCTACAAATACCGAAAATCCTCAATATCTTCAAAACTAAACTTGATCTAGCCATGAAACTTTACTGGCAAGCTGATATGACTAAGATGAACCTCCACATGTAAAATTAGAACATTCTGAGATTTATGACCAACTTACTAAAAATAACAAGTTTCCATAAATAGCAGCTTTGCACAAGATAGCCCTTAATGAATACAAAAACATAAATATTTTTGGGTGATGTAAGATTGCTCTTACACCCAGGATGCTCCTACAGTAGACATCTGGGGTAATTTGAGAAGTGACCCCATCATGACTCAGGTGTGTAGAGGAAAACCAAGATGGTTAACCTCCTCCTTTGTTAGCCATGATGAATCTTCAATAGGTCATCCTTTCCATTTGACCAAATACTCTTCATATGTACTGTTCCCTGTGCTTCTACCAACATGAATATCCAATATGTCTTCAATCTCCTTGATATCTAAACTGGTTGCTGGAATACTCCACTGTGCTATTGTAACCTCATTTTCAACACCTCCTTCATGATACTCTATCAGATCTAAAACATTAAATATTAGTGAAATATTCAGCTCAGGAGGCAACTTGACCTCATATGCATTTCTTGAATCATGCTTCTTTAGAGTCTTACATGGCCCAAACTTCTTCATTTTCATCTTGTTATATGTACCAACTAAAAATCTTTCTTTCCACAAATGAACCATGACTTCATCTCCAACCTAAAATTCCTTAGGCCTCCTTTTCTCATATGCCTTAGCCTTATACCACACATTCATCTTGGTAATATGTTTCCTCACCTCCTCATGGCTGTTCTTCAAATGTTCTGCAAAATCCTCAACTTCAGCACTACTTATTTCTCCTTGATCTATCCTTCTCAACTCAGCTGCATTTCTAGGACTACTCCCATATACAATCTGGAATGGTGATTTACCAGTACTCCTATTGATAGAATTATTGTATGCAAATTTTTCCTATGGTTAAATCAAATTCCATCCTATTGGCTTATCTCCAACCAAACATCTCAGCAAATTTTCCAAACTCCTATTTGTTGGCATTAAGCAGAATTGCCACTAGTGACAACACTTATTTGCATTCTGGATACAAACCGAGCAAACAGTGCAAATCGAGCAAACAGTGCAAACCTAGCAGACAGTGCAAACCGAGCAGACAGTGCAAACCGAGCAGACAGTGGAAACCGAGCAAACCGAAAAGGGCAGTGTAAACCGAGTAACATCATGTCTACTGAGTCACCAGCACTTACCGAGTTCAAAACCTACCGAGTGATCAGTATGAACCGTGCCTTCACTTCTACCGAGTGCATGACGATGCTGAGTAATGTAGTGGATGCCGAGTATCAGAAAGTCACCGAGTCAGTTTGCAGGAACCGTGTAACCATACTTGGGCGGACTTAGTAGCACTTATGTTTACTTGTCAAGCCGACTGAGTAATTATAATTGTAGTTAATTGTTTAAGACTTGTATATAAACAATGTTGTAAAAATAAAAAGATGTAATGATATATATGAATGAAAAACATATGTGAAAGAGAAAGAAAGGCAGAGATAAGCGAATTACAGAAGGCTTCAGAAGTATAAGGTACAACAAAGACAAATTCATCATAGAAGGTGATCAGTACATCAGCGAATCTCAAATCAGCAATCCAGTTGCAAAGTAGAGATCTACTGTTTCATTCTAACAGGTGAATCAGTACTAAATCCTTTAACCAGGTAGACCTAACAGTCTTTGTAAAATCTCTTTACCGAGTGCATACTTCATTGTATGTTTGTAAATCCTTTAACAGGGTGGATTTAGCAATCCTTATTGCTCCTAACAGGGCAGATCATCAGAAGTGATCAAATTGTAAGCCTTAACCGGCCAACTTTATTCTGCAGTATTAAAGCTTTGTGGGTTTCATCCCCACCCCAGTTTTACTTTCTTTTGGAAGGTTTCTAGGTAACCAAATCTATGTGTCATTATTGTAAATGTTTTTAAGTTTCATGCTTTCTGTATGCAAAGGTTAAAAAGTAAATTACATGTTAAAATTGTAAGAAAATTTGGAGTTACTGATTCACCCCTCCCCTCTCAGTAACTCGGTTACTTCCTGAATATTTCCAACAATTGGTATCAGAGCAGCATTGGTTCTCAAGACAAAGCTTAACTAGCTTGAGCAAAGATCCAGGACAATAGAGGTATTCAAACTGAACAAGGTGATTGAAAATGAAAAGCTAGATCTGGAAATGGCCATAGCTAAACTCAAAGAAGAAAAAGAACATCTTTCCCAATCCCTAAGAAGAAAGAAGGAACTTGCAAATCAGATGAATGATCAGAATTACATTGAAGAAAAGATTGAAGATCTTCTTCCCTCAAATAACTTAGATGAAGCAAACAATGCTGTCAAAGAACTCCTAGAAAAGAATGGGTCTCTGCAGGAAGAAGTGAGAAAATTGAAAAGAGAACAAGAGCTACACTCTACAAGATTCTGTGAGATCTTGGAACAGAGAAACAAGTTGAAAGATGAATTAGATGGAAGAAACATTGAAGTCCAAAACAAAACCCTTCAGCTAGAAAACCTAATTGATCAGATCTCTCATACAAATGAAGAAATTCTAAATCTAAGATCAGAAATAGAAAACACAAGAGAAGAACTAAGATCTGAAAAGGAAATCAATCTAAGATTGGTGGATGACCTAAACGCTGAAAAAAAAATCAATGAAGGAATGCTGAAAAGTCAAGAAGACTTGAATCAACTATATGAGCGAAATCTTCATAGGCAAAAAGGAAAAGTAGGACTTGGATACAAAGAAGAAGGCGAATCCTCTAAGCAAGGTACTCAAAGAAATCAAAAACCTACTTGTAATCATTGTGGTAAAATAGGACATACTTCAAATAAATGTTGGAACAATGAAAAAGCAGAATTCAATGGAAAATGTTATAGCTGCAATCAACCTGGTCACAAAGCAAATGAATGCAGGGAAAAACCTAGATTCAGAGGTAATTGTCACAAGTGCAACAAACAAGGTCACAAGGCATCCGAGTGCAGATCCAAGACATTTAATCCAGCAGAACAAATTTTGAAAGCAATGTTTGGATGGGACTATAACACCTGGTGTAGATGTCATTACTGTGGAGAATATGGACACATTGGCATGAATTGCATAAAACATCATCTAAGGAAAAGAGATACTACCATAAGATGTTTCAAATGCACTAAACTCGGTCACATAGCCAGAAACTGCATGAATGCTAGTGGAATTGAAGAAGGAAAGAAGAATGAAGCAACTAAGGTCAGGAAACAGGTGAGACAAAAATGGATTCCTAAAGCTACCGAGCAATCCACTCCAAGTAATGGAATGGATGGCTCTACTGACTCAAACTAAATTTCCAAGGAAGCACTGGAACTGTATTCTCATAGATCAATCTCAAGCAGTTCCAGAACCAAAATTAAAAGAAAGATCTAATCAGCATGCAAGATGCAGTGAGATCACAGGGAGGTCGGTATCAGTCTTCACCGAGCAAGGTCGGTACCTGTCTTTATCGAGCGAGGTCGGAGCATTATGAATTCTCGAGTTCACCGAGTTGCGGAGTCTTTTCCGAGAAATTAATTCTTAGTGGGTGACAGTCTGTCAGAACTCATACCCTAATTTGAAATGAGCATTAATGACAGAGTTGTAAATAAAAAGCAAGTAATCAAACTCATTCTTCACCGTGAATCTTTAGCACTTTGGGAGAAGAAAATTTCAAGAGCAACCCAGCGATTTAATACTTTTGCGAAAGGAATTTTCCGTGAGCTACCATGGCATCATCCAGCACTTCAGCGAAGAAAGGATCTGATATGTTAGTCCAAGGGGAGTGGAAAGCACCAGATTTTAAGATCGTGCCCGCAATTGCAGCAGCCCTAGATCCAAACGGAGCTCAATCTCAGATTCCTCCTAAGGTACTGCTTATTAACGATATCCGCAATCATTTTAACTATTCAATTCATGAAATGGGAAACCTAGAACTAGACATTGTGCGTGAGGAACTATGTGTGGATGGTATTCTGAAACTCGAGCACAAACATCTGGAAGATAAAGGTTTAGTTCACATTGCACATCTACCTCAAAACTTTCGAGATAAATGGGTTAGATATATTCTCAGCCGTGTACATGATGGAAAGATTTGGCTTGAGCAACCTATTGAGATCACAAAGAAAATGATTCAACAAGTCACCGGTCTTCCCATGTTGAACAAAGCTAAAACTACCAAAACCCTAGGTCGGACGGAACTAGAGAAGAAAACCCTAGCCGAGTGGGACGGTAGAGGCATGAAAGTTAGCAGCATTACCGACGCTGAACTGAAGTTTTGTACACACATCATTGCCCATAAGATTTACAGTTCTAGTCGACAGAACAGTGTCTCCTGTGAAGCTATTGACCTAGCATACAAAGTGGTCAAGAATAACTTGACATTTGACCTAGCAGACTTATTGTTGAAACAGTTTAACAAAAACATGGAAAGCATTAAAACTTCCAAAAACAATCCATGTAAGTTTGGATCCTTGTTGGTCTTTTTATTCTTCTATGTTCAGAAATTCTTCCCTTCTAAAGGAAAAGTTGTATGGAGAAAAGATGTGCCAATCCTCTATGAAATAAATGAATACATTTCAGAAATGGGTGAAAACTTTGAAAGCATCATGGATAATTATTTCGAGTCTTTCAAAGAGAAAATGAATGATAGATTCCGGATTCCACAGAAGTTGGTGGAAGATTACAAAGATGACATCTGTTTTATGGTAGATTGTGATAATGTGTATATTCAAGCAGTTAAACCAAGAACTGTATATGTAAAACCTCTTCCTTATGAGGTAAATATTGATGAAATCAAGAATATCATTGAAGCTCTTCTAAATCAGCCTGTCAATCCCAAAGCTCCATATTTTGGAACATATGATGAAGCTAAGGTGAGAATTGAACTAAGCATAAAGCTTCCACAGGCGGTAAACAAAGGGAAAAAGAGGATAGCCAAAATGCAAATGATAACCGAGGACAAAGAAGAAATAGATGAAAAAGAAGAGGAAAAGGATGAGAAAACAAAGGAACCAGAACCTGCAAAGAAGAAAGGAAAAGTTTTCATCACTAAGGCACCTGTGCCTCCCACTACTGTGTTTACAAGGAGAAATACAAGAGGCAAGGCAGATAAGGCAGAAAAGGCAGATAAAGATATAGTATTCAAAAGGCCTCCTCTAAGCCTTCAAGAAAAGCTCAAACTCTTTAGAGATGGATCAGGATCTGGAGTAAGTAACATAAAATCTTTGAGATATGAAACCAGATCGGAAGCAGAACAGAAGGAAATAGAAGATGCTGTTGTTGAGAAGATAGGATAGTGGAAATACTCTCCTGAAGAAATTGCCCCACAGGTTCCAGCAGTTCTATTGAATCCAATAAAAATGAGATGGAGCAATGCAAGGCAAACTGTGATAGACATATTTGATCAAAACCTGAGACAGTTGATGCCGAGCTTGAACAATGATGAAGTAAAGAATGCATTAAAAGAAAATGAAAATAAGATGACATTGAAATTCAATACTTGTTTGATTTTGATCAACAATATTGAATCGGTTGTGAAGGCTGCAAATGCCACATGGAAGAACATATACCACCTTCACCAACCGAGCATTGAAACTGTAATAATAAAAGATATTGAAGATGACAGTGATGAACAAGAAGAAGACACTGAGGTAGATGATACTATAAGGATAGCAGCAGAAGTCATTGCATCCCTTCCTACCTCTCCAATGAAAGTCTCTACATCCAGCCCGGAGACACCTTCAAGCATGGTTGTGACAACTTCCACATTTGTCCAATCATCCCTAGCAACATCAGAAGCAGCTACCATTTCTTCTACCGAGCTGCAGTCTCCTGCACCATCAAGTTTTCCAGCAGTAAGTTTTCCAGCTTTTGAATCTTCAAGTGTAAATATTTTAAGTTCTCCAGTAGAAAGTATGCCAGTATCTATAGCTAGCCCTACTTTATCTACTGTCACTACTACCAAAGCATTAAGTACAGATAAGCCTAAGGCTCTACCGAGTATAAAATTTTTGGGTAAAAATATAGTAGAGGATATAGACCTAGATGAAGAAATAGAGATTCCTACATTAGACTTTGCAAATCTCTCAGCGGACCAAATGCAGAATATAGGTGAGATCCTCCAAAGGAAAGCAAAACAAAAGAAGCTTAAAGAGGAGAGAGACAAGGAGTATCAAATCATCAAGGATGCTAAGGACATTTTGTCTGATGCATTAGGCATTAAAGTAGACTCCTCCCAGCATGTTTTGTTACAATTAGTAGAAGCAGTTGAGAAATACAATGAGGACTCATCCGGGACAGAAAAGTTAGTTGAAAGAGCCGAGAAGAGATTCAAAAATAAAGTTCTTGAGCACATTGCTCAGCACATAGCTATTAACCAAGTGGAATTGTCTTCAGTTTTGTCTAACATAGAATCTATCTATTCGAATGCTACCTCTCTTTTGGCCAGACTGTGCAATATTGCCGAGTTCACAAAGGATGTTAAAGATAAAATGAATAAAATGGATGAGGATATGAAGATTAGCATACAAAAGCTGCAACTTGAACCAAGTTCAAGCTCTGCTCATCACATGAAAATTTCACACCTATCTAATATGCAGTCTGATCTACTGAAAGAAGACTCAAGGATCCGGTCCACACTGCTAGACATCCAACACATGATCCTTCCCATCATGAATACAATGTATAAGCACATTGAACATTCCAAAACATTGATTCATGACAATCAGTTCTCTATAGCAGATCACATGATTGAACTCTCTGCAGAAGTCCAAATTGCTATACAAACATGTAAGATTCTGCAAGAAAGTTAGGACAGAACCCTGGCACTAATAATGAAGGTCCATTCTGATTTCCTATCAAATTTTGGATTCTCTCTGTAAATAACTTGTATATGCACCTTTGGCATTATCGTCAAAAAGGGGGAGATATGTATAGAAGGAGAGATATGTATACTGTATAGATTTGTATAAGAAACAGTTAGCACATTGAAAGGGGGAGACAATGTATAAAGCCCTATAACAAAGACAAATTTTGAAAAATCAAAATAAAACTCAGCATGATTCATGTATATAAATTTTGCCCAATAAGTGTTTTTGTCACTAATGCCAAAGGGGGAGATTGTTGGCATTAAGCAGAATTGCCACTAGTGACAACACTTATTTGCATTCTGGATACAAACTGAGCAAACAGTGCAAACCGAGAAAATAGTGCAAACCAAGCAGACAGTGCAAACTGAGCAGACAGTGCAAACCGAGCAGACAGTGCAAACCGAGCAGACAGTGCAAACCGAGCAAACCGAACAGGACAGTGTAAACCGAGTAACATCATGTCTACCGAGTCACCAGTACTTACCGAGTTCAAAACCTACCGAGTGATCAGTATGAACCGTGCCTTCACTTCTACCGAGTGCATGACGATGCTGAGTAATGCAGTGGACGCCGAGTATCAGAAAGTCACCGAGTCAGTTTGCAGGAACCGTGTAACCATACTTGGGCCGACTTAGTAGCACTTATGTTTACTTGTCAAGCTGACTGAGTAATTATAATTGTAGTTAATTGTTTAAGATTTGTATATAAACAATGTTGTAAAAATAAAAAGATGTAATGATATATATGAATGAAAAACATATGTGAAAGAGAAAGAAAGACAGAGATAAGCGAATTACAGAGGGCTTCAGAAGTATAAGGTACAGCAAAGAAAAATTCATCACAGAAGGTGATCAGTACATCAGCGAATCTCAAATCAGCAATCCAGTTGCAAAGCAGAGATCTACTGTTTCATTCTAACAGGTGAATCAGTACTACATCCTTTAACTAGGTAGACCTAACAGTCTTTGTAAAATCTCTTTACCAAGTGCATACTTCATTGTATGTTTGTAAATCCTTTAACAGGGTGGATTTAGCAATCCTTATTGCTCCTAACAGGGCAGATCATCAGAAGTGACCAAATTGTAAGCCTTAACCGGCCAACTTTATTCTGCAGTATTAAAGCTTTGTGGGTTTCATCCCCACCCTAGTTTTACTTTCTTTTGGAAGGTTTCTGGGTAACCAAATCTATGTTTCATTATTGTAAATGTTTTTAAGTTTCATGCTTTCTGTATGCAAAGGTTAAAAAGTAAATTACATGTTAAAATTGTAAGAAAATTTGGAGTTACTGATTCACCCCTCCCCTCTCAGTAACTCGGTTACTTCCTGAATATTTCCAACACTATTCACCACCTCTATCTATCCATCAGTCTATGGATGATGTGATGAACTGAATTTCAAATCTATCTTCAACTTCTTCCATAATGTATGCCAGAAATATCCAATGAACTTAGTGTCCCTATCTAAAACTATACTATTTGGAAAACCATATAGTCTCACCACTTCTCTGAAAAATAATTCCACCACATGAACAACATCATTAGTCTTCTTACAGGGAACAAAATGTGCCATCTTTGAAAATCTGTCAACTACCACAAAAATTGAATCATGTCCCCATTGTGTCCTTGGTAAACCAAGAACAAAGTCCATACTGATATCCTCCCAAGGCTTCTCTGGTATAGGTAATGGCTGATACAACCCTGTATTGTACTTCACTCCTTTCACCATCTGACATACTCTACAACTCTGTAAAAAATTCTTGACATCTTGCTGCAACTATGGCCAATAATAATTCTCACTAACCAAAGCAAGGGTTTTATCATAACCAAAATATCCAGCCAATCCTCTGCTATGCTTCTCCTTGATGAGATTCTCCCTCATAGAACTTCTTGGAATGCACAACTGACTACCTCTAAATAGCATATCATCCTGAATGATGAAATCTAGCCACTTCATGCTATCTACAGTAACAGGTTCTTTACAAGCTTTCCAAGATTCACCAAAATCAGGATCCTCTGGATACAAATTCTTGACTTCCCTTAACCCAACCACCTCAATCTGCATCTCTGTCAACAATAGTTTCCTTCTACTAAGTGCATCTACAACCCTATTAGACTTTCCACTTCTGTGTTTCAAAAAAAATGTATAACATTTGCAAAAACTTGACCCATTTCAAATGCTTTTGATTCAACTTTCCTTGACTATTCAAATATTGCAAAGCTTGACGATCATTATACAAAACAAACTCCTTAGGAAGTAGATAGTGTCTCCACTTCTTCAATGCCTAAACTATAGCATAAAATTCCTAATCATAAATAGAATATTTCCTCTTGGCATCATTTACCTTCTCACTAAAATAAGCAATAGGTTTACCTTCTTGGCTCATAACAGCTCCTATTATAGTACCACTAGCATCACAATCTACTTGAAACACCTTATTAAAATCTAGAAGTGCTAAAATAGGTTGTTCTGTAACTTTATGTTTCAACAGTTTAAAACTCTTATCTACCCCATTAGTCCACTTGAACTCTTTTCTACGCCCTCTCATTGTTTCAATCAAGGATCCACAAATACTACTAAAATTTTTGATAAATTTTTTATAAAAACTAGCTAAACCATGAAAAGATCTTACCTCAGTAGCACTCCTTGGAGTAGGCCATTCAAGGATAGCCTATACTTTCTCTGGGTCTATTTTCAGACCTTTTGCTGAAACTACAAATCCCAAATACACTAACTCCTTGACAAAACTGCACTTCAAATTAATCAACAATTTCTCATCTCTCAGCTTCTCAAACACCATACAAATATGCATCATATGTTCCTCCAATGTCTTGCTAAAGATGAAAATATCATCTAGGTAAACAATGACAAACTTACCCAAATTTTTTTTCAGAACCTCGTTCATGAGCCACATAAAAGTGCTCGGTGCATTGGTTAGCCCAAAAGGCATGACTAACCACTCATACAATCCTTCCTTTTTCTTGAAGGTAGTCTTCCATTCATCTCCTTCTCTGATTCAAATCTGGCAATATCCACTCTTCAGATTTATCTTTGAGAAATACACAGCCTCACTCAAATAGTCCATAATATCATCCATTCGTGGCAATGGAAACTGGTACTTGATTGTGATCTTGTTTATTGCTTTAGAATCTATACACATCCTCCATTCTCCATTCTTCTTTGGTGCTAATACCGCTGGTACATCATAGGGACTCAGACTCTCTCGAATCAACCCCTTCTATAATAACTCATGTACTTATCTGTTCAACTCTTCACTTTTTGCTGGTCTCATTCTGTGTGCTACCTTGTTTGGAAAACTAGCTCCTGGAATCAAATCCATCTAATGACTGATCTTCCTTACTAGTGGTAATCCATCAAGTACATTATCAAATACAATATTCTGAAACTCATTCAACAAATCTGCAACCTCTACAGGTACATCCTCTACTTCCTCCTTACCATCTTTTGGAATTAAAGAAAAAAACACATGCTCATGCCTCATACCATCTAGGAATTGTCTTCCATCAACAAAAGTTATTCTTGCATTACCACATACCTTTTCTTCAACCTTCTTCAATGGCTTTAGCTTATGTCGCACTTCATCCTTTGTCAGGGAATAGGTATTTGCATGACCATCGTGTACATCACATCTGTCAAACTGCCATAGTCTACCCAATAACATATGACATGCATCCATAGATATGACATCACATAGTACCTCATCTTGGTACCCACCAATCTTGAACTTTACTAGGCACTGTTCACTGACCATGACCTTGTGGTCATCCTGCACCCAAGCAATCTGATATGGATGTGGGTGTTTCTGTCTCTTGAGCTTCAACTTTGTCACCATCTTTTCTGATACCAAATTTTTAGTGCTTCCACTATCAATAATCACATTACAACATTTACCTTCACACTTGCATCTAGTGCAAAATAGGCTCCTCCTTTGTTCAGGTTCATTCTCACCACTCAGCAAGACTCTTCTATTAATCAGCATTTCTCCTCATTCAGCATCTTCAAAATTTGATGATATGGCATCCTCATCTACATGTGCCACTCTGGCCTAGCCTTCATTCCTCCTATCCATCCTTCCTTTGCATTGAGGACATTCAAATGCCCTATGACCTTCTTCTCCATAGTGAAAACATGTTCCACAGAAGCCTCCTCTTCCTGAACCTTGTCCTCTTCCTCTTCCTCTCTGATCTCTATTGTTCTGATCTTGGAAATGATTGGAATTTTTTCCTCTCTAATTTTGACTGTTGTTGGCCTCATCCTTCTTTTTCGGATCTTCATTTCAGCCTCCATATGACCATCCACTAGATCATCCACCACGACCTCTTCCATTTTGTTTTCTCTCAAACTTCTTGTTCAGCTTTTCCTCTACTTTTAGGGAAAACTGGTATGCCTCTTCAATACTATTCATCTAAACTAGATTCAACTCCTCCTAAATGCTCAGCCTTAACCCATTAAGGTAACGGGCAACTTTCTCTTTGTTAGCTTCTGCATGGCCTGTTCTGATGAGGATTTGATAGAACTCCTCTATATACTCCTGAATAGATCTTCCTGCCTACTTCAAACTTTGCGTCTTCTTTAGTAGGTCAAGCTCATAATCGACAGGGATGAACTACCACTTCAATTTATCCACCATTCGATCCCATCTTGTGATTTTATCTTTCCCTCTTCTATTTTGCTCCAATTGAATCTCTTACCACTAGATCTTCACTTGACCTTTCAGTCTGGCCTTCGCGAATTTGACCCTATCAGGATCCTCAATATCTTCATATTCAAAATATTCTTTACATTCATTGATCTAGTCGATCAACTCCTCTGGGTTAAGATTTTCTAAAAATGTAGGAACCTCAATCTTAGGTCTTTTTTTGATCTTGGAAATGGCCTGAAAAAGTCTTTCTTCCTCCTGGTTCACAACTTTGACTTCTCCTTCTTGATCTTCTTCTTTGGCTTCATCCTTGCCTTCATCTCTGACATTAAGATTCATTGCTCTCTGAATCTCCTCTTGCAATGCTTGCACTTGTCTCTGAAGCGCTCTAACCTCAGGTGTTACAACACCAGCTTTTCTGCCATGTTCCCTTTGTGGAGGCATTTTCACAATGTGCACTAAAACCCTAACCACGGTCCTAGTGCAAACTACCTCACAGTCAATGATCTATTTACACACTTAGGAAAACCTTCTCTAATACCACTTCATGAAGGGTACTCCCCTTAACACCACAAACACATAACAAAACAGAGAAACAACAACAATATGCAAGAACAAAAAATTGGCTTCTTATTATCTCCATAAATGTGGAATTACAAACTTTTAGAATTACAATATGCAAAGCCACATGGGCATTCCCTCACAATATTCTATAGGACAAAGCCTCGAATCAATACTCAGATCTACTACCCAGAACTATCCTAGACAACACTACGGGACTTCTTTATATAGGCATTTTCCACCGCCCGAGAAGGTTACATAAATTTAGCCCTTAGGGCTGACCAAACTTAGAATTATTTTATTTTTCAATTTATTACATCAAAGTCGGCTCAAAATAACTTTTGAAACTCGAACAAAAATTTTAAAGGAAAATTATTTTTCGCCATTTCAGATGGCCTGTCTTTCGGAGAGCATAAGTCATCACCAGTTGACCCAATTGACTATTATAACCCCATTTTGAAAAGGCCACAAAGTGCTCTATAGGCTTAACTAGTGCAAGCGACTGTCACCCAACTTTTTGACCTCATCTGGAGCCTCTAAAGCCTTCAAAACTAAGTTCAAAGTTTTTGTACCCTACTACCAATACTAAAAATCTTCAATATCTTCAAAACTAAACCTGATCTAGCCATGAAACTTTACTGGCAAGCTAATATGACTGAGATGAACCTCCACATGTAAAATCAGAATATTCTGAGATTTATGACCAACTTACTAAAAACAACAAATTTCCATAAATAGCAACTTTGCACAAGATAGCCCTTATTGAATACAAAAACATAAATATTTTTGGGTGATGCAAGATTTCTCTTACACATAGGATGCTCCTGCATCAACATTATTTTTGGAGGAGAAGATGAAGCCAATGATAAATTTGCTGATGAAATGAAGACTAAATTTGAAATGAGTATGATTGGTGAAATGAAATACTTTTTGGGAGTACAGATAGCACAGAACAAAGATGGTATCTTTGTAAGTCAGAAAAAGTACCTAAATGACTTGTTGAAAATATTTGGAATGGATAACTGTAAACTAGTTGGAACACCTATGGTAACTAGACATAAGTTATCTAGCATAGATGAGACACCTACAGTAGAACAGAAGAAATACAGATCTATGATTGGAGGATTACAGTACTTGACGCATACAAGACCTGATATAGAACATTCAGTTGGAATTGTAGCAAGATTTCAAGCTAAACCAAGAGAATCACATTATGTAGTAGTAAAGAGGATACTGAGATATTTAAGAGGCACAATGGAGTATGGATTATGGTATGAAAAATATGATGATTTTACCCTATGTGCATATACAGATGCTGATTGGAGAGGTAGTGTTGATGATAATAAAAGCACTAGTGGTCAAAAAATTTTCCTTGGAGGAATATTGGTTTCCTGGCTAAGCAAGAAGCAGAATTATATCTCACAGAGCACAGTAGAAGTAGAATATGTAGCAGCAGCAAACAATTGTAAGCAAATAATTTGGATGAAGCAAATACTGAAGGATATTGGAATAAAGTTTGTTGAACCTATTGTCATACATTGTGACAACACCAGCATAATTAGTATGTCTAAGAACCCTATATTACACTCTAAGACAAAACATATAGAGATTAAGTATCATGTTGTAATAGAGAAAGTTGCTGAGAAAGAAGTTAGACTTGAGTACGTAAGTACAAAGGAGCAGATAGTAGATATATTTACAAAGCCTTTGCCAAAGGATACATTTGAGTATCTGAGAGGTATGCTTGGGGTTATGCCCCAGCCTACTTTTGAGAACTGATTTAGTTGGTTGCATCTGTCCAAGTGGTATATGAGCCTTATCTTTCTTCTGGATTGGATGTTGGTACTTCCTCTATGGGGGAGTATGTGTATCTGAGATGAGTCATGAGGACTCTAGTGAATATATTTTCTAAATAGTGTCTTTTGACATTGGAGTTGTTGTTGACATAATGATGAGATCTCTATCATTGATTTCAATGGGGGAGAAGTGTACATGAAAAAACTATTTGTACTATCTAAATAGGAAAACGAAGCAAGATTTGATTGATGAAGAGGATTTGAAATATTTTTCTAGAGCAACAGTATTGTAGTATTGGATTTTTGGAACATTGGATGTTTTTTCATCTATGTTGCCATCAATGCCAATGGGGGAGATTTTTAAGAATGAATGATAAATGTTTGGCATCCATTCTGTAGCAATTTTTGTTGCATTCATGACTATGATTGTCATTGATGTCAACAAAGTGATTTACCAGAGACTTGCAGAGAAGAAGCCAGTGTTTGAATTAGCACATGTGTGATATTGTAGTTGGAGCCATATGATGGTGAAGATATACTCTTTGATATGTTATATGTCTATGGTTAAGAGCACAAACAGTAATTCATTTATTCATGAAACTTATGAGCATTTTGGTGGAAGCGGTATTCAAGCAGTGTTCCTAAGTAGCAATTTGTGGAAATCAGATGATATCTCCTAATCAAGATGGAATCTAGTTTTGCATAGTTAAAGGAAAGTTGAAGACACATTGATAGTGATGTGGATGATAGAACAAACTTTGAGGTCACACGATTGAAGAATTATTGTATTTGGAAGCCGATAATTTTGTGTAATTTTGATGTAGCATGTGAAAACTTTTATTTTGTAATTGTATGCCGACTCATTTGTAATTACTTGAGTGTGGTATAAAGGAAGGAATGTTTTTCCTTATTGTAATATGATGGTGATGATTGGATGTGTTTATGTATGCATGAAGTGAAGAAAAGAGCTAATGCATTTGTGAAAGGGAATTTGTGAAGGAAGACATGCGAAGATCTGAGATAGAGATCTAGTGAAGCAGAGAGTGTGGTTTGGAATAGTAAGGAAGGAGGTAACATATTTGATATTATTTTGTTTAATAATCTAGAGATCAGTTGGACAGTCTGTTCTATGATCTTGCCATTGAAGTTGTTTGGGTAGTGGGTCCTTCTGTCTTCCATAACTCTTAACAGGGTTAGAATCTTTTAATAGGGATTCAAAATCTCCTAACAGGGATTCATATGTACTAAATGTATTTCATAAGACTCCTAACAAAGTCCATCTTTTCACAAGAAATATTCATATTAGTGCATCTTTTGTGGGCATCATTCCCACCGGGGTTTACTCTTTGATCAAGAGGTTCCCTAGTCAACATATCTTGTGTCATTGTGTCATTGTGTATGAATATCTTTCTATGGTTGGTAATTATATTTCTTACATGGTTAAATGTTGTTGAAATTGATAAAAGTTATAATTATCAAATAAATGATTCATCCCCCCCCCCCTCTCAGTTATCTTGGTGGAATTTATTTTCTAACAAATACAAGTGCTATCAACATATAAAAGAATGTTGTGATGCACACAAAGACCAAACATATTGCTATCAAGTATCATTACTTGAGGGAATTGGTACAAGATAAAGAAGTGTGAATGAAATATGTGAATACAAAGGAACAGCTAGCAGACATATTTAAAAAATCTTTACCTAAGGATGCTCATGAATAACTTAGAGGTAAATTAGGGGTGCTTCCCCTAAATGAGTCTGCCTAGTCAACTAGGAACACTGCATCAAATGTGCTACACAAAACATCTAACAAATTGATGTAGGAAAGGTCATAGTTTAGGAGTTGTCTAGAGTTGTGAAAAGAACAACAAAGTTGATAATCAATCATAAAAAAGATGATAGAGGGAGAAATACTGGTACTGAACTGATAAGATGACATCTACATATGAAAGATGTAAGTACTAGATACTGCTTTGGCATTATTTTCAAAGAGGGAGAGATTTAGATGAAAAAATAGATATAAAGAACACTAAGGTATATGTTCCAAGATTCAGAGATTCAAAGAATTAGAGGGAGAGAGATACAAAAAAGATTTAGAGGGAGTAACTATGTGAACGGTCAAGAAAGGCTAAGTTGTTATCAATCAGAATGAAGCTAAGGATATTATAAATCTTTCTGATGCACTCATTTTTTGGATTGGTTGGTAAATCATGTATTATTCATGTGGTTTTTCCATCAATGTCAAAGAGGGAGATTGTTGGAAACTGCAATTGAAATAATTTTTGTATTGTCATTGATGTCAAACCATAATTGGTAAGACATTTGGTATCTAAGAAAGTACTATATCTATTCATTGATGAAAAGGATTAGGGAAAGGGATATAACAAGAGAACCTAGAGAAAGGTTGAGTTATTTGATACGTCAATAGGTACTTTATTATTTGGCACATTGATAAGATAGTGCATTGTTTATCTAAGTAAGAAGAAAGACTGTAGAAGTAGGCTTAACCAAGAAAAAGTGAAGAAATCTAGTTTAAGCCAAGTGATGTTAGTGTTGATTGAGTTGTTGGAGAATTGCCAGTAAGCTAGTGCTAACTATATGTTTGTCATTGATGACAACATATGTTGAGTAGCATGCATTGAAGACTTATGTAGTAAGATTTGAGTATATGTTGCATGGACATGTTATCAACATGATATCATGGTCGTAGAGGTTAACTGTTAGTACAGATAGTTATATAGTAGCTTGTGTCAAGAGTGTTCCTGATAGAGTTATAGGAAGTGTTATGTGAGTGATTGTTCATATAGTCATCATGGAGCCTTGCACCTTTGGATATGTGATGAAGACATGTTAGTGGTGTTACATTCATGGACATAGAATCTGATGATCATTAGAAATGAAGTTATGCAGTCGCTATTCACCAGTAGCAATTTCATGTGTTTATTTAGAAGAGCCGACAGAGATTATATTAGTTCCAGAGTTGCCCCTATCATTTCAATATGCACCCTTGGATTAGTGTTTGGAGAAGAGTTAGTAATGTTTGGTTAAGAGCACATGATTTAATTCAAATTGAGGAGAAATTTTTAGTTACTTTGGTAGAGATGACAGTATGTAGCATGCGTCTACAATTATTAATGTTGGACAGGTCCCAGAATGAGTTGCGTGCTTAGTAGAGCTGACAAAATTATTATTGGAGTATGTTATGGTTTCTCTAATATGATTTCAAGGTGGTTCTAATAGACTGACTTGATTATATCATTTGGAGGAAAGATATTTATAGGCAGTCATTTGTGATTGCTAAGTGTGGTTAAGATTTGATTATGAAGAGAAGAGCAGAGTGTGCGAAGTGTTGAGCCACCAACAGAAGGTCTATGTGACCAAGTGAAGAGTTTTTTCTATACATTGGAGCTGATCTAGACAATAGGTCAAAGTGTAGTTCACCAAGATCCAGATATAGTGTGTATTTGTTATTCATAAGGTTGTAGCCTTCACCCCTTTAAGCAGTGTGCTCTCAAATAGTGCATCCTCACCCTTAACAGGGTTAATTGTAAAAGACTCCTAATAGGGTCTAACCCTTGACCAGGTCACTGTACTAAATATATTGTAAAGAAACTCCTAACAGGGTTAAGGATCTTCTAACAAGGATCATAAAACACTAGTGTAGAATATTAGTGGGTGTCAATTCCCACCAGGGTTTTTACCTATTTGGGTTTCCCCATAACCAAAATATTGGTGTTGTGTTCAAGTGTTCTTTCATTGTGTTTATGCTTTATGTTTAAGTATACTTAATTGCATAAAGAATTGAAACTTGTAGATAACTGATTCACCCCCCCCCCTCTCTCAGTTATCTCTTGGGACTATTGCTTACAATTGATATCAAAGCCAAGTGCCTCGGAGAGAAATTTTAACAGCTTGAGGTTGATCAGCTAGCATTCTTTAGAAAAGACAGTCCTAAGTTTGATGGAGAGAATTATCTTGATTGGAAGAACAAGATGATGACACATTTGCAGTGCATTACTTTTGAAGTTTTTGAAGTGGCTATCAAGGAAGTTAAGATCCCCTCTCTAGAAGATCTTGCAAAGGATGATGCTACTACCAAGCAGAAGGATTTGTTCCATCAGAATGCAATAGCAAAAGAAGCACTTATCAGTGCCCTATTTGATAGTGAGTTTTCAGAGATAAAGAAAGTAGACACAGCCTACTGTAATACCCTAAAAATGGGCTATAGGTTCATTGACCTCCTACATCTTCAATTCAAATGAAATTGACATCAAATTCCTAACCTAAGGCACATCTGCACATTATTGAATCATAATTGATTATCCTAAATTCTGCATCAAGGCATATTCCTATTTATCCTAATTATCTTTAATTTCATAATTATTTGGAGATAAATCCTATTTATCCTAAAATTTGATTAATTGAATATTTTGAATATTTGATTAATTAGATTTAATACTGCCACTTAATTATTTAATTATATTTATTCCTAAATTGTATTATTTAATTTTGACAATAAATCTAAAATCTTATGAATAATTGATTAAATTCTTATTTAATTAATTAAAGTCAGTTGTCAATATTTAATAATATAGTTTTGAATAAAAGTTTGATTTAATAATTGATTAACCCATAAATCAATTATTTTAATTCAAAATTAGTTAAGTGGAAAATAAATCACTTTATTTATTAAATTAATTCATATTAAATCATGCACAATCACAAAAGCAGTCAACTTTAAAACAATTGCTAATTTCAAATTGTAGACTTTCTAAAACTCAACATCTGATGATGAGTTAAAAAAGAGAACTAAAGCTCTATTTTGAGATAAAAATTGCTTTTGCATATTTTATGAATTAAATATTCTTAATTTCTTGTTAACTCAAAAATCAACCTGAGTTTATCAAGAGTGATTGATGAATTTTCTCTTGCATCCTCAAAGCCCTGGATTTCTATAAAATCAAGGCTCGACTCTTCACAAAAGTCTTTTGAATCTTGCATCTTTGATTTGGCTAGCAATCAACACCTCAAAATTGCATCCTCACTTTGGCGAATTCATGACTGAAGAATCAATATTTTGTGAATCAAGGCTGTTGTGAGATTTTCATTTATTGTTTTGAGAATTCATAGTTTCATATCATAGATTTTTATATGCATTCATAGCATTTCTTAGATTAAATCTACATTCAAACTCAATTTCATACATTATAGCTTAGATTCATATAGTTTCTCATCTTTATTGCATAGAAAATACAAAAATATTGAATAATCTGCATTCATATAGGCTTTCATATTTTTCATTCAAATCTTTCATTTAGGTGTTGCATTGTCACTGATCTCGATTCCAATCTGAGAACATCATATTCGCACCTACTAGAAGGCAGTAAATCACTTGGCTAGCATAGTTTCAATTATTTGCAAGATTTCAATTTTTGCTAATCTCTAATGTTTTACTGAAATGTTGTGTCTACAGCTAGGTAAAAAATTCACACACATATTTCTGGCACCCACCATGGGGCCCTGAAACAGGTTTCCATTCTATTCTATCAAATTTCTATTATTTTTCTCAAACCCACGACCACAAGGTTAATTTTTGTGAGTTTTGTGATAAATTTCTAGACTATTTTTTCATAAATTCAACTAATGTTTTTATTGGTACATGCACATATGACATGATACAGATCCGAAATTTATATTTATAAAAATTTATTTGAGTTATCTTTCATTTTCCATTGGTTCAGATTAATTTCATTTTGATTTGCAAAAGTTATGATTATTTTAGTGAAGACTGGTCTGAACCTGATTTTATGAAATCCGACTATTATTTTTATTGGTACATGCACATATAAGATGATAAAGATCTGAAATTTATATTTCTGGAAAGGTATTTGAGTTAAATTTCATTTTCCATTGGTTTAGATTAATTTTGTTTTGATTTGAAAAAGTTATGATTATTTTACTGAAGACTGGTCTGAACCTGATTTTATGATATTCGACTAATATTTTTATTGGTACATGCACATATGACATGATACAGATCCAAAATTTATATTTCTGGAAAGGTATTTAAGTTATCTTTCATTTTCCATTAGTTTAGATTAATTTGGTTTTGATTTACAAAAGTTATGATCATTTTAGTGAAGACTAGTCTGAACTTTATTTTATGAAATTTGACTGATGTTTTTATTGGTACATGCACATATAACATGATACAGATTCAAAATTTATATTTATGGAAAGGTATTTGAGTTAGATTTCATTTTCCATTGGTTTGGATTATTTTTGTTTTGATTTGAAAAATTTATTATTGATTTAGTATAGACTGGTTAGAATCTGATTTTTTATGACAACAGGGTTTTCGATTATCAAATGACATATTATCTTTGACTAACCTAATTTTAAAACTCATGGGGTTGACAAGTTGTGTTTCTTTTTTTATAGATTTTTATAATAGTCGGTTTCATGTACAAGAACAGGTAATTTTTTCATAACAGTGGTTTGCAGGTGCAGGTGCAGGTACGTCCTATGTGTACAAAAGATAGAAGACATGGTCAAAAATTGCTAAAACAAGTAAAATCTACTAAGCGCATTGTGAGGAACTTAGGTATTCTATTACATCTGATAACACTTCATTTTGGGACATAAAACAAACTCTCTTGTGTCAAGCTTGAGTTCCTTTACAACTTTCATAATTCACACTTCAATTTTGGGCTCTAAAACGAACATAGATTTTCTTTTTACATATCTATTACATAGTAATTAGGCCCTATGAACACTATTTGTGGATGATCTTAAGAGAGTCGGCTTCTTTCACTTGTTTTCATGTGAAGCTCTTCTTGATGAAGGATCCCCTTGTAGGTAGGGAGGTTACTGAGAGTGTCTCACATTCTACTAGATTTGTGTGTCTTCAACTTTTGATTGATACATTCTCTCTTTGGAGGGGTTGATAGATCATAAGCAGTTGATGTCATAGATCTTTGTGAGATAATCTTGGTCTTAGCATGTCGAATTAATCTATCTGCTTTGTTTTGGTTAAAAGTGAAAAGGCTAGAGGACTATGCTCTACTCCCTTTTTGGGTAGTATCAAAAACTCATATCCTTGAATCTAGAACCAGTCTCCATGTGGTATCTTTTGTGAGTCACCTTTAGAGAGGGTTAACCATAGTGGACATTCCCTTAATTGGGTCAACCACGTGGATGGAACCTCAAGCAGTAATAGCCATTTTTGTCATGGTAGCAACAATCGCTATATAAATGTCCTTGTGGAGAAAATCTTCACAGGTGTGGTCTCTTGTTGGGCTGTCAGATCTCCCTAGTAGCTCCTGATTGATTAAATTCTTAGACTGTGTCAAAACCCTGATGCACCTGGATTGAAGTTCTCCCTCTTGAGATCACAAAAGTTGTAGAGTCAGACCATTACTACAAACCCTAGTGAGGCCAAATTTTTCATTTTCTAGGAATATGTGCATTATTGAAATTTTTTTTGGAACATACACAATTAGTATTTTTAGGGATTAGCACAATAAGTCACTATGGCTTGTTCATGTGCAAGGTTTCTTTTTCCCTTGTTCATTGTTTTCAAATGATTTCTTGCTTCCCTTGCTTGTTGTTTTGCGTGCTTGATATCTTCTTGGTTACTTGAAATGAACTGTTACACGGATTTTCAAAATTTGCATAACAATCTAATACTAAAACATCAAAAAATTGCAAATCTGACGCAAAAATCCTTTCTGGTGTCAAAAGTCATCCTAAAATTTCAAAACTTGTATCAAAGCAAAAGTTAAAGTAGTCAGAGATTGGTCAAATTTGTCAAAAATCTAATTTTTACAGCCTATTTCCAGATTCTGTCAAAATAGTCACTGTGTCAGGAACAGAGCAGAAACTAGAAGAAAATCCATTCATTTTCCTAAAGTGGTCTCTTGATTCTGATTTATCCTTTTCATTTATCGATTTAAGTCTTTTTCATCTTGTGTCAAAACCTTGTCAAAATTATCTTCAAATTCAATATTTTTACTAAATGGCTAAGTGTTGTGAGCTCATGTCCACCATCTATTGGGCGTCTACCCACACTACTATGGCATAGTATCCTTCATTTATGTCTAATCTAATCTTTAATCACTTCAATCTTGACAAGGTTGCATCACTCGATCTTCTTGAATCAATTCATTCTTTGGTTGTCTTCATCTTATTCTTTTTCTTCACCCAAGGTTAATGGTGAAAACTAGAGCTTCCTCTCACAAGAAATCTAGAGAAGCACTTAACATTATACCTTTGACTACTCCAAAGGGTCCAACTCTTGAACAACTCTACAATTCTAGTCTTTACAAAGACGATGATCTTGGCAATTTTTTATTGAAAATTGGTTACATACCCCCTCCATCAACTCACGGAGGTAATAAAAAAACTTGAGCTCAATCTAATCTAGGGAGCCCTAAAACTCCTAACATGTCTCATGGAGGGACACATCATGGGTCCCAAGGACATCAGTCTCAACATGGTATGGATCAAGAACCCACACCTTTTGAAATTGCCCAATATCAAAATGATGATAACTTCAAAAGAATGATGAAACATTTCTTGAAAGAAGATAGAGAAGCATACTTTCTAGAGTTAGCTCATCAAGGGGCTAAACTTCCTCCAAAATTTAATGTGAAAGATATCATTACACATGAGCAAGAAACTCCTATCACGGCTATGATGAAATAGATGCATGCCATGCAAGTCAAACTTAACAAACTTGAAAAAGAAAAGGAACCTAAGGAGTTCTCCATGGAAGCTCTATGCCCTTTTCCATTTGATAAAGACTTGTACATGCCACCATTCCCTAAAAAAGTGGAAATGCCTAAGTATGATAAGTATGATAGAAACTATGATCCTCAAGATCATGTCAGAGAATTTTGTACTCAATCCATGGAGTTCATGCATGAACCAACCTACTTAATGCATCTCTTCCCTTGATCTTTGGAGGAGCAGCCATTCATTGGTTCTCTAGAATGCCTCCAACTATCAAAACTTTTGAGGAGTTAATCAAACTATTCTATCAATAATACTCCAACAATATTCAACATCCGGTCACCATGATCGACATCTGCAATCTGAAACAATATCCAGGTGAACCATTCCTGACATTTCTCAAGAGATGGAGGAAGAAATCTTCTCTATATGCTACACCCATTCCAAAAACTGAGAAGCTGAAAATCTTCATCAACAATCTTGTTCCATAACTCAGCTACTATTTGCAAATGAAAAATCATACATCCTTTGATAAGATGGTAGAAAATGCAATCAAAATTGAGAAAGTACTTGTGCAAAAAGGAGACATATCACTTCAAAAAGACAAGTACGAATCTGGATCTAGTTCTAAAGACAAGAACAAAAACTAGAATAAGAATAAAGGCATCATCACAGATGGCGTTGTTGATAATATTCATGCCCCATCTAAGGCACCCACTTTCAATATCACTATTAGCACACAAGCCATCAAAGCTGCTAAAGCTAAAACATTCGAATCTAACAAAAAGTCATCTTATTATAGACCTTGGGCTACAGATCTTAATCACAAATTCACTCCTCTTGGAGAGTCCTTGGAATCTGCCATGAAAACTCTAATGGAAAACAAAATCATTTACTTGCCTGAGATGAAAGTCTTTGATCTTGAACCTAAACCGAAATGGTGGAGGGAGAACTGTAATACCCCAAAAATGGGCTATAGGTTCATTAACCTCTTACATCATCAAATCAAACGAAATTGACATCAAAGTCCTAACCAAAGGCACATCCGAAAATTATCAAATCCTAAATTGATTATCCTAAATTTTGCATCGGGGAATATTCCTAATTATCTTAATTATCTTTAATTTAATTATTATTTGGCGATAAATCCTATTTATCTTAAAGTTTGATTAATTGAATATTCTTAATATTTAATTAATTAGATTTAATTCTGCCACTTAATTATTTAATTGAATTTAATTATATTTATTCCTAATTATTATTATTCAAATTTGACAATAAATCAAAATTCTTATTATTAATTGATTAAATTCTTATTTAATTAATTAAAGCAAGTTGTCATATTTAATGATATTATTTTTTAATAAAGTTTAATTATAATAATTGATTAACGAATAAATCAATTATTTTATTTTAAAATCAGTTAAGTTGGAAATAAATCACTTTATTTATTTATTTAATTTATATTAATTATGCACATCCAAAAAAATAGTTAAACTATAAATCAAAAAATCAATTCAAGTTGTTTTAAAAATAAACTTGACTCCATTTTGAGTTGAAAGCTGATCTCAACTTCTGATTTAAATCAAAAAGTTGTTTTTGCATGATTTATTGTGAGTTAACTATCTTTAATTCCTTGTTCACTCAAAAATCAACTGAGTGATTTATGGCTTTTTCCATGCATCCCCATAGCCCTGGATTTTTATAAAACCAAGGCTTAGCTCTTCACAATCATATCTTAGATTATGCAAACTTATGCTGGCAAATTGGTGTCTGAAGAATTGAAGCTTCTTTGCGAATCAACAACTTTGTGAGATCATTCATATTTTAGCATATCATTGTTAGATTAATTGTATTGCATATCAATTTTTCATATAGAATATATTCATATTAGATTTCTCATTCTTATTGCATAGAAAACCCAAAAATATAGATTAATTTGCATCTAATTCATATCTAGATTTTGCATTCAAATCCTTCATTTAGGTGTCGTCAAGGTCACTGATCTCAGTCCAATCTGAGAATGCATACTCGCACCTACTAGAAGGTAGTAAATCACCTAGTTAGATTAGTTTCCATTTCACTGCATGATTTTGATTTCTACTAATCTCTAATGTTTTACTGAAGTGTTGTGTCCATAGCTAGGTACAAAATTCACACACATATTTATGGCACCCACCATGGGGCCTTGAAATGGGTTTCTATTCAATTCATATCAATTTCTATCATCTTCTTGTCATTTTCTGTTCCAAGCTATGATTTTTAATTTTTGTCCATATAATTTTTGTACAAGTTTTGTCAGAAACTTGTATCAGGAGATACCCACTATCATACGATAGTTGATTTGATCAAGAATCATACCATCAGGATCACATGATCATTTGGAATCTCTATTGTCGTATGGTCTGGTACCCAGTGTCATACGAGTTTCTAGACTGTCATTTGGTGGGTGACCCAATGTCATATGAGTTTTAGTGCCAGGTTTCGATTATCATTTCACTTTTTCAGGTAGTTTTCTAGATTTGTTTCTTTGATTTGGACTAACAGCTAACATTAACGATTGAAATTAGTTGTTTCTGATTGATTTCTACTAGTTTTGATTGGGAGAAGTGTAAGAATTGCTAAAAATAGGTAATAATCTACTAAGCACATTGTGAGGAATTCAGGTAATCTTTTTAGCTGATAACATTTTGATTTGGATTAAAAAGAACTCTTGTGTGTCAAGCTTGTGTGACCTTTATTGCTTTCATATCACAGATTTCATTTCGGGCTATTAAAAATGAACATAGATTTTCTTTTTAGCGAATTTGTTACACATAGTAAATAGGCCCTATGAACACTATTTGTGGCTCTTGAGAGAGTGGGTTTCTAGTGAAACTCTTCTCAACGAAGGAACCCTTGTAGGTAGGGAGGATACAGAGGGAGTCTCACATTCTACTAGAGTTGTGCGTCTTCAGCTTCTAATTGATACATTCTCTCTCCGAAGAGGTTGATAGATCATGAGTGGTTGACATCATAGATCTTTGTGAGATAATCTTGGTCTTAGCATGTCGGATTAATCTCTCTACTTTGTTTGGGTTAAAAGTGAAAAGGCTAGAGGATTATGATCTACTCCCTTTTTTGGGTAGTACCAAAAACTCAGATCCTTGAATTTGCAAACCAATCTCCATGTGGTATATTTTGTGAGTCACCTTTAGAGAGGGTTAACCATAGTGGACATTCCCTTAATTGGGTCAACCACGTTGACAGAACCTCAAGCGGTAATAGCCATTTTCACTGTGGTAGTGACAACTGCTATATAAATATCCTTGTGGAAGAAATCTCCATAGGTGTGGTCTCTTGTTGGGCTGTCAAATCTCCCTAGAAACTCTTGATTGATTAAATTCTCAGACTATGTCAAAACCCGGGTGCACCTGGATTGGAGTTCGCCCTCTTGAGATCACAAAAGTTGCAAAGTGAGACCATTACTAAAAACCCTAGTGAGGCCAAATTTTTATTTTTCTAGGAATATGTGCATTATTGCAAAAATTTTTGGAACATACACTATTAGCACTCCTAGGGATTAGCCCAATTCAGTCACTTGATTATTCATGCATGGGGTTGCTTTGTCCCCTGTTCATTATTTTCAGATGTGCTTGAAATCACTTGCTTGATGTTTTGTGTGCTTGTTTATCTATCTGCTTACTAAGAATGAATCAATTCGCTATAATCTTCAAATCTGGACAGACAATTCTATGAACAATCTGAAACTGAAAACCTCAAAAATTGCAAAATCTAGTGTCAAACACCTTTCTTGAGTCAACAGTCATTTTGTAAAGTTAGAAAGTTGTACGACTTTTGGCTATTGTCATTTTAGAACCCCCAGATTGTCATATGGTATAAGGTATATTGTCATATGAATTTTGTTGCCAGTCAATTCCAAAAAGTCAAAATTCCTACAATCAACTATCGTGCAAGTTTGACAACTGTTGTATGAGTTTTTCAATTGTCATTTCATGCTATACCCACTGTCGTACAAGCCTGTAGAAAGTCATTTGGTAAATTTTGAAAAGTTGTCAGAAAGTTGTTAGAACTGTCAGAGACCCATCTTTTCCAGCCTATTTCCAGAATTTTTCAAACAAATCATTGTGTCAGGAATAGAACAAAAACTATTGACAATCTAATCATTTTCATAAAGTGGCCTTTTGAATCCAATTTAGACTTCTATTTAATCGATTTGAGTCTTTTTCATCTTGTGTCAAAACCTTGTCATAACTATCAATCTTCAATCAATCATCAAAATGGCTAAGTGTTGTGAACTAGTGTCTGCTATCTTTTGGGAATCTACCCATACATCCAGGGCACAATCTCCTTCATTTACATCTAATCCAAGCTTCAATCAATCAAACCTTGACAAGGTTGCATCATTTGATCTTCTTGAATCAGATCTTTCTTCAGTTGTCTTCATCACATTCTTTTTTTTCACCTAAGGTTAATGGTGGAAACTAGAGCCTCCTCTCACAAGAAATCTAGAGAAGCATCCCATACCTTGGCTATAACCACTACTAGGGGTCCAACTCTTGAGAAACTCTACAATTTTGGTCTTTATGAAGATGACGGTCTTGGCAACTTTCGATTAAAAACTGGTTACATTCCTCCTTCATCAACTCATAGAGGTAATCAACAAACTCCTCATCAATCTATCCCAGGTAGAACTCCTACCATGTCTCAAGCAGGGACAAAATTTGGCTCTCAAAGAGCTCAATCTCAACATGGTGCAGATTAGGAACCCACACCTGAAGAAATTTCTCAATATCAAAATGATGATAACTTCAAAGGAATGATGAAGCATTTCTTGAAAGAGGATAGAGAAGCATACTTTTTTACAATTGGCTCATCAAGGAGCTAAACTTCCTCCCAACTTTAATGTTGAAGATATCATTACACATGAGGAAGAAACTCCACTCATATCTATGATGAAATAGATGCATGCCATGCAATTCAAGCTTAATAACCTTGAGAAAGAAAAGGAACCCAAGGAGTTCTCCATGGAGGCCCTATGTCCTTTTCCATTTGACAAAGACTGGTACATGCCACCATTCCCAAAAAGAGTGGAGATGCCTAAGTATGATAAGTATGATGGACACTCTAATCCTCAAGACCATGTCAAAGAATTATGTGCACAATCTATGGAGTTCATGCATGAACCAACCTATCTGATGCATCTCTTTCCTCGATCTCTGGGAGGAGCAACCATTCATTGGTTCTCTCGATTGCCTTCTACTATCAAAACTTTTGAGGAGTTGATCAAATTTTCTATCAGCAATACTCCTAAAACATTCAACATCCAGTCATCATGATGAATATCTACAATCTCAAACAATATCTAGGCGAACCATTCTTGACATTTCTCAAGAGATGGAGGAAGAAATTCTCTTTATATGCTAGGCCTATTCCAGAAATTGAGAAACTAGAAATCTTCATCAATAATCTTGTTCCAGAGATCAACTACCCTTTACAAATGCAAGATCATACATCTTTTGATAAAATGGTAGACAATGTGATCAAAATTGAAAAAGTACTTATGAAAAAAGGAGAAATCACACTTCAAAAGGACAAGTATGAATCAGGATCCAGTTCTAAAGACAAGAACAAAAATTGGAACAAGAATAAAGGCATTTTAACAGATGGTGTTGTTGATACTATCTGTTCCCCATCAAAGGCACCGACTTTTAATCTAACTACTGGCACCCAAGCCATCAAAGCCTCAGAACAAAAGGTGTCTAAACCATCTCAAAAGATGCCAAAATACAAATCTTGGTTCGCTGATAATAAATGAAAGTTCACTCCTCTTGGAGAATCTTTAGAATCATCTATGAGAACTCTGCTAGCTAATAACATCATCTCTTTGCCTGAGATCTGACAATCTGATTCTGATCCTAAACCATAATGGTGGAGAGAATGAATTTTGTGATTTCCATCAGGGTAAAGGTCACAAAACTAATAACTACTTACGCTTGAAACATATTATTCAAGATCTAATTGATAGGGGAGACATCACAATTGACAATCACAAGAGCAATAATGATCATATAACATTCACAGAACCATTTTTGAAACATGGTCAAGAAGTTTCATCTTCTTAGCCTAATATGGGGGCAAAGGTCAATTATGCTTACCTTGGAAATAATGTTGTTATCAATATGGTTGAACCTTATCTCTTTGAGCATTGCAATGTCATCATAATTATGTGAAGAGATAGAGATCATTCTTCAAATAATGTAGTTACTCAATCGCAGGCTCAGGCACATCTGAACAGACAAATCACAAATTCATCAAGTGTCCCTAAGATGCCCTTCAATCTTTCTTCCACTTCTAAATAGAAGGCTATTTCTAAATTTTCCAATCCTAAAGATACAAGGCCAACATCTTATAACATTGTTCAACAACTCCAACACACTAATGTGAAAATCTTCATGTTTGAGTTGCTTCGGATATCTCTAGCTCATAGAGCTATTTTGGACAAAGCTTTGCTCGGATCTAATGTTCTTAATGACCTTGATTTAGACAGGTTCTAGACTATGGTTGGACATCTTACATCTCCACAGTATATATCCTTTTCAAAGGAAGATGACAACTCCTTGAGTCACTGACATAACCAGCCCTTGCATAGAATTCTTGATCCAAAACTGTAGAGTCAAACGTGTGTTGATAGATGGAGGTGCTGGCCTAAATATTTTTCTTACAGCTTGGTCACACAATTGGGATTTTGTAAATTGGCTATTGATCCTAGAAAGAAAATAACTATAAAATCCTATGATGAACAAGAAAGATCTTCTAAAGGTATCATTGTCTTACCTATCAGAGTAGGTCCAGTTATCAGAGATACTATATGTCAAGTTCTTGATCTACCTTTGGCTTACAACATTCTTCTAGGGAGACCATGGATACATGAGATGAAGGCTATTCCTTCTACATTCCACCAATGCTTAAAATTTCCTTATGAAGGAGTAGAGGTCACTATTCCAGGAGACATATCCACCACTTGCAATACATTGAAGGAAAGTACAGATAAACTTGTGCCTAATAATAGAGAATCTTCCATTGAGCCAACAAAAGAAGCATCCACATCTAAAATGGAAGATCTTGTAAAAGAGGTCAATATCAAAGAAAAAGGTGTGGGAGAATATACTATAGAGCTAGTCTTATCTTTGACATCACTACCTATCTCACCTAAGTCTTATGGACAATCTTTGAAACAATCCAAACTAGACTCTAAAGAACCTCTTGAGGCATATAAAAAGAATTTTGTAGCAGAATAAGTCTCCAAGAAAGAATTTGAAGAGGATGAAGCTGTGCTTGCATGGCTATACAAGCATGAACCTAAGTCTTAGGCTGTTCCAATTAGTGACTCTACAGTATCCAAAATCCCTTCTAAGGCATATGGTCCAGGAGATAAATTAATAGCTAAGATGGGATATTTAGGTAAAGGGCATCTAGGAGTCAAAGGAGAAGTCTTATAACACCTATTTCACATACTGGTAGGGAAAAAAAAGATACTGTTGGCTTAGGATTTAAAAAGAAACCCTTCCACCTCAAAGGTAATTATTCCCATGTCATAGAGCAGATCACACCAGGAGAACCTCTTCTTAAGAAGGAAGAAACTAACCCATTAGATAGTGATTCAGACAGCTCAGAACTTGTTCATTATGAACATTTGTGTAAAGAAATCAAAGACCTTCTTGATGATAAAGATGATCCAATCAAAAGGATTAATGTAGTAGAAACAAAAGAACCTACTATCAATCAAAAGATAGTTACAACACAAGAACCAGCTAATCTTGAAAACAATCAAGAAGAGGAAGGTGGCAGTTATTCTGAGACAAATTCTCATGAGTATGAATTCAAATCAAAATCTGAGGGTAACCCTTCTTGGGGTATTCATCCCGACTTTACTCATGTTCTTAGATTTCCTAGAGGCATAGATGAAGAATCTAATGACTATGAATGGGGAGCCATTCCAGAAGAAGATGAGCTTATTACAAAAAAACATGTTGATGTTATTCACCAATATGCACCTGAACCCAACGTAAGTCTAGAGCAAAATGATGAACCTATCGAGTCTGATCCTCCTATGGATGAATTGGACTCCCACAATGACATTGAGCCTATTCACGAATTGAATGTCTTAAGTTGTAATATCATCTTTGAACTCAAGTGTCAGGATAGGACCAATGATGACAGATCCATATCCGTAAACACTATCTAACAATCTTTCCCCATTTTGACTATCCAACATCTTGAACTTATTGATCAAACCTCCACAAATCTGAACCATGGTATTTATACCTTCCCAAATGACTATACCCTTTCTTGGTACCTCAATGTAGTTGAGCCTATAAGTACTTCCATCAGTGAATGGAGAGTTAGCATGACAGAGTCAAACATCAAGTATCTTAGTCAGAAAAATAAGAATAAGAATAAAAAGAAAAGGAGTATCTGATTCCTTCACCTCGAGCATATCTAATCCTATACTCGATTGTACCTCATAAATATCACAACACATGCTTTTTCATTGTCCAATGTACTCTCATTGGCTCAACCATGAACTGACTAAGAGAGTTAACTGCTAAAGCTATATCTAGCCTGGTGTTAACCAAATACATGAGAGAACCAATCAACTACTTGTATAAGGTGGGATCTACATCCTTCTCCCTGGATGTGTCTACCTTCCTCCAATTCATAATCATAGGTGTAGACATGGCATTGCAATCCTCCATCTTGAATCTCTTCAAGTTTTCCATGCAATATTTCCCTTGCCCAAGGAAAACTTCTCCATCTATCTGCTACACCTCCATACCTAGAAAGTAGTGCATAAGTCCTAAATCCTTCATCTCGAACTCTACTGCAAGGTCCCTCTTGCACTCATCTATGAGCCCTAATGAACCTGTTAGAAATAAGTCATCCACATATAGAACAAGAATGAGTATCTCACCCCCAACCACCAAGTAGTAGAGGTTAGCATCTGCATCACTCTTCACGAAGCCCATTTCCTGCAAGTAATTATCAATGCACTCATACCACACTCTAGGAGCCTGCTTGAGTCCGTACAAAGCTCTCTTCAATCTGCACATGTGAGTTTCTTTATTGTGTGCTACAAAGCCTTCTGGTAGTTCTATGTATACGTCCTCCTTCAGCTTGCCATTAAGGAATGCTATCTTGATATCTATTTGATGGATTTTCCATCCCATCTGTGCTAAAATCGAGATTACAGCTTGTATAGAAGTATACCTAGGTACTAGAGAAAATGTCTCCTCATAGTCTATTCCCTCCTTTTGAGAGAACCCCTTTGCCAAAAACCTTGCCTTGTATTTCTCAATGCTACCATCTGCACTGTGCTTAACCTTGTAGATCTAATGTGATCCAACCACTACCCTATCTGTTGGTCTAGGCACTACCTCCCACACACCATTCTACATTATTGAGGTATACTCCTCAACCATCACATCTTGCCACACTTGATGTTGTGCAACCTCCTAATAACTGGAAGGCTTACTGTCTACCAGCTGGTTGACTAAAGCCACATAGTCATTGAACTTGGCTAGTTGTCTTCGCTCTCTAGTAGTCTTCCTAGGAGTTCCCAAAAAGTCCTGAGTATCCCTCTATGTCTATTGAACCTCATAGTTCCTGCTACCAACTATAGAAGATGAGATATCAACCTCCATATCTTGTTGATGTATTTCCTATTGCACGAGTTACTCCATACTATGCAAGCTCTCGCCACTTGAGTCTATGTTGGTACTGGTAACTATACTTGAGCTTTTCTTCCCTTGACTCGGTTGAGTTGTCCTTGGAACTTCTATTGGCTTCTCACTCTAATTATTTGCTAGAAAATCTCTAGACCTCTTGAATGCCTTATCTCCCATGAACTTGACATGACACCTGATAATAATCCACCTGGTCCCTGGAATAAATATCCAATATGCCTTTGAGGTTTCAATGTACCCCACAAAGTACCCTCTCTCTACAATTTGATCTAGCTTGGTACATGTATCACCTAGAATATGACAATATGTCAAACTTCCAAATATCCTAAAGTGACTGACATCTAGCTTCTTTCCTATGAAAGCTTCCTCTTGTGTTATCTTTCCTAGCACCTTATGTGGAACCCGATTCTGTATGTACACTGTTGTACTACATGCCTTTGCCCATAAGTAGCGGGGCATGTCCCGATCATGTAGCATAGCCCTTTCTGCCTCCAATATGGACCAATTCTTCCTCTTAGCAACTCCATTCTACTACGGATTTTAAGGAACAGTCCTGATGCAGGAGCATCCTAGGTGTAAGGGCAATCTTGCATCACCCAAAAATATTTATGTTTTTGTATTCAATAAGGGCTATCTTGTGCAGAGCTCCTATTTATGGAAGCTTGCTATTTTTAGTAGGTTGGTCATAAATCTCAGAATGTTCTGATTTCTACATGTGGAAGTTCATCTCAGTCATATCAGCCTGCCAGTAAAGTTTCATGGCTAGATCAGGTCTAGTTTTGAAGATATTGAAGATTTTCGGTATTGGGAGCAAGGTACAGAAACTTTGAACTCAGTTTTGAAGGCTTTAGAGGCCCCAGATGAGGTTGAAAATTTGGGTGATGGATGCTTGTGCTAGTTAGGCCTATAGAGTGCTTCGTGGCATTTCTGAAATGGGCTTATAATAGTCAATCGGGTCAACTGGTGATGACTTATGCTCTTTGGAAGTTGGGTCACCTGAAATGGCGGAAAATAATTTTTCTTCAAAATTTCTATTTGGGTTTCAAAAATTATTTTTAGCTGACTTTGATGTAATAAAGTGTAAAATAAAATAATTCTAAGTTTGGTCGACCCTAACGGCTAAATTTCTAGAACCTTCTCGGGCGGTGGAAATTGCCTATATAAGAAGGCCCATAGTGTTGTTTAGGGCAGTTCTGGGTAGTAGATCTGGGTATTGATTCAAGGCTTTGTCCTATAGAATATGGTAAGGGAATGCCCATGTGGCTTTGCATATTGTAATTCAGAAAGTTTGTAATTCCACATTTGTGGAGATAATAAGAAGCCAATTTTCTGTTCTTGCATATTATTGTTGTTGTTTCTCTATTTCTGTTATGTGTTTGTGGTATTAAGGGGAGCATCCTTCATCAAGTGGTATCAGAGTAGGAGTTCTTGAGTGTGTAAACAGATCGCTAACTATGAGGTAGTTTGCACTAGGACCGTGGTTAGGGTTTCAGTGCGCATCGCGAAAATGCCTCCATGAAGAGAACATGGTGGAAGAGCTGGTGCTGTGACACCTGAGGTTAGAAAGCTACCGAGACAAGTGCGAGCATTGCAAGAAGAGATTCGCAAAGGAATGAATCTTAATGTCAGAGATGAAAGCGAGGATGAATCTGAAGAAGAATATCAAGAAGGAGAAGCTGAAATTGTGAACCAGGAGGAAGAAAGACTTTTTCGGGTGATTTCCAAGATTGGAAAAAGACCTAAGATTGAGGTCCCTACATTTTCTAGAAATCTTAACCCAGAGGAATTGATCGACTGGATCAATGAATGTGAAGAATATTTTGAGTATGAAGATGTTGAGGATCCTGATAGGGTCAAATTTGTGAAGGCCAGATTGAAAGGTCATGCGAAGATCTGGTGGCAAGAAATTCAATTGGAGTGAAATAGGAGAGGGAAATATAAAATCACAAGATGGGATCAGATGGTGGATAAATTGAGGCAATAGTTCATTCGAGTTGATTATGAGCTTGACCTACTAAAGAAAATGAAAAGTTTGAAGCAAGCAGGAATATCTGTTCAGGAGTATACAAAGGAGTTCTATCGACTCCTCATCAGAATAGGCCATGCAGAAGTTGATAAGGAGAAAGTTGCTTGATACCTTAATGGGTTAAGGCCAAGCATTCAGGAGGAGTTGAATCTGGTTTGAATGAATAGTATTGAGGAGGCATACCAGTTTGCCCAAAAAGTAGAGGAAAAGTTGAACAAGAAATTTGAGAGCAGACAAAATGGAAGAGGTCATGGTGGAAGATCTGGTGGACGGTCATATGGTGGCCGAAATGAAGATCTAAAAAGAAGGATGAGGCCAGTAGCAGTTAGAATCAGAGAGGAAATAATTCCAATCATTTCCAAGATCAGAGTAATAGAGATCAGAGAGGAAGAGGAAGAGGACAAGGGTCTGGAAGAGGAGGCTTCCATGGAACATGTTTTCACTGTGGAGAAGAAGGTCATAGGGCATTTGAATGTCCTTAGCGCCAAGGTAGAACAAACAGGAGAAATGAAGGCCAGGCCAAAGTTGCAAATGTAGATGAAGATGTTAGATCTTCAAATTTTGAAGATGCTGAAAGAGGAGAAATGCTAATTAACAGAAGAGTCTTGCTGAGTGGTGAGAATGAACCTAAACAAAGGAGGAGCATGTTTCACACTAGATGCAAGTGTGAGGGTAAATGCTATGATGTGATTATCGATAGTGGAAGTACTGACAATTTAGTGTCAAAAGAGATGGTGACAAAGTTGAAGCTCAAGAGATAGAAACACCCACATCCATATCAGATTACTTGGGTGCAGGATGACCACAAGGTCATGGTCAGTGAACAGTGCCTGGTAAAGTTCAAGATTGGTGGGTACCAAGATGAGGTACTATGTGATATCATCTCTATGGATGCATGTCGTATGTTGTTGGGTAGACCATGGCAGTTTGATAGATGTGTTGTACATGATGGTCATGCGAATACCTATTCCCTGAAAAAGGATGAAGTGTGACATAAGCTAAAACCATTGAAGGAGACCGAAGAAAAGGTATGTGGTAATGCAAGAATAACATTTGTTGATGGAAGAAAATTCCTAGATGGTATGAGGCATGAGCATGTGTGTTTTGCTTTAATTCCAAAAGTTGGTAAAGAAGAAGTAGAGGATGAACCTATAGAGGTTGCAAATTTGTTGAATGAGTTTTAGGATATTGTATCTGATAATGTACCTAATGGATTACCACCGGTAAGGAAGATTAGTCATCAGATGGATTTGATTCCAGGGGCTAGTTTGTCAAACAAGGTAGCGCACAGAATGACACCAGCAGAAAGTGAAGAGTTGAACAGACAAGTACATGAGTTATTATAGAAGGGTTTGATTTGAGAGAGTCTGAGTCCCTATGTTGTACCAGTGGTATTAGCACCAAAGAAGAATGGAGAGTGGAGGATGTGTATAGATTCCAGAGCAATAAAGAAGATCACAATCAAGTATAAGTTTCCATTGCCACGAATCGATGATATTATGGATTGTTTGAGTTGAGCAGTGTATTTCTCAAAGATAGAATTGAAGAGTGGATATCACCAGATTCAGATCAGAGAAGGAGATGAATGGAAGACTTCCTTCAAGACAAAGAAAGGACTGTATGAGTGGTTAGTCATGCCTTTTGGGCTAACCAATGCACCGAGCACTTTCATGCGGCTCATGAACGAGGTTCTGAAAGAATTTCTGGGTAAGTTTGTCATTGTTTACCTAGGTGATATTTTGATTTTTAGCAAGACATTGGAGGAACATATGATGCATATTCATATGGTGTTTGAGAAGTTGAGAGATGAGAAATTGTTGATTAATTTGAAGAAGTGCAGTTTTGTGAAGAAAGAGTTAGTGTATTTGGGATTTGTAGTTTCAGCAGAAAGTCTAAAAATGGACCCAGAGAAGGTACAGGCTATCCTTGAATGGCCTACTCCAAGGAGTGCTACTGAGGTAAGATCTTTTCATGGTTTGGCTAGCTTTTACAGAAAGTTTATCAGAAATTTTAGCAGTATTTGTGGACCCTTGACTGAAACAATGAGAGGGGATAGAAAAGAGTTTAAGTGGACTAATGGGGCAGAAAAGAGTTTTCAATTGTTGAAACAAAAAGTTGTAGAACAACCTATTTTAGCACTTTTAGATTTTAATAAGGTGTTTTAAGTAGATTGTGATGCTAGTGGTACTGCAATAGGAGCTATTATGAGCCAAGAAGGTAAACCTGTTGCTTATTTTTGTGAGAAGTTAAATGATGCCAAGAGAAAATATTTTGTTTATGATCAAGAATTTTATGCTATAGTTCAGGCATTGAAAAAGTGGAGGCACTATCTGCTTCCTAAGGAGTTTGTTTTGTATACTGATCATCAAGATTTGTAATATTTGAATAGTCAAGGAAAGTTGAATCAGAGGCATTTGAAATGGGTTGAGTTTTTGCAAAGTTATACATTTGTTTTGAAACACATGAGTGGAAAGTCTAACAGGGTTGTGGATGCTCTTAGCAGAAGGCAACTATTGCTGACAGAAATGTAGATTGAAGTGGTTGGGTTCAAGGAACTCAAGAATTTGTATCCAGAGGATCTTGATTTTGGTGAAGCTTGGAAAGCTTGTAGAGAACCTGTTACTCTAGACAGGATGAAATGGCTGGATTTTATCATCCAAGATGATATGCTATTCAGAAGGAGTCAGTTGTGCATTCCACAAAGTTCTATGAGGGAGAATGTCATCAAGGAGAAGCATAGTGGAGGATTGGCTGGACATTTTGGTCATGATAAAACCCTTGTTTTGGTTGGTGAGAATTATTATTGGCCACAATTGCAACAAGATGTGAAGAAGTTTATACAGAGTTGCAGAGTATGTCAGATGGTGAAAGGAGTGAAGCAGAATACAGGGTTGTATCAGCCATTACCTACACCAGAGAAGCCTTGGGAGGATATCAGTATGGATTCTATTCTTCATTTACCAAGGACACAGCGGGGACATGATTCAATTTTTGTAGTAGTTGATAGATTTTTGAAGATGGCACATTTCATTCCCTGCAAGAAGACTAATGATGATGTTCATGTAGCAGAATTGTTTTTCAGAAAAGTGGTGAGACTACATCGTTTACCAAAGACCATAGTTTCAGATTGAGATACTAAGTTTGTTGGATATTTCTAGCAGACATTGTGGAAGAAGTTGAAGATAGATTTGAAGTTCAGTTCATCACATCATCCACAGACTGATGGACAGACAGAGGTGGTGAATAGAAGTTTGGGAAATCTGCTGAGATGTTTGGTTGGAGATAAGCCAACAGGATGGGATTTGATTTTACCACAGGCAGAATTTGCATACAATAATTCTATCAATAGGAGCACTGGTAAATCACCATTCCAAATTGTATATGGAAATAGTCCAAGAAATGCATCTGAATTGAGAAAGATAGATAAAGGAGAAATAAGTAGTGTTGAGGCTGAGGATTTTGTAGAACATTTAAAGAACATCCATGAGGAGGTGAGGAAGCATATTACCAAGATGAATGCGTAGTATAAGGCTAAGGTAGATGAGAAAAGGAGGCATAAAGAATTTTAGGTTGGGGATGAAGTCATGGTTCATTTGCGGAAGGAGTGATTTCCAGTTGGTACATATAACAAGTTGAAAATGAAGAAGTTTGGACCATGTAAGATATTGAAGAAGCATGATTCAAGAAATGCATATGAGGTAGAATTGCGTACTGAGCTAAATATTTCACCAGTGTTTAACATTTTAGATTTGACAGAGTATCACGAAGGAGGTGTTGAAGATGAGGTTGCAGCAGCATAGTGGAGTATTTCAGCAACCAGTTTAGATATCAAGGAGATTGAAGACATACTGGACAATCATGTTGCTAGAAGCACAAGGAATAGGACATATGAAGAGTATTTGGTCAAATGGAAAGGATGACCTATTAAAGATTCATCATAGCTAACAAAGGAGGAGGTTAATCATCTTGGTTTTCCTCTGCACACCTGAGTTGTGACGGGGTCACTTCTCAAATTACCCTGAGTGTCTGATGTAGGAGCATCCTGGGTGTAAGAGCAATCTTGCATCACCCAAAACTATTTATATTTTTGTAGTCAATAAGGGCTATCTTGTGCAGAGCTACTATTTATGGAAACTTTCTATTTTTAGTAAGTTGGTCATAAATCTCAAAATGTTCTGATTTCTACATGTGGAGGTTCATCTCAGTCATATCAACCTGCCAGTAAAGTTTCATGGCTAGATCAGGTCTAGTTTTGAAGATATTGAAGATTTTCGGTATTGGGAGCAGGGTACAAAAACTTTGAACTCAGTTTTGAAGGCTTTAGAGGCTC
The DNA here is from genome assembly GCA_027943335.1 of Chamaecyparis obtusa. NCBI lineage: Eukaryota > Viridiplantae > Streptophyta > Pinopsida > Cupressales > Cupressaceae > Chamaecyparis > Chamaecyparis obtusa. Next base: position 13,854,125 of record BSBK01000529.1, read on the forward strand.
TGGATGAGGTTGAAAATTTGGGTGACAGGCACTTGTGCTAATCAAGCATGTAGAGCGTTTCGTGGTATTTCTGAAATGGGCTTATAATAGTCAATTGGGTCAACTGGTGATGACTTATGGTCTTCGGAAGTTGGGTCACCTGAAATGGCAAAAAATATTTTTTCTTCAAAATTTCTGTTTGGGTTTCAAAACTCATTTTGAGCCAACTTTGATGTAATAAATTGTAAAATAAAATAATTCTAAGTTTGGTTGGCCCTAAGGGATAAATTTCTAGAACATTCTCGGGCAGTGGAAATTGCCTATATAAAGAAGGCCCGTAGTGTTGTCTAGGGTAGTTCTGGGTAGTAGATCTAGGTATTGATTCAAGGCTTTGTCCTATAAACTATGGTAAGGGAATGCCCATGTGCCTTTGCATATTGTAATTCAGAAAGTTTATGGCTTTGCATATTGTAATTCATAAAGTTTGTAATTCCACATTTGTGGAGATAATAAGAAGCCAATTTTCTGTTCTTGCATATTATTGTTGTTGTTTCTTTATTTCTGTTATGTGTTTGTGGTATTAAGGGTAGCATCCTTCATCAAGTCCACTCTCTCTTGATTCCTTCCTTGGTATAGAACTCTTGGAATTCATTACTCTTGTACTCACCTCCATTGTCTGTCTAAAGAACCTTTATCTTCCTTCCTGTCGAGCTCTCCATAAGAGCCTTGAACTCTTGGAAACAACTGAAAACTTCATCCTTGCCTTTAAGAAGTATATCCAGGTCTTCCTGGAGAAATCATCAATAAAAGTAACATAGTATTCATATCCTCTAAGAGACTTCATTGACATTGGCCCACATACATCTGAATGTACTAGATCAAGAACACCCTCAGATCTGGTGTCACTTCTTGGAAAAGATGCTTTCACAAACTTCCCCAACACGCATCCCTTACATACATCATCATGCTTTGTGCTCACCTCTGGAACACCTGTCATTGTCTCATGAAGAAATTTAAGTTCTCCATGATGTATATGACCCATCCTCCTATGCCATAGCTCTCCAAGATCTCTAGGATTACTACTGCTTATCAATGCCTTAGGAGTGTCAAACTGCAACCTATAAAGGTACCCACTCCTAACTCCAATAGATACGGGTGATTTCCAATCCTTGTGCTTGATCAACACCTGCGTCCCTCTAAAAAGTACATTATACCCTTTGTCTTGAAGAAAAGATATAGAAATCAGATTCATACCTAATCCTAGCACATGCAACACATCAAGAAGAGGAATCACCTTTCCATTCTCCCTTTGAAACCGAATAGTCCCTTTTCCAATTGAGCTGAGCTTGGACAAGTTTCCCATAGAAATTTGGATACTGGTGTTCTCCTCCTTATAACTGGAGAAATACTCTCTAACTCGTGTCATATGAAATGATGCCCCATTGTCTATGTACCATACACTCTATGAGATTGAGCTAACCATACAAGCTATGAGTGCAAACTCATCCTCCAATATACTAGAGAGATCCTCTGCACTTGCTGGAGCTGCCATTAGGTTCTTGCCCTTCTTTTCACTCTTCTTCTTTTGTAGGCAATCACTGACATAGTGGCCAAATTCATGACATCCAAAGCACTTGATCTTAGATAGATCCTTCTTCTTCTCGCTTTGTGGATTAGATCTTTTGCTAGACCCCTTCTTTGCTTTCCCTTTTCCTGCTAGGGCAACGTTCTCCTATTCTACCTCACTTTTATGACTCTTGTTGTTGGCTCCATTAACAAGACTTAGTCTAAGCTCCTCCTGAGTGAAATCACTCCAAAGCCGATCCCAACTAGGTAAGGTGTCTCACCCACTAACAACTTGAACAAAGACATCCCACTGCTTAGTGAACCCATTTAGGGCTATTCTTACTAGCTCATCTTCATCTGGCTTATCTCCAATAGTTGCTAACTCATCCTTGACAAGTCTAGGTCTGGTGAAGTAACTTGTAATGTCTTCTCCCTTGTTCATCCTGGTATTCTTCAACTTTTCTCTAAGAATCAGCTTCTGGTTCGTGGTAGCATTCTGGTACAGATTCAAAATTTTATCCCACATCTTCTTCACTGTATCTAACTCTATGATATGTGGAACAATATGATCCTTGACACCGTTAAGGATTATCCTCCTCACCTTGGCATCCTCCTTGTATGCTGCAAGCTGTGCTATATCTGTAGGTATAACTACAACATTGGTAGTGTATTCCTTGATACCATTCTCTTCTAGCAATAAAGAAATGTTGGCTTTCCAGACACCAAAATTTGAGGCACCATCCAATGTATCCTGATCTCTCAAACCAGCTGAGTCCATCTCAAAGAAATGAAGAAAATAACAATTCTAAAGAGGTCAAACTAGACTTTATAAACCCTCAAATTCTTTCCTTTACCTAGGGTAAACTCTTTCTACCCTCAACTTGGCTCTGATACCATGTGAAAATTCTCTATTGCAGTCACTAGTTATTAATCTCCTATTTGAAAAATAACACAACTGCAACTTCACCAAAAAAATACAGAAAGAAATATGCCACACAATGACACAATATTTTTGGACAAATTATCCTTGGAAAAACCTCGAAGAGAAAACCAGTACTGCATATGAGAAATATATTAATCTTTAACAAATTAAGAGATACAAAATTCCTTGCCTCTTAGTGGTAGAATTCCAACAATCTCCCAATTTCTCCTGCTGATATTCCTCCCCTGCTATCCCCAAACACTATCATTGCGCCCTTGCTAACAATGCAAGACTGCCCCTTGCTAACTCTGCAAGACTACTCAAGCTTGTTCTCAAACTTGATGTTAACTTCATTGCCTCCAAATGCCCCTTGACCCCCTTTTATACTACTCCCATTGTTTCTAGTTGCTTCTAGTTACTAGAAGTTTCTACAAACTAGAAGTTTCTAAAAAGAGTCAAATAATTAATAAATACATTTATTTACTAATTATTAGCAAATGGACGAACAGCTGTCCAAGCTACCAAACTAACATATTGAACTTCCCTATTATCAAAAATTTATAAGATTCCTCACTTATAATTGTTTCTAAAGACTTTAATACTGATATTTAAAAATCCCCATCGTAAGACCTCACCTTAATTGTAAATTTTCATCACAAAACAATATACTATGAACCTAGATGTAATGTAGACATATTTACTCTAGTATCCAAAGTCTTGGAGATCTATAACTTTCAACTTTAATTTCATTTCTTCTTCAGAGATTTTCCAAACAAAACAAAGTAACTTATGTAATTAAGAAAAAGAAAGTGTTAATAAAAGAGATTACCTTTCTTTTCTGGCAGATGTGGTCATGAGTGGTGAACCATTTAAGTTCTCTCTGTATTATGTGTTATCTGTGCAAATGTTTATTTGCTTGAATTCTGAATTTGTTTTCTTTTTCTTGTTTATATGTTCTTGATCATCAACAGTAGTCACCTGTTCTCTAAGGTTTACAAATATTGTTGATCTTCAACATCATTGAAGTCAATTTGTAAAAATCACCTATCATATTTGTTTGATATACAAGTGCATGAGGAAAGCTGTTGTAAATTGAAAATCACTATTCCTTACAAATGATTTCATTGTCATGTAGGAAAAAACTCTTAAAGTGGAAAATGCAAATTTGGTGAAAAAGGTAACAGACTGTTCTACTCATGTTCTCGTCGCCATCATAATAATTCTTTTGCTTTTGACCACAATGAAATTCTAAACTTGATACAATTACAGATTAGTAGAAACCACCTTCATATTGACATCAATAGTGATTTGGAAATAGAGGCTTCAACTCCACCAGATTTGCATCAAAATGATCTCAATCTTAGGTAATCATCATTACCATTATCATTTACGCTAACTAATTCTTCTTCATCTCCTAAGATAAAATCTAATGAAGACATTTTGTGTGCATTTGCAGCCTGTCATGAATTCAAGGGCACTCAACGGTCCATGATATTTTTTGCAACTTAGTTTTATCAACTTGAAAATAATTTCTAGATTGAAAAAGGATCCAAGAGTGCATCTTATGGTTTTCTTTTATGATACCTTACCTGTAAGTATCAGAATCTAAACTTTTTATTACTGTTTGAATTGCTTGAATAGTTGGGTAGCCTACTGGAAATTGGTATATATGACCTGTTCTTCAAATGCCCTACTTTTACTGTTATAGAAACTTGCTGAATTTATAAATTAGTATTTTAGCATATATAAGCAGAATAGTCCCCCAATAGAGAGAGAGAGCACCCCTCTATTTTGTGTTTTTAAGTTGTTGCTGCATGCACAAAAATATAAAAAAGTGTGTATTAGTTCATTATTTTTTAGCTTCCATCTTACAGATGTTTCGTTAATGTTCAGAAGTCAAGAAATAAGGTGTCTACTCATATATGAAGACAACAAAAAAAAATTGTCCAAATTCAATGTATAGTTTAGGCTCTACAAGTGCACTAAATTAGGATGTGTGGGTACCTAGAAACCTTTCACAATAAATAGTTACAAATTTACATCTTATTTATGTCTAAAATAAGGAATATATTATTTTGTGTTGTTGTCTAGGGGAATAGTTACTGTCCAGAATTTGCAAATTAAAAGCCCACTAGAAAATCATCTAGTAGACAACAACTGCTGGGATATAGGGAAAAAAAGTTAGTGATTACATCAATTGTGCATGTTTATTGGTACCAATAGTGCATGGTTTATTGGGGGGTTTGGGTAAAAGTATTGGATAAATTGTACAAATTATTTGATTATCAAAGTAAATAGTTCATAGACCAATAGAAAAACAAATCTATCATAAAATCTTTGAGTGTGCAAGATTGTAGAGTAGCAAGTTACGCCAAGATTTATACATTGAAAGACTTGAGGAAGTGGATTGAGATGTTTGCACATAAAAAATGTCAGCTCGATTTGCTTAATAAATAAATTAGAGATTTTGAAAATCTCATTGTTGTAAGTAATTCATAAGAACAATTAGTTTAAGATTAATATAAATATAATTATGTTATAATAAATGTAATTTAATATAAATATGATATAATTTAAAATAATATAATAATATAAAAATATTGCATAACATAATACAAATATAAATGTATAGTATTTAATATTACATATAAATAACATTAAATAATATATAAACATAAATAAATTATAATATAATATGAAATAAAATTAATATAACTATAATTTTAAATATGAAATAGTAATATAATAATATAATATGATATGAATATAATATTTTAAATAATATAAAAATAACATTAATTCAATTTAAAAGTATATATAAAGCTATTATATTATAAAATTATATCATATAAATATAAAAATAAAATATAACAATTTTTCTTTTTGTTAAAGTTATGATTAAAGTTCAACAACTGCCATGTAATGAATGAGTTTGTTTCCCCATTCATTCATAGTAATATTAATAAAACCCTGGTAAGTAGGTGAATTGGCTAATGGGGGCTTTCCATTCCAACAATCTATCCAAAATGATACACTAAACCTATTATGTACTTCCCAAGTAACATAATTTGAAACCACATCACGGGATGACATCATAAAATTTCATATTGATGATCCTTTGGGAGGATTAAGAATGGAAAAAAATGTGAAGGATCTCTATTATCTAAATATTTTTTTTGCATAATTTGACACCATTTTCTTTCCAACTTTGAGCACATTTGCCATACTAATTTACCCCCAAATACTTTATTCCTTTTACCCAAATCATGAAGAACTACTCCCCCTATAAACTTAGAGTTAGCCATGTCTTGCAAAGACACGAGAGGTATCTTTTTATCCTTACAAAGGTTACACTTCCAAAGAAAGTCTAATTAATTTTTCAATTTGATGTATCACTAAGGTTGGAGCTTTTAGAATAGCTACATAATAGTTGGGAATGGTTGACAAGACAATTTTGATCAACAATATTCTACTTGATAGTGACAACCACCTACCTCTCCAAGATGAGACTCTACTTTCAATCCTTTCAATAACAATTGACCAATAGGTTGACCTTTTTTCCCCCACAAAAAAAGGAATACCCAAATATGTTGACGACAATTGGTCAACTGAAAAAACCCAATATGTCCACAATCTGATTAGCTAGAGGAGCACTTATATTAAGAAAATATAATTTAGACTTTTGAGCATTTACCTTCTCACCTGAAGTTGACCTATACATATCTAATGTCCTTTTGATCTTCCTCACTTCTTGAATACATGTCTTTCCGAATAACAGGGTATCATCAGCAAATCATGAATGAGTCACAGAAATAGTAGTACCCACAATTTGAGCACCTTTCCACAAAGCCTGCTCTTGTTGATGTTTAATAGTTCTACTAAGTGCATCGGCCATGATAATGAAAAGGATCAAAGATAAAGGATCTCCCTGCCTTACCCCTTGTGATGAAGAAAAAATCCCAATTGGAACCTCATTAATAATTATTGAAAACTAGGCACCTCATATGCATGCCTTAACCCATTTACACCACTTAATGAAACACTAAACTTTTCAAGATCTTTAAACAAAAAGCCCCAAATCACTCTATAGTGTTCCTTCATCATGTCAAGTTTTGATGTAGGAGCATCCTTGGGCAATTGGCAATCGTGTATCAACCAAAATATGTTAGATTGGGTTTTGGCTTTCAATGTTTGAAGTGGTGATCTTGGTTCGAGACTTGAGATTCTCGGTCATTTGGTAGTAGTTCTCAACTGGAAGATGTTTTGCTTCACTGACGAACTTGATGACTAAGTATGGATGTTACTTAGTGATTGAGCTCGATGGATGAGTTTGTGCTCGGTAACTACTTTGGGGTTCTTAGTGAAATGTTCCTATTTTGGTTCATTAATGAGTTTGGTCTCTGTTTAAGTGTCTTTTCACCGAATGGCATTGGTAGTTGTTCTGTATTACTCGATTAAGTTTTGATAATCTTAGTGGTCTAGTTTAGTGATGGGTTTATTTTGATTGTTTTGGTTGGCTGACATGTGCATTTAATTTGGGTCACATTCCTCATGATATAGATCAACCATTGGGATGTGTAAGGACCTAAATTTGGGTTGGTTCTTTCTCATATGCAATTAATGACTCTTGCAAGTTGACATAAAGGATTATATGTGTAATACCCCAAAAATGGGCTATAAGTTCATTAATCTCCTATATCATCAAATCGAACGAAATCAACATAGAAGTCCTAACCTAAGGCACATCTAAACATCATCGAATCCTAATTGATTATCTTAAATTCTGCATCAAGGAATATTCCTAGCAATATTTCTAATTATCTTAATTATCTTTAATTTAATGATTATTTGGCAATAAATCACATTTATCCTAAGTTTGATTAATTGAATATTTTCATATTTAATTAATTAGATTATATATCTTGCCACTTAATTGTGTAATTAAATTTAATTCTATCTATTATTAATTACATTATTTAATTTTGACAATAAATCTAATATCTTATGAATAATTGATTAAATTCTTATTTAATTAATTAAAGCAAGTTGTCATTATTTAATAATATAGTTTTTAATAAAAGTTTGATTAAATAATTGACTAACCCATAAATCAATTATTTATTTTCAAAAATTAGTTAAGTTGAGCATAAATCACTTTATTTATTTAATTAATTCATAAATAAAACATGCACAATCATAAAAGCAGACAACTATCAATTATCAATTAAAGCTAAACTCTATTTTGAGTTAAAACTTAGCTTTTGCATGTCTTTGTGAATTAAATTATCTTTATTATCAGATAACTCAAAAATCAAGCTGAGTTAATCTAAGTGATTTATGGCTTTTTTCCATGCACCTCCAAAGCCCTGGATTTCTATAAAATCAAGGCTCAGCTCTTCATAATTCATCCACGAATTTTCATTCTCATGCTGTTGAATTGGAGTCTGAAGAATCATCTTTGCGAATCCAAGCTATTGTGAGATCTTTCTAGTTTTGAGCATTGCATATCATTTAGCATAGATTCATATCATTGTTAGATCAATTTCCATATTAGCATAGATTCATATCAGTTTTTCATTATTATTGCATAGAAAATACCAAAAAAAATAGCTTAATTGCATTCAATTCATATCTAGATCAATTACATTCAAATCCTTCATTTAGGTGTCATCTAGGTTACTGATCTTGATAACAATATGAGAACATCAATCTTGCACCTACTAGAAGGTAGTAAATCGCTTGGTTAAATTAGATTTCAATTTTGCACAATTTTGATTATAGCTAACCTCTAATATTTTACTGAAGTGTTGTGTCTACAGATCAGGTACAAAATTCACACACACAATATGTTTTCTCATGAGTTTCTTGGAATTGACTCATTTTTTTATAATTTCTAATTTGTAAGGCTAACTTGTCATCATGTTGTATAAAAGGAGGGTATGGGTAGCATAGAAAGTAGGGTAGAAGAAGAGGGAAAAGTGTGGAGTTTAGAAGTTAGTAGCTAAGTATTGGCTTAGGAAATAAGAAGTTTTCTTGGTGGCTTGCAAGCTCAAGTGTAGATCTATCTTGGAGTTTCTACTAGATTGATGTTGGGATACAGATCTGGGCTAGCTAGGGAGTAGTTGGATCATGTGAGATCTTGTTGTATTTATTGATGTATTGTTCATAATTGAGAAGGCCTTACAACTCGATATGTTGCATGAATTTAAATGTAATCTGATGTTTTCTTTATGATAAAGAGTTATTATTTGGTTACATCTTGTTGTTTCTTTGTGTTTTCCTATGTGTTGTCTCTTTGCTACAAGACTGGACATCTCTTTTGAGATCTCTTCAATCTTGGTTGTTTCAGGTGGTATTAGAGCCAGGTTGATTTGGTTGGTTGTGTTTCCTCTAGAGATTATGTATGATCTGTATTGCAAATCCATGTTCCTGGACTTATGAAATCTTGTCTAGTTGTTCATGCAAGGTAGCAGGTTACGATCTGACTTGCATAACATTTGGGGGTTATCACAAGGTGGTCGAGTGTGGGATTTCTTGTAGAGGTTTTTCAAAAATCTTGGAAGTTGTATCCAAGTAGATTACACCCTAGGGCAATTGCAGATCTCTGTGATGTGGTGGAGATGAAAATAATAGAAAAGGTTAGATAGAATATTAGATCTGAGATGGTGATGATGAAGAATGAGATGGTCACTAAGATCATGAGAGCTATAGTTGATTTATAAAGGAACCTTGGAATAGAGGATGGTTATGAAGAATCTACTAAATATTTTGAGGCTGATAGATCTAGTGGAGAAGACAAAGCTGATTGGTTAGAGAGATTTGTGGAGGATAGAGCTGATCGGTTGATTACAAGTCACCGAATGGAGGTTTATAATTTCTCATGTACATTGAAACCTAAGGAACTAATTGATTGGATTGGTGAGTTAGAAAACTACTTTGAGCTAGAAGACATTGGAGATCCTCTTAGAGTGAGGTTAGCAAAGACTAAATTTAAGGGACATGCTACTTTGTGGTGGAAAGAATTATAGAGATATAGAGAAGAAGAAAGTGAGATGAAGATCACTCAAGGGAGGGTGATGGTGGAAAAAATGAAGGCTAATTTCATTCCTATTAACTATGAACTTGAGTTATTCAATAAGTTACAAAACCTAAAGTAGAAGGAGATGACTATGAAAGACAATACTAAGGAGTGTTACAAGTCAACTATTTGGTTTGGACATAGAGAACTTTCTAAAGAAAAGGTGGCCATGTATATTAATGGTTTGAGATTCAATATCCATGATGATATTGGCATGTTAAAGATCGATTCACTTGAGGATGATTACCAGTATGCCCTAAAAGTGAAAGATAAGTTGAAGAGAAGATGTCAAGGTAACTCTCAAGGGAAGGAGAAGTGAGAGCAATTGGGAAAGGACAAACTCATAGTTAAGGATGGACCAAAACCTATTGAATGGCATTGGTATTTTTTCTATATTTTTCGGTTGATGTTCTGACAAGCGTAGTAGTTTAGTTCACCGATAGGTTTATTTTGTTTGTTTTGGTTGGCTGACATGTGCATTTAATTTGGGTCACATTCTTTGTGATATGGATGGACCATTGGGATGTGTCAGGAACTAAATCTGGGTTAGTTCTTTCTCCTATGTGAATTTAATGAATGTTGCAAGCCGACATGAAGGATAACATGTTTTGTCATAAGTTTCTTGGAGCTGAATGATTGCTTTATGGTTTCTAATTTATAAGGCTGACTTGTGGTCATGTTGCATAAAAGGAGGGTATGGGTAGTGTTGGTAGTATTTTTAGAGTTTTCAAGGCTATGTTCCTTTTCCTGTTTCTTTGAAAGTTTTCCCAGCTTTTGAGCTTTTTCTCCTGTTAAATCTCATGTCCAAGGTGTTGAAAATATGTTCCTAATGCTGAATACCTTAGGTGCTAAGTCGAAGATGCTTTTGAAAGTCCAAAACCCTAGAGAAAGCTTGATCGGGTTTTATTTGGTTGTTACTTTTTCAAGTAACTTAAGTAATCCTTTGAGCATGTTCACTTTATAATTACCACTTAGTTGCCCAGTCTCAGAACACATTCAGCATATTCCTTTTACTTTGGCAATTTAGAAAAATACTTTGTCACGCTATCTCCTTAAGTCTAGGTATATTCCTTTTCTTTATGAGACTCAATGGATGTTTTTAGTCACCAAGTCTCCCAGTGATCTTTATGAGATCTAGCAATTGCTATTGGCAAATATTTTGAAGTTAAACTATAGTCACGGAATCTCTATATGCAAAAGGCTTATAGTTGGGTAATCTCTTTATGGAATGATGAAGTAAACATATATCAGTGGTAAGGAGACTCACAGTATGGTCACCGAATCTCTCAATGAAGGATGGCAGTTATGTTTCTTTTCGGTCTCAAAGTCTCCCATTTATCTGGTAGTTAGGAAAATCATCTAGTGACCTAGCGATTATGCTAGTCACATGTTCTCAGACTCCCAGTGGTTATGTTCCAAATACTCAGCAATCTGGCAACATGGTTATCTCCTAAATCTCACAATGAAGCTGTTAAGCCATAATATATTCAGTGACTCCGCGATAACCGTCAGATGAAGGAAGAATCAATGATCAACATTATATCTCATAGTTTGACTGAGGTTAAGAGGATTATCTAGTGACTTGGAAAATAAAGGATGTCGTATTGTCTCCAGATGTAACTAGGGTAAAGAGAAATATTCAGAGACTGCAAGATGTCCTCAGTCATGTAATCACCAGAGGATGATGGGTCAAGATGACTGTTTTCAAAGAATAGATTTGAGTTGTTGATATGATTGAAATCGAGTGGTGGTCATGTTATTTCCTAATTAAACCATGAGTTAAGAAAAGTTACAGCGACTGCAAGAAGCACTTTGTCACTCGATCTCTGAAGTAAACTCGAGTTAGGAAAATCATTCAGTGATTGACAAATTCACCTCAGTCGTGAAATCTCTGAATAACTAAAGAGTAAAATAAAGGATTAAAAGCATTCAATAACTATGAGATAGACTATGGTCGCTCAATCTCTAGATGAATAAATCAAAGATCTCTACCTACAGTCATCAAATCTCTAAATATGTTCAGTCTCCAAATCTCCAGAAAAGGTCAAAGTCAAAATGAAAATGTAGAGATTACATGACTGCCATTGATTTTTTTTTAATAAGTATAGATCTAACGATTGTCTCTTAATCGCTAGATAAAAGTGATGTCATCCAAAAGGTGATGAGACTCAGTGACTACCATCAGATCAAGATATTGTGGCTGTCATGCAATTGCATGAAGAAATAAGAGACTGAACAAATATTCAGCAATAAAGAGATTCCTCTTATGGTCACTAGATCTCCAGATGGGTAAAGTTGGGCAATCTCCATAAGAAGTTTGAAAAGTCAACAAGTTTTGGTGATCAAGAGACCACCCTATAATCACCAGATCTCAGAATAGAATTAGTAAGTAATAAATTTTGTAGTGACTAGGAGTTAAGCTATAGTCACTTGATCTCGTAATGAGAAAATACAGTTTCATAAGGTCATTGAATCATGAGATAAACTTATCAAAGGTTAAAATATTCAGCGACTATGATTTTTGACTATAGTTGTCAGGTCTCTGGAAGTTATTTCAAAATATAATGATTAAAGATTTCCCTTTAGTCAGAGAATCTCAGAATAATATGAAAAGGTGCTAAATCTTTCAGTGATTGTGATTAGCCTGGTAGTCGCTAGGTCGCCATAAATTAAATTTGATTACCTTTCATTGTCTTATCCCACGGCTAGTGAATTAAAGTTTAGGCCATGTCGAGTAATGGTAGATTTGACATAATTTACAGAGTTCAAAGTCTGGAAGGGAAAGTTGCATTCAATTCTCCAAAATAAATATAACTAATTGTCATTCAGTGCCAAATTACCAAGTATTCTGGAGAGCTAGAGCTAAAGTACGAGAGTTTTTGACCTTTCTACAGTCAGAGGATTTATAGTTTCAGAATTTTTAGAAGAATTCACAATTGTAGTTAGAATGAGTCAACCATCAACTAGTGGGGCTTCTACCAGCAAGGGTTCCAAGGAGAAGGCAAAAGAAAGTTTCTCGGATGAGTTTCTCACCTTGCTACCAGGATCGTCACAAAATAAAAAGGTTAGTGATGAATGTTTCATTGACAATTTGAGCTACTGTAGAGATGTTAGGATGCCTAAAATGTTTGGAATGTGTTTGTTTAAGTATTTTTATAAAAATGTTGAAAGTCCAATTCTTGTGTCAAACCCTTGGACTTCAGGATTAGCCAAATTGATAGTCCCAGATGTTTTCTTGGATGTTGATTTGATAATTTCATTGGCAAGTTGTTATGACAGTTAGAAAGTAAAGATCCCCAAGATAACTAAGAGGGGGGGGAGGTGAATTAGTTATCAGACAATTTAACCATTCAACAACTTTAAACAATATAAGTAATGTACTGATCAATCATAGAAAGATAACCATATACAATTGCACAATAACACAAGATATGTTGACTAGGGAGCCTCTTGAAAAGAGTAAACCCCGGTGGGAATGATGCCCACAAAAATGATGCACTAATATGAAAGTTCCTTGTTAGAGGATGGACCCTATTAGGAGTCTTATGAAATACATTCAATACATATAAATCCCTGTTAGGAGATTTTGAATCCATGTTAAAAGATTCTAATGTGGTTAAGAGTTTATGGAAGTTAGAAGGACCCACTACCCAAACAGCTTCAAAGCAAGATCTCTGAACCCACTGTCCAAAAGATCTTAGAATTATTCAATAGAATAATATGAAATATATTACCTCCTTCACACTATGCCAAAACTGCACTCTCTATTACACAAGATCACAATTCCAGATCTCTGTACTCACAAGTCTTCCTTCATCACTGAATTAGCTCTTTTCTTCACTTCATGCATATATTTGCATCACAATATTCATAGTACACATTAAAACAAGGAAAAAATTCCTTCTTATATACCAAACTCAAATAATTACAAATGAGTCGGTCCTCAATTACAAAATAATAAATTCTACACGCTACACACAAAATTCACATAAAACTGTCAGCTTCCAGATACTGTAACTTTCTCCAAACATATCCTCAAAGTTTGTGCTATGAACCACATCATCATTAATGAGTCTCCAACATCCCTTTAACTATGCAAAATCAGATTCCATCCCAGCTAAGAGATATCCTCCGACTTCCGAACATCGCTTCACAGAAACACTGTCTAAACACTGCTTTCACCAAAATGCTCATAACTCTCACAAATGAATGAATTTATTTTTGCGTTGTTAACCATAGGTTAATAACACACCAAAGAACATACCATCAACTATGCAAAATCCAATCTACAATACAACATGTGCACAAAACAAAATTGTACCTACTTTCCTGCTAATTTTTAGAATATCACTCTGTTGACATCAATGACAATCCAAGTCATGAATGCAACAACAACTTCTACAGAATGACTGCCAAAATACTTTTCATTCATTCCTAACAATCTCCCCCATTGGCATTGATGGAAACATAGATGAAAAACATCCAATGTTCCAAAAATCCAATATTGCAACATCACTGCAAAATATCAAATCAAATCTTGCTTCATTTTCCTATTCAGCTCTTTCATACAATCCACAATGTTTTTCATGTATATCTCTCCCCTATTGACATCAATGATAGAAATTCCATCACTAAGTCAACAAAAACTTAATGTCAAAAGACACTTTTCAGAAAAATACAATAACAAGAGTCCTCATGACTTAGCTCATAAACTCCCCCATAGAGGAAGTTCCAACATCCAATCCAAAAGAAAGATAGGGCTCATATACCACTGGATGGATGCAATCATCTACATCAATTCTCAAAAATAGGTTGGGGCATAACCCCAAGCATACCTCTTAGATACACAAATGTATCCTTAGGTAAAGGCTTTGTAAATATATCTACTATCTACTCCTTTGTACTTATGTACTCCAATCTTACTTCTTTTTCTACAACTTTCTCTCTTACAACATGATACTTGATCTCAATATGTTTAGTCTTAGAATGTAAAACATGATTTTTTGACATACTCACTATATTGGTGTTATCACAATGTATAACAATAGGCTCATCAAACTTTATTCCAATATCCATCAACATCTGCTTCATCCAAATAATCTAATTACAATTATTTGCTGCTGCAACATATTCTGCTTCTTAGTTAGCCAAGAGACCAATTTTCTTCCAAGAAAAAGGCTCCACCACTGGTGCTTTTCTTGTCATCAACACTGCCTCCCCAATCTGCATCAGTATAGGCACATAAAGTAAAATCATCAGAATTCTCATACCATAATCCATAATCCATTGTTCCTTTTAGATATCTTAGTATCCTCTTTACTACTACATAATGTGATTCTCTAGGTTTTTCTTGAAATCTTGCTACAATCCCCACTGAATGTGCTATATCAGGTCTTGTATGTGTCAAGTACTACAATCCTCCAATCATAGATCTGTACTTTTTCTGCTCAACTGCTGGTGTCTCATCTTTGCTAGATAGCTTATGTCTGGTTACCATAGGTGTTCCAACAGGTTTAGAATCTTCCATTCCAAATATTTTCAATAAGTCATTCAAATACTTAGTCTGACTTACTAATATACCTTTCTTTCTTTGTGTTATCTGTAATCCCAAAAATAATTTCATTTCTCCAATCATGCTCATCTCAAATTTAGTCTTCATTTCATCTGCAAATTTGTCACTAGCTTCATCTTCTCCTCCAAAGATAATATCATCAAAAAATATAACTATAACCAACAAACCATTCTCAATTTCTTTTGTGTATAAGTTACTATCTGCTATTCCTTTTATAAATCCCAATTTCAATAAATACTTATCCAATCTTGCATACTAGGTTCTAGGTGCTTGTTTTAATCCATATAAAGCTTTCTTTAACTTACATACCATATCTCCTTCTTGTGTCAAAGGAAAACCTTCAGGCTGATCAATGTAGACTTCTTCCAATTCACCATTCAAAAATACTAACTTCACATCCATCTGATACACTCTGAATTTCTTGTAAGTTGCATATGCTAGAAACATTCTTACTGCTTCAAGTCTGGCCATAGGTGCAAAAGTTTCTTCATAGTCAATTCCTTCTTGTTGTGAATATCCTTTACATACCAATCTTGCTTTGTTTCTTATCACTTCTCCTTGTTCATTCATCTTGTTTCTGAATACCCACTTTATTCCAATCACATTCTTGTCTTCAGGTCTAGGGACCAATTCCCATGTCTTGTTTTTTTCAATCTGCTCTAGTTCTTCTTTCATAGCATTAATCCAATGTTCATCTTCAGAAGCTTCATTAGTAGTCTTAGGCTCAATTTGAGAAATCAAACATAAATGTACCTTATTTCAAGTCAAAAATCCTCTATCTAAACTTCCAATAACTTGCTAAACAAGGTGATGTCTTGAAGTATACCTGTTAGGTGTCATAGTTACTGATCTTGTTCCAACTGTAGATTCTTCTCTGCTTTCTTCTCTATTTTCTTCTTTTTTTTCTTCTCTATTTTCTTCAGTATGACTTTCATTTAGCAAATCATTGTTAGTTTCAAACAATAATTCTGCATTTTCAATGTTAGGCTGAGGTTGTGCTTCTCCATCAGATTCATAATCAAGCATTCTTTCCTAAATTTTAAACTTCATCAACTTTTACATTTGCACTTTCAACAATAGTCATAGTTCTCTTGTTATAACATCTATATGCTTTTCTTTTTAAAGAATATCCAAGAAATATTCCTTCATCACTTCTAGGATCAAACTTTCCTATATCATCATCTCTCTTTATATATCATTTACTTCCAAAAATTCTAAAATACTTAACTGAGGGTGTATGTCCAAACCATAATTCATAAGGTGTCTTGTTTGTATCTGCTCTAATTTGTACTCTGTTCATAGTGTATACTGCTGTGTTCACTGCTTCTCTCCAAAAAGTCTTAGCCAAATCATTTTCAAACAACATAGCTCTTGCTGCTTTAGTTATTGACCTATTCCTTCTTTCTACAATACCATTTTGTTCTGGTGTTCTAGGGGCTGAAAGTTGTCTCTTAATACCATTCATTTCACAAAAGGTGTTAAACTCTCTAGATGTAAATTCACCACCTCTATCAGATCTTAGACACTTAATCTTCATTCCAGATTCATTCTCAATTTTTCTTTTCATGATCTTAAATTTATAAAATGCTTCAGATTTTTCTTTCAAAAATGCAATCCACATCATTCTTGTAAAATCATCAACAAGAATCATAAAATACCTTTCTCCATAGAATCCTCTAGTCCTAGTAGGACCACTCAAGTCTGTATGAACAATCTCTAGCTTCTCTGTCGATGTGAACTTCTTGTTGGGAAATGAACTCCTTTTGTGCTTTGCCATCATACATTCTTTGCAAATCATGTTAGTAGGTTTCATAATTCTAGGTAAATCTCTTACCGCAAGTGTAGTGCTCACATTGACAATATTATCAAAGTTTATATGACAAAACCTTTTATGCCATAACCAACTATCATCAATCCTAGTTATCAAACATGTCATCTCAGTAGGATTCAACTGAAATACATTACCTCTAGTTCTGGATCCTTTTCCAATCAGATTTCCATCTTTATCTTTTATCACACAAGTTTTCTCAGAAAATCAAACTTGATAACCCTTATCAGCCAATTGTCCAATGCTTAGTAGATTATCTCTTAGTCCATCAACAAAGTAAACATCATCAATGTTAGTCTTTCCATCAAGAGTAATAGATCCTACACCCTTAATCAAACAAGGTGAATTGTTACCAACCCTAACAATTCCTCCATCATAATTATCTAACTTAACAAACTTTCTTTTATCTCCAGTCATATGATGTGAACAACCACTATCTATAATCCAATCAGATTTCTTTTCAACTTGTGAAACTAATGCTTTTTCTTCCCTTTTATCAGATTCAGAACTTTCTTCTTTAATTGCTACAAATCCTATTTCCTCAAAGTTATCATTATCACTGTCACTTAAATTTTTTTCAATTCCTGCTTCAAGATCTTCATCATTTTCATAATAACATTCTTTATATCTTCTAGGTTTAAAGTTGCTTCTATACTTCTTAACTCTTTTAGGACATTTAGATGCAAAATGACCATATTCTTGACAAGTCCAACATTTAAAGATTTTCTTACCATCTGGTTCTCTTTTTACAAGTAATGCAATACCTTCTTCAATCTTCTTATCTTCCCCAGATCTGCTACTGTTGGCATAATCTCCATTCACACTAGTACTTCTTGTAGGTCTAATGTTAAGAGCACTGAATGTTGTTTCCATTCTAGGTAGCTCTTTTGATAATCTTAAGTTCATCTCTATTGTTTCTAATCTTCCAAGAAGAGTCTCTCTTGAAAATTTTGATGTACAAGGTATCACTTGTTCAATCATCTGTGTTGTCTGCTTGAATACTGGTGTCAAAGTTCTCAAAATTTTCCATATCACTTCATTCTTTGTCTTATCACCTCCACAAGACTTTATTTCTATTACAATCTCAGACATCCTACCAATATAGCTTCTAATAGATTCATCTTCCATCATTCTAATATCTTCAAATGCACAAATCCAATTATGTAATCTAGCCTTCTTTGCATGTTCATCACCTTAAAAAGTAGAATGTAAAGCTTTCCAAATTGCATGAGATGTTTTCAAACATCTTACCTGACTATATTCATTCTCCGGTAGTGCTGACAAAAGTGCTTCTCTTGCAAGTATGTTACACATGAATAGATCTAGTTCATCTTTAGTTCCTGCCTCTAGATTGTCTTCCTCAATGATAGTCTTCTCATTCTTTGTAATCAACCAATAACTTGGTCCTAAACACAATAGATGTGTCTTCATCTTTTCTTTCCAGCTATCAAAATTTACTCCATCAAACTTAGGGCTTTCTTTTCTGAAATTCACCATGGATCTCCTTAAGTTGTTAAACTTTTCTTTCAAGGACCTGCTGCTCTGATACCAACTGTTAGAAAGTAAAGATCCCCAAGATAATTGAGAGGGGGGGGGGGTGAATCAGTTATCAGATAATTTAACCATTCAATAGCTTTAAAAAATATAAGTAATGTACTGATCAACCATAGAAAGATAACCATACATAATTGCACAATAACATAAGATATGTTGACTAGGGAACCTCTTGAAAAGAGTAAACCCCAGTGGGAATGATGCCCACAAAAATGATGCACTAATATGAAAGTTCCTTGTTATAGGATGGACCCTGTTAGGAGTCTTATGAAATACATTCAGTACATATGAATCCCTGTTAGGATATTTTGAATCCCTGTTAAAAGATTCTAACCCGGTTAAGAGTTTATGGAAGACAGAAGGACCCACTGCCAAAACAGCTTCAAGGCAAGATCTCTGAACCCAATGTCCAAAAGATCTTAGAATTATTCAATAGAATAATATGAAATATATTACCTCCTTCACACTATGCCAAAACTACACTCTCTGTTACACAATATCACAATTCCAGATCTCTGTACTCACAAGTCTTCCTTCATCACTGAATTAGCTCTTTTCTTCACTTCATGCATATATTCACATCACAATCTTCATAGTACACATTACAAAAAGGAAAACATTCCTTCTTATATACCAAACTCAAATAATTACAAATGAGTTGGTCCTCAATTACAAAATAATAAATTCCACATGCTACACACAAAATTCACATAAAACTGTCAGCTTCCAGATACTGTAACTTTCTCCAAACATATCCTCAAAGTTTTCACTATGAACCACATCATCATTAATGAGTCTCCAACATTCCTTTAACTACAAAAAATTAGATTCCATCCTAGCTAAGAGATATCCTTCGATTTTTGAACATCGCTTCACAGAAACATTGTCTAAACACTGCTTTCACCAAAATGCTCATAACTCTCACAAATGAACGAATTTATTTTTGCATTGTTAACCATAGGTTAATAACATACCAAAGAACATACCATCAACTGTGCAAAAGCCAAGATGCAATACAACATGTGTGCAAAACAAAACTGTACCTACTTTCCTGCTAATATCCAGAATATCACTGTGTTGACATCAATGACAATCCAAGTCATGAATGCAACAACAACTGCTATAGAATGACTACCAAAATACTTTGCATTCATTCCTAACAATGACCCCCTATCTAGAATGATAAGAAGGCATGATGGCTCATCCCTAGTTACATTAGACAGGAGCTCTTTTATGAGGGCTTTTGGTATCAATATCCCCATGGCCACAGAAATTGACCTACAAGCCCAAACAAATAGGTATAGTTGGGAATTTGTCCTTGTATCCAAGGAGATTTAGCTCCATGTTCACCAAGGAAACATGAACTACATTGTAGCAATGGATGCGACAACCCCTTTCTTCTACAAAGACTTGTCTTTTTATGTAAAGTATATTGCATATGGTTTGTGTAGAGTGCTTGGAGTAGATGGTGGGGTAGATAGGATTACATCTGACATCTTAATGATGGTATTCAACTCACAACACATGCATACCAACAAAGGATATGAATACATTGGGTATGCCATTGATAAAATGCACAATGGATTGGAAGCAATAAGAAATAGAGAAGATTCCCCTAAGTTTTTGCATTACTCATTGTTAATGCACCTCATTCTATTTTACAATTACAACATTATGAATCTACAAAACCTACATCCTCAAATGATGTGGAAGGGTCGACCCAATCCTGTAGAATTTTGGATAGGATCCTAGAGCCCTACTTGCCCTAATTGTGATTTCTATGCTTTTCAAAATTGGATGGTGCAGCCTATCTTGCTCGAATTAGGGTAAGATCTTTGCAAGTTGTAGTAAAAGCTCTACAATTGATAAGGCCTTGTCAATTTATTGACAAATGGTCTAAAGGACACAACTGGGGAGACTTTTACTATAAGAGGACCTACACTATAATAAGAATCTATGGGTACCCCCAACCACCCCATATACTAACATTTTTTGTTCCACCAAGGATTGCCTTCTTGGAGATTATTTGGCAATTAATGTTGACTGATAAAGAGCATCTAGCCTCCCTTAGAAAGGGTAGATTTACCCCCAGGCACTTTCATGTATGCAACTTCACAATTGGGAAGAATGCATTTGCCAAGTTAAATGATTGGTTGGGCAATTCAAAATTAATGTTGCAGCACCTAGGTATGTTAATACAGAGGATTTAATAGTAATGGATAGAAAATACTACACTCCTACCATTCCTATAAACAAAAGACATGAGGAGTATCATGAGGAAGATCTTATCAGAAACATTATTGAAGAGGATGTGGTAGAAAAAAGAGCAGACCAATTCAATGAATTGATGAGATTTGAGAAGCAATTGAAGATACAAGGGATTCCCTTTGGAGACTTTTACCCTATGGTTCCTTATCTACAAAGATTGGAAATGATGATGGATAATTACCAAACATTGGTCAACTCTATTGAGGACCAAATTGATGATAAGAATAGAGGAAAGGAGAAGCACTCAGAATCTAACTATGAAGATAGTGATGGAGGCTACCCAATCTACAGCCCTCCTGCTATGGAACAAGGATCTCCTGCTGCCCAACAAGGAGATGAAAATGTAATAATGGATTTGATAGAGCTTCCTAGCTCTCAAGACATCAGTGAGCCTCCTCAGAAGAAGCAAAAATTGCAAATAAGAGAATCTTCATGAGCCAAGGTCCCTAAGAGGAAGGGAGATAGAGTGAAATCTCTATTTCTAGGAAATAGAGCCTCTGATCATCAGCTTAGGTAGAGGATCAGAGAGGAAAAAATAAAACAAAAAATGGTGACAGAATTAGTTGAGTTACCCTTAGCCTTAGGTCAAGATGAAAGGATGCTTGAGTAGGACACCTTCCTGAAGGATGACAATTTTATTAAGTCAAAAGAATTCAAGGACTTCCTTTTATGGTGCAAGCAACAACAAGTGGCTTCTAGTGTTTAGATCAAGGAAGATGGCCAAATACTAGATGAAGCCATGCAGATTCTAAAGGATTATTATCCTAAATCAGAAACTATTACCTCAAAAGAAGCTAGGCAATTGGTAAAGGCCAACAATATATTGCTTATACCTAGGTGGGATTTGGCCTCAGCTTTCATTATTGACCAAATAAGGAAATAGGAAAATATAAGTCTGACTTTAGAGACCCAAGTAGGGGATTTGATAAGAGGGTTTGGATACAACCCTAAAAATAAGGCACTGGCTATGTGGAGCCTTTACCCAAAAGATAAAAAGCCTTCCCTATTGAACATCCAAGAGAAAATGGATGGTGATAGGATGGTATGGTCAATCCACAACATTGGAGATCTTGAGATCTCATAGGTGTTGACTCACTTTGCTAGGTTAAATGAAGATAAAACCAAGCAACTATCTAAGAGGCACCAAAAAAATTTCACAGATTATGGTGCATTGGTGAGGGATAGAGAGATATTGATCATAAAGGCAAAAGAGCTAGAAAAAATAGTGGAGGAATTGCAACTACAAATCCTCAACATGCCCACAGTATCCCCTACACCACCACAACAAGCACTACCAGATGTTCAAGGTACAAATGAGGAAGAAGTTATTGCTATAGAAGAAAGGATAAACAAGGAAAAGACCAAGGGTATAGTGCAATCCTTGTTGAAAACTTTGCAACATAGGATAGGAGTTTTGAAGGATAAGGGAGAGGTAGTTTACACTACATATAATAAGTTTCCAAATTTGCAAAGTGAAGTAAATAACTTTGTTTCTATTTTGAGTACCTATCATTCAACTTGGTCAATAAGGGAATCATTGTTTGAGAGACTAGTAGTAGTGTAGTCTCTTAGGAATGACATCCCAGATGTAGTTTTGCAGGTAGGAGTTGAGATTGGAAAGATTATTGTTCTGTCATCTTTCTTCAAGGGTAAGGCTAATCAAATTGAAACAAGGATGGCAATATTTAGACCTAGTTTCAATAGGTTCATTCCTCAAATCAGAACAAAAGAAGGAGAAATAAAGAATTTGGATGCATGGAGGTCAAATTTTGATCTCTCACTACCTAAGAAAGAGGGTTTCCTAAAAGATAGCAATGAAGTTGATTTAGATCACTTCAACATAGTTCTGGATGAAGCTATCAAAGCAAAGATGGACTTCAGCAAGTTCATCATAGATATAAAGCAAATTGCTAATGCAAGATTGGAAAGACAAAAGAAGCAACTACAGAGCATTCAACAGTTTTCATGGCCAATAGAAGGAATAGGTTACCACATGGGACAACATGACAAAGCCCAAAGTAAGTAAGCCTACAATAGATGACCTAGATGATTTGGATGATGAATAAGCTCTAGCAATGCACCTGACCTATGAGCACAGGGAGAGCAACTGATCATACAGAGGATGATGTAAGTTAGCTAGTTAGGCAGTCATCATTCATACAACAAACTTGAGTAGTTGCATCTGAATACATGTAGACAAAGGTTCAGCTCAAATGGACGTTCAAATTGAGAAGAAACAACTTCTAGCATAGTTTTTCCTCTTTTCTGTTACATGCTTTAACTCTTTTTTATTCTAGTGCAAGTCACTATCAGAGCTAGCCATAGCTTTTTTCATCCTTTTTCTCAAGGATTCCAAGGTGGTCTCTCTATATATAGCAAGTGAAAACTCACACCAAAGGGTGATGAAATACTTATTGTCATAGGAGTTCATAGATTTAGTCCTTGATTCTCAGGAATCCATTTTCTCTGAATGTATTGACACTGGAAGTTAATCAATAAAATATACTAAATTTCCATGTATATTTCTTATTGTCTTCATGTATGGTTTTTGATTTCTCTGTATGTTTATATTTGCAAGGGATTTTAGGCATATCTTTCTACTAGGTAGATAGTGGGGTTGAAATTTGAGTTCCTTTCAAGGGAGGGATAAATCTTGAGTGAGGTCTCTGAGATTTCTATGTTCATACATGAATTAGATGATATAATTTATGCATAAGAGGGTAATATGCAAGGCACCTTATCTGGGGTTTGGTTGTGTTTGATTTGAGAGATTCTCTGTAGATGTGCATTCATTGACTCTGATGCCCTAGAATTAGGCACCAGTATGGGCTTATTTTTCAGTTCTTTTCATCATCAATCAAATTAAAATGATTTACTTTAAACTGTATGAGTTATATGATTAGATTTTTATCAAGTATACATGCTATAATTGTGATATTTGAAGAATTTAATCTTAAGAGGTAATACCCTCCTGAAGCTTTAAGCTCAAAGAGAAGAAGGATTGAAAATCCTTAACACCTTAGCATTGATTTTTGCTGATGTATCTATTGGGACTGCTAGAGTTATAAATCAGGGTTTTCTGATTAAGGTTTGATCATTTGCAATTTTGAGTACTAACAAGTAGCATAGAAAGTAGGGTAGAGGAAGAGGGAAAAGTGTGGAGTTTAGAAGCTAGTAGCTAAGTGTTGTCTTAGGAAACAAGAATCTTTCTTGGTGGCTTGCAAGCTCAAGTGTAGATATGTCTTGGAGTTTCTACGAGATTGTTGTTGGGATAAAGATCTGGGCTAGCAAGGGAGAAGTTGGATCCAATGAGATCTTGTTGTGTTTTCTGATGTATTGGTCATAACTGAGAAGGCCTTATAGCTCAGCATGTTGCACAAAATTTGAATGTAATTTGATATTTTCCTGATGATAAAGAGTTATTATTTGGTTACATCTTGTTGTTTCTTTGTTTTCTTCATTGTGTTGTCTCTTTGTTGCAAGACTGCACATATCTTTTAAGATCTCTTTGGTCTTGGTTGCATCAAGTTTTATAACAAAATTTGTAGATTGGCTAACTTTGATGGAGTGCAACACCTTATGGGAAACCAATGCACATTCCATTGTTTCTCTCTTAAAAAAAAAAACATCTCTGCTCTAGTGAAGTGATGCTAGGTATGAATAGCTACAACCTTAGGTATAGAACTTTGGTAAAGATTTTATATATGGTATTGCAAAGTGAGATTGGATGAAAATTTGCAAATGTCTTTGGATCCTTGACTTTGGGAATAAGAGCTATGTTGGTGGTGTTAAAATTTTTCAACATAGCTTTTATTTTCCTAGATTCTTCTAATGCTACCAATAGATCCCAACAAAGGACATCCCAATATTTATGATAAAAGAGGGTTGTAAATCTATCCAGGCCTAGGGCCTTATCAAGCAAGAAGGAGAAAACTACATATTTTAGATCATCTATTATGAAAGGGTCCATAAGTTTGTTATTGTCTTGGGCAGAAATTAGTTGTGGAATGTTGTCTAAAAGTTCATCAATCTATGTTTGGACAAGTGTAGAAGATGATGGGGGTCCAGTAAATTTTTGAAAAACCTAGCACCCTCTAATTGTAATCGAGTAGGATCTATGATGAGATTTCCCAACTCTGCATCTTGAATAGAGAATATGGCACTAACTGCTTGCTTTTTTTTAGTAGATGCATGAAATAACTTTGTGTTTTTATCTCCTTGAGCCATAACTCATGAGATTTTTGCTTCCAATACTCTTCTCTTTTTCAAAGCTCTTCCCATTCATTTTGAAGCTCCTTTTGCAATAAAAATGTGTCATTATCTAACCCATACTAAATAATGTGTTCATTGATCGCTTGTAACTTTCTTTTAACCCAATCCTTCTCTGGAAATATGTTTTTTAAATTCATTTTCATTCTAGTCCTTAATATCACAGTTTTGACATGCTTTAGTTTACTATAAAACTGAAACATTTTATTTCCATCTTCTCTCAGAGCATTGACCAACTATTGTCTAAGAAGGGATAGAAAATGTGGATAATAAAACCACATCTTTTCAAATTTAAAGGATGGCCTATGAACATGACCATCAAAATTTGTAGTCAGAGTGATAGTCAATACAATTGGGAAGTGTTTGGAGTCTGAAAAAGATAAAATCTTTGATTCAATGGTACTTTTATGAGTCTTCCACATCTGAGCTATTAGGAACCAATTGAATCTTTCTGTAATCTTAAGAAATCACATTCTCTTATTAGTCCAAGTAAAAGCACTAGACTGAGGCAACACATCCCATAAATTTTTATCCATTACAAATGTGGAAAAGTTTTGAATTGTTCTAAGATGAGGACATATACCACCTCATTTTTTTGTTGCATTGAGAATTACATTAAATTCCCCTCCAAGAATGGTATTCAAATCTTGATTACTTTGAATGACATGCATTATGGTGTCCCATAATCTCTATTTATCTAGTGTTGGCGTTGGGCCATATACATTGATAACATAAAATGAGATATCTAAATTTTGTACCTTCAACAATTACTAATCAACACCCTTCCCCAGTAACTATGCATGTATTGTTTTAGGATTCCATAATACCCTAATTCCACTAGAGGCACCGAATCCCAGCATATGAACTAACTTCCAAACATTCTATTTACCAATTGTTTTAGCATAACACTCTTGAGATAGCTTTGTTTCTCACAACAAAACAATATTTACATGGGAAGAATCAAGTTGTTGTTTGATCTAAATTCTCTTGTCAGATGCGTTAATGCCTCTGACATTCCAAGAAACTATCTTCATGACTAATAAGGAAAACCTCTCATTATCCTTGTCATTCTTTTTAATTGATGAGAACTCATCTAGTGTTGTCTGAATGCATACTTCCACTTCTTCCTTAATTTTAGCACTTTTTGGATTTCTCCCTCTAGGTTTAAGAGTCTTTTCCCTAGTACCACTTCTAAAGGAGTCTTTTCTAAGGATAAAACCTTATTAAAATCAAAATAAACTTTATTGTTGTTATCATCCACTAAATTCTTGTTAGCTGAATCCACAAGATTTGCCTCAAAATATGCATTTTGTGGAGGTTGGTAATCAAAATCTTGACTATCCTAAAGGGTACCATCATCAAAGGAAATGTTATCTTGATTGGGTTCCCTCTAAGGAGTATGTTGACTTTCCTATAACTCATGCCACCCTTTTACAAAGGAAAAAGGCTAACAAAATCAAAGTTGTTCAACTTCAATAGTATAAAAATGACATTTATGTTTGGAATTTGAAAATGATGCAAACTAATTAAATGTGATAAAATGGATGAATTTTATGATTAATATTTTTAGTAATTTTTTTGAATAAGAATTGATATGTTTTATTAATTTTTAAAGACAATTTTTTAGTTGTTGAAAAATGTTGAAAATTAGGGGTCTAGTTCCCACCAACAAAATATACGCAAAAAAATATTTTTGTTAGGAATAATCCCAAGAGATACTAAGGGGAGGGGGTGTGAATCATTTATCTACAAGATTCAATTCTCTTTCCAATTAAGTATATAAGAACATTAAGCATAAACACAATGAATGAATACTTAACACAACACCACAATTTTGGTTACAGGGAAACCCAAATAGGTAAAAACCTCGGTGGGAATTGACACCCACTAAGAACAACACTAGTGTATTATGATCCCTCTTAGAAGATCTTACAACCCTATTAGGAGTTGATCTTTACAATGCAATAAGTATAGTAACCTGGTCAAGGGTCGAACCCTATTAGGAGTCTTTTACAATTAACCCTATTAGGGGTAAGGATGCACTATGCGAGAGCACACTACTTAAAGGGGTGAAGGCTACAAACTACTGATTAATAGATACACACTATATCTAGTTCTTGGTGAACTATGCATACCTTCTTTCTAGATCAGTTCCAATGAATATCATATACTCTTAACTTGGTCACATAGGCCTTCTGCTGATGGCTCAACACTTCGCACTTTTTGCTCTCCTCTTTTCTTTCAACTATGAACCACACTTTAGCAATCACAAATGACTGCCTATAAATATTTTTCCTGCAAATGATATAATCAAGTTGCCATGTTAGAACCATCTTGAAATCATATTAGAGAAATAAAACAACTCTCCAATAATACCTCAGTCGGCTCTACTAAGCACGCAACATAACTTAGGACTTCACAATTCTATGTGAGTAGATGCCTCTCTACACATAGTCGGCTTCACTAAATTATTTCCAACTTTCTTCTTATGTTGAATTAGATCATGCACTCTTAACCAAACATTCTTAGCTCCTCTTAACATAAATCCAAGAGCACATACTGTGATGATAGGCGCAACTACCGAAATCTTATAAACAATGTCGACTCTCCCAAATAAACTCAGGAAATTGTAACTGTCAACTAGAGACTTCATAACTCAACCAGTACTACATATCTAACTCTTTGTTCATGAACATAACATTAGACATATGTCTACAACATAAGTATAAAGGTGCAAGGCTCTACTGCAACCATACATCCAACCACATAGAGAACTATTCTTGGGACCTTTCAGGAACACTCATTAATATACACAACAGTATTAATATCTTTACTCAAAATAAACCTTTGCATCTTTGATATCATGTTGATAGTGTTAGGAATGGGAACATTGAGAGGGGGGGGGTGAATCAGTGTTCACTAAATTAAATCTTTTTTCTTAGCTCTTTAATCTCAACGTGAATGCTTAAGTACTAAATTGAACATTAACATGAACACAAAACATAACACATAACACCAATATGGTTATAGGGAAACCCAAATAGGTAAAAACCCCGGTGGGAATTGACACCCACTAATATTCTGTACTAGTGCTTTATGATCCTTGTTAGAAGATCATTAACCCTATTAGAAGTTGCTTTACAATATATTTAGTATAGTGACCTAGTCAAGGATCAGACCCTGTTAGGAGTCTCTTACAATAACCCTATTAGGGGTGTGGACTCACTGTCCTAGAGCTCACTACTCAAGTGGTGAATGCTACAACCTTCTAATCTCAGATACACACTATATCTACTAGATGAATTGCCACTGTGACACTACTTGTTTGATTAGTTCCTTTAATGCACTGATGCTTTGACCTCTTGAAAAGCTCTAATACATCTTATCATCTCTTTGAATACTTATGATCTTCTTATTTCAACTCTAAAAAAACTCTCATACCTAATTACAATGGTGCATCTATTATTTATATGCACATTCAAAATAATTAACTAGGTTGACCCTTTAACCGATTACATACAACACTTCCAATTGAATTGGCTCAAGTGTGTTTACAAAAAAATGTAATTACATGTCAGAAACCTAATTACAATAGGTGCATAGCCTTTACAACATAATAATATAACTACAAACCAAAATACCAATAGTCGGCTGCTTTCTCTATTCTTCTCTAGCATTCACTATTTGTGCAACTTGAACTCTTTGTATCTTCCTCATACTGAATCTTCTAATCATGCGCTCTTAGGCTTAGCATCAATATAATATTACCAACTTAACTTCTAGGGTGCATACCATAATTCTATTGTATGCATGTGCGCTGATGCTCTAATCTTCAGATACTCTGTACACTATCTAGTTTTCAACACTTAGCCAATTTATGATCTTCTCATCAAGTGCGCTGACTCCAAAACACTATTGTTATCATAATGAAAACACTATGTAAATTCATATACATTAGTGTAGTCAACTTTCCAACAATCTCCCCCTTTTTCATTGATGGCAATAAAGGAACATGGCACAATTACTAACTATTCTCTTATACAAATTTTTTTTGTTATACTCTATCTTATATCTCCCTTATATTCTTTACTATACATCTTCTTTAGATATCTATAACTACATATTCTATACATAGTCCCCCTTTGACATTAATGACAAAGGTGCTTCAAAACTATATCTACAAATACTTACAGTGAGAGAAAACATTTGGATATGCTGTCTATAAGTTTTGGATCACTTTCTTCCAAAATGTAATCAATGAATTAACAATCTGGAGATGGGCGCATAGTGCATACTATAGCTTCTCCATCTTCTCAAATCTTTGATAGGAAATGCTCATATGTCACCATGGTGGCATCAATCTCCTTGATATTCTAATTAAGTATATCTAGTGAGGGTGCAAGAGCATTCCTAAGCAGAGTTTGCCTAGCCCTTATTTTTTATATCTCCTTTTCTGCCTTCTCAATCTTGTCAATTTGTCCTTGATATACATTATTGCACATATTTACATTAGTGGATGGGTCTTTCACTGATTTATTTACTTTCTCAATCATAGCTTCTACCTCTTGTACCTTCTTGAAATGGTCATCATTTAACTTGTCCTAATCCATGTAGTCAGCAATAATTGTTCTTCCTTTTGCTGCAAATTCTTTCAAAGATGCTTGTCCAATCTTTAGTGAGCTTAGGTCAAGTGTAAAGTTACGAATCAACTCACTGAGCCTCTTCTTCATGTACTTCTCTTCTGCAACTTGAGATTCAGATTCTTCCAAGTTAGTAAAATTATTCTTAAAGGTTGTGAGGATGTTGCTAACATCATCAACTGTACTGACTTAAGACACTTTCTTGTTTGAAGGTAGCAGGTTGCTCAATATGTTCATTGACTCAAAAAATAGGGGATTCCTCATTACCTATTTCTCCTTGGCCTTCTCCATAGCTAAGATAATGATCTTGATTAGGTCTTCTTCTCCCCATGAATCCAAGCTGGTTGTGTCAGGTGTCAAACTTGACAACAATGAAGCTGAGTGTACTAGAGTGATAGGAGTACTATCTATTACTTCTTGTTTGACTCTTATTGTCATTTCAATAGATGACTTATCTATTGGTTCATTTTCTTTTGTCTCTACTTCTCATTTTTGTTTTTGTGCTTTCTTTTATTTTTCTTCTTCTTTCTTTTCTTCTTCTTTTTCTATCTCTTTTCCTTTTTCTTCTTCTTTCTTTTCTATTACATCCTCAATTAGTACTTCTTGTTGACTGGGAGGAGTGTTGCTACATATATTTTCAGCCTCTTGAGTGATTACAAAGGCTTCTTCAAACTTATCCAAATCAGTATCTAAGGCCGCCATTGCAATCTCAACATTGTCAATGAAAATTGTTTCATTCTTGTGTGCTCTTGACATGGGCGCGGACTTCTTTGCCTCTGTGGATGCATCAACTTCATGCACTGAATCCTGTGGACCTGTCATAGGTACATTAGTGGACTCTACCACCTTGACTTCCTTTGTGGGCACTTGATCTATAGTTGTAGTAGATGGGAACATGTTCCTATTCATGAAGACCTTCTCAAATGCTTTCTCTATTTCCTTAGCCACCAATTCATAGTTTTTGTCCATTACATGCATGGTCCTTGACTTGGTTCTAAGATGCAGCTTCACTAGATCTAACAATAACTTCTTTTCTTCTAGCGAGCATATTGGGAGGGTTTCATCTAAGGTCTTTTCCCTTATCCTTAGGTCCTCTTCAATGGCCTGTCTCTTTTGGAATTCTAAGATGTTCCACACATAATCTGGAATCATAGTTTGTAGTTCTAGGATTATCTTTTTGAACTTCGGCATATATTTGACAATCATTCCATGAATTTTTGACTTGTCAATTTCACTGTATTTTTCATATAACTTCCATACTTTATATATTTTGCCTTCATCAATGATCCTTGTGCTCAACAACTCTTGTCCAAATACAAATCTGACACTTTTTCAAGAATGTGGAAGTACATGTATATGATCAAAGACCCAAATCTGAATATCTTGGTCTTATCATGTTTAATAGCTTTGATGTTGTCTATTAGTTGTGCATGTAGGATCTCACACATATTGAACTCTCCATTATCTCTCACAAGTCTTATTGCTGCAAGAACTGTGGCCACAGACACATTGTTCACCCTATTGGTATGTTGAAACCTATACCCTAGTATCATAGATATCAATTTGATGTCATTTTTCTCAATGGTCTCTATAGTCATTCCATGCCTATCACTTCTTGATTTGCATGTTTTCTCAAAAAGTTTTCTCACATCCTTGCCCGCTAGAAGAATGGTGCCTATCCTTGAGAGGCCTATCATCTGATGAATTAGGTCTCATGTAATCCTAACCGGCACTTCACATATCCAAAATAGGTCATCATGGATCCTGCTGAGTAGGATCTTGATCCATTCCAACTCGTAGATCGCATATGCCATAGCATATTCCATTATAGGATGATTATTCCACTGCACATACTCATCCATGAAGGTTTTATCAGGTTTCATCATTGTTTCCTTTTGTCCTCTTATTCCGTCTAAACCTACTAGTTCCTTTTTGCAATATATGTATGCTCTAATGTCTTCCACATGCATAACACCCATGGGAGTGTGGGAGAATGCACCTTCTAGGTTGTCTAGTATGGATTTAAATGAATGCCACTTAAACACATATCTCTTATTCTCCTCCACATCAAATACAATGGGAGTAGTGATTACTTACTTGTATATCACTTTCCAAATGATCTTGAAGACTTCTGAATTGGTGCAATGGATTAGGGATTCCATAACCAATCAAATGCACTACTAATTACTGATGAATCAATATGAAATTCTTCTCAATCAATTGCTAGGGATCTTTTTCTTCTCCAATCACTCTAAATTCAAATACAATGAGAGATCTACAAACTTCTATATACTTTAAAGTAGGAATTCTACCATTAAAGCTTGTCACGTAAACTAAATTGTTACTGAAAATTTCTAACTTTCATTCTGCAAACAATCAGCTTGTGCACTCTTGCACATAGAATCTTCTAGTTTCCAAAAGGTTAAGTCCAAAGGAGGATACTCTAAGAGTGAGTATACCAACTACACAAGGGTCTAGAGCTAAATTAGCTCCCCCTATGACCCTAAGGGCCATTCATCCAAATGTAGAGGGTGTGTCCACTATGGATGCATCCAATACATAATCATCAACCTTATCCTTCTTCACCTCTGACCAAATCAAGCTTGCATCCTCTGAAGTGTTCACAAACTTGACTTCTCCTTCGGTATCCAATAATAGTTCTTTGGGATTTTTAGGGCTTTCCTGACTTTGCATCCTTGATCAACAAAACTTTGAGATGTGTCTAGGCTTGTTACAAGAGTGACAAATGACTAGAGGCCTTATATTCCTTGGTGCATTGACATGGGTTACCATTTTACATTGTCTAGCTGAGTGACCATTATAGGTACATATCTAACATGTAACATTCTGAGAACTTCTTATATTTGATTGATTCTGATTTCTCTGATTATATTGAGTCTTGTTCTTCTGACTTGTCTTACAATTCATATCTCTATGACCAAATTTATTGCATGAATAACAGTAACCATTGAAAGGTCTTACCTCTGTACAGTTCCTTGCTATGTGTTCATGCTTGTTACATGCATAAAAAGTTCAATCTACTAGCTTGTGCTAATTCTTGGATGGTTCAACATGATCTTTAGTATGACTTCCAGTAACCTTAGCATCTAAGGTGTCTTCTGGTGCTTTCATTCTTGCTTGCATATTGTCAATCTGATTTTGTGCTTCATTGTATCCAATGCACCTAGTATCTCCTTTAAGTCTTCTTGCATACAACTAAGATTATATCAAATCAGAGTTGGTGTGTAATTTATCAATGTGATTCTTTGCCTCTTTCAATTTAGATTCCAAGCTTTCTTTGTTGATCCTTAGCTCCAAGATTTCCATGTTTTCTTGCCTCAATTCTTCATTGAGTTGAAGGTTCTCTTTGATATGTTCATCATAGACTTCCTGATTATTAGTCAGCTTACCATCCAATTCTTCAATCTATTTTTTAGAGATGAATTTTCTTCATTCAGCTTCTTGATCATTATCCCTAAATCACTAGTAGAGAATTCTTTCAAATACTTTCTTAGCCTTTTGATGACTACTTGAGCATCACTGACTTTTTCTTTTAGTTCTTCAATTTATTTTTTAGATTTGTCCAGGTCTTCAAGAGTAGCTTCAAGATTTCTTTTCAGATGTTTCATTTCTACTTTTTCCATGATCTCCTCAAGTGGTTAAACTTCTTTGCTAAGGACTAGAGCTCTAATACCAATTGTTAGGAATGGGAACACTGGGGGGGTGAATCAATGTTCACTGAATTAAATCTTGTTTTTTAGATATTTAATCTCAACTTGAATACTTAAGTACTAAATTAAACATTAACATAAACAACATAGAAGAACACAACATATAACACCAATATGGTTATAGGGAAACCCAAATAGGTAAAAACCCCAATGGGAATTGACACCCACTAATATTTTGTACTAGTGTTTTATGATCCTTGTTAGAAGATCCTTAACCCTGTTAGGAGTTTCTTTACAATATATTTAGTACAGTGACCTGGTCAAGGGTTGAACCCTATTAGGATTCTTTTACAATAACCTTGTTAGGGGTGTGGAATCACTATCCTAGAGCTCACTACTAAAGTGGTGAAGGCTAAAATCTTCTGATCTCAGATACACACTATATATATTGGATGAACTACCATTGTGACACTACTTGTCTGATTAGTTCATTTGATGCACTGATGCTTTGACCTCTTACAAAGTTGTAATACATCTTATAAACTCTTCACATACTTCTACTCTTCTTATTTCAACTTTACAAAAAATCTCATACCTAATTACAATGGGGCATCTATTTTTTATATGCACATTCAAAACAATTAACTAGGTCGGCCCTTTAATAGATTACATACAACGCTTCCAATTGAATTGGTTTAAGCATTTTTACAAACAAACATAATTACATGTAGGAAACCTAATTATAATAGGTTCATAGCCTTTACAACATAATAATATAACCACAAACCAAAATACCAATAGTTGATTGCTTGCTTTGTTCTTCTCTGGCATTCATTGTCTATGCAACTTGAACTCTCTGTATCTTCCTCATACTGAATCTTCTAATCATGCACTCTTAGACTTAGAATGAATATGATCATACCAACTTAAATTCTAGGGTGCATACCATAATTATATTATATGCATGTGCGTTGATGCTATGATCTTCAGGTACTCTATACACTGTCCAATCTTCAACACTTAGCCAATTTTTGATCTTCTCATCAAGTGCGCTGACTCCAAAACACTATATGACTTTGTTGCCATAATGAAAACACTATGTAAAGTCATATACACTAGTGTAGTCAACTTTCCAACAAATATCATATCCATGCAGCATATGCTGAAGGATTTCTTCATCAAGCTTCCACGCATGCTGCTTACCGTATGTTTTCATCAATGACAAACATACAGTCAGCAATCTAGCTTGCTAGAAAATTTAACAATATCCCCCTTTGACATTGATGGAAACATATGGAATGAAAAACACCACCAATCCAAATGATCAATTCTTTTATAACATTCTCCATTTCCTCAACAAAAACTTCCCCAAGGAAGTATCTTCCAACTGCTGCAACATTCTTGAATATTCTCCATTTCCTCAACTATACTGCTTCCTATGACTATGTTTTTTACTCCCCCTTTCTACTTATTTTTAATTACTATATATTCCTTCTTTTTATGTTTTTCATGACTATACATTACTCCCCCTTTGACATCAATGGAAAAGGGCACCAAAGACATTAAGCACTAGTACTACTCCTGAGGTAGAGTAGTCAACCTTTCATTAGTCACTGAGGACTAATGCACTCCTACTCTCTTTAATCAAATTCAAGAAAGGGAATTACTTCCAGCTTCTCCCTGAGATACTCAAAAGTATCCTTAGGTAAAGGCTTTGTGAATATGTCTACTAGTTGATCTTTTGTACTCACATAATCCACCATTACCTCTTTCTATGCTACTTTCTCTCTTAGGAAGTGATACTTTATCTCAATATATTTTGTCTTTGCATGCATCACAGGGTTCTTTGACATATTGATAGTGCTAGTGTTATCGTAGTGAATAAAAATAGGGTAGTCAATCTGAATACCAAAATCTTTTATCATTTTCTTGATCCACACAATTGTGGAACAATTCAATGCTGCTGCAACATATTCTGCTTCTTTTGTTGACTGAGAGATACAATTATGCTTTTTACTTGTCCAAGTAACAAGTCTATCTCCAAGGAATACAACTCCTCTTGAGGTACTCTTTCTATCATCAATGCATCCTGTGCAATTTGCATCTGTATATACATGAAGCTTTATATTCCCTGAATTAGGATACCATAAACCATAGTCTAAGGTTCCATTCAAGTATCTAAATATTCTTTTTACTACCATGAGATGACTTTTCATAGGTTCTGCTACAAATCTTCCAACAATAACAATTGCATTAGAAATGTATGGTCTAGTTTGAGTAAGATATATAATTTTTCCAATCATAGACTTATACAAGGTTATGTCCACTACTAGTGAGTCATCTTCTTTTGAAAGCTTACATCCTATTATCATAGGGGTATTTACTAGTTTGCAATCATCCATCTTGAATGCTTTCAAGATCTCTTTCACATACTTAGTATGATTTATGAATACACATTTGTCTACCTGATGCACATTCAATCCAAAAAAGTACTTGGTAGGACCACTAGTACATTTGAGGTCAAATTTCAACGGCCATTTGTCAGATTTGCAATTGTCATTTGTCAGCATTTCGACACATGCGTCCATCACATTTTTTGCATTGGAAATTGTGACATAAGAGATATCCATCGGTTTACCAACACCCCATTATGTCAGAAACTTGCACATGAAAACAACTTTATTTATGACATTTCCTACAGTCCATCTATCAGAATTCTGACACAAAGACCTATCGAAAATGCACAATCTTTGTCGAAACTAAATGTCGAAAAGATATCCTTTCCCACATTATAACTATTGGTACAATGATAGATCTACAACCAATTTTTGACAGATAAACCCATCGGTGATGTAGCATTAGTGTCAAAACTGTCTGTCAAAAATTGGATACCTACAACATTTTAACTATCAAAAGAGCGATGGTAGTGTAGCATATCTCTGACAGGTATCCCTATCGGACATATACCATTATTGTCGCAATAATTGTTGTAAAGTATTTTCCCCAACATTTGATCTATCAAATAGGCGACGTGTTGGCCTATATTCCAATGGGAAATGATGTCAGATGTATAGCACTACCATCGGAATGAATTATAAAGTGTCAAAAAATCAATGGATATGCACACTAAAGATAACACAGCTCAAGAGACCATCATAGGTTGTCTCTTTCTTTGGTCTATATTATTGACAGAATGTTTTACCTTTCATTAGCTCATCAAATCCATGGATTTGAAAGTATTTAATAGAATATTTTCATGACAACGTATCTTATTTAAGTTGATGTTGCATGAATTTATCTACTTCGTGCACTTGTAGACTATGAGGACGGTGATAAGGAAGCATGGCCATGGGAGGAGATGCTTCTTTATCGCCGTCCTAATAGTCTACAAGTGCACAAAGTAGATAAATTCATGCAACATCAACTTAAATAATATATGTTTTCATTAAAATATTCTATTAAATTCTTTCAAATCCTCAGATTTGATGAGCTAATGAAAGGTAAAACATTCTATCAATAATATAGACTGAAGAAAGAGACAACCTATGATGGTCTCTTGAGCTATGCTATCTTTAGTCCTAGCTACTGCGTAAGGCCTGGAAGACTTATACCTATCAATCATCAAGAATAATCACCACCTTGCATTTATATACACTGCACATATTGATCCCAGTCTCGCAAAAACATTTCAGACTTGTACATCTCATCAATACTTGAGGCTTAAAGTAATTTTATATGATCACTAGCACATTTCATGCATGGATGAGAAATAGTATCCAAAGTTTCTAGATAACCATTTTTGAGAAGAGGAACGAGTGGAGGCCAAAGAAGGGATAATTGTGAAGGTTTTATAGATGTAGGTTACTAAATCATCATCTCTACACTGGTACTCAATCTGGCCTCCACTCCATATACATCTTCTCAAAATCTAAAAACTTTCCATCATTGATTCCCGTCATTTTTTCAGCATCTCCGTGGACTGAGACCTTAAATTATTGAGCTTCTCTTTGTTTCAAGAATATTTTAACATTCTCTACTTAACAGGGCCAGCCACATGAAGGTGGAAACTCACTTGGCCCCTCCTAGGAGCCTCATATGACCCTTTAAGACATTTTAAGACCTCTAAGATGTATTCTTAGGGATCATAAAGGGTCATAAGGGGTCCTAGAACACAATAGCTGAGAAACATATATGTAGGCATCATGCTCACAATTTTTTGGAGACACAACGTAATTGAGTGGTTTTCCCAGACAATGTAAAGTACTAGTTTCTTTGCATCATTTGGGAATAGCACTCAATTATGTTGCATCTCCAAAAAATTGTGAACATGATGCCTACATTTATGTTTCTTAGCTGTTGTGATATCTACATCGCAGTTTGTCATTGTTGCAGCAGTAGAGCCTATATTCCACAACAAAAAGGAAGACATCTTTTTATCCTGGGTCTGGATCGTGCCTCAATTGTCGAAGGATCCAAGGCTAGGCTAGAAAGATGTCTTCCCATTCTATCTGCAACATTTTGTCCATCCATGATCTCAGGAACATC
This sequence comes from Chamaecyparis obtusa, assembly GCA_027943335.1. Taxonomy (NCBI): domain Eukaryota; kingdom Viridiplantae; phylum Streptophyta; class Pinopsida; order Cupressales; family Cupressaceae; genus Chamaecyparis; species Chamaecyparis obtusa. The sequence goes on from BSBK01000529.1 coordinate 13,892,017, forward strand.
ATCATCTTTCCACTCTTCATTTGCCAAAATATACCATATCTTCAAGCTTGTAGAGTAATCTTATTAATAAAAGAACTCTTGCCAACATTAGGGTACCCATAGATCAAAATAGTTGATGTTATTGGTGCTTGTGCTCAAGGATATCGATTCACTATTTTGAAATGGCCAAATCATTTTTATTTCGATTGTAGAGAAAAGGAGTGGGAGAAAATGAGCGGGTGAAAGTTGATCGAGCACGAGAGAAGGCATTGCATTTTATTTGATCATGAATGCCCTCTAAAATGACCAATCATGTTTTCTATTCAATTCTTTTTGGTCCTTTTTTTTCCTATATTCAGTAGATAAAAATCATGGCGGCAACCACTTAGCCATCTTTTTGATGTTCTAGGTATTTTACAAAGATACAGGTATGTGGATTTATCATTCAGTTGCTTGTAGTTATTGGTCAAATGCAAATATTTTGTCAAGTTGAAAGGGTAAGATATCAGTTTGGTGTTTTTGGTTTATGTTAAAAGTTGATTTGGTAAAATCCTCAAAAAACACACTACTGTTGGAGATTTGCCAGCAAGCCAGTACTGACTATATGTTTGTCATTGATGACAACATATGGAAAGTAGCATGTGTGGAAGTCTTATACAGTAAGATTTTTGTATATGTAGCATGGACATGATATCAACATGATATCATGGGTGCAAATGTTAACTGTTAGTACAGACAGTTATATTGTAGTTGGTGTTAGCAGTGTTCCTGACGGAGTTACAAGCAGTGTTCTGTGTATGGTTGTTCGTATAGTTATCATGGAGCCTTATGCACTTGGATTTATGTTGGAGACATGTTAGTGATATTAATTTCATGGATGCATAGTCTGATAATGAACACAAGTAAAGTTATGCAGTCATTATTCACCAGTAGCAGTTTCCTGTGTTTGTTCAGAAGAGCCGAGAATGATTTTATTGGTTCTTGAGTTGCATCTATTTTGAGGGTATGCACCCTTGGAGTTAAGCCTAGAGAAGTGTTATTTATTTTTGGTTAAGAGCACATGAGTTAATTCAGCTTACAGAGAAAGTTCCAGTTGTTTTGGTATAGACGATAGTGTGTAGCATGCGTCTACATTTATTTTATTAGACAGGTCCCAGATTATATTGTGTGCATAATAGAGCTGACATAATGTTTGTTGGAGTTTATTATGGTTTCTCTATTATGATTTTAAGGTGGTTCTAACAAGATGACTTGATTATATAATTTGGAGGAAAGATATTTATGGGCAGTCATTTGTGATTGTTGAAGTGTGGTTCATAGTTGATTGAGTAGAGCAGAGTAGAGTGTGTGAAGTATTTGAGCCATCAAAAGTGTAGTGCCTCCCTCATTTACCCCTTTGAATGAACATCCTTATGGTGTGGGTTTGACCATCATTCTCAAAGGGTAAGGTCATGTTGGTCCCATCTGAGGGAGAATCTACCAGGAGGATTGTTTTGGAGCATGTATCAATGTTCTGCATGAACTAGGAGACGTAGGATATGGTCTTGAATCGCATTCTGGAGACCCTTAGAGTAGGGATGAGTCATTCATGTGGATGTAGTGCTTTTTATCCACATTATGGTCGATGGCATCATGAGATGCTCTTTTCCCAAATTTTCCCTATGTTTATCAAGAATTTATCTTTGGAAATCATGTCAGGTATTTTAAGAGATTGTATCTTGGAATTATCTTTCTGCATAATAGATTCAGTAACTAGAAAATTATGTTGTTGCATTATGATTTATGTCCTAGTGGATAGAGGTTTGATGACCATTGTGATGTGCTCTTTTCATGTTACTTAAACACTCAAAATCCTAGAATGCTTTGTGTTTAAAATAAAAGGGTGAAATATATATATATATATATATATATATATATATATATATATATATATATATATATATATATATATATATATATATTCTAATGTAGTTAAATATTGTTTCCGTGTGTATGTAATCTCTAAAAGAAATGCAGTAGGGAAGGTGTGAGTATACCACTACTGAATGTTGAAATGTTTCTATTTGGATATGAATGCTTACATAAAGGACTATTTGACTTTATTTTATGTTGAGATATATATTAATAGAAAAGTGATTATTAGATCCTGATGTTGAATGGAAGATTACACATAGAACGCTTTGATGTTATAATAACGCAAGAAAAATGAATCATTTGAAATGTAGCTTGTAAATAATTTAGGACTTATTTTCATGCTGGATTATTAGGTCTTGATTTATGGTATTGATGAATTATTTACTTTAGAATATTATGCCATACTATCATGTTTATACAAGAAGAGTTTATGTGATGATCATATAGGATTTTTACTTTCATCCTATTTATTAGGTCATGAGCATAGTGATCGATGAATCTTTGATTTAAATATGATACTTTGATGTTACATTCATGTTAGCAGAATTTATGAGAAATGATCATGATTATTATTTTAGGTGAATTTACATGTACCATTTTATCCTTGAATTTATATGCTTTAGAAATGCTATATTGAAGTGACGAGAATTATTATGAAATACAGTTAGAAAATTATGATGTTAAGAATGTGATTTTTAGATGTATTCTACTTGCATACATGTATATATGATATTTGACATTTCATGAGCTACTGATATTTTGTCAAGTGTGCAGGTAAGACCATGGCTACATCGGGGGAAATTAAAGATGGATAATTGTAAAATCATGTTAAGCCAAGGTTATCTCTAGGGGGAGAAATTAACCTCATTGTAAAGTGTAAATTTTTGTTAAGTGATGCATGAATGTAATTATTGAATTATGTTTATTTTATTTTATTACTTTTAGTCTACTTCGCATGCCATGTGTATTGTGTTGTAATGTGATTTATTTGTGGTGTCAATTGACACATGTCATGTGAGTTGGCATGCCCAAGTGCTTATGTGTGTGAGTGGTCTCTATTTTTAGGGGCCATCAGTGGGAATCTCTTTCATTTTCGGATTAAATCTTTGAGTGGTCTTTTGAGTGTCTTTTAATGACCATTTATGATAGTGGAGGTTAAAAATAGGCTGCCCCATAGTGGTGTCATATGTCGGGGGTCAAATTTTGACCATTTTGATGTATTTTGACTATTTTTACCCTTCCAAAAGATGTTCTTTTGAAAAGTGACGAAATTGGAAGAGGCATGTAAAGCCAACTCTTCATTTGAATTTTGAATTTGAATTTCCCTCTTTTGGTTTAATAGGTTTAGGGTTTGTCTTCCTAAGGAGATGGAGGGAAAATTGGTGGGCAATTGTCGACTCTCCAATTTTTGGAGACTTGAGAGTTTGTGAGAATTGTGAAAATTTGTTCTTGTTTTCTTGGAGGATTTTTGAGTTGCATAGAAAAGGAGGAGGCTAGCTTGGGGAAAGCTCATCTCAACCCTCTTTTCCATAAGCTTGGATCAAGGTTGGATCTTAAATTCTCTTTCTCTTATTGCTATGTACATTTTTACTCCTTTTCTATGTTGTGTGAATGATAGATATATATGTAAAGTTCATGGCTTCTTGTCTTTGCTTGTATGTGTATTTTCCTTTCTTTGTTGCATTCATTTCTATGGGGTGTGCAAGGCCAAACTCACCATTGGGAGGGAAGAGAGCCTTGATGGGTGAAGGGCATAAGTTGGGACTACTCTTCTAGTGTAGAATCCTTCCTCTAGGAGGAAGGGGATAAGACATGGATGTATGGGCATCCATGTTGCCATCTTTGTGTATACTTATAGGGGGTCATAAGGGTGTTGTTATTGTGATGAGTATGAGAAGGGTGGATGGTTGTTTCTATGGCCTTATGAAGGCATTTGAGAAGATTTTTAGAGATTTGTTGAAGGTTGGTTTTCTATTGTACTTTGGCATTCTCCTAGTTGAGTAGCTTCCACCTTCACCCCTACTATGGGTTGAGGGTGACTCATGTTGTGCTAGCCTTGGGAAAGGGAATTTGATGTGTTTGTGTCATTTTTGGTTTTGTTGTTTATGTTCTTGATTGAATGCATGAAACCCCTATCCATCTTTGTTTACCCTAGCTTGGGGGTGGCCATGTAATGGACAAGGTTGGGAGGTGAGCCTCCATGGTCTATTGGTTTTGGTTTTGCAAATTTCTTAATGGACAAGCTTGCTGGTTTTAAAGGTGTGATTGTAGAGTTTGGGCTTGACCCTATGGGATTATTGGATATTGAATGGCTAAAATACCTCATGTAAAAGTTTGGATTCAAGGCCATGTAAATGTAAGAGAAGGTTTACATTTTGGATGTTCAATGTTTCTCCTATCAACTCCTTGACTCTGAAGTAAGAAAAGATTATGTCATTTCTATCTTTATGCTTCAATGGAAAATGTAATGTGATTATTGTAGCATTCTTAATTGTAATGTGAGTGTGGAAATCTTCTGGTATCTTTATTCAATTTAAAAAATATTTAGTTCATTTAATCCTACTTAAAAGTTAGAACAATGTCCTCATTTTCTACTTAGGATGAAATGAAAATAGATTTCTTTCCTTCTTATGTTAAGTTAAAAAAAAAGGGGAAATAGATGCTGGTTTCTATGATTATAAAGTTAGAGGAATGTTTTCTTCATGATACTTAGAAAGAAACTAGCGTTTACATTTCTTTTAGTTCATGTATGTAAATGTGCCATTTCCTAAAACATAAAATAATGTGTAAATATAAATACACTATTATATTCTGAATATAATAGTATGTTTATATAGTTATGTAAGGATAAATTTCCTTTTTAATTTTCATAATATTTCCTAGTGATAATATAGAACATGTCATGCTTTGTTCATGCATATATTATTGTATAATTACAGAATGTTTGTAATAATAAATAAAATGAAAGTATTTTGTTGTTCATATTTTAATCCTCTGGTATAACTGCAAATATTATAATATATATATATATATATATATTTGATATAAAGCTATATATTTCTTAATATATATTAATAAATATAGCAGGCTATGTGAAAGATCATGAGGGGCCAAAAAGTGGCGATGTGAAAAATATTCACTTTTCACTCGTCCAAAAGCGCATGAAAACACTTGTTGACTTTTTAGTAGGCCTGGGTGTTAGTACACCTGGGCAAACTTGACACCAAAGCACAGGCCTAATCAGGTACCCGATAATACCCGATAACTGTGGCATAAATCCAAAACCCACGAGCCCTTTTCTTCATTTCTTTCCGCATTTTTCTTTCCCAAAATGGCTTGATATATCAAATACCCGATATATTTTCGGATACCTGATTTTGGAAACAACAAATTTGACTCTTGAGCATATTTTATAAGTAATTATTTGTATATTTTTATTATTTTATTTCATTTTCATGCTAAATGTAGCATTTTTTTTTGAAATAGGGTTTTGTATTTATATTTGTAATAATATATGAAATTAGATTAAAATTTAGATTTTTTTTTATTTAATCAGGCATGGCTGACAACAATGAAGAAAATAATCCTCCTGCACCAAATAACAATCCTGAAAAAAATCCCCCATATCTAAACCCTAAATCTTTACAAGATTTGATACAAGAAAATTTGAACACAATACGAGGTTTCCAAAACACGTATCAAAATATACCTACATTAGGTCCCATTCTTACCACACTAAATACAATTGTTCAAAATATTGACACACTCATGCAGCAACATAATGCTTCTCTTCATTGGTGTGATGATATGCACGCCCAATTTGATGAGGGGCTTAACCATGATGGGATTGCGGCCCTTAATATTAGTAAGGAAGATATAGTTTCCCTTTTTGTCAATCCTAAAACCGGAATACCAGTTGACCCAAAAAAGCCCAAATTATCAATAAAATGGTGCACAAATGAAGCAATGCGCACAAACTTTTGGGATCTCTGGTGGATGGTTTTTGATAAACCATCCCATAGCAATTTTGAGGTCCCATTTTATTTCATTAAAAAATTGTATGCTGAGTTTTTGCTTGGTCACCATGTTGATTATTGCAGTATGAGGCCCAACATGGGCATAGGCGGAGGAGCTCCTCAGACTAGGCCATTTTCCCAATGTAGAAAGGCCACTACCTTTGTCCCCCCCACTGATGTCGCACCCCTCCTCCAATATAGCATCTTGATATCATTGCAGAGGCTGCCTCACAGACTATTAGGGCCATTCATTTACTGAGTGATTAGTTGATCACGCAAACTAGGTTAGTGTTGCCTCCTGGTGTGGATGATGCTGGTGCATCGACATCTCATCAGAATTCACATGTATGCGAGCTATGTGTAGGCATATGTGCCTCCAACCGCTTACTGATTCTGATACATATCAGTTTCATGTTATTGATGAGGAGGATATAGGAGACACAGCTGCAGAGGCTGCAACACCTCATGGAGCATCTACATCTCATGAGAGTGCTCAGGAGGTGCACGCAGAGCCATTGACTCCTATTGATACGGTAAGAGTAAACATTATAAATAAATTTGTCACATGACTTATTTAATTTAAAAATAATTTATTTATTTAGATTAGTTTTAATGATTGCATGCACTTATGTATATATATTTTTTCCATTTATGTTCAGTCGATGACACAGGAGGAGGTGAGACAAGGGGATGAGTCCACACTTTCGGCCATTTCATTTGGCCTTGATGACTATACGATATATTATAAATTACGTACCCATTAGTTTTTTTTTTATCATTTGGTGTACATGCTTAAATCTCTATCAATTAGAGCAATAAAATTCATACATTCACTTATATATTGTCATCTGATTGTGTTCTTGTAGGGTACAGCCGATGTCAGTGGGGGGCATGAGGGGGTTCCTTCATCAAGTGTCGACAAAGGAAAGGTAGTTAATTATTTAAGATTAATTATGCATGCACATGTATGCCACTTGTGTGTAGTAATAAATATTTTACTTGCACTTTATTTTATAGGGTGTGGCTATTGATGATGTCCCGACAGCTATTCGGCAGCGTAGGGTTACGAGCATCTTGATTCAGAGTGATAGCCCTATTGTACGTAGACTTTTACATATTGTTATTTGTATTTTGTAACCAGGGTTGCTATGATGAAGTACATATATATATAATTGACAATCTTTTTACTCTCATAGGTTACTCCGAGTGTGAGGGAGGGCCCACAAGAATATTTCGTATCTTTGTTGACCCAGCCCACCATTCCAAAGGAGGGATCATCAGATGTACGTTTTAATTTTAGTTCAATCAATTTGTAATTTTATTATGCTATCATCCTATTTTTTAGATTTATTACTCTATGTTGCACCACTCTACTAATCTCATTATTGCAAATATATATTTATAGGTCACAGTTGGTATTGTTGGCATGGTCCCTTCGCTACCTAGGACTTATGCTATGACACCTGATTGTGGTAGGTGACCGAGAGACTAGGTACAGATATTTGTATTTAGTTATAATTTTAATTAAATTAGTGTTTGAATTATGAACTATATATATATATATATATATATATATATATATATATATATATATATATATATATATATATATATATACAAATCATATAAAGTAAGCAATATAACTTGGGTTTGAACTCATTTTTTATGCAGGATCAATCAGAGCCCAACACTTCTTCAATGAGGCTACATTTTGATGATCCCCCTATGGCATAGGATGTAGTTTTAGTTTTGTGGTCATTTAGAGATTCCACTTCACACATTTTGAGATGGCATATATGTCACATTGTACACCTTAAAACATTGATTTTGTAGACATTTTGAAATGGCATGTGCCATATTTGTATATGGAGATACTTTTGATACATTTGATACTTTTTATATATAGAACACGTTCATTTATATGTTATATTTGCGTCATCTTTTGTATATACATATTTATTATTCATGTTTATGGAATTGAATGGTGAAGTTATATCTTGACTATGATTATCATTATGATTGAAATTATATCTTGTTGAAGTTACATTTGTTTATCTTTACTCTGGAATACCCTGTTCATGGAGCTTATTATGTTTGAGGTTTAACTTCTATAGATTTCCTATGTTCTTATGTTTCATACCATTATACATACTCACTTGAGCCACTTAGTACTACATTGTTTGAATACTATGTATATACTCACTGTGTATATAACTCATCATATTGGGGTCACTTGAGCCATGGAAGATCGCTGCCCAATCATGCTTAGTGCACCTTGGGGTCACTTGGATCGAGCATGGTCGCGAGTGTTCCAATGAATCCATGGGTGAAATGAGGTTGTCACTGGCATTTACCCAGCCAACCAGAGCTGATGGAGTAGACGGTTTGATGCAATGTCAGATAGTTTGAAAGATACGCTGCTGAGCCGCTTTCAACTAACCCTCACTGCAAGTTTTGGCATCGACTGAGATCACCTTGCCAAATGCAAAAAAAGTCGAATCACCCAAAAATGAGAGAGGTTATAGTAGACCTCAAAAACATGATCTCGTAGCACCTAATAGTTTGTTGATACCTCTCATGAGCTCCGAGATATGAGCCCCAGAAGATCATTTCCCAATCATGCTTAGTGCACCTTGGGGTCACTTGGGTCGAGCGTGGTCGCGAGTATTCGTGTGACTCAATGGGTGGAATGGGGTTGTCACTAGCGTTTACCTGGCCAATTGGAGCCAATGGAGTAGATGGTTCGATGCCAAGTTGGATGGTTTAAAAGATATGCTGCTGAGCCGCTTTCAACTGACCCTCACTACAAGTTTTGGCATCGACTGAGATCACCTTGCCAAATGCAAACAAAGTTGAATTTCCCAAAACTGAGAGAGGTTATTGTAGACCTAGCAAACATGATCCCATAGCCCCTAATATTTTTTCAATACCTCTCATGAGCTTTGAGATACAAGCCCCAGAAGATCGCTACCCAATCATGCTTAGTGCACCTTGGGATCACTTGGGTCGAGCGTGGTCACGAGCTTTCCCGTGACTCCATGGGTAGAACAAGGTTGTCACTATCATTTACTTGGCCAATCAGAGCTAATGGAGCAGACAGTTTGATGCCAGGTCAGACGGTTTGAAACATATGCTGCTGAGCCGCTTCTAATTGACCCTCACTACAAGTTTTGGCATCGACTAAGATCACCTTGCCAAATGCAAACAAAGTCAAATCGCCCAAAAATGAGAGAGGTTATAGTAGACCTCAAAAACATGATCCTGTAGCACTTGATGGTTTTTTGATACCTCTCACGAGCTCTGAGATATGAGCCACAAAAGATCACTACCCAATTGTGCTTAGTGCACCTTGGGGTCACTTGGGTCGAGCGTGGTTGCGAGTGTTCCCATGACTCCATGGGTAGAACAAGGTTGTCACTAGCATTTACCTAGCCAACCAGAGTTGATGGTGTAGATGGTTTGATGCCAAGTCAGACGGTTTGAAAGATATGCTGCTGAGCCGCTTTCAATTGACCCTCACTGCAAGTTTTGGCATTGACTGAGATTGCCTTGCCAAATATAAATGAAGTTGAATTGCCCAAAACTAAGAGAGGTTATAGTAGACCTCAGAAACATGATCTCGTAGCACCTAATGGTTTGTTGATACCTCTCATGAGCTCTAAGATACGAGCCTCGGAAGATTGCTGCCCAATCGTGCTTAGTGCACCTTGGGGTCACTTGGGTCGAGCATGGTCGCGAACTTTCCCATGACTCCGTGGATGGAATAGGGTTGTCACTAGTGTTTACCCAGCTAGCTAGAGTTGATGGAGTAGATGGTTTGATGACAGGTCAGATGGTTTGAAAGATATGCTACTGAGCTACTTTCAACTGACCCTCACTGCAAGTTTTGGCATCAACTAAGATCACCTTGCCAAATGCAAACAAAGTTGAATCGCCCAAAACTAAGAGAGGTTATTGTAGACCTCAAAAACACAATCTTGTAGCACTTGATGGCTTTTAGATACCTCTCACGAGGTTTGAGATATGAACCCCAAAAGATCACTTCCCAATCATGCTTAGTGCACCTTGGGGTCACTTGGGTCGAGCGTGGTAGTGAGCATTCTGGTGACTCTGTGGGAAGAATGGGGTTGTCACTGGTGTTTACCTAGCCAACTAGAGCTGATGGAGTAGATGGTTCAATGCCAAGTCAGACGGTTTGAAAGATACACTGCTGAGCCACTTTCAACTAACCATCACTGCAAGTTTTGGCATCGACTGAGATCACCTTGCCAAATGCAAACAAAGTTGAATCGCCCAAAATTCAGAGAGGTTATTGTAGACCTTGTAAACATGATCTAGTAGCATGTGATAGTTTTCTAATACCTCTCACAAGCTCTGAGATACGATCCCTAGAAGATCGCTGCCCAATCGTGCTTAGTGCACCTTGGGGTCACTTGGGCTGAGCATGGTCGCTAGCGTTCCCGTGACTTCATGGGTGGAACGGGGTTGTCACTAGTGTTTACCTAGCCAACTGGAGTAGATGGAGTAGATGGTTTGATGCCAGGTTAGATGGTTTGAAAGATACACTACTGAGCCACTTTCAACTAACCCTCACTGCAATTTTTGGCATCAACTGAGATCGCCTTGCCAAATGCAAAAAAAGTTGAATCACCCAAAACTGTGAGAGGTTATTGTAGACCTCAAAAACATGATCCCATAGCCCTTGATGGTTTTTCAATACCTCTCATGAGCTCTAAGATACGAGCCTTGGAAGATCACTACCCAATCATGCTTAGTGCACCTCGGGGTCACTTGGGTCGAGCATGGTCGTGAGCATTCCTGTGACACCGTGGGTGGAACGGGGTTGTCACTAGCATTTACCCAGACAACCAGAGTTGATGGAGCAGATGGTTTAATGCCAGGTTGGATAGTTTGAAAGATACACTGCTGAGCCTCTTTTAATTGACTGTTAGTGGTATGTTTGAAATTTGAACTTTGAAACTAATCATGATTAAGCTTGTGAAATTTGAACTGTGAAGCTTATTATGTTTGAGGTTTAACTTTTATAGATTGTTTGAAATGATAAAAAATAATATCCTTAAAGCATTATAAACAACAATCAAACATGTAAGAATTCAAACCATGCAAATGACATAAGTAAATGACATGTAAGATCCCTTCTTGGCACTATTGGCCACCCATAAATGATTTTGGTCATAAGTCCTTAGCTTCTTATCGAAACATGGAAGTCTCCCACCATAAGCCCATGTATCAATTTGAAGTAGATCATCAAGTCTTTCTCTTCGTGCAAGTGCTCTACCCAAATTTTTATGGTCTATATTGAAGTCAACACAAGTTTGTCTCATCAAACGAGTCTTTCTCAACTGATGACTTACTAAGGAGGTTGTAATAATCCTCCAAGCAACTCTCTTGTCTTTTTCTCTGCTAGTCTTCCCAATGCTATTAGAGCATTGAAAAGATTCTTCACAACAATGGCATTTCTCTCCATTTTTTTGTTCACATGAATCTTCAATTTCACAAGCACAAGTCTCATCTTTTGCATCTTTAACAACTGCACAAAAATTTGACATTTCTCAACCAATGTCTTGTTTTCAAAAAATTGATCATAAAGTCTTGAAGCCCACAACCTAACAGTTCTATGTGACCTCTTTCCTTCCCATTTATTCATAATGTTCTCCTCAATTTCAATTAACTATTTAGGTCTTCCTGAAAGCCCCGAATTTGAAGTTTGATTATCTTTTTTGCAAGGGATTTCATTTCGCATATAATTTGGAGATGTGTAACGTTCATATGGTTCTTGTGCAACATTTTCATTCCTGAAGTCTACATTTTGATTCTCCATCTGCACATTTTCAAATTCAACATCCTCTTCACTTACAACTACATTTACGAGGTTCGATTGATTAATGTTTAACATACCTTCTCTCCTTCTTCGGTGATTTTCCTTATCCTTTTCCCTATATGCTTGAATTTCTTCATTCGCTAGCTTCCTCTTATGTTTAGCCTTTCGACGACTGCTACTTCCCATGGTGAGACCACAAGTTGACAAAAATCAAACAATAGGGCCCAAATCACATTTTTTTTTCTACAACGCATGAAAAAAGTATAAAATCTCATGATTGTCTGGTCTGTGGGGATAGGGAATATTTTGGTGAAATATTACCTATCCAAAATCGGGTATCCAATTTCATATCAGGTACCCGATATTCCCAGGTAGATTAAAAAAAGGGCAGGAGCAAATGAAAAAAATTAAACTTTTACATATATTAATGTATATAATATATATATAAAAAAGGCATATGATATATATAATGTATATATTATATATATACTAGTGTATTATAATATACTAATGTATTATATGTACTAATGTATATAATATATATAATATATTATATATATACTCATGTATATAATATATATATATATATATATATATATATATATATATATATATATATATATATATATATACATATATACATATATATATATATATATATATATATATATATATATATATATATATATATATACATATATATATATATATATATATATATATATACATATATATATATATATATATATATATACATATATATATATATATATATATATATATATATATATATATATATAATACATATACTAATGTATACTAATATATTATATATAATATTACCTTTTGGCCTAATTGTTATTTTTCATTTCTTCTAGGTCTTTAAAGGTGGCTGGCTAAATCTTTGTATTAAATGTTAGAGAATGCATGAAAATAATATGATTCTGAGCACAAGCATGAGTCCCTATAGGAGCATAGTTGTGCCTTTTACAAGTGTTGTAAACCCTAGCTATGTAGAAATTAAGGCTTTGAAGAATAGTTCACTGGAGGTAGATTATAGAAGCAAAGGGCAAGAGAATCACTCTATTTCCACCGCCTATGGCTATGAAATGGTATCTTTCCCTTCTTTTTCAATCGGAATGCTAAATTGCAAAGGTTCTTGAAATAGATTCTGGTTGAACCAGACAATTGTACCACACTCGTAGATAATTCAAAAGCTCAACAAAGTCATTTTGAGGTTAAATAAGAACAACCAGACTCCCTAAGGGTCCTAACGTGTGATAAAGCATACTAGGACCCCTAGGGAGTCCCCATGACCCCTTTTGACACATTGGAATGCTCAAGTGTGTCTTTAAGACCTCTTAAGACACACTTGAGCATTTCAATGTGTCAAAAGGGGTCATGGGGACTCCCTAGGGGTTCTAACACGTGATAAGGTGTACTAGGACTCGTAGGGAGTCCCCATGACCTCTTTTGATGCATTTGAAATCTCAAGTAAGTCCAAAGGGGTCCTAAGACCCCTTACGACACACTTGAGCATTTGAATGTGTCAAAAGGGGTCATGGGGACTCCCTAGGGGTCTTAGTATGTCTTATCATGTGTTAAGACCCCTAAGGAGTCCCCATGACCCCTTTTTGACATATTTGAATGCTCAAGTGTATCCATAGGGGTCCTAAGACCCCTTAAGACACACTTGAACATTCAAATGTGTCAAAAGGGTTCATGGGGACTCCCTAGGGGTCCTAACACATGATAAGGTGTACTAGGACCCCTAGGGAGTCCCCATGACCCCTTTTGACACATTAAAATACTCAAGTGCATCTGAAGGGGTTTTAGAACCCCTTCAGACACACTTGAGCATTTGAATGTGTCAAAAGGGGTCATGGGGACTCCCTAGGGGTCCTAACATGTGATAAGGCATAAAAGGACCCCTAGGGAGTCCCCATGACCCCTTTTAACACATTTGAATGCTCAAGTGTGTTCGAAGGGGTTCTAAGAACCCTTGGGACACACTTGAGTATTCAAATATGTCAAAAGGGGTGATGGGGACTCCCTAGGGGTCCTAACATGTGATAAGGTGTACTAGTACCCCTACGGAGTCCCCATGAACCCTTTTGACACATTTGAATGCCCAAGTGTGTCTAAAGGGGTCCTAAGACCCCTTAAGACACACTTGAGCATTCTAATGTGTCAAAAGGGGTCATGGGGACTCTCTAGGGGTCGTAACGCATGATAAGGCATACTAAGACCCCTAGGGACTCCCCATGACCCCTTTTGACATACTCAAACACTCAAGTGTGTCCGAAGGGGTCCTCTATCAGACACACTTGAGCATTCAAGTTTGTCAAAAGGTGTCATGGGGACTCCCTAGGGATCCTAAAGTGTGATAAGGTGTACTAGGACCACTAGGGAGTCCCCATGACCCTTTTTGATACATTCGAATGCTCAAGTGTGTTCGAAGGGGTCCTAAGACCGCTTAAGACACACTTGAGAGTTCAAATATGTCAAAAGGGGTCATGGGGACTCCCTAGGGGTCCTAATGGATGATAAGGCATACTAGGACCCCTCAGGAGTCTCTATGACCCCTTTTGACACATTCAAATGCTCAAATGTGTTTGGAGGGGTCTTAAGACCCCTTAAGACACACTTGAGCATTCCAATGTGATAAAAGGGGTCATGGGGACTCCCTAGGGGTCCTAACATGTGATAAGACATACTAAGTCCCCTAGGGAGTCCCCATGACGCCTTTTTGACACATTTGAATGTTCAAGTGTCTCTGAAGGGGTCCTAAGACCCCTTAAGACACACTTGAGTATTTTGAGGTGTCAAAAGGGGTCATGGGGACTCCCTAGGGGTCCTAACATGTGATAAGACATACTAAGACCCCTAGGGAGTCCCCATAACCCCTTTTGACACATTTGAAAGCTCAAGTGTGTTCGAAGGGGTCCTAGGACCCCATAAGACACACTTGAGCATTCAAATGTGTCAAAATGGGTCATGGGGACTCCCTAGGGGTCCTAATGAATGATAAGGTGTACTAGGACCCCTAGGGAGTCCCCATAACCCCTTTTGACACATTCGAATGCTCAAGCGTGTTTGCAAGTGTCCTAAGACCCCTTAAGACACACTCAAGATTTCAAATGTGTCAAAAGGGGTAATGGGGACTCCCTAGGGGTTCTAACATGTGATAAGGCATACTAGGACCCCTAGGGAGTCCCCATGACCCCTTTTGACACATTCGAATGCTCAAGTGTGTCCAAACGGGTCCTAAGACCCCTTAAGACACACTTGAGCATTTGAATATGTTAAAAGGGGTGATGGGGCCTCCCTAGGGGTCCTAACAGATGATAAGGTGTACTAGGACCTTTAGGGAGTCACCATGACCCCATTTGACATATTCAAACACTCAAGTGTGACCGAAGGGGTCCTAAGAACCCTTAAGACACACTTGAGCATTCCAATGTGTCGAAAGGGGTCATGGGGACTCCCTAGGGGTCCTAACACATGATAAATATACTAAGACCCCTAGGGAGTCCCCATGACCCTTTTTGACATATTCAAATGCTCAAGTGTGTTCAGAGGGGTCCTAAGACCCATTAAGATACACTTGAAAGATCAAATGTGTCAAAAGGGGTAATGGGCACTCCCTAGGGGTCTTAACACATGATAAGGCATACTTGGACCCCTAGGGAGTCCCCATGACCCCTTTTGACACATATGAATGCTGAAGTGTGTCCAAAGGGGTCCTAAGACCCCTTAAGACACACTTGGGCATTCAAATGTGTCAAAAGGGGTCATGGGGACACCCTATGGGTTCTAATGCATGATAAGATGTACTAAGACCCCTAGGGAATCCCCATGACCCCTTTTGACACATTTGAATGCTCAAGTGTGTCTTAAGGGGTCCTAAGACCCCTTAAGACACATGTGAGCATTTGAAAGTATCAAAAGGGGTCATGGGGACTCCCTAGGTGTCCTAATGCATTATAAGGCATACTAGGACTCCTAAGGAGTCCCCATGACCCCTTTTGACACATTCAAATACTTAAGTGTGTTCAGAGGGGAACTAAGACCCCTTAAGACACACTTGAGTGTTCCTATGTATCAAAAGGGGTCATGCAGACTCCCTAGGGGTCCGTACTAAGACCCCTAGGGAGTCCCCATTACTCCTTTTGACACATTCACATGCGCAAGTGTGTCCAAAGGGGTCCTAAGACCCCTTAAGATACACTTGAGTGATCAAATGTGTCAAAAGGGGTCATGGGGACTCCCTAGGGGTCCTAACACATGATAAGGTGTACTAGGACCCCTAAGGCATCTTCATGACCCTTTTTGACACAGTTGAGTGCTCAAGTGTGTTTGGAGGGGTCCTAAGACCCCTTAAGACATACTTGAGTGTTCAAATGTGTCAAAAGGGGTCATGGGGATTCCCTAGGGGTCCTAGTACACCTTATGATGCGTTAGGACCCCTAGGGAGTCTCCATGACCCCTTTTGACACATTTTAATGCTCAAGTGTGTCCGAAGGGGTCCTAAGACCCCTTAAGACACACTTGACCATTCAAATGTGTCAAAAGGGGTCATGGGGACTGCCTATGGGTTGTAACACATGATAAGGTGTACTAGTACCATGCCTAGGGGTTCTAACACATGATAAGGCATACTAGGACCCCTATGGAGTCCTAATGACCCCTTTTGACACATTCAGATGCTCAAGTGTGTCCTTACGGGTCCTAAGACCCCTTAAGACACACTTGAGCATTCCATTGTGTCAAAAGGGGTCATGGGGACTCCCTAGGTGTCCTAACACATGATAAGACTTACTAAGACTCCTAGGGAGTCCCCATGACCTCTTTTGACACATTTGAATGTCCAAGTGTTTCCAAAGGGGTCCTAAGACCCCTTAAGACACACTTGAGCATTTAAATGTGTCAAGAGGGGTCATGGGGACTCCCTAGGGGTCCTAACATGTGACAAGGCATACTAGGACCCCTAAGGAGTCCCCATGACCCCTTTTGACATATTCAAATGCTGAAGTGTGTTGGGTGGGGTCCTAAGACCCCTTAAAACACACTTGAGTCTTCTAATGTGTCAAAAGGGGTCATGGGGACTCCCTAGGGGTCCTAACATGTGATAAGGCATACTAGGACCCCTAGTGAGTCCCTATTACACCTATTGACACATTTGAAAGCTCAAGTGTGTCTGAAGGCGTCTTAAGAGCCCTTAAGACACACTTGAGTGTTCAAATATGTCAAAAGGGGTCATGGGGACTCCCTAGGGGTCTTAATGCATGATAAAACATACTAGGGACCCTAGGGAGTCCCCATGACCCCTTTTGACACATTCAAATGGTCAAGTGTGTCTGAAGGGGTCCTAAGACCCCTTAAGACACACTTGAGTGTTCAAATGTGTGAAAAGGGGTCATGGGGACTCCCTAAGGGTCCTAACGCGTGATAAGGCATACTAGGATCCCTAGGGAGTCCCCATGATGCCTTTTTACACATTTGAATGCTCAAGTGTGTCCTGAGGGGTCCTAAAACCCCTTAAGACACACTTGAGTGTTCCAATGTGTCAAAAGGAGTCATGGGGACTCCCTAGGGGTCCTAACATGTGATAAGGTTTACTAGGACCCCTAGGGAGTCCTCATGACCCCTTTTGACACATTCAAACACTCAAGTGTGTTTGAAGGGGTCCTAAGACCCCTTGAGACACACTTGAGCATTTGAATGTCTCAAAAGGGGTAATGGGGACTCCCTTAGTACATCTTATCATGCGTTAGGACCTCTAGGGAGTCCCCATGACCCTTTTTGATGCATTTGAATGCTCAAGTGTGTCTTAAGGGGTCTTATAGACCCCTTAAGACACACTTGAGCATTCAAATGTGTCAAAAGGGGTCATGGGGACTCCCTAGGGGTCCTAACATGTGATAAGACATACTAAGGGAGTCCCCATGACCCCTTTTGACACATTGGAATGCTCAAGTGTGTTCGAAGGGGTCCTAAGACCCCTTAAGACACACTTGAGTGTTCCAATATGTCAAAAGGGGTCATGGGGACTTCCTAGGGGTCCTAACACATGATAAGGCATACTAGGACCCCTGAGGAGTCCCCATGACCCCTTTTGACACATTTGAATGCTCAAGTGTGTCTTAAGGGGTCTTAAGACCCCTTAAGACACACTTGAGCATTTGAATGTGTCAAAAGGGGACATGGGGACTTTGTAGGGGTCTTAACACGTGAAAAAGTGTACTAGGACCCCTAGGGAGTCCCCATGACCCCTTTTGACACATTTGAATGCTCAAGTGTGTTCGAAGGGGTCCTAAGACCTCTTAAGACACACTTGAGCATTCCAATGTGTCAAAAAGGGTCATGGGGACTTCCTAGGGGTCCTAACATGTGATAAGGCATGCTAGGACCCCTAAGGAGTCACCATGACCCCTTTTGACATATTTGAATGCTCAAGTGTGTCTGAAGGTGTCCTAGGACCGCTTAAGACACACTTGAGCATTCCAATGTGTCAAAAGGGGTCATGGGGACTTTCTAGGGGTCCTAACGCATGATAAGGCATACTAGGACCCCTAGGGAATCCCCATTACCCCTTTTGAGACATTTGAACACTCAAGTGTGTTTGAAGGGGTCCTAGAACCCCTTAAGACACACTTGAGCATTCCAATGTGTCAAAAGGGGTCATTCCAGATTATTTAGTGCTTCTAGTGAATCCAAATTTAGTTGTTATAAAGATGAGATTTTAGTGAATGACTTCTTGTTAATACTACTCATCCACTAGATCCAGATGTCAATCCTTTTGTTAATCTATAGGCTCAATCATGAGCCCACAAGATTGGCCAAGAGAAAAATGTGATTGTATATCAACTTATTACAAAATGTTCAGTTGAGGAGAAAATATTGCAACGATCAAGAAGAAAATTGACTATGGAAAATCTAGTTATGAATTCTGTTAAGAATGAAACTATTAAGGAATTGCATGAATCACAAACCATGAAAATAAACTTCTGCAACAAAGAACATTCAAGCTATAGAATTTATTAACTTTGAATTTAAATGTCTTATCAGCATTCATGAAAGAGATTTCATTAGCATCCATGGAATAAATTTCATTAACTTCAGACAAAATCATCTAAAAAAATTCATTAACTTCAAGCAAAATCATTTAAGACAGACAAAAAAAAAATCATATTACTCATAAATGGTAGAGAAAGAAAATGAGATAAACCAAATTTATCAAATTCTTGCAATCCACAGCTTCTCTCTAAGTGCAAAATAATAATCCATGGAGCCAAAATTACGGTGAAACTTAAATTCTTCAAGTAAGTCGTTCAGAAACGTGCAGAATACTGTAATGCATGATGATTTATAGATAATTTATGACAGACTATGCTATGCAAAAGCTCGCAATCCCTGCCATATCTCAGAGTACTGATGAGAAGCAATGGTGAAAGTTTAAGACAGAGGTGGCGCCGGCATTGAAGCGGCAAGATATTCTTCATAATATCGGGGTGGTGCCATCAAAATGGCAAGGCTTTCCTCATAATGTCTCATCGCCACTGATCTCTTCTTTAAATTTATTAATGCGGTCGGTTCTATGGCACTTGCATAATTTCCAGTATAGCTGCTCATTTTACCAAACCCTTCCCCGCTATCCATAATCTTCGACCGATTCAAAGATCCATCCGGTTGTTCTTGTTTAACCTCCCAATGACTCTGTTGAGCTGTCGGATTATCAATAGGCAGTGTACAATTGTCTGGTTCAACTAGAATCTATTTTGAGAACCTTTGCAATTTAGCGTTTCGATTGAAAAAGTAGGGAAAGATACCATTTCACAGCCACATGCGGTGGAAACAAAGTGATTCTCTTGCCCTTTGCTTCTGTAATCCACCTCCAATGAACTATTGTTCAAAGGCTCCATTTCTGTGTAGCTAGGGTTTACGACACCTATAAAAGGTACAACTATGCCCCTACCACCTTCTCACTCTGATGCAGGAGCATCCTGGGTGTAAGAGAAATCTTGCATCACCCAAAAAATATTTCTATTTTTATATTCAATAAGGGTTATTTTGTGCAGAGCTGCTATTTATGGAAAGTTACTATTTTTGGTAATTTTTGTATGTGCTCAGAATGATCTGATTTCTTTCTTGGAGGTTCATTTTGGTCATATAAGTCTGCCAGTAAAGTTTCATTGCCAGATCAAGTGTATATTGGAAGATATTGAGGATTTTCGGTATTGGCAGCAGGGTACAGAAACTTTGAACTCAGTTTTGAAGGCTTTAGAGGCCCCGGATGAGGTCAAAAATTTGGGTGACGGGCACTTGCGTGGGTCAAGCTTGTAGAGCGCTTCGTGGCATTTCTGAAATGGGGTTATAATAGCCGATCGGGTCAACTGGTGATGACTTATGGTCTTCGAAAGTTGGGCCACCTGAAATGGCAGAAAATAATTTTCTTCAAAAATTTTATTCGGGTTTCAAAGGTTATCTTGAGCCAACTATGATGTAATAAAATGTAAAATAAAATAATTTTAAGTTTGGTCAGCCTTATTGGCTAAAATTCTGGAACCTTCCCAGGCGGTGGAAAATTGCCTATATAAGGAAGACTGTATTATTGTCTTAGGCAGTTCAGAATAGTTCTGGGTAGTAGATCTGGGTAATAGTTCGAGGCTTTGTCCTACAGAATATTGTAAGGGAATGCCCATGTGGCTTTGCATGTTGTAACTCTGAAAATTTTTAATTCAACATTTGTGGAGATAATAAGAAGCCAATTTTCTGTTCTTGCATATTATTGTTGTTGTTTCTCTATGTCTGTTATGTGTTTGTGGTATTAAGGGGAGCACCCTTCATCAAGGCCGATCGGGTCAACTGGTGATGACTTATGGTCTTCAAAAGTTGGGCCACCTGAAATGTCAGAAAATAATTTTCTTCAAAATTTTTGTTCGGGTTTCAAAGGTTATCTTGAGCCGTCTATGATGTAATAAAATGTAAAATAAAATAATTCTAAGTTTGGTCGGCCTTATTGGCTGAAATTCTGGAACCTTCCCAGGCGGTGGAAAATTGCCTATATAAGGAAGGCTGTATTATTGTCTTAGGCAGTTCAGAATAGTTCTGGGTAGTAGATCTGGGTAATAGTTCGAGGCTTTGTCCTACAGAATATTGTAAGGGAATGCCCATGTGGCTTTGCATGTTGTAACTCTGAAAATTTGTAATTCCACATTTGTGGAGATAATAAGAAGCCAATTTTCTGTTCTGGCATATTATTGTTGTTGTTTCTCTATGTCTTTTATGTGTTTGTGGTATTAAGGGGAGCACCCTTCATCAAGTGGTATCAGAGCCAGGTTTTCTTGAGTGTGTAAACAGATCACTGACTGTGAGGCAGTTTGCACCAGGACCATGGTTAGGGTTTCACCGTGCATCGTGAAAATGCCTCCACAAAGAGAACGTGGTAGAAGAGCTGGTGCTGTGACACCTGAGGTTAGAGAGCTGTAGAGACAAGTGTGAGCATTGCAAGAAGAGATTCGCAAAGGAATGAATCTTAATGGCAGAGACAAAAGCGAGAATGAAGCCGAAGAAGAATATCAAGAAGGAGAAGTTGAAATTGTGAACCTGGAGGAAGAAAGACTTTTTCGGGTGATTTTCAAGATTGGGAAAAGACCTAAGATTGAGGTTCCTACATTTTCTGGAAATCTTAACCCAGAGGAATTGATCGACTAGATCAATGAATGTGAAGAATATTTTGAGTATGAAGATGTTGAGGATCCTGATAGGGTCAAATTTGCGAAGGCCAGACTGAAAGGTCATGCGAAGATATGGTGGCAAGAGATTCAGTTGGAGCAAAATAGAAGGGGAAAGGAGAAAATCATGAAATGGGATCGGATGGTGGATAAATTGAAGCGACAGTTCATTCTTGTTGATTATGAGCTTGACCTACTGAAGAAAATGCAAAGTTTGAAGCAAGCAGGAAGATCTGTTCAGGAGTATACAGAGGAGTTCTATCGACTTCTCATCAGAACAAGCCATGCAGAAGCTGATAAGGAGAAAGTTGCCCGATACCTTAATGGGTTAAGGCCAAGCATTCAGGAGGAGCTGAATCTGGTTCGAATCAAACAGTATTGAAGAGGCATACTAGTTTTCCCTAAAAGTAGAGGAAAAGCTGAACAAGAAGTTTGAGAGTAGACAAAATGGAAGAGGTCGCAGTGGACAATCTGGTGGACAGTCATATGGTGGCCGAAATGAAGATCTAAAAAAGAAGGATGAGGCCAGTAGTAGTCAGAATCAGAGAGGAAACAATTCCAATCGCTTCCAGGATCAGAATAATAGAGATCAAAGAGGAAGGGGAAGAGGACAAGGATCTGGAAGAGGTGGCTTCCGTGGAACATGTTTTCACTATGGAGAAGAAGGTCATAGGGCATTTGAATGTCCTCAGTGCCAAGGCAGAACAGACAGGAGAAATGAAGGCTAGGCTAGAGTTGCACATGTAGATGAAGATGCTAGATCATCAAATTCTGAAGATGCTGAAAGAGGAGAAACGCTAATTAACAGAAGAGTCTTGTTGAGTGGTGAGAATGAACCTGAACAAAGGAGGAGCCTGTTTCACACCAGGTGCAAGTGTGAAGGTAAATGTTGTGATGTGATTATTGATAGTGGAAGCACTGACAATTTGGTGTCAGAAGAGATGGTGACAAAGTTGAAGCTCAAGAGATAGAAACACCCACATCCATATCGGATTGCCTGGGTGCAGGATGACCACAAGGTCATGGTTAATGAACAATGCCTAGTAAAGTTCAAGGTTGGCAGATACCAAGATGAGGTATTGTGTGATATCATATCTATGGATGCATGTCATATGTTATTGGGTAGACCATGGCAGTTTGACAGATGTGCTGTACACGATGGTCGTGCGAATACCTATTCCCTGACAAAGGATGGAGTGCGACATAAGCTAAAGCCATTGAAGGAGACCGAAGAAAAGGTATGTGGTAATGCAAGAATAACATTTGTTGATGGAATAAAATTCCTAGATGGTATGAGGCATGAGCATGTGTGTTTTTCTTTAATTCCAAAAGTTGGTAAAGAAGAAGCAGAGGATGTACCTGTAGAGGTTGCAGATTTGTTGAATGAGTTTCAGGATATTGTATCTGATAATGTACCTGATGGATTACCACCGGTAAGGAAGATCAGTCATCAGATGGATTTGATTCCAGGAGCCAGTTTTCCAAACAAGGCAGTACATAGAATGACACCAGCAGAAAGTGAAGAATTGAACAGACAAGTACATGAGTTATTGCAGAAAGGGTTGATCCGAGAGAGTCTGAGTCCCTGTGCTGTACCAGCGGTATTAGTACCAAAGAAGAATGGAGAGTGGAGGATGTGTACAGATTCCAGAGTAATAAACAAGATCAAAATCAAGTACAGGTTTCCATTCCCATGAATGGATGATATTATGGACTGTTTGAGTGGAGCTGTGTATTTCTCAAAGATAGATCTGAAGAGTGGATATCACCAGATTCGGATCAGAGAAGGAGATGAATGGAAGACTGCCTTCAAGACAAAGGAAGGACTATATGAGTGGTTAGTCATGCCTTTTGGGCTAACCAATGCACTGAGCACTTTCATGCGGCTCATGAACGAGGTTCAGAAAGAATTTCTGGGTAAGTTTGTCATTGTTTACCTAGATGATATTTTAATTTTTAGCAAGATATTTGAGGAACATATGATGCATATTCGTATGGTGTTTGAGAAGTTGAGAGATGAGAAATTGTTGATTAATTTGAAGAAGTGCAGTTTTGTGAAGAAAGAGTTAGTGTATTTGGGATTTGTAGTTTCAGCAGAAGGTCTAAAAATGGACCTAGAGAAGGTACAAGCTATCCTTGAATGGCCTACTCCAAGGAGTGCTACTGAGGTAAGATCTTTTCATTGTTTGGCTAGCTTTTACAGAAAGTTTATCAGAAATTTTAGCAGTATTTGTGGACCCTTGACTGAAATAATGAGAGGGGATAGAAAAGAGTTTAGGTGGACTAATGGGGCAGAAAAGAGTTTTCAATTGTTGAAACAAAAAGTTACAGAACAACCGGTTTTAGCACTTCCAGATTTTAATAAGGTGTTTCAAGTAGATTGTGATGCTAGTGGTACTGCAATAGGAGCTGTTATGAGCCAAGAAGGTAAACCTGTTGCTTATTTCAGTGAGAAGTTAAATGATGCCAAAAGGAAATATTCTGTTTATGATCAGGAATTTTATGCTATAGTTCAAGCATTAAAGAAGTGGAGACATTATCTGCTTCCTAAGCAGTTTGTTTTGTATACTGATCATCAAGCTTTGCAATATTTGAATAGTCAAGGAAAGTTGAATCAGAGGCATTTGAAATGGGTTGAGTTTTTGTAGAGTTATACATTTATTTTGAAACACAGAAGTGGAAAATCTACCAGGGTTGCAGATGCTCTTAGCAGAAGGCAACTATT
Organism: Chamaecyparis obtusa; assembly: GCA_027943335.1. Classification (NCBI taxonomy): domain Eukaryota; kingdom Viridiplantae; phylum Streptophyta; class Pinopsida; order Cupressales; family Cupressaceae; genus Chamaecyparis; species Chamaecyparis obtusa. The sequence goes on from BSBK01000529.1 coordinate 13,916,230, forward strand.
GCTGACAGAAATGCAGATTGAAGTGGTTGGGTTCAAGGAACTCAAGAATTTGTATCCAGAGGATCCTGATTTTGGTGAAGCTTGGAAAGCTTGTACAGAACCTGTTACTCTAGACAGGACAAAATGGTTGGATTTCATCATCCAGGATGATATGCTATTCAGAGAGAGTCAGTTGTGCATTCCACGAAGTTCTATGAGGGAGAATGTCATCAAGGAGAAGCATAGTGAAGGATTGGCTGAATATTTTGGTCGTGATAAAACCCTTGGTTTGGTTAGTGAGAATTACTATTGGCCACAGTTGCAGCAAGATGTGAAGAAGTTTGTACAGAGTTGCAAAGTATGTCAGATGGAAAAAGGAGTCAAGCAGAATACAGGATTGTATCAGCCATTACCCGTACCAGAGAAGCCTTGGGAGGATATCAGCATGGACTTTGTTCTTGGTTTACCAAGGACACAGTGGGGACACGATTCAATTTTTGTGGTATTTGACAGATTTTCAAAGATGGCACATTTTATTCCCTGTAAGAAGACTAATGATGTTGTTCATGTAGCAGAATTATTTTTCAGAGTAGTGAGACTTCATGGTTTGCCAAAGACCATAGTTTCAGATCGGGACACTAAGTTTGTTGGATATTTTTAGCGTACGTTGTGGAAGAAGTTGAAGACAGATTTGAAGTTCAGTTCATCACATCATCCACAGACTGATGGACAGACGGAGGTGGTGAATAGGAGTTTGGGAAATTTGCTGAGATGTTTGGTTGGAGATAAGCCAACAGGATGGGATTTGATTTTACCACAGGCGGAATTTGCATACAATAATTTTGTCAACAGGAGCACTGGTAAATCACCATTCCAGATTGTATATGGAAGTAGTCCAATAAATGCATCTGAATTGAGGAAGATAGATAAAGGAGAAATAAGTAGTGCTAAAGCTGAGGATTTTGCAGAACACTTGAAGAACATCCATGGGGAGGTGAGGAAGCATATTACCAAGATGAACACATAGTACAAGCCTAAGGCAGATGAGAAAAGGAGGTATAAGGAATTTCAGATTGGTGATGAAGTCATGGTTCATTTGCAGAAGGAGCGGTTTCCAGTTGGTACATATAACAAGCTGAAAATGAAGAAGTTTGGACCATGTAGGATACTGAAGAAACATGATTCAAGAAATGCATATGAGGTAGAATTGCCTACTGAGCTAAATATTTCACTAGTGTTTAACATTTCAGATCTGACAGAGTATCATGAAGGAGGTGTTGAAGATGAGATCATAGCAGCATAGTGGAGTATTCCAGCAACTAGTTCAGATACTAAGGAGATCAAAGATATACTGGACAGTCATGTTGGCAGAAGCACAAGGAACAGGACATATGAAGAATATCTGGTCAAGTGGAAAGGATGATCTGTTGAAGATTCATCATGGCTGACAAAGGAGGAGGTTAGCCGTCTTGGTTTTCCTTTGCACACCTGAGTCGTGACAGGGTCACTTCTCAAATTACCCCGGGTGTCTGATGCAGGAGCATCCTGGGTGTAAGAGCAATCTTGCATCACCCAAAAAATATTTTTGTTTTTATATTCAATAAGGGTTATTTTGTGCAGAGCTGCTATTTATGGAAAGTTACTATTTTTGGTAATTTTCGTATGTGCTCAGAATGATCTGATTTCTTTCTTGGAGGTTCATTTTGGTCATATAAGTCTGCCAGTAAAGTTTCATTGCCAGATCAAGTGTATATTGGAAGATATTGAGGATTTTTGGTATTGGCAGTAGGGTACAGAAACTTTGAACTCAGTTTTGAAGGCTTTAGAGGCCCCAGATGAGGTTGAAAATTTGGGTGATGGGCGTTTGTGCGGGTCAAGCCTGTAGAGCACTTCGTGGCGTTTCTAAAATGGGGTTATAATAGCCGATCGGGTCAACTGGTGATGACTTATGGTCTTCGGAAGTTGGGCCACTTGAAATGGCAGAAAATAATTTTCTTCAAAATTTTTGTTCGGGTTTCAAAGGTTATCTTGAGCCGACTATGATGTAATAAAATGTAAAATAAAATAATTCTAAGTTTGGTCGGCCTTATTGGCTAAAATTCTGGAACCTTCCCAGGCAGTGGAAAATTGCCTATATAAGGAAGGTTGTATTATTGTCTTAGGCAGTTCAGAATAGTTCTGGGTAGTAGATCTGGGTAATAGTTCGAGGCTTTGTCCTACAGAATATTGTAAGGGAATGCCCATGTGGCTTTGCATGTTGTAACTCTGAAAATTTGTAATTCCACATTTGTGGAGATAATAAGAAGCGAATTTTCTGTTCTTGCATATTATTGTTGTTGTTTCTCTATGTCTGTTATGTGTTTGTGGTATTAAGGGGAGCACCCTTCATCACACTCTCTCTCTTCCTCAATGGCCGCCCATGAATTTTTTGAATGGTTGATTAATTTCCTTTTCTTCTTTCAATGGCCATGCATGATTTTTCTGCAATCTTCCAACCTTTCGTACATAGTCATAAAATACATATTAATATATTATACATATAAAATAATACATAATATATAATGTAACATTTAATATTAATATATATTAAATAATATTTAAAATGTAAAATGTATATTATATAATATTTAATATATAATATTACATATAATATATAATTCTAATATATAGTTTTTGATATTAATATATAATTAAATAATATTTAATATATATAATATATAATCTAATATATAGTTTTTTATATATAATATATATAGGATGGAGAAATGGGAGGGAGAAAGTGGAGGGAAGTGAAAGTGAAAATTAAAAATTATGCCGTCATATTCGGGTACCCAAAAATATCGGGTATCTGATTAGGCTCAATATTGCCTTGTGCACCAAACCTACATGGTCAACTATTGAAATGTCTCAAATATGTTTTTTTCCCCTGTTTCTCTATGTTCCAAACTTTGACAATGTAGCTGACGACTTTTTTTTCACCCGAATTTGATAAAACAAAAAGGATATTTTAAGGATATTATCAGCGTTCTATTGATATAATTGCTGTCAAATTTTGAATTGAGTAAGTAATTATTAATTATTTTCTAATTGACCAACCTCTAAAGTGTTGATTTATATACTGATTGAAATATGACTATAACTTTCAAACGCTATAACATTTTTGAAATTCAAAAAATGTGTCACATTCTATGCTTCGCCTACTATAAGGAAAAAATTTTTTTTTTTGAATTTTGTAAAGTTTTGAATAAGTTAAGGTGGTCAGACATAGAAGTTTTTTTATTCTAAAAATGTTGTAGCAGAAAATTCATAATTAATTATTTTTTTGGAATAAAATTACAAAAAAATATGCATCACATCCGGGCATGAGTCTACTACTTATATATTAAATCTTATAAAAAAATATTATCATTTGATCATGATTAAGGTGGTCAGACATATACCTACTTATTTTTTTCCTGAAATTTGTGTACTGTTGTATTGAAATCTATACTTTTCACCAATCATATTAATTTTTTTTTAGAAAAAGGCCTAGTAGTTTAGAAACTACATTCAATTTCCTATAGATTCTATTCTTACAACTTTTTGGTATTAGGTTGATAGCTAGTTCAAATTTTTACGTCAAGTTGACTAACCCCGATTTGCTGATTTTTCATTGCCACTTTTGGACATAGTTTGGCCCCTCATGATCTTGCACATACCCAATATATAACATCTTAGAATAGCTTTATATCAAATATATATATATATATAATTTATTATTATTATATAAATATGAAAAAAGATTTTTCACAT